>CM028134.1:574902500-577302500 GCA_016271365.2 Neoceratodus forsteri | reverse complement strand
CACATTTCCCTACTTTTGTGACATTAAGTTACCCTAACTAGTGCATTAACACAGTTTTTTGTAAAGAAGATATATAGATACAGACATAGATATAAAATGAAGAGGAACAGTTTCACATTTAAATATTGGTTACTAGTATGCAGATTAACAGGTTTTGAATGTTCTGACCAATGAGGGTGTCTCCCTTGTTACAGGTTAGTGCTTACATTGTTTGCAGTCCTTTCCAGTATTACCTTTTCATCAATTCTTTTTGCAGCTCTCTTCTACTCTAGTTGGTTCACTACCTCAAAGAAGCTCTGCCACGTCAGAGAAGCAGACGTTAAGCCCTTTCTGTCCTCGCACTCTCTAGATGAGGTAGAGAATCCTTTACTATATATTCCTTTTATTTATTTATTTAGCTTTTGTTTACCGGGTAAGTACACTAGACAAGTATTATGCCTACTTTCAGGAACAACCCAGAAGAGTACAACATGAGGAACAACAGTTAAGGAGACATGGCAATGAGAGTACAGTTTTTTGTCACAGTAAACAAACATGTGGGAAATACATCATTTGATGCTAGGGGAAACATATAGTAGTAAGCGCATTTCAGATTATATGCTCTAGACTAGCTAGTTCAACTGACAGATATATACAGGTCATCATACATAGGAGTGGAGTATAGCTCAAGGACTGGATTGATCATAATATAACTTCTAACATTGTCGTATACACCCCCTAGGCTAGTTGGGTCGTGGACAGGTATATACAGCTCATCACATTTTTCTAAATATGCACATTAGACAGAAACAGAAACACTTGGTAGTACAAGTTTCTACAAAGTGACCAAGGTACAATATGTCATGGTTAGCCTATGACCGTGGTGCAATAATGGGTGTAAAAATGCCCAAGGCTTTTTAGGCAGGAGTAGTCAGAAGTCATTGATACAGTGGGGAAAATATCTCCAGGAATTCAATGGAGACATCCTGGGGAGGTTCAGACAAAACAATTTGACACTTTACTCTAGGGAGGTTTGGGGCAGTCACACTCTGATGCTAGTTTTAGGAAACCCCACAGGGAATTTCGAAAACTCAGATAGGAGGGGGCAGCTCGGATATCCACAGGCAGTGAATTCCAGAGTCTGGGCGCACTTATGGCAAAGTCCCGATCCCCCATGAGGGTCTGGATAGGAGGGACTTTGAGCATCCTGATGTGAGAGACCTAAGTTGGTAGGGGGTGGGATTCAGTTTAGGGAGAAGTCAGGCCAGCCCCTGGGGGGGTTCTAGTTCTGATCACTTTCCCAGAGAGGTATCCCAAACCAAAATCAAGGTACATAGCTGGTGAGAGCCAGCAGAGTTTCTCATATAGCTCACAATGGTGGGTGGGTTGGGGGGCAGCAAAAGCAAAACGACAAATGTTATTGTAAGCAGTGTACCACTGGGTGAGATGTGTCTTTGGAGAGCGAGCAAATAGGTGCAGCCCATAGCTGAGGGAGGGAAGGAGCACTCCCTTCACTAGGTCAAGCCTGGCTGCCAGTGTAAGGTTATACTTGGCCCTATAGGCCAGACCCAGTTTGCAGTTTGCCACCCTGCAGATGTTAAGGATATGATTACCCATGTCAAGTTGGGCGTCAAGTGTTACCCCCAGATATTTGATGGAGCTCACTATGGGTAGTAAGGATCCATCTGTGCTGGTGACGTGTAAGCAGGCTGATGAGGCTTTGATCTTAGCCATTGAACCAAAGAGCATACCCTGTGTCTTTTTCAGGTTCAGGACCAGTTTGTGACTAGTAACCCATGACAATACTCTGTTAAAGTCATGGGTCAGGTTCTGGTTTAGGGTAGTGGCATTCTGGGAGTGAGCCAGGATTACCAGATCATCTGCATACATGGTGGCACTACAGCTGGTAGTAACCATGGGTAGTTGATTGATGAAGAGGGAGAAGAGGACGGGACCCAGTACCGAGCCTTGAGGCACTCCGGAGGTCATGGGTAGGGGCTCGGAGAGGACTTTATTGAAGCAGGTACACTGCTTTCTGCCATGTAGATAACCCATTAGCCATTTCATGGCATGGGGGAGAGGCCAAGTGACCACAACTGTGCACCAAGCAGTTTGTGGTCAACGAGGTCAAAGGCTTTGGACAGGTTGATAAATATTGCACCAGAGAGTTTGCCCTGGTCGATGGCTGTCCGGATACTTGATGTAACCGAGATTAAGGCTGTGGTGGTGCTGTGT
This sequence comes from Neoceratodus forsteri, assembly GCA_016271365.2. Lineage (NCBI taxonomy): Eukaryota > Metazoa > Chordata > Ceratodontiformes > Ceratodontidae > Neoceratodus > Neoceratodus forsteri. The sequence continues at coordinate 577,300,286 of CM028134.1, read as the reverse complement.
CCCTTACGAAAGCCATGCTGGGCTGGGGACAGAAGTTCATGAGAGTGGATATATTCTGAAAGCTGCTCAGCCACTACCTTTTCAAGAAGCTTGCTAAGGGTTGGGAGAATGGCAATCGGTCGATAATTGTCAGGTAGCTTGGGATTTCCTTGCTTCAGTACAGGGACAATCCTCGCCTCTTTCCAGATGCCTGGGATGGTCCCCAGACCAAGGGGTAGGCTGAAGATTAAGGCTACTGGTGAGGCAATGTGTACAGCACCAAGCTTAAGGAGTTTAGGCTCCAGGTTGTCTAGGCCAGGACTGGAGAACTGGGAGAGGCCAGCTAGGCATTTCTGCAAGTCCTGAACTGATACAGTCCTGAGGTGGAACATTTGACAAGGAGGGTCACCCTCCAGCAGAGTGGAAGGAAATGGGTGGGACAGAGCCTCATCAGGTGAGAAGAGGGTTGTGAAGGCAGAGAGGTCAGAGAAGTGATTATTTAGGGAGTTGGCAATAGTATGGGGATTATTACAGAAGACTCCATTTATGACCATGTCTGTAACCCCCGGATGGGAGGATCCACTGACAAGGGATTTAATATCTCTCCAGAATTGTCTGGGATTACTGGCAGAGCTTAGTGGGGCGGACTTGCAAAAGTCACTCTTTGCTGCCCTGATGGCCTTTTTGCACTTGTTCCTGAGGTGTCTGTACCTTTGAATAATTATGGGATCACTGGTACCTTTGGAACGACCCCAACACTTATCTTTCTTCCTCATCTGGGCTAGGAGATTCCCATTTAACAGAGGGTAGTGGACCACCTCACCCTACGGGTGACCTTGGGAGCATGCTTGTCTTGCAAGGCCCCAAAGGTGGAGAGGAAGTAAGAGGTTGCTGCCGAGGGGTCAGTAGCACCATACACCCCAGACCAGTCAGTAACTCTTAGGTCTTCCAGGAACTCCTCAGTATCAAATCTAGAGTAGTTTCTGACATGCATAATTTCGTGTGGAATTTTGGGGGTGGGAATTTTCCATACACAGAAAACCGGTGAGTGGTCAGAGATGGAGTCAGATAATGTACCCACTGATGAGATCCTGTCAGGATGGTTAGACATGCTCTAGTCCAGTAAGGTGCTGGGGGATCCATTTGCTGTCTGCCTAGTTGGTTCCTGGATCAGCTGATTCAGGGCAAGGTTAGCAAGCAGAGGCTCAAACTGCTTAACATTATCACTATCCCAGTTAAGGTTTACAACCTCCAGGATTATGAGTTCATTATCCCTGACTCTGGGACCAATTTTTGTCCATGAGGTGAGTTAATCCAGGTAGCCCACCTCTTGGAGGATTATAGGTGCACACCAGGTGCAGTTTCTTTGCGTCCCCAAGTAGCAGTAGCACATGTAGCAACTCACAGGGGGACACATTTGAATTCTGATGGGCAATTTGGGAGATTTTTAAGTGGCTCTTATGGTAGATTAGTATGCCACCCCCCCCGCCCCCAGCTCTGTCCAGTCGGGTGAATTCATACCCAGTGAGTTCATAGGCAGAGTCAGGGACAGAGGGTTTCAGCCAGGTCTCCGTCACTCCTAGGATGTCGGGTTTGTAGAGTGCAACCCATGCTAATAGCTCATCACAATTAGGTAGCAGGCTCCTAATGTTAAGATGAGCTAATTTTAGCCCCTTACCCATGCCCCATATGGGAGGGATTTTGTGGGTCAGATTTAATGGGTCAGGGTTGGTTTCAATATCACTGACCAGTAGTAGTGCAAGTAGGAGGAGCCAGGGGAGATACCACCTCCTATGCGCTTGACAACCTGGGAGTTTTTTAGCACAGGTACGCTTTACCCTGCTTGTATACATAAGGCACCGAAGATCTAGACAGCAAGTAACACTGCAGTGCACTTCGGAGATCACAAGGATATTGGAGAAGGTGTAGTCGGGGACCTTGTAGGTGGACAACCATCCTCAGTTGTCACCCAATGTTATTGGGGGGTAGATGACCATATGCAACAAGGAGAATCCCGCTATAAGACCTACAAGGCCTATATCCCTGCGGATGACAGCTAGCACCATCTCTACCTTTAATAGTTGAGTATCCCTATCCTCGCTAGATGGATGGGAGGGGAACCACATCCACATCTTGGCTGGAGGCATAGCACAAGCCTGTGAGATAATTATCAGTCAGCTAACAAGAACTGCTGTGAAGGAAGGAGAGATGGATGTACAAAGGCTGGAAGAAAGTTATTGAGATTTGTTATTGGTATGTGCCAAGTAAATAAAATAAGGCCTGCACAGTGCAATTCAAGGCTACCAGCTATGGATGCGGGGGTTGGATTATATTTCTGGGAAGGAGTTCCTGCCCTCGCCCTTTGTAAGCACACTTACCACCTGTCAACAGTTATATGAGGACAGGGTTTAGACAGCCAACAACAAAGCAGTGCAAGTGGAGTTAGGATTGGTACAGTGATTTGTGTAGAAAGACCAAGAATCCCTCTAGTGGCAGGTCTGAATAACCTGCTAATGGAAAACTAGCCACTTAAAAAAAAAATCTATTACAAAGTTGAAATGTGCTCAGTTCTGTCGAAAATCTACTTGTTAACAGTGCCAGATGGCTGAAGCAGGGGAAAAGTCCTGGCCAATCAGAGCGGGTTTGCTGGAAGCACCCGTGTTCCAATTGGCTGCGCTGTCCTGCACTCTTCCAAGGAGCTGCAGGTGGCGCCCTGAGTCTCGGGTCGGTGGCTGGCTGGGTGCTGCCAACCATGGGGAGCTGGAAGGCCCTGTTCAAGGGCAGCAGCTTCCAAGGAGCTGCAGGCGGGCGTCCTGGTCTCAGTCGGTGGCTGGCTGGGTACCGGCCAACCGTGGGGCTTATGTGCATTGGTTTGTTACAAGAGGAGCAGTATAATCTGTACAAGTCTACCTTCACATAATTAGGGCCACTGCAAGAACAAAAGTGACTAGAGAGTTACTGCTGTCTGGAATGTTCATTTGCCCAAGATCATATGCTGATTATAGACAAGATTATATAGATTATGATTATGCTATCATAGATAAGGCCATGCATTTAAACTAGTCAAGGTGGAGTATGAGGCTTGGAAGAGAAAGGACGAAATAATGGAGAAAGCTACCTAGCTTTCACTTCCCCATAAGCAGGGTCAGGGATTAAAGGGGGGGCAGTAAGGCGGGAGAAACTGGTGGAGGGCCATGTGTGCGAATGGTCAAAGTATGAGCAACAAATTAGAGAATTTAGAGGCCACCATAGTGGGGGAAGATCTGGATCTGGTGGCCATTACAGAGACCTGGTATAATGAAAACCAGGGCTGAGAGATGGCCATCCTGGGCTTTAATCTATTTGGGAGGGATGGGTCATCTAGGAAAGGGGGTAGCTCTTTATGTGAGAGACAACATAAAGGCTTCAGTGGCACCGAAGTAGCAGGGGGAAGCAGAGGTACTGTGGGCCACCCTGGAAAAAAGATCAGGGGCCATTATACATACAAGAGTGATTTATAGACCTCCAGCATAAGGGGAAGAGGTAGATAGGGAGTTAATGGAAACAGTACAAAGGATGGCTCAAATGGCGGAAATGTTGCTGGTTGGGGACTTCAATCTCCCAGATGTCAATTGAAGTCTCCCAGCTGGGCAACAACCAGGAGCAGGGGCATTCTCAACTCCTTACAGGGGGTATTCCTCCAACAACTTGTAAGGGAATCAACTCAAGGGGAGGGGTGATACTGGACCTTGTGCTAATGAACGGGGACAGTGTCACTGATGTCACAGTGGGGGATGATCTAGGATTGAGTGACCATCGCATGGTGTGGTTTAAAGCAAGAACTGGGTTAGGCTTGAGTTGCAAGAGGATGGGGATCATGGACTTCAGGCATGCTGATTTTAATAAAATTTAAATCCTCAAGGAGGCCCTGGCAGGCATAGAGAGACTGGGAGGAGTTGAGGAGCAGTGGGCAGTAATCAGAGTGGAGATTGAAAGGGCTACTGAATTATGAATAAAACAAGTCAGCAAGGGTAAGAGAAGAAAGAGGCTGCTATGGTTCTCTAGCAAGGCAACGAGCACAGTAAGGGAAATAAATAGCCTTCAGGAAGTACAAAAAATATACAGCAGGAGGAGGATGGAATGAATTACAAGAAGAAGCAAAGGGAGGCAGCGAAGTTAGTTAAGAGAGCAAAGGTGGTTGCTGAGGAAAGGCTAGCCAATTTGGTAAAAAAGGGGGATAAAACAGTCTTTAGATACACCAGTGAAAAAAGGAGGTCTAAGGAAGGAATAGTGAGACTGACTGGTGAAAGAAGGGGTTTGGGTAGAAGGTGACCATTAGAAGGCAGACTTACTAAACAAATACTTCTGTTCAGTTTTCACAGAGGAGGGGGACAGGAGATGGTCCTGTGTTACAAAGTAAGGGTACAATGGTTCAGGAGGTAGATGCTAGTATATTCCCAGTGGAAAGTGTCCTAAGAGAACTGCCCAGGTTAAGGGTAGACATGGCAATGGGTTCAGATGCATTTCACCCTAGGGTGCTAAGAGAACTCATGGAGGTGCTGGCTGCACCTCTTGCAGCCCTGTTTAGCCTGTTGCTGGACACTGGGAATGTGCCGGAGGACTGGAGGAGGGTGGATGTGGTACCACTTCACAAAAGTGGTAGCCGAGAGGAAGCAAGAAATTACAGGCCAGTCAGACTGACTTCATTGGTGGGCAAGGTAATGGAGTCAATCCTTGAAGAGAGAATTGATGAATGCCCTGCAGCCAGCAGTCTCCAGAACCAGAGGAAACATGGATTCACAAAGGGGAGGCCCTGCCAGATAAACCTAATTGAGTTCTTTGACTGGGTGATGAGGGTGGTGGACGAGGGAGGGGTGGTGGACATGGCCTATCTAGACTTCAGCAAGGCCTCTGACACTGCCCACACAGAAGGCTGGTGAACAAACTGAGCACTCTTGGAGTAGGTCCTAAAATAGTAAAATGGGTGTAAAGTTGGCTTAGTGGTAGAAGCCAAAGGGCAGTAATAAATGGCATTCACTCAGTGGACGGGAAGGTGACAAGTGGGGTGCCACAGGGGGCAGTATTGGGCCCAGTCCTCTTCAGTGTCTACATTGGTGACATTGCTGTCAGACTGGAGTAATAAGGCACGAGAGGGACCTGGGGGTCATCATATCAGATGATCTAAAGGTAGCGAAACAATGGGATACGGCAGTGGGAAAGGCAAATTGTTTTTTTTTTCAATTAAATCTTTATTAGACTTTCATGTATACAATACATCACAATCCAGTTATACTTGATGGAGACATATGCATTTGGGAAATAAAACAAAACAAAACAAAAAAAAATGGAAAGGAAAACACCCCTCCAATAACCCCTTACCCCCTCCGCTCCCCATTCCCCGCCTGTCCCAGGCACAGCTACTCAGTGTCATACCTTAGTGTAACTATCGGAGCTCTGACTTTACTGTGGTTGTGGCAATTGTTAAGAATATAGAGCAAGGAATGGGGCCCAAATTTTATTGAATTTACTTAATTTGTTTCGTAAGCTGAAAATCATCTTCTCCACTCTGATACTGTGTAGTAACTCCGTCAACCCTTCACTGTATGTCAATGCCTCGTTGTCCTTCCAATGTCTAAGTACTAGCTTTTTAACTGTCATGGCTATAAGGGAGATGTGATATTTTCATGTATTTACTGAAATTCCTGAGTAATTCCCTAACAGGCAAGTATCGATCGAGAACAGTTCTTCCAGACCTAACAGGGGGTCTGTCCTCTCCCTGATCTGCCCCCAAAGGGGGGCTACTTTTGGACAATGCCAGAAAATATGTACTAAATTGCCTTCACCTTGGCCACACCGCAGACAGGTAGCTGGTTGTCTACTGTCAAACCTGGCTATCTTCTGGGAGGTGTAATACAGATTGTGTAGAATACGGTACTGGATGAGTCGGAGCCTATCCTGAGTAATAAAGTGGTAACATCCCTGCCAGAGTGTCTCCCAGTTGATGGGTGTCTCCGGTAAGAGAGTTTCCCAGTAGGCCTTGGGTCCGAAGGGTCCAGGGTATAATTTGTTGTATAAAGTTTTGAATATTTTGGAAACTGCATGAGGAAGGCTTACAAATTGAACCAGTTCTACCCAAGAGGGGGTGACATCTGGTATCGGGGGATGCAATCCAATAGTTTTTACTAAGATATGTTGCAATTGGAATAATTTGAATATGTTGGAGGTTGGTAAACCTGACTTTCCTAAAATATCGGCAGAGGAGGCCCATTTTTGTTCTGTCCCTGCCCCAAAATAACTGATCTTGACCTCCCGAAATTGTGGGATCCAGGAGGGGGAGAGAGTTTTCCCTTCTAGTCTAATGTTAGGGTTTCCCAAAAGAGGTTGCTCCAAGTCTCCACGATGGTTATATTTGATAATCGAGCAGAGCTGGGAGTGGACCTTCACCGACGTAGCGATTGGTGATCCAAGCCAAGGCTTAGGGAGACTCTTAGGTAGCACAAATAGCAGCGCTGTCGGAGATAGATTGTGACTACGGATTTGGGCGGACTCTATTTAGACCCATTGGGGTATATATTTATCGGGGTGGCCGGGTTCAGGAGGGGAGAGCCATCTTAGATATTTACTCGTGTGGCTGGCCCAATAATAAAGGCCGACATGTGGGGGAAAGGCAAATTGTATGCTGGGCTGCATAGGAAGGGGTATAACCAGTAGACAGAGGGAGGTGATAATGCCCCTATATAAATTACTGGAGAGACCCCACCTTGAGTACTGTGTACAGTTCTGGAGGCCTTATCTCTGTAAAGACATAGCTAGGATGCAAAAGAGGGCTATTAAAATGGTGCAGAGCCTACATCAGAAACCTTATGAGGAAAGGTTGCAGGATCTAAATTTGTACTCCCTGGATGTCCGGAGGGAAAGGGGAGATATGACTGAGACCTTCAAATATCTAACTGGAATAAACAGGGTACAGGAAGGGAACATCTTTTAAGAAAGAGATGTTAGACTACGGGTCACAATATGAAGTTGGGGGGGATCAGAGGGAATGGGACACAGTACTTCTTCATGGAGAGGGTAGTAGATGACTGGAACAGCCTGTCAGCATAAGTGGTGGGACTAAAATGGTTACTGGATTAAGAAAGCATGGGATAGAAGCATGGGTATCATAAAAACAGGTAGAGAAGGAAATCCAGAGTCTGAATAGGGTCTTGCATGGCACTATTGGAAGGGGAAGGAAGGAGAGTAGAGGATGGAGACCAAGTAGGGTCTGCTGTGTTATTGTAGGTAGGGAAAACAGGTCAGCCTAGATCAGGGGTTCTCAAATGGCGAGGCCAGCCTCCTTGGGGAGGCCCCAACCTGTTCCAGGGGAGGCTCAAGCACATCTGAAAAAGTACTGTATTTAAATTTTGAGTTTTATGTATTTTGTGTGAAGAGATGAAGCAAACTGAAAGAGGATAATAGTAGGTGAATTTTATATATTTATTTACTAATAGGTGACAAGAGAAGGTGAATGAGCTAAGGCTCATTTCAGCTATACCCGGGGAAGGATAGAGAGTGAATACATTTCAAAAGGTAACTGCAAAACAATCAAGAAATATACAATGAAAAATAGTGCAAACAAAGATGAACAATAAACTAATAATGAGTGATGGTAATTGATCAATTTGTAGACTGACTGCAGAACAGGCCAAATACAAGGGTTGAGTATAGAAGTGCTAAGATCAATAGCAGGAAGGATCAAAGTAATCCCAGAGAGGTTGCTTGGGAGCACAGAAGGAGTGGGAGAGGCAAAGTATGTAGGAAGGTTATTTCATATAGAGAGGAAACAGAAAGTAGTCTAACCCATGAAGGTACTGCAACAAGGGGTAACAATGGTTCAAGAATGAAAATAGTAGAGCAAGTAGGCTGGCCTGTGTGTGGGGGTTACAATAAGCTGAATAATAATATTTGTTTATTTTATTTGTTATTCAGACAGCACCTTTGAGCACAGGAGCTCATTTTCAAAGGTTCCACATCAGGATAAGACAAAGAACTGAATGAAAGAACTGAATGTGAGCCAAGTACTCAAAGGGGTTTCAATTTATTCATAGTGTACTGCCCAAAGTACAGTATGTTATTTTTCTTTGGGGAGGCCCAAGATTATTTCAGTTTTTGGGGGAGGCTCAAAATCTTTTCCATGGATTTGGGGGAGGCTCACTGTGACAAAGTCTAAGAACTATTGGCCTAGATGATCCAGGCAGTCCTTTTCTGCCATCAACCTCTATGTTCCTATGGTCCTATGTTCCAGTAATTACAGCCTTGGGCTGTGCCTTTTCCTCTAGTAGAGGTTCACATTATCTATGTTCTGATTACCCATTGACAATGTTGGAGCTAGCAGAAAAGGAAATTACACTACGTATAAAAACATTTCTTCTTTTGCTTTTTATTATCAGTTTTCATACTACGTTTAGTGGCTATCAGGCTACAATTTTTAAGTCCTCGCTGAAGGCCTGGGGGTCTCTAATTAATTATCAAACTGCCTACATAAAAAACATTCTTATTTCTTCATTTCCAATCCTTAAGGGGAATATGCCCCAAGTACTATGTTTTTTAATCACTTCATTTATATATACTGCGTACATATATTGGCCAGGATATTCAAAGCAGTTGCGTATGGTGCAGCCGAGTTGCACCAGCACAAGTGCGGACTTGCACCAAGAAGCGATATTCAGTGGGAGTCATTGTGCAGTGCAAATCCCATTTTGCCAATGCACAACTATAATGAATGCAGGTGTAAGTGCAGGGGTGGCGCATGAATATCTGGCACAGTACAATATTCAACCGTGGAACCATGGCGCAAGGGTAGAACAAATCCGAGATGCGCTGAGCAGACTTGAGCCTATAAATACAGGGTGCAAGCACACAGAGAGCATTTTCACCAGGTGAGAGGGAGGGAGAGAGAGAGAGAGAGAGAGAGAATGACAGAAAAAACAAAGAAGGCAGGACAGACAGAAAGACAGATCAAGAGAGACAGAGTGAGCAAGAGACAGACAGACAGAGGCAGCCACAGAGGGAGAGGGAGAGGGACAGATGTGGCAGTGGAGAGGGGGAAAGGGGCAGAGAGAGAGAGAGAGGGACATGCAGGCACAGTGCCAGGCAGTGCACCAGGGTGGCACACAGCCTGCAGCAGCCTACTGCCCAGGGGGATTGTGGACATCAGGGGCCATGGATAGTGCACCCCTCATGATGGAGGCTGTAATGAGGGGTGTGAGGCAGCAGGAGGAACAGCGACATAGCCGATGAAGGGCCTATTGGTGGTATGCTCAACACAGGTGGTACCGCGCCCGCACCACCTTTGAGAACTACTCCAACACGGAGACCATTGGCCGGTACTACCTGAATAGGGCCATTCTGAGGCAGCTCAGCAAGCTGTGCAGTGAGGAGATGCAGGCACCCACAAGAAGGAGCCACACAATGTCTGTGTAGACCAAAGTGACAGCCGTAATGTGCCTGCTCACCATGGGTACCTTTCAGAGACCAACAGGGGGCACCACAGGCATAACCCAGTCAGCCACGTCACACCTCCTCACACAGGTTCTCAATGCTCTGCTGCCACGTGCTTTGGAATACATCCATTTCCCCAGCACATAGGAGGAGCATACAGCAACCAGGGAGGACTTCCACAGGGTAACACGTATGCCTGGCGTGCTTGGGGCCATTGACTGTACCCACATGGGCATCCACATGCCACCTGGCCCCGAGGGTGTGGCATGCATCAAAAGGAAGGGGAGCTTGAGTGTCAACTGCCAGGTGGTGTGCGATGCCACAGGATGCATCACCAATGTCTGTGCCACAGACCCTGGGAGTGCACATGATGCATTCATTTGGCACAGCTCTGCACTGTGCCACAGGTTCGAATGTGGGGACATCTCCATGGGCCACCTAGTTTGTGAGTAAGGGATGGGCAAGGGGTGCTTGGGAGAGCAGGGCATGGAATGGGGATGGCAGGGTGGGCATGCTGGTGAGGGTGCCAAGGACAGGCAAGGGGCACAGAAAAGGATGGCAGGGGGCTAGCCATGCCATTATCTACACAGGAGACAGTGCCTATCCACTGAGGCCCTGGCTGTTCACCCCCTACTGGCACCCGTCTACCCCAGCAGAGGAACACCACAACAAGGCACACGCTAGCATGCGCAACATCACTGAGTGTGTATTCAGCATGCTTAAGGCATGCTTACATTACCTAGACAGCTCTGGCGGTGCCCTAAAGTACAGCCCCTTGAAAGCCTGTGGCCTATTCCTGGCCTGCTGCATACTGCACAACATGACCATTGACCATGGGATAGCAGTCGAGGCTGACTAGGGTGACAGTAGTGGGGATGATGGAGGCAATGGGCTGGAGGGTGGTGGACAGCTCCCCCAGGTAGAGGGATCCCTGGCTGCAATGGATGGCACACCTACATCAGGATACCATTGCACAGGAGCACTATGGGGCACACAGGTAGGTGGGGTGCAACCCATGCATTGGCCACACACACAGGTACAGCACACATGCAGAGGCATGCATGGCAATGGGCATGCACACACAGAGGCATGGTACAGGGGTAGGGGTGTCAGTGGCACACAACCAAATGGAACAGCACACAGCAACACATACATACACATATGCACACACACACCCAGGCGTTGGCATGTGGTGGGGATCAGATGCATTGCACTGATGCACAGATGCAACCGGTGGTGAACTGCCCTCATCATGCCCACTCCACATGGTCCAGCTGCTGGGCAGCATGCACACAGGCAGCCTGTGGTGCACCACAGAGGTGCCACACCAGTGGTATGCACACACACACACATGCTACCCATGCATGCACAGGGCTGCAGCTGTAGCTGCAGACTGTGGTCAGGGCAGGATGCACATCAGGGCCACTGCATGGAACCATGGTCACCATGGCCACGGGGAGGCCACGATGGGGCCAATTGGCAGCCACAGGCTGTTCATCATCCACAGGGGGTATAAGCATCAGCCCCCCAGGGGTTGACCTGCGAGACCATGACCGGGTCCATGCAGGGATGCATAGACACCCAAACAGGCCTACCCCAGGCATGCCTGGGATGCCTACATTGGAGCCAGGCATCGACAGTGTGGGTGTCGCCCGACGCCAGAATCAGGGGGTGGACAGTGTACTGCATGGGGTCCATGGTGGCCGACCATGCCCTGTGGCAACCAGCATCATGAAGCCATCCATGATCGCATTTGCAATGTGATCCAGGGATGCAGTCGTGGCCTCCTGCATGTGCTGCATCCCTGCCAGGCACTGCGCAGTGCCCCTCTCATGCTGCTTAGCCAGCTGGCACACTTCCACAAGCAGTGCATGCAGCCAAGTGGCAAGCTGCACCTGTTGCTGAATGGAGGCCTGCAGCAAATGGATGTGCTCTGCCAGTGGGTCGGTGACCTGAGGATCCTGGGTGAGACACCGACCCTGCTGTGGTGACTGGCCACACTGTGCAGCCCCCCCTCAGTTGGACACTGAACAGTGGGGTCTTCATGGGGTATGTCCCTAGCTAGCACCCCGGTGGTGGACCCAGCATCCGGCTGTCCTGTGGCACCCACTGCCTGCTGCCATTGCCTGTCCAGTTGCTGAATGCTGCTCACCGCCTGCATGGCCGCACTACCTCTACCACATGGCACAGCCTTGGCAGTGCACACAGCTGCACCCACAGTGGCAGCAGGCTGATGTTCCCCCGCTGTCAGGTTGCTTGGCGTGCTGCCTGTGTTGGTGTCAGGCATGGGCATCTCCCCCACAACATCGCCCATGCTGTCCAGGATGATGGTGACGTCATCATCAGCGTTGGACCCTGCCTGAGCTGCGTCTCAATGCAGAGGACACTGAAACTGACATCCCACAAGAACACAGCCAGGGCCTTGTCCAACTCCATGCCTGGGACATCCACCTGGACTGTGGTGGTATGAAGCAGCCTCTCAGGGCCCCTGATGCCTGTGGAGGTGGATAGCTGGTCCTCTGGGGCTGAGTCTGCATCCATGGCTGCTGCCGGCACCCCATCTTTCACATGCTGACATGCTGGTGCTGAAAGAGTAGAAATGTGTGTTAGTGATGCAATGCCCATGTGAACCCCCCAACCAGCCACTGCATGCGTGGTGTTGTGCACACATGCACAGGACAGGCATGATGGTGGCATGCATGCCAGCATGTCCGTGTATGCACCCTCCATGTCACTGGCTGTGTGTGGCAGACATACGTACCATGCAGTGATGGGCTGCCACCCATCTGAAATCCACCACCAGGCACACCCTCCACAGTGCTGTGGTGCATGGTGGCTGCCACCATTTCCTCCTGCTCTGTGAGCAGTGGCACATCTGCAAGCCCCCTCCGGTGTCATTCCAGGAGGCACAGATGACCGCCACCTTCTCCTTTTTATGCCACTTGTCCATGCCCACCTTCTTGTGGCACTCCTGCAAAGACCACTGGTGGCTGCTCTGCTGGTTCACACATGCCACCACCTCCACTCAGGCCCCAGCCCTAGCCTGTGGTATGCCTGTGACACCACTCAGCAGAGGCTTCCTGTTGAGGTAGGCCTCAAACAGGTCCTCTGTCTCTGTCTTTGTGAAGTTGGACCTGCGCTTGTGAGCAGGCCCATGTTCGTCCCCTCCTCTCATTCTGACATTTGGCTTCCTGTGGAATTGGACAGTACAGTGTGTCAGTGGCTGCAGCTCCCTGTACCATCCCCCCTGCTGTGCTAGCTGCACCCAGTGTGCTGCATCAGCTGCTCGACTTACCTCAAAAGGATGCAATCCCAGTCCATGGCCTGTTCTGATCCATGGCACTTTTATAGCGCATCGCATGCAAATGAGCTTTGGTGCAATGGTAATGACATGCTAATTCCCCCAGTGTGCCACACATTGACTGATTAGCTCATTTGCATGTGGCAGCTGAATATCATGATTTTTCTCCACACGCAATGAGTTTGCTCTGGAGCAAGTCATGGTGCAATGCACACACATGCGTGGTGCACAGGACTGCAGTGCGCATGCACCAGATGGTATTATGTCACCAATAGTACACTGTGCGCTGACTGCGTGATATGGGCCATGGAGCATGGTGGACCATGCCTGCTATTATGCACATGTGAACTGTGTGGAGACCAACCTCCATCCATGCTGTGACTTCTGACCGCTGGATGACCCCCGCACCCATGTTCCCACTTAGCCATGCCCATGTCACACATCCTCGAGACTGCGCAATGGGTGGCCACAGCACATGTCCCCTCAGCATACGCATCTGGTGCATGATATGGCCATGTGCACCTACCATCATCATTTTGCTCAGCAGCTCACACCAGTAGCATGGCACAGCAGCGAGCAGGATGAGCGGCCAACTGAATGCAGGTTGAGTTAGTCAACCTTGTCGCCTGCATCTAGTCCCATGCATTCCCAACTTTTTGGGAAGGTGCCACTGCAGCAGCCCCAGGTGGCTGTGTGGCAGGCCACTGCTACCTCACTGTGGCAGCACACAGGGTGGCCAGGATGGGGGAAGGAATGTCACCACCACTACAGGGACCTGGCTCGAAGGGACCCAGAGCACCTCAGGAGGCTGGAGGCTTGTGTCAGGCATGGGGCTGTGCCACAGCCAGGTGAGTAGGTCCATTATGCATGTGTGCCATGGTGCTGTACTGTGGTGTTGGCTAGGCTGCCTGGTGTGTCCTGCAGGGTGGTGTACTGCCATTGCGTGCACCACTGGGTGGCATTGCCATCCACCACTTGCATTGCCATGCCTCTGTGTAGGATATGTCGGGCAGGGGCTCACCCTGTGCACAGGGGTAGGGGTGGTGGGCAGCTGCTGTAGTTGATTACTGATGTGCACCTGTTTCTATTCCATTTCCAGGGCCTGTGGATCAAAGACAGGCTGCGATGGTGGGATGCCAGGCCGCAGCGGCCCAGGGTGACGGAGCGGCCCATGCACCAGTGGGGCCAAAGAGAGCAGGTAGGTACTGACATTGTCCTTCACACCGTCCATGGGGGATGGCAGGTGTGTGGGTGCAGGCATGGCTGCCTGTGCCATGTGCCATGGCAGCTGTGTGTGTCACACTGTGTGTGGTGCCCACCACTGTGGCGCATCCATTGGACATGTGTGCCAGCTGTTGGTGGGATGGATGTGTGCCCAGCTGCCACTGATGTTGCTGTGGTGCTGCCAGAGCACTGTGCCATGTGTCTGCCATGGCGCAGTCAGGTGACCACTGTGCAGCAGGAACCACCACTGTGCATTGTTGTGGTGTGCTGTGTTGCTGGCAGGTGTTGGCCCACCCCCCTGTGGGTGACCTATATGGGCCCTCCGGGGGTGGTGATCCACTGCTCATTGCATGCTGTGGATGGGCATGGTTCCTTGGGACGTTGCACTGACTGCCTGTCCTGTCCCTTCCCCTAGGTGTCCTCCGGCAGTGCAGGAGGCCCCTCTACTGCCGGCTCCTGTGACAGTTGATCCTAATTATGTCCACAATGATGGAGGTGGTGCTGCAGGTCTGATGAATGTTGTTCGTGGACTGCAGGCAGTGACATCTGCAAGGGGCAGCAGGCTGTGACTGCCGCTAGTTGGGCCCTGATTTTCCCCGTTACTCCCACCATATCTCCCCCTCCAGTCCCCCTTCCCACTGCACAGTCCCTGTTCCCTACCCCCTCCTCTCACTTTCCTACCCTTTCCCACCCCCTTGTTATTGAATATAGTTGTTTTCCTGCATATATATTTCTTGACTTACCTGCCTGTGTCAGTGTCTGCTTTGCAGGTAGCGTGAAGAGCCATGCTGCAGTGGCCCAGTCCCTGTCCATGTAGTGTGCATGTGTTGGGGTGCATGGTGTGCTTCTGTTTATCTCTGTTGTGTGCTGCGGTGTGTCCCACTGTGGTGGTGTCCCTCCCGTCGGTCAGTGGCTGTGCCTTGGGGTGCCCATGGGGCAGCTGTCAGGGGTGTGTGGTGGGTGTGTGTGCTTGCCTGCATGGCCCTGGGTGTGGTCTGCCCTGTTCTGGCTGTGCAGGGGAGCATGGCCTGCAGCCTGAAGGGCCCCCTTGGTGGCCCTCTGTACACCATTGGCACCCCCTGTTGCCTATTATCTGTGCCACTGTTGTGTTCTGGGGTGGGGGTCTTGGTGCCTGTGTGTGCCCTGCTGTGCCTAGTCAGTGGTGGCCTCCTGTGGCCTGTCACTATGCTCCCCTGGCTCTGTCCCTAGGTCACCTCTCTGTGCCATGCCCCCCTCTGTTGCTCTGCTCCCACAGTTGCACTGAGACTTCTCTGTCTGCCCATGGTGCACTTGTGTTTGCACCATGGTGCACCTCTGATTGCACCATGGTGCATCCACGGTTGTGCCATGGCACATCCATGGTTATGCCATGGCACAACTGTGCCATATTCAGCTGGGTTGTGCTGGCACAGTGCAGCCAGTGCAACCTCCGAATATGACACCTGTTGCACCATGACACATCGGATTTGCACTACACCAGACTTGCGCCAGCCTTTGGCACATTTCTGAATATCTGGGCCCTTGTATTTACAAGGGATATGACAAGGCCTGACTGAAAATAGTATTTGTATCTTCATAAAAGACCACTGATATTATTTATTTTTAATTTTTTGTCTTTGGTAACATACTGATGTATACAGTAGGTGTGAGAGTTCAATGCATGAGATAAAAACATGTTTTAAAGCTATGACAAGTCTACTGTTGAAAAGTCAGATTTATTTAAAAAGTAAACTCATCAAAGCATTTATCTAAACAGTGAACTTTCATGCATTCAGGATTTGCCGGCACTACATTAGAATGAATGAGTTTCACTGCTGAATGGCTGTTTTGTGACACCTAGCCAACCCCGCCAGCTGTTAGTTTTTCATGATTGGGAGCAGTGAAGACCTCTCACTAAAAGTGACTCATCAGTTAGTGTAATGAAGCATGACCCTGTGCATATATGTGAAAAAACCTGTTTCTCACACTGCTCAAAACAGAAGTACAACTTGTACGATTTTTGCTACTCTACTGAGTGCAATTTCAAAACAGAATCTCTATTCTGTGATGTCACCTGTCTGCACACGTGCTGCCCCCATTAACCCACAGAAACACCATCACTAAAAAAAATAATAAATAGTTGAATTCATTATGGCCCCAAACATCAAATGTCACAAAATGCAGTCCTGCATTCTGCAAAATAAATATACAAGCTGCCACTGAACATGTTGTTACCGCAGAGAATGCTCCCCCACCACCAACAACCTATATAGATCATAGTGAAGCTGGTTCAAGTAATACTTTAAAACAACAAATCAGCCTATTTTGTCAACAACACTAAGCACTGACATCAAATAGAAAAATAGCAGAAAGCAGAACAAAGACATAAAACAAATCAGTAGTAACAGCCCTAAATTAAAGATGTGCAAGAGACCTCTAGCATTCCAACAGAATTCTCATTCTTCAAGTATGTGGTCAATGAGACATGGTCCCCAGGTGCCTGAAACTGGACCACTGCTGCTGAACACATCCACATTTCAAGGCCTCCACCCAGCTCCCCATGCGGCAGCATGTGGCCATCAATTGCTGTTTAAAACTAACAGATCATGTCAAACATCACACTGTATAAGAAAGTCACATCAAAAAAATAAACGAACAGTAAAAAAAAAGAAAGGTTTATAAAAAAATGAGTAATCAAGACAGCAACAACAGAAGTTTCAATCTCAAGCTGCAAGAAATACTAATGCAGATCAAGATGGATCAGGTATCCAGTGATATGGGTGAAGCAAATTGAGTGACCCAAAAATGAGTGACTCAGTTTGTGCACCCACAAAGAAAGCAACTTTGGAAGAATAGTGAAGGTACATGAATGGCGAGGTAGGGAGGACAGAATAGCGAAGGTGAGGGGGTTAGCGAGTGCAGATGTAGAAGGTTAAGTAGATTGAGCAGGTTGCTGCTGAACTGGCTGCCTGGTGTGGTGGTTATGGTCATCG
This sequence comes from Neoceratodus forsteri, assembly GCA_016271365.2. Lineage (NCBI taxonomy): Eukaryota > Metazoa > Chordata > Ceratodontiformes > Ceratodontidae > Neoceratodus > Neoceratodus forsteri. Next base: position 577,283,351 of record CM028134.1, on the reverse strand, counting down.
CCTGTGGTATGCGTGGACCTGGGTTTGGGGCCGCATTGAGGTATATGAATTTTTACTGCTGGGTGTTGCGGTTTACTTATATTTTTTTGACAATCCTCCCATTCCCCTCGTGTTGTTCCCCCACCCATGTGTTGTCACCCCTGCAACAGTCGCCATTTCCCATGTGTGTCTCCCTCCCCCAGTGTCTGCCCACCCTGGAGTTGAGAATCATTAGTTTGGGGGATGGGGGGGCTTGGCCCCCTTCCATAAAAAGCAGGTCATGTTGTTGTTAAGATTGTCACCTATTTTGTATTCAGCATAGTGCAGATCCCCGATGTAGCTGGTGTTTTGTACTCGCTGTTATGCGAGTCACTGTTAATGACTCACTCTTATCACATGGAACTGATGGAACAGGAGCCATTTTTAGATGAAGACCAAGAATCAGCCAAGGTCAGTAATCAGTTGCCCTGTGTAACTGTCAATGCTGGTGTGCCACAAAGAAATACAACAGAAAGTAATACAGTGTCATCCAATATCATAAATTCCTCTGTGGCATCAAATGAAATATCTGAAACAGCAACATCAGACACAGAACTCCACCTACAGGAAAATAATCACATGACAAAGAACATCACATTCCCTCACAGCAACAGAAATGAAAACATGAGACAGCAAGTAGATGCACAGCCAGGAAAACTGACCTTGCAAGATTCAGATACCAGTAATTCCACAATGACAGAAAACCAGTAACATGCCCATCATCCCATAGTACACCTACCACAGCCTGCAGAAAGCAATAATGTTAGGCCATTGTGCATTATAACTGATTCCATAGATATAACCATGCTAAACAACTGCAAAGAAAGTGTAAGGAATCAAAATACACACAGGAAATGTAAATTTATTTAAACTACATTTAAGTGAAGATTTCAGTGAAAAGAGATCACTAGAAAGCCTAACATCTGAGGAATTAAATAAATACCTATGCCACTACTTCATAGAAATTTTTAAAAAAAGATGGTCACCCCTACGAACCCTAACTCAGCAATCAGAATTTCAGAGTGTGGAAAAATACCAGAAATGGAAAGATGACCCCATCTCCTGAACAACAGGCAGACCTTTTGAAAACGCATGGCAAGCACTACAAAGTAAACAGAAACATTTAAAGGCTGTGGGTCTTGGCTGCCGACCCAATGCTGCTGAAGAGCTGACGGATGACACTATATTAATGCTCTATGAGAGGCAACAACTGGGCTTCCATTCACCAGATTCACAATTAAATACCATGTAGCACTTCATCAGTGTCTCCTGTGATGTCCGTTGGAACATGCAGATGAGGGCAGTACTGTGCAGTGATATCCAGCTGAGGACTGATGAGAATACCACAAAATGCTCAATTTATGAAACGGAGCACCAGACCAAAACCCATACAAGGCGCAACCCAAAGGACACAAGAAAGCTAAAACCAAAAGCTTAAAAGGTGGAAAACAATCACATAAAATACCAAGTGGTTAATTACACGTTATATGCAGCAAAGCCATGACTTCAGATTCTCCATTTTTCCTGTCAGTAAATGTACATGCTTCTAGACCACTGTACCCCACCATCTGGTATAAAAACCAACCTGTCTGGATTAATGAGCTATCAAATATTGTCAAAACAATGATCATAAAGGCTGAAATAAGTACTGACAAGAAACTAACCTATCACTCAGCAAGGAAACACCTAATCCAAAAACGCATTGATTCTGGTGTGGTTCCATCATTCAAATCTCTGGACATAAGAAAGTTCAGAGTGTAAATGATTATTCTCAATGAATGAAAAAAAAAAATCAAGACATTTCAACAGTTCTTAGTGGAACATCAAACCAGGGTATACCCCCACAAATAAAATCACCGACATAGCTTGCAAACATCTCTAAAAATCTTGGTGACCTTCTTGGCACATGTTTCAAGAAGCCCGTAATTAAGGCAAGAAGCATAACCTTGAGCATCATCCAAGGTAAGCAAGCCACAACATGTATAAGCAGTACATAAACTTCAAGAACCTTACTATAACTATACATGTGACAGTATTCCAATAGCAATTTTAAATGTGACTTTCTGTGTTTCTCTTCCCCTCAACATTATCAGCCTAAACTAGGTAACCACCATGCAGGACAGAAAGAAAAGGAGAATAAATGTAATTGACAGTGACTTGGACTAGAACACGCTTGCTGGAAAAGAAAGAAAAGAATGAAGAAAAGACAGAAAGAAGGAAGGAAGGAAGGAAAGAAAGAAAGAAAGAAAGAAAGAAAGAAAGAAAGAAAGAAAGAAAGAAAGAAAGAAAGGAACCATGTTGGATTGATTACCATGTTTTTACTGTACTTTGGTTTTTCCCCAACAGGTAACCCCTGACATGACAAATCACTATGCCTTCCCATTGAAGATAACATAAAATTGGGGAGGGGGGGGGGACTCAAAAACTATACATTAAAGATTCAGAAGAAAACAGAGACTCTAAAACTATCTTAATCTGTAAGCAGAACTCACAGCAAAACACTGCATGAAAACATTGAAAACAACAACATGATGCTGTAAGTCAGCAACAGACTTTTTATATATGACTACTTCAACAACAAACATGAAAATGCATGCTTAATTTTCATACTGAGGGTGTCATTAACAACTGCAGTACATTTCATTCTTACAGCTGCATATAAAAACCTGAACTATTGAAACCTGAAATATTATGACCTACATAAAATACTGATAGTATAAAGCAACTTTTTTAATGTGTTTTTGCAGTGTAATTCATTTTGCTTTTGCAAACTGAAAAAAAAAAACTACTTATTGTACTTAACCCTTACACGTTTTCAAATATTCTTTCATGTCTGCTTACTTTACTGTTGCAATTACAAGTGAATCACAATTTTGTTGTTCTGAGACCAAAAGTTGTTGACGGGGATAGACTGTTCAGAAATGAGAGTAATTTAAATAGTAAAAGTTGTTGATGGGGTGGTGACAGACTGTTAAGCAATACAAGGAATGTATCTGGAAATATATGTATTTTAATGCCTGCTGACTTAACTTACCATTAAAACTGCATCACTATTCTGATCTTATGAAACTAAAATAGTTGACGGGCTGGGGAAAGATTGTTAAGAAATGCAAGTAATGAAAATGGAAAAAAGTTGTTGATGGGTGATGAGGATAAATTGTTAAGAAATTCAGGGTATTCACATGATAATAGCTGCATCTTCTGACAAAGCAACATGTGAAAAAAAATAGTGTACGAAGGTCAAAATGCAAATTAAATAATAATTGGTTCACCACTCAGTCTATTAACCCTTAGATTGCTGACAGAATTAGAATGTATAGGAATTTTGGACTGATATATCAGTCCATGGTCATGCAAGGGTTAAAAATGTTCCATGAAAAAATCATGACTGTTTGCATATGCCAATTCATCTCAGTAATTCTTAGCACTGCAGAATGTGTGACTCTTAAAGAAACATGCACACAATTGAAAGTATTTCAACCCATCCATCCCTGAACCCAAAACACACCAATGAAAATGTATCCTGTGTGCTTAGATCAGAGGCAAGCAGTGTAGCCTAGACATTACAAAACTGTACTGGCAATCAATTAGATGAAACCAGCAGATTGTGCTTTGATTCCCACAACCTTCACTTGCATACTGTGCAGTTCTCAGGATGTTACTTAATCTCCCCAGTGCTCCCAGACTGCCCCTGGAAAAAAAGGTTCTTCTGCATACTAGTCATTACCACGTTACCAAAAAGTAAAATAAAATATCAGCAATTTTTCTTATTGTTAGATCCATGTCACCCACTCCCAAAAATTTTAAACAAGGATAGCGATGATGTACAAAACAAGTGGGAAACCATAAAGCGTAAAATGCATTTTTGCTTGAATACAATAGGCCCCTATCTTTTTCACCCTTGAGAAATCCACACAGCACACAGCTCATGTATTCCAAAGCATTACAAAAAAAATGAAAACTAAAAATAAATACCGGGCCAAGTACTTAACATCAACATCACTGGGAAAAATAGCCATCCTCAGTACCAAAGAAATGTGTGCAGCTCCCTGATACTGACACAAAGCAACAGGAACCACGCAGAAGAAGACTTGTTGAGCTGGGCATCTTCAAGAGGAAACACCACTGCTCACATTATTCCTAACTAGGCAGGCCATGAAATCACACTCCAGCCACTTCCGCGTCATTGTGCAAACTGACTCCGCACATGCACAGACGTAAAATGGAAGTCAAAAACTCCAAGCCAGTCAGATATCATGCAGTCTTTGACCCTGTCAAATCACATGAAACAAGACAGTAGAATAACAGAAGAAAACAGCAAATGACAAAATAGTACGCCATGATGAGATAAAAATGTAACACTTTCTTAATATAAAAAAGAAATATGGGGGAGTCTGCTACATACACTGAATATGCAATGGTGTTTTGTATGATAACTTTTTTATCTGAATTTATTAGGATTTGATCTCCAGGTTCTTATTTGTGGCTGCACCACTTGTAAGAACAAGGAGATCAAACTGCAACTCACTCAGATAAAAAAGTTATCATACAAAAAACCATTGCATATCACTTACATGTCACAAGTGACAAAACCACGAGTGAGATATGTCATTATCAGTAGTCTTGGGGTGTACTACAGGCTAATTGGTGGGGTTACCACTTGTGTCACTGACAACCTGGGTTTGGAAGTGAGCCCAGATGTTGGAGGGCCATCCAGGGGGTGAGAGGATTGAGTATCTGAGGGATTGCTCTTCTCCTCTAATATTGTAACCAGCACAGCCCTCCTCTCACCTCCTCAACTGGCTGCCATATGGAATATCAGGAAGTGTGTGTACCACTTACAGTATACTGTAGACTGTTCACACACTCCTTGTCATTCCATATGGCAGCCAGCCAAGGTGGTTAGAGGAAAACTGTGCCAGTCGTCATATCATATCCCCTGCATGGCACTGGAGACAGAGGTAACAGCTTGTCAGGATGGTGTGCTCAGTGTGGGCACTGTGGGGGGGCACTAAACACCAGAGGTTATGGGCTCTCAACCAGGATGGGTGCTTGTGGGTGGGGGTGCCATTGGACACCAGAGAAAACCTTGTTACTGTGGCAGTGGATGATCAGAGTATGGGGGTGTCCACTAGACACCAGGAACATCATTCAGACTGTGGTCACAGGCAATTGGTGGGCAGGGGGTGACACTGGACACCTGGGTATATCTCAACACTTACAGGGATGTGGATCAGAAGAAGGTGCCACTGGACACCAAGGGCACCACTTGTATAACCAGGACAGGAATTGGGGGGATGCTACTAGTCATCAGGAAACCACAAACATTTACTAGGGCAGGTGATCAGACAGGTGGTGGGTGCCACTAGACACCAGAGCATCCATAAATGCAATTGGCCAGGGTTGGGGATGGGGCAGCCAGCTACAGTACCACATCCCACCACCAGGGCCCTGTGCCCTGTTAAGTCAGAGTTTGCAAAAAGTGGTAACTTGCATCTGTTCAAGTGGCATTTACTGCCTGTGCAAACCTCTCAATTTCCTGCTGAACCTGTACGCAGGGGAGGACCCCCTTATTTGCATATGTGCAGCAGCAGCTTAGTGCTCAGGCATGAATGGGTTTTGCCCACACTGTGGCAGTGTCTGAATATAGACTCCACCCATGAATTGGGCCAAAACATGGTTACTGCAGGTAAACACCTATTGGTGCCTGTGCTGAGTTTTGAATATCTGGCACATCACCATATAAAAGGTAGGAATTTTAAACAAAAAACACAAGTTTAGACTGCATTTAAGCTACATGCCAATTTGAGTACAATAAGGTCATCTGTTACCACTTGCTCTACAATTTATGAATGTGAATGACATGCATATTTGATTATTATACAACCCTGCTTGTATCATCACAAGGTCAAGACAATTCAAAATGGCTAAACGTTTAAAAAAATGTAGTCTGTTAATTACAGTGATGCAGTAGCACCACTAAAGTTGAGGTTGTGTTGGGTGTTCCGTGTTAAATCCCTAACTTTGCACATGAATATCTTTGGCACCATTTGATGAAATTAGTAGACATTTTGCATGTCTTGTCTAGGAGGAAAGGTCTTGATCTGTGGAATTTCTTGTGATGGAAGCTTGTGCGATTTCTGAGATACGCATGTGTCATTTTACATAAAAGGCTAACTTTTTTCTATACTTAACATGTATTTTTTTTTTTGCTCTCACCTGTGGCCTGAATGGAATTGAATTTTTTTCCCAAACTTGCAGGGGGCATGTGTCGTATGCTAAGGTAGTGCATTTGATTCGTCTGGAGAAAAAGTATTAAACAGTTCCAGAGTTATCAAGCTTTAAGATTTAATGTTTTTTGTGCTGCATATGTGCCGTAGGGTTTTTAGAGAAAGAGGGTTGCCAGATTAAAAGGGGCAGGCCCCGTTGGCCCATGGTCCAAGCCGAGAAAGTGGCAAGCTCAGAGAGGGGGGAGGGGCGGAACTAGCAAAAGACGTCACAAAGAGGGGATGTCCAATTGAGGTCACAAAGGGGGTGAGGCAAGAGACAAGGAAGCAATGAGGTGGCAACAGGCAAATGGGTTAAGTGAGCCAGGGGACAGGACAAAAGGGACAGCTAAAAGGGGCTGCACAGCAGTGGAGAGCTCACAAACTTGCTCCAAAGTGATTTTGCTTTGGATGTACATCAGTCGTTGGCAAATTATAGAGCCAGTGGGCCTCTGTTTTGGATTTTGAGTTAAGTCACAGAATACAGGTAAACCTAGTTTAAAAAAAAAAAGGAGAGGACAACAACCAAGCAGGAAGGAGTAAGAAGAGAACGCAGTGAGTAGACAGACGAGAAACCAAGTGAAGCTAAGGTGCTTACCTGGGGGAGAAACAGAGGGCTGCAGCGGGAGAACCACAAGAGGTGCCATGCATTGTCTGAGGCCTGCTATTTCAGCAGGGGAACCCTCCCTCATGGAGGTATGCCGTATATAAGCGTTATTGGTTTCGCTACTGCGGCTCTCCATGTAATGCCATTAGTCTACTGATTGCTTCCTTTTCTGTAGAATGGAGGTCCCATTAACGGAATCAGGGAACAAGTGAATGAGGGGAGAGAGGGAATAAGACCGTGAGGGCTGACCGCATGGTGTTGGCGTGTGACGTCATCGCCACGTGGGCGGGAAGGGTTTAAGGCGGAAAAGGTGAATTGGAGACAGCACACTGTCACTTCATTGGAATATGGTAGCGTTTCAGTTATTTTTGATTTAAAATAAATTGGGACCTGGAATTATGGTGATTCTGGGAGGAATGGTCACAGCAAGGGTGGGAGCAAAGTTCCCTTTGGATTTAGTTGGGCCCCAAGATGGGTAGATTGGAGGGGGGACAGAGCCAGCCAGGCTAGCAGGACAGCATTTAAGTGCAAAAAAAAGAATAATTTTTCAGGACTTCATTGGATGGCCCAGTACAAGGGCTAGGCAGTATAGCCAGGGGTTAGAGGAACCAAGTCACTTAGCTGCCCAGCACTCCCAGGTCACCTCTGAAAATGGGAATTTGTGCTTGGGGGCCCTACCAGGTTACCAAAGGCTACGAAGGGGGGGAGAACAAGTACAAAAGATTATAGTGAAGGAGGGGAGGAGTTTCACCAGCATGCTCAGCTGGAACGCCATTCAGGAGTGGAATCAAGGACCAGGGCTGAGGAGGATGGGGACAGGAGATCGCACAGGTTAAAGGATGGGAGGTGACACTGCTGGCCTAGAGCGAGCCTCTTATATGGACCGGGGGTTTTGAAACCCCCAACTGCCTAAAGGCATACTTGGTGAACCTTAGTGAGGCAACCACCGTCACGTTCGCCCAGGCCCATCTGGAAACAAGCTACGGTTTAGGGGCCTACTCTTGGTTGAACAAGGTTCTCTTTCCCAATACCAGGGTAGACGAGTAAAACAGATGCTGGAATGTAAAAAAATAAAAATAGTGAGATGTATATGTAAAAGACTGCATTGTGTTGACATATATGTTGTGTTCATTGTGGACACAGAGCGAGGATGGCACCAAAGAAAGCAAAGCACAGCAAAGAGGAATGCTACAAAGCAGTAATGGACCTGGTGGAGAAGGCAAATCAGTTGCTGGAGATGGTGGAGCCAGACGGAGGGGAGAAGGGTACAAAGTGGAAGGGGAAGATGGGGAAGGGTAGGGAGATGAACAAGAGGGTGCCAACAAGGAGCAGTGTACTGGAATCCAGGGTGGTATTACCTGAACCAAGGGCCCCCCTATGAGTCCAACTCCGAATAACCCGGTTCCCGAGCCAATCCCAGACCGCATCCCAGGCCCAAGGGTAGTACCAGAACCTGAGACACCGAGGCTCCAGCTGACCCTGCCAGAACCAGTTCCAGTTCCATATTTGCCACAGGTGGTCCTGCCCAGAGCACCAGGAATCCCCATGCCAGGGCCTGGCACCCCACAGACGCCTGGAACAGGTAATCAAGGGGTGACTATGGAGAGCAGCATGAAAGAAAATATAGAGCAAATGTTGAAGGATATGGAGAGAATGGAATATGACAGCTAGAGAAAGCATCAAGAGAGTTGAAAGGAGGAGGGGGTGACAAAGTGGGGGGTAGCTACTGTGGGAAACCACGAGGTAGGAAGGGAACTGGGGGTGCTTGGAGTGCGTTTAGCAGACCGCATCCCCACGGCCATGAAAGAGAAGATTTGGAAAGGGGAATAAGTAGATATTTTTGCATTAGCAAATGTAGACAGTATGGATAAATATGAAAAAAAGGATAGTTTCGAGAAGAAGGATATGGCAGCAGCATTGGTGTTGCTCAGAAAGGAAGAGGAGGATAAAACATGGAAGGGAAAAACCTGGGATAATTGGTCCATGGGTTTCACTTATTTTATGGCCACTGTGATTGAGAAGTGGCCGGAGCTAGCTACCCTGCTCTTAACCTATTCCCTCATATTAAAAAATGCGTATAAAAAGGGGGGGACATAGTTGGCTACAGTACGATGAAAAATTTAGAAAGAGAACGGCTCATTTTGGCGATGTGCAGTGGGACACTCGGCAAATAGATTTGTGGTTAGAAATGTATACTGGCCTTTCAGACAAGGAGATGGAGGGAGAGAAAAGGAGTGGGGTGGCAACAAAATCATGTTGGGGATACAACAGGTTCTCTTGCTCATGGCCAAACTGCCGGTTCCAGCATGTTTGTTCCAAATGCAGGGGGCACCACCCGGCATCCAAGTGTAGATACAGCTGGGATAAGGGGATGGGCACCCAGGACAACACATACCAGCCGCCCTTTCGGAACACCCAGAACTCCTTTTGGGGGTAGCAATGGGGGAGAGGTGGCAGGGAGAGGGGATGGGGGAGGACAGACCTATCAACCCCGACATCAGGGTGCATGAGAAGAGGCCAAAGGGGGGGATTCTGGCTGGCACGGACACCCATAAGCATAGCAGGGACAGAAAGAGAACTGGTGGGTTACCCGTACAGAGAGGCGGCTAAGAAATTGCAGGCAGGTTTTAGATCAGGTTTTAGCTTACAGTTTAAGGGGTGCAGAAAACAGACATCAGCAAAGAACCTCAAATCTGTACAAGGGAAGGAGGAAATTTTGACACAAAAAATTCTGAAAGAAGTAAGGGTGGGGAGGGTTGAAGGCCTGTTTACAACCCCCCACTGCTAAACCTGAGGGTCTCGCCATTGGGGCCAGTCCCTAAGAAGCAGGAGGTTGAGTACCAGGTAATACATCACACATCCTACCCGGATGGGGATTTGGTCAACGATGCTATTGGGGAGGAGGACAGCAGGGTTACCTACGCTACTCTGGAGGATGCAGTGTGGCTGATTAGATCAAAACAGGAGGCGTGGCTGGTGAAAACGGACATATAGTCTGCTTTCCGCCTATTGCCAGTCAGGCCAGAGAACTGGGACTTGTTAAGTTTCTGGGAGGAAGGGATGTATTATTTTGACAAAGCCATGCCTATAGGGTGTTCGATAGCATGTACTACATTTGAGATGTTTAGTACCTGGTTGCAATGGGCTTTCCAGGCCTGGTGCAGTTACCAGACAGTAGTACACTACCTGGATGACTTCATTGGGGAAGGGAGGATAGAGACCCAGAACATGCTCAGGGAGTTTCAGGTGGTATGCTAGGAGGTGGGGGTCCCATTAGCAGAAGACAAGACCAAGGGACCAAGTCGGACAATATAGTTCCTAGGGCTAGAGCTGGGCATGGCAGAAGAACTGTTCTGGTTGCCTGACCAGAAGGTTAGGAAGCTGAGGGAACTGTTGAAGGCAGTAGGGAGATGAAGGATGGTGCGGCTGCAACATGCACAGTGTCTGTTGGTCCACTTGAACTTTGCATGTAGTGCTATCTCACCAGGGCGTATGTTTACATGGCGCCTTGCCTCTGCAACAGGGGGTGCCACACAAGCTCATCATTTGGTAGACCATAATAAAAGGACCAGAGAGAAAATGGCAGTGTGGGAGCATTTCCTGCAAGAGTATAATGGGCATACATTCTGGCAGGATGAATGGCTTTACAATATGGACCTTCAGCTATATACTGATGCATTGGTGGGGTATAGACATGGGAGGGTACTTCCAGGACTGATGGTTCACAGATCCATGGCCAAAGGACTGGGCCCAGGAAGGGGTGAGAAAGACATCACCATTTTGGAACTGTTCCCCATATGGGTGGCCATGATAGCCTGGGAAGGGGAGCTCAGGAACAAGCAGGTCACATTCCGGAGTGACAATAAGGCAGTAGTGGAAGTGCAGAACAGAAGGGGGATGAAGTCAAAGAGAGTAATAAGGGTACTGAGCAGGAAGGTGTGGTTGGGTTTGACCCTGAACATGTCCTTCAGGGCCATGCACATCAATGGTATGGACAATGTGATACCTGATTATCTCTCCTGATTGCAGATGGACAAATTCAGGACCATTGTACCCAGAGCAGAGGACAAGCAGACCACCATTCTGACGTATGTTTGGTCGATTGGATTGGTGGAGCTGAGGTACTGTTCCACAACTCCTGGGCCCCCTGGACCCTGAGAGCTTATGAGACCTCCTGGAGGGCATTTCAGAAATTCTGGGAGCAGTACGGCAGACAGGTAAGTGGGCCAGTAACAGGGGAGCAGGTGGCACAATTTATAGTTTTGGGTTGGAATCAGAACATGGTGCATTCGACCATGGGGGTACATTTGGTGACAATAGGTCAGATTTGTACATTAAGGGGCTGGGATGACCCTACAAAAAGCAACCTGATCAGCAGAATGATGCAGGGTTGGTTGCGAGGAATGCAGAGGAGACAGGAGAGCAGAAAGCCAATATCCGAGGGCTGATGATAAGGTTGATAGGGGTCTTACAGCATATCTGCAGTTCTTGAGGGGAAGCAGTGTTATTTCAGGCAATGTACACCACCATGTATAGTGGAGCCTTTCGATTGAGCGAGATAGTGGGCCACAGCAGTAGGGCAGAAGAGGGGAGAGCTGTGATGGGAGGACATCGAATGAAAGGGCAAGGCCGTGACAGTACTGTTAAGGAAGTCCAAAACTGATCAGAAGGTCAAGGGAGGAAGATTTGGTTGAGAAAACATCCAAATGAAGCCATCTACCCATTAGCAGCTCTGCACGTGTGTACGCGGCAGACTGCCCAAACTGGGGGAATACATTAATGTTTATACATGGTGACAGCATACCAGTATCAGGGTACAAGGTAGCTGCGATACTGAACAAGGCACTCAGATTTTTGGGGGAACCAGTGGAGGTGTATTCCTCTCACTCGTTCAGGATTGGGGAGGTGTCAGCGATGGCAGCACAGGGTAGTGGACCCAAGGAGATCAAAGAAAGAGGCAGGTGGGCTTCGGGACGTTATAAAACATACATACAAAAGATGCAACAATAATGATGTTTGTTTTCTGTCCTGCAGCAGGTGCAAGAAAATAAGACGGGGGGGGAAGGGGGGAAGGGGGGCAGAGGCTGGATACTCATTCTGTGTGCTTTGATTATGCAGGTGCGACCAAGAGGCTCGAGGCATGGATCTGTGGACATTCGTTTGTCCATTGGGTGGAGAAGTGGGTGGCTAGGAGACAAGGGGGAAAGAAGCTGTATCTGGACATTGACACAATACGACTGGTGTGGAAAGGTTGTCAGGGCATGAAATGGGCACAGCTGCTGCCAGAACTCAGGGAAATCAGGAGGGATCATAGGCGGCTGGACCTGATCATAATGCATCTTTGGGGCAACGACCTGGGAACAAGGTCCTGGCTGGACATTTCTTATCAGATAAAGCACGATGTAAGAAAAATAAAAGAATGGTGGCTAGAGGTTACTTTGGCATGGTCAGAAATCATGCCTTAGAGGGTGTGGAGACAGGTAGAGAGCCATAAAGGGATGGACATGGCCAGAAAGTGCATGAATGCATGAATGGGGAGATTATTCCAGGGTGTAGGGGGATTAGTCATTCACCATGGGATCCTGGAATGGGTAGATGAGTATTACAGGGGGGATGGGGTACATTTATCGGGCCTTGGCCTGGCTATGTTCAGCACCGAAATTGCAAATGCCACTGAGGCATGGCTGGTGCAGAAATAAGATAGGTGAAGGGAAAGGGGGAGGAAGGAAGTCCACCATCCATCACAAGCTGGAGGTGGACTAATGGCAAAAGGGGGAAGGAAGGAAGACAAGAAAAAGGGGGGGGAGGAAAGAAAATAAAAAAGGACACAGGTTTGACAAATAAGAAGCAGGGGCATGGTGTGTATGCTTATGCCCCCCCCGTTCAGAACATGAGGAAGAGGCCAGACCCCCCCTCATGATGTACATCTGGGAGGCAGAAGAGAAGAAGAGATCTTTTAGTAATTATGAGGCCAACAAGATTGTGAAGGATATAATGCATGCACATAATGTAAATATAATGTATGTAAATATGATGATAAAGGGACCACACATGGAAATATAGAGATGTACCGTTGTGAACGCACTATTGTGAATTATCATAACTGTGACAAATCAGTACAATTACTGCCAAGCTGAGCAACCACACATTATATGGTCAGTGTATTTATTGGCGGGGTTCTGGGGACAAAGAGGGTTGGCCAATTAAAAGAGGCAGGCCCTGTTGTCCCACGGCCCAAGCCAAGGAAGTGGCAAGCTCGGGGGAGGGGGCAGAGGTAGAGATAGGAGTCACAAAGAGGAGAGGCCTGATTGAGATCACAAAGGGGACGAGGCAAGAGACAAGGAAGCAATGAGGTGGCAATAGGCAAATGGGTAAGGTGAGCCAGGGGGCAGGACAAAAGGGACAGTTAAAAGGGTCTGTACAGCAGTGGAGAGCTCACAAACTTGCTCCAAAGTGATTTTCCCACCCTCCCACTCGGAAGATAGGGCAGAAGGGCACTGCAATAGATGGAGCACAATGCACCACTGTGATAGGTGGAACACTGTGGGAGGCTGTATGGTTACTGCCAAAGGTGGATGGCAGAAATGGGGGGAAAGGGGGAAGGAAGACAAGAAAAAGGGGGAGAAGGAAAGAAAATAAAAAAGGACACAGGTTTGACAAATACGAGGCAGGGGCATGGTGTGTACGCTTGTGTCCCCCGTTCAGGACATGAGGAAGAGGACAGGCCCCCCATGATGTAAGTCTGGGGGGGCAGAAGAGAAGAAGAGATATTTTAGTAATTATGAGGCCAACAAGATTGTGAAGGATATAATGTATGCACATAACATAAATATAACGTATGTAAATATGATGATAAAGGGACCACACATGGAAATATGGAGATGTACCGTTATGAACATGTTATTGTGAATTATCATAACTGTGACAAATCAGTAAAATTATTGCCAAGCTGAGCAACCACACATCATATGGTCAGTGTATTTATTGGCAGGGTTCTGGGGACAATATATTGCTGCAAAGTGAAAAATTTGATATCGCAAATGCCTCTTTTTGATTTCTCACCACTTGATTGGCACAGCACCAAACATTTTTTGCGCCGTGCCAACTGCCATCGTGTTGATTTTTTTCTATGAACTAATAAGCATGAAAAATAATAACAATGCTGGCATTTAAAAACCAAAAATACAAACCTAGCTAAACAGGACTTGTTTAACTAGATTCTGATGTTTATTTTTTAACATATTGCCCACAAATACATTTTCTCTGCACCCCAAATTCTGGGTGCCTTGCTTAGCGAGAGGAGCCATTCCTTGCATTCTCTGTATGAGAACTGTCAGAATTTCTTGACTTCTGCATACGCAACTTGAACTTATGCTGTGGGCTGTAGGCTGAGCTGTTAGCTGCCCTTTTCCTGGTGTTTAGTGCCCCCTTGTCACCAGGCTGAGCTGTTAGCTGCCCTTTTCCTGGTGCTAGTGCCCCCCCCAGTCACCTGACTGTAAAAACAAACAAAAAAGAATTTCATCAATTCCTCTATCTATGCAGTGTAGTATTAACATTCAAATACAAAATCTATGCAAAATAAATATCAGTCTGTAGTAAAAAGGGACCTTTATAGATAAGATTTTTAGTCCCAATCATGGTTTAAACCTTCGGATGAGAGGGACCCAAGCCAAAAGATCTTGTATCTGAACATCAGTAATACGCATTTGTTATTTTGTGTCTAATAAAGTTGCATGTTAGACCTGTCTGTTGCCTTAGGTTTCCATGGACCATCACCTTCCCCACCCCCACCCCCATCCCAGTGTTTACTTTCCCACTCTAAATGTTGGGGCCAGCATGAAAATTGTGTACTATACTCTGTTTGGCAGTTTTCCAGCGCTCTGAGCGAAGCCATAGTGAATCCTCTCATGAATCTGATAAGGAGTCTTCACTCCTACTGAAAAATAACTGGTAAGTTCCCCTCCTCCAGAAATTGGTGAAGAACATTTCTCCTGTGCTGGATGTAGGTACTACTGTGTCAATGAATCAGGTACCCTCAGGCCCCTTTGCTTCTCATGGGCTCCTCCAGTCCCTAGTCCTGTTTCCGCCACTCCTGCCATACAACTTTCTATGCCCATTCCTGACATACCACCCAAGAAGGGGACATCCTGGAAACATTCTTCTTCAATTCTCTCTGCTCAATGACCCAACCCAACCTATGAGGATCTTTTCACCAACACTCTGCTGATTAGACTGCTCTTTGCTACAATGGCTTTGTTCTTTGATGGTTTAGCGTTCTCTTCAGTGTTGAGAGGGCTTGCATGGTAAATATGTTTTTATAGGACCTTACCTGCATTGCCAGATACTATGGCCTCTCTCTCTCTCTGGACTGTGTTGCTGTTTGCATCTTCATCTGCTGCTTTGAGAACCCCCTCCCCCCCAATTACTTATCATGTTGCTGTTTAATGGCTTATTTAGGGGGTTTTGCTGTGGAGGAAGGCTCACTCCATTTTTTTACATAGTAGGTGCCCTTCTCCCATAAGCACTGTGTACAGACTGCTGGGGTACTGGTGGGAGGGGGAATGCTGTCTGCTAGTTTTTATAAGATGTTAATGATTTTGGTGTGCTACCAGAGAGGGTGGCTCCTGGTCTTGACCTTTCTATTATGTCCTTAACCTGGGCTTGCATGAGGTCACTATTAATGGCTCTTCCTTATGCAGCTGTCCTCATTCTCTGACAATGTTTCTCCCTAGTATCGCTCTGCTCTAGTGCCCATCAATGCTTACAGTACCTTGCCTTCAGTGTGTCACTTTTTGCGGTGGTACAGCTATGTCCTAGCCCAGCCGACTGGCCATAGTTCTTTTGCCGCTGCAAGCCGCATCTTGCATGTTACTCCATATGTCTTAATTTCCATCTGCTATGCTGCAATTGACTTTTTCATTTTTATCTCCCATTGGTAGCCACCCCTCAGCTACCCTCATCAGAGCAATCACTCTGTGACTATTTCTTCTGTTATTCCTTTGTGTCTGGCCTTCGGGTTATGGGAGAGGGAGTTGTATTTGTCAGTTACTGTCACTGCTTTCATTATTTGGGTTGAGCTTCTATGAGTCAAGGGTAATTGTGCTTTGATTGTTTTGACTTGCCTAATTGTTCTACATTGTCATTCTTTTATCCACCCTTTTGGTTTAGTTCCTTTCTCTTTCCTGCTCCCTGACATTCCCCTTGTCCTTTGCTATTACTGCAACCCACCACAGCACTGACAGTCTGCTTATGTTTCCCTTAGCAAAGGGTTGTATTTTTATTTTTCCCCCTTGCTACTTTGCCTATGCCCTGTTCTTTCTCTGAGTTGCTCTACTATTGTCTCTCGCTCTTGTTTCTCTAATCTTCTTTCCACCTGCAGCACACTCCAGGAGTCTGTGGGGACGCTTCCCACTAGATGATTGGGTTTGGACAGTTTACTCTTGTTTTTTTACTCTCCCGATGTTATTGTGAGAAGAGATTTAGATAGACTACTCACCTCATCACCAGCTGAGGGTTCACCTTGAGGAGAAAATAAGTGGCCAGGTTCGGATTCCATTTAAATATAAATGCAGTGCAATGAATTATATGTATGAAGCTATGGAGGGATGGGAGGGCCCTGTGCTTCCAGAGGCAAATGAGAATTTGATTATACTAGCTAAAAAAGTAAGGAAATGATTTGCAAAAAAATGCATTAATGCACCAGTTAGGGTAACTTAACACCACAAAAAGTAGAGAAATGTGGCATTAGGGTTTCCCTCCCTAACGCTCTCCCATTGCACCAAGCAGCAAAAGGAAAAAACATTAGGGTTTGGGGTCTCTGGAGTCTTTGCAAATCAGTGGTGGGGTCTTTCTTGGGGGTTGTCAATCCTAATGCTCCCCCTTACCCCCTGTGGCCCATGTGTGAAGAAAGGAGATCATGTGTGATGTCGTTTGCTCATGGAATGGGGTGGGCATTAGGTGTGGCAACCCCCAAGGAAGACCCCACTACTAATTCACCAAGACTCCAGAGACCCCAAGCCCTAATGTTTTTTCCTTTTGCTACTTGGGAGGTTGGAGGGTGTTAGGGTGGGAAACCCTAACACGAGATTTCCCTACTTTTTTGGCATTGAGGTACCCTAACTGGTGCATTAACACATTTTTTTGCAAATATTTATAAGATATCACACTTTATAATTTGCATTGAGAACTCCCAGGTGCAACCAAGCATGGCACTAATTCTAACAGAATAAAACAGAATCACCACCTCTGATTTGCACCCTTTTGAGCCACCCAAAGTCACAACAGTACCCCGTTTTATATAAAACTAAGACTTCCAGCTAAGAAATAAAGTCAATGAATGTTATCTTTGCACCTCTTTACTCCACTGCTAGAGTCAGCTTCAGCTATTTTTTTCAACTCTCTGTACAGCTGCCTTAGTGTTCACTCTGCTCTGCTTAGCTCAACATAGCCACACCAAAGCACATTCCTACTTAAGGCACATTCCAGCTCATTGGTGCTCCACTCAGTAGCAATCTCTGGCTTTGTTCTCCCTTAAATCCTCCTCACTCCATTTTCAGCATGCATCACTTCCATCTGCTCTGCACTATTTCTTCTCTCTGATGCCCATCCTCTACGTTACTCTGGCCTTCTTTGGATCCAGCCTGGATTCAACCTTCAGCCAGTATCACTGCACTTGATGCCATCTCTGGGAAAGAAAGTGACAGACAGAAACTCGCACAATGTGTGGCATCAAACAGAACAACAATATTTAAAATGACAGCTACAAATCAAGATAAGAGCAATGATGGCATAACCACCACAGTACCTGATCAGTATTCTCTGGAAATGGATATTATTAACTGCAGGTACTGTGGGACACTTTTCAAAAGGGCAGTTATACAGGATTTAGGATGCTGTCCTACATGTTGGACCATCAGGAATCTAAGAGCTCAGCTCCGGGAAGCATGGGCAGAGACTACATGCCTCAAATTGCATATTCCAGAGGAAATATATTACAAGAACTGCCTACCATTTCCCCAACATCCAACTGAAGCACCTTGACTGCAGAGGGTAGTTGGTCTGGGAGGTTGACAGGTGGTTAGGAGGGGCAAATCAGGTGTTTCATCACTCAATGCTCACCAACTTATCACCTCCATAAAACATATAAAAACTACAAACAGGTATCTGCTTCTACCTCCGAAATCAAACAAAGGGGTAGAGGACACTGCAGAGCAGGACACTGCAGCACAGGAGCTAACACTATAAAACTCACCCAAAACAGGGACCAAAAGCAAAAAAGCAAAAAAGAAATCCAAAACACTTCTAATCATAGGAGACTCCATGATTCGGGGAGTTGATACCTACCTCTGGCCAGGGGTAAAGGTCAGATTATTCCCAGGTACAGTAGCATGGAGAGACACTGACCACATTGCTAAAATCATGTAGGAAGCAGGAGAAAACATTGATGTCCTGGTACACATAGAAGAAGAAGAAGAAGAATCAGCATTTATACAGTGCGTTTCATACACAGTATATCCCAAAGTGCTTTACAACCAATGCTAGACTGGTAGTGAAGTGATTGAATGTGTGGTGGCAACCATAATACACATCAACGCCCACACACTGCCTGGACAATTGCATGAACCAGTTTATGGGAAGGGGAATGTTGACCAGGACACTGGGAATGTCCTTTACTCTTTATAAAGAGTGCCCTGGGTTCTTTTACTTCCACCCGGACACACACCAGGACAACACCAGGATGGGTAGAAGGGAGCTCAGTTTAACGTCTCATCCAAAGAACGGCACACCCCAGCAGTACAGTGCCCCACTAATACTGCACTCAGATGCCAGCATTTTAAGGTGCAAGTCCAATCCCGGTGTGGGACAAGAACCCACAACCTTCTGGACCAGAGGCGGATGTGCTACCAACTGAGCCATGCTGACACCTATCATATAGGGACTAATGATCTCGCCAGATGGTCAGTTGTGGAGAGCAAGGAATACGTGACCTGACTGAGAGACAAACTGTCATCCATTTCATCTGGCATCTCCTCATCTGAGATTCTGCCAGCCTGGGAGAGGGGGGCAGATGGACAGAAGGTCAGAGAAGGGGAGAAAGGGGAGCTAAACATGTGGTTCAAGGGCTGCTGCCAGGAAAAAGGACACAAATTTGTAGGTAACTGGCAATAGTTTTGGGAGCTAAAGTTCTTTAAATTCAATTGACTACATCTGACTGAGGAGGGAGTCAGTGCATTGGGGCAGAAGTTTGATGTCTTTGCAGAATATTAAAAGTAGCAAATGGAGAGAGGAGTGCAGAACTCAATACATCGAATGGGAAGAATACCCTTCCCCCCTCAGCTAGCGATCAAACAGGAGTTCAGAATGTTTGTAGTTCATTTGCATTACCCGGAAAGAAAAAAAGTCCAGTTCTCCATACAACACGCAGGGGAAAAGCCGGACCTCACCCCACAACTTACGCACCAAAATCTGGCCAATGGAAAATCATGTACACAAATGCCCGCAGTCTGGGAAACAAGATGCCAGACCTGGAGGCAACAGTGACAGAGGCTAAACTGGACATAGTAGCCATTAGTGAGACATGGTTCACCAGTAACCACACTTGGAAGACTTCAGTACCCTGCTATGTACTGTTCAGAAGAGACTGAGGTGCAAAAAGGGGAGGGGGAGCGGCCCTTTATACCGATGAAAATACCAAAGCTACAGAAAATCAAAATACACGTAAGGAGCCAGAAGAACTGTGGGTCGCCCTGGAAATAGGAAATGGGACAGCCAAATGAACTGGGGTTGTCTATAGGCCTCCTGACCAGGGGAAGGACATAGACACATTATTGTTAGAAGGTATACAAAACATGACAGATAAAGGGGGGGTTCTGATAATGGGAGACTTCAACACGCCAGATACAGATTGGTCAATACCAGCAGGAACATCCACCAGAACTAAACACATAGTGAATTCCCCTCAGAGGGAGGGCTTCAAGCAATTGGTACAACAACCCACAAGAGACAGGGCTGTTCTGGATCTAGTACTGACTAACGGGGAAAGGATCACAGATATGCAGGTAGAAGGTCAGCTGGCAGGCCAGTGACCATCACATGATATGATTCAATTTGTCCACTAGAACGAAATCATCCCTTTCCAAGGCAAAAATATGGGACTTCAGAGGAGCTGATTTTGATAAGATGGCCAACAGAGTTAAGCTAGCCTTGGCAGCGAGAAATACAGGTGAGGGGGTAAAGGCAAAGTGGGCAAGCATTAAGAATGCAGTACTTGAAACAATATCCCATTGTGTTAGGGAGAAAGGCAAGAGCAAAAGAAGGAGGAAACCACTTTGGTTCTCAAAAACAATAGCAGAAAAAATCAGAGCCAAAAGGTTGGCCTTCAGGAAATATAAGGGAATGCAGTCAGACGAAGATAAAGAGACATACCAAACTTCCCTTGGAGAAGCAAGGAAGGCAGTAAGGCAGGCAAAGGCCCAAACCAAGTAAAAACTAGCATAAATAGTAAAAGAAGGGGGTAAGAGTTTCTATAGATACATTTGTGAAAGGAGAAAGTCCAGAGGGGGTATTGCTAAGATCAAAGGGGATAAGGGGCAGTGTGTGGAGGAGGACCAAAGACAAGCATCTATCCTAAATAGATACTTCTGCTCGTTATCTACTGAGGAGAAGGTAGGGCAGGGCCCACAGCTCAGCACCATGGACATGGGGGGAGGGAGGTGTGCACAAGTCCCTTCACAAAGAAAGGGTCTTACAAGAGCTAGCTAAGCTCAGGGTGGACAAGGCAATAGAACCTGATGGCATACATCCCAGGGTACTAAATTAGCTAAGGGTGGAACTAGCAGAGCTATGAGCAGAACTGTTTAGTGAGTATCTGAGCACAGGAGAGGTCCCAGAAGACTGGAGAAGGACTTATGTGATCCCGCTCCACAAGAGTGTCAGCAAGGAGAAGGCAAGGAACTACAGACCAGTCAGTCTTACCTCAGTAGTGGGCAACATTATGGAGTCACTCCTAAAGGAAAGGATAGTGCAACACATGGAATCCATAGAAGCACAGGATCCAAGACAGCATGGGTTTGGAACAGGAAGGTCCTGTCAAACTAATCTCATAGGTTTCTTTGACTGGTTAACTGGAATGGTGGACCAAGTGGATGCAGATGATGTCGCCTACCTTGACTTCAGCAAAGCTTTTGATAGTGTTCCACATAGAAGATTGCTAGTTTTATGCTAGTTTTTCCTTGGTTTGACCCACCTGGAGGGATGGAGGTTTGTTCAAGCCTGACGGCCTGCATCCATCCTGGAGGGGAATCCAAGCACTCAATGATAAGTTTAAATGCTACATTGACAAGCGTTTAAACTAGCAAAGGGGGTGGCAGGCCAGCAAGGAGGGTACCTACTTGCTCACCCCCCACAGCTAGCAGTGGAACCAGTGAACCAGAGGAGTGGCTATCTCTGCAAAGCAGTGTGCAAAAGATGGAGATTAGTGCCCAAGAGGTGGATAAGCAGAAAAGGGGCAAAATTCAGCAGAAGGGCAGACAGCAAGGAGAACCAGGGATAAATGACAACCAAGGAAGGGGCTGGAGTAGAACAGTGAAGCAGTCTAGGGAGGTCAAATCATGGAAAGCCATGTGTGCAAATGCCAGGAGCCTTAGCAACAAGATGGAAGATCTGAGGCTGTCATGGTACAGTCAGACCTGGACATTGTGGCCATCACTGAAACCTGGTGTAATGATAACCATGACTGGGAGATGGCCATACCTGGCTACAACATACTCAGAAGAGACAGAGCAGGCAGGAAAGGAGGAGGTGGCACTGTATGTGAAAAATGACATAAGGGCCACAGAGATCCAGGAGGAACAAAATGGGAGAGATACTGTGGGTTAAGCTGGAAAGGACAATGGGGCCAGCCATCCTGCAGGTGGTCTATAGACCACCAGCCCAGAAGGAAGAAACAGATAGGGAGCTGATGCTAGCCATCCAAAGCATGGCAGACAAGGGTGAGGTAGTACTGGTTGGAGACTTCAATATTCCAGACATGGACTGGAGCATCCCAGCAGCAGCATCAACTAGGAGCAGATTTATCCTGGACTCCCTTCAGGGTGCCTTCCTCAAGCAACTGGTCATGGAACCAACTCGGCAGAAGGCAATACTGGACCTTGTGCTCACAAACAGGGACAGTGTGATGGGGGTAACAGTGGGGGAGCACCTGGGGAACAGTGACCACCAGTCATTGTGGTTTGAAATCAGAAAGAGCAGAACCAAACCACACAAAAACACGTATCCTGGATTTTAGGGGGGCAGACTTTGGGAAAATGGGGAGATACTTGAAAGAGGCATTAAGGGAATGGGACAGGAATCAGGGTTGAGGAACAGTGGGCAGTATTTAAAATGGGATTACAAGAACAACAGAATTATGCATTAAGCAGGTTAGCAAGAGGAAAAGGAAGAGGAGACCATTATGGTTTTCCAAAGAGGTATCAAAGAAAGTGAAAGCCAAAAGATTGCATTCAGGCAATACAAAAGACACAGGCAGAAGGGGATAGGAGAAGTACCAGGAGAAGCAAAGGGAGGCAGGGAGGTCAAGAAGGAAGCCAAAGCTCAGACAGAAGAACACATTGCAAAATCAGTGGATAAAGGGGACAAAACCTTTTACAGGTACATAAGTGAAAAAAGAAAGACAAAGGGAGGGATAGTGAGACTCAAAGGGGAGGATGGGAGCCACAAGGAGGATGACAACAGTAAAGCTGACATATTGAACAGGTATTTCTGCTCAGTCTTTACTGAGGAAGAGGAGGGTAATGGGTCTGAAGGGAGTACAAGGGGTGAGAATGGTGCAGAAATGGACACAATTCCCTTTACATGAGAAAGGGTCCTGAAGGAACTGAAAGTAATAAGAGTTGATAAAGCAATGGGGCCAGACGGGGTGCACCCAGGTTCCTTAAGAACTAAGAGAGGTGGTGGCTGAACCTCTGGCTATCCTGTTTGCCGATCACTGGAAACAGGGAGGTACCCAAAGACTGGAGGACAGCAGATGTAGTCCCCTTATACAAAAGTGGGAACAAAGAGGAAGCAGGGAACTACAGACCAGTCAACCTCACCTCGGTAGTCGGGAAGATCATGGAAGCACTACTGAAGGAGAGATTGGTGGAACAGCTGGTTGTCAATGGACTACAGGACCCAAGGCAGCATGATTTCACCAGGGGGAGGTCATGTCAGACCAGCCTCATTGAATTTTTTGACTGGGTGACTAGGGAGGTGGATCAGGGGAGGGCAGTGGACATGGCCTATCTGGACTTCAGCAAGGCCTTTGACACTGTGCCACATAGAAGACTATTACACAAACTGGGGAATATGGGTGTGGGCAGGACAGTAATGTGGTGGGTAGGTAACTGGCTGGGTGGCAGGACACAGAGGGTGGTGGTAAATGGCTGTCACTCCACAGAGGGAAGAGTGACCAGTGGGGTACCACAGGGATCAGTGCTGGGACCGGTCCTATTCAACATCTTCATCAGTGACATTGCACAGGATCTAGAAGGCAGAATTTCACTGTTCGCTGATGACACAAAGCTCTGTAACAGAGTAGACACACCAGAGGGTGTAGACAGAATGAGAAGCGACCTGCAGAAACTTGAAGAATGGTCAGGGGTTTGGCAGTTGAAATTCAATGCAAAGAAGTGCAAGATAATGCATATGGGGCACAAAAACCCTGGCACAATATATCAGTTGGGGGTGAGGATATAGCATGCACCAAGCAGGAAAGGGATCTTGGGGTTGTCATCTTTGATGACCTCAAGGTAGGGAAACAGTGTGACAAGGCAGCAGGTAAAGCAAATAGGATGCTGGGATGTATAGGCAGGGGCATCACCAGCAGGAAAAGGGAGGTCATAATTCCACTATACAAGACACTAGTGAGGCCCCACCTGAGTACAGTGTACAGTTCTGGAGACCATACCTACATAAGGACATAGACAGGGTAGAGAAGGTTCAGAGGAGGGCAACAAAGATGGTGCATGGATTGCATCACAAGTCCTATGAAGACAGGTTGAAGGAACTGAACATGTACTCCCTGGAGGAGAGGAGGAGAGGGGATATGATAGAGACATACAAGTATCTTACAGGGAGGAACAGGGTGCAGGAAAACACTATTTTAAGCGAAAAAGATGTTCCAGGACTAGAGGGCATGGGATGAAGTTGGAGGGAGGGACGATTCAGAGGAAACATGAGATAGAATTTCTTCACAGAATGGGTGGTGGACAAGTGGAACACCCTGCCAGAGGAAGTGGTGGGGGCTAAAACAATCACGGGATTTAAGAATGCATGGGATAGACATAAAGGAATTCTAGAGGTCGGGGGTAAGGGGAAACAGACTTCTAGGAAAACAAACTGAACTTACAAGCTCAAATGGGCAGACTGGGTGGGCCATAGGCCCTTATCTGCCGACACTGTCTATGTATCTATGTATCTATGTAATAAGCTGGGTAGGCTCAGGATTGGTTAGAAGTTGGTCAACTGGGTGGCAAACTGGTTCTCTGGCAGAAATCAGAGAGTGGTGGCAAATGGTATACAATCAGAAGAGATGCAAGTCATAATTGGGGTACCTCAGGGATCAGTCCTGGGGCCAGTCCTCTTCAATATCTTCATCAGTGACTTTGCAGATGGACTGGAGGGAAAGGTTTGTCTGTTTGCAGATGACACCAAGATCTGCAACAAAGTAGATGGTCCAGATGGGGTGGGCAGAATGAGAAGAGATCTGGAAAAACTGGCAAAATGGTCTGAAGAGTGGCAACTGGGGTTTAATACAAAGAAGTGCAACATCATGCACATAGGGAAGAGAAACCCTGAAGCTACCTATAGGTTGGGAGGAGAGTTGCTGGCAATCACAAGGGAAAAAAGAGACTTGAGCACCATCATCATCATCACAGATGACCTGAAATCATCCAGTACTGGAGGCCGCACCTGCACAAGGACATTAACAAAATAGAGGCAGTCCAGAGAAGGGCAACACAATGGTGCAGGGACTGCATCAGAAAACATATGCAGACAGATTAATGGAGCTCAATATGTATACCCTAGAGCAAAGGAGGGAGAGAGGTGATATGATCAAAATATTCAAACATCTTCAGGGCATTAACAAGGTGAAAGAGTCTAGCATGTTTCAATATAAGGAAAATAGCAGGACAAGAGGACACAGCATGAGATTAGAGGGAGGCCGATTAAGGGGTAATGTGAGGAATTTCTTTTTCACAGAAAGGATGGTGGATGAATGGAACAGCCTACCTCAGAAAATGGTGGATATGAATACAGTGCCAGGCTTCAAACAGGCATGGGGTAGGCATAAGTTAGCAATACAGATGAGTATGAATAAATAGGCCATTGACAGAGTAAAGGCCTATGGCACATTCATAAGGTAGAAAAATGGGCAGACTGGATGGGCCTTGCGGTCCTTATCTGCTGTCAACTTCTATGTTTCTATGATTATAGTGCAGGAAAATCTGTGCTGGAGAAACAGCGACTGGCAATACAGCAACAGGGATAGTATAACATAGGTAATGTTAGCGCTATCATTGTAGCTGTTGGCCATTGGACAGAAGAGGATAAAGCCTCCACTGGGTGGTGTGCTGTTGAGCAGTCACTGTGATACAGAGGATAGAGTGACAGACAGCAAAGGGTGGTGGAATGTTAATGGACAGGGGTCCGGCTCCCAGTCCCAGTACTTTTGCCTTTTTTTCTCCTGCTCCTGACATTCCCTTGTAATTTGTCCACCCACCATCCTGCACTTTTTAACCCCCACCCCTGGTTGTCCTGCTTGGGTCCCCCTTCCCCTCTGACCTACCCCACAATGACTCCTCCCACAAGGTTTTTCCCCCATCCCTGATTTGTCTGCACCCCCGGAGGTGATTATATTTAGTTGATAGGGTTAGGGGGTCAGAGACCCCCATAAAGGGGGGTTCAGGGGGTGGAGCCCCCTGCAAATAATCATGTCAGCTTGTTTTTTTTAGCTATGGTTGCACTTGCTATTTTTACCGAGTGCTACCTTTGGTTTCAGTGTTATTTCCTTTACGGCATTTGAGAACGCTGTTTTGCGCTCGACATTATGACATAGTGC
This sequence comes from Neoceratodus forsteri, assembly GCA_016271365.2. NCBI lineage: Eukaryota > Metazoa > Chordata > Ceratodontiformes > Ceratodontidae > Neoceratodus > Neoceratodus forsteri. The sequence continues at coordinate 577,257,361 of CM028134.1, read as the reverse complement.
CATCTGCCACAAATTGGAGTGAAGCCTTTAAATCTATACTAGCTCATGAATGATCACTACTGCACTAGTGCAGACAGGCCCTTAGACAGAGTCTGACAGTAAGGGGGCCAAAAGGTCCTGGGGGACGCCTCAACCCTCTACGCCACCAGGCCGGCTTAATTTGAATTTTGATATCTTCCTCTCCTCTTACCTGGCCCAAAGTCTCTGTGACTATGGAATCCACTATTTGAGATGACGTACTCTCAAATGGGGATGGAGAAAGAATCTCAGATTTAGAAGTGGGTAGCCATCTGGGAACAAACGGCCACCAAACAGTGTGGTTCACGATAAACACAGCCATACAATCAAGCCATACAAAAGCAAGAGTATTGGACTTTTGGAGGGCTGACTTTGGGAAAATGAGAGAGTGCCTCAGAAAAGCACTAGCAAACAGGCAAGAAGGAGGGGTGGAGGAACAATGGGGAGTAATCAAAACAGCCATCACAGAGACAACAAGCCTTTGTGTAAAGCAAATCAGCAAAACACAACGAAGGAAAAAAATGCTATGATTCTCAAAAGAGGTGGCAGGGAAGGTTAGGGAGAAAAGGATAGCATTCAGGAACTACAAGGAAACACAGAATGAGAAGGACAGAGAACTTTATCAGTAAAAGCAGAAAGAGGCTGGGAAGGCAGCCAGAATAGCAAAGGCCCAAACCGAGGAAAGGATAGCCAACTCTGTTAAGAAGGGGGATATGACCTTTTATAGGTACATTAGGGAGCGAAGAAAGACCAAAGGAGGGATACTGAGGCTTAATAAAGGGGAGGGAATGTGGGTAGAGGGTGACAATGAAAAAGCAGGGATACTTACCAAATATTTCTGCTCAGTATTCACAAAGGAAGAGGAGGGGGAAGTACCTAAACCAAACAAGAGAAACACTCTGAAGACGAAGGTCGATACCAGTCCATTTACAGAAGAAAGGATTCTGAAAGAACTAATAAAATTGAAAGTGGACAAAGCGATGGGGCCTGATGGGATTCACCCAAGAATTCTAAAAGAACTAAGGGTAGAACTAATGACACCACTGACTACTCTCTTTAACAAATCATGGGAGGATGGGGTGGTACCTGAGGACTGGAGGAGGGCGGATGTGATTCCTCAGGAGTAGGACAGAGGCAGGAAACTACAGACCTGTAAGTTTGACTTCAGTGGTAGGTAAAATGATGGAATCACTTCTGAAGGAAAGAATTGTTGAGTACCTAGAGGCCAGTGGGGCACAGGACCCAAGGCAACATGGATTCATGATGGGAAGGTCGTGTCAGATGAATCTAATAGATTTCTTTGACTGGGTGACCAAAGTAGCAGACCAGGGAGGGGCTGTGGACATGGCTTACCTAGATTTTAGCAAGGCATTTGATATAGTCCCACATAAAAGATCAATACACAAGTTAGCCAGTCTTGGAGTGGGTCCCAAGGTGGTAGCCTGGATAAAAAATTGGCTAGACAACAGGACGCAAAGGGTAGTAGTAAATGGAGTCCACAGTGAAGAAAGAAGGGTTACTAGTGGGGTACCGCAAGGTTCAGTACTGGGACCAGTCCTTTTTTAATGTCTTTATAAATGACATTGCAGAGGAACTGGAAGGAAAAGTATGTCTCTTTGCTGATGACACAAATATCTGCAACAGTGTTGATACACCAGATGGAGTGGAAAGGATGAGAAGGGACTTAACAAGGTTGGAGGAATGGTCAAATGTATGGCAGCTCAGATTCAATGCAAAGAAGTGCAAGGTAATGCACCTGGGAAACAAAAACCCAGGGCAAGAGTACACAATGGGGGGTGAGATACTGACAACAGTAAAAATGGAAAGGGACCTGGGGGTAATTATATCAGATGACCTAAAGGTGGGCAAGCAATGTGAGAAGGCAGTAAGGAAGGCTGGGGGGATACTGGGATGCATAGGGAGAGGCATCAATAGTAGAAAACAGGAAGTTGTTATCCCTCTGTACAGACAGTTGGTGAGACCCCATCTGGAGTACTGTGTGCAGTTCTGGAGACCCCATCTCCACAAAGACATAGACAGAGTGGAGGCTGTCCAGAGGAGGGCAACCGAAATGGTGCTGGGTCTGCACCAGAAAACATACGAAGAAAGACTAAAGGAGCTTAATATGTACACCCTTGAGGAAAGGAGGGAGAGAAGGGACATGATAGAAACTTTCAAGTACCTCAAGGGAATCAATAAAGTCCAAGAGGGTGGCATCTTTCAGAAAAAGAGATGTGCAAGAACAAGGGGGCACAACCTGAAGATAGAGGGAGGACGGCTCAGAGGTTTTGTGAGGAAATATTTTTTCAAAGAGAGGGTTGTGGATGCATGGAACAGCCTCCCTGAGGAGGTCGTGGAGTCAAGAACAGGGGGGGAAATCAAGAATGCATGGGACAGACATAAGGCAGTCCTAGTGGGGGGTAACAGGAAGTAAGCTGTTGGTTAATTAGGATCTGCAGCTTGTCTGTTAGGTAGGAAAATGGGCAGACTAGGTGGGCCAAGCAGTCCTTATCTGCCGTCAAATTCTATGTTTCTATGTTTCTATGGGGGGGCAAATACATGTCTATCACATTATAATAATGCAACAGGTATTTTGATGTCTCACTAAAAAATATTAATGTGTTTAACAACTTTGAAAATAGAGAAAATTACTGTATATTTCACAAAAAAAAGCTGTGTATACAAGACCAGTCCCTAAAAGATCAGCAGTCTATAAAAGATGTACTTACCTTTCATTAAAGATGAGCAGTCATCAGAAACAAAATAAGCTTGTCACAATGTCAGAACATCTGAAATCGATGACACTTCTCAGAAAAACGACGCAACAATTTGTCCATGCCCATATTCATGGACCACTTTTTATCAAAAGCAAGAAGAGTTAAATTAGCTTGACATCTCTAAAGCATGCTTTAACTGTATGGGCGATCAGTCCTTAATAAAGTTGAAAATGAAGATTCACACATGGCAGAAAAGCAACCAAATGTTGCCAGAGTAGCTATTAGTCCATATGTTGATGGAAATGTAGAAGAGCTGAGGCTGACCACTCTGCTGACTTGTTTTTCAAATACCTGTTCACAATTATCTCCTCTTTTGAAGGAAGTTCAATCCCAAGTTCCTTAAGAGGCTTGAGGGCATCTAATGACAAGCAGTCTTCTTTTAAAACTGAGACAGAACTGATCAAAGGGTATAAGCAATCATTGCTTTTGAATTGAGGATCCACTTTTTTTATTTTTTGTTTTTTTTATTTTAGCCTTTGGTAACCGGGTAAGGCCCACTACGCACAAGTGCCTGTTTTCAGGGGCAACCTGGGAGAACTGGGCAGTTAAGTGACTTGCTCAGAGTCACACAGTATGCAAGTGGAGGTTGTGAGAATCAAACCAAGGTCTGGTTTGCCGGATGTACCAAGCTCATTCATGGCTCGATACTTTAACTTCTAAGCTATACTGCCAGCCTCAACACTTAACACTTGGTCAATCATAGAAAAGTAAGCAGATTTAATCAGAATTTTTTTTTTATTATTATCATCTTTATTTGCCCCATCGTGCTCGGTGACCCCCACTCCTTCAGGCTCCACAAGTCCCTTCAAGCCCCACTGTCCTTACTCGAGCCTCTCTGACTTGGTGTATCCCTTCATCGGGTGGGTCCCTCTCCTCCGAGGGGGAAGGCACCGGTGTGGGGGAGGACAGCCCCAGCACATACTAATTAGGGCCCAGGGATGCTGCCAAGGAGAAGGAGGCCCCAGGAAGGCACCGGAGGTGTTGGGAGCAGAGAGCCATCATCTGGCGGCCAGCGAGCAGTATTTCCACTTTTCTAGGTTTTCCCTGCACACCGCTCGTGTAGTGCCACTACCGAGCAAGGCCATCCCCTAACCCACCCCAGGATAGGAGAGCAGTCCTACAGATGCGCAATCCTTATCCTCCTCTGCTGACCCCCAGCAACCCGAGTCCGTTTCTGAACCAGGGTCACTGGTGTGGGTTGAGGTAAGGCGCCAGCACCTCAACCCTCTATACCACCAGGCTGGCTTAATCTGAATTTTGATATCTTCTTCTCCCCTTACCTGGCCCAAAGTCTCTGTGACTATGGAATCGGCTATTTGAGATGACATTTTGCAAGGTCTTTTGGGTTTGGTCGGTCTGGTAATGATGGATTTGAGTCCTTATCAAGCAGTGATTCTGATTTAGCTTTACATTCATCAAAGTTGTCATTATTCCTGAGATCATTATTCCTGAGATTAGAAATTTCCTGGTACACAATGTCAATCAATTCCATTGCAGTCATCAATCCTGCCATGCACAATTTAATGTTTTTTTTTTAACTCTATTTCTAGCTTCACATCCTGGGGAACTCTCTCTGGCATCCTCCCACCTCATGAGCTCTACCTCCAACCTGAGACCTTTACTCTTCCCATGCTCCAACCAGCACAGCCCCTGGATCTGACCCCCCTGGGGAAGGGCCACCCTATCCACCCAGGGTGCTCTATCTAGAGTGTAGCAAGCTGGTTGTTGCATGCCCTGAGGGAGAGGAGAGGACCCAGTATTGGGAGTGTGGCTCAAGGGTAGAGGTGCCATCACCTATCCCCAGAAGTGGGGATTTTCCTTGTTTGCCCCCTGGGAATGTGGACATGCACTGACGTCAGCACAATGCGGGACAACCCGCTTGCAGACATTTGCCGACATTCCCCAGCCCTTATGTGCACGCGATGTTAGAGCTGTGGTGGCCGGCCCCTGTCAGGGGCCACTGAAGCAGCATGGAGTGATATCCTCCCTCCCCAAGAGAAGAGAGCTGTCCAGTGGATGCTCAGTTCTCTCCTGTCGCCAGGACCCAAGTCCATTCCCAAACCCGGGTCGCTGGTGTGGCGCAAGGTGTGGCATCCAGCGCCTCAACCCTCAGCACCACCAGGCTGGTCATGCGCGATTAAATTATTTTATCAACAGGTTGAATAATTCAGAGAATCAAGTTCATCAGAATGGCAGAAAATGTGAATCTGATATACAAAACAGTAGCCAGATATCCCCTGGCTTCAGCGACCAAATCGCCATCCATGGCAGTACTTGATGAAATTTTCTTCAGTCTCCACAATTTTTATGTATTCCAGAATGATGGCCTCAGTCATTCCAAAGTTTTCTGACCATCTCTGCTTGAGAGGATGCTTCAGATCTGCCCTGGTACACTGCAGACACTTTTGGCAGATGAAAAAATACGTAAATGGTGCATTGGTTGAAATATTGACCGAGAATAGGAATTGATGATATTGTGAGAATAATAAAATTGATGATATTGTGAGAATAATCACCATATGCACATATGGAATTTTGTGGCCCAGTTTACATTTTACATGCACTTGAACACTGCCTTTTTCCCCTCGCATGACATTTGTGCCATCATAGCACTTAAATAGCATCTTGCTGGTGTCAAGTTTAGCATCTGACAAACTAGTTACTGTTTTATCAGCCTTCGATTTGGAGCCCAACTGATCAGGATCAAGAGATGGCATAGCCAACAGGGGCTCATGTATTTTACCTTCCTTTACATATTTGATTCCAATGGAAATATTCTCAGTGTTTTTAGAGTCTCTGGTTTCATCCTCAAGTCGGTGCACCAGCCGACATCTGCATTTTTTATGTCTTCAGCTACACTTTCCTTTACTATCTGTGCCATAGTCTCAGTAATTTAATTTGGAATATCTGGAGACAAATATGTCACATTTTTTGCCATTTGCTCATGAATTTTTGCACGTCTGGTATCCTTTTTCAAGGTATACTGAAACATTCTGATAAATGGTCCTTCAGACATTTGTTATCACCAAGGAATGCAAACTCATTTACAGCCAGAAATTGAACAACACCAAGCAACAGATGTTATATAATACCTGTTATCCTCAAAAATATCTCTTGAAAGCATGGTTGAGATGTTTTTATTAGCTTCAGCATGTTTCTTTTTGTTCAATCCATTTTGACGTGGCAGTTATATATACAGGTGATGCCAAATGCTGCTTGAAACCTTTATCTTTATCTCCCAAAGCTAGTTTCCAATTTTGAAATTCTGTAGTTGTTATAAAAGTAGTTTCCTTCGAACCATGGGGATGAAATATACAAGAGAAACAGAAAGCTACGTCTCTCTCGGGTCAGTATTTGAACAAGTTGAAGCATTTATACCACTCAGACCAAAAAGACCTGCCATTTTCATCTCTTGGAAAACAATGTTTACAGGACAGTAAGGCTCTTTGATGTTTAAGTCTTTTGGCAGTGGTGCCGATCTAACTACACATGGGCCTGGTTCTGGTTCTTCTTCAGTCTTATGTGTTCTGATTACAAATTTATTCATTGCCACATTCAGTGCCTGTCGGTTCTACTATGACGGGCAGCACAGATGGAAGCTGCCTGCTTAGCTACAGGCAGCAGCCAATAAAGCTGCAGTCAACCAGCTATGCAGGAATGCACATCCTGTGCAGTTTACAGGCAGCCTTGGACTTGTTCACATGATGTCTGTAATCTCAAGTTGTGACAAACAACCTCTTTGTTTAGGCGACTTATAAACTGCTTCTTAGCAGAGGCTGGGGGTCCAAAATCTTGGCAGGGGTGCCAAGTCCCCCGGACCCCCTTGGCTATGGGCCTGCTATCAGTAAATGTGATTAGTATCATTGTGTAAACTTGGCAAGGTATTTTCAAACTATATATATGTTTCATAGTTTGTATAATAGTGTTTGACTGGGTCACTTTTCAAAATAGGCACTTGCTACTACAAGGTTTTTCCCAGATAATAAACTTAATATCGATCTGATGAAATGCTTGACTTTAAAATTGAAAGTTTCAGCTCAGAATACGAGAGTCCAGATATTCAAAGCTTAGTACTTTGTGCAAAGTGCACCCTGTTATTGTGGACATTGTGCTTAAATCCAACATTTGAAGGGGTGCAAAGCACGTGCTAGAACTGTTAGTGCATATTCAAAAAGAAAATGTATTCAGCACACAAAGATGGGGCAGGACCAAGCATACCAGTGCTGCATGATATTCAGAGTGTTGGCGATGCGCAATTGATTTAGCTCAGGCCACTTAGCGGCATGGAACTACCATTCAAGGGGAATAATACATTGTGTACATGTTGCCTCAGGCTGTACAGGAGGACGAGAGGGCAAATGCCTACCCTGGGCCCATATGTAGGCCATGGAAGTACTATGCTGCACACAGACAGTACCAGTCATGAATCACATACAAAGTCCTTAGTGATGACCATCTCACGGGCTGGTACAGGCTCAGCAGTCCCATGCTCAGGCAGCTCTGTGAGCTCTTGCATGACCAGCTCTGGTCAGATACCCAGCGCAGCTAAGCCTTGTCTGTTGAGTTCAGGGTGATGGCTACAATGTGTTTTCTAGCCACAGGAACATTCCAGACACTGGTGGGGACATCACTGGTATCTCACATTCTGCCACCTCGTGCCTGTTGGGACAGTTCATAAATGCTGTGGTGGACAGTGCTGGCAAGTTTATCATAATCCCCAGCACTCCAACACAGTGACTAGCAACCGTGCAGCAGTTCCATCAAGTTGTGCAGCTACCAGTTGTAGTTGGTATCGTTCACTACACTCATGTTGCCATCTAGGCACTCACTGGTGATGGAGTGAACATCTATCTCAATAGAAAGGAGTACTGCTCCATCAATTGCCGGTGGCGTGTGAGTCAACTTGGTGCATTAGCAGTGTTCTGTTATGGTACTCAGACAGCACCCACAGAGGATTTATATGGCACAACTCCATCCTGTGGTGGAGGCTTGAAAGTGGGAACCTCTAGTGGCCACCTCATCAGTAAGCATACCCGACAGCCCCCGCCAACCCCCACAGCCCCATATGGGACATGATGGTGTAGACCCATTTATGGACAACAGGTTCCAGGTGAGATAGGATCAATAGGTTGACTGGATGGGCCAAAGGTTGTTGCCTGTCATCGTTGTCCATTTATCTATGCTGTTATGTGATTATGTGATATTAGCCTATGCCTTCTTCTTCACAGGGGGCAGTGTCTATCCCTTTCAGCCCTGGTTCCTGCACCTGTCCTTCACCCTGCATCCATTGAAGAGGACATGTACAATGTGGCACACACTGCTACATGCAACATCATTAAGTGTGACTTTGGCATGCTCAAGATGCAGGTCTGTTGCTTTAATCATTTCAGTGGTGCCCTACAGTATATCCCCACAAGGCCTTTGCCATATTCCTTGCCTGTTTAATACAATGCAGCATGGCATTCAACCATGGGATAGGCATGCTGGCCACAAAGGTACAGTCTGCATCATATATGAAGCCAGAGGACTAGGGAATATCAGAGCAGCTTGACAGGCATGATCCCAGAATGGCCAGAAAGGCCCAGGAGTACAAAGCCCACATCATATGCAAAATCTACAGACATGGCTGGTGAGTACAGACCACACAGGACATTGTAAGATGGTTAAGTAATGTATTATGACACAGAATGGGCACCAGCAACAACAACAATAATGCAAGTAGTGCAGCATGCTCGGCAAGGGGGTAACATGGTGGCCATAACACAAATGCTATGCTACTGGGCAAGGGGTGGTGCAAATGGGAGACACACAAGCAGATGAGCATGGTCATATGTGGTCCTAAGGGGTGCCAACAGAGATAAACACCATTCAGGCCTGGGGGGATGGAACGTGGTGTACATATCAAAACAGGCCCACAATGAATAGGGTAGCACATGGGGACACACAAAAATAGGCCTTGTAGGGTGGGGGGCAAAGAGGAGCTCTACAGGGATACCTACTTGCCAGGTGGGCTGGGGACTGTATGCCAAGCCATCCATGTGGGAGTCAGACAGTGTGGGCCTTGACACAGGAAAGTTGGAGGTGTCACAAGGGTACAGCAGGGGTACTGGTGGACATCCTGGTGTGGAGGGGTGGGCATTCGCTTTCTGCATCTGCTCCCAGCTACCACACTGGGTATGGACAGACCCCTTTATGGTAGGAGGTAGACCTCAGCCACAGTATGGTGAATGTCTATAGCGACAATGTCACCTGGCCCCAGGTGCAGGTCCATGGGGTACTGCCCACAGGGAGGTTCAAGTCATGACTTGGTGTGAGCGTTGTCTTCAGTGACCTGGGAGTCTCAACTGTACTGGGTGTTCACGTTCCAGAACTGTGAGGTGTTGGCGTGTCCATAGGTGTCTGCTTTGGGGTGGTACTACTCACACTAGACAGGCTGGGGTTATGGCTGGCCCTCCCAATGCCCACATCATGGCTGCAGCATCTCTCACAGTGTCACATATGTCCTGTTGGACTGCCACAAGCTCAGTGTGTTGTGCCTTCCCCCACAGCTCGGCATGCTGCATGTCCTCATACAGCATTTGTGGAGGTGTGTCACATTCTCATGCAGCATGTGGTAGAGGTGTATCAGACCCTGTTGCACTGCACTCTGTGCATCCATGGTGGACTAGAGCAGCTGCCTGTACTGCGACAGATTCCTTTATCACTGAGGACTGTTCTGTCACATCAGGTTGGGCAGCACCCGTGGCCATTGTATGGGCTGGGGCTGCACCATGAGAGGTGCAGTGCCCAATGGTGGGTGCAGTGCGCTGGCTGTGTGTGGTGCATTGTGATGGGTGTGAGGCAGTAGGGTTGTGGACAGGCCACTGGCATCATCATGGGGGAGGTGCTGAAGTGGTTGGGCATGCGGTGTTGGTGGGGTGGTAGGACAGTAGCCATGGTGGCAGTGGAGTCCTGGTGAGGCACAGCAATGTCTGTGCCAGGGACAGAAGTGGGCAGCATCCCTGAATCTGATGGGCCACGTGGGGTGGTGCTGTCCACATCCCATATGCTACCTGCTGTAGCTTTGGCCTTATTATGCACCCATATCAATAGATACCCACACTTTCATATCCACCATCTGGCATACCAGTCACCTCCACAGGCCATAGTGTGGATGCTATGGCCTCCTCCACCAGATCCAGGGACTGTGTAGGCCTCAATTGTCCCTATGCTCCATTGCCATGGCTTCCTTCAAGCATTTCTTCAAGTCCTGGAAGTGCTTCCACACTGCTTAAGCATACCTGTTCTGTCCTGTCCATAGAAACATAGAAGTTGACGGCAGATAAGGACCGCAAGGCCCATCCAGTCTGCCCATTTCTTTTTCTACCTTATAAATGTGCCATCAGCCTTTGCTCTGTCAGTGACCTATCTATTCATACTCATTTGTATTGCTCCCTTATGCCTATCCCATGCCTGTTTGAAGCCCTGCACTGTATTCATAGCCACCACTTCTTGAGGTAGGCCATTCCATGCATCCACCACCCTTTCTGTGAAAAAGAATTTCCTCACATTTCCCCTTAATTGGCCCCCTCTAATCTCATGCTGTGTCCTCTTGTCCTGCTATTTTTCTTATATTTAAACATGTTAGACTCTTTCACCTTGTTAATGCCCTTAAGGTGTTTGAATGCCTCAATCATATCACCTCTCTCTCTCCTTTGCCCAAGGGTATACATATTGAGCTCTGTTAATCTGTCCTCATATGTCTTCTGATGCAGTCCCTGCACCATTTTGGTTGCCCTTCTCTGGACTGCCTCAATTTGGTTAATGTCCTTGTGAAGGTGTGGCCTCCAATACTGCATGCAGTACTCCAGATGGGGCCTAACCAGTGTCTTGTAAAGAGGGATTATTACCTCCCTTTTACGACTTGTGATACCCCTACTAATACACCCTAACGCCCCCCTAGCCTTAGGGTGTATTAGTAGGGGTATCACAAGTCCAGCAATAGCAATCACCTCCTCTGTGATCTCATTTCAGGTCCACCAGACATGGGCATCGTGCCTTTGCAGCAGGACATGATATCTTCCCTGGCCATGTAGGCCTGGGCCAGTGCCTGCAATTTCTCTGCACAGAAGTGGTGGATCCACAGTCTGTCAGACTCATACATCGTACCTGCTAGAAAAAGGAGATTAAAAAAAGGTGACCAGGGTGTTCAGAAAGAGGCACACAATTGAATGGCTTAAAGGCTGGCCCCCACACCACAGAGGTATTCCAGGAATGTCTGCCTTCCCACAGCCCAAGGCCTACCAATAGTGGACCTGCCATGAGTGTACCTGTTTATAGCAATGGCGTTGGGCCAGGGTGGACAGGAGCATGGACCCACCGACCCCTGATCCACCAACATGGCTGCTGTTCTGTGCAGGGGCAACCCACCATCAGTGGGGAGCATGGACAGGAGCCCCTCTAAGATATGGCAACACCAGTATTAGCGGATGAGTATGCTAGCACAGTGGTTTGCCAAATGACCCCAGAACAGCTGCACACATCATACACACAGGGCACAATGCGCAGGTGTCCCTGGGCCTCTGTCCAGGCATGACCCTGCCATCCTGCTGGCAGGGCAATAACTAGCATCATGTGTCCACAGTAAAGATACTACATTATAGGCAACTTCCTCACAGAACAGACTATACCTAGTGAATGGGATGTGACAGGCCCCCACTGCAGCACAATCTCAGTCACAGGGCCCCCACAGCTGCATCATATGACCTGCAATGTACAGGGCATTGGACATGTGCCTGTGGACAGTGCATCCACAGTGGTACTGTCCATACATGGGGACAGCATCCACAATGTCAACTACAGCACACCATGGAAGGTCCAGGAACACTTCAGACCCCAGCCCAGAGACACAGTGGTGCTGCACCAATACTTCTGTGCCATGCACTCCATAATGCCATAGCACATGGTGACATGTTCTGCTGCTGTGTACAACATGCACATGGCCACTTGCATGTTCTGTTGACCCACTGGAGGACTGCACAGATATGGAGACATATATCTGGCCTGAAACTCCAGGGCCACTTGCAGTACACAATGCCTGCTAGATGTGCTACGCCCCCTTAGTACATGCAGTGTTCTCAGAGCTCCTAGGAGTCTTGTTCACTATGGGGAATTATGGGTGTCTACATGAACATATGTCCCATAAAGGTGCACTGGTACATGGCACAGTGGGCACATTGTGTAGCACAGGACTGAATGTCCACTACAGGAACATATGCGTAGCGCTACAGAGTACATGGCATGCCGGAACATTCTGTGAGCACTGAACATGCCATATGGAAACATAAAAACAAAAGCTGACAGCAGATAAGGGCAGTGCGGTCCATCTGGTCTGCCCTTTTTTGTTGCATTGCTTACACTGTAGACCCCTCCAGGTCTACGGTACTTTTTCTGCCACCTCCTTAAATATCCCTTATGACTCCCTTGTGCTTATCCCAGGTTTTTTTTAATCCCAGTACTGAATTTGCCCCCGACAACCTCTGCTAGAAGATCATTCCGGGCATCCACCACCCTTTCTGTGAAGAAGTATTTCTTCACATCTCTCCAAAACCTACCCACCTCTCCATCTTCATAATGTGGCTCCTTGTTCTGGAACACCCTTTCCTCTGACAAATACCTCCCACTTGTACCTTATTCACCCCCATGAGGTATTTAACGGTCTTGATCAAATCCCCCCTCTCCCTCCTCTCCTCCAGGGTGTATATGCTTAATTCCTTTAGCCTCTTCTCATAGGACATCAGATGTAGAGCTTGTACCATCTTGGTAACCCTCCTTTGGACAGCTTCCAACCTGCCTATGTTCTTCCTGAGATGTGGCCTCCAAAACTGGACACAGTTCTCCAAGTGGGATCCCATACCGAAAAATACTGGTGAATTTCCAGTTGTTTTATTCTCAAAATCCCTTCATTTCACAGTTTTGTACCATTCAGCCATTCATTTTCCATTTTTTGTCTTTACCCTTCATTTTCTGCTCCCGTTATTCCTTCAAATACTCTTCAAATGACTCATCTTTTTGAGCAGTTTATTCTGAACCATTCATTTTCCATTTCTTATTATTCTGAACCATTCATTTGCCATTTCTTATTATTCTGAACCATTCATTTGCCATTTTTTATCTTTCATTTTCAACACTGCACCCAGTATCCATTCAAATAACCTTCAAATGAGCCATCTTGCAGCAGTTGAATTATTTTAACCACTACATATTTTTATTGTGGCAGTTTCAGTTATCTTTTGAGGTATGGAGGAGTTGGAGAATTTCTTCTCCACATCTTGCGTTCAGAGTACAAAACTGTCACCAGCATAGTGTTTGATTTTGTGCACGATCTTCAAACCATACACTCGGAGTGCAATGACAAGCTACTCCAGAATGTCTGCATTATCAGCTAAGATGCAGCCAGATTTGAATCTCACCCACTGTGCTGTTTCCCTAAGTGTGCCAAACACCAGCATCATAGTTAATATTGTTTAATAAGACTGGGTTATTGTCTTCAAATAGGTTTTAGAAATTGTAAATCTATTTACTGTATATTAAAATTCATGGGCAGGATTCACAAAAGGGATGCACTAGCGCATCCCTGACATACACCAAAAGGTGATTCACAAAGGGGGTCCAATGCACCAGAGCAACCCCAATATGCCAGCACATTGCAGATGCACCGCAAAATGCCAGTAATGATTTGTGGTGCATCTGGAGGAGTGCTGAAGGGGGCGTGCCCATGCATACCTGGTGCAGCCCCATTCACAGCCCCAGTTGAGGTGCACCCCAGGTCAATTCCGGGGATGCGCCTCCAAAAGATAAGTCTAGTTCCAACAGACTTATGTGGGTGGCCACCTACAGGCAGGCTGCCATACTGCAAACAGCAGCACAACAGCCTGCACACCCTGCCAGTCCATGCACCACCCCCAGGCAGCCCACAGCACTGTACCATCTGTCACCCAGTCCGGCTCCAGATGGTACATTGGTCCCCCCCCCCATAGTTGCACTGGTCCCATCTGGAGTCCTGCATGCAGTTCTGGAGATGCAATCTCTGCAAAGACATAGACAGAATAGAGGCAGTCCAGAGGAGGGCAACTAAAATGGTGCAGGGTCTACACCAGAAGACATATGAAGAGAAACTTAGGGAGCTTAATATGTATAGACTTGAGGAAAGGAGGGAGAGGGGGACAGGACAGAAACTTTCAATTACCTCAAGGGAATTTACCAAGTCTAAGAGGGCAGCATGTTTCAGAAAAAGAGATGTGCAAGAACAAGGGGCACAATTTGAAGATAGTGGGGGAACGTCTCAGAGGTAATGTGAGGAAGCATTTTTTCATGGAGAGGGTTGAGGATGCATGGAACTGCCTTCCTGAGGAGGTTGTAGAGTCAAAAACAGTGGTGGAATTCAAGAATGCATGGGACAGTCATAAGGCAATTCTAGGGGGTTGGGGTAGGAAGAAGTAGGCAGTTGGTTAACTTGGATCTGCAGCTTATCCATTAGGTAGGGAAATGGGCAGATTGGGTGGATCAAGCGGTCCTTATCTACCATCAAATTCGATGTTTCTGTATGTAAACAGCCCAGAGAAACATCCACAATGCCTCAAACACCATTTCAAAACAAGTAATCAAACAGATCCAGGGCAGCCTGATGCTCTGTAAGTAGTAGTCTTTAGCAATCTATTGCAAAACTTAGCTGCAGTGAGAGCTAAAAATGTAGCAATCATAATTTGCCTGCCATATATTACAGAACAGTATAGCCATGTCAGCTCCAGTGATTGGCATGGACAGCCATGGGCTCACAGGAAGCAGCTGAACCAAGATCCATCTTGGGTGAAGAGAAAGCTGTCTCTGGTGAATGAACAGCTGACAATCTTTCCTCAGGGCAAGCAGCTTGTCATGATTGTCCAGGACCTGTCTACAGAGGTGCTGAATCAACAAGCATTTGTCAATGCCGAATGTTTGCTTGCTGGCATTGGCATTGGTATTGTAGGAGTTAAAGAGCTGCATAATAGGAATGGCAGTGAAGTACCGAACTGAAGCCAACCCCACCACCACCCTGCAGAGACTAACAGGCATTGGGGGTGTGCCTTTGGGTCGTCAGGCATAACGACCGTGCCATTTCACCACACCCTACCCTGCAGACACCGACAAGTGTCACGGTGTGCCTTGGGGTCTTTGGTCCTTATGCTCACCCCATTCCATCAGAAAATACAGTGAGATGGGTGCTGTATAGGAGAATGGGGTGAACTTTGGGGCCGAAGAGTCCAAGGCACACCTCGATGCCTTTCACAGGCTGCAGGGTGTGGAATGGTATGAGCATCACAGACGAGAATCCCAAGTCACACCCCTGATGCCTGCAATCTGTACAGGGTGGGACGTTATGGTCAGAAACCCTAATGCCTCAGGCATTCATTGGCATTTTCACTCCAAACTTTCAACATGTTTTTTTTGAGACCCCCACCGTTTGAACAGTGTCATTATTAGTTTGTTAGCCGACAGCTGATTTTGCACAGTGACTACGCCATTTGGCACCACAGGTGCAAAAACACATTTTGAACAGATGTGAAAAATAACAGCTGTACTGTTCATGGGGAGGTGCAAAAAATGGCAATGTTGAAAATCTGCAGTGAAAATATAAAAAAAAAAAACTGGTGAAGTCACGAGCGTGCTTAGAAACTGTCCAACGCACACCCGTAATGCAATTAGTTTGGGGATTTTTTACAGCAGATTTTTCAACACAGGCATTTTGGAACCTCCACTCATGAACAGTGTCACTGTGATTTTCTTAAACTGTCCCGAACAATGGTTTCCCACCGCGACCACGCATTTCTGCGCTGGACATGCAAAAACACATTTTGGCCATGGTGTGAAAAATGACAGCTGTACTGTTTATAAGGAAGTGTGGAAAAATGGCAGTAGTGAAAATCTGGACTGAAAATATTAGAAATGCATGAACTTATGAGGGTGCGTGGAAACTGCGCAGTTGTTGCTCGTAACACAGTCATTTTATGGACTTTTTTCACCAAATGTTTAACATAGCCATTATAACACCTCTGTTCATGAACAGTGTCACTGTGATTGTCTTAATCTGTCCCGAACATTGATTTCACACACCGACTGCGTCATTGTGCGCTACATGCATGGAAACACATTTTGGGTGAGATGTGAAAAATGACAGCTGTACTGCTCGTAAGGAGGTGTGGTGAAATAGCAACGATGAAAATCTGGAGTGAAAATATTGAGAATTCGTGAACTTACAAGCATACGTAGGAACAGCACAACGCGTGCATGTAAAACACTCATTTTTGGGAATTCTGTCACCAAATTTTCAACATAGGGTTTTTAGGGGCCTACCTCTTGAACTGTGACACTGTTGTTTCATAAATTGGTCCCAAAAGGTGGTTCCAAGCAGTCACCATGACCTTTTGGGGCCGATTAACAAAATGACACTGACAGAATTCATGAGGTGGGGTCCCAAAAACCCATGTTGAAAATTTGGTGAAATAATCCCCAAAAATGCCTGAGATATGCATCAAAGTTGAAAAAACCCTATTTATTCCATTATACAGCTTATCTGCATTTCCTCAGTTCGCGGTCAGCTTTGAAGAGTGCAGACATGTTCCCGGTCCACCGAAGATCGTTGCGCCAGACTCCGGAGGTAAGTATGGGGTAAGAGGGGGTGTGGGGAGGCATGGTGCACAGAGGGTGGGGTGCGGGAGGGGGTCAAGACAACGAGGGACCATTTTTTCTTTATAGGTATTTTTGTGTTTTAGGAAGACAAAGCGGGACTTGTGCCACACTGAGTTGGGCTCCCAGCGTGGCATCTAGAAGGCTGTTTGGGAGGAGGAGGCAGTGGAGCCGATGAGGACTGGGCACTCCCATTGGCTTTACGGACCATTGCCATGCCGGGGTGGGTTCCCAGCGTGGTACCTGGAACTCTGTTGGGGGGGAGTGCAGAAGAGCCAAAGGGGGATTGGCACCCTCCTCGGCCATACAGTGTGTGCATGGGGGGGACGGGACACGTGAGCATGCAATATGCATGTGTGTGTGTGGGGGGGGAGAGCACATAAGCAATATGCTAAGCAGCACTATCATATCGCTGCTCACTGAAGCAGAGCTCTCCCTTTCAACTGTACAGCACTCCATTTTCAACTGCTGTCATAGACAGCTGCAGCATTCATTAGTAAACTATGGCCATGCCTGCAAACACACTGACTGACTTGGAAGACAAGGTGCCACACCTACAAAAACTCAGATGATGCCACTATGTTTCTTGCACATGCGTGCAAGTAAACATAATAAAGCCTTCAGCAACATTTCCTAGTTTCCCCTAGCTTATTTAAAGTTTTTATGCAGTAAAAGCTGTTGTTTGTCCAGCCAACTTCTACTCATTATGCCCTTGTACTTTTAACTAGATTGAAAACAGTGGAATGAGGCAAAAAAATGCAAGCAGCACTTCCAATGTTACCCTTTTACATAAATGCCTGCATAACACAGGGTCTGCCAGTATCCTTTCTGAAAACCATCTCAGGATTATAGAATCAGATCACTATAGTACCCAATTAAATGCCGGCACACAATCACCTCAAACCCCTTTCAAGCAAATGGGAAACTGCAGTGACAATGCTATGCATACTGTATTCTCTTTATTTTTTCTAACAAGCAGAACTTTTTGCATGAAGCCCTGAGTAACTGAAAGGCCCTGTCTACACTATGCCTCTGTAACGTTACAAAGTGCCCAAACTGTTATCGCAACGGTTTGCGTTTACATCTGTAACATTACAGAAGGCGTTTTCGTAACCGTTGTTGAAACCACATGAGGTGGTTTCAAAGATGTCATTGGTCCCGCCTCAGTAACTTTACCGGCAGTACTGTGGACTGGCGGTAATGGTCCCCAGGGCTGTGACGCAGCGCCGAGCTGCATTGTGGGATTCGGGTGTCGCCGGTAACGGTCGCCCGTTCCCTTAGGTGTGGACTGGTACCGGTCTCATACAGGTCACCACTGCAGTGTGAACACACTGTACCACTCCCTGGCTGTAATGGTTTCTGTCCATTGCGGGGTCTAAGCAGTGTAGTGTGGACGGGGCCAAAGATGACTCCTCCTCCCCCTCATCCTCTGGTGTTTCCAGGATGAAAAACTAAAGCTACTTCCTTACTTTGTCCCTCCTTTTACAAGTTTGTGTGGTGAACATTAGATGTCCCTAACAGAAAGCTTCTCGTACTTCAAGGCAGACTGATAAAAAAGGGCAATCAAGCACAGCCCTGCTCTAACTGAATCTAAAAACCACAGGAGTGATTCAAGAAACTGTCACAGCAAATGGAGTGTCTTCTTTCTCTGTATACTGTAGCTGGCATCCAATCACAGCAAGTTTTACATACCTCAGCATCAACCAATGAACTCAGCAGTCTCCAGTTGCATGGCTGTAGCCAATTGTGCATGTTTTTGTTCAGCTGAATCTTTTCAAATTTTTTATTTATTTATTAAATTTTGTTAACTAGGTAAGCCCACTGGGCCCCATAGGTCCCTTTTTCAGGGGCGACCCGGAGTTAGTTACATAGAGTTGAACAAGTACAGTTAATAGATACAGAGTAGTACATTGCATACAAGTGTACAATGTTTTTATACAATATTTGGACAACAGTCAATAGATACAGAGTAGTACCTTTCATACAAGTGTACGATGCTTTGTAACACCACACAGCATCCATTGCAGCTGTTAGGTTGAGGGCAGGTAGTACTTTAAAAATATACAAGCAAAGCGATATACATCTTTAAAAGGTGCAGTGATTACAACTGGAGTTGCTAGTTTTATATAGGAGAGGGCAACTATTTACAGGGGGAGTACCCTAGATCAGCTGTGGTAATTAGATGCCGGGGGCGTGATTTAGCTAGCCTTCCGGACATACGCAGGGGCTGAGATTTTGGAGGTGAGCACATAACCTTGTCTGAAAAATAGCTGGGAAGGGTGATTCTTGTAGTTGACAGGGGAGCTTGTTCCACAGTGTGGGTGCTATATGGGTGAAAGACTTACTACCTGCTGCAGATCTGGGCCTGGGCTGTTCAAGCAGTTTTTTGTCCGAAGTGCGAAGGGGCCTGCTGGGGCATTTTGGGGTGATTAGCCCAATAAGCCTTGCAGGGGGTGTAGTTGAAGAGGAGTTTGTATGTCCAGTTTAGTAGGGGGTACTGAAGTCTTAGGTTCAGGGTGGGCCATTTGAGTGCAGCAAGGACTTCGCAGTGGTGGGTCCTCGGGTGGGCTTTTGTAGTGAATCATGCGACTTTGTGGTACAATGTCTGTAGTCTACCATAGTCTAGCTTAGAGATGCCGAGTAGGGTTGGGGCCTCAAAGGTAAGAGTCGGTAGGAGGACACTCTGAGCGATTGCCAGCCTTGTCTCAGGTATCAGATCGGGACTTAGACGGTAGAGCAGCCCGAGTTTTTGGTGGATGTTTTTGGCCACCAAGTCTGCATGTGATTTTAGTGTGTGTCCTTGGTCCAATTAATGACCTAAATATTTGAAGGATTGTACCACTTCGATAGGAGAGCCGGATGAGGTGACCAGTAGGAGAAGATGTGCCCGGGAGGGACCATGGGATTTGGGACCAAACAAGAGTGTTTTAGTCTTGGTAGGGTTGAGAACTAAGCGATTCTTGACCAACCATACTTCAGCCTGGGAGAAATCAGCATGGAGCAGGGGTCCTAGATCATCCTGATGTGGCGCCACTCAGTAGAGTACTGCATCGTCGACGTACTGCAGAACGGAGCTGCCCCCGCAGTGGTGGCAGAGGTCATTGACGAACAGGGAGAACAGGAGTGGGCCCAGGATGGAGTCTTGTGGCATGCCCTCCATTAGCGGTAGAGGGTCAGAGGTAGTACCTCTCCACTTGAATTGCTAGGAGCGGTCAGTCAGGTAGTTGCTGAACCAGTTCAGGGAGTGTTGGTCCAGTCCAAGCGTGCTCATTTTGTTTAGTAGGAGTGGGTGATACACCAGGTCGAATGTCTTGGTCAGATCTATAAAGACTGCCCCTATGGGAGTGCCCTTGTCCAGGGCAGCTAGGATGTCGGAGGTAAACCTGATGAGGGCTGTGTCAGTCCCATGTTTTTGCCAGAACCCATGCTGTGAGGGGGCCAGGAGCTGATTGTTTTCCAGGTAGACCCTCAGTTGGCTGTAGACGAGCTGCTCCTGGATCTTTGCTAGGTGGCAAAGAATAGAGATGGGTCTGTAGTGGCCAACTTGATCTCTGGATCCACCCTCGTGGATTGGGACCACGTGGGTCTGTTTCCACATAGTGGGGACAACTCCCTCTTGCAGGGATCTGTTTATTAGCACAGTGATAGGTAAGGCTATGGCACGGGCCGCAGCCTGGAGCAGCCGAGGGTCCAAATCGTCAGGTCCTGGTGATCCCCTAGGTTTTAAAGTTTGCAGGAGGGGTAGCACTTCTTTGACATGTACGGTTCTTAGGTGGAAATGGGGGGTTGGAGGGTCCTGTGTTTCCTTGACCGAGGGACCCTGGTGACGAGGTTAGCAGTCTTTTCTGTAGATGGCCAGGTCCGTTAAGAAGCTATTGAAGACAGCGGCAGCCTCTCCACCATCGGTTAAAGTTAGCCTACTGCAGGTAATATTGCCCTGCTGTGGTTTGTTTGTTCCTTTTAACAATGAGTTGATGCAGGTCCAGAAGGACTTAGGGTCAGACAGGGTGTCTCGTTGAATGACTTTGAGATATTCCCTTTTGGCAGATTTTGAGGCTTTCTTGTATTTGTTCCGCAAGGACCTGTAATCAGAAAGGTCAGCTGGGCTATTAAAGCACTTTGCTTTTTTCCAGGCCTTGTCTCTGCTTAACATTAGGGTTTTAAGTTTGCATGATATCCATCTGTGGCACTGCCCTTTCGCTCGTCTTTTCCGTAGAGGAGCGTGCAGGTTGGCCACCGCTGAAAAAGTGTGTTGGAAGTACCGAGTTGCATCATTGATACTACCTAGCATACTTAGTGGTGCCCAGTCAGCATTTCTCTAGGAGTTCTGGAAGGCCTCAGGGGAGAAGCCAGAGAAGTTCATGGCTATTATGAGCTGGGGGTGGTCCTGGTCGGCCTGTTTTTCCAGATGCAGAAGGTGGGGGAGTGGTCACTCAATGCATCAGACATCATACCGGCCTCTTGGATGTTGTTTGGATTGGACACTAGGATCCAATCAAGGGTGGAGTGATTCCCAGTCTTCAGATTTTGATGATCTGGGTCAGATTAGCTTCTTGGAGCAAGGCCTTATGGGCTTGTTCGGAGGCAGGATCCCACCTCAGGTTATAGTCACCAAGGACTAGCAGCTCCGCAGATGGATACGCTGCGAGGGCACTTGTCAGGCTCTGGACAGCAGTACTGCCACCAGTGGGAGGATTATAGATACAGCATATGGTTAGGTGTTTTGCTTGGCCCAGGATGATTTGGATGAAATGGGATTCAAGGCCTGCGGGGCTTGGCAGTTCAACAGAGGAGGGTAAGGCCTCCAGAGAGGAGCTCACATAAATTAGGACACCCGCTCCTTTTTTTTCCCTCTCGGTCCTTTCTGAAGGAGTGGTAGTTTGCCAGCTCCACTTCGAGAGGAAGAATGCGAGGCTTCAGCCAGGATTCAGAGATGGCTAGCACATCTGGCATGTACATTTCTACCCATGACTGGACCTCATGCATCTTGGGTCACAAGCTGCAGATGTTCATATGGGCAACTCTCAGGCCTTTGCAAGGTGCCTTCTGGGGATTCGGATCAGGGCTTTTGTGGGTGAGTTTTTAAATTATCAGAGTCTGTGGGTGATTAATTGGGGGCTGATTTCAATAGCTTAGCCATTGTGGAGAAACACAGGAAAAATATGTTGATTTACAAGCACCACCACAGGCAGCAGCGCATGGCACTAAAAGCATGTAAACATTTAGCGCAATGGTTTGGTTTTCTTGTCTTTTTTCCAGTAAAAACATTAGTACTGCATTCATTGTAAATTGTATTTGTCTTTAGTTCTGCTTATTTTGCAACAAATGTGTTCTCTGGGGGGGGTGCAAGTACATGAATGAAATGTTCTGAGAAGAAAATGCTTTTTTTAAATGGTTATACCATTTATTCTGCAAAACATGTGTGTTCTCTTGTGGGGGAATGAATGCACTTTTATTATATTTCTTAGTCTCTAAAATTCCTGTGAAATACTGCTTTTTCAGCAACTGCAAACATCAATTGCGAGCATTTGCGGAGCACTGTGTACTGTAGAGTCTATGTGATCCTTGGTTATGTAGGTCCTTGCATACTGTAATTGAGCTGGAGGTAGCCTTTAGCTGCCGGAAGGAAGAGGGCCGAAGGAGTCTGTATGTGCCTGAGGGAGGGAGGGAGCCTAGTTAGCCATTAGCTGCCAGGGGTTGGGGGTCAAGGAGTCAATAGCTGCTGGTGGGGGGTAGGGAGGCCATAGGGCTAGTAGCTTGGGAGGGTGGCTTATCCCCAATCTGATGCGTGCATCTGTACAAATGATTGGGTCAGGGTCTGCAGGGCATGGTCACACTATGGTCATGCTCTGCACTCTTGTGTGCTGACTAGGGTACTGGAAAGTAGGGACCACACATCACCCTTTTCACTGAGCTGCAAACATGAGTTTAAATCTCACAGCCCTGGAGCTGGGCAAGCCAGAGCAGGCTCATGCCTGGCTATGCATGCCTCAACCTTTATAGCCAACTGAGAGCCAAGGCTATGCCAGTTATGGTCAAAGTAAGCATTTTTGTCAGCCTGAATAGTCAATAAAGTGTTTTGCAAGGAGACAGGTTCATTATATATAATGATATGAGCAGGCTGTTTCTAAAACATATACAAGTGACAGAGGAAACCCCCTCATGTGTACTGATTATAAAACAGCACCAGATACTGTTTTTTCACTGGGTGCTATTTTGAAATTGGCACTTTTGAAGGGGTTTGCCTGTCATAACTGGGGATTGCACCAGGCTCTGTGTCTGGTTTTCTGAGTATTGATCATGACTGGCGAGCCTCTTCAGAGAAATATTTCTCTAAACATTCTAAAAGGTGAATTGCTGGGTTTAGAAACCACTGCAGAAACTGGCTTTGTATTGATATTCAGGGTAGCTTGATTGCCATGCTCCCAGTGAATAACTGGTTTAGAAAAATCACGGAAACTGGATTTGTATTAATATTTAGAATAGCCTAATTGTGCCCCCCCCAATCCCACACAGAGCATGGCCCCTGCTCTATCAGTCAGCTGCTTAATACAGTATGAAACCGCCAGTGCATGAGAGGGAGTGCCCAGAATGGTGAGTGTCATTGATAATGCTAGGAAAGATTGATTTCTGAAAAATGTCATGAATGACACACTCAGATCTGCCTCCTCCCCCAATCATGCACACTGACATGCTCTGTCATTCAGCTTGTGGACTGTTAGAGCTGGTGGAAGACTGTGCTGTAGGTTTGGGAGGGAAGGGGACCATGCTGTCCAGTATATCTTGCTATATGTGGTCCCCATATCATGGCTTGGAGGTGAGGAGGGGAGCCCAACATCTAAATAAGGACTATTTGGGGATGGGGGTCCAGCTAGAGAGGAGGAGGGCTTTTAAAAATGCCAGGAGAATTAAATTTTTTTATTTTTAATCCATGTGGAAGAACAGGGAAGGAGTGAGGGTGGTAAATCACAGGAGTGTGGAGGGTTTGGCCTAGGAACTAGCCTCTGTCACCTGGGAATGGACAGGGTCTAGCTGAGGTTGGGGATCAGACCCAGGTCTGGTGGATGTACTGTACCAAACTCATACATAGCTAGTTACCCTAACCTCTAGGTTATAGTGCCAGTCCAGGTCATCACTTGGCATCTAAGCAGTAGTGTCACAACATGACTTAAGAAGGAACATAACATTACATACCACTGTAATCAAAGGAAATTCAAACTGGTAAGGAGAAGGAAAGGGAGAAGACAGAAGGTGCAGTTAGGGGATGATATCGATTTTAGACCACATCTTCTCCCAGTGGTACCTTTCTTTAAACTAATATTCATCAAGGTCTAGCGGGTTAAATATCCATCTGGTGGTTGACGTGCAAACCACTGTATGGAGAGACACGGAGAGACACAGAAGCATTCATTTACTGTTACACACAGACCACAAAGCAGTACACATACACAACCCACCCCACCTAATACACATGGATGGTGTAACCATTCAAGTGGACTGACAGTCAAACTAGTCAAATGGGTAAGAGCAGGACATATATTGTATCACAGAGTCTATCCTGAGTTAATATAATTTTAGAAACACACACACACGGGGTAAGAGCGGGACCAATATTGTATCACAGACTATCCTGAGTTGACATAGTGTTAGAAACACACACACATGCATATGGATCCTTGCATCTAAAAAGATGCACAAACAGTCACACACACCAGTAGAAACAGACGCAGACATAGCATATGCGTTGGCAAATGCATGTTTACACACACACGCGCGTGGTCAGATTACTATCTAGACATGACAGCACAGATACATGCACATAGACATGTACATATACCACTACTCTGTACCACAGTCTCATGCATAAAACAGTGGTGTCACAGATACATAGATACATACACACACTGTACATACATACATACACATATATTCGTACACAATTTACCGTTACATACTGCAGAAGTCTCCAAATGGGGTCTCATGCTTCACTACTTATGGAAGGAATGATCTTTCTACCCAAACAGCACCACAGATGGTACAGGGTGTGCAGTAGTTCCTAGGAGAAGGAGGTGGTACAACTGGATACCAGAAGACTGCTCAATGCAGGTCGGGGAGAAAGAGGAGGTATTGCTTGGTATCAGTCAGAGGGGTACCACTGAAAGGAGGGAGAGGGGGACATGGCAGAAACTTTCAAGTACCTCAAGGGATTCAAAGTCCAAGGGGGGTAGCATCTTTCTGGAAAAGAGATGTGGAAGAACAAGGGGGCACAATTTGAAGATAGAGTTGGGGCGGCTCGGAGGTAACATAAGCACGTATTTCTTCATGGAGAGGGTTGTAGATGCATGGAACTGGCTTCCTGTGAACGTTGTGGAGTCAAAAACAGTAGGGGAATTTAAGAATGCATGGGACAGACATAAGGCAATTCTAGTGGGGGTAGGAGGAAGCAGACCGTTGGTTAAGCAAGCAATAATACCCGACAGGGTGGGTGGTATTGGGCAATTCCGGACCAGCCAGAGGAGTAATGAGGCCCGATGCCGCAGGCGGAGGGCCTTATAGCCTCTGGACGGTCCGATATTGCCCATACCACCCACCCTGGAAGGTATTATTGTGCTTAGAAAATGGGCATCTGTGCTAATTTCAGTTGAGTAGTAAAAATAACAGAGGAACTGAGTTTTAAAATGAAGAGCAATTGGAAAAAAAAAAACATTTTTTGCAGTAAAGTAGTTCCTCTGTTTTAGTGCTGTTCTGTCTGTTGTACACCATACCCCTCAGATCCATTCTGTTCTACTTATTCACCCCCCTCCCCATGAGGAACCTGCATTCCTTTTGAGTCAGAATAGAAGATGCGCTGTTAGGTGCGTGACCTTGCATGACCCTGCTAAGTAAAAGCAGGAAGTGGAGGTATGATACAGCATGTCGGCGCCTTGTGTTTTATTTAAAAGTGAAGAGCTGCTGTTTTATAGTTTTGCTGATCACCAGGGACAACGTCAGTTGGCCAGGAAGTTCTGTAGCTCTTCTGTGCCGTGTAGTCCGAGGTTGATCGGGGATGGTACAACTGCAGTGTCAGCCTGAAAGATGTGAGAGAAATGTAAGGCTAAGCAGTTATTTAAATGTTGCTATGATTAATGGCGGGGGTTTGGCTGTGAACTAGCACTAGCGAGGAAAACGGTCCGAGTGTACCGGTAAACTGCACTTGTAATCAGTCGCTTTCTTCACCACAGGAACAATGCTCCGTCATCACCTCACGGAATAGCGAGAAAGAACAGACAAAAAAAATATTTTCAGTTGTTTTGTTTGTACTGCTGTTTTTTTTCACATTTTATAGTACTGGGGTACACTATGTGTAGGCTAAGGACTGATGGTGGTGGGGGCTCTCTCGCTAAGCGAGGGAACAAAATGGAGGCATTTTTAAAATTAAAATAAGGTGTTGCAGCCAGTTAGGAAGCAGGGTGGGCACTAGGACACATACTGGGTGAAGGGGTACTGTAGACTGGTACTTTTTGTTTCCTGGGCATCTATTGAAAGTTAATGTACCCCCCTGGCAAGGGTACTAGCCAGTCAGATGCCAGGAAATAAAAAGCACATTTTCTAACTAGGATCAGCAGCTTATCCATTAGGTAGGGAAATGGGCAGACTAGGTGGGCCAAATGATCCTTACCTGCCATCAAATTCTACGTTTAACACCAGGAACTGCTTGGATTAGGTCAAGGACAGGGAGGGTGGATTGGTGGACACCAGCGTCTGCTGTTTGTCAGTCTGGGAGAGTGAGTGGGCCTGCTCTTGGGCACCAGGGACTGCACAAATTAGGGAGGGGTCAGAGTTTCCACTAGACACAGGAAAGTGAATGGTACTAGGTCAGGCCTTTTAGGAGGTAGGTGGAAAGTGCTGCAGTGGGAGGAAGTTGTGTGATCAAGCTGGGGCATAGCTGGGTGGTAGTGGTATGCAAACAGACACACACACTGGATGGGCAGCGTGAGCCTTGAAGGAGGGTATCACTGTCTGAGGACTAAGAACTGGCTATTTATAAAAAAAAAAAAATTGAGCGGGTCTGTGGTGTTCCGTAATCTTCATGTTGTCCTTGACTTTGTCTGCTGGTTCCTTGGAGTGGTTATTCTTATTACTGTACTTTGCATTAACCTTGTTAGTCTGTGAGGGTTAAACATCCATTTGTTTTTGTTTTGCAGTGTGGGCTCTGCCTGGATGCTGCTGGTTTCTAGTGAAGGTGCTGCAGTGTGTTGACAGTAAGTATGTCTGCAACTTGTTCTTATTAATGTTTATCTTTAGAATTGTAGGCGGCTTGCTAGCACCGTGGCATGGAGGGCTGAGGCATCTGTGCCTTACCTCCTGCCATGCTGGTGACTTGTGTTCCTGGTGTGAGGTGGTTGGCTGGGGAGGGAGAGGACTGAGCATCCAAAGAACAGCTCTCTTCTTGCAGGGTGGACAGAAGTACAGGCTCAGTACTTCCCTGACACCTAGCAGTGGCAGGGTGCAGGTCGCCATGAGCTTGTCACACGCAAAGGGGGGTGGCGCAGTCAGTCGGCATGCTGTGAGCAGAAGCAAGCACAGTATGGCTAATGCTGGCATTGCACGCTCCACTCAAGGGAACTGAACAAGGAAAACAGAGGTCCCAGGTCGAGCAGAATGTAAGCAGCCACCCTCCGCAGGCCCCGACTCTGAATGGCACTTCCCTGGAACTGGATCCTGTTCAAGGTGAGTCGTTCTGTGGGTGGAGGGGGGGGCTCCTCACCACCCTGCCATGGAGAGTAAACCATGGGCAAAGAAGGGGGCAGCTGTCTGATGTAGAGTGCAGGACTTGATGGGTGGCTAAAAGAAGGTAGCTGACTTGTGGGGACCCAAGGAGAAACAAATTAGCTTAAAAAAAAAATAAAAATTGTAGGTGGCTTGTTAGTGCATACAGACTTGCCGAACAGAGACATACCTTAATGTTTTCTTTTCATTACATAGATACTGTTGGCAGATAAGGGCCTATGGCCCACCCAGTCTGCCCATTTGAGCTTGGAAGTTCCCTTAACATTTTTCTAGAAGTCTGTTGCCCTTTACCCCCTGACTTTCAGGATTCCTTAATGTCTATCCCATGCATTCTTAAATCTTGTGATTGTTTCAGCCCCCACCACTTCCTCTGGCAGGGTATTCCACTTGTCCACCACCCTTTCTGTGAAGAAATTCTTCCTCACGTTTCCTCTGAATCACCCTCCATCCAACTCCACCCCGCGCCCTCTAGTCCTCGAACATCTTTTTTGCAGGAAAATAGTGTATTCCTGCACCCTGTACATCCCTGTTAAAGTACTTGTATATGTCTAGCATATACCCTCTCTCCATCCCTTATCTCCTCCATGGAATACATATTTAAGTCCTTCAGCCTGTCCTCACAGGACTTGAGATGCAATCCCTGTACCATTTTGTTGCCCTCTTCTGAACCTTCTCTACCCTGTCTATGTGCTTACATAGATTTTGTCTCCAGAACTGTTCTCCGGGTGTGGCCTCATTTGTGTCTTGTATAGTGGAATTATGACCTCTCTTTTCCTGCTGGAGATGCCCCTACCATCCCAGTATCCTGTTTGCTTTGCCTGCTGCCTTGTTGCACTGTTTTCCTACCTTTAGGTCATCAGAGATGATAACCCAAAGGTCCCTTTCATGTGTGGTGCATGCTCTATCTTCACCCCCAACTGATATGTTGCTCCAGAGTTTTGTGCTCCATATGCATTATTTTATAGTTCTTTGCATCGAACCTCATTTGCTACATCTCTGACCATCTTTCAAGCTTCTTCAAGTCACTCTTCATTTTCTGCTCCTTTCAGGAATATCCAGTATGTTGCACATCTTGGTGTCATTGGTAAACAGGCAGACCTTTTCTTCTAGCCCCTCTGCAATGTCACTAATGAAGATATTGAATAAGACTGATCTCTGAGGTACCCCAATGGTCACCTCCTTTTCCCAGATTGTACGCCATTTACCACCACCATCTGTTTCCTGTCTGTTAACCAGTTCCTAACCAAGTTAACCACCTTGTCTCCCATGCCCAGACTACCCATTTTGTTAATTAGCCTTCTATGTGGGACGGTGTCAAAGGCTTTGCTGAAATCTAGGTAGGCGACCTTTGCCACCTCTCCCTGTTTGGGTGACTAGGAAACGTAACAAAAAAAAAAAAAAAACTTTTATTCATTTGACATGACCTTCCTTCTGTGAATCCATGTTGCCTCAGATCCTGAGCACCACTGGATTCATATGTGCCACTATCCTTTCTTTCAGCAGTGTCTCCATGATCTTTCCCACCACCGAGGTGAGGCTGACTGGCCTGTAGTTCCCCACCTCCTCCCTACTGTGGTTTTTGTGCAGTGGGACTACATGTGCCCTCCTCCAGTTCTCTGGAACAACACTCGTGTTGAGTGACTCTGAACAGGGCTGCCAGAGGTGCTGCTAGTTCCCTTCACAGCTCCTTTAATATCCACAGTTTGATGCAGTTTGGTCCCATGGCCATATCCACTTTTAGCTTTGTGAGTTCTTCCAGAACTCTGTCCACTATGAATGTACTGGTGTTCACCTCTTTCCCCCACCCCTCCACCCCATCATCTCTGCAACCCAACTGTGGTCCTTGATCCTCCCTCTCCTTAGTGAATACTGAGCAGAAGTATTCGCTCAGTATTTCTGCCTTGTCCAGATCCCCTTCCTTACACTCTCCCTTCTACCCTTTGAGCCTCACAACCCCCCCCCGTTTCTTTTCTTTCAGTGATGTACCTATAAAATACTTTATCCCCTTTGCTTACAGATTCTGCTAAGCCCTCTTCTGTCTGTGCCTTCACCGCCCTAACAGCCTTCTCTGCAAGACATTCAAGATACGCACCGTCCTGTCCTCCTCCCTTTGACTCCCCTTATTTCCTGAAACTCTGCCTTTAAGCCCTGACTTTGTCTTGCACCTCACTGGAGAACCATAATGGTTTCCTCCTTTTTCCCTTTGACCACTATCCTAACATATTGGTTTGTTATATCTACTAAGGCTCCTTTCAGTTTCTCCCATTGTTCTTCTACCCGCTCTACTACCTCTCCCTTCCCCAGGACTGCTTGTATACATCTACCCATTTCAATCAAATGTGCCCTATTGAAATCTAATACCCTTGCCCTTGTGTGGCTCAACTGAGTCCATGTCTCCATGGTGAACCACACCATGTGGTGGTCAATGGATCCCAGCTGCTCTTCCACCTGTAATTCTTTGACTCTGTTTCCACTGGTCCATATCATGTCCAGAATTGACTTGTCCCTGGTTGGCTCATTCACCAGCTGCCTGA
This sequence comes from Neoceratodus forsteri, assembly GCA_016271365.2. Lineage (NCBI taxonomy): Eukaryota > Metazoa > Chordata > Ceratodontiformes > Ceratodontidae > Neoceratodus > Neoceratodus forsteri. Next base: position 577,227,558 of record CM028134.1, on the reverse strand, counting down.
GTCCAACCCCATGCAGTAATACAAGGATGGCTGTACTTCTGGCTAAAATGGCCACCTGGGTGGCCAAATCCATGTCCAGCATGTTAAAATGCCTCAGTAACAGGATTTTGCCTTTAGCAGCCATGTCATGCATGTTCTCCACTAGTTCCCTGTCTACTTCCTTCCTCTGTGCCGGAGGTCTGTAGATCACCTCAGTGCATATTGCTGTTTCATTCTCTTGCTCCAGGATGACCCACATTGCCTTGGCCTCCCCCATCTTCACTGAACTTCTGTAGCCTTTATACTGTCTCTGATGTACAGGGCTACTCCCACATCCTTTTTACCCTCCCTGTTCCTCATGAACAACATATAGCCTGGTACATTCACTTCCAAGCCATGATTAGCAGAGTACCATGTTTCTGTTATTGCTGCTATGTCAAGGTCTGCATCTGCCAACTAGGCCTCCTGGTCTGGAACCTTATTTCCTAGGTTACGGGCATTCGTTGGCATGATCTTCCATGTTTTACATTCTGCTCACAGTCTACTCTTGTTCTCCCTCTCCAGAATCTCCCTCCCCTCCCTCTGGTTTCCTTTCCTGTGCTCTTGTCACCCCCCATATCATTCGTTATACATTCTTCACCTGCCTGCTTTAACTGTACCCATAGTCAACATATAATAATAATAATAATAATCTTTATTTTTAATGCGCCTTTCAAAAAATCAAGGCACAGAACAGTTTATAAAATATATCCAAATAGCATATCATAATAAAAACCAATAAAATAAATAATATCAGTATCATAATAAAATACTAAAATCAGACCGGTTCAGCATCATCCCCAAATGCTTTCCTCCACAAAAAGGATTTTAATGCTTGTTTAAAGCCCCCCACCATCGTGCACTCTCTAATCCAAAGGGGTAGAGAATTCCAGAGGGTCAGTGCCACGAACATAAAAGCCTGAGCACTGGAGGATTTCAAGACTACCCTCGGAATCTCTAGCAACCCGTCGTTGGCTGAGCGGAGCAGTCGTTCCAGGATATAAGGAACCAGAAGCTCTTTCAGGTAGTCAGGGCCCAAACAGTGCAGGGCTTTGTAAGTCAGCAAGCTGACTTTAAAGGAGATCTGCCACTGAACCGGCAGCCAGTGCAGTCCCTGCAGCACCGGAGTAATATAGGAGGAATGAAGCGTCCCGGTTAACAGCCGGGCTACGGAGTTCTGCATCAGCTGCAAACAGCAGATATCAACCCCTGGAAGCCCAAAGTAAAGGGAATTGCAGTAGTCCAAGCATGAGGTCACAAAGGCGTGGATCAGAGTAAATAGGTCTCCGGACGGAACAAGGTGCTTGATCCTAGCGATATTCCTAAGATGATAAAAGGATAACTTAACGACAGCCGACACTTGCACATGCAGTGTCAGCCGGTCGTCAAGAATTACCCCTAGGTCACGCACCTGTTCAGAGATAGGGAGCTCAACATCCCCCAGGAATAAACCTGAGGGATGGTTTGTCCCCAACCCCCCTATCCGGTGACCAGGATCCATGGCCATCACCTCCATCTTTCCAGAATTCAGCTGCAGCCAGCTGGACCTCATCCATCCTTGGATTTCATCGAGGCAGTTATTAAACACCGAGAGTGCTCTATTCTGGTCAGGTGTAAAAGACAGGTAGAGCTGGGTATCATATGCATAACAATGAAACTCCAGCCCATACCGTCTTACCATGACTCTGAGGGGAAGCATGTACACTGCAAACAACACTGGGGACAGCACTGAGCCCTGAGGCACCCAACAAGACAGAGAGATAGGGTCAGAGGAAACCCCCCCCGACACCACTATCTGAGTTCTACCAGTGAGGAAAGAAGTAAACCATCTGTGGACCGAACCTGAAAGCCCGCAGATGATTCTCAAGTGTTCAAGCAGTACCCTATGGTCTACAGTGTCAAATGCTGATGACAGATCCAGCAGGACCAAAATGGACCGTTTTCTTCTGGTCTCTCACCATCAAGAGACAATTAAGCACCAGAACCAGTGCAGTCTCAGTGCTATGCCTCTTTCTAAAACTGGTAGGAGAGGATTGTAGATGCTATGAATGGTCAAATGGTTGTCTAACTGAGTAGCCACTACTTTCTCAATTACCTTCCCAACAAAGGGAAGGTTTGAGATAGGTCTGTAGTTTGCGAGGGAGTCGGGGTCCAAAGAAGCCTTTTTCAACACTGGTGTCACCACTGCCTCCTTCAGGGTGCAGGGATATTCACCAGAGTCTAAGGAGCACCAGACTATCCTTGCCAGAACCGGGATGATAATCTCCCCACAGCCCATAATCAAGGCTGTAGGGCCCGGATCTAAACTACAGCATGTAGTGCGCATACCCTGGACAATCCTCATAACATGTTCGATTTCCGGCCTTTTGAAGAGATTCCAGGAATGTAGAGGGAAAGTGACCAAGGACTGGTCCACGGGGTTCCATAGAGAGTGTTGCACGGGTCTCTACCCTGATGTCATCCACCTTACCTGCCAAGAACTGAGCAAGCTCCTTGCACTAGGTTTGCAAAAAGGCTCTACGAACCTGTAGACAGGCTGGGTTGCACAGTCTGTCCATGGTTCGAAAGAGCTGGGCCAGTCAGTTCTGTGCAGCAGAAATTTCCCTGGACAGGAATACTGCCTTCTTACAGGTAATTGCTGACTGATAGAGTTGATAATGCTCTAGCAGTCTAAGATGATTGGCATTCAAGCGGGATTTCCGCCAACATCTCTCTAACCTGCGTCCCAAACGTCGCATCTCCCTTAGGTCCCCATCGAACCATGAGGACCGAGGGCGAAGGGAGAGAGGACGCACACGGAATGGTGCAATGGAATCCAGAGCAGAGGTAATGGCCTTATTATAGGCCAGGACCAAAACCTCTGGATCCGAGCACATCACAGGGAGTTCTGATAGGTCAAGTGCCACAGTTAGAGCATTGGGAGTCACATCCCGTAAAGGGCGGTACTTGAACATCTCCACAGGGGTAGGTCTATGCAGGGGGGTGCCAAAATTGAATCTCACAGTGTGATGGTCAGACCATCCGACGGGTTCCACCTCCATGCCGGAGGCCTCCATCCCCAGGAGGAACACCAGATCAAGGGAATGGCCGCATTTATGAGTGGCAGAGGTAACCACCTGTGAGAGGCCCAATGAATTCATCAACTGGAGGAAGTGCTGTCCAAATTGCGAGAGTTCATCATCGATCCAAGCATTGAAGTCGCCCAGCACCATCAACCTAGGGGACTCCAATACCAGATCAACAACAAAGTCCACCACTTCCTTAAGGAATGGCTTCTTGTCTCTGGGTGGATGGTAGACGAGGGCCAGTCTATAGCCCCCACCTGCCACAACGACACATTTGAATGATCTGGTCTCCTCAGCTGGCACATTGGTAAGACCCAATTCGGTCTTGAAACAGACCGCAACCCCCCCACCCCTGCGGTCCAATCTCGGTCTTTGAATCACCAAATACTCGTCCGGAACTGCCACCTCAAGAATGGGGCCAGCATTTCCATCCAGCCAGGTTTCGGTGATGCAAGCCAGATCCGCTGTACTCACCAAGTCCGCCATGATAGCAGTCTTGTTCACAATGGATCTGGCATTGCATAACACCGCCCGAGTTGGACAGAGCCCCTGGGACGCCCCTGCCACCTGCCCATCATTACTAATGATGGTGCCCTTGGGTATGGGGGTCAGACAAGGAACCCCCCGCTCAGACCTCCATTTCACCCCAGGGTGTCTTCTGGGCTTAACAATCCCGATGTGAGTGCTTCCCTCGTCCATCCTCCACTGTTCATGCCCCAACCCCTCCCCCTCCTCCTACGGGCAATTCCCAAAGCCTAACAGTGCTGGTAAACCGAGAAAACTAAAGGAAGGGGGAAAGGGTCGAAGGGAATGAAGAGTGGAGGATGAATATCGCATGACCGGGGGGGAGGGTGAGATAATAATAAATATCTCCGTCCTTCAACATGGAGCAAGATAATGACCTCCTACTCTCACCAGAACTAAAAATCACAACCCAAAATTAAGATAACAATTAACCCACCAAATAAAACAACCAAAAAACAGAATCCGAAACCCAAATAACCTAACTTAATCCAAAATTTCTCAAATAGAACCTACTTTCCGGAATAAACAAAACCTAAAACAACACCATAAATAAACAATAAAAATAAAATAAAATAGAATACAAATAAATGATAAACTGAAATAGTAAACAGAAACGGGGGGGGTCCCTCCTCACACAAAGAAATCCCATCACAAAATCAAACGAACATAATATGAAAAAGAAGATAAACAATAAAGAAAAAAACAAAAAACTAAAACAAAATAAATTGGCTAAGAGAACAAGCACTCACACTGCAAGTCTACTTAGCCCCCGGGCACTCTCACTGCACAGGACTAGAACAACATAAAATAACATAAAATAATTGTGACTTATGCTCCTGCATGTTCCCATTGTGTTCCTAAGTCTCCTGGCTCCCATCCCCCACCAGTTTAAATGCTTCCTACTGAAACATTTAAACTTCTTACAAAAAACCAAGATCCCCTTCTCGGGCAGATGCAGGCTGTCTTCCTTATATAAGCCTGCATCTGGCCAGGTCAAGCCCCAGTCCCCTATGAAGCTGGAACCCTCCCTCCCTTCCACACCAATCCTTCAACCAGAAGTTGAAGGTATGGACGTGGAGTACTCTAGCTTCCCCATGCCCTGGACAGGTAATGCCTCCAAGAATGAGACTGAGCATGCTATCCGTTTCAGATTTCCCCCAGCTTCCTGAAATCATTCTGGACTCTTAACTCTCCTCTTCTCCTGGCCAGTTTATTGGTCCTCTGGTGGACAATGACATCCAGCTGCTCACTCCTAGCTATTGTCATAGTGATCCTATGGATCCGCTTCCCATGCTTCCATGCAGCACTTTCTGGGAGGCACTTGACTTCCCTGTCTCCCCGCTGTTAGATGACCCTAACTCCACTCGCCAGACAATAGTCCACCACTAGGAGAAGTTTCCCCCTCCACCGGGGTTCACTGCTTCCTTTCCTTGGGGCTCTATCCTGGAGGACCATCCCATACTCCCTGGTCCTAGCCTTGGGTTCCTGAATGGGGTTTTCCCACAGACATTGTATAACTAATCTCTTTCTTTTTTTATGCTGTTCTCTGATCACTGCTTGTCTGGCTTCCAAGGAAAAAGTGATTGGTAAGTTTTCTTGCTCTTTCTCTCACTCTCGCTCTCGCTCAGTTTTGAGTGCCTGCCTTCACTTAGCCCTCTGCTATACGGCATTCCTCCAGCAGTCTTCCCCCACCCACCCCCCATAGTTTACTTCTATGCTGCCAATGACTGCTACTTAATTGCCTGCTGCTCTGGTTTCCTACTATGCCACTATTGGTGACTCCTTTATTGTCCAGTTGGGCTTCCACGTATGCCATCATCAGGTGACTCCTTCGTTGCTTATCAGGTTTTGGTAACTTGCTCTGACACCATGGAGGAGGACAACAGGAAGCCAGCAGTCTGGGGAAAGTAACTTTTGTTGGACCCACCAGATGCCAGGGATACTCCATTTTAAAGGAATGGGCTTATAGCTGAAAGCCTACACTAGCTTACTGAACCACATGCTAAATCATATTTAAATAAGACCACCCGCAGCACTTGCTTCATTCTTTGTCTCTTTTTCTTCTTGCTGTTTTTTTTTTTTTTTTTACCTCTAGATCGTTTTTTCACTCTCTCACTCACTTTTGACTTAAACACTTCTCTAAATTAACTTTTACTTCATTTCTGGGCTCTCACTTTAACTCTTGTTCCTCCCAATGTGTAGCGTCCCATACATTTTGACCATATCACTGTTATTTTACAGGTACAACTGGACACCATCCCAAGACCCCATCCCAGGCATCATAGGACCCAGGTAAGTGATCCCTTGCTTAGTATCTTTACTAAATGATTGAGCTGCAACAGTGCAGTGACTGTAACAGAGGATGTTTATGGTTGCATAACTTTTGAAGAACAGACAGACAGTATAAAATAGTAACAGGAAAGAATAGCATAAACAAAATGTTTTACCAGTACAGTAACTAAATAGTTTCCTTCTAAGATACAATGCCTTTGAACACGTTGATTTTCATGTGCTGTTTGCCATCTGGTATACCTGAAATGCATCCAAAGTAATTGGGATTCATATGATAATTAGCGGAGTATTGTTGCACAAAGAAAGTGCACATGAGAAGGTACAGGTAGGCTTGTTTTTAAGTCAAAAAGAACCCCTAATGGATTGTTGATGCCTTACATTAGGCTGCACATGCAGCAAAATATGTAAATGAGCACGTTTTGTTATTGGATTTCTTTTTAGAAAGATTCTAATTACATTGTAAACAGAATGTTTCTAAAAAGACAGTCAATTAAAAACATACTCATTTACATATCTCCTTGCATGTGCTTTTGAGGGTTCAGTTTATTACCAGCATTTCTGTGTTTTTGAAGGCTAATTTGCATTTTTCGTGCAATTTCTGAAGGGCATTTGAGAACAAATTGAAACGTTTTTCACTGGATAAAAGCTGGTGTTCCAAGTAAAATAAAGGCAATTTGAAGTACTTCAAAACCAATTACAAAAACTGAAGAAAACTTGAATTTGAAGGCATTCTTTTTAGGTGGACAAGAAGGGTATTTTAAGGTACAATTGAAGGGTTTGTTCAGAACAGTTTTTTACCACTCTTTTTCCCTTCTTTTTGAAGGCTAATTAGCATTTTTCATGCACTTTTTGAAGGGTGTTTGAAAACACATTGAGGCATTTTTCAATGGATTAAAACTGGTGTTTCTGGTAAAACTGAAGTCAATTTGAATTACTTCAAAAAAATGATGACAACTGGACCAGTTTATAAAAAACTGAAGAATACTTGAATTGAATTTGAAGGCCTTCATTTCTGTATGGGATCTTACTAAAGACATATATAGTGGTAACACCACTTCCCTCTTCCTGCTGGTAATACCCCTACCTTTACATCCCAGAATCCCACTAGCTCCACCAATCGCTGTCGCATTGTCTGACCACCTTCAAGTCATCTGATATGATTACCTCCAGGTCTCTTCTCTGCTTGATCGCTGCTGGTATATCTCTCCACATTTGTACTACACTCCTGGGTTTCTGTGACCCAAGTGAATTATTTTACACTTTTTTGCATTAAACCTTAGCTGCCAAACTTTTGACCACTCCTCCAGTCATTTCAATTCTCTTTCCATCATTTGCACCCTCTCCGGAGTGTCCACGCTGTTGCAGATCTTGGTGTCATCCACAAAGAGGCAGACCTTCCCTTCTAGTTCTTCTGCCGTACATAGATACAGATACACTGTCAGCAGATAAGGGCCTATGGCCCACCCAGTCTGCCCATTTGAGCTTGTAAGTTCACTATGTTTTTCTAGAAGTCTGTTGCCCCTTACCCCTGACCTCCAGAATTCCCTTATGTCTATCCCATGTATTCTTAAATCCCATGATTGCTTTAGCCCCCACCATTTCCTCTGGCAGGGTGATCCACTTGTCCACCACCCTTTCTGTGAAGAAATTCTTCCTCACGTTTCCTCTGAATCGTCCTCCCTCCAACTTCATCACATGTCCTATAGTCCTGGAACATCTTTTTCACTGGAAAAGTGTATTCCTGCACCCTGGTACTCCCTGTAAGGTACTTGTATGTCTCTATCATATCCCCTCACTCCCTCCTCTCCTCCAGGGAGTACATATTCAAGTCCTTCAGCTTGTCCTCATAGGATTTGTGATGCAATCCCTGTACCATCTTTATTGCCTTCCTCTGAACCTTTTCTACCCTGTCTATGTCCTTACATAGGTAAGGTCTCCAGAACTGTATACTGTACTCCAGGTGGGGTCGCACTAGTGTCTTGCATAGTGGAATTATGACCTCCCTTTTCTTGCTGGTGATGCCCCTGCCTATTCATCTGAGCATCCTATTTGCTTTACCTGCTGCCTTGTCTCACTGTTTCCCTACTTTAAGGTCATAGTGATGATAACCTCAGGATCCCTTTCCTGCTTGGTGCATGCTGTATCCTCACCCCCCCCAACTGATATGCTTTTCCAGGGTTTTTGTACCCCATATGCATTATCTTGCACTTCTTTGCATTGAATTTCAACTGCCAAACCCTTGACCATTCTTCAAGCTTCTGTAGGTCCCTACTCATTCTGTCTACACCTCCTGGCATGTCAGCTCTGTTACAGAGCTCTGTGTCATCAGCAAATAGGGAAATCCTGCCTTCTAGGTCCTGCGCAATGTTGCTGATGAAGACATTGAATAGTACTGGTCCCAGCACTGATCCCTGTGGTACCCCACTGGTCACTCTTCCCACTGTGGAGTGGCAGCCATTTACCACCATACTCTGTGTCCTGCCACCCAGCCAATTACCTACCCACCGCACTACTGTCCTGCCCTCTCCCATATTCCCCAGTTTGTTTAATAGCCTTCTATGTGGCACAGTGTCAAATGCCTTGCTGAAGTCCAGATAGGCCATGTCCACTGCTCTCCCCTAACCCACCTCTCTTGTCATCCCTATGGCACTAATTAAGACATTAAAGAAGAATGGCCCCAGACTGACCCCTGCAGTACCCAGCTGGTAACTTTCCCCTCCTCAGAGCAAACACCATTTACCACCACCCTCTGCTTCCTAACCCCTAACCAGTTTCTTACCCCGGTTATACCTTATTGCCCATCCCCATGCTACCCAACTTGTTTACCAGCTGCCTATATGTAACAGTGTCAAAGGCCTTGCTGAACTCCATATAGGCCATGTCCACTGCCCCTCTGATCCAACACCCTGGTTACCCAGACAAAAAAACTATCCAATTTGTTTGGCGTGACCGCCCCTTCATAAAGCCATGCTGGCCTTGGGTTCTGCAGTCCATTGGAGTCCAGGTGTTCCACAGTTCATTCCTTTAATAGTGTTTCCATTAATTTCCCTATTACATCTGTCATGCTGACAGGCTTGTAATTTTCTGCATTTTCCTTGCTACCATTTTTGTGAAGTGGGACTACATCCACCCTTCTCCAGTCCTCTAGGATCATGGCAGTCTCCAGTGAACTGTTAAACAAGTCTGTCAGGGGTGTAGCTAGTACCTCCCTGAGCTTCTTTAACACTCTTGGATGCACCCCATCTGGCCCCATGGCATTGTCCACACCTAGATTACCAAGTGCTTTCCTGACCCTCTCCTCGGGAAAGGGACTGGTATCCATTTCCCTTGCTCCTAATCTCTTGGTGCTTATTTGTAGTCCCTTCCCTTCTCCCCCAACTGTGAATACTGAGCAGAAATATTTGTTTAAGATATTTGCCTTTTCTTGTACCTACTCAGTATAGCCCCCTTGCTTCCCTTATTAACCATGCACAATCCCAAGTGACCTGGAAGCATGAGTGCCATGAAGCAGAAGTGTGGCATCTGTGACTAAGTGGTATCTGGGACAGTCTGGGGGCATCAGCAAGATGTCCACAGGGAGGATTGCAGAGTGCAGGCCACGCTGGTCAGGGCACAGTTGGTAAGTACACAACAGGGGAAGGGAAGCAGAGTCTGTTAAGACATAGTGGGGAATGTGAAAGTTGTCTATCTAGCAAGAGGAGGGAGCCAGTAGGAAAAGTGGATTGCAGCAAAACCCTATCGTGGACAGCCTATTGGTGAAATGAGAACTGGGAACATACTATAGTGGAGCCTATGCACATTGTCTATCTAGCAAAGGGGATGGGGTCAGCAAGAAAGGGGATTGTAACAAAACCCTATCCAGGGTCAGCCTATTGATGAAATCAGAACAGGGAACAACACATTAACATAGTTGGGCAAGTAAAGGCTAACTAGGGAGGATGTGGAAGCACAGGAGCTGGCACAGACAACAAAACAGCTGGAAGGCATGGAGGAGGAGAGAGGAGAGAACATACAGTGCACAGGGTGGGGAACAGACCGTGGTCAACTGCAATGGATGTGGGTTTGTAGTCTTTCAGGGAACAATGTGTAGAGCAGGGGGTTGCCCAGTGTGCAAAAACATTGGGCAACTTAGGGAAGAGATAAGCTGGCTAAGATGGGAGTTGAAAACAGGGGGGAGTGGCTGTGGGGAGGATCTCTGACTGATGGGGCAGGTAATGGCTGCTCCAGGACAAATGGATGGTAGGCACAGGATGGAAACAGGGAGGTTACCAAAGTGTCCAGGGACAGCTTCTCTTCAAGTACCCTTTGGAACCAGAGTGTGGGATTGGCAGGAAGTAAAGAGAAAAGGTAAGTGGGGAAAGGAATCAGAGCAAGCAGAAAGGGGAAAGGAACAGGGAAGGAGAACAGAGGTATGTTCTGATACTGGGGGACCATCATTGAACAGGTACATGGTACTGGCCAGTTTGAAGGAATGGGGGCAGGTGGGAGGTAGAGGATCAAGAAAACATAGAGTCAAAATGTAGTGGAAAGGGGGTGAGAGGGGTGTGTAGCATGGGTGTCGAGAAGGGAAAAGTAGTCAGGGTGGAGCAGAGGATGGGGGAAGGTGGAGTTAAGAGAGGGATTAGGGAGGTAGTGTGGTGGCAAACAAAGGTAGCCATGGCGTGGTGGGAATGGGGGGGTTGGAGAAGCAGTAGGAGGGAACAGAATTGGTATAGACAGAAATACAGCCAAGATAGACAGTGAGCAGATGAAGGGGGAAGAGGCTGGTTCACCAGGAGTGCACAGGAGGTCTAATAACAGGCCTGCAAGGGATGCAAGGGTGATTGTTATTAGGTACTCCATAATTAAGGGTATCAAATAAGGAAGGGGAACCCAAGAAAGAGAAGAGTGGTTGTCTGTTTACTGGGGATGGAGGTGGGGAGGGCAGAACCAAGGATCATGGAAATTGTAAGGAGGTGGGTGGAAAGCCTTACTTGATTGTCCACCTTAGAACCAATGATTTGGCAGGGGAAGAGGTGGGGATGGTGCATAAACTAGTTCACAGATTTAGCAAGGAACTGCAGGAATTCATTTAGCTTGACCTTTTCAGAGGTAATTTCTGTCCCTAGAGCTAGTACAGTCAGACAAGTTCTGGTCAGAGCTCATACAGTCGTTCAGAGCTTATACCTGTAGTGGCAGTGGGACATGGATATCGGAGTGGCAGAGAATGACTATCAGACTGGTGGCAGCTTTTGGAGTGGTGGTGGCGGCTTTGGGGGGGGGTGGCACAGCTGTTGAGTGGTGGTGGTTTGCCATTCACCTGGCAGTGGTAATGGAACTGTGCATGCATGTTACTCAGACATGCGCAGTTCTGACATGAGTGCACAACTAAAGTAGTGCTCCCATGGGGGTGGGGGCAACCATTCCATGGAGGGGAGCTCCGTCGGTGGAGGACAGTGCCAATGGATTCAGCACTGTACAGATGTTGGTGCATCACTGTAGGAGAACACAGGGTCTCTTTCCGTTCAGACCTTTTTTCTCCTACAGTGATCACAAAACATCTGTGGAACCCTACCCTCACAGCCGTAAAAATATAACAGCTGTTGGCTAGTCAATAGTGGTAGTGCAAGTTTAAATCATTTTCCAAAACATGAATAAAGATTACAGCTTCTTTTCACAGGGTCATACTTTATAATTAAATGCCTGTTAAGTTTTACTTTTGATAAGACTCCCCATTGTGAAATTATTTAATTCCTATAGCGTTAGATGTAATGGTCTTAGGTTAACTTTGAATAGCCTGCCATTTCAGGTCGCAAAGGTTCAAGCTTGGGTTAATGCTTGGAGACACTGAAACTTAGACTTTGATGGCAGATAAGGACCACTTCGCCCACCTAGTCTGCCCATGTCCCTACCTATTGGATAAGATGCAGATCCTAGTTGACCAACAGTCTACTTCCTCCTACACACCTCTAGGATTGCCCTATGTCTGTCCCATGCATTGTTGGATTCCCCCACTGTTTTTGATGCCATCACCCCTTCATGAAGGCCATTCCATGCATCCACCACCCTCTCTGTGAAAAAATACTTCCTCATGTTGCCCTTGAGTCATCCCTCCCATCTTCAAATTGTGTCCACTTGTTCTTGCACATCTCTTTTCCAAAAAGATGCTACCCTCTTGGACTTTGAGTCCCTTGAGGTACTTGAAAGTTTCTATCATACCTCCCCCTTTCCTTGAGGGAATACATATTAAGCTCCGTTAGTCTTTCTTCGCATGGCTTCTGGTACAGACCCTGCACCTTTTTAGTTGACCTCCTCTGGACTGCCTCCATACTGTCTATGTCCTTGTAGAGATGGAGTCTCCAAAACTGCATGTAGTACTCCAGATGGGGTCTCACCAACTGTCTGTACAGAGGGATAACAACATCCCGTTTTCTACTGGTGATGCCTTTCCCTATGTATCCCAGTATTCCCCCAGCCCTCCTTACTGCCTTCTCACATTACTTGCTTACCTTTAGGTCATCTGATATGACTACCTCCAGGTCCCTTTTCATTTTTGTTGTTGTTAGTACCTCCCTCCCCATTGTGTACTCTTCCCCTGGGTTTTTGTTTCCCGAGTACATTACTTTGCACTTTTTTTCATTCAATTTAAGTTGCAATTCATTTGACCATTCCTCCAACCTTGCCAAGTCCCTTCTCATCCTTTCCACCCCACCTTGTGTATCAACCCTGTTGCAGATCTTTGTGTCACCTGCAAAGAGGCATTATTTTCCTTCTAGTCCCTCCACAAAGTCACATATAAAGACATTAAAAAGGACTGGTCTCAGTACTGAACCCTGCATTGCCGCATTAGTAACCCCCCCTTTCTTTGAAGTGAACTACATTTACTATTACCCTCTGAGTCCTGTTGTCTAGCCATTTTATTACCCAGACTACCACCCTGGGACCCACTCCTAGACTGGCTAACTTGTTTATTAATCTTTTGCGTGGGACTGTGTCAAATGCCTTGCTAAATTCTAGGTAGGCCATGTCCACAGCCCCTCTCTGGTCTACTAGGTTTATTATTTTACTAGTTTAATTATTTTTTCATGACACCTTTGGTAAAAAAAAAACTTCCATGGAGACTTCTTGTCTGATAAGCAGTATGAGTTCTTGACTTATTGTCACTGTTATAAAGTGAGTACTGTACCTATGCTGGTTTTGAGGTGCAAACAGAAAAACATTTTGTGATGTGTGTGTTTTACTCTCTAAAGTTCAAGGACCAAGAATCTCACTAGTGAGAAATGTTGAATGTTTCAGAGTTGTTAACATTCAACTGAATAGAAATACCAGTTTCACCTTGTTCATCCCACAGGGTGCTATTCATATAGCAAGCATAACTATCTGGTACTTTGCATAACCGTGTTCATTTTCTTACTGTTTCTTGCTATGCTACCTTTTATTTGTTTACATTTCCTATGTCTGTCTGAGTACAGATATTGTTTGCCTTGTCAAAAAAACCCTGTAAAGCTTGTTGACACGTGCAGTAATCCTATGGTGGGATTAGAACCTATGCCACTTTCTGCATGTTTGCAGTACTGCCACATTCAAAGCTTGTTGACACTGTGGTAGATGAACCCCAACCCCATTTAATTACATGCTCAGCTGGTAGTAAAAACATAGCATTTTCTTTTTCTTCTATTTATTTCTCCTCCTCCCCCTCTCTCTCTCTCTCTCTCTCTCTCTGTCTGTTGGGCAACAGCACTTTCTATTACTGCCTTATGCATTCCTTTTGTTTTCATTTCTTTCTGCTCTTAGGTCAGCATGTGTTGCAACAAGAATGGCCATCTGCTGCTACGTATCACTGTACAAACCCCCTTTGCTCTCCTTTTTCTTCTTTGCCATTACTCTGCTAACTAAAAGCACTAATAGGTACATTATTAATAAAGAGTAGGGTCTAGACAGTATCTTGATATAGCAGTTCACAGTTAAAAGTAAAAGTGGGTGCAGCTGTTTACTGCTTGCAGATTGGTGCAGTACATGTGGTTTTCAAATGGCTTGCACAGTGTTCAGTTCTTGTGCATGTAAGCCGAATAAGGGTGCTTTCAGCAAAACCCTAAGCCAATTCTGTGAGGTGCCCTTACTATGGTCCTCTGATCCGTCTGTTTGGGAAGAGATGTGTGCCTAGAACAGTGCCTCAGCTTCTATGATGTTATTTCCCCAAATTAAATATGAGGCAGGTATTTTCGGTCAGACCTAAACGGTGGTTGCCGCCAGCTCGAGTGTACAGAAACAAGTGTCGCTGTAATAGTATGATAGTATTAATAGAAATAGGTTAGCGTTTTAAAATAAAAGAAAAAAGGAATACAAAAAAATAAAGGGAAAACGAAGTATGGACAACCTGTAAAAGTCCTAGCAACCTCAAAGTGCCAATCAATGATGTTCTCCTTGTTTAGTGCTGTCTCCTATAAGGAGTCAGCAGCACCTACTGTAACTCCCTTCTTTTGTATGATAGAATGTTTTTTTTTTTCTCTTTAGGTGAGAGGCATTTGCCTATAATGCAATCCACTTCTCCATATAATGTCTTTATAACACTGTTTGGCCTTGTTTGGTCAGTATTAAAGTCATTATTATGGATTATTCATTGAACTATAATCTCTTCCTATACTATAACTTTGTAATTATTTGAAGAACCTATATTTTTTCACTAACTGTTATAATAAGAATACATGGCAATGTGTAAGAGGTGGAGTTTCTGCCTTTAAAAAGTAGCCAACCTCAGTCATAAGATCTTATTCGGTGGGAGAGATCTCCTGTGAGGATCTCCTGTTATGTTGATGCACAGTTCATGTTTCTCTTCTAGTTCTATGCCTGAGAAGCTGTGCTGATTTATTTCTTTGATTTGTTTGTAATGTATTCTTGTCAGTTTGCTGCTGTAAGCTGTTCATTTGGATTTTTTTTTGTTTTAAATAAGTCATACCTTTATGGTATAATGTACCTATTTGTTGTTTCCTGAGTGACCTGATTTATTCAACCAACGACAGACACATTGTTCAGCAATCATGTGGTGGGATTAGAACACATGCCACTTTCTTCATGTTTGTAGTACTGCCACATTCAAAAACAACAATTTGTCAATGCCGAATGTTGGCTTGCTGGCATTGGCAGTGCAAGAGTTAGAGAGATACATCATAGGAATGGCAGTCAAGTATTGAACTGATGCCAACCCACCCCCATCCTGCAGACAGTGACAGGCATTAGGGTGTCCCTTTGGGTGTTTGGTAGTACAGTGCGGGAAAACATGTTGGGCAGGATGTGGAAAATGACAGCTGCACAGCTCATAAGGAGGTTTAAAAAAAATGCCATTGTTGAAAATGTGGCATGTAAATATACCAAATTTGGGAAGTTACAAGGGTGTGTGGGAAATAAGCAACGCACGCTTGCAACACTGCCATTTTATGGGTGTTTGGTACCAAATTTTCAACATAGGCATTTTAGCACCTCTGCTCCTGTACAGTGTCACTGTTATTCCCTCAAAGTGTCCCAAGAAGTGATTTAGCATAGCGACCACCCTATTCTGCGCCGGAAGTGCGAAAACACGTTTTGGGCAGGATATGTGAAATGACGTCTGTACTGTTCATCAAGAGGTGTGGAAAAATGGCAATGGTGAAACTCCAGAGTGAAAATATCACAAATGCACGACAGTACGAGCGTGCTTTCAATCTGTCAACACATGCTCGTAACACAGTCATTTTATGGAGTATCATCACCACATTTTCAACATAGGTATTTAAGGACCTCTGCTCATGAATTGTGTCACTGTCATTTTCATAATCTGGCCCAAACACTGATTTCCCAACAGCGACTGCGTTATTGTGTGCCAGATGTGCAGAAACACATTTCGGTAAGGATGGAGAAAATGACAGCTGTACTGTTCACATGGAGATATACAAAAATGACAATGCTGAAAATCCGGCAATAAAATATTGCGAATGCGTGAAGTTACGAGCCTGCGTAGCAACTGCGCAATGCACGCTCGTAAAACAGGCATTTGTTGGATTTTCCCCACCAAACTTGGAACATAGGCTTTTTGAGAGGCCACCTCATGAACACTGGCACTGTCATTTCATTAATGGATCCTGAAAGGTAATTTTGCGCAGTGACTGCGAAATCACCTTTTGAGGCTGATTAACGCCATGACAGTGATAGAACTCATGAGGAGGGGCCCCAAAAATCCCATGTTGAAAATTTGGTGCCAAAATTCCTAGAAATGCCCGAGATATGCAGCAAAGTTGAAAAAACCCTATTCATTCCATTATACAGCTTACGGCATTTCCTCCAGTTCGCGGTCGGCTTTGAAGAGTGCAGGCGTGTTCCTGGTCCACTGAGATGATCGCGCCGGACTCTGGAGGTAAGTATGGGGTGAGGGAGGCAGGAGTACGCAGTGGGTGGGTGGGTGCGGATGGGGAGGGGCATCGAGACTACAAGGGATGGTTTTAGTTTAACAGGGTGAAAAAAAACAGGAAAACCATTGCTGGACAGTTTTGTTTTCAGGGCATTTGGCATGCTGGGGTGGGCTCCCAGCATGCCACCTAACTATTTTGGAGGGTGTCAGTGGCCGGCGAGTTGGGGCACCCTCGTCCAGCCTACAACATGGGAAAGTAATGCCGACAGAGTTAGGCACCCCGTCGGCAAACAAAGCGGGGCGCCTGAGCCAGGGGATTAGGCACCCCTCGGCATTCAACAATTGGGGGTGATGCTGACGGGAGTGGGCTCCCCTGTTGCTTCACTAAAGGCAGAGGGCATGAAGCTGAGGGATTAGGCACCCCTCTGCATTCAAAATTTTGGGGTTATGCTGACGGGAGTGGGATCCCCGTCGGCACACAAAGACAGTGGGGGTTACCGACAGGGGATTGGGCACCCGATGTTGTCAGACGTGAGGCGGCTGCCCGCTTGCCCACCATGCTCATAATGGCAGCGAGCACGGCAAGCAAAGGACCGCTGTGTATGATGAGCTTTGCTGGGATTGCAACAGACCTTTGCTTAGATGTGCTCGCCCCATTATGTATGCATGGTGTGGCGCCGGCATGCAGGCTGATTGGGGAATGAGGGACGCACCTACTGATGCGGGCCCCGCATTCACCCCACAGCGGCCACGCCCCCAAATCTGCACTACCACAAGATGTTGCTTGCGCAAGCGCGCAAGCCAACATAAAAATATTAGTAATAGTAAATAGTAAAAAAGTAATAAACTTGATAAGTGGTATATGGCTCCCTCCTTGTTTTCAGCTGCTTGACCCCTAGGTGTCACATTTCCTCTGTGTTGTAGTTCCGTTTTGTGCTTGCAGTGCTCTTTCACAAATTGAGCAAGTGCATCTTCAATAGGTTATGTTACTGGGGATTTTGCTAAAAACAGAGTATTGTCTGTGAATATTTCCAGTATCTGGAGTATTCTTCCTGCTTGTGCACTATCTCTGTTTTGAGATATATTGCAAAATAAACAGTTTGCTTTTGTGAGCACATACTGGTAGCAAACAGCAGCAAAAAAGTTCTGTACAGGAACTTATTTAAGTAATGTTTCTTGAATGAATGCGGTGAACAAGTGTTGGCAAATGGTAGGAGCCACAGACCTCAATTTTTATTTATTGCACAGTATCAGAATTGCAAACCTTTGAGTCAGAGACTCATTTTCAAAAGCTCCACATCAAGAAGAGACAAGGTTACAAAAACATACAAACATGGTTACAACAGTATGGAATGAGTAGTAGGGTAGGTTAAAGAAAACAGTTTACAATGCTCATTATACAGTTAAGGTCAAACAATCAGAAATCAGGTTGCAAATACAATATTGAGAAACGATGGGATAGCAAGTCAAGCAGGACAGAGGTCCCTTGTCAGAGAAGAATGGGTGGGGAAGGAGGGGGCAGTAAAGGAAGGATGGGGCCTTGATATGGTTAAAGGTTGTAATTAGCTGAGGCTTGTTGGTGGCAAGGGCAGGGGCAAGTAAAAAAAGGATCGTTGGGGGGCAAGACAGGGTCCCTTGTCAGGGAAAAGTTGGTTGAGATTGGTTAGTGGCAGGTGCAGACATGCGAGTTGAGCAGATGATCCCTGAGGAGGATTTTGAATTTCAAGAGTTTGAGAGTCGCAGTTGTATGAATGGGGAGAGAGTTTAGCCAGGTAGGGGCATGATAGCAGAAGGAGCATTGCCCTAGAGCAGTTCTGAGACATGGTACTTGGAGAGAGGGTCTGGTGGAGCTGCGGGTAGCTACCGTTGTTGGGGAAGGGTGAAGGAGAGGAGATGCCTGGTGGGGCAAGACCACTGAGGATTTTCCTGGCAAACAGGCAGGTCTGATACCTTAGCCTTTCATCAAAGTTGAGTAATTTAGCTAAGTTATAGAGAGTGCAGGTATGAGTGAGTCTGTCACAATCAGTGAGTAGGTGACACACTTTGTTTAGAGAGACCCTAATTTTACGCAGGGAGGTGACATCAGCAAATCCATAGACCAGAAAACCATAATCTATGAGGGACAATACAGATGAGGATACAGCCAGTTTAAAGGCCTCCAGGGGGAAGATAGTGCCATTGGTGGTATAGCTTGCTGAGTCTAGCATTAATAGCAGAGCCAAGTATGTGTATGTGGGCTTGGAAAGTAAGGGCTGGCTCAAGAGTGATTTCAAGATATTTAAAATTCTGAACTTGTTCGAGAGGTTGATGATGCTTGGTGTGTATCAGGAGGGGGAAATTATTGGATTTGTTTTGGTAATGAAAGAAGAGCATGACCTTGTTTTTTTGCTGTTCAGTACCAACCTGTGATCAGAGAACCAGGCTTCTACTTTACTGAAGGAGTCTTATATGGTTAGCTGTAGGGATGTCGGCTTGGGATGTGCAGTGAAGAGGACTGCATCATCTGCACACATAAGAATCTTTCCAGGGCAGGCTTTTTGGAAGTTTGTTTATAAATAGACTGAACAGGGTGGGCCCTCAGATAGAGGCCTCAGGTACTCCGGAGCAGACTGGGAGGCAGTTGGAGATGTTCCCACTTATTTTTACATGCTGAAACCTGGATGAGAGGTAGTCCTGAAATCAGGCAGTGGCATCACTAGATAGGCCAAATTGGGAGAGTGTGGATATTAGGAGGGGGTGATTAACACTGTTGAAAGCTTTTGACAGATCAATGAATACTGCTCCAATCAAATGCCCTTTGTCCAGGGCAGCGTGGATAGAGTTAGTGAATTCTAACAGGGCAGTGTTGGTGCTATGATCCCTCCTGAAACTGTGTTCATCATATAGGAGGTTGTACTTGGTGAGGTAGTCTGAGAGCTAATCAGAAGCTATTTTTTCCAATGCTTTAGAGAGTGGGGGGGAGATGGAGATAGGGCGGTAGTTCCCATCCGAGGTAGAGTCACCACTTTTGTGAATTGGGGTGATAGTGGCGGTTTTTCATACTGAGGGGAACTTACCAAGACAGAGGGAGTGGTTTAGGATAAAGGTGAGGGGGGGAGAGGACCTCATCGATAACTAGTCTGAGTATTCAGAGATCTAAGGAGTCACTACTGTGATGGGTGCCACTGAGGGCTTTGTGGAGGTAAGGCTTTGCTTCATGGGCATCAATGGCATGGAAGTAGAAAGGTGGATGGGAGAGGGTGGTGGGGGGACAGGGGGGGATTGAAGAAATTCAGTGGGAGGGCTGCATTTAGGTCAGAGAAGGAGACATTTAGAGTATGGGCTATCTGCTGAGGATCTGTAAATAGGGAGCCATTGATGTTGAGTTAAGTAGGAGGGGATGAGACAGACTTGCCATTTAATTCCTTTAGGTTGTCCCAGAATTTTCTCCTGGAACCCCAGTTAGAGGTTAGGGACATATTATAGTGCTCTGCTTTGACCTTGCCAGTAGCCCAGGTGCACTGGTTGTGAGCTGCTCAATAGCGCTGTTTGTCAGAGGGCAAACCAGATTCTAGTGCCTTGTACTAGTGCATTGTACCAGAGTTGGTCTCTGTGGTGCATCTGGTCAAGCAGCATTTATGTGATCCAAGAGTGTCAGTCACTTTGATTGTGCACTTGGTTAAGGGTGCAAACCTGTCACATGCCTGGTTGAAGGACTTAATAAAGAAATCAAGCATGGAGTCAATATTGGAGGTATGGTATATTGGGTCCCAGTCATAGCAGGTGAGGTATTCCTTTAGGGGGCCCAGCTTACCAGGCTTGAGCCAATGCAGTAGGACTGTGACAGAGGCCGGTTTCTTAAGTTTGAATGACCAGGTGCACAGAACAGGGGAATGGTCACGTATAACATCTGGGAGCACCATAATGGATAGTATCTTATGAGGGCAATTTGTAAAGACTAAATCCAGTAGGGTGGAAGTATTGTTCCTGTAATTGATGCGGTTGGGGGTGGTGACTAGCTGGGTGAGATCAAGGGCCACTGTTGCATCTTTGAAAGGTGAGGCTGAGTTTGCGAGCCAATTAATGTTGAAGTCACCAAGGGTTATTTGTTCAGCCTTGGCAGAGAAGGTAGAGAGGTGCTCGACGATGAACTGGAAGGCACTTTGCTGGTCATGTGGGGGGATGTAGACTGATGTGATAATCAGAGGGGCCCTGGAGTAGTGTAGACAGTCTTTCAAGGATAGGGCTTGTGCACAAGCTTCAAGCTGGGGGGATGAGAGCTCAAGGCCTTGGAGGGTGTCATAGAGGTATATAGCACACCAACCACCTTGTTTCCCAGTCCTGTTATCATGGAACAGGGCATACCAAGGTATGGTGATGGCGGAGTCAAGGGTGGCCTTTGAGAGCCATGTTTCGACCAATGAAAGGAGAACATCAAATTTTTTTCAGTAGTCTACACACATTAAGAGTAGCAATGTGGAGCACAAGGGTGGGGTTTGGGGGGCAGGGGTGGAACCAGGATTAGGATGTATATTACGGATAGCAGTAGGAGACTGGAGAGAAGGTGAAGCAGGGCAAGGTGCCATTGTCTGCGGCTGCAGGTGGAGTGTCATGCGGGTGACAGAGGATTTTAAGGGGCAGGTAGGGATAGGTAGAGTGCATAACAACAAGGGGAGGGAGAAAAACATGATTGGAAGGTGGGTGTCTCCAGAGGGGATGGAGAGGAGGATGGGGGGCAAGGTGGGCATAAGACGGTGGTGGGGGCTGTGTGCTGGTAAAGTGGAAGGAGCAGAGGATCAGTAAGGCTAGGAGCAGGAGGAGCAGTTACTTGAGAAAAGAGTGAGATGTGCAGTATTAGTGAGGGAGGGGCTGAGGAAGGATAGAAGGTGATGGGGGTAGAGGGCCATTGCTACTGAAGGTGGTAGATCAGTGAAGTAGTAGTTATTGCAGGTCAGATATGAAGAAAGCCAGTAGTACAGTGGTAGGAGCACAGACTCTGAAGTGAAGGGTGCAGGGTTCAAGACCGAGGGAGGGAAAGAGGAGAGAACAGGTCAAAAAGTGGAGATGGGGAAGAGAGAAAGTGAGAAGAGTGGAGTTTACAGGTGGTAGAGGGAGAGAGGTTACAGGAAGAAGAGCGTGGGAGCTAGTGGCAATACTAACTCCTAGTGGTCACCAGTGGTAGTGGAGGGAGCACCAGGGGGGAAGGGAAGAGATAGTGAGCAGGAATAGAAGAGTTCAGCACTCCCTAGTGGTTGAGGGCTATAACCTGCTAATGGAAGGATAGGGACTTAAAATAATTAGGTCACGTGACAGGAAGGCAGTTATAAATTAGGACATATCCCTGCATGAGAGGGTGGCTGGGGTGAGTGGGACAGTTGATGCGAAGCATCAATGGGCTAACACCCCTCCAGTAGATGCAGAGAAACAGGTAAATTACCTTTAAGAGCTCCTCAGTCCTCCGAATAGCCCCTTGAGAGTGTCCTTGCTTAGCATCTGGTGTGATTGGTGCTGGGGGTCCTGAGACCTATATTGGAAGGGCAAACAAAGGGACAATTGTCACTGGAGCATAATGACATTTATTTAGTTTTTATTGACCAGAAAGGAACACTAGGTAGAGACTGCCTGTTTTCAGGTATGACCAGGGAGAATTTAGCTTGTCTCTCAGCCTTGCATCTGCTCATTTCCTAGTGTTTGTTTCTCTGTCTGTGTAGCCTGTCTTGAGTTACCTCCCACTGTTAGCTACATTCCTTTGTAAATTAACCCATTAATTATTGACTTTAGTATACTTTCTTGTGGGAATTAATAGAAAACTTTTCAGCAACACAGAAGGGAGCATGCACCACACAGGAAGCCTAACAAGCTGTAAACAAAGCAGAACATCATTGTGTGTGTGCAGTAGGCAGCATAGGTTGGGAGAACAACATGGCAGGCATACAAATGTAAACAAAACAAAGAAGAAACTGGGCTTTTATTAGAAAAATGCTGCACTGCACAACAGAACTTTAAACAGCTATGTGCTCAGAAGGATGACATCTATGTGGTGCTGACATTTTTTTATGTAGTACTGCTGCTTTAAGCAGGAGGCAGAGCTATGCACCACAGCACCAGTCAAAACACTTAGCAAAGGACAACTGTCTCACATTCCTGTCACATGCTACCACAGTAATTTTTTTATCCTACATCATGGCACTAGGTCAGCATGGATCCACCCATGCAGCCATAAAAAAGGAGGATTAACATAGAAACATAGAATTTGACAGCAGATAAGGACCGCTTGGCCCACCCAGTCTGCCCATTTCCCTACCTACTGGATAAGCTGCAGATCCTAGTTAACCAGCAGCCTACTTCTTCTTACCCCCACCCCCCAGAATTGCCTTATGACTGTCCCATGCATGCTTGAATTCCGCCACTGATTTTGACTCCACAACCTTCCTCCGGAAGGCCGCTCCATGCATCCACACCCTCTCTGTGAAAAATACTTCCTTAAATTACCTCTGAGCCGCCCCCATCTTCAAATTGTGCCCTCTTGTTCTTGCACACCTCTTTTTTTGAAAGATGCTACCCTCTTGGACTTTGTTGATTCCCTTGAGGTACTTGAAAGTTTCTATCATGTCCCCCCTCTCCCTCCTTTCCTCGAGGCTATACATATTAAGCTCCTTAGTCTCTCTTCATATGTCTTCCGGTGCAGACCCTGCACCATTTTAGTTGCCCTCCTCTGGACAGCTTCCATCCTGTCTATGTATTTGCGAGACTGGGTCTCCAGAACTGCACACAGTACTCCAGATGGGGTCTCACCAGCTGTCTGTACAGAGGGATAATAACTTCCTGTTTTCTACTGGTGATGCCTCTCCCTATGCATCCCAGTATCCCCCAGCCCTCCTTGCTGCCCTCTCACATTGCTTGCCCACCTTTAGGTCATCTGATATGACTACCCCCAGGTCCCTTTCCATTTTTGTTGTTGTTAGTATCTCACCCCCCCATTGTGTACTCTTCCCCTGGGTTTTTGTTTCCCAGGTGCATTACCTTGCACTTCTTAGCATTGAATCTAAGCTGCCATACATTTGACCATTCCTCTAACCTTGCCAAGTCCCTTCTCATCCTTTCCACCCCACCCTGTGCATCAACTCTGTTGCAGATCTTAGTGTCATCTGCAAAGAGACATACTTTTCCTTCCAGTCCTTCCGCAATGTCGCTTATAAAGACATTGAAGAGGACTAGTCCTATCTTGAACTCAGTGGTACTCCACTAGTAACCCTCCTTTCTTCTGAGTGGACTCCATTTACTATTACTCTCTGTGTCCTATTCTCCAGCCAATTTTTACCCAGGCTGTCATCTTGGGACCCACTCCTAGGCTGGCTAACTTGTATATTAATCTTTTGTGGGACTGTGTCAAATGCCTTGCTAAAGTCTAGGTAGGCCATGTCCACTGCCCCTCCCTGATCTACTACTTTGGTCACCCAGTCGAAGAAATCTATCAGATTTGTCTGGCATGACCTTCCGCTGTGAATCCATGCTGCCTGGGTCCTGTGCCCCTCTGGCCTCTAGATACTCGACAATTCTTTCCTTCAGAAGTGATTCCATCATTTTCCCTATCACTGAGGTTAAACTAACAGGTCTGTAGTTTCCTGCCTCTGCACTGCTCCCACTTTTGTGAAGGGAATCACATCTGCCTTCCTCCAGTCTTGGGTACCACCCATCCTCCCATGATTTGTTAAAAAGGATAGTCAGTGGTGTCACTAGTTCTACCCTTAGCTCTTTTTAGAATTCTGGGTGAATCCCATCAGGCCCCATTGCTTTGTCCACCTTCAGTTTTAAGAGTTCTTTCAGAACCCTTTCTTCTGTAAATGGGCTGGTATCAACTTCTGTATCCAGAGTGTTACTACTGTTTGTTTTATGTACCTCCCCTCTTCATTTGTAAATACTGAAAAATATTTGTTTAGTATCTCTGCCTTTAGCAGTCTCCTCTGCCCTCCTCCCTCCCTCCCTCCCTTTATTAAGCCTCACTATCCCTCCTTGGTCTTCCTTTGCTCCTGATGTACCTATAAAGGTTTTATCCCCTTCTTAACTGAGTTGGCTATCTTTTCCTCGGTTTGGGCCTTTGCTGTTCTGACTGCCTTTCCAGCCTCCTTTTGCTTTAACTGATACAGTTCTCTGTCCTGCTCCTTCTCTGCGATTCCTTGTACTTCCTGAATGCTTTCTTTTCTCTTGAACCTTCACTGCCATTTCCTTTGAGAACCATAGTGGTTTCTTATATCGTCTTGTTTTGTTTATTTGCTCACACAAAGGCTCGTTACCTCTGTGATGGCAGTTTTATTATTCCCCATTGTTCTTCCACCTCCTTCCTGCCCATTTGCTAGTGCATTCCTTAGGCACTCACCCATTTTGTGCAAGTCAGCCCTCCTAAAGTCCAGTACTTTTGTCTTTGTATGGCTTGACTCTATTGCTGTGTTTATTGTGAACCATACTGTTTGATGGTTGCTAGTTCCCAGATGGCTACCCACTTCTACATCTGTGATCCTCTCTCCATCTCCATTTGAGAGAATCAAGTCTAATATTGCTCCCTCTTGAGTGGGCTCCAGTACTAGTTGTCTAAGGCATGCCCCCTGTAGGGCATCTAGAATAACTGCACTCTTGATGGCAGCTGCAACTGCACTCCAGTTAACATCTGGCATATTCATATCACCCATCAGCAATATCTCCTTTTTCTGCCATTCTAAGTATACTTTCTATCATTTCCCTGTCCATTTTCTCCCCTGAGAAGAGTCTGTATCTAACCCTGTCGTATTGTGGTGCCATTGCCTGTCTCCAAATTTACCCACAGTGCTTCTTCTCCACCCTGTTTACCCTTTTGTTCTGTTGCTTTTATTCCTTCCCTTATGTAAAGAACTACTCCTCCTCCTCTTTTACCCTCCCTGTCCCTCCTATAGACAGTGTATCCTGGTATGTTTATGTCCCAGTCATGGTTTTGTGTGTACCATGTTTCTGTGACTGCCACGATATCCAGATGTTCCTCCTCCATCAAGGCCACTAATTCAGGAAGCTTGTTACCCAGACTATGGGCATTGGTACTCATTGCTCTCCATCTTTTGATAGCTTTACCTTCTGTTGCAGCATCCCCCACTGACCGTTCTACCTCGGTCTTTTTCTCATTTAGTACCCTGTTTTGTAGGGAGAGGCTGGTATTTTCCTGCTGCTTGTCAGTGCCTCCCCCTTTGACTAGTTTAAAAGCTTGCCAATGAAGCATTTAAATTGATTGTTCAAAAGACTTGTTCCCTTCCTGGACAGATGCAGACCATCCTGCCAGTATAGGCTGGTATCCCTCCAGGTGGAACCCCAGTCCCCAATGAAGCCAAACCCCTGTGCTCCACACCATTCTTTCAACCATTCATTAAACTGCATGGTGCCAATTACCCTCGCCTCCCCCATGCTTTTGACAGGCAGCACCTCTGAGAAGGATACTGTGTGTGCTACTTGTCTTAGGTCCCTCCCAACTCTGCAATGTCCTCCTGCACTGCTCTAATCTCATGATGAGCCAAGTTATTTGTCCCTAGGTGGACAATTACGTCCAGCTCAGAATCCCTTGCAGCTGTTCTCGTGATCTTGAGGATGCGCTTCCTGTCCCTCCAAGCCATGGCACCAGGCAGGCACCTTACTTCAGTTTTCCCAGCTCTCCCCAGTTCTATACCCCTAATAATTGAGTCCCCCACCAGGAGCTGCTTCCTTTCCCTGTGGTTTCCTCTGCCTCCTTCCTGTGGGTCTCCCTTGTGACAGTTATCATCAGTCTTCTCTGCAGGTGCATCCATAGGGGAGCTACGCTCCTCCAGAATGGTGTATGGATTGTGGAGTGGAACAATTGACTGGATGTGCCTCTGCTCCACCCTCCTCACCCTCCCTGAGCCTACTGTGGTCCAACTGCTGTGCTTTCTTTGCAACCTCTGAGGTAGTGGTGGTGGTGCTAGTGCTTCCTGGATGGGGAGGTTCCCTTCCTACTGTCCAGTGTGGCCTGGGGAAGGTTTCCTTACTACTGTCAGTGCGGTCTGAGGCAGACAGCTTCCTCCCTCAGGGCAGATAGTTGTCTGCAAATGGGCAGCATCTCAGCCTCCACAAAGACTCCTGGAAGACTGCTGTCCCACAGCCATTACATTGCACTACTCCCCACATGTTTATCTAGTTTTTTTTTATTTGTGTGTGTGTGCGTGTGTGATTTGTTATATAGAAATATATATATATTATACAATGTGTATGCTTATATTGTCAGTGCAGTGTGCTAGAGAGGATATGACAGTGAAATGCACCATGCACCTTGCACTCGAAGAAATGATGTCAGAATCTCAGGTATAAAGGAACTATTTCCAGGGGTGGGTGGGGTGAGGGGTGGGAAGGGTTGCCTAAACTGTGTCCTCACAAAACAATCAACTAAAAGCTCTCACCCACTGCTGCGATGAGTGCCTTCCTGTCAGCAATATACCCTACACAACAATTTGACAGAGAAAGTACCCTGCTAATCAAACAGAGAAAAATCCGGACATCCAAGTCAGACACAGGTAAACCTCTCCAGCCCCAAAACAGCCGGGTGGTTTGTTAGTCACAAAGGAAAATCAAATATGCAGTTATTTCAGCCCTTCTGAGGATGCTGACAAGATAAGCAGTTTTAAAAAAACCCTTCCTGAATTAAAAACTAAAACAAACACAAAGCAATATCACTTTAAAAGTGAGGAAAACTTCTCTCAGATGTAAGCAAGAGAGAGAGAGGATTGAGGAGTTTAATGATTGGATGAGTAGCTGGTGCAAGGTAGAAGGAGTCAATTGTATTGGTGGATGGTGAGACAGGTGGCTGGACAAGGGGCTATATTTGAAGGAGGTGGTGGGGGCAAAAATGGTAAGAGAAATTCAAGAATGCATAGGAGAGGCACAAGGGAACCCTAGTGATAGGAAAGGGTGGGTAAATGCCGGAGATCAAGTAGGATCTGTGGTATTGCAGTAGGTAGGGGAAAATGGACAGACTAGGTGGGCTATGCAGTCTGTATCTGCCATCAATTTCTACATTTCTATGTTTAAATAGCAGAAGAAATTAAGACCAGGGAGAAGGGCTTCTTTCTGTACGTATGCAAGAAGTGGGACTGGAAGGACGAGGTAGTTAAGCTGAGGAATGGGAATGGATGGGTGAATGAAGAAGTGAAGAAGCTGAAGGTACTGAACAAGTACTTCTGCTCTGTTTTCACTAGAGAAAAAGATGGGCCATTTCCTTTGGGGATGAGAAGGAGGAAGGGGTCACAGATGTGGTAATAGAGGTAGATAGAGTAAGGGAAGCACTGCTGGCACCAAAGGCAGACAAATCCCCAGGACTAGAAGGCATGCACCTAAGGGTACTGAAGGAGCTATCAGAAGAGCTTATGGGACAGCTGACAGACCTCTTCAATGCATCCCTGGAGTTGTAAGTTGTGCCACAAGACTGGAGAACAGCACATGTGTTGCTTCACTGCAAGAACGGGCACAGGAATCATCTGGGGAACTATTGGCCAGAAAGTCTGACATCGATCGTGTGCAAACCCATGTAGACCATACTACAGGAGAAAATGGTAAGGTGCAGTAAATAGAGGAGAATGATCTCCTGGAAGAGAGGCAGCACAGGTTTGTGGAGGGAAGATCCTGTCAGATGAACCTGATTGACTTTTTCGACCGGGTCACCATGGAGGTGGATGAGGGCAAAGAGGCAGATGTCATTTACCTGGACTTTAGCAAGACCTTCGATTTGGTATTGCATAAGAGGTTAATCAGGAAACTGAGGGACCAGGGGATCATGGAGAAACTGACAAGGTCAGTAGCCAGCTGAATAAGTGACAGAACCCAGAGATCGGTGGTGTGGGGAAAGTTATCCAGTACTAAGGAGGTAACCAGCAGAGTCCCAAAGGGATCAGTGCTGGGGCTGGTGTTGTTCAATGTCTTCATTAATGACATTGAGGAAGGCATAAAGGGCAAGATGAGCCTGTTTGCTGATGACACTTACCTCTGCAGGAGGGTGGATACAGTTGAAGGGATACAGGACCTAAGCGAAGACCACAAAAACTTGAGAGATGGTCAGAGATCTGGCAACTTGGCTTCAGTGCAAAGAAATACAAAGTACAATGGGGCCAGAAATCTTAGGACCGAGTATTACCTGCGGATCCAGGTAGCAGTATTGGTGTAAGAAAAAGATTTGGGGGTGGTGATCACCAGTGACCTGAAACACTCCACACAATGCAGGAAGGCAACAATGAAGATGAACAGGATGTTGGGGTGTATAGCCAGGGGATTCAGCAGTAGGTGGAGTGAAGTCATAATGCCCCTGTACAGGTCACTGGTGAGACCACATTTAGAATATGGGCTAAGGTACTGGAATCCATATCATAAGAGGGACTTCAGCTTGTCAGAGAATGTCCAAAGAAGGCAACCAAGAGGATGGGGGACAGCAGGGGAAGTCTCACAGGGAGAGACTGAGAACCCTGAGAATGTATTTTCTGGAGGAGAGAAGAGAGAGGTGGGATATGATAGAGACTTTAAGGACCTGAAAGGAATAAATAGAGTGGATAGGAATGGTCTCTTTAAGCTAAGTGACAACAGATCCAAGAGGGGGTATAGTTTGAAGTTGGTGGTGGTGGGTTTAAGAGGGATGTTAGGAAAAATTTTTGCACAGACAGGGTGGTGGACAAATGGAATGCACTGCCAGAAGAGGTGGTATCAGTGAAGACAGTGGAGGCTTTCAAAGGGTTTTGGATAGACATAAAGGGAACCCATGTGACTTTGGGGGGAGAGTAATGAAATAAGGTTTGACATGGGAGGGGGGCTGAGTCATTGGCATAAGCAAAGGACACTTCATTACTAATCTGAAGACTTGATAGAGCATTTTGGCCTTTCTCTGATGACTTGTTCATATGTTCATATGCAATCCCTCCCTTGGTCTTCCTTTTCACACTGATATATCTGAAAAATGTCTTGTCCTCCTTTGATACTGTCTGGGCAATTCTTTCCTCAGCTTCCGCTTTTGCACTCGTTATTGCCTTGCCTGCCTCCCTCTGTTTCCCAAAGATAAACTTCTCTGTCCTCCTCTCTCTGGGTCTCCTTATACCTTCTGAATGCCACTGTTTTTGCCCTTACATTTTCTGCCACTTCCCTCAAAAACCAAAATGGTCTCCTCCTCCTTCTGCTTTTCCACATGCATCTGAGGGACATGCTGGGACCAAGACAAACATATGGTCCACTGCACAAACCTCACAGTCCAGAGCATTCCATAGGACTTTTACCTCAGTTCACCTGCAGTTCCACTGTGCTGTCTAGATGGTGTATTGTGCTCCTTGAAATAGCCCAGGCACAGTCTAGCATGCTAAGGTGTGCAGCACTGCCAATAATGACATGCTAATGTGGTCGTTTGCCCACAGACTCCCCAATGTCCTCATTTGCATACCATTGTTGAATATTGCAGCTTTGCATGCTGCACTAAGGGGATTTGTGCCTATGCATCTGTTTGTGTGGCATGAGTGGTTGTGTGCTCTATGGCTGTTGTGCAGGCATAATGGTGGGTCCCACCTGTGATATCATCAGCTCACACAGCCCTGCACACAGCAGCCCTGCGAAAGCATGCAGCGCTACACAGTGGGGGAGCATGCATCACATGCGCATGCATGGTCTGCACACGTGCCAACCCATGCTGACTGTGTGCTCCCAGATGTGCATGTTGTGCAGCACAACAATGCACTGTACAGTACTACAATTGTAACTTATTACATTAAATGCATCACAGGGCCACATACAGGAAGCAGTGTGGTACCAGCCTGTGTAGCACAGACATGGCAGCAGCCATGGGTGCATGACTGTCATGCAACACAACCACAGGTGATCATCCCTTGAGGTGTCCAACCTCACTGACCTGGTGGTGACTAGAGAGGATGAGCTGCTGGGAGAAGCACCAGGGGTGTACAGGCCCCCGGGCGAGGTCTGAGCCTTGGTAGGCCATCACCTGACCCTCAGAATTGCACCAGGGACCAGTGTAGGCACTGCTTCAGCAACCTGCAGCAAAGGTAGGCACCCAGGTTGCACAAACTGCAGACTATGGTAGCTAGTGGCACAGTGCCTAGGCAAGGTAAGTATCGCTGAGTATAGAGCAGGTATGTACAGGCATTTGTGCAGGGCTGTGGCAGGCACACTGTGTTGGGGCAATCCTATTGGCACTGTACATGCCACATACGTACCCCACATGCTCCCCTATGTACACCAAAACCTGACCTACCACATGGCCCACCTGAGGTATACCTGTGGTTGATCTCACAGACCCACAGGATAATCAACTGTCCAGTGCATGACTGAATGTGATATGGATGCCTGAGGGGAGCACAGTCCATCTCCACATGGTGAAGGCAAACGCATGGATACAGAGCCAGGGTGATGAACATAGCAGCCATCTGTATAGTGCCATGGCTAGGCTGGCATGGAGTGAGACCTGCTAATGGTGACCCTGGCATGTCACTGCCATTCACCAGGTATGATCAAAATGACACCCACATGTGTCATCTGTGTGGCTGTCCACATTGCCGCACCCAGTGGGAAGTGGCACTGTGCACTCACTATGTGGAACATGGTGTACACAGTGCACCACAGTGCTGCTGGTCACACGTGCCAAGTACAGCATGGGGTGGTGAATGCCTGATCAGGGGGTATGGCTATGTACAGGGCATTGCACAGGCACATGCCATAGCAGTCTAGACTGTAGTGGTGATTCTGGTGTATGCTGTGGCCTCTGTGGTGTTATGTGGTGCACAAGCATACCTATGCAGACGGTGCCTACATGAGGTGTGAGGCCACCATATGTTGTCATTTGTACTGTGGTAAGTGTGCTGCGGACAGTGCACAGGGTGGTATGCATTGTGATTGTACACACCCCATGGGGGGTCATTATGTCTGCGTACATGCCATGTACATCTGTGTGTAGCACCATTGGCAGTGCCACAGGTGTTGTACAGCCACATCTGACCTGTTCCCCATGCATGGCATATGGGGCAACTGGGTCATGGTGTGGGTGGATGTAAAATTCTGTTAGGTAATGTGTACTTGTAGAGGCACTGTATACAACTGCAGGGGTCTGAACACAACTCTCTTTTCATCCTCTACAGATCTGACCAGGTAGAGCACACAGGGAAAGGAGAAGCAGGCGCAGGGCAGGTGGAGTAGGACAGAGTGCCGGCAATCTGGTGAGTAGGCTGCTCTGAGTGCAGCAGTCAGTGTTACAGGTGTACATGCATAAGTGCTGGCACAGGATGCAGGGTGGTGGCCCTGGCCTGATTACCATCATGTGTGGTGGGTGTAGTCTCCTGTGGTGGCCCCTTGGCTATATGGGACCGAGGTGGGTTGCACCTTGCCACCTCCATACAGGCTGTCCGGGTGGTGTGGGAACCACACCATGTACATCACAGCAGCGTTTGTGTATTTTTGGGGTGGGACCCATACTGAAATCTCATTGACCAGTCTGTCTAATCATTTGTTTATTTATTTATTGAAATTTGTTAACCGGATAAGCCCACTGAGACATATTGTCCCTTTTTCAGGGGCAACCTGGGATTAATTACATTCAGTAACTGACAGTGATAAACATTCAGTAAGAGAGATTATACATTGAGACAGGGGATTGACATATGAATAAACATTTTGGGAAATAAAAGTAAATATACTTAGGTAAGTTAATAAACAGTTTTAGAAATGACTTTAAATTCACAGTAGGCAAATACATGCAGGCAGCTGATAAAATGTGATTTGTTGCCACTCGTTTTGCCTTTTTTCTCAGCCATTTATCACTTGGGGGACTAAATCCTGTTGCTGTGTAGTTCTGGCCCAGATCTTGTTCAATTAATGGAGAAGAATATATGTTGCATAACATATCACTTATTTGTCATGTCCTTCCTATGCTATAAATACAGATTCCATTATGAGGAAGATAAATTATTATTATAATGCATTTCAAGAAATGTTTGTTTAATAATGATGTCCAATAAAACCAGCGTCAAATGTTTCTGATCTTCAAGTAGCACAGTGTGTCCTATCAGATAAGGTAGGTAATGACCTCTTTATTTTTTTTTTAGGAGGGGAGGTTGTGGATGGTGGGGTGGGAGGGAAGATGGTAGGGTACATTGGAAGTGAAGTCTTAAACTACAAATTTTGGCACAATGGAGCTAGTAGTTTTAAATGAATGAAAGAAGGAAGAAGGCAGAAATCAATGTAGGAAGGCAACATCCAAAATCAAATTAGGACTGGTTTTAGAATCAGATGTGCTCACATTCAACAACACGGAATACACAGCAGATTGGCTTTAGAAATGGAAGATTATTCGCTTGAATAATGCAATGGCATGATATTAATGCAATATAGTTCAGCAGTGCAGTCAAGGAGGAGTCAAGCTCTGCAAATGTGGTACTGCAGAATTCAATGTGTAAAACTGGGGGCCAGTCTCATAGAAACATAGAAACAAAGAATGTGATGGCAGTTAAGGGCTGCTTGGCCCACCCAGTCTGCCCAACTTTCCTTACCTACATTATTACTGCAGACTGTATTTGAGCTACAGCTTTTTCTCCATCCTCCACTTTCTTTCCACTATGATTCCCTTGTGCCTATCCCATGCATTCTTGAACCCCACCACTGCTTTTGCCTCCACCACCTCCACTGGAAGACTGTTCTAGGAATCCACCACTCTTTCTTGGAAGAAGTACTTCCTCACATCTCTCCTGAAGCTACCCCTCTCCAGCTTCATAGTACCTTTTTTTCAGAAAAAAAATACTTCCCTACTGTACCTCATTTACTCCCATAAGGTATTTAAAGATCTCTATTCTGTCCCCTCCTCTCTTCCAAGGTCTAAATATTGAGGTCCTTCAGTCTCTCAACATACGGCTTTTGATGCAGACCCTGCACCATTTTAGTTGCCCTCCTCTGGACTTCCTCCAAGCTGTCTATGTCCTTCTCGAGATGCGGTCTCCAGAACTGGACACAGTACTCTAGGTGAGGTTTTTCCCTGTGATCTCTACAGAGACAATACCTTGTTCCTCTTTCTGCTGGTGATACCCGTCCTGTAAATCCCAGCATCCCAATAGCCCTCCTGACTGGCTTGCCCGGCCACCATTAGGTCATCAGTTATGATTACCCCAGGCCTCTTTCCTGCTTGGTTGTCACTGAAACCACTCCACCCATTTTGAATTCTGAACCTCCAATTTTGTGCCCTAAGGGCATGATTTTACACTTTTTCACATTGAAACCCAGTTGCAAACCCTTCACCACTCCTTTAGTTTTTTCAGGTCTCTGCTCATCTTTTTTACCCTCCCTGGAGTGTCCACCAGATTACAAATGTTGGTGTCATTTGCAAAAAGGCATACCTGCCCTTCCAGCTCCTCTGCAATGTCACTTATAAAGACATTAAAGAAGACAGACCCTAGCACTAATCCCTGAGGTGCCCCTCTGGTCACCCTCCTTTCTTCAGAGTGAATTCCATTTACCACTGCCATCTGTCGCCTATTCCCTAGTCAATTCATTATCCAGATTATCACTTTTGGAGCCACTTCTAAATTACCCAGCTTCCTCACTAGTCTCCTATGTGGAGTGGTATTAAAAGCCTTCCTGAAATCTATGTAGGCCACGTCCACCATTCCACCCTGATCTAATCCCTTTATCACTCAGTCAAAGAAATCTCTCTGAATTGATAGCTTGTATGTGTAATGGTGGATCAAGGACACCAAAGCTAAACTATATTGTTTTATATTAATGACAGTTCAGTGGCAGTCACTGAAATGTTGCTGAAGTGTTTTTGGAAACTCAATTTCTTGGTAGAGTGTGTAATGGCATAATTTAGTTCATGCTTTTAGAACCAGTTGTCCTTTAATTCCTTAACACCTTTCATGGAGGAAAACTTACTAGCTAACATATATTCTACATAGGACCTGATTAATATAGTGCAACTTGTATTGTATTACTATAAGTTCTGTGTCACTCATGAGGTGTCACTGAGGTGTTCATAGAGCACCAGGTTTTTGGAAGATGGTTTAACAGTGTTATTTAGTGTTGTGAAAAGTATTCATCATGAAGTTGCCTTTCCAGTCCAAATTGCAATGCCATATAACAATAATGACCTGTGAGGCATGTCCAAAACCTTGTACTGTGTTATTGACAGCTCTATGTGAGTTGCTGAGGTGTTATGGAACACCATATTCATATAGGGTTAATTTTGTCATTTAAATGCTTTTAGAAAAATGCTTCAAAAACACTTTTTCTGGCCATACCCAGTAATGAATAGTGAATATCTGGATACCTGGGTCCTAGATATTGGAATATTCTGGGAAAAACAATTGGCACAGCCCTGGGAAGCATACACATATGTACAGAAAACCTCCATAAAAAATGTTTTCTCTTTTGATTTTTCACATTTTAATACATGCAACTGCCTTCATGTCACAATATTATACTCTAGAGCTTGTTTTGTGATGTATGCATGTATGTGTGTGTGTGTGTATGTATGTATACATGTGTATGTATGTGTGTTTATGTGTATAGA
Source organism: Neoceratodus forsteri (assembly GCA_016271365.2). NCBI lineage: Eukaryota > Metazoa > Chordata > Ceratodontiformes > Ceratodontidae > Neoceratodus > Neoceratodus forsteri. The sequence goes on along the minus strand of CM028134.1, from coordinate 577,192,760 downwards.
TGTGTATGTGTATATGTATGTGTGTGTGTGTCAATTTTTGGCTGATTGAAGGGGCTTGGCTGTCATGCCTCACAACACACCTGATGCATGAAAATAACCTACAGAATGACAAAATGTGCCTTGTGTGTTATTGCTTATATAAAGTACAGTATATGCAGGAACATCGTTAGAAAAGTCAGGAATTCTGTATGACAAAAAGTCAGAAATCTTCCTCCTGTATTACTTGAAAACATATTCCAATTACAAGACTCTTTAGGCAGCAAGGGACCTTTTTTGCGGACCAACATAAATATTGCATCCAGATGTTATAGCACACAAGCATTCAGAACCATGCAGGTCCCTTCAGCAGGCACGTTATCAGTTCAGGTGGAATTTAATTAATGCTGTCACAATCTGTATGTTAAATTTTAATTAGCAGTATTACAGTACATATACCCAGATGTTTAACATTTCTTTTCACTACCAGGGTAGCATACTTGACAGGGATGTCTCTGTGTTTCTTAATTTGAAGACCAAGTTTAAATTTTGGGTTGCCTGAGGGATACTGTTTTATGCAATTTTTGAAACAGTAGACTGGGAATTGACTGACTACTTCTAGGAAGGAGCAGTTTCAACATTGCCTACGGTGTATAAGGTTTTCTTCAGAACTCATCTATATTCAAATCATTCTATGATAATTGATTCACATGAGTGTGTGAGTTATTGCCTTCTGCTAAGCTTTGACCTACTTTGTCATGAGTTAATTCCTAGATAGAGTAACCTAGAAACCAATCTGATCAGTTCTTCTGTAAATTTGTTTTTCAGAGAGTAGCTGACACCTTCAGGAGAAAGTGAGCACAACAAAATATTTAAACACAGTTCAGCTTGTACTTCTCATTAGTTCTGTATTTCTCCTCCCCAGTATTTATTATTGAGATTCACTGCATGAAAACAGGAGCTTTGCACCTGATGAGTTCATCTACTCCCACTGCTTTCTCCCTACCTGAAGTCGTAATGCAGTGCATAAATCACAGTTACTACCATGGCAATAGACTGAGATGTCACAATAGAAGATTATGGGCCTGATTCTAGAAGCTTGGCGTAAGTCGCCACCAAAGGCGACTTGCGCCAAATGCCGTTGTGACATGGACCCTGTGCCCTGTTCTAGAAGGGGCAGGGTTCCTGCATTTAAGTCCTGTGACTTGTGACATACAGCCAAGTAGGCTGGACAGAGTAGTACCTGGTGAGGATGTTGCAAGCTGCAACCGCAAAACCACATGGTGCAAGTGCCCCCCCATACCCAATCCCCAGTGGAGCCCCGCAGGGCTAGAGTCACCCCACCCACTGTTCTGCCAGCAAGGGTCCCCCAACACCTATCCCAATCCCCATGTGACTGGTGTACTGTACAGTATGTATAGTACATGCAGTCTGGTGTGTGTATGTGCAATACTTTTGGATAAATGTACCTGGTAGTCTAGTGGCCCTCACCTCCCCACCCAGCTGTGCCACTCCACCCAGCACCCCCCACCCATCCCCAGCTGATGACTGGCACAGCCCACCTCTCACCTCCATGGCCAGTTGCTGACTGAGTCCAGTAGGAGTGCTCACTGTATAGACATGCTCAGAAATTAATGAATACTCATTCATTTCTGAGCGCATCTATACAGTGAGGGCTCCTACTGAACTTAGTTGGCAGCTGGCCATGGAGGTGAAAGGTGGGCTGTGCCAGTCGCCAGCTGGGGATGGCGGGGTGCTGGGTGGAGTGGCACAGCTGGGTGGGAAGGTGGAGGGACACTAGCCTACCAGGGTAGGTGTGCAGTATTACCGATTGCGGCAGTGTCTCAGGGTGTGGGCACGGGTTGGGGGGTCATGGAGTGTGTGGGCAGCCCTGTGGGGCTTTTACCATTTGGAGGTTTGGGGGCAGGGGATGTGTGCTGCCCTGTGGGGCATGAACTGTACTGGGGATTGGGGGGGCCATGATGCAGGATGCCCTGCAGGGCACCTTCAGAGGTATTCTGGACATGGGGAGAGGGCACATGGATTGTGTGCTGGGCTGCTGGTGGGTCTACAGAACCCCAGAGGGCATACGTATAGTTACACCAGCTAAATGCTGGTGCAACTTATGTAGACAGTTCTCCTCCGGGGGTTCTTGTAGAATCCTGACACTGGGGACTTTGTTGCTGCCCTACTGGAATAGGGTGCAACTGCTGCCATAAACCCCCTAGCGCCATGTCGTAGGGGGTTTAGGGCGTTACTGGGGGCGTATCTACACTTTGGAGCAAGTGGCCTGTGGCATGTTGCAGGTCACTTTGTAGAATACCACACATCGCAACTCCTGGCATAACTTGCTACTTGTGCCATCCTTTTTGGTGCAAGTGCAGCTACTCCAGGTGTAACTATTCTAGAATCTGGCCCTATGACTGGAATTATGAAGCAAGCCATAGAGGCCAATGAACTCTAAGGGATAAAGAGCATGTATTCATGTAAAGTTCCTCGGTAATAAATAAAGGAGAGGAGAGATCTGTAGAGTATATATGGAATGCAAGCTAAATTCAGTGCTGGTCATAGTGATTCTGGAGCTCTGTGCTAACTCCCTTGGTGGGACTCATATTAGGAATCAGGAAGCCACAAGAAACAGTTTCATCCTCAGATGACCTCCTCATATTTTCTAGTTTAGCTAGGTCTTTTGTAGTTTTGTGATTTCCATGAATTTTATTGTAATCACTAAGAAATGAGGAGACGCACACATCAGTGATAAAATTCTAGAGCAATTTGGAGAGGGACGCAGAGGACCAGGAAAAATGGAGGCCAACTGGACAGCTGAAGTTTTTTTGGGGCCCTTCTGCTCCCAGGACCCTGTGCAGATACACAGTCTGCACTGTGATAAGGCCAGCTCTGACTGAATTATACCTAATTATCATGCTTTTCAAAGTTTTTTTTGAGGTGTCAGCAGCTCTTTAAAATATCTGATTTTTTTTTCATTAGTATTTTATGTACAACACTTTGAAAACTTAGGATTAGGCACTTTAGAAATAAAAATAAATTGATCTATTGGTTGTTTGAAAAGTTGTTGCTAGGAGATCCATTATTCAGAAAGATTCTTTCTCTGGATGGACATTTTCATGACTTCATAGAACTTTAACAGAAAAGGCAGGAATAGTGTTTTTTTTCAGCACATTAAAATAAATCCAAAATACTGACCCAGTGGAATGGCCTGGGATACTACAGTTTGCATCTGGTCCTCAAAGTCCTGTACGGGAACTCATCAGTGACTGGCTATTGCAGAGTTCATTCTGGAGGCAAGGCACATTTCTCCTACATTGGAGAGCATAGTCTAACCTATGATCATGCATTCCTTGCTGGCTGGCCAAGGAATGGCATTGGTGTGAGCTGCATAGGTAGTCACTTGTTCTCCAGCTCAGCCAGATAAGGGGTGCAGCAATGATGGACCAAAACACAGACTGAGTGAAAGGAGGAGCAAAGTGTGGAAAAAGTAAAACATCCCCAAATTAATTTACTAGTTCATGGTTCTACTAATTCAAAATGAGTCCATGGATAAATTCAATGTCATTGTGTAAAGGAAACCCAGCAGTTCAATCCTGTTTAAGTATGAGCCTATGCTGAATTTGCATTTGGTGAACATGCTGAAATCCTGCATTGAGGACACTGGCAAAGCAGGTTCAAAGAAATGTGGTTTCCCTTTGACACTTTATTTATTTATTTATTTGCTTTTGGTAACCTGGTGGGTGCACTAGGCATAAGCATGCCTATTTTCAGGCACGACCCAGGAGAGTACAATTTGAAAATACATGAGTATGCATATGACTCTGCACTGAAATATGTAACACAGTTAGGAAGGAGATCACTAACATTCAAACTCAAGTGTGGAGAAACATTATTCAGTATAATACTGTCAAATACATTTTGGACGAATAACAGTTCAATCAGAAAATAATGTGAGAAAAATAATATACACAGACAAGTACAATAAGTGCTATTTGTGGTGAAAGAGGAGGAAGAAAGAAAAGGTGAGGGGTGCAAGCAGAAAAGGGTAAAGGATAAGAGAGGAATAAGTAGGAGAATTAGGAGAAATGGACGAAGTGATACGAAGTGGATTTCCTAGAGTAAACAGAGAGCAGGGAGAACAGATGTTCTAAGGTGGGTGAAAACAAATGCAAGGGTTAGTGGCACACAAATGATCTCAGTGAAGTTTCTTAAAACAAGCATGGGTTGGAGCTTGACGTATGGTTTGGGGAATGGAATTCCATTACATTGGTGCCGAGTATGAGAAAGCACATGTACCCATGTTAGTTTTGCATCTAGGTATGTAAATAGGGGTTTGGTCAGCAGACCGGAGCCCATAGTTGAGAGGTCGTGAGTGTAGAAGAGATGCAAGGGATAGGGGGAGGCCTGATCTGGTAATGCAGTCAATCAGAGAGCCATAGGACTGAAGTCAATGGGCAGAGGGGCAAAGCCAATTTAGGTCAGCATATAGCCGGCAGTAGTGTTTGAAGCATGGGGAAGTAGAGGCATAATAGCTGATGCTGTTATAGGTGGTGTTCCATTTAAGCAGGGAGGATTTGGAGGCAGATATGTGAGTGGCTGAGCCATAGGCCACTTTAATGTCATGGTTCAACACTTTTTAACAATGTCACACACAGTTGCTAATGCCAATCAGTGATGCTGATGACAGAGAACTCACTACACACACATTGCAGTGCACCTCCAACTCTCTTAGAAGGAAAGGACCTATGACAGTAGTAGCTACTGAAGAAGCTCTTGTTACAATCAGAAAATTTTAGAAATCCTCTGCAAATCATACATTATCTTTCCATTTAGCGAATTTAGCTAATTATCAACATTTTGTTTTCTGACAGGTAGGCAAACAAGTGAAATTGTGCTATAGAGGAAAGGAGAGAGTGCATAGTGTGGGCCTATAGTGGTAGGGAAAATGATGGAATCACTTCTGTAGGAAAGAATTGTTGACTACCTAGAGGCCAGTGGGGCATAGGACCCAAGGCAGCATGGATTCACAGCAGGAAGGTCATGTCAGGCAAATCTAATAGATTTCTTTGACTGGGTGACAAAAGTAGTAGCCGAGGGAGGGGCTGTGGACATGGCCTGCCTAGACTTTAGCAAGGCATTTGACACAGTCCCACACAAAAGATTAATAAACAAGTTAGCCAGCCTGGGACTGGATCCCAGGGTGATAGCCTGAGTAAAGCATTGGCTGGATAACAGGACACAGAGGGTAATAGTAAACAGAGTCAACTCCAAAGAACAGGGGGTTACTAGCGGGGTATCAAAGGGTTGAAACCAGCCCTTAATGTGTTTATAAGTGACATTACAGAGGGACTAGAAGGAAAAGTATGCCTCTTTGCAGATGATACAAAGATCTGCAACAGGGTTGATACACAAGGGAGGGTGGAAAGGATGAGAAGGGATTTGGCAAGGTTGGAGGAATGGTCAAATGTATGGCAGCTTAAATTCAATGCATAGAAGTGCAAAGTAATGCACCTGAGAAACAAAAACCCACGGGAAGAGTACACAATGGGGGGGAGTACTAACAACAACAAAAAATGAAAAGGACCTGGGGGTAGTCTAATCAGATGACCTCAAGGTAAGCAAGCAATGTGAGAAGGCGGTAAGGAGGACTTGGAGGATACTGGGATGTATAGCGAGAGCCACCATCAGTAGAAAATAGGAAGTTGTTATCCCTCTGTACAGACAGTTGGTGAGACCCCATCTGGAATACTGCTTGCAGTTCCGGAGACCCGGGGCCAGATTTTCAAATGTCAGAAAATGACGCAGGGTGCTTGCATCAAAAACAACTGACTCAATGAGCAGGATATGTCAAACCTTGCACCAGTTCTGAGTTTCAAATGGTACTTCTGTCAAAAACAGGTTTTCATGCTCCAAAGTGGCTTGCACCACAAAAATGCTTTTGTGATGTCAAAAGGGATGTCTGTGTCACCAAAATGATGCACCTTTTCGCTAACTGTGATTTTCAAAGAATTCGAGCCATGTCCTTGTGCTTAAGATTCATGTCGTTGTTAGACCAGCCAAAGCTGGTCTAAGGGACACTGGTGCACATAAGGTGGCTCACAGCAGGTGGTCAGACCTAACTATGCTACTATTAAGGGCCAGTGTTCTCCTGCAGGACTAATTTAGAACATTTTGAGGGTTTAGTCTTGGCCATTTCATGTGGTGTAATTATTGACTCTGCTTGCATCATTCTCGTCCTTTACATCATTTTTTGCTCAACTTGCACCATTGTTTTACTCAGTTTGCATCATTTTTGTTCCTCAAAAGTCATTTGTTTGACTCAGCTTGCATCATTTTTGACTCAACATGCATTATTCATTTTGAGGCAGCTTGTGTCATTTTGTTGATGCTGTAGATCTTTTGTGTCAGTTTGGGGGACTTTGTCACACAGAAGGCTTTTCTTGCAAAATATGGTGCACAGTATTTGGTGCACCTAGATCTGGCACAAGCTGGTTGTTTGATGCAACTTGCGTGGATCTAAAGGCCCTTTGAAAATCCTGCCCCTCATCTCTGCAGGGACATAGACCGGATGGAGGCAATCCAGAAGAGGGCAACTAAAATGGTGCAGGGTCTGCACCAGAAGCCATACGAAAAGAGACTAAAGGAGCTTAACATGTATACCCTTGAGGAAAGGAGGGAGAGGGGGAACATGATAGAAACTTTAAAGTACCTCAAGGGAATCAACAAAGTCCAAGAGGGTAGCATCTTTCAGAAAAAGAGATATGCAAGAACAAGGGGGCACAATTTGAAGATGGGGGGGTGGCTTTGGGGCAATGTGAGGAAGTATTTTTTCACAGAGAGGGTGGTGGACACATGGGATGCCCTTCCTGAGGAGGTTGTGGGATTAAAAACAATGGGGGAATTCAAGAATGCATGGGACAGACATAAGGCAATTCTAGTGAGGGTTAGGAAGAATTAGGATGTTGGTTAACTAGGATCTGCAGCTTATCCAATAGTTAGGGAAATGGGCAGACTGGGTGGGCCAAGTAGTCCTTGTCTGCCTTCAAAGTCTATGTTTCTATGTTTCTGTTTCCTTCACTAATGGCTGTATGGCCTACCAAGAGGTACAGGACAGAGTGAATTTAGAACACTTGGAAGGGTACAAGGGAATTTTTTATAGATTTGTTTGACAAATATATTTTTTTACTAAGTGGTTATGGTGTAGAGGGACCCCTTGTGGCTAGTGCAGGGCAAATCATTTTTAACAAGATTAATTTTTGAAGGATTTATTTGATCAGTATTTTTTATAGAATTCTGGCAATGCAACAGGGCTTATAAATCCATATTTATATTTTTTCCTTTGTGTGAGCCTGCCAGTCACTAGGTGTACATTTCATGTGGGCATCTAATAATCATTGAAAACTATAACTATTGTGACATATCATTGTTAGTATCCAGTGGTGGTTGTGTTGTGCCATCATCTATTGAGGATGTGTTGTTGATACAGTAGAAAACAGAGTGAAGAGCAGGAAGAAAATGGATACAAGAGAGAGGAAAGGAGCAGATAAATGTCAGTTTCAAAAAGTACAAGTTCTGCAAGCAGTGGTGGTGAAGTCATGGTGGAATGGGGACTGGGAGTTATGGTCATGGGGCTACAAGGATAAGGGCACATGTGCATGATAGTACAGCCAATGAAATCATGGTTCATTTGTCTCCAGAAATCCACTTGTCCAACTCCCACAGCAGTCAAGCAACCTTCCCTACCATTCATCCAGTGCATCTGATTATTCATTTATTGAAATGTTTCACTAGGAAGGTTACACTGAGCAAGAAGCTTGTCTCACAGTACGTTCTGGGGGAAGGGGATTGGGACAAACAATAATATAACATGATACATACATAGCAACTAGGTTAACAATATATATACATATATATGTGATGAAGCTGTCCTGAGCAGTTCAGAAGCACACCAGTTCCTCTCTTCTTTCCTGAAGTGTTTCCACTTCCCTTACTTGGGATGGAAGCAATTGATCCAGAAATGTAAAGTCTAGTCAACACCCCCTCTAAAAAACTTCCTACGTTTGTTGCCCAATTCCTCAAAGTCCTCCCACCCAACTTTCGTGGCTTCTAAAAATGGGTGGAATGAAGTCAAGCAGAAACACAGATCACATTTCACAACTTCAGTCTTATGAGTCATATTTTCTTAGCACATAAATAAAAATAAAATAATAAAAGGGTTGTTTATTAAATAATATGATATCATATAATATGTCAGATGATATTATCTTCTTGTTTATTATGACATGTTATATCAGATTATAATACCTGGTCAATAATTTTTTTCTAAGGCTGATCAAGTTGATTTTTGCTGTAATAACCAACAGATTATTATGGCAAACATGCATTCTGTCAAACTTGAGCACTCCCTTATTCATTCTCATCTTGTGTGTGTGTGTGTGTGTGTGTGTGTGTGTGTGTGTGTGGTGTGTGCAGAACACTTCATCAAACAAGGAGGCTCCAAATGTCCATTAGTGAGGAGCCAGCAAAACAACACTGCTCATCTTTACAAAACATTTTTTTTTTTATCTATCTGGCTGATCCTGCCATTAAAGTAAATAAAAAAAAACCTTATCTGGGTAATCCTGTGCTTCACCACCTTCACTAAATGCAGAGTGTGACCGGGAACAATTCCGTCAGTAAGCGAGATCCCGATCTCAACAATAACTTCCATACAGTAAATGAATGAATGCATAAAAACAATATTATAAGGCCAGAAAGCAAGGAAGGGGACAGACAGACTGTGTGTGTGTGTGTGTGTGTGTGTGTGTGTGTGTGTGTGACTATGTGTGTGACAGACAGACTGAGTGTGCGTGTGTGCGTGTGTGTGTGTTTGTGTGAATGTGTCACAGGACTTGAGTTGGAACAAAATTGCTGACAGATATTACATAAAATTAAAGATGAGTAAGTGTCTCAAACTTAAATTCAATGCACACCTTCTATGTGGGATGCTTTAATAAATCCCAAGGGTGATGTAGCATCCCACACCTCGGGTGTGCATTAAATTTTCTTATAAAATGGGCAAAAGAGATCCTGAATCCTGATTGGCTGAAACATGTTTTCAGCTGTGTCGTTATCTACATGGGCCATTTTGGATTTATTTTGCCCAGTTTATTAATAAAAAAAAATTCTGACCTCTGCTAAGTCCAGTTCAGAAAAAGCCTTCAAAGAAAGTTACAATAATAAGAGATCGGCCCGCGATCCAGTCAGTGCTGTTGCTCATTCTGCCCAGAAATGGCTTTCATATGAAAGCCGACAAACCACCCTCCACCTGTTGTTTCAAGCACACTGTTGGAAAAAAATACATGAATCGGTTGTACTTTAATTTTTTTGTAACCCCGAGAAACTGAAGGCAACAGTAAAAGCTGACTGAAAAATCGGAAGTCGCTCGCCCACATGTCAGCTTATTCAGCAGTTGGCACCCATGTAATCACATTGTCCTTCCCTGATGACACATCCAAAGAAAAAATTAGCATTAACAGGCATAAAACCACACAACATAAAAACAAATTACATCCAAACTGACTGCAAATTCAGAAGTGGGACCATCCTATACAGCAGCCCCTAACAGACATGCTCACTTCCCACCTACTCCCACTGAAATCTGGCGGTCTCATGCTCTGGACAAGAAAAAGCCTGATACTTAAATATAAAATAAAATAAATAAAATAAAAAGTATATGTATCGGGGGAGGTTTACACACAGTCACCAACATATACTCTTAATATAAATACAGTACAGGGATAGGGACTAATTTTCTATTTTTTATATTAACATGCTTCTAATTTTTTTTTTAACTCCTTAGCTAGAATTTTTAAATAACAATTTTTTACATATCGGACCATTTTATAAGTGCAATACAACACTCTGAAGTGTGGGTTATCTCCTGATAAAAGCACGCCCAGGTGCAAAAGGCACTCAGCACAAGTGCCTCATGCCTTATATTGCATCTTGGAGGTGCTCTTATCAGGAGATAACCCACACCTCATCATGTGTTATTGCTTGTGTATCACACACTTCCCCATCCTTTATTCTATATTGATATACACTTCCCCATGCATTATTCTATATATATTATCTTCTCATATATCATATCATAATAAATCATGCTATATAAGAAGCTGTTAGCATGTCTGCTGCTCTGTCCAGTGCCATCTGAAGGTGTGTCATCTCATAGTGACAAAACACCCCCTACACCTAAAAAACAAAGAGATCCTCTGAGCTTTGTGGATATTTTACAGATGAAATCATTAATCCACTGAAATCACATTATCAGCTTATAAATAAAGTAACATTTAAAAATAATAGTAACTAATAATAAGAATGACATTAAAATAAAAATCCTAGAAAGGCTGTGGCTTCAGAAAACACTACATCCTCTTCAACATCCTCCTCTTCTCTCCATCATCAGTCCTATTTTTCTTGTCATGCATCACTGCAGTGTGTAGGTGACACCACTTTTTCCCTTCCTGCACATTACACAGGTAGTGCAGTAGAACTGGTATCCATCACCGCAAGAGTTGGCTCTGTACACTGTGAGCATGGACGATTGTCTGTTTGCCTAAATGCACTACAGATAGTGCTGTTTATTATCATCTTCTTGACTTGACATATGTTTATGAGGAAAAAAACACCCACTGCTAGTGTCGGTACCACCACAGCGACCTCTGTGTCATGGGCATGGACAGTTTCCTGTCTGCCTTAAGGTACTACAGACAGTGCTATTTATTATCATCATCATGACTTGTCATGTATTCATTCAGAAATCATGTTTTCTTGTCATGGAACTACTGTAAAACATTCATTTAAAGTGCTGAAAAATAATGCTATAAAAAGGATTGAAAAAGATAAGTGAAAAGCACAAACTTGATTGATTAAAAACAGTCTCATGACTGTTAATTAATGCTTAGTGTAAGCACAGTTACTCCCAAACTTAAGTCTACCGAACAACATGCAATAGAAATCAATCGTCCACTTCAACGCTGAAAAAAAAAATACAGCATCCATTTGTATGTTGTCTTGCGCATATGCACGCAACATCTTGCAGTAGTAGCACATTCAGCAGTGTGACAGTGTTGGCGAGCATACTAGCGATGATGCAAAACTTCAAAGAGAGCCAAAACCTTGAAAGAAATCTGCCTCTCCAGTAAGGTGCTGTTTCCTCATTGGAGAGTCAGATTACAAGGCTCTGTTACGTGCCTTTCCTGGTGAAACATTCCAATAAATATGGCGACTACTGCCACCTGCCACACAATCTTCACAAAGCTGACATCAGGGATGCGCAACCTCCATGTCAGCATGTCTCCCCCAGTTCAATTTGTTTGCCGATGGGTGTGCCGAATCCCGTTGGTATCATGTCCCTTCCCCCACACACACTTTTTTGCCGACAGGTTGCCTAATCGCCATTGGCATCATGTCCCCCACCAAACTTGTGGCACACTTGGAGCCCACCCCAGTGTGCCCCAAAGAATTTTTTTTTTACCTGTAAATAAAGAAAACTGCCCCTGAAGTCTGGTTTTTTTACCTGTAAAAAATAAAGTCTCTTGTTGTCTTGCCACTCCCCACCCACTCCCCAACCCACATCCACCCTCTGCCCACCCACCTCCCACACCCTTCTCACCCCATTCTTACCTCTGGAGGGCCAGAACTGTGATCTTCTGTGGGGTGTGAACACATCCGAACTCTTCAAAAGTTGACCAGGAACTGAACAAAATGCGATAAGTTTTTTTTATAATTGCAGGCAATGAGAGGGGGGGGTTCAAATTAGGTGGATATCTCATCCATTTTTGGGAATTTAATACCAGATTTTTAACACTGGGTTCTTGGGACCTCACCTCATGAACAAATGCACTGTCATGTCTTTACTTGGTCCTGAAAGGTGATTTTGTGGTCACTGCACAGAATCACCTTCCAGGACTGACTAACAAAATGACAGTGCCACTATTCACGAGGTAGGGTCCCCAAAATCCCATGTTGCAAATCTGGTGTACAAATTTCAAAAAATGGCTGCATTATGATCCTGCATTGTGCAGTTTTCATGCACAGTTGTAACTTCTACAATTTTTTATATTTTCACTCCTGATTTTCAACATTGCCATTTTTTCATATTCCTTATGAACAGAACAGCTGTCATTTTTCACAAATGTGTTTTCGCATCTGTGGTACACAATGACTCGATTGCTATGGGAAATCAACTTTTGGGACAGAGTAACAAAATCACAGTGCCACTGTTCATGAAGGGAGGTCCAAAAATGCCTATATTGAAAATGTGGTTAAAAAATCCCAAAAATAATTGCGTTATGGGTGTGCATTGCACAGTTTCTATAATTGCAGCAAAGATTATCGAAGCCAGAAACTACAGTAGGTTTGTACCTGCAGACTACTGCTCCCAGCTGTGGAACTCTGACTGGGTCCCTATCGCCTCTCTCCCCACACTAGATGAGGCTCTTGTGTACTTCACCCAGACCTTTTTGTCTGCATCCAACATTCACGCCCAGATAAAAAAACTCAGGGTACAGGGAAAATGTCATAAATGGCTGAGCCCTTGCCTCAAGCATTCCATGCTCCTTCGGGACAGAGCTTGGGGCACCTTCAAATCCTCTGGCAGCTCAACAGACTGAGAAAAGTACAGAGAGCTGAGAAATCAGTGCAAAAAATCTTGGAAAAAAGCCAAGTCTCAATACCTAAATGACCTACAAACTAGGCACCTACGGGACCCCAAAAAATTCTGGGGCCACCTAAATCTGATTATCAAGGGCCCCTCAACTAGTCAAATGGACTCCATCATGGTGGGAGACTCTCTGACAAATGACCCAGCCATGGTTGCTGAGGCTTTCTGTGCCTCCTACTCTATCCCGAGTGGGTCTTCCCCCCATGGGCCTAACCTATACTCTGGAGATGCATGGGTCCACCCTCGGCCCCAATTTCACCTAAAAGTGGTCAAACAGGCAGAGGTACTACCTCTCCTATGGAAAATAACCCTTCTTCCTCTCTAGGGCATGACCAGCTTGAGCCTCACCTTCTGAGGGCTGCCGCCCTGGCTATTGCCCATCCTGTCACCTTACTTATAAATAGGTCACTTCGGGAAGGAAAGGTCCCAAAAATGTGGAAGGTAGTGACCATTGTACCTGTACACATAAATGGACCCTGAGACAAATTGGGAAATTATAGACCTATTTCCCTTCTCAGTCCCCTGAGAAAAATTCAGGAAAGGCTTGTCTCAAATCAACTACTAAAGTACCTTGAGCAGCACTCTCTCATGGCTGATGTCCAGCATGGCTTTAGAAAGGGCCATGGCACTGACATTGCGCTTATCTGACTCACTACTGACATCCTCTCCCATATGGACCAAGGTTCCCCAACAGGAGCCCTCTTCAATGACCTATCCAGGGCCTTTGATTTGGTTAACCATAATCTTCTCCTCTCCAAACTACAGACCTTAGGAATGGATCACCACTCACACTCCTGGTTTGAGAGCTACCTGAGGGACCGTTCCCAAAAGGTCCGCTGGAATGGTGCACAGTCTGGACCTAGATTGGTCTCTGCTGGAGTAACTCAGGGCTCAATCCTGGGTCCTCTGCTTTTCTCACTCTTCCTCAATAATATTGAGGGAAATAGCCCCTGCAACAATCTCATTTTGTATGCTGATGACACTGTCATTTACTGCAGTGACCCCCAACCTAGTGTCATCTCAACTTCGCTGCAGGATAGTTTCTCCACCCTTGAGGTCTGGTTCTCCTCAAACTCCCTTAAACTCAATAATGAAAAAACTAAAGCTGTACTGTTTGGCTCGAGAGGCCTGGGCTCTGACAGAAGCCAGCTCCTCCAGATCTGTACCAGCTAACGAAAAAGAGTTGAGGTCATGTCTAGTTTCAAATACCTTGGGGTCCATCTAGACCAAGAAATGTCCTACCAATCCCATATTGACTCAATAACCAGGTCCACCCATCAAAGGCTTGGCCTCCTTTACCACCTGGGGAACTCCTTATCCACTACTGCATGTCATGCAATAGCCTGCTGCAATCTCCTTCCATCCATCCTATATGGGGCTCCACTTCTGCAGTTCCTCCGTGAGACGGAATACAATAAACTCTCCATGCTTTATAACCGAGTGGCCCATTTCACCACTAACTTCTCTCCTAGAAGACACCATTGTGAGGCTCTGAAGGAGCTAAAGTGGCCTACTCTCCGTCATAAGCTTGCCTATCCCATTGCCTGCCTAGCTTTCAAGTTTTCTTACCTAGGTCCCCTTCTCCATCTCAGAGAATTCTTCCCCAGAAAACATACCAGAACCCTGTGCTCAACTGCAAGTCACCCTTTAGTCACCCCTAGAACACGCTCAAACTATGGCAAACGCTCCTTCAAATTTGCTGCCCCTTACCTATGGAACTCTCTACCACCTGCCTTGACAAACTCTCCCACCCTCACACAGTTCAAAAATGGACTCAGACTACATCTTCTCAATCTTAGCCTCCGTGGCTGTAACCGCTAGCTCCCCAAAATAGTCCTCCTGGCCGTTGTACTGCTCTGAACTCTCTCTACGCCTTGACATGAAATGCTAATATGGACTCTGATTACTGGCGAAACTGATGTATGTACTGTATATAATGTGTGTGGTCTAAACTTTCTGTATGTGTGTGGTCTAAACATACTGTTTATAGTATGAGTCTTGTATGAACCCTATTGCTGTCCCTGTATAAATGTTATCATTGTACTATTTGTGTAACAGATTGGTGTAGCAGATGTAGCTAATGTAATTATTGTTTCAGTGTCCTCTCTGTAACTAACTCCGGGTCGCCCCTGAAAAAGGGACCTTTGGTCTCAGTGGCCTTACCCGGTAAACAAAATCTAAATAAATAAAATACATTTTTGTATTTTCCCTCCAGATTTTCAACATTGCCATTTTTTACACCTCCTCATGAACAGTACAGCTGTCATTTTTCACAGCCTTCCTGAAATGTGTTTTTGCACCTGTGGTGTCAAATGGTGCAGTCACTGTACAAAATCACCTTCTGGCTACAAACTGATAGTGCCACTTTTCACGAGGTGGGGTCACAAAAAGCCCATGCTGAAAATTTGTATTGAAAATACCAACAAACACCTGGGGCATTAGGGTTTCCAACCATAATGCCCCACCTGGTAGAGACTGACAGGCATCAGGGGTATGACTTGGGATTGTCGGCTGTAATGCTCATGCCATTCCATCCTCACCCCCACCCTATAGCCAGTGACAGGCATTGAGCTGTGCCTTGGAGTCTTCAGCACCAAAGTTCACTCCATTCTCCTATACTGCACTCATCTCATTGTATTTCCTTATGGAATTGGGTGAGCATAAGGCCTGAAGACCCCACGGCACACCACAACTCTTGACAGTGTCTGCAGGGTAGGGTGAGGTGAAATGGCATGAGTGTTATAGCCAATGACCCAAAGGCACACTCCAACACCTGTCAGTCTCTACAGGGTGGAGATGGGGTTGGCATCAGTTCAATACTTCACTGCCATTCCTATATGCATCTCTTTAACTTGCACTACTAATGCCTATGTCAGCAAGACAACATTCAGCATTGATAAATACTTGTTTTCCCTGTTACTTGAGCTTGCTCAATGGCACAATTGACTCTGAAACATTTGTCTTGTAACCTCTATCACTCAGTTCTGAAAATGACTGGTTCTTGAGATTGGCTCCCTGCAAAGCCAGGTCTGCCAAATGAGTGGCTTTCTTTGACCATGAACCAAGTCAGCAAGCAATTCCCAAACACCTTATGGATGCAGCTCCAGATACAGAGCTATTAGAGAAAATGAGACACAGCTGGGAGGTAACACTTGGGAAATCACTGTATTTTCATTTTCATTTCATTTTATTTGTTTGGTTATCTGATATGTCCCCTGGAGTATATATTCCTTTTTCATATATGACCTGAGGTCAAGATTATAACAATGCAAACATATAGGTGTAATACAAAACAGTTACAGTAAATATTTAAATATTACAAGTTATAACAACAAACATTAAGCTTTTTAAAATACTGAAAAGCAGCTGAGGAAAAAAGACTAAGATGAAGATTGCTTTAATTGCACAGGCAGGGAGTTCCACAAAGACATAGTACAGTATGTGAATGTACATTTACCAGCTGTTCTACAGACAAAAGGCATTGACTACTGAAACTTGGTAGATGACTGAGAATCCAACTTAAAAATATTTTTGTTTAAAAACTTACTCAGCGATATAGGAACACCTGAATGCATAATTCTAAAAACAAAGCATGATAACATTAATTTAAAGTTGTTATAAACAGATAACCAGTTGAGATTTTCCAAGAAATGGCAATGACTAGTTTGATAGGGTGCCTGTAAGGCAAATTTGCCAATCTTTTACTACAAAATTTCTTTCCTAGACACAGTGAAGGCAAGCACTGTGTTGATAACAATAGATACATAATTCAAAACTGATAGGAGGTTTTGTTGCTCAACAGCCAAATGAGTATTTTTAGTCAAATAGTCACAAGTACGGTAAAGAGTGTCGATTTTAGAATGTAATTTAACAGATATTTTGTCCAAACGAGTGTTAAAATTTAAGGACAGATCCAGTGTAACTCCTAGATATTTAAAAGAGCTAACTTGTGCAAGTGCAGACCCATCAATAGCCTGTACCTTGAAATCTTGTAAAAATTGTCACAGTTTAGGGGCAGAACCCAGTAACATAGCTTTAGTTTTATTTATATTAAGAACTAAGTTGTTGTGGCAAAGCCAGTCCTGTGTTTATGAAAGTTTGTGTCAAATGGGAATTAATCTCATTTATAGAAGAATTAACTATGAGCTAACAACACTGCATGATCTACATACAAGAGTAGTTTACAGTTGTCAACAACTTGGGAAATAGGGTCAATTAAAAGGGAGAAAAGCAGGAGTCCCAATATGGAGCCCTGTGGGACTCCATACTGAACTCTCCTGTATGATTAAACTGTCCTCCCAAATTTTAAACATTGTGATCTGTTGAAAAGATAATCACTGAGCCACATCACAGTAGTTACCCACCCCCACACTTTTTAAATGACTAATCAGAAAGGAATTGTCAACCAAATTGAATGCCTTTGCTAGGTCCATAAACACAGCTCACGTGAGACAACCAGCCTCAGCAGCTCTATGAACTGTGTCATTGAACCCAACCAAGGCAGCTCCAGTAGTATGACTTCCCCTAAATCCATACTGTGTTCTGATTCATCCAAACAGGTCACCTGACCATTGATTAATCCCTGATACACCCACAGATGCATGCTCACAGGGCTTTATTTTACTATTTCTTTAGGTAAAACTCTAATATAACATTACCCATGTTATAAGAGGATTAACCCACTCTATGGTATGGGTTTACTAGAGCATTAATCCATGCCCTGGGTGGTTGACATTACTTAGCTTCACCTCCTGACTCTAACCCCCCCAATGCATGAATTAATGCCCTGTCATGGGTTAATCCCTCCTTATGTTTTTAAGTATTTTAAGACTTCTGTTCTACTCTCTGTCTTGAAAAGAAACCTGACTTCTCCAATTTAACCTCTTGATTAATACATGCTTCTCCATTTAAACCTTCCTGAGAACAGTCCACATTGATAAACTGTAAATTAAATTCCACAGCTATTGTAGTAGGACAGGTTAATAATTCACCATTTTTAGATATGTTTTAACTATTAGCAGTAGTAGGGGAGAGAAGAGTTCTAATAGAGTTCCAGAATTTGGGGGTTGACAATTTCTCCACCTGTTTTTGTTTAATGTAATTCATTTTTGCTAACTTTAATTCCTTTTTGTAAATGTTTCTTATTTTCCTATATAAATTTAGATCATGAGTAGAGTTTCTCCATTTGTAGGTAGACCAGGTGGTATCTCTGCCTTTCATCAGCTTAAAAAGGTTATTATTTAACCACTTGGATGTCCTTCCACATACTCTTCTAATAATTGGTGCATAAGAATCCTTTATTTCCAAAAATGTTTCAATGAAGAAGTCAAGTGTGCAATCTATGTCTGATATTAACTTTAAATATGACCAGTCCACTTCAGATGATCTATATAAAAAGTCAGGGGTATCTAATTTAGAATAATTTCTACATTCTAAAATTTTGGGGGAAGGCTTATTCTTGTCCCACTTTTCCAAATTCTGAATATGGATGGTGATCACTTACACAGTCTGAAACCAAACCACTAGCTTTAATGTGGTATTTTTTATTCATTAGAAACCAATCAAGTAATGTATGTTTGTTTGATTTTAAATTAATATGCATTGTAGTGCTGATCAATTGTTGTAGTCCAGCACCAAGCAAAGCACTTTTATATTTCATAAAGTTAGTACCCTACCAAGTGAAGTTGAAATCCCCTACAATTAATTTCTGTTTACCATGCATTGATACCAAATCAACAAATTCATAAAAACCTTGGATATTGCATTTTCAGGGACTATATATGCAATTATTTGTCAATGTTTTAGATACTCCTATTTTGACCTGAATTCCAAGATATTCACAATAAGTGTACAGATTCAGTATTGATTAAAGGTTCCAAAGACAAAGTATTTCTAACATAAAACTGTACCCTTCCTACTTTATCCTTAGCCCTTTCCTTTCTAAATATAATATAATTTAAAATTACTAGCTCATGTCTGGTGTTGAAGGTCAAAACCAAGATTCAGTGATGGCCAATATATCTGGCTTATAGTAAACAAAGCCAAGCTTCAACATCATGCATTTTAGAGGCTAAACTATCAGCACTGAAATGTATAATCTTTAAATCCCCTTTGATAGTTTGAAAGTATCCTGAATATGTTTCATTGCGATTTGGAAAAGGTCCTGGATTTGGTTCAACAGTGCCAAACAGCAGCAACATTCTAGACAAAGTTAATAGAATAAAATTACATTTAACAGTACCATTAGAAAAATTGATTTTCTAAAAAGAAAACCTGTATTCCCTTACAGAAATGTAAGTGTGCTGTGTGCATGCAGAATACATGCCACGTGCTTAATTATGCAATGTTTGCATGTGGTTGGCATACTCAGAGTGAGCCTAAGCAAACCAGGTCTAAAAAAGTAGATCAGGTTCGCATGCTGCAATCTTGACATGTGTGCAGCAGGTAAGTTGGTGCAAACATCTTCTAGAAATCACATCAGGTTCATGTGTTGCACACTTCACATGAGTGCTGCAGTTAAGCTGGTATGAACATCATTTAAACATCACATTAGGTTCATGTGTTGCACATTTGCAATGTGTGCAGTCAAGCAAGAACTTCAAAAAATGAATACCTGTGCTCTACCACTCCAAGTGGTTCACTGTATAGGATAGCAAATCCTCAAATAAATGAATAAATGTTTAAAGAACAGTGCTCCACAGAAAACAAGGGCACACTCTGGAAATGCCCCCTTTGGAAGACAAGTTGCCGAGGCACTAGGGGCTCTGCTTTATGGTGATGAAATGCTGGAGTGCTGGGTGAATTCTTCACTTTGAATAAAAATGAAGTACTGCTTTAAGTACTAAGCAGCATATTTTCCAGAAAATACAAAATCACACACGCCCCCACAATGCAAAGCATCATGGGCTACATATGCAAATCACCACAGAATGTTATGTTGGTCCAACTTTAAGCAGAATTGCATGGTGCCGAAAGGCCTCTCACACAGTTTGCAAAGGTCCCACCAGGACTCATCAGTATGCCTCGTCTGTTTGATACCCCAGTGGAATGGACCAGCTACCCCTAAGGCAGTGTGCCTGGGATATATTGTGGTGAACCCATTAAAATAAAAAACTATTTAAAAGACAAAGAACCTCTGTGCGTAAACACTGAGGCAAGGGTAACCCCAAAGGGCATTTGGCTGGGAAGCCAAGTTTCCAGAAAATACAAAATCACACATGCCCCCACAATGCAAAGCATCATGGGCTGCATATGCAAATCACCACAGAATGTTATGCTGGTCCAACTTTAAGCAGAATTGCATGGTGCCGAAAGGCCTCTCACACAGTTTGCAAAGGGTGCTAACAGAAGACATAGACACGTGTTTCGTCCTACCAGGACTCATCAGTATGCCTCGTCTGTTTGACACCCTGGTGGAATGGACCAGCTACCCCTAAGGCAGTGTGCCTGGGATATATTGTGGTGAACCCATTAAAATAAAAAAACTATTTAAAAGACAAAGAACCTCTGTGCGGCAAACACTGAGGCAAGGGGTACCCCAAAGGGCATTTGGCTGGGAAGCCAAGTTTCAAGAAAATACAAAATCACACATGCCCCCACAATGCAAAGCATTATGGGCTACATATGCAAATCACCACAGAATGTTATGCTGGTCCAACTTTAAGCAGAATTGCATGGTGCTGAAAGGCCTCTCACACGGTTTGCAAAGGGTCCTACCAGGACTCATCAGTATGCCTCATCTGTTTGACACCCCAGTGGAATGGACCAGCTACCCCTAAGGCAGTGTGCCTGGGATATATTGTGGTGAACCCATTAAAATAAAAAAAACTATTTAAAAGACAAAGAACCTCTGTGCATAAACAGTGAGGCAAGGGTTACCCCAAAGGGCATTTGGCTGGGAAGCCAAGTTTCAAGAAAATACAAAATCACACATGCCCCCACAATGCAAAGCATCATGAGCTGCATATGCAAATCACCATGGAGTGCTGTTCTTTGAACAATTGTGCAGCAAGTAAGCTGGTGCAAATCTCATCTAAAAAAAAACAGTTTCTGTTTATCATACTACTGCCAGCAATTAGAGACATTAAAATACTTTTTTCATTGATTTCCCATTAAAATTAGGTAAACTTATTCATTCTGATTCTTTTGCAAGTTGTTTAATGGTATTTGATTTTTGTCATTGCACTGCCATTAATTTAAGTATTCTTTGCTTACTGCATTAAATGCCTAGGATATAGTCAGCCAACATCCCCCATTCCAGATGTGTGAAGAGGGGCTTCTTTTTTGAAAACTGACCTTTTTGTTGTGGGCCATGCCAGTCTCTTTATTCATATTTAGTGCTACAAATGTGTTTCTCCATGACTGTTTCAGCTTATTTACTTTCCCTTTGTCATTCTGTATGGAGCATATACACTATGGGCATATTCAGCACTTTTTGTGCTGAGTAGGGTCTTCGAAGCATGCACCACACCTCACATTGTGTCACTGAAATGAGGGACATGGACAATTAAAATGAGGGACAATGAGAGACACTAACCCTCATGATGACCAGGACACATCCTGAAGCATGGAGATACAGTACCTCAGAACACAGTGGAAACCATTGTATTCACTTGTACCGATATTGGCACCTGAGAATGAATTTCTACCATAAAACAGGGGTGCCATTTAGGTAGGACATGGGGGGAAGTTGCCTTCCCTCCCACATTTGTGCCTTGGTTGTTCTTATGGTGTGGCAATAATGACAATAAATTTGAATTTAATCTTTTGCACAATAAGTGCCCCCTTGACCTGTGTGCAGTCATGCTGCAGGTGTACTCCTGACTTGATTGTCTGTATTGTGTTGTCTGCTCACTCCAACTATTAGTGGAGGTGTCATCACATGTGACATAGAGGAGCTCCAGTCAAGCAAGAGCACATGCATCATGTGAGTGCAACACTGTCTCCCACCACAGAGTAGACAGGCTACACACTACAGCATGGAGGAGTCGATGAGCACTGAACTTTCAATAGCAGTGTTGTGGAAGCATATTTTTGTTCATCTACTCTTAGTGAGTCTCCATCTCCCCTGGTGGCTGAAGGGGAAGGGGGGTGCTTGAAGCTAATTTGAGACTAGGCTACCTACTTACTCTACTAGGCTCACCTTGCAAAAAACAGTATAGGCCCCCTGTGGCAGCAAGCTAGGCCTAGCAGCAACAGTGATAGAAGTGAGGGCAGCCTTCATAGGCCTTGATCAGTGCAGTGTGGCAGTAACCAAGCAAGAAGCAAGCAAAACAGGTTGGGTGGGTTCAGTTGGTGAGGTGACTTGTTCATGGACCATGTTAGGACCTGCGACAGTCAGTTCTAACCTTCAACTTCTGGCAGAAGGACAGAGGAGGAATGGACTGAAAGCTGGGCTGATGGCACACTGGGCCAGGCCACAGGTTCTGGCCAGATGGTCAGTTAAGTAGGCCAGGTAAGTAAAAGTAAATAATCTGTTTTACAGAGGGATTGGGGAAGGAGGAAGGACTGAAATATTGGTGTGTTTTTCATGTTTCTGCACCTTTGGGCAGATTCACGACCCATATGGGATGGTATTGAATAGAATGGAGTAGAAAATAGAAATCTGGACCTTTTTTTGGGGGGAGGGGAGTCAGAACTTCAGCCAGGAAAAAAAATTGATTAGTAACTGGGTGGGTTTAAGCCCAAATCTGATGCACTGCTTCGGGATATGGACAAATGAATCTTATACATTTGAATTTTTTCCTGATTTGCATATCACTTTTCGGTCACAACAAGTAAGTTTTAACTTTTAGAGACATTCCAGATATTCCAGAGCTTGATGCCTAGGGGCTAACTAGCACCTGATCTGTACTGGTTGTTGGCTCCCCCTTGCTAAAATCTGAAATGGCACCCCTGTAGGAAAGTTTAAATTTAAAGGACATCACATGTGTGAGCTGCATGTTTTCCATAAGGAATGGATGAGGGGCAGAGCAGTTTTCATGGGTAAAATGAAGGCTGTCCCTTGCATTTGCATTTGGGGGACACTTGAGTGGTATGGTATGTACAAACTATTGGAGCCCTACTATAGTCAGGCTTATCTCCCCCTCATTGATGCTGACCTCCACATCCCAACTCTCAGGCATATTATGACATAGGGCAAGGGAGAGCGCACGGGGCGTGCCCCATTTAAATGAATGGGGAAATATTTGTTTTACTATTTTGTACATTATGATGATGAGTTTGTTTGTTTATTTATTTATTTATTTATTTATGTCTTTGGTTACTGGGTAAGTGCTCTGATCCAATGGACCATTTTCAGTCATGATCTGGGCCACACAGTGACAGAACAACAAACAAACATCAAAAGTACATAGTATACATGATACAAGCATCAACATCAAAATACAATGCATTCTGGATACAGGTATTAGTAAAAGAAAATAAGATACATGTGTGCATATGAGTGGGATATAGCACATGTTAGTGTGCTGGGAACATAAAAACAAGTAAGCCTAAGGAGGGCTGAATGACACAATGCTACAGAACAATTCCAAAAGAAACAAATTCTAGCCAGAACTGATAGGGTTGAGAAGAGCCGTCAAGTGACCAAAGTTACACATGTGCATAGAAATTATTCAATGCCCGGGTGTAACTTGACCATTTTTTGGAGGTGTTGCACCAAATTTTCAACATGCACTTTTTAGGGCCCCCTCCTTATGAAGATTTTCAGTGTCATTTAGTTCACTTGTGCTGAAAGGTGGTTTTGCAGAGCAAATGTGCTATTCTGTACCACAGGTGTGAAAACATGTTTTGGGCAGGATAACAGCTATACTGTTTTGAAGGAGGTGTGCAAAAATGACAATGTTGAAAATGTGGAGTGAAAATATTAAAAATTGGCAAAGTTAGGAGCATGTGTAGAAACTGCACAATGCACATTCATAACGTAGTCATTTTTTGGAATTTTTTAACCAAATTTGCAACATGGGCTTTTTGGGACCCCACCTAATGAACAGTGGCACTCTCAATTCATGAATCAGTCCTGAAAGGTAATTCCATGCAGCAACTGCAAAATCACCTTTTGAGACAGAGTAACAAAATGACAGTGACCGTTTTCATGAGGTGGTGTCCCAAGAACCCCATGTTGAAAATTTGGGGCCAAAATTAAAAAAAATGTCTGGTTTATCAACATAAGTTGAAAACCCCATTGAATGCCATTATAGCACACTTACCTTTGATTCTTCAGTTTGTGGTTTGGCTTTAAAGAGTGCAGACATGTCCCGGTCCAGAGAAAAAGATGGTGCCGACCTCTGGAGGTAAGTATGGGGTAGGGGTGGTGGGGAGGTGGGTGCTCAGTGGAAGGGTGGGGATGGGGGAGGGATTGAAGAGATGATGATGGACCATTTTGTTTTTACAGAAGCAAAAAATAACATGGCAGGGGATGATTTTCTTTATTCACAGAAATACAAGAAACAAGCCACATTTGGGCTCACTGGGGTAGGCTCCCAGTGTGCCACATGAGTGTGGGGGGTGGGTGCACCATGGCGACATGTGGATTGGACAGCCCAATGTTGGCAGGGAGGTGGGAGGAAAGGGAAAAAAAGGGCACACTGGGGTGGGCTCCCAGTGTGCCACTTGAATTGGGGGAGGTGCACATAATGCCAACTTGGGGATTAGACACCCTGATGTCTGCGGGGGGATAATGAGAAATATTTGGCACACTGGGGTGGGCTCCCAGTGTGCTACATGAGTTGGGGAGGTGCCACATAATGTCAACATGGGGATTGGGGACCCCGATGTCGGCATAGGGAGAGGAATGGAGGGAGCAGGGAGAACAGCAGCAGTAGGAGGCTGTGGGAGTTTTTTTTTTTACTTTATTTTCCAGTGCTGGCAATGGGGACACAACTGCACATGCATGGCACTCATGCATGTGCAGTTGTGGTGAATGGCAGTTTGCCGTTCACAACATGGTGGCACCAGTGGAACTGCATATGCGTGTGAGTCGTGCATGCGCAGGTCATGCACCGGAATGCAGAAGTAACAGCTGAAATAATGCGGCTGTTATTCTGTAGTGGCCAATCATGGTGGAGGGTTTGAAGCTCCGTTGGACATTCGGAGGGATACTTCCAATGTAAGATTCCACGATCGGCCATTTTTTTAAGCTACAATCCGATCCCAAAAGGGCTGTATAAGCAATAAAATCAATATGGTAAGAACCAAACTATTACATTCAAAAAAGTAGAACACTAAATTAATAATGAAACTTAGCTAACACAATACACTTGATAATTGCTTTGCAGACTATGCAAGAAAAGAGGAAACAGCATTTTTAAAGCAACCTCCCAATGTAGACTCCAACTGGTGACTCCTGCCACTCCAGTGAGAGCCACTTTCATGGAGAATCACTTGAGCAGCCTCACTTTTATCCAGTCTGTGCCCCACCCCAGCCCTACACCCTCAGCATTCAGTTTCTACCACCAGCCAGAACAGGAGCACTAAGAATAAGTAAGCAGGCTGGACTATAGGGCAAGCAGGTCTTTCAGGTGCACAGTTCAGAACAATGGGGGTCCACACAGTAAGCAGGGTGGAAATGCACAGTTCAAAGCAGCAGCAACACAGCTCAAAGCAACAACAGACAGCAGAGTTAACAGAGTGAAGTATTAAAGTGGAATATTTTCCTAGCTTCTGACTGGCTCTGCTCTTATCTGGTCTGTGCCCTGCCCCAGTTCTTGTCACTGCAGTACACCCCCCAGCCTCCGACTACTGCCACCAGCCAGAATGGGAGAAAGGAGGGTGTGAAAGCAGGCTGACCTATAGGGCAGGCAGGTCTTTCAGGTGCACAGTTCAGAACAACAGCGGTTCACACAATAAACAAGGTGTAAATGCACAGTTCAAAGCTGCAGCAGACAGAAGGGTTAATGAAGTGAAGTGTTTAGTTGGAATGCTTTCATAGTTCAAAGCAGCAGTAGACAGTAGGATTAATGTACTGTAGTAAAGTGTTCTTGTGGAGTAGGTGCTGGTTACTGGAATAGAACTGCAGAGTTGTGTTCAAGAAAATACAACCCAGCAGAAACAGCATGTCCAAGCAAGCACAAGCAGGAGGAGGGTGGGGAGAGATACCACTGGCTGCCAGAACTCATGCAAACTCAGGTCTGCTGCAACTCATTGGAAACAAACTCACTTCAAACAAAATACAAGGGGAAGGTCAGGACAGACTGTAGCAAATAAAAGCACTGAATATTGAAAAAAACTCATCCTTAAAAGCTGTACTCTTTTATCATGTTGTTGAATATCCACCATATTTATGAATATATGAAGAAGCCAGCAGCAGAAGGCCATTTGATCTATAATGTCTGCTCGTGTTGCAGGATCCACAGCCTGAGCTACTGTCCTTGACCCCTTCTCTCCACTCCTCCCATTCTCCCTACCCATGATTCTTATCCTCCTCCTATACCTGTCCCAGCCTCTCTTAAAGCTGCCCACTGTCTTCAATGAGATTACCTTTTCTGGCAGCACATTCCAAGTGTCCACTATCCTCTCTTTGAAGAAGTGCTTCCTGACCTCCCTCCTAAACCTCCCACCCTCCAGCTTAAGACTGTGCCCCCTCATGTTATGGTTGTCACTCAGCTTAAAGAGACTCTTCTTGTCAACCTTATTTATCTCTTTCAAGTACTTGAAGGTCCCAATCATGTCTCCTCTCTCTCTCTGTCATCTTCCAGGGAGTACATGTTCAGTGCCCTCAACCTCTTCTCATATCTCTTACCCTGCTGACCAGATATCATCTTTGTAGTCCTCCTCTGGACTTTCTCCAGCAGGTTAATGCCCTTTTTGAGGTGTGAGCACCAGCACTGAACTCCATACTCAAGATGCAGCCTTACCAGTGACCTGTACAAGGGCAGTATAACCTCCTCTCTCCTACTCCTCTAGTGAGAGAGAGGCCAGGTGTAATGGAGCACACGTCATCAAAGGAGGAGGGATAGTATACTATAAAAGAACCGTGCTGCTTGAAAACACTGAACAGGTACACTGAGCTAATCTACCATCTGCTAGCACTGCATTTTCAGCTTAATTATATCTGCTGTCTGCTCTGCCGAACTGTGAGACTGGGAACTGAGAACATCTGTTGTTGCCTGTAGGAGGAATCAAACTGTCTGCCTGACATCTGTTGTAACTGTGAGCCTGATACCTGTAAAGCATTTTTGTTTGCTTCTGTGCCATTGCTCCACTTTGGCCCAGTATACCTGTGCTCTAGTGAGAGGAGCCAGGTGTAATGGAGCACACGTCATCAAAGGAAGAGGGGCAGTATACTATAAAAGAACTGCGCTGCCTGCAGCGTAAGCGTGAGTGGCGCGAGCACCACTCGGCACCAGAAAATCCATTATTAACAGAAGGAAAGAAGTTGAGCAGCACTCTTGCAGATATTTCAGTACACAGTGGTATATTTAAATGTTTAGTTAAATAAGCTTGAAGTTGTTATCTCCTTATGATAGGGTATGAGTTTGCTGCTTGTATAGGGGTTTGGGTGGGCTATTCTGTTGGCGTTTGAACTAATTTGATCCATTGTTTAAATTTTAAATTGGAGGAGTAAGCTAAATCTATTCATGGATGCTTATTATATGAAATTTTATTAGCATTGCTTATGTACCTTCCCTAAAAGATAATTTGGTCTGGAAAGACACATGAGCAAGTTTTATTATTAGTATAATATTTTTGATATTTAGTTTGATGGGAATAGCCTCTATCAGAGGATTACTCCTGTTAAATTGAGGCAGTTGTTAATTAATACACTTGAATCAAAGTTGTTAGATTAATAAGGAGGTAAAGATTTGCAATAATGTCAATGTTATGGTGGGGCATTGTATTAGTAGGGTGGCAGTTCCTTTTATATGTAGACCCTACTCAGAGGGAAAAAGATGTTGCAGAGTGTTCATATATGGTAATAGAACACAAAGGTACCATGTCGGGAGAGAGAGTTGTTTTAATTAGGTGGCAGGGGGGATATTCAGGCTTCTTTGTTGGATAGGCACAATGAGACTATTTTGACTAAGTGGGTGTGCATATGTAGCAACATTTTAAGTGGTTAGGGACACAATGCCATTCTTGAGGGTTCTAAAATAAGAAATAATATAAGGAGGGGGAAACAAATAAATCTTAAATTGTAAGATTGGGTAAATGGATTGTAATTATGGGGTTAATGTTAAGTGGGAATATTCAATTAAACCCTGGGCCGGTAGTTGATTTGAATAATGATTATACATTATAAATGTTGAATGAAAAGGGGTTGAAGAGTATGCATATTAATATTTGTAGTTTGTTCAAGAAAATTGAGTATTTGCTAGAATGGGTGGTGTGCTATAAACCTGATATACTAGTAATCACTGAGTCATGGTTGCAATTAAAATTTTAAGATAATGACATAGCTTTGGAAAACTTTAATATGTGGAGAAAAGATAGATCTAAGGGGGGGGGTGGAGTAGTAATTTATGCCAGAAATTGGATTGATATTAAGGAACAGCAACATTTGTATAACTTGACTGATACAGAAATTTTGTCATTGGAAATAAAGTTATCTTATTCCAAACCTATATTATTGTTTGGCATATATCGTCCACCTAAAAGTAGTTTAGTAGTTTTCTCTGAAATGCAAAATATATTGAAGAATTACCTAAATGCACATGAGTTATTGGTAATTTGGGATATAAATGTTGATTGGGGAAAAATAGATGTTCATCATAGTTTAATTGATATGGTCACAACCTTGAATTTAGTACAGCTGATAAAAGATGTAACCAGGTTAAATGCAATACATCCCAGTAATTAAACTATTTTTGACCTTATATTTACTTCAAATCCAGATAAGTATGTAAAGAGTGGGGTGTTACCAGATTCAATGTCTGATCATCAGATAATTTTTTTGTATTAGAAATCAGAAAACTAGAAAGGTACCTAAAAATATTATACATACCAGGGTATTTAAACATTTTGATTATATCTCATTTATGCAAGAAGTAGAAAGTTATAATTGGGAAAGACCAGAATTAATTCCCAATGTGGGGGATGCATGGGATATGTTTCAAAAAGATTTAATTTGAATTTGTAATAAACACGCTCCCATAAAAACTAGGTTGATTAAATTAAATAATGCACCATGGTATGATTCTAGCCTGTTTAAAATTAAAAGAGCTAGAGATAAGGCATGGAAACAAGCTAAATTAGTAAAAGGAAATCAGGAGTGGATCAAGTACAAACAATTAATAAATTTGTATACCAAAGAAATTAGGAAGGCTAGAGAGGTCTATTGCAACAAAACTTTGTCTAAAGAAATGATGGAAAATCCAAGGGTATTTTGGAACACAATAAATAAGTTACATAAGGGTCCAAATATGGGTTATCCCAGTTATTTCCTAATCAATCGAAAGAAACTGGATATAGGAAATAAGGTAGTAAATGAGTTTAATACTTTTTTTATTAATATGGGTACTGATGCAATTAAATTGGGAGGAGAAAATGTAAACCAGGCTTCACAAAGAAATTATGAGATAAACAAGCCAGATAGTGCATATGCACAAACTGGTGAACAAGCTGAGTTTGAATTTACCCCTATTATGAGAGGTGAAGTTAGGGATTTGTTATTTAAAATGAATATCAATAAAGCAGAAGGTGTGGATGGTATTCCCAATATTTTATTAAAGTTTGCAGCCCCCATTATAGATCAACCCTTAGCAAATTTATTTAATTTGTCTCTTTTTTCTGCAGAATTACCCTCAGTTTGGAAAACAGCTAAGATTGTACCAATTTATAAGACAGGATCTAGGAAGCTTTTGGAAAATTATAGACTAATTTCCCTGTTACCAACTATTTCTAAAATTTTGGAAAAGATTGTTACAAAACAACTACAGGTATTCTTGAAAGATAAAGATATCCTAAATGGTTATCAATCAGGTTTTAGACCAGAGCATGGAACTAATACGGCTTTAATAAAGGTCACAGGAGATATTGTGGAGGGTCTGGACGTCTGGATGCCAGTGGGAGCAATCTTTGTTGATCTCTCAAAGGTGTTTGATACTTTGGACCATGGCATCCTCCTGTCCAGACTGAAAACCTGTGGTATGTCTGAATCGGTGGTAAACTGGTTCTGAAATTATCTTGATTCAAGACAACAGCAGGTGGCCATTAGGGAGTGGTCATCTGACTTAAAATTAATTGTTTCAGGAGTCCTACAAGGATCCATTTTGGGTCCTATATTATGCAATCTATACATGAATGATTTGAGGTTTGAACAACAGGGGGTGCAATATCATCTTTATGCTGATGACACAACTTTATATTTTGCTGATTTCTCAGTGAAACTTATTCAGCTAGTATTGCAACAGGCATTTGACTATTTGCAGGACTTTTTGCTTAGATCCAAACTAGTTTTAAATGAAAAAAAATCCCAGGTAATGGTATTTCATAGGGGAAATGGGCCTAAATTAGAACAAGATGGATTACAAAGTAATACATATCCAGGGGGTATTTTGAAACAAGTTGACAAATATAGATATCTGGGGGTATATTTAGATATAAAACTTCAATGGGATAGTCATATAGAAAGCATTTTGACAAAAGTTGGAAAGTGCTTGGGTTCATTATATAGAGTAAGAAACAGTATGCCTTTGGAAATTAGAAAATTAGTAGTAATAGTTGTGGTATTACCCATATTGGAGTATGGAAATTTGATTTTTATGGGTACTTCAAAAGAGCAGTTATAAAAGCTTGATGTTATGTATAATAAATTGGCCAGGTTTGTACTAGGTGTATCAAGAATGACACATAGAGTGGATATGTGTAAAGAACTGGACTGGTACACATTATCTCAAAGGCAAGATTTCAGTACAATTATACTTACTTTAAAATGTTTTTCAGGGAAAGCTCCTAAATACCTGGTTGAGAGTATTGATTTAAAAAATCCAGTTGAGGGATTGCGTTCTGCAAATATTTTAGAATGTTATGGTCCAAAATGAAGAACAGTGTGGGGAGGATAATCATTTCTTAAGTATGGGACCCTCCTTGTGGAATAACCTGCCTGGGAAGTTTAGACCCCTAGATAGGGATTTTCAGTTGTATCCAATAAAATAATGGCTTATTGACAATAGCAATTATGGGGGTTAGTTTAGATAAATAATGGACAATGGTATGATAATTTTTGTGATTTATATTTATTGTTTAAGTATTGCCTACCCTGTTAGTTAAGTATTGTGTCTTTGACATATGTATTTGTGGATGTCTTGGAAATGTGTTATATTTATTGATGTAAAAATGTGTTGTGGTCATTGTTCTTTTATGTATATTGTAGTATGCTGTAAGAGTAACTGGAACTGGCACCTTGGACCTCTCTGTAAAGGAGCTTAGGTTCAGTGAAGTTATCCATATTCATTATTTTATGAATACAAATTTTACTACTTACTACTACTACTACTACTGATCCCCCTAGATATGTATCCCAGCATTTTGTTTGCCTTTGCTGCTGCTTTCTTGCACTGTGCTTCAGGTCACTAGTGATCATCACTCCCAGGTCCTTCTCCTCCTCCTCTGATGCAGATACTCGGACTCCACCCACTTAGTACTCTGTCCTAGGATTCTTGGCTCCGATAGGCATAACTTTGCATATATTTGTGCAGGTTTCAAGCATTTCACCATGTTTTTCAGCATTTGTTATTAAATACTGTTTATTAATTTTATAGGTGCAATAACTCACTCCAGGCCATGGGTGTATAGGCGCATTAATACTCTTCACAGGTAGTTGGAGGACACTCACCCTTTGGCCTTGTGCTTCACAATGCATCTGGTGTGTGCATTAATGCACCCATACACCTATGGTCTGTCATTGGTTATATCTTACTTAAACTGTATTACTATGTGTTATCTTGTCTCTGGTGTCACAGGATCATGCTCTGCTGCACTTCTGTGCCCGTGAAAGCAGAAGCACCACAACCCATGTTCTGACATTCATTTCACAAATTACTTTGGACCAATAAAGGCTTCTGATCTTCAGTCATTCTCCATTGTTGATGTCTTTGGCTTTTAAAGACTCTTGCAGGACCAGGCAGTATATGCAGTGGTGTGGGCTGCAAAAATGTATTCCACTTCAGTAACCATATGAACAGGCCTCCTAAGTACATAACAAGAGCCCCTTTCCACTGTCCTTCCCTTGCTGAGTCCACTTGAATGTGCCGCATACCATTATTTACTATCATCTATAGAAACCCAATAATGCATACTGTTATACTATCATAAAACTGTTTTTCTTGGTATATGAATGAAAATAAATAATATCATTATATAAAATCAAAACCACAGAAGTTGACTAGTTCTTCTAAAAACAGATTGTTATAATGTTAATGTCATAATAATATTACTGTGTAATATCTAATATATAAAACCCATAAAATGAAAGGAATAGGAAAGAAAATATAAAATACTAATCATAATATAAAAATATCATTGTAAAGTATACATTGCTGCAAGGGAGAATATAATAATTGGCAAGGGTAAGGCAGAGTTGGGAACTACAGGGGCATATGCCTTGAGGTCGGCAAGGAATAGTAACAATGTTCATGGATGAAGTCAAGTGCTCGTACCAGATTGCAGCACAAAAGCCAATCAGTGATCACTAGCAAACACTAACATGGAGCCCATTCTAGAGGAGAGAGGAGAGAGTGAGTGCTGAAGTACTGTAACTACAAGCACTGAATTTGAAGAACTCATTAGGCCTGGATGGGATGAAATCAAGGGCGTTAAAGGACATGGGGAGGATCCAGGCAAGACCACTAGCAAATCTCTTTAATTGCTTATTAGGTACAGGTTAAGTGCTGGAGGATAGTGAATGTTGTCTCCCTACGTAAACATGGAAGCTGAGATAAGCTGAGATAAGCCAGGCAACTATAGACCAGTCAGACTGATGCTTTTAGTAGGGAAACTATCAGAATCTATTATAAAAGAGAGGATACTAGGACTTCTGGAGGCCAGCATCCTTCAAGACTCCAGTCAGGATAGATTTAGAAATCTGAGGTTATGCCAGATGAACCTGATCGAATTCTTTGATTAAGTTAAAAAGGCCATGGACGGGGTGAAGTAGTAGATATGTCCTGTACCTACAGTAGATATAAGTAAAGCATTTACCACCATCCCACATGGAAGATCATCAATGAAATTTGGTGACCTGGCAGTAATGGATAAGGTTATAAGGTGGGTAAAAAAACTGTCTGCTTGATAAGATCTAGAAGATAGTTAAAAACAGAGAGCCTTCAGCAGTCAAGGACTTAATGAGTTGGGTGCCACAGAGATTGTTTTTAAAAATGGTCCTCTTTAATATATGTATATGTTATATAAGGGAGGGGATCCAGGGAAATATGTGTCTTTTTGGAGATGATGCCAATGTCTGTGGTAGGGTGTGCATGAAGGAGGAGATAAGGAAACTGAAGAAGTCTCTGAAAAGACTGAAGAAGTGGTTAAGGATGTGGTAGCTGTAATGTAACCATAAAAAGTGCAAGGTAAAGCCCATATGAGCTGAGTACAGGGTACCGCACAGAATAGAGGGGGTCGAGCACAGGGTAAGAAAAAATAGAGGCTAAGTGAATTATTTTTCACATTTCATCTTGTACCAACAGTACATAGTGCCACACTTTAGATAAGCTGCAAAAATACCAGATTTATTTAATATTTTTCAGTTCACTGGTAAAAAGGCTGTGAAAACATTAAGGGCCTGATTCTCAAAGGGGATTTAGAGTGGCACAAGCAGCGACAAACAACAACTTGCACTGAAGCCCCTTGTGCCAGGTATCCTGCACCAGATTCAGGTACAGGAAGGGTCCCAACACTGATGTCCCAATACTTGTGGCAAGCCCTCCCTTGCAGCAAACACCCGGCACATGGGAAGGGTCACCCTCAGATCCCCTGTGGCAAATGCAAGCAGTCCCCCCATCCCCAAACCCCAAGTAAAATAAATATTATACCCCTTTTCCGGTGGTGTAGTATCCCCCGAACCCCAATGCTGCAGTAATATTTTAATAAGAATATGCCTCCACACCAATCCCTGCTGCTGCTGTAATACTTAAGTAATAATATGCCCCTCACCCTATCCCTGATGCTGCCATAATATTAAATTAAGAATATGCCCCCGATCCCCCATGCTGCCCCTGGTTGGTGAGAGGAGGGCTGTGCTGGTGCTGCTCTGTTACAGGATGAGGGGGAGTGGGGTGGTGGGCACAACCTGCTGGGGTGGTGGGTAGGCAGCCATTATATCATCACAGGAGGGTCTATGTTGTTACCTAAAAATAAAAGCAGCATCAGGGATCATGCGGTGGGGCATATTCTTACTGAAATATTGCAGCAGCATCGGGGATCTGTGCAGTGGGGAAATTGTTACCTAAATATTAAGGCAGCATCAGGGATCCAGTGGAGGGGGGGCCATAGACCACCAGAGAGTTATTATTTCTTATCTCTGGAGATCAGGCTGGGGCGGGGACCACAGTACATTACCTCACCATGCCAATATCACCTAGAATGTGAATTTCTAAGTACCTTTAGACCAAAATGTATACTAGGGCTGTTGGGTGAGGAAAGGGAAGACCTGAGGACTGATACAGTCCCATAACTAGACAGCCTTGTGCAGACTAGCCAGGATAATAAGCCTTTATTTTTTGACATTTTTATGTTTTTATATTTCTAGAAAATATATTACAAAATTAAGATAACTTGACACTGTATACAGTATTTCTTTGTGTCATCATTGCCAATTTTCATTTTTTTAATGTGCTTTCTATTTGCTTTTCTCAAACCTACTCACCAGTCAAGACTGTGGGTTCCATCCCCACAGCAGGAATTTTGGTTAAATCCCAGCATAGTACTGATGCTGTAGTGCAGCATGAGGGGGGGTGTTGCACTCTTGAGGTGGCATCCTTTGAATGAGATGTTAAACCACGGTCCAGTCTGCCTGTTCTGGTGGCTGTTCAGGTGGATGTTGAAGATCCTATGGCACTTCTCAAAAAGAGGAGAGGACAACTACTTCTAAGTCATTAATCTACAGTATTGTGTATAATCTTTCTGAAGAATAACAACAATACCTGGAGGTATATAGGCAACTAGTATTGTTTGGGGGATTATCATCTACAAATTTTAAGTGACTACTGTTTTTTTTTTTCAGGTGCATATGCATTCTCTGTGTATACTCTATATGTATATACATCATCTATTACATTTAAAATATTTTTATTGTGCCTTATACATTATGATTTTATTTAAGTGTTTGATAATACTTTTTATCTAATGTATTCTTATGTATAAGTATGTTTATGCAGCATAGCTATGTTGTGCATACTTTTTATTGTCATTCCCCCCGACCACCACCATTTCATCTGACTCTAGTATCCTAATTTTGTTACATTTCAAAAGAGGTAACTTTAACGTCTCCTAAAAGCCATCCTGTCTTTAGATCTACAACTCTTTCTTATGTATGTTAACTTGATATCAGTAGATTGCACTGTTGTTGTAGAAACTGTCATACTTTAAGAAGGGCTCTGTGTAGCCTGAAAACTTGTGTTCTGAAAAGTTATTTTATTTTTATTTCTTTTTTTTGTAATCTGTTTCTTCTCTCCTACTGACCAGCCCCCTTCCACCGCCCACCCTAGCCTCATCACCCCGGCGTTCACTGGACTCACCTCTCTCTGCTTTTACTAGCTGCCAGCTGCACTGCGGGGGGGGGGAGGGGTCAGCATCATCCAGCCAGTCAGAATTTTTCTAGGATTTTCATCCCGACCCCAAGCATGGAGGGAAGACATGCAATGTTGCCAATGGCCGTGCCATGATTACTTCCATGCGCAGCATGCTGGGTGTCTGTCCTGCATCCGCCCCCTACATTATGGATCCATTGTGCCAGCCCCCAGCCACTGTCAGGGGACAGTCATGCAGCAGACTCCATCATCACCTCTCCTGGAGAGATGAGAGCAGTCCTCCAGATACTCTTTCCTCTCCCTCCCCAGCCAACCCCCAGTGGCCCTACTCACACCATGAACACTGGTCGCTGGCATGGCAGGAGGTAAGGCATGGATGGCTCAGCCCTCCACACCACTGAGCCAGCACTGAAAAGTTATTGTTGATCTAATAAAAGGTTTTTAAATCATCTTTGTTTGTCTTTTTGTACAAGTATCAATACAGCTACAAACAAGTCACTACATAATTTTGGGCTTAAACTCACTATCTGGTTTTGATTTACACATTGCTGGTGAAGACCAGTTTAGAACAGTATAATGTATATCACTGTAGTTTATGCAGTTGTTTAGCTCTTACATTGTTGTGTTAATGCATCTGTGTTCTACAATAGTTGTGTATGGTTACAAAGGGCACAAACTACATCATACAGCTCTTAAAGGGTCCATATCACTAGTGTACACTTTAGAAACACCTACTGAGATTACTAAAATACTTCCTCAATGAAGATCAACAAGTTACACTAAGCCAGCCCGGTGGCTCTGAGGGTTGAGGAGCTGGATGCCACACCTCGTGCCACGCTGGCGACCCGAGTTCTGGAATGAGCCGGGAGTCACTGGGGTTCAGCAGGAGGGGAAGAGATTGAGTGTCCAGAGGACTGCTCTCTCTTCCTGGTGGAGGGTGTAGGAGATGTTCATTGATGGAGCAACCTCTGGTGGTAGCTGGAGGTTCACCTACTGAGCAGCATAGTATATGGCAGGGGTGGGCGGAGCTACAACACTATGTTGCCTTGCTGGCCAAGCTCCGCTGGGGATAGATGAAGGTGCCTCGATCTTCTAAAGCTCACACTCCCAACTCCAGGCCATCTCCTCTCTCCTGCCAGACTCGTATGTGCTGGGCACTTTGCCCTATAAGATAGAGTGCCCTGGGTGGATAGGGTGGCCCTACCTCCAGAGGGTTCAGACCCGGAGGTGGTGCTTGGTGGCACGATGGAGGAGAGGAGTGGTCATGGCAGGAGGTAGAGGCTGGGAGCTCCCGAGGTCACTGGAAGGAGTTCTCCAGGGTTGGAGATAAACAAAGTTAGAAAAAAAAAGTTACACAGGCATGGTCTTCTCATAGTAAACCCATGTTGACCCCCCCCCTTAACAATTGGAATATCTTCAGATGTTGTGTAATCTCATGTTTAATAGTCACCTCCAGTGTTCTCAAGATCAAGGCTAGGCTTACAGCAGGCCTAAATATCCTTTTTCACTTCTACATCCTTTTGTAAATGGAGAAGAACACTAATAAAATAAGTTTAAGTGCATGCATAATGTACTGTCAGAGCATATCCACTTTCTTGACCTGTGTGGAATGATAACATTGTAAATTTGTGGAATTTTGAAGGAATTCCATGACATTCTGTGAAACTTAATTGAATTTTGTCAGAATTTTGTGGAATGTTTGAAATGTATTAGTTTGAACATACCTCAGCTATCAATTGAGCTAGAAATCTAAAATGTGGTATAGTTATGTCTTGATAAGTGCTCTAATGGTGTGCCAAACATCAGGACATTAGGATGCATTGTCTCAAAATTGTAGGTACTCAATATATGTCATTTTATTTTTGGTCGGAAATTACATTAATGTTTTCAACTGCATGTAATTCAGGCACCTTTAGAGCTTATAATCTGAAACGATGTGCATATATACATGGAGTAATAACCCTTATACCTGCAAACTTTTATAACATTTTTATGAATGCTTTAAACATTACATTAAGACAACTAAAACTGAAATGTTTGCAAAATGTTTGGCTATCTATAGCACATCTCTCTTTAAATCTAGATACTTAAAATGTGGTGCACAAACTCACATTGCACATCTCTCTATATCCTGACACTGTGGAGAAATTTGGATAATACTTTACAAAATTAGATAAGAATAACTGAAAATTAAATTTCAGTTAAATATTTGGCCACCCACAACTCTCAACCTTTCAGTTCAGGTCTCTTAAATGTGGTACACATAGGACAACCATCATTACTGCTATACCTGTTAAATTTGGTATCATTTGGATACAATCTTTTAAAACTATACCAAAATAACTGAAATGTAAAATGTGAAGAAATTCATTGGACTTTTAAAAATTTATTATTTTGGTCCTAACTCAACCTTCTATTGAGATAGAGATCTGCAATTTGGCAAAATTACTGGTTGATAAAAGTTCTCAGGGTGCACTAAACATCATGATACCAGGAAGCATCTTTACAAAATTATATGTGCTCAAAATTTGTCATTTTATTTTTTATGTGAAATTTTATGAAAACTTTTATCTGCATATAACTCAGGCACATATGGAGCTAGAAATTAGACACTGGGTACATATATTATTACAGTAATTTCCCAAAATCTGCAAAATTTTGATGAACGCTTCCAAAATGATACTAAACTAAATTCTAAATGTCGGCAAAATGTTTGGCTAACTATAATATAGCACAGCCCCCTTTAAAGCTTGAGATGTATAAATTAGTGCACATACCCATGTTTCACATTTCTCTAAGCTGTGAAACTGTGGAGAAATTTGGATAAGAAATGTTAAAATTTGATGGAAAAAAATGAGCATTAA
The DNA here is from genome assembly GCA_016271365.2 of Neoceratodus forsteri. NCBI lineage: Eukaryota > Metazoa > Chordata > Ceratodontiformes > Ceratodontidae > Neoceratodus > Neoceratodus forsteri. Next base: position 577,154,517 of record CM028134.1, on the reverse strand, counting down.
ATTTTGGTTAAATTTTTGGACACTCATAACTGAGCTCCTTTTCAGCCTAGAACTCTGTACAGTAATTGAGTACATTTGTGTAAGCCATTAGTGCATGTATACCTACCAAATTCATTTGTATATGTACTTTTAAAACTAGACAAAAATAACAGAAATTTAACATTTGGGAAAATTCTACCAAAGTTTCATGCAAATCCTGCAGAATTCCATAGGATCAGAATGCTAGTTTTGCTGGCATTCCACTGGCAGAATTGTATATTCTGCACAGTTCTACTACTTACATAAACTCCCATTTTTAAATATTAAAATCTTAAATTAAGTTTTAAATAATATGTTTCTGTAGAAACTACTATACCTGAAGATGGGATCTATGCATCCTTAAAGCTTGTATTATGACATTGTTTTTGGTCCAATAGAAGGTACACAATCACCCACTTGGTTCATTCCAAACAATGGAATGATAACAGTATGTGAATCAGTATTAGGAAATGGCTTGCACATAAAACATTGGCTTGCATTAGTGTTGTGTGGAATGCATAATTTTGCCAGTGGAATTAGCATAGAATGACCAGTCTATCAGCAGAAGTTCACTGGTCCTTCTGTGGAATTCCACCTACTGTGATCTGAAGGAATTATATTCTGCAGAGCATTTTTCCATGGAAAATCATATCACAACCACTTCTGTGGACAATATTTTGATATTTGGAATAGAATTCTGCAGAAATACAGCTGAAAATCAATTCTGCATTTTTATGCTGTGGAAACCCATTCTGCATTTTTCTGCTGTGGAATTCCACTGGTCTGCTTCTGACAAAAGTTGACAAAATGTTAGTGGAATTTGAAAAAAATCTGTGAAATTCCATTCTGCCAGAATTTGAAAATTCTGTGTACCACTAGCTTGCATGTTCAATGCAGTTCTCTTTTAAATTATTGATAGGGGAATTTAAACTAATACCATGCTAAGAAAGAAAATTATGCCAATGCTTGACATGTAGAGGAAACACTCAGTTGTTTACTAGCAATTCCAAAATTCAGTGGTTTGGAAGTTTCCTTAGATGTTAGTGAAGGTGACATGGCAACATTTTTGTTGTGGAGAGAGATGTTGTCAATATTTACCTTGGGCACAATGTCCCCACATAGTTTCAGTGATATATATTAATACTGCCACAAAGACCAATCACAGTTGTGAGAGTGGTCTCATGCACACCCTTAGGGTAAGAAAACTGCAGTCTGAAGCTGAACAGTTCTGATAATCTAAGAATCTGACACCAGTCTCACAACCATAAGAGTGATATTGGCAGTGGTATTTATATATCATGTGATCAATAATATATTTAAAAAAAATACCTAAACATGCCCATTTCTAGGGCAGCTGCACATGAGACATGCTTCACAGAATAAGAATGCCTCATGTGTAGAGGAAAGACTCGCTCCCTCAGTCTACAGTAGTTCACCTTGTGACCCTATTTGCAACTCTGTTACTTACTCTTTTGGAGTATTCAATTGGATCTCTACTCCCTCCCCTTTCTTTGGTCTTCATATCTATGTGGTATGCTTTCCCTAATTGTTGCAGCATCTATTCTTTAAATTAAAATAAATTAGTTAATGTTTCAGCAAATTTTTAGTTTTTTTCTACAATAAGTAACCTCTTAATGGAGTATTTAATTTTATCGAGTAATATACATTTGTGACATGTATTTTACACCATAATAAGCATGTGTTATCCATTGCTGTATATACAGTAAGATCAATTATTTCTCTCTCTCTGCACACTTTATAGATGCTGATGAGCTATCACTTCACTTATTTCTCTGTTCTTTGTGCACTGTCTGGTTAAGTGATGTTATCTTTTTGTTTTCCAATACCAGTGTTTGTAAATTTACCTTTAAGGTTGCTGTGTATAAGAACTGTGTTATTGTTCAGCTTAAAAAGAACTTGCTGCAGGAAGAAGTTTTACATCAACACATTGCAGTGTAAGTACATTGGTATTTGAAATCTACATCAGTTAGTTGCTTAATATGTTTTTATTCTTTAAACTAAAATTAATTTGAAACATTTATTTTATGAGGTGTGGCCTTCTTGACTGCTGCCTGTTGGTGAGTCTACTGTTTTTTTTTTTCTGCATGATTGTTGATGAGACACAGTTATTTTACATTGTTACAGGTATTTCATATCATATTAAATACTGAAGTTGCCTGGATGGCAGGAGACAAACAAATAATGGACCTATGGCTGCTTTTCAACTAGTATCTCATATGTTTCTTTGGTCTTTTACTGTGACTCAGGTATTAGCATCAAGAGGCTTAGAGCATACTTACATCATCATCCAATTAGGTAAGTTCATAACAAGAGGACAGAGAGCATGTCTGAGGAGAGGATCAGAATATACAACTTTTACCTTCTGGGTATCGTACTCAACTACTGTATGTTGGCCAAATACATGCTGATGGATTTATTGCTGAATCAGACTCCATTCTCTCCCCCCTGAGGGAGGGAGTTGTGGCAAGTTGAGGCAGTATAGCAGAGTGGGTTATGGATCTAAGCTGTAGATCCCGAGACCGAGGTTTGAATCCCACAGCCACCTAGGTGCATACTGTGTGATTCTGAACAAGTCACTTAACTTCCTTGTGCTCCTAGGACCCCAGGTCACATCTGGAAACAAGCTTCAGCTTAGTGTGCTACTCCTGGTTCAACAATGTTCTCTTTCCCCCTACATTTTAAAAAAAAGAAAAACACACACTCAAATTTGAAGTTAAATGGCCAATTTATATGTTTATTACTGATACTGCCAGCAGTAATATTAAAACATGACATGCACACCTATGAAATCTCTTGTCCACCCATCCAGAGAGGTAAATCTGGCCACAGTTTATTCATTTACGAACAATTTAATTCTGCCTATTTTAGCCTCATCTGTGGGTGGGTGAGGGAGGGTTGGATATAAATGCCAGTTGACATACTAAATCAGGATAAGCTGTTGGTGGTATTTTTGGTGAATAGGGGAAATTTGGCCAGGATACCAGGGAATTTCTCCTCCTTTTGACATGCCATGTGATCTTTAACATCCAACTGAACAACCACCAGAACAGGCAGATAGAAACATAGAAACATAGACTTTGATGGCAGATAAGGACCACTAGGCCCATCTAGTCTGCCCATTTCCCTACCTACAGGATAGGCCGCAGATCCTAGTTAACCAACAGCCTATATCTTTCTGCTCCCCACAAGAATTGCCTTATGTCTGTCCCATGCATTCTTGAATTCTCCCACAGTTTTAGACCCCACAACTTCCTCAGGAAGGCTGTTCCATGCATCCACTACCCTCTCTGTGAAATAATACTTCCTCACATTGCCCCTGAACCGCCCTCCTTCTATCTTTAAATTGTGTCCCCTTGTTCTTGCAAGTCTCTTTTTCTGAAAGATGCTACCCTCTTGGACTTTGTTGATTCCCTTGAGGTACTTGAAAGTTTCTATCATGTCCCCCTTCTTTCCTCAAGGGTATACATATTAAGCTCCTTTAGTCTCTCCTCATCGGCTTCTCTTGCAGACCCTGCACCATTTTAGTTGCCCTCCTCTGGACTGCCTCTATCCTGTCTATGTCCTTGCGAGATGGGGTCTCCAGAACTGGACACAGTATTCCAGATGGGGTCTCACCAACTGTCTGTACAGAGGGATAACAACTTCTTGTTTTCTGCTGCTGATGCCCTCCTATACATCCCATATACCCTGGCCCTCCCTACCGCCTTCTCACATTGCTTGCTAACCTTAAGGTCATCTGATATGATTACCCCCAGGTCCCTTTCCTGTTTTGTTGTTGTTACTACCTCCCCATCCATTGTGTATTCTTCCCCTGGGTTCTTGTTTCCCAGGTGCATTATTTTGCACTTTTTTGCATTGAATCCTAGCTGCCATACGTCTGACCATTCCTCCAACCTTGCCAAGTCCCTTCTCATCCTTTCCACGCCTCCTTGTGTATCAACCCTGTTGCAGATCTTTGTGTCATCTGCAAAAAGGCATACTTTTCCTTCCAGTCCCTCTGCAATGTCACTGATGAAGACATTAAAGGACTGTGCCCAATGCTGAACCTCGCGGTACCCACTAGTAACCACCCTTTCTTCAGAGTGGACTCATTTACAATTACCTTCTGTGTCCTGTTGTCCAGCCAATGTTTTACCCAGGCTACCACCCTGGGACCCACTCCCAGGCTGGTTAATTTGACTAATAATCTTGTGTGGGACTGTGTCAAATGCCTTGCTAAAGTCTAGGTAGGCCATGTCCACAGCCCTTCCCTGGTCTACTACTTTGGTCACCCAGTCAAAGAAATCTATTAGATTTGTCTGACATGACCGTCCTGCTGTGAACCCATGCTGCCTTGGATCCTGTGCTCCACTGACCTCTAGGTACTCAACTATTCTTTCCTTCAGAAGTGACTCCATCACTTTCCCTACCACAGAGGTCAGACTGACAGGTCTGTAGTTTCCTGCCTCTGTCTTGGTCCCACTTTTGTGAAGGGGAATCACATACGCCTTCCTCCAGTCCTCGGGTACCACACCATCCTCCCATGATTTATTAAAAAGAGTAGCCAGTGGTTTCACTAGTTCCTTCCTTAATTCTTTTAGAATTCTGGGTGAATTCCATCAGGACCCATTGCTTTGTCCACCTTCAGTTTTAGGAGTTCTTGCAGAACCCTTTCTTCTGTGAAAGGACTAGGATCGACCCCCCCCCATCAAGAGTGCTTCTGTTGAGCCGGCCCGTCGGCGCAGCGGTGGGATTTCCGCTTGTGACACTGGCGACCCGGGTTCGGGAATGGACTCGGGTCACTGGAAGGGTCGGCTGGGGGGAGAAGGATTGAGTGTCCTATGGGCTGCTCTCCTTCTCCAGGGGGAGGGGGGGCTGGATACTCGGAGCACGAGTGATCCCCGGCAGAGGCTGGGAGTCGCACAGCTACCGGCACACGAAAGACACTTTGGAGGTGGGACAGGATGTCAGGCGTCATTGCACGTCCCGCCTCCCGGAAAATACGGAAAAATGGCTGCGGTCATCCTCTATAAACCCACAGCGGCTTCAATTAACCCAGGCGGCCCTCCGACCTAATACAGGTCCTGGGTGTTGGCCCATCCCGTAGGAGCCCCACCATGGGGGTAAGCCACAGGGGCTTCAGGGCTCGAGGCTGTTCTGGGGGGTGGAAGCCATCGGCCCGTGACTGGGCGGATACCCTGGACGACCGGGCAGGAGGAGAGAAAAAGAAAATAGAAAAAAAAAAAAGAGTGCTTCTGTTAATTGGATTAGGCACTTCCCCCTCCTCTTTTGTGAATACTGAGCAGAAATATTTGTTCAGTATTCCTGCTTTTTCACTGTCCCCCTCTGCCCACCCACCGTTCATTCTATTCAGCCTCACTATCCCTCCCTTTGTCTTTCTACGCTCGCTGATGTACCTATAAAAGGTTTTATCCCCCTTCTTATCTGAGTTGGCTATCTTTTCCTCAGTTTGGGCCTTTGCTATTCTGACTTCCCTCCCTGCTTCTTTCTGCCTTAACTGGCACAGCTCTGTCCTGCTCCTTCTGTGTTTCCTTATACTTCCAGAATGCTGTCTTTTTTCCTGGCTTTCACAGCCACCTCCTGGAGAACCATAGTGGCTTTTTCTTTTGTTTTGATTTATTTATTTGCTTCACACAAAGGCTTGTTGCCTCTGTGATGGCAGTTTTGATAATTCCCATTGTTGCTCCACACCTCCTTCTAGCCTGTTTGCTAGTGCTTTTCTGAGGCATTCTCCATCTTGCAAAGTCAGCCTCCTAAAGTCCGTACCTCACTTTTGTATGGCTTGACTCTGTAGCTGAGTTTAACGTGAACCTCACTGTTTGATGGTCACTTGTCCCCAGATGGAAACCCACTTCTAGATCTGAGATCCTCTCACTGCCCCCGTTTATGAGTACGATGTCTAAGATTGCTCCCTCATGAGTGGGTTCCGAAACTAGCTGTCTAATACCTGCCACATGTAGGGCATCAAGAATGGCCCTGCTCTTGGATGTGGCTGCAGCAAATGTGCTCCAGTTAACATCTGGCATATTCAGGTCTCCCAGCAACAGTATATCCCCTTTCTCTGCCATTCTAAGAATGCCTTCCATCATATCCTTGTCCATTCCTTCCCCTGACATGGGGGTCTGTACAACCCTGTGGATTGTGGTGCCCTTCCAGTCTCCAAGGTGACCCACAGTGCCTCCTCTCCTCCCTGTTTACTCTTTTGTTCAGTTGCTTTTATCCTTCTTTACATAGAGAGCGCTACTCCTCCCCCTCTTCTCCCCTGTCTGTCTCTCCTGTAGGTTATGTACCCTGGTATGTTAACATCCCTGTCATGGTTCTCTGTGTACCATGTTTCTGTGACTGCTGCGATATCCAGGCATCCCTCTTCCATTAAGGCCACCAGCTCAGGGAGTTTGTTGCCCAGACTATGGGCATTGGTACTCATTACCCTCCATTTCCTGATGGCCTTACCCCCTTTTGCCCCATCCTTATCCTTCTTGCCTTTGTCACTTTCTCCATTTACCCTGCCCTTCTCCCTATCGACACCTCCATGTTGGTGTTTGCCACACTTACTACCGTGATTGTTTGGGGGCTAGGATTTTCTGCTCCTTTCAGTGCCTCCCCTTGGCTGGTTTAAAAGCTTGCCAATGAAGCATTTAAACCTATCACCTAGGATCCTGGTTCCCCTCCCAGACAGATGCAGCCCATCATGCCAGTATAGGCTTGCATCACTCCAGGTGGACCCCAGTCCCCAATGAAGCCAAATCCCTGAGCTCCACACCAGTTTTTCAACCACTGATTGAATCCCATGGTACGGAACACCTTAGCCTCTTCTATGCCATAGATGGGTAGCACCTCCGAGAGGTTACCTGTGTGCTACTTGACTAAGGCCCTCCCACTTCCACAAACTCTTCCTGCACTTCTAATCCTTTCTTAGCCAGGTCATTTGTCCCTAGGTGGACAATGACATCCAGCTCCCTCCCTGTGCAGCTGCTCTGGCAATCCTGAGGATTCGCTCCCTGTCCCTCAAGCCATGGTGCCAGGCAGGCACCTACCCCTCTCCCTTCCTTGCCCAGTTCTACCTTCCTAATCAATGAAGTCCCCACCAGGAGTTGTTTCTTCCCTGCAGGGTCCCCTGCCACCCTCCTGTGGGTCTCCTTTGTGGAGGTTCCAGCATCCTCCTTGGTTCCACTGTAGGTGCCTCCATAGAGGAACCACACTCTGCCAGAATGGCATAGGAATTGTGAGAGGTACAACTGGAGGGATGTGCCTCTGTTCCACCACCTTCACCCTCTCTGAGCCCACTGTGGTCCAACCTCTCCTCTTTCTTGGCAACCTCTGAGGCAACGGCAGTGGCACTGGTGGTCCTGGATGGAAGAGGAGGTCCCACAAATCCTGGCCAACTCAGCCTGGAGATGAGCAACCTCCTCCTCAGCTCAGAGAGGTGCCTGCAGATGGGACAACACCGCATCCTCCAGAACATCTCCCGGAAGACTGCTGCTCCACAGCCACTGCACTGCACCACTCCAATCATGTCTTATTTCTGGCCCCTTAACTGTTTGCAATCCTTACTCTTTCATCTGTTTTTTCTCTCTCTCCTTACTTTCTGCCTGTGTGCCCTTTAAGCTCCTGATTGTCCTGTTCTGAGACAAGAATATCCTATATTTCTCAGTAGACCACTTACTTGTTCAGAGGCAGACCTCCAGCAGCTAGAGGGGGCCGGAGAGCTACTCTTGCCCTTCTAGGATGGTGAGTCCTTGGTGGTTCTGTGATCACTCACTTCCTGCCCCTAAACAGGAAGTTCCTGTTGTCAGTCAAATCCTGTGCCTATAAAAATAGAACTAGCTTTGGGTGGAGGGAGGGAAGGAGGGCAATATAGTCCCAGCAGAGAAGTTCAGTCACACAGCAGTCCTTTCTCCTGGTGTCTTCTGCCAAGCTATTAGCAGAATCTTTCTAAGGCAGTCTTTAAATGTAGCTTCCTTCTAGCTAAGCCACTCCCCCTACTTACCAGATCTTTCCAAAAGTAATTTAAACCTCACAGCAGTTAAGTCCTTTTAGTCACCTGAGATTTACACCTAGATGACTTTTCAGTTACCCATTCAGTTCAGTTAACCCACACACTTTTTTTTTTGTATGTTAGTTTTTTTACCCTAAATTAAATGTCCAAATCCAAAAGTTCTTCTACTTTAGTCCCAGCAGAGAAGTTCAGTCACACAGCAGTCCTTTTTCCTGGTGTCTTCTGCCAAGCTATTAGCAGAATCTTTCTAAGGCAGTCTTTAAATGTACTTTCCTTCTAGCTAAGCCACTCCCCCTACTTACCAGATCTTTCTACAAGTAATTTAAACCTCACAGCAGTTAAGTCCTTTCAGTCACCTGAGATTTACACCTAGATGACTTTTCAGTTACCCATTCAGTTCAGTTAACCCAAACACACACTTTTTTTTTGTTTTGTATGTTAGTTTTTTTACCCTAAATTAAAGGTCCAAATACAAAAGTTCTTCTACTTTAGTCCCAGCAGAGAAGTTCAGTCACACAGCAGTCCTTTCTCCTGGTATCTTCTGCCAAGCTATAGATAGGATCATAGTTTAACATCTTATCCAAAAGAAAACAGCAATAACCCCCTCCCCCCTTTTGAGTGAGGGGGTAGTGGGTACCAATGCCTTCACAACATGGCAAACAGGGCACAGGGAAAAGGGAGAGCATCCTCAAGAATCTGTAATCACCAACTGATTCACATTGATCAAAGTGAGTATGTGATTTGAGTCCCAGCTTTAAGTGCAGAAGTATTTGACTTCATAGTCTGAGGTTTCTGAAAAGGAAGCAGTAATTGAGATCAGGAAAAGTTTAAACTTCTGGTACAAAATAAAGGCCTATTCATGGAAAATGAAAAAATTGCACTGCTCACCCAGTCTTGTCTTTCAAATTTCCACCTCTCTGATCCAATATAACTCTCTCGATGCCAAAATATTGCAAAGCAGATACAGACATATGGTGTGCTTCCTTAAAATGTTTGGCAATGGCATAGCTTTCTTTATATGTTCTAATAGCTGTTTTGTGCTCTGCAATCCTAAGTTTCAGAGTGCGTTTCGTTTGTCCCACATAGAAAATTCCACATGGACAAGTAAGCACATATGACACCTTCAGAGCTACAATTAATAAACTGTCGAATATTGAATCTTTTCCCAGTTCTAGGATGTTCAAAAGTGGTAATATTTCTTGTACCACCACAATGTGTGCAGTGTCCACATTTGTAATTACCTACTGGGACTGTTGGCATCCAATTCATGGTGTTCAATGGTTTTGGTATCAAACTATGAACTACCATGTATTTAACATTACGACCGCTGCAAAAGGCAGTTCTTTGAGGTTCTGCAGTGATTTCAACAAACTTTCTATTGCCTTTTAAGACACTCCAATGTTTCTTTACAATCTCTACAATCTTGTTTGCTTTAGGGAAGTACTAGGTAACAAAAGTAATTTCTGAAAGTGTTTTTTGCACTTTACTCTCATTGTTAAGTTCTGGTTGTTTATTGATTAGTCCCACATGATTTGCTTTGCTAGCATAAGTGTAAGTTTTATTAATGACATAAAGTTTGTAGCGTCTTTGAGAAAACCTGTTTTTCATTTCTTTGCTACATGCTTCAAAATCCTTTTGCTGACTACATGTTCGTTTTGCTCTTAAAAACTGTCCTTTTAGAATATTATTTATAAGGATTTGTGGGTAACCGCTGTCTGCATATAAAATGGTATTCTCTACTGTTGGTTTCCAAAACATCTTGCATTCAAGCCTGTCATTACATTTAAATACAGTAAAATCCAAAAAATGCATTTGATGCTGATTATATTCCATTGTAAATTTCAAATGTCTACTAGATGCATTGATGTATTCGAGAAAAAGAGCTAGAACATTTTCAGAACCATGCAAGATCAAAAAGCAATCAACAATATAGCGGCGCCATACAAAAATATTATTGAAAAATGGATTTGTAATGTCTTGAACAAACTTTTGTTCCCACTCCCCAACATAAAGATTTGCCAAGTTAGGAGCAAATGTGGTGCCCATACTTGTGCCTTTATTTTGAGTATAATATTTTCCATTAAAATTAAAAAAAATTGGACTCCAACACTGACCTGGCACAATTTACTTTAAATGCTGATGGTGGTGTACTATTGCTTTACCTATGTGCAAGAGCTTTAGAAATTACTTCCAATCTGCCTTCATGCGGAATATTAGAATATAGACTAACAATGTCTATACACACTAGAAAATCTTCTTTTTGTATTGCGCATTCAGACAGAAATTGGCACAAATGGTTAGTGTCTTTAATATATGACGTGAGTGTGGGCACAAACTGTTTAATATGAACATCAATTAATTTTGATAAACCTTCAGTGGCTCCACCTACTGAGGACACAATTGGCCTGCCTAGCACAGAGATCATATTTGTATGAATTTTTGGCAAAAAATACAGAGCAGGTTTCCGTAGTTCCTTTACAATCAAAAATTCAGCCTCTTTTTCACTTATCCATTTATTTGCCACAGCTTCATTAACAAGAATTTCAATATGTCTAGATATGTGTGGAGTAGGATCATTTTGTAACACAGAATAAAAATCAACATCATTTAGCTGCAAATTTGCTTCAGAAATCTAGTCATTGAGACTCCAAATTACTACTGCTCCATCTTTGTCTGCAGGGTGAATCATAACATCAACCATATTAACTCATTAAGTGCTTCTCTTTCTGCTTTACTGATATTCTGACAATCATTCTAATTATGTTCTTTTAATAAATCATCCATTTCTCTTTCAACAGCTCAAAAGTAAGCTTGCAAGGCTATACTCATGGGGGGAGAATTTCAATTTATCTCTAAGGCCAGAGTCACTATGGCTGTTATCAGATATACTCTCTTGAATAATTTCTTCATTTGAATTGTCAGAGGCATAAAATTATTTTAATTTCAACAACCTAAAAAACTTTCGGAGATTGGTTTTTATACCAAATGTGCTAGGTGTATCTGTTGGTATGAAGGTGAGACCTTTTGATATAACTGAAATTTGAGCTGCAGTAAAACTTTCATCAGTTAAATTCACTACTTCTACTGATAGTTCCATTTGCGAGGTGATCGCCACGGTTGATTCCTCTGGTTCCAATTCCCTTATCCTTGTCTCCTCCCTCTGTTGCCTTGACCTCTTTTTCCTACACCTCCCTCTCCTTATCTTGCATAACCTTGTGTCCAAAATTGACTTTCCATTGTTAATCTTTTCCTAAAAAGGGACCTGTATTTCTGTTAGAACTAGAGCTAGAAGTATCAATTTCTATTTCCAATGATAGATTCATATTTTGATCATTATCTGTAAAACGCCCAATTTCAAACCACTTAAAGGGTACCTAAACAAGCCATTTTTTAAAACTGCAAATTCCAAAATCTGGCATTACAGCAAGGTAAAGTAAAGGCTGCTGTTTACATTTATGCTAAAACTGCATTTATATAAATAACATAAATGCAGTTTCATAGCTTTTGAAAATGTAAACATCAGCCATTCACTTTCAAAAAACAGCCTTGGTTTCTCCCTAAGATGTTTGCCAAGTGTGTTAAGTGATGTCATGATGACATAATTGGAGTCAGAGACAGAGACCCACATATATTTCTATATAGTGCTAACTAGTTCTTCTTTACCTCTTTGTTTTGAATTGTTGTACCAGAATGATCAACACCATGTATTAACTCATGGATTATTTTACTCAGTAAATATGTTAGGCTATGATTTTGTTCATTTTGTTTACTTTAACTTGCAGAAAATGTTTTGCAATCCAGCTGACTTTTCTTTGGAAACCTGCAGTACAATACAATACTTCAAGTACCTGATGATCTAGTGGTTATGTGAGGCACTTAATTTTGTTTTTTCTTAACCAGAAGAGACACACTAAGCTGAAACCTTGTTTACAAATGTGGCCTGGGAGCACAAGGAAGCTTAATGACTTGCTTAGGATCACAGCAAAGTACCAGTCTGGTTCATTTCCAAAGCTCATGCTGTCTTGTTAATCCACAAATAAGGCTTTCTTTTTCCACGTGAACCTCCTGCACCTAGCCTGATTTCTGTTGAACATCCCACCATCCATACCCTGTCTATAGTACTGCATGGAGCCCCATATGTGCTTATGGTCTCACGAACAGAATTATCACACCTCAGATTGTAATCTTGTATATCAAAGAGTTGTGCACACCTATACCAATACATATCATCAGCTGGCACTGTTAAACATGCCTCACAAATCACTCTCCAGTCCACATTCTCAATGTTTGACTTCTGCTCCTACAGTAAACATTGAGTGTATCACCACCCTTCTGCACAGTGAAGGTAGTATGTACAGTTCCCCTATTGTTTTGTCCCCCCACCTCATTAACCAACAACTAAGTCTTCCTGGAGGGCCAAGCAATAAGCATCATGACTCCCCCAGAAAAACTGCTGTGCATGCCCTCATAAGGGATGCACATACAATAGATAACAATATTATTAGCAGGAGAGGCATACTAATATGAGCGAATCCACCTAACTTCCAGTGTCAGTCTACTCCTTCACCCGTGATCTGCAGAACCCTGCAGCAATTCTTTTCTAGTACTTTTCTGTGCTCTACTGTGCAATGCGAGTTGGCTGGCTACCACCCTTCCAAATCTTGAATGAGCTATACACAACTCCCTCAATACTGTCCTAACAAACATCAACACCCCCCCATCCTGATGGTAATCTCCTCACACTAAATTAAAGTAACAGTTTAGGTGCAGCCCTTACACTTTAAGTATTTGTCATTGCTTTCTACTCTCATCCACAGTCAGGTAGTGATGACGATGCTGGCAGCCCCACATTTCAGATCTCACAGTGATCTGCTCAACTTCCTCCTTCATGCCTTCAACTAACCTGAATATAGCTGTATCCTGCTAGAATGGCCTCTTCAGTCCCTCTCTGGCATTCATTCTTCTCACCTGCTTCTCACAGCAAAAACCGATGAGTTCACTACCCTTCCACATCATGAATGTGGTTAGTACAGTCTCCCATGCTATCTTTACATATTAATAATACACATGATCTTCTGGTAAGCCAGGCTGATAGCAGCTTGGCACAAGTGAAACAACAGGCTTTTCTACCCATATAAGATCTAAGCCACCTATGATTAGGCACTATTTAATGACGTGCATAATGATGTGCACACCCACCATTTAATAGTGCCTAATCAAAGGTAGCCTAGATCTTTTAAGGATAGGAAAGCCCATCATCCCCCTTGTTCCCTGTTGCTATCAACCTGACTTACTGGAAAAACAGGGACTGTTCTACTTGCATTCATGATGCAGAAGGGTGACGAGCTCAACAGTTTTCAGTGTAAGGAGGAATAGTGAAGAATTAATACAGAGGGGGACTGAGGAGGCCACTCTTGCAAGGTACTGCTATAATCAGGGAAGGGGAGGACAGAAGGAGAGAAATATGAGCAGAATAATGTGAGAAATAAGATGTGGGGCTGCCAGCACCATGATCACTTTCCTAACCCCATTGTCCTGGCCAATATTCCCCTTCCCATAAAACCAGTTCATGCAATTGTCCAAAGCTGTGTCTGGATATTAATGTAGGAAATGGCTGCCAATACACGTTCAGTCACTTCACTAGCAGTCTAGTACTGCCTGTAAAGCACTTTGGGATACAATGTGTATGAAAATCACTATATAAATGCTGATTCTTATTATTATTATTACTTCTCATGAAAAAAGAAAACAGGCATATATTTGATTTTTGAGATGGTATGAACTCCAACATTGGACTGCATACGAACTTTGCTAGAAAGAAGTAGTGGATCTAGAGGGTAGTGAAGAGTGTGGCGCAACCCCCTCCCCACACACGTAGTAACGTATTTGCTTGCTGCTGCTGCATTTCACTTTGTTGAAGAAGTCTGATATATTGATTGTACAAATGTTTACATTCAAACTGTAGATTACATTTGTAGGTTCTGTCAAAAATGTACTAGAAAAGAATAATAGCAGGAAATGCAAAGGTTTGATAAAAATGTTAAAAAGTGCATATTATGCATACACACCACCCCAGCACCCCCATTGTAGCATCCTGGATCCAATAAAACCCGTAGACCACCAGGTTATTCAAGATTTGTACTGCACTGTGGTTTGCCACTGAGAAAGTCGGTTGGATTAAAACACAATTTCAGCATGTTAAAGTAAACAAAATGAACACACCCATAGCTGAACATGTGTATTATACAAAATAATGCACATGGTTGTAATCGTTTGGGTAAAACAATGCTATACAAAGGGAAAAAATAACTACTTAGCACTACAGAGAGTCATACATCTCTCTGACTTTGGTTCCAATGATGTCATCACATAACACATTTGGCGGCCATTTTAAGAAGCAGGAAAGGCAGTTTTTTTGAAATTAGAAGGCTGATTTTGCAATATTCAAATGCTCTGGAACCACATTTAGGTAAATTATATAAATGTAGTTTTAGCATTAATGAATACAGCAGACTTTCCTTTAGTCACCTATGGAGTCAGATATTTGAATAGTTTGTTGTCAAAATGTTGTTAAGGTATCCTTTAAGTTTGCCATGATATGTGTAAATAATTCCACCTACTTAGTCCCCATTCTCTTTCTTGCTTTTGTTGTTTATAATACTTTAATTCCATCTTAAATTTCTCTAGCTGATTATCAATTTTTGTTTTAATTTCAGTCAGTTGTTCAGCTGAAAACATTGTAAACATTTTATTTTCTAAAGCTTGAACATTTCACAATATTGCATCACATTACTTCTTTACCTTTTTCAATATTAATAACATCAAATCTAAACCACCTTTGTTCACAACTTTTTCCCATTCTGCCATAAATTCCTTATCTTCCAGACAAAATGAGGGTGTTTTTTGAATTTTCAACCCACGTGGTATGTTTTTTTCTCACCAGTATTGTGAAAGAGATATGGTATGCATCTGAAATCTTGTATATTTTTTCTTTAAATCTTCTAAATTATATGCTTCTGTTTTAAATTGCATTTGTCTATTGTTTGCATTGAAAAATTCTTCAGTTTGTGCTAGAGAAAAAAACAATTTGCTCTTCTTCAACATCTGAAATGCTGAGCATCAGTATTAACCGCTGCTTCTGCCATTTTTAACCAGGAGCTAAATGCAAATGCTCTTGTCCACTGAGCAAAGAAGTAACAAGGAAAAATACAAAAATTTCACTGCTCACCCAGTCAAAGTTCCGGACTGATATTGATATAAATAGAAACAGTGGTGCACTTTACCAGGACATCTTGTAGAAAAAAGCACTTTCTGAAATCAGAAAAATGGTTAGCACTCCTAAAGCACTTCCAGTACTATTTATTTTATGTGTAAAACTTCATCACAGCATTTTAAGCAGCAAATGGCAAATTACAGCAGCAGGTAAACAGGCATAGGGTAATCCATAACATCAGGTCCATAGGAGTCTATAAATAGTAATGAAATATTTAGCCCGCTGACTCAACCTTGGAAAACTGGAACCCCATACGCCAGCACAGAACCACATACATTTCAGCACAATGACCTATGCCTTCATCAGAACATGAGGTATACACTGACATACTAAGCATTTAAACACTTAATTAATGCCATTGCCAAACATTTTAAGGAAGCACGCCATATGTCTGTATCTGCTTTGCAATATTTTGGCATTGAGAGAGTTATATTGGATCAGAGAGGTGGAAATTTGAAAGACAAATTACTTAATTGAGAAGCATTTTGGATTACCATTTTGGACACTGTAAAACCAAAAGGATTGAACGATACAGTTTTTTCAGCATAATTATTAAGTTTACTAATTAAGTTTGCTGTTCACGTTTAAGTTCTTTCTGCTGCCTATGTGAAAGGTTTTTAATTGCCTGCCTCAGTGTTTTTCTTCCTATCTGTGTTTCTCCCATTTCATTTCATTGTATTTTAGTTGCACTTTAATTGCATTGCACTTTAGACTTATTGCACTTTAATCATTTTAATTAATTAAATGTTTAAATGCTTAGCATGTCAGTGTATGCCACATGTTCTGATGAAGGCGTAGGTCATTACGCTGAAACGTAAACGGTTCTGTGCTGCCATGTGGGGTTCCAGTTTTCCAAGGTTGTGTCGGCGGGCTAAATATTTTGTTACCATTTATAGACCGCTATGGACCTGATATTACGGAATGTTTTGGATTGCCCTACGCCTGTTTACGTGCTGCTGTAATTAACCATTTGCTGCTTAAAATGCTGCAATGAAGTTTTGCACATCAAAAAATAGTATTGGAAGTGCCTTGGGAGTGCTGACCATTTTTTTCTGATCTCAGAAAATGCTTTTTTCTACAAGATGTCTTGGTAATGTGCATCCCCTTTCTCTATTTATACCAGTATCAGTCTGGAACTTTGAATATGCAGGCAGTGCAATTTTTGTATTTTTCCTTGTTACTTCTTTGCTCAGTGGACAAGAGCATTTGCATTTAGCTCCTGGTTAAAAATGGCATCAGCAGCAGTTAATACTGATGTTCTCAGCATTTCAGATGATGAAGGAGAGCAAATAGCTTTTTCTGGATCCATGACGGGTGCTCAACAAAATTTTTGTCTAAACGCCCCGTCAGTGACACTGGTAGGTCAACCGCATTCTGCAGTCGGCTGCCAGTTCCCACAGGCTGACTGTGTTTTCTTCGGGGGCTTCACACCTGAACCTCCCATATGGGGGGCTGTGCCCCCACACCCCCCTCTTTAGGATTATCAACTCTGAGTTGGAGCTGATTGGGGGGTGCAGGACCCCTGACAGACAGTGCCTCGTGCCAGCGGGTTTCCCACAGCAGCATGGCACTGTAGTCACTGTGGGGGACCTCACTGGTGAAATGTCACTGTCCAGAGGTAACCATTTTTTTCTCTAGCACAAATTGAAGAATTTGTTAATGCAAACAGTAGACAAATGCAATTTAAAACAGAAGCATATCATTTAGAAGATTTCAAGAAAAAATATACAAGATTTCAGATGCATGCCTTGTCTCCCTCATGATACTGGTGAAAAAAAACAGATACCACGTGGGTTAAGCATTCAAAAACTACTCTCATTTGGTCTGGAAGATAAGGAATGTATGGCAGAATGGGAAAAAGTTGTGAACAAAGGTGGTTTAGATTTGATTTTATTAATAGTGAAAAAGACAAAGAAGGAATGTCATGCAATATTGGGAAATAGTCAAGCTTTAGAAAATAAAATGTCTACAAAGTTTTCAGCTGAACAACTGACTGACATTAAAACAAAAATTGATAATCAGCTAGAGAAATTTAAGATGGAATTAAAGTATAAATAACAAAAGCAAGAACAAGATAATGGGGACTATGCAGATGGAATTATTTACATATGGCATGGCAAACTTAAGTGGTTTAAATTAGACAGTTTACAGATAATGATCCCAATATAAATCTATCATCAGAAGTGGAAAGTGATAATTTCAGCTCTAGTTCTAACAGAAATACAGGTTAATTTTTAGGATGGATCAACAAATGCGAGATCAATTTCAGACACAAGGTCACATAAGACAAGGAGAGGGAGGGGCAGGAAAAAGAGGATAAGGTAACAGAGGCAACAGAGGGAGGAGACAAGGATAAGGGAATTGGAACTAGAGGACTCAACCTTGGAGATCACCTCACAACAGGAACTATTAGTAGAAGTAGTGAATTTAACTGATAAAAGTTTTACTACAGCTCAAATTTCAGTCCTATTGAAAGTTCTCTCCTTCATACCAACAAATACACCCAGCACATTTGGTATAAAAAATGATCCCCAAAAGTTTTTTAGGTTGTTGAAATTAAAAGAATTTTATGCTTCTGACAATTAAAATGAAGAAATTATTCAAGAGAGTATATCTGATAACAGCCATAGTGACTCTGGCCTTAGAGATAAATCAAAATTCTTCCCCCGTCCATGTGTATAGTCTTGCAAGCTTACATTCAAGCTGTTGAAAGAGAAACAGATGATTTATTAAAAGAACATTATTGGAATGATTGCCAGAATATCAGTAAAGCAGAAAGAGACGCACTTAATGAGTTAAGTAATATGGTTGCTGTTATGATTCACCCTGCAGACAAAGGTGGAGCAGTAGTAATTTGGAGTCCCTGACTATATTTCTGAAGCATATTTGCAGCTAAATGATGTTGATTTTTATTATGAGTTACAAAATGATCCTACACCACAAATATCTAGATGTATTGAAATTCTTGTTAATTAAGCTGTGGCGAATAAATGGATAAGTGAAAAAGAGGCTGAATTTTTGATTGTAAAGGAACCATGGAAAACTGCTTTGTACCTTTTGCCAAAAATTCATAAAAATATGATCCCTGTGCCAGGCAGGCCAATTGTGTCCTCAATAGGTGCAGCCACTGAACGTTTATCAAAATTCATTGATGTTCATATTAAACAGTTTGTGCCCACACTCTCTTCGTATATTAAAAACACTAACCATATGTGCCAATTTCTGTCTGAATGCACAATACAAAAAGAAGACTTCTAGTGTGTATAGAAATTGTTAGCCTATATACTAATATTCCACAAGAAGGCGGATTGGAAGTCATTTCTAAAGCGCTTGCAGATAGGCAAAGCAATAGTACACCACCATCAGCATTTATAGTTAATTGTGCCAGGACAGTGTTGGAATTCAACTTTTTTATTTTTAATGGAAGATATTATACTCAAAATAAAGGCATAAGTATGGGCACCACATTTGCTCCAACCTTGGCAAATCTTTATGTTGGGAAGTGGGAACAAAAGTTTGTTCAAGACATTGCGAATCCATTTTTCAATAATATTTTTGTATGGTGCCACTATATTGACAATTGCTTTATGATCTGGAATGGTTCTGATAATGATCTAGCTCTTTTTCTCAATTACATCAATGCGTCTAGTAGACATTTGAAATTTACAATGGAATACAATCAGCATCAAATACATTTTTTAGATCTCACTGTATTTAAATGTAATGACAGGCTTGAATGTAAGATGTTTCAGAAACCAACAGTAAAGAACACCATTTTACATGCAGACACCGGTCACCCACAAATGCTTATAAATAATATTCCGAAAGGACATTTTTAAGAGCAAAATGAACATGCAGTCAGCAAAAGGATTTTGAAGCATGTAGCAAAGAAATGAAAACAGGTTTTCTCAAAGATGCTACAAACCGTATGTCATTAATAAAGCTTACACTTGTGCTAGAAAAGTAAATTGTGTGGGACTGATCAATAAAGATCATGAACTTAACTATGAAAGTAATGTGCAAAAAACACCTTCAGAAATTACTTTTGTTACTCAATACTTCCCTAAAGCAAACAAGATTGTAGAGATCATAAAGAAACATTGGAGTGTCTTAAAAGGCAATGTTTGATGAAATCAGTGCAGAGCCTCCAAGAACTGCCTTTCAGAGGGTTCGTAATGTTAAAGACATGGTAGTTTACACTTTGATACCAAAACCATTGAACGCCACAAATTGGATGCCAGCAGTCCCAATAGGTAATTACAAATGTGGACACTGCACACATTGTAGTGCTACAAGAAATATTAACACGTTTGTACATCCTAGAACTGGGAAAAGAGTCAGTATTCAACAGATTATTAATTGTAGCTCCAAAGGTGTCATATATGTGCTTACTTGCCTATGTGGAATTTTCTATGTGGGACAAATGAAAAGCACTCTGAACCTTTGGATTGCAGAGCACAAAACAGCTATTAGAACACATAATGAAAGCTATGCAGTTGTCAAACATGTTGAGGAAGCACGCCATATGTCTGTATCTGCTTTGCAATATTTTGGCATCAAGAGAGTTATATTGGATCAGAGAGGTGGAAATTTGAAAGACAGATCACTTAATCAAGAAGCATTTTGGATTACCATTTTGGACACTGTAAAACCAAGAGGATTTATCGATGCAGTTTCTCTGCGTAATTATTAAGTTTGCTAATTAAGTTTGCTGTTTATGTTTAAGTTCTTTCTGCTCCCTATGTGAAAGGTTTTTTACTGCATGCCTCAGTGTTTTTTTTTCCTATCTGTGTTTCTTCCCCCTCCTTCGTTTCATTGTATTGCAGTTGCACTTTAATTGCATTGCACTTTAGGCTTATTGCACTTTAATCACTTTAATTAAGTGTTTAAATGCTTAGCATGTCAGTGTATACCACATGTTATGATGAAGGTGTAGGTCATTATGCTGAAATGTAAATGGTTCTGTTCTGGCTTTTGGGGTTCCAGTTTTCCAAGGTTGATATAACAGGCTAAATCTTTCGTTACTGTTTATAGACTCCTATGGACCTGATGTTATGGATTACCCTATGCCTGTTTACCTGCTCCTGTAATTTGCCATTTGCTGCTTAAAATGTTGTGATGAAGTTTTGCGCATAAAATAAATAGCATTGGAAGTGCCTTGGGAGTGCTGATCATTTTTCTGATCTCAGAAAGTGATTTTTTCTAAAAGGACTCTTCATGTTGGGCCATTTTGAACATGGAAGTGAGATGAAAACAATGCATGAAGTCATGCACCTGGCACAAAGATATGCACAGGTGATGCTCATCACCAAAGGAAGATATAGCAAAGAATGCTATGAGTTTGCTCAGAGATGTGTGTAGGTGTGTTTGAATGCCCTCAGCAACCCAACCATGCACCTTGAACCAATCTGCTATAGTCAAGCAGAATAATCAGCTCTCCTTTTGCTGCCCTACCATAGTGAATTTTTGTTTAATTGGTAGCAAGTAACTCTACATATGCAGGACATGACGGTGGTACCATTGATGAACAATCGAGGTCCAGCATCCTAGACAGGGGGCAGGCCATCAGTACAGCAAACATAGATGATGTTAACCATTAACAGGTGCCTGCAAAGGTGACTTTGCTCTTTCACCAATATCAGACCATGGGCCCAATTTTAAAAAGAAATTATTTAATGCAAGATGTCTGCTCTAAATGGGTATAACACAAGTGGCACCTTGAGTCAAAGGTTGTGGCAATCCCGATTTTCAAATTCAGGCTGCATTGAAATTGTGATGCCCTGTGCCAAGCCACCCTGCACCACCCATATGTCAGAAGCATCCTTTCACCAGGTTGCAAGGGGGCTAGCACCTTGGAGGGACTGCACCATCCCTTTTTTGGGAATTTTATAAGTCCCCCTGTGGAGGCAACTGTGGCTTAGGTCAGACTAGCCAGGAGGTGGTCTAAGGGCTATGCACCACTGCTGGACAATGTAGTGTTTGGGGAGAACTGCCAGGAGGGGTCAGGGGGCAGAAAGCACATGGGGTTGCCAAAAGGGGTGTGAGAAAAACAGTGGCTATGTCTGGGTGGTGAGTTGGCACCCAGTGGAAGTGCTATGTGCAAGGGCAGATGGCCAATCAGCCTGGGTAGTGATGGGGTTGGCAGGGCCAGATTGTGACCTGGCCCTAGCTGAGCACAGCAGTGGCACCTGCCCCATAGGTGTTAAAATCCCCAAACCTGTTGGTGGAAAGCAGTGGGTGCAGGCTGAGGGCAGCCAGTGGTGATTGGGAACATTCTTGGGGCACCACAACAGTCCCTTGGTATCCAGCCCCCCAGCATTCTGGCAGGCTGTCTCCTGCCAACAGAGTTGGGGATTTTGGCACCTATGGGACAGGTTCCCAGGCTGTGCTCACCTGGGGCCAGGTCAAAGTCTGTCTCTGCCAACCCCCACTATCTGGGCTGATCATCTGCCTGCCCTTGCATATGGCACTCCTGCCAGGGGCCAACTTAACAACCTGACATAGCTGCCATTTCTCTGATGCCAACTAGGGCATCCCTCATATAACTTTAGCCCTGACCACCTCCTTGAAGGCATATTCACACCCACCACATTTTCAGTGCCTCTATTGTTGCACTGGGTAGGGGGAATGATCCCTGCATCCAACTGTGCAGGTGCACAGCATGTTTGGTACAAGTCTGCACCTGTGGCAGCCATGAGTCTTTGGTGCAGGGACCTCCAGTTTTATAAAATTGGGCACAGGGTCCCTGACACACCCACAGTTTTCTGCAGCCTAGAGTGATGGAATATCAGTCACTCTAAGGGCTCTTTTAAGATCAAGCCCCATGTGTGTGGATGAGACCCTTTCTGGAGTACTAGAAATAAGGCCAAAAACAATGAAAGAACATTCAGAGAGCAGAAACACCCCAGATTCATAGCTTCCATCAAACAATTGATGGGACATGATTGTAATTGTGAGGCAGAAACCATCAAAGATCTACTGGTCTTAGCATGCCACAGGAACCCCTAGTGTGCCAGAGCTGATCCACATAGGGGATGCCTATGTTAACATCATAGTCAAGTTTATTTGATCAGACCAGTGGGTGTTTTCAATAAATACAGAAAATTATAACAAACATTCCATAAATTATACATACTTGTAGACTTACATGACCTAGCAACCCTCATGAGACTGCCTTCAGTTCACAGAATAAAGGAGCATAGCATTATGATGTAGTGTTTTACTTGTGGTCTTAGCATGCCACCTACTGATATTAGCTAATATGCAAGCTTAGCATGACTTTCTGAAAAGCTCTACTGTTACCCAAAAATACTGCTTCTCAGCAATATTGCTTATCTATATGTATGTGTAAAAAGTTATAGTTTTGGGTACAAAGATGCCCACTTTATCCTTCAACGAGAGCCTTGCATGGCTCAGCAGATGAGATGTTACTTAGGTAACACATCTTGTTATCTACAATGTATAATGTGATATGTTATTTGTTCACTGAGTTTTCTGGATGATCACCCAGGTGTTCAGAGAGGTGCCGAACTTTCTGCTGTCCAGGTAAGCTTTTTTGTATGTGGGTACCAGATAATAAACTTTGTAGACTGCAACACCTTTCTTTGCGTATTGTCTACCATCAGGTCAAAGTATTCTGCCAGAACTCAGCTTGTTAGGACCAAGCTTACAAAGTGGCAACTGTGGCAGGACTTGATTGGACAGACCTGAACCAGAGCAAATGAAGGTGCTCAGAAAACCTTTATAGAGAATAACTTTTGGGCATCTCCAAGCCTGGGTGGGTCTGAGATCATGGAAGTCAAGACAGCCTACACCCTCTCATCCTACAGTGGAAGTGGGTCTGTTAGACTCTGCATAACTCAGTAGCATGATTACCTGATTTTGGTACATAAAGTGGGTTGATACACTTTTTGTTCTGGGTTAGCACAGTTAAAAGTGGACCTCTCATTCCAAATATGGCCATCAGTGCTGAGCTGAAACTTGATGCCTCCAATTTCCCAGCCTCTCATGAGGGCTGGGGTGATTTCACGCTAGACACACATTTGCATGGGAATCCAATGCAGCATGTGTGCACACTGTATTCAGAAGCCTGATTCACAGCTAAAAAGCATGATCAGAAGGGTTTGATGGTAGCCACCCTCTTTGCTGCCTTACAAACAGTAGAAGAGGAGGTCCTGATTCTGAAAAAGTAGTTGGGTCTAAAACCCATGAAATTGGCGCATTGCGGACCAGTTTGGAAAATAAAGTTCTAAGGGCCCTAAACAAGGCTCAGAGTGAAATGCATAGTAGCATTCAGGGTTACAAACAGATTTTGCAGGATAAAAAGCATGTGTTGCAGATAAATGATTTGTTAACTGGAATGAATGATACGTTGCGGAGTGAGATTAAGGAGTTGTGCGAGGAATTAGGAAGGTGTCAGGAAGCTTTGGACAGGGAAATTAGGGAAAGTCATGAAGTGAGTGCCATGCACAAAGGTTTACAACAGCATGTAGCTAAGGGACATTACAGAGGTAAAGTAAATCACTTCCAATGTAGAGTCAAGATGGCGAAGTTATGCCAAATCATAACAATCCTAGAGGGTCATACGCTGGCAATGCCGTGTCCTCCTCCCATCAGTCTGACATCATTGGAAGATGATAACAGTGATGACAGAGAAATCCAAGATGGTGGTCCCTAGGAATCTGGCAGATGGATGCCTCTGCCTTCGCTGGTTGCTGCCTTAAACAAAAATGACAAGCAAAAAGTAGAGGAAATGATTGAAGCAGCAGTCAAAAAGGCCAGAGTCTCAGACACACAGTCTGCGACAATCTGAAAGGCCATCTCTGACATACAGAAAAAGGAGGTGAAACAGCAAACCCTGATTCAGGGCATGGCTATGGTCATGGCGGAAGCTGTCATCAAGATGATTAATAACGATCGTGAGGGGCATCAACCCAATGCCCTGCAGTCTGCACAGCCCATCCAAACAATCGCAGACAAGGTGGGTCACATAGAGCCTACCAATAGTTTGAGCTGCCATCTGGAAAAAGTAAAAGTCACTGTGAAATGCTCAGCCTTCCCCTGAGCATAGAGTGCAAGTTTTGAGACAAATTGTCAACCCGACGCTGTGGGCCAAACTCCCTATAGGAGTCCAGTCTGACAACTCAGCCTAATTAAAAATGTTTGCTGCAGCTCTTCTGCAAGCAAACAACCCCAGCCTCATTGCTGTAAGGCTGGCCCACCCAGTCAAGCAGTATGCCAAGGATCCACCGGCCAAGTTTGATAGTCATTTGTGGATGGCTTATCAAACCAGCAAAACAATACCCTGAGACAATGAGGACAGAGATTCAATTGAATACAAAAGCCTGTTTTGGAAAAATTTGCAACCCAGCCTCCATGAAAAAGTGGAAGTGATGGTGTTCCCAAAATGGGACTGATTCTACCAGATGTTGGATTGAGTTGAATAGGCATTCCCAGTTTCCCTCCTGGATTTTACATCCTTGAAGGCCAAAGTGGCTGCAGTACAGTCTAGCACTTAGCCATCCACCCAGTCATTTGGTAGAAGGAAATGCCAAGGACTGCCAGTCAGAGAAGGCCTCCTACCAGAAGGGGGGTGGGTACAACACCATCAACAAAAACCAAAAAAAATGTACTGGCCAAAGCCAAATCAGAATGATGATAAGGTTAAGAAGGGAGGATGCAAAGGGAAGAAGCCAGGCCCTTCTTACAAAGACCTAGCCAAAGAAAACAATTTGCTCTGGGAATTAATGACAAAAATCCAGTCAGTAGCTATGACCCTGCTGACATGGACTGTAGCTGCAATTCCATCCACCACTACAGCAGAGGAAATTCCAGAGCAGAGTGAGAGGCCTCCAAAGCAGAAATCCCCATACTCAGAAATAAAGCAAATGTTCCGAGAACTGAGCCCTTTGGGTGATGCAGCCCAAGAAGAATCTGACTGATGGTGTCAGGCCCCAGTCCACATAGTCACTACCATCATGACTTGATGATTCTGGCCATCCTTGTGTAGAAGCTTTGATTGGGGGCCATCAGCTTGAATTACTTATAGACACAGGCACTGCCATTTCTGTGTTACATCAGGATGACCCACAACAATCCCCATACTTTACAGAGAAAGCCACTTCCCCTCAAACCTTCAAGAGGACTGTATTAACAACATACAGGTCCAAGCCAATGCCAGCAGTAATCGGCACCCTGCAAATCAAACATCATTTTGATTTAATGGTGTTACATCAGCACCAAAGCATTTTGGGGGAGTACTTCCTTGTATGGTATGGATGCCTTGTGGATCTGGCCAGCCGGCTAGTACTCCAAATGACAGGCTGGTGTTCGCTGCTATGCATATCCAATTCCTATGTAGTGGCCACAGTGAAACAAAATGATGCAGACAATGATGTCATAGTCATGCTGCAGAACAATGAGCTGTTCTCTGAGCCCATTCTGGACAGACACCTAGAAGCCTTTGCAAAAAATAGACATGATTGTGGAAGAATGAACACCACAACTCATGTGACAGGAGATGACTCACCCAGGCGAAGGCAATACACTTTTCCTGAAGAGGTAATACCCTCCCTGAGGGCAACAATGGACTCCCTCCTAAAACAACAGCTGGAGACTCAATATTGATTACAGAAGACTTAATCAAGTCATTCCCAGTTGTGCAGCTACTGTGGCATCTTCCCAGATGTGCTCAAACTTCACAAACCTGAACACAGGTGGTTCAGTACTTTGGATATCTTCAAATTGATTTTGATCTTTTCCACTGGCCACTGAAAGCCAATATAAATTTTCTTTCACCTTTGAGGGATGACAATACACAGAATTGTCTCCCACAGGGATTCCACAACTCATCCTCACTTTTCCACATCCACATGAGGGAGGTCATCAGAACTTTTTCAGTGCCACAGTGCCTACTGCAGTATGTGGATGATCTGCTAGCCACTCAGACTTTGGAAAGTCATTTGAAGCTACTGGATGAACTTCTAGGCCTCTTGCAGGAGGCAGGTCACAAATGCAACCCTTCAAATGTGCAGCTATGCCAACCAGTAGTTTTCTTTCTGGTCCATTGCATAACCACTGAGGGCAGAAATCCTGCCCTGGAGAAGGTTCAGGACATCCAAGATTTGCCACTACCAACATGTGTGGCTACTCTGAGACATTTTCTGGGTATGGTTAACCACTCTAGGAACATAATTTATTGTTTTGCACAGAAGACCCCACCCTTGTATGAGATCCTGAAAAAGGATGTCCCCTGAAATTGGGGACCTGAACATACAGCTGCTGTTACTTCTTTGAAAGAAGCATAGGCCTCAGCACCAGCTTTGGTCAATCCAAATCCAGATCTTCCATTCCATTTGGAGACTGACACATCAAAGACAGGAATGTCAGCTGTTTTGGCACAAAAGACAAATGGAACCCTTATGCCCATTTCCTGTACCTAACAAATGCTTTCCTCCATGGTTGTGTTCCAGGACAGTAGCTGCTGCTGTTGTTTTCACAGGGTTCTTGTGGATTTTACTTGGTAGGTTAGTTCTTTTCTTTCTTACTTCTAAGGGGCTAGCAGGGTATTGTTTTGGTGGCTGCTGGATATTTGTAAACTGATTTGGTGGCTGTAAGTGGGGCTCATTTTGTGGATGTTTCACTGTGTAACAGGCTGCGCTGGTAGAGGCCTATTTCTTCTGATTTAAAACCTATTTGGTGGGATTTGCTTGGAGATGGTTATTTGAATTGGAGACCTATATCTAATTTCAAGCCTGTTTTGATGTGTTGTTAGTGAAGCTGATTAAATTGGAGACCTGTTTCCTTTGGCAGCAAACATATTTTGGGGCTTTGACTTGAATTTTGATTCCTTGTGCTGACTCCATTAGCTGTAATGGTTAGTGTATAGTGGGGAGGGGTGTTAATGGTCTGGCCAGGTCTCACTCAGCCAATTGACTGGAGGCAGAGCTGAATCAGGTTGAGGTGTTAGCTGCTTTGTCTCCTCAGAAAGAACTGGAAGGGGACAGGATCAGTTGTGTTCCAGGACAGTAGCTGCTGCTGTTGTTTTCACAGGGTTCTTGTGGATTTTACTTGGTAGGTTAGTTCTTTTCTTTCTTACTTCTAAGGGGCTAGCAAGGTATTGTTTTGGGGACTGCTGGATGTTTGTAAACTGATTTGGCGGCTGTAAGTGGGGCTCATTTTGTGGATATTTCACTGTGTAACAGGCTGCGCTAGTAGAGCCTATTTCTTCTGATTTAAAACCTATTTGGTGGGATTTGCTTGGGCCTGGTTCTTTGGCTGCTGGGCTTGGAGGGAGACACAGGGCTGATACACTCTCTCTCGAGTCAGGTGTCTGCCCAATACCCGCCCCTCACCCCTCCCTCCTCAGAAGTCTGCAAATTTATAGGGGAACACCTGCCCTGCAATTGGAGGAAAAGGCTGCAGGTGCAGCTCATGTAGTTCTAGCCACTGGGGGTTGGATTTAAAGGCTGGGAGAGAGGAGCTTAGGGAGTTGTTCATTTCCCTTATAAGTTTAATGTGTTATACTGCACCTAGTAACAGGGTTACTGATGTACAGTGGGACTGTCTCTAAGATTAGTGGGTGACCTGATTAGGCAGTAGGGGTATCTTGGACTAGGGGGGAACCTGTTTGCTCACCCAAGGAAACCTATTTGGAAGGGGATGGAACCAAACATCATTAGGGCCGGCATCTTTGGGAGGGTGGTGGGGTGCACAGGATGTGGAGCAACCATGATACTGGACTGGGCTTGGAGGATTGGGTGGTTGCCCAGTGTGCTCACAGCACTTTAACAGGGAGGAGGTTGTGGGGATTAGGAGAAAGCTGGGAAAGGGGGTGTGTATGGTTGGGAGAGGGGCTGGGAATTCTCCACAGGGTTTCACCAAGCACTGGGGGTGGGGACATAGGAAAGGAGTGCAGGAGAATACTAGGGTCACATAGGGACCCTAGCAGAGGGGTCCAAAGGACACTTCCAAGGAAGCAGGCAGGTAACTGGAGACCCTCACAAAGGGGGATGGAGGGACAACATTCTCAGGGAAGTAGGCAGATGGCCAGGGCTGGACAGAAGGAAGCAAGGCGGGGAGGTGGATCAGACCTTACACTCAGTAACCGCTTCAATTCTCTTCTTCTGCTCAAGGATGAGGGAGGTGATGTAGCCACGACAGGGGTGGTTAGAGACGGAAAGGGAGTGTGAGTGGGAGGCAGGAGGCAGGGGCCAGATAACAGGAAGAACAGGGGGGGACCTGGAATGCAGGAGAATGGGGGGAGCAGTGAATCAGAGCAGGAGGGGCAGGGGGAAGAGGGAGGAAAGCGCAAGGAGAAGGACCAGTTGGGAGGAAAGGTAAAGGAGAAGGACCAGAAGTACAAGGAGGATTCAGTAAAGGAAGCTGAGGGTTTAGGCCAGGGGAGCATGACGAGCAAGGAGGAACTAAATGGAGACAGGAAGGAAGGGAGGACGAGCCAGGCTAGTTTAGCAGATGGGGGAGAAGGACCAGTTGCGAGCAGTGAGGGGGGAATTAGCAAGGTACAGAAGGATACTCAGGAGGAGGAGAGCATAGGATGGGAGGGAGGTGGCCATGGAAATAAGGAGGGGTGGCATGGCACCCAGATAGGGAGGAACAAGGAGCCGCTGGGTGGAGGGGCGGTAGAAAGGATGAGGGACATGGAAGGGGAATGGAGGAAAAGGAGTGGTCAGAGTGCTCCTGCTGGGGGATTCTATGATCAGGGGTATCAAATGGGATAGGGAGGGAGAAGCCTGGCCAGTTAGAACAAGATGCTTCCCTGGACTAAAGGTGCACAGGGCTAAGCATGAGGTATATCAGCTGGCAAAGGATTGTGGGGGTTCCCCAGACATACTGGTCCACCTGGGTACAAATGACATTGAGGGAAATAGCGAGCTAGAGATACAGGCAAGATTCAGGGAGCTTGCCAGGGTCTGTCATGACATAGGATGCACAGTTTCCTTCTCAGAAATCTGCCAGTGCCAAGGGCTAGTAGGGAACACAAAAGGAAAATTAGGAGATAAACCAGTGGCTCAGGGAGTGGTGTGAGGCCAGAGGGTATGGGTTGATGGGGATTGGGGGAGACCTGGGAGGATAAGGAGCTGTATGCTGAGATAGACTACATCTCAATTTGGAGGAGAGAATCCTTAGTTGAAAATAGAGGGTTCATTGGTGAAAAGTGGGGTTTAAACTTGTGAAGGGGTGAGATGGGAGAAAAGGCTGTCAAGGGGTGCCGATAAGGAGGGACTCTGTCTCCACCCCTGGAGACCAGGAGGATTGCAGGAAAAGGCCAACTGGCAAAGTGCAGACCAGGGAAAACAGAATCCCCATGGGAACACGAGCAGGGAAATGGAACTATAGGGAAAGATGGAAGGTAGTCCTGCTAAATGCCAGGAGCTTGGGCAATAAAATGCCTGAGCTCCAGGCGATGCTAACTGAGGGAGCAGTGGATGTGGCAGCGGTCACTGAGACTTGGGCCACTGCAAGACATGACTGGGACCTGAACCTGGAGGGTTACACTATGTTCAGGAAGGACAGGGGGAGGAAGGGGGAGGGGTAGCAATGATAGTCAAAAACTGCATTGGCATAGGGGGAGTAGAGGAGGTGGAGGGAACCGTGGAGGCAATTTGGGTCACCTTGATAACAAGGGGGGGCAAGAGAGTAAAAATAGGAGTGGTGTATAGACCCCCTGCCCTGGCGGAGGAGCTGGAGGACAGTCTGGTGGCAGATGTTAGGAGACACTGCAGACTGGGCAGAGGAACGGTGGTGGTGTTGGGGGACTTAAACATGCCAGGAACAGACTGGGAGACTATGACATCCTCTGTGACCAGGGAACAGAGGTTGTTGGATGTCTTTCAAGACGCGTTCCTAACTCAGCAGGTGAGGGAACCGACCAGGGAGGCACAGGTACTGGATGTGGTCCTGGCAGACAGTGACCAGATTGGGGGCCTGAGGTAAGGACCCATTGGCGGGGAGTGACCATGCCACGGTCTGGTTCTGCCTGGACCTAGGAGGGGTAGAAGGCTGCACAAAGACGGAAGTAACCGACTTCAGGGGGGCAGATTTTAAGGAAATGGGAAGGATCCTTAAGGAGCATTTGGATGGGATTGGGTCAGACATGGACACTGATAGTAGATGGGAAATCATCAGGAGAGGGGTGCAGGATGCTACCAGCACCTGTGCAAGAGTAAGACGAAAATGCGGTAGGGCCCAAAAACCCTGTTGGTGGACCAGGGAGGTCCAGGAGGTGGTGGGGAAGAAAGCAGCCTATAAGCAATTCAAGTGCTCAAGGAGTGAAAGGATCGAGGGAGTACTAGCTGATGGCTAGAAGGGCCACTAGAGTGGTGAGGCGGCTAAGGCAAGGAAGGAGCAGAACCTGGCCAGGGAATTAGGAGAGGAACAAGGGTTCTTTAGATACATTGGGGAAGAGAAGGGTGAAGGGCAGATTAGCAGGATTAAATCAGGGGAGAGATGGGCACAAGACCCGGGGGAGCAGGCTGAGGTACTAAATGAGTACTTCACCTCAGTTTTCACCAGGGAAAATGGGGGTGCTGCATCATACATGGGAGGAGACAGAGATACTGAGAAGGGTGGGACCCTTACCGATCGGCAGGTCTGGGGAGAGGGGGAGGCATCACTGGCAGGTGGGGGGAGGGCTAAGCAGGGAGAAGAGGTACCAGAAGTGGAAATCACAGCAGAGAGAGAGTGAGGGAAGCCCTCAGCTCCCTTAAGATGGAGAAAGCACCGGGACCGGATAAATTACATCCCAGAGTGCTGAAGGAACTTGCAGATGTCCTGGCGAAACCCTGGCAGAGCTTTTCACCATCTCTCTGAGGACAGGGTGGGTGCCCCAAGACTGGAAGGTGGTGCATATAGTGCCTATCCACAAGGGGATCAAGGGAGGTGGCAGGGAACTACAGGCCTGTCAGCCTGACATCGGTGGTGGGCAAGGTGATGGAGGGCATTGTCAAGGAGAGGCTAGGGGGGGACCTGGATAAGTCAGGGTGCCTGGACGATAGACAGCATGGATTCATCCCGGGAAATCGTGTCAGACAAACCTGATGGAGTTCTATGACTGGGTGACAAGTGCCTTGGACCTGGGTAGACCAGTGGATGTCCTCTTTCTAGACTTCAGCAAGGCATTTGACTCTGTTCCTCACGTGGGCCTGTTGGATAAGCTGGGAGAAATGGGGGTGGGGAACCAGATGTTCAGATGGATAGGCAATTGGCTCCAGGACTGGACCCAGAGGGTCGTAGTTGGTGGGATAGTCTCATCCCCAAGGAGGGTCATTAGTGGGGTCCCACAGGATCAGTCCTGGGCCCTTCTGTTCAACGCCACGTAACTGACATAGGACAGGAATCAGGAGGAGATGAGTCTCTTGCAGATGACTCCAAACTGGGGGCGGTGGTGGATGGGGAGGAGGGGAGGGTGGCCCTACAGGGGGACCTGGAGGCTCTGGAAAGATGGTCTAGAAAGTGGAAGCTGAGGTTCAATGCAGGGAAATGCAAAGTACTCCACCTGGGGGCCAGAAACCCAGGCCAAGTGTACACCCTGGGGGGAAATGCTACAAGTCTCAATGGCTGAGAGGGACCTGGGGGTGGTGGTGGATGTCAAGATGAACAACTCTGAGACTTGTAGGAGGGCAGCAGCCAAGGCCAACAGGATGCTGGGATGCATCGCTAGGGGATCACCTCAGAAGGAGGAAGTGATACTCCTCTGTATAACTGCTTGTGAGGCCGCACTTTGAGTACTGCATGCAGTTTGGAGGCCACACTTAAAGAGGGACATTAACCTCCTGGAGAGGGTCCAGAGGAGGGCAACCAAAATGATTTGGGGCTTTGGGGACAGGGCCTGAGGAGGCTCGAAGAGCTAATATGTACACATTGGAAGAGAGGGGACATGATAGAGGTCTTCAGGTACATGAAGAGGGTAAATAGGGAGGAACAGTCAGGGTGCTTCGAAGGAAGGAGGAAGGGCTACTAGAGGGCATGGGTGGAAGCTGGAGGGGAAGATTCAGGGAGAAAGGAGGAGGTGCTACTTCACTGAGAGGGTGGTGGAGCCATGGAATGCACTGCCTAGGGGCTGGTGGAGGCAGAGACAGTGGAGGGGTTCAAGAGGGGGTGGGACAGGTACAGGGGAAGGGTTCTGGAAGCAAAATCCAATGCAGCAAGAATATCCGGAACTGGGAAGGGAGAAGCCAGAGAAGGCGAGGGGGACATCAAGGTCAGCACCCAGGGTGGGGGCTGACCAAATGAGCAGACACGAAAGACCGTTAGGCCTATTCTGCTGGCATTTTAGTATGTTAGTATAGAACAGAAGTACTCCTGTGCGAGAGAAACCCGTTGGCAACCTTTTAGGCTATCAACCATTTCACATACATTATCAAAAATGGAAATGCGTCTAACACCAGACTCACTCATTGGTAGTTACTCCAGCAAGATAGGGACATTACTGTCCTTCCCACCAAAATGCCATCCCTTTTGGCACATGGCCTCCTTATGCAGGAGAACCACATGAATGTGGTCTACAGCCACCCATCTTGCCAGACCCAGGCCCATTCCTGCCAACCACAGAAGGGATCTTAAAAGAACCTGTCTTTTGCTGCATCTTTACAGATGGCTCCTCCTCATATTTTGAGGGAGAACAAATTGAAGGCTTTGGGGTCCTGGTTCTGACAACAGCAGGAGACACCATGTAGGTATCCAGAAAATGTACCATCCAATCTTTACAATATGCAGAACTTGCAAATGTGGCATGTGCTCTGCAAGTGGTTCAACAAGGAACAGAAGATACCATACTCTTTTCTGATTCATCCTGGGTGTATAACTCCCTTACGAAATTCTTCCCATTCTGGAGAACACATGATTTTGACTCCTCAGAGGGTACTCCTGTCAAATAAATCTGGTCATTTAAATTGTCAGTCTTGCTGACCAGTTTCTTTTCAGGCTCTACATTAACAAGATAAAAGCCCATTCTATGGCTGAACTTTTCCATGATCAGAATGATCGAGCTGACACCTTGGCAAAGGATGGAGCTTGAGGGGGGGGGAGGTATGGAACATGCCACCTCCCAATGAAGCACACATAGTGACTGTCAACAAGAAAAATGAAATAGTCCCCCTGGATCTCCATGCAGTCCAGAGGGCAGATCCAGAAATCAGAGAAGTATTTTAATAACTCTCCAAGGACACAGAAAAAAGAGATGTCAACGATCAGTTCATTCAAAAGACATGCAGATTTTCTTCATCTCTCTGCAGACCAACAGATGATATATTACCGGTCCCAAAAGGTTGACAATGAAAATCTTTGGGTAATACCCTAGGAACTCAGACCTGAGTTTATACACCAGGTCCATGATACCCCAACAAGTGGACACCAAGGGGTAGACAAAACCCTGCAGAGACTGAGAACTATTGGTTGGTGGTCTGGAAGGACAGTAGATGTCAAATGTTATGTTGACAACTGTACACATTGTGCACAAAATAACCCGACCCCTGATAAGAAAAATGCCAGACTATTGCCACAAAGGCAATCAGGTTTTTGGAATGCAATTCAGATTGATCACATTGGACCATTAACTGCCACCAGTAGGAACAATAAGTATGTATTTGTAGTCAAAACATCTTGTCCAAATGGATAGAGGTCTTCTCTTGTTGGACTTGTAAATGAAAGAAACAACCAAAATCTTGGTGGATCAAGTGTTCACCAGGAGGAGCCTACAGCTCAAGGTGGACTCCGACCAAGGAACCAGTTTTACAAGTGAGGTAATGCAAGAATGTTTGAAACTTTATTTACTTACTTATTGAAATTGTTTCACCAGGAAAGGCACACTGAGCAACAAGCTGCTCATCTTCTGGTGCAACCTGGGGGGAGGGGGAACAGGGGATGGATAACACACAGGTTATCAATTGCGGAACATTTAACACTAGAATACACTTTGGTTACACTTTGTGTGAGTTACAGATGAGATCATAGACAACCACTAGACAAACTACTAGGAGTCAGCCAAATATTTCACATGGCATATCACCCCCAATCTTCAGGACAGGTAGAGAGAGCAAACGAATGAATCAAATCTATGTTGTGCAAATTTGTAGACCAAAACCACAAAGGTTGGGATACCAAATTGCCCTTACTCCAGTGGCAATTGAGGGACCACAGCAGCTGCTACCCGGCATACCCCTTTTGAGGTAATGAGCAGTAGATAGATAAGACTATCTGAACATCTGTGGATTCATCTCAATACCCCTACCGCAGACAGTGTGTCCATGAACACCTATGTGAAACAACTGAAAAAAATCTGGTAATGATTCACCTGTTTGCAGCACAAAACCTGGGCCAAGCCCAACAACAATACAAAATGTACTTTGACAAAAATGTTAAAGAAGTTGATTGGCAAGTTGGAGAGCAAGTCATGGTACTGAAATTTACCAGCCCTGCCCATTCATTTGCAAACAATTGGGAGGGACCCTATGAGATAATAAACAAACCGAGTCCTGTGGTGTACTAGATATGCCTAACTGACCACAAAAAGCCAACTGATAAGTAGTTTCACAGGGACCAATTGGAATTGTACAAAGGTGATTCAGCTGTCTTAATCAATGCAGACTCCCTCCTCACCCTTGGGAGAAGTGGGATTTGAACCTGTTTTCTTCTCATTCAGAAACCAAGATGTACCTTCTTCCCTTCCTGCTGATGCTGGCAAGCACAAGAGACCTGACCAACATCGAGAAGACCCGAGCACGGATGTTCCTCCATCTCCTAACTCTTGATACCCCACAGGGGCTTCCACCATCCAATACAGCTACTGGTGTGGCCATCAAGATTGTCCACAAACTTGTCACTGTTTGAAAAGGTAAAGATGCCTACCTCAGTGCCATGGTGTTGTCCTCTAATCAGTCAACCCTCCAAACTGAGCAGAAAACTGATTCACCCAATGGACAACAAATCCCAGTGGCCTGTCTTTCCAAAGGAATCTTTCAAGGTTTTCCCAATACCTGCATCGTCCCCTAAATTCCAATCCCAACTGCAGCACTCAGGCCTCTACAACCTTACAGCCATGATGAATGCAGATTTCTGCACACAATTCCCCAATGACACTTCCCGCCAATTCTATTCCTGTCATACGATGGTGAATGCTGTGCTTTTCCTGACCATACTCCCACCATCAGGGGATGACCCTGTGCAATGCCCACTCTGGGATCCAGGCCCTCACAGTGGTCTGCTAGCAAACTCCCCACCTGTAACCCTCATTAATAAATGTGCAGTTCATGCATGTCCTGGTGGTGTTAAATCTCACTCACTGGAACATGGCAGAGTTTGGTTACTGCTCATCAACCTATGCATCTATATTTCATTCAGTAATGTTGTTGGATCTAATGGCAGCATATCAAGTATGTACACAGGACCTTGTAGCTGGGCTACATGCTACTGAACACTTAGGAGTGTTCAGGCATCTCAAGAGGGCTGCTTACACAAATATAGAAGGCACAACAGGTGCTGTCCCAGGTTTATTTGGCACTGGAATGACTATTTGGAATTGAGATGATCTGGCTACAATTGAGAGTCAAACACTCAAATTCAATGATGGTTTAGGACAAAACATCATGTAGCCTGTGCTACATGGTATAGACAGCATTTCACAAGAAGAATGTTTCACCGTTTACAACATGCATGACATTTCATAATTGTTTAATGAGTCAAAGAATAAAATCAATGAGTTAATTTTTCAGAACAATAAACAAGCTACACCGCATCCCATAGGCAGGGAGATTCTTTGTTCTCCTTATGGTAATTTTGTTATTAATACTATAAACAGTCTCTCCCAGGATTTGGAATCAGGGAAGATCCCAGATTTGATCCATGATACTGCAGATGTATGGCCAAGTGGTATTGTCCAGGTTGCCGTACACTTACATGCGCCAATAAATGTATTGATAAAACTGTTTCTTTTTCCCTAGCTACAGCAACAAACATGGGATATGTTACTCATCATCCCAATAGAGGACCTTGTTATAACACATGTAAATGCACTTTGAAGATACAATGTATGTGACGTTTACTGCTTCTCTTCCACATTTTGATCCAGCATCTTCTGTCTTTGATAAGCTGGCAACTATCCACTCCATGGGCCATCTAGAGGGCAACATCTACCAAGCACATGAGAACTTGCCTCCTTTGCTGGTGTTTCATCCTCAACTTGATGCTTGGGTTGCCCCACATGTGGACTGCTGTGCAAAAAGGGTCTACCATTACCTGTGCAGATGTGATGTGTTCGATGTAATCAAGCTTGTCTGTGGTTACACTCCAAGTTTTATGGACTGCTTCTATACCCTTGATATGAACCTCTTTCTGAATGACTTTGATGACTCTGCTTCTGCCAATGCTACAACACCATCTGCTGAAGTCACTTCAACACCCAAGCTGCCAAACTCCAAGCCTGCCAAGGCTGCCTTTCTTGAAGATATTCAATGTCTCACCCACAAAATAACTAACTCGTCCTTCACATGCCCTATTCTGCTCAAGTGGCATCTTCCTGAAGTGCATGTGTCATATAATTCTTTTGGACTGCATTGTATTGTTACCAACCATAAGACCCTTTTTTATGGATCTTTAACATGTAATGTTTCCATGCCTAACTTTTGTTTTGTTCCACAGCAAAGCCCAGTCATTGGCCATACAGTTATCACCCCAGTTCCCACCTCAGAAACAGATTACATTGATAATGACCCTGATGATCTTGATGCTGTTTCTCAATACATACATGTATTCAATGTTCATATAGATCCCCTTACTCTTAATATCAGCACTCTTTTAGAAAGGAAAGATACACAATACATGTTAGCAATAATATTACTAAAGCTGGTAATTCTTTAAACACTTTATTCCACAATGCAGCTGTCTCCACTGCCTTGTCCAAAACTACCATAGAGATGACATTTAAAGGTTTTGTTGTTCTTCAAGTGTTTTTGATATTTTTCATGATCATTACCTTATGCTGTTTGAGATGCACTTTGAAACAACACCATAAATAACTGACATTTCTTTACAAAGCTCATGCAGCTGGGCTGTAACTGAGAAATTTGTACCAATTTACTTACCATTCTTGTTGCCTCCATATTCAGGCAACAAGGTGGAGGGAGGGTTATGTATACCTACATCACCTAGCAACCCTCATGAGACTGACTTCTGTTCACAGTATAAGGGAACATATCATTATGATGTAGTGCTTTACTTGTGGTCTTAGCACACCACCTACTGATATTAGCTAATATGCAAGCTTAGCATAACTTTCTGAGAAGGAATATTGTTACCCAAAAGTGCTGCTTCTCAGCAATATTGTTTATCTATGTGTACATGCAGAAAGTTATAGTTTTGGGTGCCAAGACACCCACCATATCCACCAATAAGAGCCTTGCATGGCTTGGTAGATGAGCCATTACTTAGGTGATGGCCCTTGTTATCTACAATATATAATGTGATGTAAGTTATTTGTTCACTGAATTTTCTGCATGATCACCTGGGTTTTCATTGAGGTGCCAAACTCCCAGCTGTCTAAGTAAGCTGTTTTGTGTGTACTGGATAATAAACTTTGTAGACTGCAACACCTGTCTCTGTGTATTGTCTGCCATTAGGTCAAAGTATTCTGCCAGAACCCAGCTTGTTAGGTCCAAGCTTACATACTCCTTAATATATTTACACTGTATAATT
Organism: Neoceratodus forsteri; assembly: GCA_016271365.2. Taxonomy (NCBI): domain Eukaryota; kingdom Metazoa; phylum Chordata; order Ceratodontiformes; family Ceratodontidae; genus Neoceratodus; species Neoceratodus forsteri. The sequence continues at coordinate 577,116,499 of CM028134.1, read as the reverse complement.
CAATAACTGTTAGTGGCATGAAACTAAATTTCAATATAATACAACCTAATATACTTATATCAATAAAATAATTTGAAATCATAGTGAACTGTATATTCACACAACCCTAGTAGCAAAAGAAATCAGGACAAACTAAGTGGTATATATATTCAGGTACAAGACAGCATACAACAACCACCTCCAGTGTCACCATTAAATGCAGATACTGTACTAGAAAAACAAGAAAAAGGAATGGCATACACACTGCTTCTGGGATACTGTGACTTTATTTGAAACAAATTTGTGTTCTGGCCAACCACCCTTATGTAGGACCTTGCACAAAGGCTTCCTCAGGGGCATGGTTTAGTTGTGCATCACATGTTTTTATTGCCCCATTCATAGAATATTCATGTTATACTAAACTGAATAAAAACAACAAGATGAACAGTGTAGAAAATGCTGTCATTTTAAAGTGCCAAACAGATCGGTAAGATTCACACCAAGTGTTATATGCAAAGTCATTTAGTGATATTAAAATCATTTTTATGCAAAAAAGTTAATACTTGGGTCAAGCCATCTATTGTGCATGGGGGGTTGTAACAATGTCACATTACATTTTTTTAATTTAATAAAAATATAACCTCCTCTACTCAAAACCCACTGTAAATAATAAATATCCTTATTGCATTAATATTTGCATTACATTTATTTTTTTCTACAAAATATTATGAACACATTGCCCCTTTTGTTTATGAGATGACAAAACAAAAAGACTAAAACAAAAGTCTAATGGTGCATTGTTTTATACTGTTTTTTTATCATAGAATAATTTTTATTGTTTACATAAGCATCACATCCAAAACAGGAAAACTCCTGCCACCATAAAGCATTACATAATTATTTGCACATACCAATGTTTGTCACACATAGCACTGTGTTTAAAGCTCAGAACTACAATATAGAACTAATTACAGCATCTTCACCTATCAATCGTAGTATACCTTATCTCATCCATAACTCATGCTCCTACCAAGGTCACATGGGTGCCACCTCCTCAACATTAAGTTTTGAGTTACATTTTCAGGCCAAGCATATGACTAACATCCGGCACTTTGAGGAAGTACATCGGGGGGAACAAATCAAACCAAACCTCAGCATAGCAGCAGACAAGACCAACACTGAAAGTACACACAGGGATCAACTCCTTATAATGATTTTACACATTACTTGGGCGGGGCCTATCCCACTGACAGAGGCCCAAGGTAGTGATTACCATAACAGGGGGGATGGAGAGCCTGATGCAATGCCGAATTAAGATAGGCCTCCCATTTGGAAAAGTATGTGGGTAGCTGCCCTTTGGCAGCATAGGTTAATTTTTCAAAGGTAGCTAACCTGGAAATAGCTGAGTGCCATAACGAAATGGGCGGAGGTAGGGGTTGCCACCATTGTCTTAATAGGAGCCGCTGAGCCTCCAGCAGAACAACCAGAACCCAGTTCTGGTGTTGTGGTCTCAGATGCCCTAATGGAGTCCGGTCTCCCAACAACAGCATAGGATGCGAGAGCTCTATAGGCTGTCCCAACACCCCTGAGCAATCCATTACTACTGCTGACCAGAAAGGGACTAACACTTGGCATTTCCATAAGAGGTGCAAAGTGTCAGCAGGGCTGTGCTCACATCTCCAACATTGTGCGTGTGAGAGAACCCACTTGAATAAGATAGCAGGTGTTCTATACCATCTAAGAAGTATCTTAAGCTGAATTAATTGGCTTCTAGCGTCTTTGTAAGTGGAGTGAACTGCATGGAGGCAGTGGGACCAAGTCTGTGGGCCAATATGACTACCAATTTCGGTGTCCCATGCCAGTCTGCATGATTCCGTGTTATCCGATTGCACCTCCCATCAGGTACAGTAGAATCTACCCGCTAGCCCACAAAAGGAATGCTTTAGGTGTAGTGAGGACAGCCAATACCACTTTGAATCCCCTTGACTCGTCCAGTCAATAGCCTGCACTGCATTGCGGAGTTGTAAGAACCTCCAAAAGTCCTGTGACTTTAACAAAAAATGTGCATGCAATTGTTCCAAGGACATTAAGGTACTAGTATTTGGCAAATAGAGGTCTTGCACAGTATGGATCCCTTTCCCTTCTGACGAGGCCCATATCAGGGGTTTATTGTCCACCCTAATGAATGGGTTGTGCCAGAGTTCCAAATACCTAAAGGGTAACATGGCGCCCTGTTTTGACTGCCCAGTCGACTTCATAAGGTGAAACCAGGCCCTTCTTGTAGCATCCATGACTGGGGTAAGTTTGTCCAGGGGTATAACAACATTAGTTAAGAGTAGACTAAGAGGGAAAGACTGACAAATCTGTTTCTCTAACTGTATCCATGGCGGTGAAATACCAGAAGCTGGAATGAACCATTTAACTGCCTTGGCAGCTAGGAAAGACCAGTGGTACCCCCATAACCAGGGAAGCCCTAAGCCACCCTGTGACCAATGTGCCCGTAATTTATTAGCACCCCACCTAGGTTTCCATCCTTCCCACAGGAAATCTGATATTAGCTTATCTAACACTTGAAATACTTTGTTTGACAGCACTATGGGGAGGTTATTTAGCAAATATGCTACACGGGGCAACATAAGCATTCGAAGCGCTGCTGCCTTCCCTAAAAGGGACAGATTTAATCACTTTCAGCATGCTACCTCAATTGTCAATTGTGCAATTAGAGGGGTAAAATTCCTGGACTCTATGTGCCCCCAGGCAAAAGGGATGTGTATACCCAAATAGTGTAGGTTGTCAGGCGCCCATGATAGCTCCGTCCCCTGCAAACACTCTTTAGTACACGCCCCATTCAGGGGGGGCAACACTAGTTTTCTTTTGGTTGACGTGCAACCCTGATATACTAGCAAATGAGTGCAAAGACTCCAGTACTGGGGAAAGGGACTCTTGTGGGAGAGAGAGGGTGAGAAGTAAGTCGTCAGCATACGCCATTGTCAGATATTCGTGGTCCCCCACCAAAATTCCCTGAATTGTCTCGTTGGCCTGGAGTACCCATTTAAGAGGGTCCAAGGCCAACAGAAAGAGTATTGGGGATAGTGGACACTCCTGATGAGTACCCCGCTGCAAGGAAAAGGGCATAGATATATCTTTATTAGTAAGTATCCTAGCCATAGGTCTATTATACAGGACATGGACCCACTGTTTAAAATAAGTGCCAAAACCATATAGGTTGAGTACTTCATGTAGGTAGGGCCACTCCGCTGAGTCAAAAGCTTTCGAGAAATCAACTGCTATAGCTGCCATAGGGGTGGGAGATCGCAGGGCTAGCCATTTGATGTTAAGGAAGAGGCGAATGTTATCAGCCACTGCCCTGCCTTTAGTAAAGCCAGCTTGAGATGGGTGTACGATGGAGGGAAAAACCTCCATCATCCGTTTGGCAAGTATCTTGGCTACAATCTTAGTATCTACAGAAATTAGTGAAATAGGGTGGTAATTAGCACAGTTTAATGGGTCCTCAGATTTCTTTGGGATAACGGTAATTAATGCCTCCTGCATTGTTGGTGGAAAGGAACCAGTTGAGTGCACTTCCTGCAAAGCAGCAAGTAGAGGGGTACAGATTTTGGGGCTTAGTAGTTGATATAGTTCAGTGGTCATACCATCAGGCCCTGGAGCTTTGCCCTTGGTCAGCTGAGACAGGGCTTCATGAACTTCTGCCTCAGTGATAGGGCAGTGAAGGCACTTTTCATAGCTCCTGGTAACTGAGGAATATGAACTGTTGAGCACAAATCCCTCAACTGACCCCTCATATGCCCTTTCTCATGGGAGATGCAGGATTGATACAGCAGCTGATTGTAACGTGCCATGCATTCATTAATTTTCTTGGGGCCTGTAACTATCTCCACATTCTCAGTTCTGAGTGCATGAATGCGGCTGCTTCCTCAGCTGGAATGCCAATAATTTCCTGCTCTTGTCCCTGCCCTCCCAGTGTGCATGTTTGGTCCTGGTCATATGCCACTCAACCTGTTGGTGGAGTATAGTGTTTATCTGATATTTTAAACCAACAATCCCTTGCAGTATGGTGACGTCTGGATCCCCAGCAGTGGTCGATTTAAACTGTGCCTCCATGGTGGAAAGTTCTGCTTGGAGCCCGTTAAGTTTCGCCTTCTGCTCCCTGTTTTTCTGGGCCACATAAGCTATAATATGCCCTCTTAACACCGCTTTAAAGGCCTCCCACACCGTGGTCACGGAAGTATCCCCCAGCTTATTATGTGAGAAGTAGTCCAGAGCAACGTCCTGGACCATGCTCGGAAAAGAGGGATCCATGATCAGTAAGGGGTTACACCACCATCTAGTGCCCGCCCCTGGATGCCCCGCAATCTGAAGAGTGCAAGGAACAGGGGCATGATCGGATATTATAATATCCTTAATCTCGGTTGCTACAATATCCTGAACTGCCCATCTATTCGCGAGCCAGAAATCAATATGACTATAAGTTGTGTGAACCGACGAGAAGAACGAAGAGTCCCTACCCGTAGGATGGTTTCTCTGCCAGACATCAGTCATGCCCCATTCTCTAATCATTTCTAGCAGGGTACCCATTACTCTGGGGTGAGTTTGTGGGCTGGGCTTAGATTTATCTAAAAATATATCAGGTGCCAAATTAAAATCACCCCATATCAAGAGTGGGCTATTATGATATCCCTCAGTGAGAGATTCCAATGCATGATTGAGGTCAAGGAGTACCTCGGGAGAGTCCGTATTCAGACCATAGAAGTTTGCTAACACTGCATGCCCACCCGGGTAAGAAAACGTAACCCCTATCCACCGATCCTGGGCATCGGTGATTGTTTTATCTACCATCCATGGACATGATTTCCTGATCAAAATGGCTACCCTCTTGGACTTATTCTGGGCTGAGCTAGCAATTACAGTCCCAACCCATGCTTTTTTGAGCCAACCAACATTCCTTGCAACAAGATGCATTTCCTGTAACAACGCAATGTCTGCATGCAAGGAGTGGAGGTGCCTGAGAACAACTCTCCATTTGACTGGATGATTTAGCCCCTTAACATTCCAGGATATGAGCTTAAGCCCCATACTGGAATGCGTCGCCACCATGCTGAGGTTTCCGTGAAGAGGGAAAAGAAAAAAGGAATGTAGTACTCATCTCAGGAGCCCCGAGGAAATGAGCAAGAGTAATAGGTCAGGATACCTGAGGTTTATAAGAATGTTCAGCAAAGTCAAGACCGGTAGGATGTACCGGGCAGAATGTGGCCCCAACTGATCTAATAATTGAGAAAGAAACACAGGCAGGATTAAATATCTCTCACTAAACTATTAAGTATTATGTAACTGTGAGAATACCCACTAGATTGTAAATTATACAAGGAACTATATTAACTGTTTTATTCCTCAAATCTCTACAGCAGCTACAGCAGTATGCCAACAAGTGTAAAGCACAAGCTAACGAGTCTTGGTGTATGCATAATGGTGCTATACCCTAGCTGAATGCAAGGGTAAGCCCTCTGCTGTGCTAGCCAAAGGCTCGAATAGGGCAGGAAGAGACTGAACCATCCATGCCTAAACAAGACATCATCCCCAACACCACCCATATGACACAGTAGGGTGGGGCATCTAAGTCGGAAATAGAATAAAAATACAGGAAAAAAGGAGGGGGAGGGCCCCAGTCAGTGGATATTCCCACACGAGGGTCTGTACTAGGCAGACCTAAAATACCTGCCTATCTGAAAAGGTTGGCTGTACCTCATCTCTTCCAGACCCCTAAATCCCACATGACTGCCCTGATATATACCCTCCTACTCCCTAAAGACTAATGTCAAATACAGCCCCTTTTGTCTTTCAGTCCGGTACAGGTGCTCCGTCTGTCGATAGAGGTTCTCTGCTTGCACCCTGCAGACCCTTTGATAACACTTCTGCAAAAGACAGAGTTCCTGGCTTAATGAAGGGCGAGGAATTAGTTGTAAGCTCCTCTGCATCTGTCAGGTTGTCAGACCATGTTCCTGGTTCCACCGCTTCCATAATGGCTTCATCCAGTATATCTTCTGGATCCAGTTGAACCCTATATAGTGACTCCTCTTTGGTTAACTTAGCAGGGGGTGCCATTTCTTGCCCTTCTGCAGAGTCCATATTGCTATGAGACCGGTGTCTAACCCGAGGCACAGAGCTGATGTCCCATCGAGATTTTGTGGAGGAGGCAGTACTAGGAATCGCAGCCTGGTCAAATACTCACCTGGAGCCCTCCATATCTGCGTGCCAAAGTTGAGAAGGGCTGGGGGACCCACTTCCTGAGAGACTCATCCGATCTCTATTAAAGTCCACCTGCATGTTTCTGCCTTTAACCGGGTTTCTGCCATCTTTATTAGGGTGCCAAAGCTTCCTGGGAGAGAGAGTTTTTATATTCAGGCGTGGTCAGTTCTTGGAGACCCAAGCTTCCACCTCCAGATGAGATTCTGCCACTATCTCTTTCCCTTCCTTTGACTCAACTAGGTAAGCCAACTGACGGAATCCATATTTGAAGCCATGCTGAGCCAATATTTTTTTAACAGGGGCAAAGGCCTTCCTTTGAACTGCCACCTCGGTGGAAAAGTCCCTGTAGAATGAGATTTTTGCCCCATGCCACATCACATCCTCAAGATCTCTGGTGGCAAGCAACACTCGCTCCTTCGTGGAATATCTCAGAAAATATGCCACTATGGGATGAGGCCCAGGTGTCTTCGGTTGGGGGCCTCCAGGAACCAGGTGAGCTCTCTCCACTTCCATAGGCCTTTGCCACCTATCTCCCAGCATCTTGGGGATCTCCTCATTTAGGAATCTCTCCACATTAACCCCTTCAGATCCCTCCGGTATGCCCAGTATCCTAATATTATTCCTTCTACTGCGATTCTCCTGGTCCTCAGCCCTCTGCCATAAGGTAGCCAACCTGCTGTCATGCTCTTGAAGGTGCTGAAGGAGTTTGGCTTGGCCTAATTCTAGACTCTCAGTCCTTTGCTCAACAACATTGAATTTATCCTTCAAAATCTGCACCTCAGCCACATTCCCGGCAAGAGTGGCTGATAAGGAGTCGACCCTGGAGAGCAAAGTCTCCACCAAGGATGTGATATTTTGCAGTGAGGACTGGACATCTGATCCTTGTGTAGGGGACTCCGAGGCCATTATAGACAATCCCTACATAGCTGCTTCCATCCAGAGCGCTCAGATAGAAAGCTTATGTCCAAAGCTAATCCCCCAGTACAAGGCTTCCACTCCGAGAGGTGCAGGATTGCAATCGGGGGCTAAATGCTCGCTGGCTATGCGGGATGACTGCACAGTTCTGACCTGTCTCTCAAAGGTGGCGTCCCAATCACTTGAGTGCGAGGAGCCCGTGGCCTATGCACTCCCAGACGAGTCTCGTCTACAGCCCCCGACTCCCACTGATGCCATGCTCCGAACACTGCAAATACCTCACCGGAGGAAATATGCAGCTACAGAGGTGTAACATGGTATTTCCACTAAAGTCCATGCTTAGATGCCAAGTAACGGTCCCAAAACGGCAAAGCTGGGGCTTGCGCTCCGGTATTAAGCGGCCATACTCTCCAGCATCCAAACCACACCCCCTCATTGTTTGATACTGTGAGGGAAGTTACAAAATGTGAATCATTTGATCAATTTATGTGCTAGCAATATGACAGAAATTGAAACTTATTAGTTCTTATCCTTAAATTCCCTATATAAAAGATTTGCAACTAGTTTTTTGGTTTAGCCCCTTTGGGTGCATACATTTTTGCTTGTGAATCCACTCTGTCTCTCACTGCAACAATTTATCCAATCTGTTGCATCTTGGTAGTAGAGGCATGTGGTCAAATGCTCTGAACTTGAAAGCTGAGGTAGTGCAGTTGTTGAAATCTTTAAAATGATTCCATACTGTACTATCTTTAGGGACAATTGCTAAGATGTGCTTTTGGATCCTTTCTCTCAGTGGACATATTGCCTATCCCACAGACAATTTTCTGCAACTGGAACACCACACATAAACCACAAAGAAGGTGTTACAATTAGTGTACTGCATAAGCTCAAATTTCTGTCCAGTCTGTGGATCAATAAGTGACAAGTCTTCACTCCCAAATCTACAGATGTTACATCCATGGCAAACATAGAATCCATTTCTACTAATCTGTTTCCCTTTGGTTTAATCCACATGGAGACTTTTTGTTTAAATGATCTGACAATTTGTCTCCTGCAGAATGTTACCCTAGGACACTGTCCCACAGCTTGTGTCATTTCCACAGTTTCTGTCAAGATAGACTAACTTTTTGTATGATCTTTTTGATGGCATAAGATCTCATACAAAAGTCTATGACAAAGGTCACCTGAACTGGATCACATTCTTGTCACACTCTGGGAATCAGAAGACCCCCTTCAGTGTCATGTCTGCTTTTTGTTTTGCTTTTTGTACTGAGCATGCCGAGTTGCCCCTTTCATGGAATGTAGTTGACAGTATACCTACTTCCTTTTGAAAAATGCTGGTATGGTTCCTTTCAATTCAAAGGAAGGGACCATAAAGAATGCCATTGACCAGGCACTGCATATGCTCACTGTCTGCTTTCACAGGCTGTTGCCACTGAATGACTTTCTGTAGGGCTTTCATAATGCCTCTTTATTTTTACCTACTGTAAATTTAATGGCCAGAAACTCAATTTCCTGGATGTACCACTTAGATGTACAATGTAAGTTCACATTGGGTACATTTAACTAATAAATAGACTCTACCATAGTGTCAGAATGCCCACCCCAGACACACATATGATATAATCAATAAAGGGATACTATCTGATGATATGTCTAAGATAGGGATTTGCATCTATGAAAATGATCTGGTCTCCCCATCAGTCTAAAAAGATCCCAGTGTAAGATAGGGCTAGTGCTGCCCCCATTGCCATATCCTGGCTTTGCAAGTACACATTGTTATCAAACAAAAAAAAAACAAATTTCATGCTTTACAGAATTTTCTTTATTTGTCAATTAGCATATGATTTCATGACATAATTACAATACACCATAAGATAATTAATTCACAATAAATACACATAATACTAGAAAATACAAAAACAGTAGGATGCTGCTAAAATTCTAACATGAAAACAAACTAACATACAATTAATCGAAAAAGTTCACAACTTCATTTACAGTATTTTTTTTAGGATTTTCTTTTTCACTGAAACTTTTTCTCCAGTCTTGGCTTGGCTGCAGGTGAGCTCTTCAGCTCTGTCCCTGCCTCCTTCTGTCCAGCACCTGCCTCTCTCAAACCATGGAGCTTGAGATCCCCCATAGATTATCACCTGTGGCAGGGCCAAGAAGGGGAGGGCCATACTCTCCCCACCTGGTGACTCATATCTAAATTGGGCATGTGGTCTGGTGGTGATGCAGGATGGCGGTAGGTGGGCAGGGCTTCATATGTCTTGTGCTGGCCAGTTTTCCAGTTTCACCAATGCCCCGGGGCTATGGCAAACATGGTTTGCACATATGCATGGAGGCACACTGGAACAATCAATGCTGTTCCACCCACCAGGCATAACACCAGCACCCCAATCATCACTGCTACTACCAGACCTCACTCCAGTGGCAGCCAAGAGCCAGAAAGGCATACCTCTCCAATATGAGACACAGGGGGTTGCCTGATGACTGCTCACCCCTCTTCCAGTCCTCCCCAATGTCAGCCTCTGATTAATCAAGTTCAGTCCCAAACTTTGGTCAGCTAGCTTGGGAAAGATAAGGCACATTATAGCACCTCAGCCCTCTAGCCGCCAAGCTGATATTTTTAGAATTTACTAGATTCAGCATACCATTGAACATACAGTACTATAAATTCACTGAGACAGCAATATGTTATGGTTTTGTTCAATGATAATTTACTAAAATCCAATAGAGCATGTAGTACCAAACATGATTGCAACAGGCCCAAGTGTTCATCTTGCTTAATATTCATAAATACTCAAGCAAGCTTGGGTACAAAACCCATTATATTGAATTTCAGGTCTGTTTACCTACATTCCCAAACAAGGATGGGGTGATTTCTGAAAAAGATAAGTCTGTCTAATAAGATGCTAATACAATGTCAATGGTTGTGAAATGGGCTATCTTAAATGTGTTGTTGTAATAAAACTTATCACTTTAGTCAAAATTAAAGGATTAGTGTAGCGAAAATGTTTTCGATTTTTTTTCTTCAAAGGTTGTATATTGCTTGGACAAAATATCTTTAAGCCAAAAATCTCTCTTCCTCTTGCAGAGGTGACAATGACATACTATATATTTTAAGCTGTCTTTGTCACCGTTTGCACAAATACACTGTGGGGATTTACAACCATCACTCTTTTGTTCAAACAGGATTATTGCTTTACAACAGCTGTAATCTAAATCTTGTATAAAGATCTACTCTGTCTGCCCTCTATGTAAGATAATACATGTTCACTGTTGTTTTCAATTGCTTATATACTGTGTGAATTTTCATTTATCAAGATTTTATATATCATGTTGCATCACTACATCTCTATACCTTTATCTGAGTGCCAGAATTAACATATTCTTTGATCTTATATATGTCTCATGTACAGCATGTCCTAACCCAAGCAGGTATAGTAAGTCCTTGATAAAGGCAAGATACAGAAATTTAAACCCACTGCTAGAGTATTAAATTTGCTTCTCAATGCATATTTTTGGCAGCCATGATTCTGACAGCAGCATGGAATCCAAGATAAAAAAGACAGATTTTTCATTTATTAGGGCAACTGAATGGAACCATAGATTGTAATGAGTTAAGTAGACTTTCACCTCTAGGTAACAGGTTCAAATCCAGCACAGGTCAGTGGTGGTTGAAAGCTATTATCACCTGAGGGATGTTCAGTGGCCTAGGTGAAATGAGTTGGGGTGGCCTCAGCCCAATTTCCAATGGCCAGGTGTCCACATTACACAACAATCAACACACTAGCACCAACTGGCACCCTTGTTGGCAGTCTTACATGAGAAGGATAATACTGAATTTGCATGGAGCCTGAATTGCCCTCTCATCTACATGGTGGTCCCTCCATGGCAGGGTTAAGGCATACTGGTGAGAAAGGGTGGGGAAGCTTGCACTGTGATCAACCATGATGTACCTGCCATGTGGATAAATAGAGGACTTTATGTTAGAGTGCTCTCAATCCAACACTTTCAAGAGCACTAAAAAACAAAAGCAAACAAAAAAAAAATCACACCGAAAACAAAACAAACAAAAAAATAACTCAACAGAACTGTGTTGATTATGGTAGACAGATAGTACTGCCCCAGCTCCACCCTTAAGATATACTGTATGTGGGTGTACAGCTCACAGCTTGACATGTTTAGAATATATCTATAAAGTTTGTTTAATATTATTTCCAAGAAGGAATGAGCCACTGTTCCTAAGATCTAAGATGTATATAGCATTGCAGTTTTGGTTTTAGCATTCGATACCATAAGGGAATCATCCACTGAATGATCTCCAAATTTAAACCTAAATCTTTTAATGCTACTAGTATATTTAATCATTTTTGCCTGACATAACTGAAGTGCTTTTTCCAAGCTGTATTTCTATTGAAGGCACACCGAGATAATCATAATAGCTTACTGTGGCAAGCGTTTCTCAATCTACTGCGATTCTGTTTTTTTTTTATATATATGATATATCATTTATATATAAATTAAATAAAGTAGGAGCTAATATGCACCCTTGACAGGATCCTGTATTTGTGTAAATTTTACCTGTAAGATGACTTTTCCCATCATACTGGACCTTTGGACAAGAATATTCATGAAGTCTGATAATAATATCTATAGGATGATTTACAAAAAAAGGTAGCAAAGCAGGCAAGGGGAATTACAGGCTGGTCAGCCTTATATCAGTGGTTTGTAAAACCATGGAAACACTGATAAGAAATTATATAGAAAGAAAGTTAAGAATTGATGGATTACTGAGCCAAAATCAACATGGGTTCAATAATGGCTGATCTTGTAAGGTATACCATTGCTATGGCAACAAGTTTTCCATGACCAACACTACAGCGGCAACAGTGCCAGGTTACTGTAGTGTCAGCGCGGGACAACGGCACTGCTTTCTGGGGGTCTTGCACGCACTCCCTGAATCAACTCTGACTCAGAGCTGATTAATTTAATTACAGGGGGTTTGGGGGGCAGATCTCCCACATGAGATGTTGAAGGGGAAAAGCCCCATGAAGAAAACACAGTCTGAAGTGACTGCCTTTATGCTGACTACAAATGCAGTCAACATAAAGGAGTCATTGTAATGTCAGTCAATAATGAATTTGCCAACCGACAGTCATAGATCCATCTTGTAAGACTAATTGTATCTATCTATCTATCTATCTATCTATCTATCTATCTATCTATCTATCTATAGTATCTACATAAATCTGTCAATAAAATGTAAAAAAGAAGCAAAAGCTGCAAGAGAGGTTAAGATGGCTACTCTGTCCAAGGATAATAAAAAGCTATTTTTTAATTATACAGGAAGTTTGAAAAGAGGACAGAAAACAATTGCTCTTCTGCAGGATGTGGATTTTGTAATAGATGATAAACAATTAATCACTGACAAATTTAATTAATATTTTTTAAGTGTCTATCAGAAAAAAGAAGCATATGGAAAAGTTAAAAACCTTGGGAGCAGTGATGGGACTCTGGTAAGTACCACAACAGAAAGTGAAGTGTTGGACAAACTGAAAAAGATAAAAATAGATAAGGCCCCTGGACCTGATGGCATGCTTCCCAAATTTCTTAGGGAATTGGCTGACACTCTGGCAGGACCACTGACTGCTTTGTTAAATGCCTCACTGAAAGAAGGCAAGGTTCTCCCTGACTGGAAAAATGCAAACTTCACCCCAATTTTCAAAAAAAGGAAGTAGGCAGGCAATGGGTAATTATCAGCCTATTAGTCTTTTAACAATATTGGGGAAAATTATGGATGGTTTTGTTAAAGATATCATGGAACATCACAAACCACAACAGGGGCTGATCAGTCTTACCCAATATGGTTTTCTTTCTATAAGAGCCTGTCTGTCAAATCTGTTAAAATTCTTTGAGTCTGTTAGTTGTGCGCTCAATAAAGGCTTGCCGGTGGACATGATACAGTATATCTTGATTACTTAAAAACATTTGACTGAGTATCACACCAAGAACTGGTGAACAAGTTAATTGAATTAAAATTTCACCTGGGTAGAATCTCGACTGTGTGAGAAACATCAAAGAGTATGCATTCAGGGTTATCAATCAAGTTGATGACAGATTATGAATGGGAGTACCCCATGGATACATTTTGGGTCCCATTCTGTTTAACTTATTTATATCATCAATGCAAGCATCTGAGGCCTTTTGGCTGTGCAAGTACACAGATCATACAAAAATAGGGACCATTATAAACAACCAAAAAGTGGCAGAGCTTTTACAAAGAGAGTTATTCAGACTGGAGCAATGGGCTGATGAACATAAGGAAAAAATTGCCAACTCAGTTAAGAAGGGGGATAAAACCTTTTATAGGTACATCAGGGAGTGAAGGAAGACCAAGGGAGGGATAGTGAGACTTAATAAAGGGGAGGGGGTGGGCAGATGGTGACTGTGAAAAGGCTGAGATACTAAGCAAATACTTTTGCTCAGTATTCACAAATGAAGAGGGGGGGTACCTAAACCAAACAATAGAAACATGCTGGATACGGGGGATTAATACTAGCCCTTTCACAGAAGAAACGGTTCTGAATGAACTCTTAAAACTGAAGGTGGACAAAGCAATGGTGCCAAATGGGATTCATCCCAGAATTCTAAAAGAACTAAGGGTAGAACTAGTGACACTACTGACTACCCTCTTTAATAAATCAAGGGAGGATGGGGGTGCTACCTGAAGACTGGAGGAGGGCAGATGTGATTCCACTTCACAAAAGTGGGAGCAGGGTAGAAGCAGGAAACTACAGACCTGTTAGTTTAAACTCAGTGATTGGGAAAATAATGGAATCACTTCTGAAGGAAAAAATTCTTGAGTACCTAGAGGCCAGAGGAGCGCAGGACCCAAGGCAGCATGGATTCATAGTGGGAAGGTCATGTCAAATGAATCTAATAGATTTCTTTGACTGGGTGACCAAAGTAGTAGATCGGGGGCTATGGACATAGCCTACCTAGACTTTAGCAAGGCATTTGACACAGTCCCACAGAAAAGATTAGTATACAAGTTAGCCAGCCTGGGAGTGGGCACCAAGATGGTAGCCTGGGTAAAAAATTGGCTGGAGAACAGGAAACAGAGGGTAACAGTAAATGGAGCCCACTCTGAAGAAAGAGGGGTTACTAGTTGGGTACCATAGGGTTTAGTACCTGGACCAGTCCTCTTTAATATCTTTATAAGCAACATTGCAGAGGGACTGGAAGGAAAAGTATGTCTCTTTGCAGATGACACAAAGATCTGCAACAGAGTTGATACACAAGGTGGGGTGGAAAGCATGAGAAGGGACTTGTCAAGGTTGGAAGAATGGTCAAATGTATGGCAGCTTAGATTCAATGCTAAGAAGTGCAAAGTAATGCACCTGGGAAACAAAAACCCAGGGGAAGAGTACACAATTGGGGGTGAGGTACTAACAACAACAAAAAATGGAAAGGGACCTGGGGGTAGTCATATCAGATGACCTAAAAGTGAGCAAGCAATGTGAGAGGGCAGTACGTAGGGCTGGTGGGACACTGGGATGCATAGGGAGAGGCATAATCAGTAGAAAACAGAAAGTTATTATCCCTCTGTACAGACAGCTGGTAAGATGTCATCTGGAGTACTGCATACAGTTCTGGAGACCCAAGTTCTGCAAAGACATAGACAGGATGGAGGCAGTCCAGAGGAGGGCAACTAAAATGGTGCAGAGTCTGCACCAGAAGACATATCAAGATATCAAGAGAGACTTAAGGATCTTACTATGTATGGCCTCGAGGAGAGGAGGGAGAGGGGGACATGATAGAAACTTTCAAATACCTCAAGGGAATCAACAGTGTCCAAGAGGGTAGCATCTTTCGGAAAAAGAGGAGTTCAAGAACAAGGGGGCACCATTTAAAGCTAGAGGGGGATGGCTCAGAGGTAATGTGAAGAAGTATTTTTTCACAGAGAGGGTTGTGGATGCATGGAACAGCCTTCCTGAGGAGGTTGTGGAGTCAAAAACAGTGGTGTAATTCAAGAATGCATGGGACAGACATAAGGCGATTCTAGGGGGTGGAGGTTGGAAGATGTAGGCTGTTGGTTAGCTAGGATCTGTAGCTTATCCATTAGGTAGGGAAATGGGCAGACTAGGTGGGCCAAGCAGTCCTTATCTGCCATCAACTTCTATGTTTCTATGTTTTTCAGTGAAGATAATTGCAGGGTCATGCATTTCAATGAAAATAACATCACGGTAGAGTATAAATTGAATACCAAAGTATTAGAAAGTACAGTTACTGAAAGAGACCTCAGAGGGTTTGTTTCAAATACATTAAACTTTGACAACCTGGCCAGGGAAGTGGTCAAAAAAGGCAACAAAATTATCGGTTCCATATTTAGGCATATCAAGAGCAGGGATCCAGAGGTGGTTGCCCCCTATACTCATATCTGGTACAGATTGTCTTGGAGTACTTTTCTACCTTCTGTGCACCTCAAAATATAGGCACAATGAAACTAATTGAGTTGGTACAATGTAGGGCAACAAAGAGTAAAAAAAGCTTAAAAAATAAATCATACAGAGTGAGCCTCTCTGAGCTTGGTCTGTACTCCCTACATTACCATAGAATAAGAGGGAATCTTTGCTACATTTATAAAGCATTTCACAATGAAGATTTATGGGAGAACATAGGTTTGATTAAGAAAACTAGAGATAGATCTACAGTACTAGATCCCATAATTTACAACTAAGGGGCGAGTTTTACAAAACAACGAGGAGAGGAAGGTGGCTCAACCAAAGAGTTGTCGAGAAGTGGAATGCCTTACTGGAATCAATTGTGCTAAGTGGTACTATGGATTCTTTAAAGAAGGTATTAAATAATTATATAGATGGTGTTCATGTTAGACAACATTACTAATAAGTTGTGAATCTGAACAAGACTTAAAGCCACTGAAGTCAGTCTCTTTCCTATGAATCTATTAACCTAAATGTGAGACCATCCACCTTCATATATTTATGTAAGTCTTTCGTCATTCTTGTTCTGAGCTGTTGGTCAGTTACTTCAGGGATCTGTCATAGCCACTGGGGGCATGGATCTGTTGCAAGTAAGATGGTGACTTGGCACATATTTTTGTATAACAAGGATGTGTTATGTCTTCGTTTGCTAGGACAGCCAAGTCATCCCACGCCTTCAATTTGTTAAGTGACCAGATTTAGGCCACAGATATTTGGCCAATACAAGTTGCAGCTGAAGTACCTGAAAAATGTCTGTGTTTCTCAAATCATGCTTTCTCTTGAAGGTGTCAAACTTGACCAGTGTGTTATTCTGTATCAAGCAGTGTAAGGAGCTGAGAGATGATACATTCAGAAAGGACATTATGATAACTTTGTTTTGTATCTTAAAACTTGGATTACCCCATATGGGTTGGAAAGGGTAAAAAAAGAGGGTAATATTTAAGAAGCAATGGAGCTGTTGGCGTATGCATACAGAGCTCCCTATGGGGATGCACTTACGTTTATTAGGGAGTTTGCCATAGGGTGTGTTGAGCAGAGTTCAGATGTTTAAGTTTGCCCCAGAACATAGGTTTTTTCTACGTCCTGCCATTGTGGTGTGTATTCTGCACTTGGTTGATCTTCGGTCATCCCTCACCTCCATAAGAACTGACTAGCTCTTGTTGCCAGGTAATACAGTTTAAGGTCAGATGTTTTTCAGGGGGTCAGCTTAGTATTAGCTCTTTTATGAGTTTTGCTATTCCACAGAAACTTTGCGATTGTTGCTTTTAGAAGGGTGAATCATTGGTATGGTATGATCTGGGTAAGCATGCTTATGGGGTATAGTACTCATGGGAGTACATTCACTTTTATCACATGGATCCTTCCCCATAGGGACAGAGGACAGACTGCCAACCTCATTAAATCCTGTTTGATTTGTTGATATGTATATTGTGTTTAGGTTTGTGGTGAACATAGGTTTAGGACTTTACACTACAGTGATCACCCAGGTACTGTATTTTATGCCATCTGGGGACCAAGAACCTACCCATCTCATGACATCCACTTTGCATGTATAATTGTTTAAGGACATAATTTGGGTTTTGGACAGGTTAAGCTGATTACCTGGTAGTGTGCCAAAATGTTGAAGAGTTTCCAGAATAAGGAGGTGGATTGTCCAGGGTTCTGTAAGTGCAGAAGGATATCATCTTCATAAGTAGTTATTTAATATGATTTAGTGCCCACTCAGATCCCTTGTATATGCTCCTTGAGCAAGAGTGTTCTGGTGAGGGGCTCAAGGTAGAGGCTAAAAAGGTATGGAGTGGGAAACCTGTCACATCCCTTTTCCAAGGAGGAACTGGTCAGAGTGTACTCCATTGCATACTGTTTTGACTAATGAGTGGGAATATAGTAGCATTATCCATAAGAGAAAAGTATCAGGGAACTCAAATTCCTTGAGGGCATGGAGGAAGAACAGCAACAAGACCCTATGAAAGGCTTTCTCCACATCCAAGGACATGAGCACAGCCAGGGTTTTCAGGTCCCTAGACAAAGAGAGAATGTGAGCTACTCCCCTTAAGTGGTCCTTCAAAAGTATGCTGTTCCTAATTACAACTTGTTCCTCTCCTATTAAAGGAGACCACACCTTGCTGACCCTAGTGGCCAGAACCTTTGCCAGAATTTAAATGTCTAGGTAAGTGATATAGGCCTGTAGCTCAGTAGGTAGTTTAGATCTTTATCAGATTTGGATATAAGAGCAATGTGTCCCTTTTACAATCTGTGGTTCAGTTGTTGCAGGGTGTGAGCATTTCTGAACAAGTTGATTAACCTGGCATGCCTCCCCGCTGGTGACACTAACACAGCGACCTACCGTGATGTCAACAAAATTGACAGTTCACCAATAGGTTGTTGTATTTGTGCACCTGGAACAGGGGCACACTGTCTCCAGGTCCTGCACCCCCTCCCCAAATCAACTCTGACTCAGAGTTGATAATCTAAACTATGGGGGTTGTGAGGAGCAAAGCTCCCCAATAAAAAAACAGGATTGGGAGACATTCAGGATTTTTGTTTAAATCCCATTACTGTGATGCCGGTTCATGAAAGTGTCATCAAACCGGCACAGTAGAGCCGATTAACCTATGGGTTAATTCTTTTTTTAGGGCTTTATAGAAATTATGTGATCAGCCATCTGGTCCTGGTACTTAATCAGGGGTTAAGTCATTGATGGTAGCTAGAACTTCATGTTCTGTAATGTCCTCTTCTAGTCTGGACATTTGAGCTGGTGAGAATTTACGAAGATGAGCCTGTGAGAGGAATTGCTGTATAGCTACCCATGTGGTTTGCTGCTCTGAAGCACATTGGTACTTGCAATATTCCCAAAAGCTTTTGTTATTTCTCTAGGGTTGGTAAGTATTGGTTTCTGAGCAGACTTGCAGACCCCCTTATCTACTGAGGAGATTTCTTGGTGCCTTAGCCTCATTGCCATGAGCCATCCAGCTTTCTCCCCCCGACCTGCATATTTCATCTTGGCCCTAAAAGTAGTGTATTCAGTTTTTTTCTCTCAGTATCTCCTCATACTTGACTCTATGGGTATTTAGCTGGAGCCAGTCCTCCTCAAAAGAGGCAGCTGAGAGATGTTGTTCCCCTCCCTGATCAGTTGTAGCAGGCTGGTGTGTTCTGGTCCTTTTCCTTTTCTTGGTGAAAGGTAATTGGATCAGTTCACCCCATTTGTACATTTAAATGCTCCCCATAGAGAGGACTGGCTAGTAACTGAATTTTTTTATTTATTCATTTATTTATGTTTTAATTTATTTATTTCCTTCACACAGAATCCATTAGGCAGTGCCTATTTTCAAAGGATTCAGAGTTATAGACAACAATTATACATAAATGCAATGGCTACAATTTAGTCAACTAAATTTACATTACAGCAGTTGGACACACAAGGCAGGAGATTAATCAACATTACATTGTAGAAATAAGTAGTGAGCAGTGAAACAGGAATGTGTGTATGACAGGTATGAGTATCAAGCATAATAAGCTCAGAAAGCATGTTTACCTTGTCAGGACACACAAAAATTCATTTAAAGCATATACAGAGCATAGAATCTTTTAGTGAGGTGAGTAGCCTACATTTAAATAGATTGACAGAGTTGCTTTTCCTAGTAGCACTGTTCAAACTATTCCACTGTTTGGTGAATCTGTAGATGAAGGAGTTCTGCTGTGTTGTAGTTTTCTTTCTAGGGAGCAGCAGTGTGTGACTTGGCACACCTCTGGTGGTGTACTGGTTATCAGTGAGAGTATGCAGTGATCACAGGCCTGGGGAGAGCATGCCCTGAAGTGCTTGGAACTTTATGAGAAGTGTGTTGTACAGAAGTCTTAGATTTAGGATTAAGAAATTTAGTCTGGAGTTGAGGTTGCATATACTGTACCTGTGTCTAGCTTAGCATCAAGTGCAAAGCGACAAGGCCTGTTTAGAAGATCTCCTCACCCGTTTTAGTGTCCCATCATTTATGGACACGTAGATCACAAGGCCATAGTCAATTATGCCAATTATGAGGCTTTGAACAAGCAATGTTTTAACCTCAGGTAGCAGGCTGCTTCTAAGTCTATATAGAAATCCTATTTGGGAATTTACTGTTTTCACTAAGCGGTCCACGTGGCCAGTGAAAATCAAGGCACTACCAAGGGTCAGTCCAAGATACTTAAAGGCTTGTACCTGCTTGATGGGGTCACCTGCTAGAGAATAATATATACATATATATACAATTCTGATTTTCCTAAAAAAATTGGTTACATACTGTTTTATTTTTGTGAGGGGGTAGGGTCTTTAAGGAGGTAGTTATAAATGTTTCGTGACTTATCCCTGTCTATCAGGTCAGAGGGTTAGATGACGAGTTTTACTGGGGAGGCCACTGTGTAGGATTTTACAGCTGATGATTTACCTTCAGCATTCTAAATTAATTAGAGGTTCTCTAAATGTGGTGAGGACTCATGGACTGGGGAGGTGAATGCGTAATCTCTCACAATTGGGTGAAGTAACCTCCAGGGTTACACCAGTCCTACTATGTCTGGGTGGCTTGCAGATCTTGACTGGCTTGTTGGCTGGGGGTTAGGGCTAGTCAGACTGCATTTAACCTTTTCAAGTATGAATTTTGTGCTATGCTCCAATCATCTGCAATGAACATGTGGATGGTCATGTGGTTAGCTAGTTCTGCCAAGAGGTATATGATGAATTGGGTGTTTTCTTTGTTAGGGCTATAGATGAGGGCTAAGATGATGCCTCCCTTACCCAATTTCCCCCTGACAACAATGAAGCGGCCCACTAGGCTTATAACTTTTTCTAATACTTAGAAGGGAGTATTTCTGTGAATGAAGATACCAGTGTCAGCTCTCTTGCTATTTTCCCCTGCCACAAACGTCTGTCCTAACCACTCATGTCTCCAGAGAGTCTTCTGGTCTGCTTTAGTATGGGTTTCCTGGAGGAAGGCAATATTAGCACCTAGGGGTTTCAGATCATTTAGAATCTAATGCCTTTCCTTCTTGCTTTGTGCCCCTTTAATGTTCCAGATATCTAATTCATATTTGTCATCTGCCAAAATGGTTGAAAAAAGTATGATATTACGGGTACCCGGTTCTGTGCTATATTATATCTAAAAACATGAGATATGCTTATAGGAGCCCTTGGGTTGAGCCTCTGAAGCATAGAAAATTACCAGAAGGATTCCTCTTCAATACTAGAGAACACTTCAGCAACTAGCATGTGAATTGGGAGTACCTTCAATACTGTCATAAAACTAAATATGCTTAAACAAATATCAGCAAACATTAGAACTAACAAACACTTCTACACTGCACAGTAGAAACAAAGAACACTTTAATACTGAGCTCAATACCTATTAATTGTATATGGATGGTAGAGCTGATAGATGCCACCTAGTGTACCAACTATCTGGTTGGTGGTAGCAAGAGATGAATTCACAATTGTGGTCTGAGAAGGTTTGCATGAAGCAGTGACCTCACTTGCTTTAGCAAGACTGCAGGAGATCCTGGATACAAATTCATCCAGCATCTGTACTGAAGGTTTTCCTATACAATGTCACTGAGCAGGACAGTGCCCTTTCATCCTTACTTTAAATCATGATACATGCTTCTTATTTGCAGTCAAAGAATCTGTCTGGATCTGCAAATTGAGTGATCAGGTGTTGAACTTGAATTCTCAGGCATCCTCCTGCCTCCACCACTGTTCATTTCAGTTCACTGCAGTTCCAGCATGTTATTTGCATACTCCCCCATCAGGTTGTAAGTTGTAATGTGCTGGTCTAGTCCACAGACTGACATAACCAATCAGGGGAGGAGAACCAGGATTACCTAGGAGGAAGCAAAACATTTTAGTTTAAGTGGAAAAGGTTATGTTCAGTTTGTTTAGTCCACGTTGTCTGCCTGCACCATGATATCTCAGTGGGTCATTTCTTAATAATCTTTATTTAATAATAATCTTTATTTATTTTGTGCCTTTCCATTATCAAGGCTCATTACAAAACAAAGCAGCAGACCTGAATTCTAATATTAATCACAATATGCTTTGCTCCAGAAGTAGGTCTTCAATGCCTGTTTAACCCCCACGGTCACACATTCCTACAGCCGGTGGAGTTGAGAATTCCAAAGGACTGATGCCACGTACATAAATGCACGAGCC
The DNA here is from genome assembly GCA_016271365.2 of Neoceratodus forsteri. Taxonomy (NCBI): domain Eukaryota; kingdom Metazoa; phylum Chordata; order Ceratodontiformes; family Ceratodontidae; genus Neoceratodus; species Neoceratodus forsteri. Next base: position 577,094,653 of record CM028134.1, on the reverse strand, counting down.
CCTGAAGATTTCAAAACTACCCTTGGAATCTCTAGCAACTCCTCATCGGCTAAATGGAGCAGTCACTCCAGGCAATAAGGAGACAGAAGCTCTTTCAGATAGTCAGGGCCAAGTCCATGCGGGGCTTTATATATCAGTAATCCAACTTTAAAGGCGATCCACCACTGAACTGGTAGCCAGTGCAGTTCTCCCAGCACTGGTGTGATATGGGATGTCCGAGGAGTCCCCATCAACAACCAGGCTGCAGCATTCTGCATCAGCTGCAGGCAATGGATATCAACCCCCGAAAGCCCAAAGTACAGGGAGTTGCAGTAATCAAGGTGCGAGGTCACAAAGGCATGGATCAGGTCGCCGGATGGAACAAGATGTTTGATCCTAACAATGTTACTTAGATGGTAACAGGATGACTTAATGACAGCTGACACCTGAGATTGAAGTGTCAGCTTGTCATCAATCATCACCCCTAGGTCCCACACCAGTCTGGAGGTTAGGAACCGGGTGTCTCACCGAAAAAGTCCCAAGGGCAGACAGGTCCCCAACCCCCCTATCTGGTGACCAGGATCCACAACCATCACCTCCATCTTCCCTGAGTTGAACTTCAGCCAGTTGGAATTCATCCAATCCTGGATTTCAGTGAGGCAGTTATTAAATACTGAGAGTGCTCTATCCTGGTCAGGTGCAAAAGACAGGTAGAGCTGGGTATCATCAGCATAGCAGTGAAACCTCAGCCCATACCATCATACAATGTCTCAGAGGGGCAGCATATGCACTGTGAGCAACATGGGGAACAGCACAGTTGGAAGAATAAATCCCAGACACAACCCTCTGAGTTCTACTGGTGAGGAAAGACCTAAACCATCTCTGATCTGAGCCAGTTAGGCCACAAATAAGCTTCAGGCACTCAAGCAGCACCCCATGATCCATGGTGTCAAAGGCTGAAGAGAGATCGAGAAGCACCAACATGGAGCGGCTTTTACGATCTCTCACCATTAGGAGACTATTGAGCATCCGAACCAGTGCAGACTTGGTACTGTCTCTCTAATGAAAACTGGATTGGAAGGACTCGTAATGGATGGTCAAATGGTTCTCCAGCTGTACAGCCACTACCTTCTCAATTACCTTCCCCAAAAAGGGGAGATTAGAGTTAGGTCTGTAGTTTGCCAGGCAGTCTGGGTCCAGAGAAGCTTTCTTCTGGAGGGGTGTTACCATAGCCTCCTTCAGGGAGTTAGGAAACTCACCCGACTCAAGAGAGCACCAGACTATCTACCCCAAGACTGGACCAATGATGTCACAGCAACCTAAAATTAGGGTAGTTGGGCCCGGATCTAATCTATAGCATGTAGGGTGAATTCCCTGGACAATCTGCATAACATCCACGATCTCCAGCCAGTCAAAGGTACTCCAAGAGAAGTGAGGGACGGTGGCCGGGCACTGATCAACAGCATCTCCCATAGAGTGTGTTGAATGGATCTCCGCCCTGATGTGAGCCACCTTATCAGCAAAGAACCAAGCAAGCTCTTCACACTCCAATTGTGAAAAAACTCTTCGCACCTGCAGACATGCTGGGTTGCACAGCCTGTTCACAGTTTGAAAGAGCTGAGCCAGTCAGTTCTGAGTGGTAACAATTGCCCCAGACAGGAACTCTGCCTTCTTACAGGCGATTGCTGACTGACAGAGTTGGTAGTGCTCGAGCAGTCTAAGATGGTCGACCTCCAGGACAGATTTCCACCAACAGTGCTCTAACCTTCGTCCTAGTCACCGCAACTCCCTCAAGCTCCCATCAAACCATGGAGACCGAGGGCGGAGGGAGAGAGGATGAACACAGACAGGAGCAATGGAATCCAGATCTGTGGTAATGACCTTATTATAGGCCAGGACCAGAGCTTCAGGATTCCTGCTTGCCACAGGAAAATCTGATAGATCAAGCACTGCTGCTAGGCCTCTGGGACTTAAGTCCCATAAAAGGCGGTACTTGACCATCTCCACAGGGGTAGGCCCACATGAGGAGGTGCAAAAATTGAATCTCATGGTGTAATGGTCGAACCATCCAGCAGGTTCCACCCCCACATTAGAGGCTTCGATCCCCAGGAGGAAAACCAAGTCAAGGGAGTGACCGTATTTATTAGTAGCAGAGGTAACAATCTGTGCATGTCCCAGTGATGTCATCAACTGGAGGAAATGTCCAAATTGTGAGAGTTCATCATCAGTCCAGGCATTAAAGTCACCCAGGACCATCAGCCTGGGTGACTCAAATGCCATATCGATCATGAAGTCTGCTACTTCCTGAAGGAATACCTTCTCATCCCATGTGGACGGTAGATGAGGGTTATCCTACAGCCTACACCTGCTACAACAGTACACTCAAAAGACCTGGCATCCTCAACCGGTACACTCATGAGGCCCAATTCGGTCTTGAAACAGACCACCCCCCCACCCCTGTGGTTCAATCTCGAGCGGTGTATCACCGAATACACAACTGGAATTGCAGCCTCAAGTATGGGGCCAGCATTTTCATCCAGCCAGGTTTCAGTGATGCAAGACAGATCTGTTGTCCAAACAAGATCTGCTATAATTGCAGTCTTGTTCTTAAATGATCTGGCATTGCATGACACTGCTCGAGTTGGACAGGTCTCATGGGCTGCCCTGACCACCTGCCTGCCCATAGTGGTAGTGCCCTTGGGTATGGAGACTAGGCATGGTGGACCATGCTCCAGGATCCATTTCACCCCAGGACATCTTCTGAACTTAACTACCCCAATGCGAGTACCCCGCTCATCCATCCTCCACTGTTCACTCCCCCACCCCACCCCACCCCGACCCTATGAACAATAACCCAGAGCTCTACATCACTGATAGGTCTTTGTCTGGCATTGCTGGGAAGCAGTTGAATCTGACCAATGTCCCTTGCATACTGAAGCTTCCCCAGCATTCGAGGTTGCCATCAATGTTTGAGCAGTGCTACCACCATGGTAAGTCCTGCATGAATGTGTGATGGTACGATCATGAAACACTACATGCTGGGCTATCATCAACCAGTACTTCTGCACAGAGAGGGAGTGTTCAGCCAGTGTTAGCAATAGCCAAACCCTGGATGTTAGGCAGTGCTCAGGTGGTGGGCTGGCATCAGACAGAATGATAACTTTGTTGACATCTATCAAAAGTCTGCAGCTGTGCAATATTCCAGTGGGTTGGGTAGAAAAATAATTTGAAAACTGTTAGAAAAGGGTTCAGAAAAAAGGAGGGAAAAAGCCAGTTATTTTTCAAGTCAAGAAGGAAGGAACTATCTTGACTTTGCCCCAAGTCAATCAATGTTTAAAATAAAAACTTATCCAGCCAATTAACAAAGTCAGTAGTTCTCTCGGGGACAGTTAATAAATCCTAAATGCACCATATATATCTGAGGAGAAAGAACAGTTAACATCAAGACTCAGTTTAAATAAGAAAATGCCTTATAGTCAGGGCATCACTGTTTCTGGAGGTCTCCTTTTTCCCAACAGCATGAGGGCATCCTTGTTGATCAGGAGAGAATGCTGATGGAAAAAGCTTTTGTAGTTCCTTCTGAGACTTCTTAGTATTAGGAAACTCATGGGTACCCTGGTTTGTGAAGGTGACCAGATGGGCATGGCATAGCATTTTATTTTTTTTCTGTAGTCTTTATTTAAACAAGCATTTGTCATTGCTGAATGTTGGATTGCTGGCATTGGCACTGGTAGTGCAGGAGTTAGAGAGATGCACAGTAAAACTGGCAGTGAAGTAGTGAACTGATGCTGACCCCAGCCCCACCATGCAGAGAGTGACAGGCATTGGGGTGTGCCTTTGGGTTGTCGGCCATAACGCTCATGCCATTTCAGCTCACCCTACCCTGCAGACACTGGCAAGTACCGCGGTGTGCCTTGGGGTCTTCGGTTGTTATGCTCACCCCATTCCATAAGAAAATACACTGAGATGGGTGAAGTATAGGAGAATAGGGTTAATTTTGGGGCTGAAGAGTTCAAGGCACACCTTGATGCCTGTTACTGGCTGCAGGGTGGGGGTGGAATGGCGTGGGCATTACAGCTGACAGTGCCAAGTCATACCCCTGACACCTGTCAGTCTCTACAGGGTGGGGCTTTATGGTTGGAAACCTTAACACCTCTGGCATTTGTTTGTATTTTCACTCCAATTTTTCAACAAGGGCTTTTTGTGACCCCATCTCATGAATAGTGGCATTATGAGTTTGTTAGCCAAAAGGTGATTTTGCACAGTGATTGTGCATTTTGGTGCCACAGATGCGAAAACACATTTTGGGCAGGATGTGAAAAATAACAGCTGTACTCTTCATGAGGAGATGTAAAAAAATGGCATTGTTGAAAATCTGGAGTGAAAATATGAAAAATTGGTGAAGTCACGAGAGTGCATAGAAACTGCGCAACGCATGCCTGTAACGCAATTATTTGGTGTATTGTTTTAACCAAATTTTCAACATAGGCATTTTGGGAACTCCGGTCATGAACAGTGTCACTGTGATTTTGTTAATCTGTCCCGAACATTGATTTCTCACAGTGACTATGCCATTGTGCGCCAAATGTGTGAAAACCTATTTTGGGCAGGATGTGAACAATGACAGCTGTACTGTTCATAAGGAGGTGTACAAAAATGGCAATGTTGAAAATCTGGAGTGAAAATATAAAAAAATTGGTGAAGTCACGAGCATGTGTAGAAACTGCGCAATGCATTCTGTAACAAAATTATTTGGAGAATTTTTTTAACAAAATTTTTAACATAGGCATTTTGGGACCTCCACTCATGAACAGTGTCACTGTGATTTTGTTAATCTGTCCTGAACATTGATTTCACATAACAGCTGCGCCATTGTGTGCCACATGCACGAAAACACATTTCAGACAGGATGTGAAAAATGACAGCTGTATTGTTCTTAAGGAGGTGTGAAAAAATGACAGTGTTGAAAATCTGGAGTAAAAATATTAAAAATTGTTGATGTTATGAGCGTGCATTGAACTGCACAATGCATGCTCATAGCACAGTCATTTTTAGAATTTTTCTGCCAAATTTACAAGATAAGCTTTTTGGGACCCCACCTCATGAACAGTTGCACTGTCATTTTGTTTCTTGATCCTGAAAGGTGATTCACGCAATGACCATGAAATGACCTTTTAGGACCAAGTAATGAGATGACAGTGCATGTGTTCATGAGGTGGGGTCCCAAGCACCCCACGTAAAAAATTTGGAGGCAAAATTCAAAAAATTGACTGAGATATTAACCTAAGTTGAACTCCACCCCCCATTTATGCCATCATACAGCTTGCCAGCATTTCTTCAGTTGGTGGTCAGCTTTGAAGAGTGCAGACGTGTTCCAGCTCCACCAAAGATCACGGTGCCAACATACAGAGGTAAGAATCGGTCAGGGGTGTGTGGGAGGTGGGGTGCGCAGAGGGTGAGTGTGGGTTGGGGGAAGGGACCCAACAGCAAGGAACCATTTTCTTTGTTTCAGGCAATTAAAGGAAAAAAAACAAACACCACGGGCAGTTTTCTTTTTTTACAGGTGTAAGAAAAAATGTTGTGCACATTGGGGTGGGCTCCCAGAGTGGCACACAATGGGGGTGGGGCAGGGGCAGGAACATGCCGACTGTGGTCAGCTTATAACACAGAGCCACACTGGTGTGGACTCCCAGTGTGCCACACAATCTTGAGGGGGTTAACATGCCAACAGGGGGACTGGGCACCCCTAAATTCGGCTTTGTGGGCAATGTATCTTGTATGGCAGAAGGTAGCAGCCACTGCCGCCATGATAATTTAAATTGTTCACCAGGAAAGGCACTTCAGGAGGCGTGTCATCGCTGCCACTGCATGATGGGCTTGTCTCTGATTGCAGTGGCACTTTTCTTAGAAGTTGTGTCCACTTTACTTAATGTGTGTGTCAGTGCTAACATGCAGGCTAATTGGTGAATGAGGGATGCACCTACAAAAGCATGTCCTGCATTTTCCAACACTGACACACCTCTGAAATTTACTACTAACACAAGATGTTGGCTTGCGCGTGTGTGGAAAGCCAACATAAAAATCAGAGTGTCACTCAGAGCACCAATATGGCAATAACAGGACAGAGTACGACGGTAGCAATTAAATGCATCACAGACAAGGTACATAAAACTGCCACAAAGCAATACCAAAAATCAAAACAAAGCAAAGCATATCCTCTATTTAATGCCTATTACTGGTCAGTTACTATTGAAGGAAACCCATTTATAGAATTTGAGAGTTATTAGAAATATGAGAGATAGGAGGTCCATGCTGCTCTTCCCCATCCAATTCTAAATGTAGCATCATTAAAAACTGAAGTCTTCTTAAACAGAATATAGTCTCCAGAGTTATGGGACAAAACTGGAGTCTTCCTGGGAAATATAAAGTACCCACCAACACTATTTAATTTCAAATTGTACATCTCGATCGTCCACTGATGCTGTGATCTGTTTCATTCTGTATATCATATTAACTATATCATACCATATTGCAACCCTGGGGGGGATTTGGCATACGCCAAAGTCACATAATGGTATTTTTGCCACCAATATATATATATATATATATATTAAGCAATTATCAACTGGAATTATGGTAGCCCTGTGGAGGGATAGCCAAAAGAATCAGTTCTAGAGTCAGAGGCCACTAAAATCCAAAATTGAGGATTTTAACCTCACCCAGTTAATCACAGAACCTACCCACTACAACTCCCACTCCACAGACCACTCCACAATTGATTGGATCACCTCCTCACATCCCCACAGAATATCCACAGCTGGTGTTATGGCTGATGCCCTAAGTAACCACTGCATCACTTACTGTAATAGGAAAACCCAACTACCCAAATCAGCCCCTAAATATATAAAGACATGCCCTTTAAACACACTTGATTCTAACACTCTCCTGTATGACCTGAGATACGTTGACTGGAACGCAGTCTACTCTACACTGGACATATATCCTTGGCCAGGTTCATGAGTATTCTTATCCAGGTCTGGAATACTCATGCCCCCCTAGTCAAGGCTAGAGTCAAGAAAAGACACCATTCCTGGAGCTCTGCCTCTCTTATTGCCTTATGTAAAGCCCGAGACAAGGCCTGGACTCGTTTCACATCCATTCAGTTCCCACAAACCAGGCAAGCCTACAGCTAGAGATGTTGTAAAATTTTATTTTGCCAGTGAAATTGCCACAAAATCATTAATTTTGCCATGTGAAATATTTTGTGAAATTATGAAATTTCACCTGCAATTTCGCCCACATCTGCATATTCCCATCCTTTAATTAATACCGCTCCCTGGTGCCTAGTGGTCCCCCTTCCCCGGCTGATCACTGTCCGAATTCAAATCAAGAACCCTTCCCCCCTACAGTCACCCTGAGCTGCGGCCCCAATCGTTGGAAAAAAAACAACCCTCTCCTGTCCTGGTGTCTAATGGACTCACTCCACCCTGTCTTAGTAAGAGCCCACTCTCTCCCCCAGTACCCCAATCCAGACAACTGGCACAGACCTCCACTCACCTCCATGGCTAGCAGCCCTTCTGAATGCTTAATGAATGAGTGCGTGCTTGTACATGCACACACTCATTCACTGAGCACTCAGATTGGCTGCTGGCCATGGAGATGGTGGAGGCCTGTGTCGGTGGCCCAATCAGGGTACTGGGGAGGAAGTGGAGTGGGCTCTGACTTAAGACAGGTGGGTGGGGTGGGGTGGTACACTAGACACCAGGGACAACTGAGGGGATTTTTTCCCCAAAGATTGGGGGCCAGGGCTCAGGGTGACTCTGGGGGGAGGGTTCTTTGTTTTGAATTCAGCCAGTGATTGGCTGGAAGGGGGGCACTAGACACCAGGGAGAACGGAAATGATTGTTTCTTTTTTTCCAAAGATTGGAGGCCAGGGCTCATGGTGACTGGGGGGGGGGATCTTGATTTGAATTTGGCCGGTGATCAGCTGAGGGGGTACTAAATACCAGCGACAGGGAAGGGGATTTTTTTCCAAAGATTGGTGGCTGTGGCTCAGGGTGACTGTGGGGGTAGAAGGGTTCTTGATTTTAATTCAGCCAGTGATTGGCTGGGTGGGGGGACCATTAGACACCAGTGATAGGGGAGTAGATTTTTTTTTTAAAGACTAGGGGCTCGGTGGCGAAATTATGAAATTTCACCCACAGGTGGTGAAATTTCACCTACAAATGGCAAATATTACTGGTTAGAGGGTGAAAATTTGCATTTCGCCCAGTGAAAAATTTCACAAAATGTGCAAATTCTGCAAAATATTTCGCCAGGTGAAATGTTCCAATTTCACACAACACTACCTACAACACCCTCAGGAATGCTTGTACCAAGGCAATAAGGTAAGCTAAAGCAGACTACTTTAAGTCTCACCCACAAAACATTCAGCCTTTCTCTTTCTGGAAGGTGATCCATTCCTCACTACTGCAGTTTTTATAGACCTGGCCAAGGCCTTTGACTCGGTCTATCACCCCTACTACCCACAAAACTTAAGGCTGCTGGTTTAGCCCCCCCCCCGCTAACCAGTGGTTCAAGTCCTACCTTGACAAAAGGCTACAGTCTGTCAGGGTAGCAAACTACTCCTTCCCCACTCCCCATACTCACAGGTGTACCCCAAGGCTTGATACTCAGTCCCATCCTGTTCTTGATATTTATCAATGACCTCCCCACTGTTTGTTCTAGGTCTTGCATACACATGTATGCAGATGACACTATCCTCTTCACAATCGGGCCATTTCTAAATTATGTCCAATCCTTACTACAACAGAACTTCCTAAACATGCAGTCCTCATTCCAGACTAACCAGATCAAAATAAACACCTCCAAAACATTCTCTATGATTTTCAGAACGGCGCAGAAACTAGCCAGAGTACCCCAACCATCTGTCATCACCTCCTTGGATGGGTCCCCACTAAGTGCTGTCACATCCAACAAATATCTAGGCATATGGCTAGATCCCCACCTAAATTCCACATCTCACAAAGAAGACATCACCTCAAAGCTCCACCCAAAACTTGGAATGCTATACCACAAAACAGAGACTCCCTCCCACTACCAGTGAGACACGCTGTACTGACAAAAATGATCATTCCAATTTTCAACTGTGATGATGTAGTCTACACCACTGCCCCTACATTATCTCTATCCAGGCTTGAATCCCTCCTAAATGCCTTCTGCCATTTCACCATGAACTCTCTCCTCAGATCCCACCAGTACTCTCTCCTCTCCACTCTTGGTTTTGCACCCTTTTCCCACCGCCGCACCATCCACTTAATCTCCCTAATATCCAAATTTTGGTTCAACCTGCTACCTCCATACCTCGCAAAGAGTTTTGTCTCCAGCAAACCCATCTCTCTCTACACCTTCAGATCAAAGAGCACTCAATCTTTCTTGCTGTCTAAACCATCCTCTTATGCTGGCAAATCCTCTTTCTCCTACAGGGTCCCTTTCCTATGGAACCAACTACCTCCTCTCTTAAGAAACTTGCCTTCACAAAGCTCTGTCAAGCAACAAATTTACTTTCTTTTTCCCCCTACCTGCACCTGCTTCTAACTGCCCCCAGTCTCACCTACTGGTCATTCAATCCTCCCCACAAAAAGTTAAATCTGTGGGATCTCTACCTCCTCTGCTCAAAAGCAGTTAATCTCTTCCCTCTGTATATTTCTGTCAATATACTATATGTATGAAACATTATGTCTATGTACCAGTTCCATACAAATGTAAATGTAAAATCTTACCAATGTCTCAATTCTGAACACACATAGTCTATTTTTGTACAAATGTTAGCCTACCTCGCAAAACCTAGTATGGATATCATATGCATCCTACCCTAACTCATTGCGGCAATCAAGATGTATCATATTGTATTCTTGGGTATATTATGCATCTAAATGCTTATATTGGGTCCCATGCACAAAGAAGCAGAAACTATGCCTTAAATCAATGTAACCACAGTGTGCAGCTACACGGCATGCAAAGCACCCCTGCAACATTGCTTTCACGAAAACCCATGTGTGCCATGTGGACACAAGTGGTGGGTTGGGGTAGGACACGTAGTGGTCCAATCAGTGCATACAGCTGTGCCAGTGATACATGGAACTGCCCCTTGACCCCACCATATATGGACATGATCCTCACCCTGCAAAGTGGCACGGGAGTGAATAGAGTGGAAGGGATGACCTTGCAGGGAAAGGTAGAGAACTTGAGTGGCACAGATGGTCGCAGTCCATTACCAGATCAGTCAGAATGGGCAGGCAGAGCAGATGGCCAGTGCCACAGCTGTGTAAGGATGCGAGGCAGTGCCCATCATGAGGTCCTGAACTTCACAGTGGGCCAGGTGGCATCTATGGTCACTGATATTAGGACACATTACCAACAGCTGTATGGGGCACAGTCCCTGAGCACAGCCCCTGAAGTGGAGGCATGGCTATGATTAGAGATCCAGAGTGCAGTCAACACCAACAGTCCAGAGACACAGACACTGGTGGCAATCAAGCATAAATCAATCAAGCATAAATGGCATGATCTGCACACAGCTGTGAAAAAGAAAATCACCGTGGCCACACAGGCAAACCTGGGCAATGGAGACGGATCCCCCAGATAGGATAGGAAACTGACCCAAGTGGAGAGGATAGTGCCAGCCACCCTCACAGATGTTAGCACCCACAGTGAGGCAGAAGGTATGGACATTATAGACCTTACACAGGTGGTGAACAGGAATGGGAACTCATATCCCATGGCAGCAGGCAATCACTAACATCCTTGTTTTCTACCCACAGACACATCCAGTGAGGTATGCAGGACACAGGGGACAGAACTGCAGAGCCATGACACACCTGCAATGCAGCCAGCAGATGAAGATGCCAGGCAGCTGGAGGATTTCACAGGGGTACATCACCATGGCCCTTGCATCCCTGTGAATGCCAGCCTCAAGGCACCTGCAGAGATGGTCTAACATATCCCTCTCCCCCACAGGTATAGAGCATGACTCGGAGACCCACATGAAGGAGGAGAGCACACCCAATGCGGTGGACAAGGGAACACAGGAGGCTGCCTCCGAGCAGGATGGAGGGTATGACTGCAGTGCACACCTGTACATCCCTGAGATTCAGACTCAGCAGGGTTATGATGGGACCAGTGGCAGACCAGTGTGGCATGGGTGGGAACAGTAGTGCCAAGATGGCACAGCCCTTGCCAGGCATGCATTGCTGGTCACCAAAGAAAGTGCTGATGAAGGGCCATCATGGAAGGCACCAGGATGGGGACACACAGCGAGCATCCACACTACTATGTCCACCCGGTACAGGGAGCTATGCCAGCTGGAGGTGGACAGGCTTGAAGCACAGTGATGCAACATGGGGTACAGGTAGTCCTGACCACTGAGGTGTGAGGCATGTACCGTGACATTGATCATATCCCAGTCACCCTCAAGAGGCTAGTGGAACACCCTGCCAGACAGCATGCACCACACATCACTCATGATGGAACCACCTACACACAGGTGTCCACCAGCACTACCAGCCCACAGCACAATGCAGGGACACAAACAAGTGACTCAAACAGCACCCAGTTGGCTGAGTCCCAGGATGCAGTACCGCTGCCCGTACACACTAATGGTCCTCAAAGCATGGGGGCACAGGGACAATGAGCCAAGAGCACTGTGGGGATCATGGTGGGTGTGCCGGTGGCCACTGCCCCCTGAATGGAGAGGTCACATTGCATGAGCAAACAGAGTGGACACAAAGCAATAGGCACCACAAGGGTACCACCCGAAAACAGGCCCCTGTCCAGAGGCTGGGCACATGTACTTTCGTCTGGCTGCAGGCGAAGTCCACTGACTCATAGGGCCAGTGAGACTGCACAGCATGCACACTCAACTGAACACAAACCCGCTCCTGCACATGGCTCACCCTCACGGTATGTCACAATGGAAAAGCCCATACCACACACCCTGAATGGCACATGATGTCACGGCAGTGCATGACCAGGCAGCCAATAAGAGTGACTCATGAACACCTGGGGTGGTTCATGGACATGGCCACCTACACATGAAACACTTGCTGACATGCACTACCCTGGACATCTCAGCAGGCCACATGAGCTGCATGTACACATGTGTCAGACAGGTGCCCCCTCATGGGTGCACTTAGTGTAGGGCATCATCATCGATCACCCGCCACCCACACCAGATGGGACACACATATGGGGACCAAATGCACTGATGAAAACATGCACGGACATGACTGTACATGCATATCTGGCACATGGCCATTTGTTCCCATGCATATCCCCATGACAGGCTGTCCATGGTCATTCTGGGATGCTGTCCTAGCAATGGAATGTATCCTGCACCACAGCCATTCATACCGTGTGTCCAACTACTGTATCCTGAACATGACACGCCTCCACCACAACATACCCCAGTGGTTTATCCTGCTCTTGCTGCCCCGGTATGGGCACATTAGGATACAGGGCCGTATAATGTAGAATGGCACACATGGTGAACACTCTGCAGGCCTTTCCTGGGGACAGTATGATTGTCCACCCCGTTATGGTCCAGGCACCAGAACAGCATCTTCAACAGGCCAAAGGTCTTCCCTACAATGTTCCATGTCTTCCTATACACATTATTGTGGCCCTCCTGCACTGCACAGGTGAGCGCCAGGATCGGTGTCATTAGGTATGGCCACAACGGGTATCCGCTGTCACCTGTGGGAGAGGCAAAGCTCAGTGTCACATAGGGATTCATAAGCAAACATACAGTGGTGCCACATATGGTGCCACTACTATACCCACCCAACAGCCAGTCGTCAATGCGCCCTGCATGGAGAATGGTGCCAAGGTGTATGCCTCACATCATAATCCTGGGTACTTTGTGCATACATTGGTGAACAGTCCAGGTGTGTCACACATGACCTGGCAGTTCACGCTGTTGAACCCCTTTCTGTTCGTGTATGCCTCCTCCTGCATGGGCGGTGATAGTATGGCTATATGGGTGCAGTTAATTGCACCCTACTCATTGGGCATGTCATAGAAGGCCTGTTTTGTGTGTTGCATTTTTGCTTCCCCAATTGAGAACCTGATGTGGGTGTGCTCATATGCCAGCAGGATATCCATTATCTGCACCATGGCCCATGAAACAGATGACTGGCATACGCTGACCATATCATCGGTCACCCTCTGGAAAGACCCTGTGGCATAGTATGTATGGGTGGACATCATCTTTGTCTCCACCATTATAGCCCTGGACCAGAATGACCACAGGTTGATGTCATCGTCGACCTTGCCACAGAGACTTTCAATCATGGCCCATGGTAAATAAAACCTCTCTATGCAGTGTATCGCCCATAGCTTAGCAGCATCAAGCCATGGTCTGAATACACTGGGCCGTGGATGGGCATGCCTCTGCAGCACCATCTCCTTGTGGAGCAGTTGCATGTTCATCATCATTCTGGGACATGTCCTCTGCTTTTGCACCATTTATGGATGCCCGTGCATGCTCTGGTGCATCCCCTTTGTCATGCCATGCACCTGTGTGCCTTTAAGGGGGTATGGTGTGTCACAAGTGTGTATGGTGGCCCAACACAGGCTGTGGACACTTGCCCACACTGCCATGGGGAGTGTGTCATGTAGTTCGTATCTATTTAGCATGGTGACTGCTGCTGCTGGATGATTCGAGTGCTATCCCAGGAGACTGTGGAGGGTGTCAGAGGATACTTACTCTGACAGCCTTGATGGTGGTACCCTGTGGCAGGTGCAGGGACATGAGTTGGTGAGGATCATGGCCATTCACCATGTTGGGGGTCACTGTAGGGTGTTGCAGTTGTGCATGGTCCTAACCTAGATTTCCATTACTCTTCCCACACAGAACCAGCAGGGACAAACACTACAGATAGAGCTTACCCGGGTGGAGCAGCTGGATGGTGCACCCTGCTAGTGTTTACACCACCCTGCTGACACAGACATTGTAGGCTGCCATATCCAGAGTACGTGACCTGGGTGGAGGAGGATGATTAGCTGTGATGAGGCAGATGAGACGGTGTTGTGTCAGGTGACCGTTCCATCTATCATGAGTACTGAATGTGGTGTACTGGTGAGTCTGCGCCCACAACTGGTCACCACTTCTGTTGGTGTCATACACATGGCATGCAATCATTCTGTACTTTACATGTCTTTACATCTGCAGCACTACAGGGGCCTGTTAGTAGGATGGTGCTGCAGTGCCTGGGCAGAGTGCATGACCTGGAATCTGACATCAGTGACAGCAGTGAGGAGGAAGGGCCTGAGTGGACATAGGGGCCAGGTGGTGCCCGCCATGTGATGGCGATGAATTATGCTGTCCCAACATGGGGGTTGACCGTAGACTGTGCAATACTTTTTGTGTTTCTCTTGCCTGACTTCAATGTCATTGCCTTAGTGGGCAGTTTTACATACACGTGTTGTTCTGATTAACAAACTGTTTTGTACTTTACACTGATGTGTTTCCTGCATCATGGGAATGGAGGCTGAGTGGGGTGATTGCTGTTGATGGTGGCCCAGCATATGCCACCACCAGGGTTGTGGGCTCCATTGGTGTCTGAGCACATGTACTGCATGTGCAGCATGTGTGCACCCCATGGTGCTGGCATGCCTGCCTGCCCGTTGGCACTCACTGTGCTGGGGGGCTGCCAGGACATGCTGCATGTGCATGGCACATTGTGCACCATTGTGCCTCTGTCTATCTGGGCTATTGTTCACTGAGCTATTGGTGTGCCATGCCTGCCTGGGCCATGGACCAGCTGGCATGCATGCTGCTATCACAGTTAACACTGCCAGTTCGGGACTGAGCCACAGCCATGGCCAGCCATGCCAGCATCACTACCACAGCTGTGCCTTTTCTGGCATGTTGTTAGCTGTAGTGGTCCATCGCCACATCCATTGGCATCGACGGTTGCATTACCACCTCTCGGTGTGGCACTGCCATTTGTGTTGTCCAGCTAGTATGACAAATAAATATGGACATCTGAAAGGAGGGATGGTAACATATATTAAGACTACACTAGGCATGCAAGTAGTTACTGAATAATACTACAATGGACATGCTACCTTTATTGATACATAATTCAAGCTACAAAATGGTGTTAATCAATACTTATTTACCTCCTTGAAATGACAAGGACAAAACTTTCCAGAACTGGAAACAGACCTATTTCAAAATAATAATAATTAAGGAATATGATGGATGCCCAATAGTTTTGAAAGGGGATTTTAAAGCAAGAGTCTATGAAGAAAAATTTTCATAACCCTTGGATGATGAGTTATTTAGGGAATTATTGTAATAAATTGTAATATAAACTTCCGTCAAGGTTCAAAAAATACATTAACAAGCTCCCAGGGAAAGTTATTATTACAATTAATGAGAAACAATCATTTTTATCTTATAAATGGTAGAACACAGGATGACAACAAGGGACAGCATACTTACATTGGCCCTAATGGTGCCTCTCATATAGATTAACTCTGCGTTAACCAAGAAGCTCTTAGTATAGTGGGAAATCTAAAAATATTGGAGAGACCAGAATCTGCACATCTGCCTCTACTAGTAAGTTTTACTATAGATCTTGAACATAAACATCAAACTTTAAATACTCAGAATATTGAAATATTAAACAATAAAAGGATCAGATGGACTCAACAAAGCATTAAACTTATATCTGAATGCTTATATTCTGACTGTCTTATGGAGTTAAGAGCAAACAGCATAGATGTCATCAGTCATGAAACTGAGAATAACTCATGGGAAACTGCTGACTAGCTGCGGGTTTTTGACCTGCCACAGTAAATCTCCTCCTCTCATCCCCATCTCTCTAGCCCTTCCTTTTTATGCCCATCCCTTTTCTGCTGTACTCTCCCACCTGTCTCACCAGGTCTCCCACTCCTCTCACCTCACCCTCCTCCTCCTCAATTCCTGTCTCCTTCAGTCAGTCCTTACCATGCCTCCTATCGCACTATGTAAGTCTACTCACATTGACATCCACTGATTGGTTAGTCTACTATTACTGTGCCATATCATCAACTAGCACTTATCCACCAGATTGTTTGCTTAGTATGTAATAGATAATTCTTATTGTTTTTAATATTTGCATTACTATGTCATTTTATATTGTATGAATATGATGATTTACTGTGTTCTTGCTACCTGTACTGCTACATACTTCCCTGCACCCCTTATATTTCTGCTTAACTGTTTAGTCTACCTCACTTCCCTTCATGTATTGTTGTTATCCTGCATATCTGTGTACTCCAGGACCACCTTGTAAATGAGTCTTCTCAATGGTGTTTTTCACCTGGTAAAATAAAGTTTGATTGATTGATTGACTGATTGAGTAATTGAAACTATACATGATTACATAAGACCATTTTTAACTTCTACTTCTGCAAAACCTCAAAACTCTGAAACTGTGTACAATAGTAAATACAGATGTGTGAAAAAAAGAGTCTGAATTCTTTAATAAGATGATATAGAAAGCGTCCAAATAAACATAATTTGCAAATGCTTAATGGAACAAGGAAAAAGTATAAAAAATTGTTGAGAAAGGAAAATTGTACATTTCAATAGAAAATGGCTAAATTGAATAATGTAATACTCTGTAAAGATACTGTACTAAAACATTTTGGTCTCTAGTAAGTTATGGCTACTCACATTACCCAATACAAATAGAGGCCTCAGTCCCACCAAAACAATGGGAAGAATATTTCACCACTTAATATTATGACAAAAGGTGGAGAGTTAAAGGTAAATCAGATTACATACTCAACGATGTTACCTGTGCCCTTATACATGAAAGAAAGAAGAAATACTAAATGCACTTAATAAATTAGCCATCAACAAGGCTCCTGGTCCTGATCAGATAATACCTGAAATATGTAAGACATTTCCTGAGTGGTGGCTACCACTGCTTTATTACTGTTTTAATGTATCCCATGATATTAGCGCTGGGGGAATGGGTGCCTACAATAATGGCGACCCCCCCCCAATGCATTTCAGGGATAGCTACTGGAGGGTAGGGCGGCCGGATGGGGGGTGAGTGAATATAGCAACAGGATGTTACTATACGCATGCGTGCAGGGGGGAGTGGGCACACACAGTGAGGAGTGGAAGGGTATGTGAGGGGTTGTGCCATGGTGGGTTGCCGAGCTGAACCCATGGAGTGGTGGGTGGGTTTGTGGCATTGGTCGCCAGGGTACTGGGTTTGGATCCGGGTGCTGGTGCATTTTTTGTTGCGCCTGGCCCAAACCTTTTTTTTTTAATGTTTTCACCCCCCTGACATGCACTACCCTGGAGTTGAGAATGCATAAGTAGGGGTGTGTAGGGGGTAAAGCCCCCCACGGGGGGTATCGGGGGCACAGACCCCTGCATAAAACATTAAAAAACGAAGTCCCTGGCACCTTTTTGCTGTGCGCTGGGGTGTCAGAGTGCTGAAAATTTATTTTGCCACTCTTGACTTCTAGATAATGGCGATCACCTTTAGGCTTTGGCCTTTATCACATAGAACCCTATTTTAATAAGTAGTTCAGGGTCACCAATTTCCCCCCAGACATGGTTGGGAATTATTATCTACCCCATATTTAAACAAACTCTGGTCAGTGCCAACAAGGTAGCATAATGCTATTTTCAGTGTCAGTGGCTCAGCAGGTTGCACACTGGCATCTGAGGTTGGAAGATCAGAAGGCTATCGGTTCTATCCACACACCAGGCACTTGGGTTAAATCTCAATACTGGCACTGTAGTGCAGCACAACGGGGTTACTGCACTCCTGAGGTGACGTCTTTTAGATGAGATGTTAAACTGAGGTCCCTTCCACATGTTCTGGTGGTAGTTCAGGTGGATGTTAAATATCCTATCACACTTCTTGAAAAGAATAGAGGAATTTTTTATTATTATAACATCAAAAACAAAGTCATTTCAAGCAGTGTTGAATCAAACAAATTAACAGATAAATCCTAAAATACAAAAACTCAAAATAAGTATTACATTCATACCTTGTCTAAATTATTCTCAACAAAACTCTGAAACACTCAAAATTAATCCAAATCCTGAAAGGAAGTACCCCCACAGGAAAAAATAGCAGGATCAAGCACCTTGTTCTGTCCAGTGACCTGCCTACACTGATCCATGCCTTTGTGACCTCGCACCTTGATTACTGCAACTCCCTTTACTTTGGGCTGCCAGGACTGATATCCACTGCCTGCTGTTGGTGCAGAATGCTGCAGCTCGGTTGTTGACGGGACTCCCCATACGTGTCACATCACAAAGGTGCTGCACGAACTGCACTGGCTGCTGATCCAGTGGAAGATCACCTTCAAAGTTGGATTACTGACTTATAAAGCCCTACATTGACTTGGTCTGGACTTCTTGAAAGAGCTTCTGTCCCCTTACCGCCCCAAGTGATTGCTCCATTCAGCTGACAAGGGGTTGCTTGAGATTACAAGGGTATCTTTTAAATCTTCAGGGGCCCATGCATTTATGTACGCAGTTCCAGCCATTTGGAATTCTCTACCACATCAGCTCTGGGAGTGCGTGACCATGGGGGACTTTAAACAGGCACTAAAGATGTATTTATGGTCCTGAGCTTATCCTAATTTTTAATGTTGATTATCGGATTTACTGAATATTTTATATAAAGCTGTTTTATCTTCTTGTTTTTAATTCATTGTAATGTGCCTTGACAATTTTGAAAGGTGCATAATAAATAAAGATTATTATTATTATTAGAGAACACATCGTAACAAACCATTAATACAATATCAATGGTTCTCAGTTTATCAGCTCTATCACATTTGCCCCAAAAGCCCTCCCTGTGAAAAACCCATCATCTAAAATCAGGTTAGGCAACCCTCTTTAATCATTCTACTTAAATTTAATTAACCCCCGCAAACCTTTCCAGCATTTCAATATAATATGTCTAGTGGTAGAGTTCAAATCTCTCCTGTAAACATTATTCATAGCATTTCCACCAGGATTTGGAACATATCATAAAACATAATTTTCTGCTGTAGCACTCATTGGCACCATGCCTGCCAGAGATAATATTTCAAACAACAAAAAAAGACTGTTAAAATCCCCTGATCATATTTAAAAAGGAGCTGAGGACAATGCCCCAAAACGAATTCTTCATAAATAAGATTTACTAGCCAAGAAAGTTGACATTCTTTAGCCAAAAAAAAACCCCACAGCTGTTTGGCATATGAGCATGTAAAAAAAAAATGTTCCATGGTTTCCTTTTATTCTGACAGTCATTATATAGAAACATAGAAACATAGAATTTGACTGCAGATAAGGACCACTTGGCCCACCTAGTCTGCCCATTTTCCCACCTAACAGATAAGCTGCAGATCCTAGTTAACCAACAGCTTACTTCCTCCTGCCCCCCCACTAGGACTGCCTTATGCCTGTGCCATGCATTCTTGAATTCCCCCACTGTTCTTGACTCCACAACCTCCTCAGGGAGGCTGTTCCATGCATCCACAACCGTCTCTGTGAAAAAATACCTCACATTACCTCTGAGCCGTCCCCCCTCTATCTTCAAATTGTGCCCCCTTGTTCTTGCACATCTCTTTTTCTGAAAGATGCTACCCTCTTGGACTTTGTTGATTCCCTTGAGGTACTTGAAAGTTTCTATCATGTCCCCACTCTCCCTCCTTTCCTCAAGGGCATACATATTAAGCTCCTTTAGTCTTTCTTCATATCTCTTCTGGTGCAGACCCTGCACCATTTTGGTTGCCCTCCTCTGGACAGCCTCCACTCTGTCTATGTCCTTGTGGAGATGGGGTCTCCAGAACTGCATACAGTACTCCAGATGGGGTCTCACCAACTTTCTGTACAGAATGATAACAACTTCCTGTTTTCTACTGCTGATGCCTCTTCCTGTGCATCCCAGTATCCCCCCAGCCTTCCTTACTACCTTCTCACATTGCTTGCCCACCTTTAGGTCATCTGATATAATTACCCCCAGATCCCTTTCCATTTTTACTGTTGTCAGTATCTCACCCCTCATTGTGTACACTTCCCATGGGTTTTTGTTTCCCATGTGGATTATCTTGCACTTCTTTGCATTGAATCTGAGCTACCAAACATTTGACCATTCCTCTAACATTGCCAATTCCCTTCTCATCCTTTCCACTCCATCTTGTGTATCAACCCTGTTGCAGAACTTTATGTCATCTGCAAAGAGACATACTTTTCCTTCCAGTTCCTCTGCAATGTCACTTATAAAGACATTAAAAAGGACCGGTCCCAGTACTGAACCCTGCAGTACCCTGCTAGTAACCCTCCTTTCTTCACTGTGTACTCCATTTACTACTACCCTTTGCATCCTGTTTTCTAGTCAATTTTATATCCAGGCTACCACCTTGAGACCCACTCCAAGGCTGGCTAACTTGTGTATTAATCTTTTGTGTGGGACTGTATCAAATGCCTTGCTAAAATATAGGTAGGCCATGTCCAAAGCCCCTCCCTGGTCTACTACTTTGGTCACCCAGTCAAATAAATCTATTAGATTCATCTGACATGACGTTCCCATCGTGAATCCATGCTGCCTTGGGTCTTGTGCCCCACTGGCCTCTAGGTACTCAACAATTCTGTCCTTCAGAAGTGATTCCATCATTTTTCCTACCACTGAGGTCAAACAAACTGGTCTGTAGTTTCCTGCCTCTGTCCTGCTCCTACTTTTGTGAAGAAGAATCACATCTGCCCTCCTCCAGTCCTCAGGTACCACCCCATCCTCCCATGATTTGTTAAAGAGAGTAGTCAGCGGTGTCACTAGTTCTACCCTTAGCTCCTTTAGAATTCTTGGGTGAATCCCATCAGGCCCCATTGCTTTGTCCACCTTCAATTTTATTAGTTCTTTCAGAACCCTTTCTTCTGTAAATGGACTGGTATCGACCCCCGTCTTCAGAGTGTTTCTCTTGTTTGGTTTAGGTACCTCCTCCTCCTCTTCCTTTCTGAATACTGAGCAAAAATATTCATTCAGTCTCCCTGCTTTTTCACTGTCACTCTCTACCCACATTCCTTCCCCTTTATTAAGCCTCAGTATCCCTCCTTTGGTCTTTCTACGCTTCCTAATGTACCTATAAAAGGTCTTACCTCCTTCTTAACAGAATTGGCTATCCTTTCCTTGGTTTGGGCCTTTGCTATTCTGACTGCCTTCCCAGCCTCTTTCTACTTTAACTGATAAAGTTCTCTGTCCTGCTCCTTCTGTGTTTCCTTATATTTCCTGAATCCTATCCTTTTCTCCTTAACCTTCCCTGCCACCTCTTTTGAGAACCATAGCGTTTTTTTCCTTCGTTGTGTTTTGTTGATTTGCTTTACACAAAGGCTTGTTGCCTCTGTGATGGTTGTTTTGATTACTCCCCATTGTTCCTCCACCCCTCCTTCTTGCCTGTTTGCTAGTGCTTTTCTGAGGCACTCTCTCATTTTCCCAAAGTCAGCCCTCCTAAAGTCCAATACTCTTGCTTTTGCATGGCTTGATTGTATGGCTGTGTTTATTGTGAACCACACTGTTTGGTGGTCGCTTTCCCAGATGGCTACCCACTTCTAAATCTGAGATTCTTTCTCCATCCCCATTTGAGAGTACCAGGTCTAAGATTGTTCCCTCCTGAGTGGGTTCCAACACTAGCTGTCTGAGGCATGCCCCCTGTAGGGCATCAAGAATGACCCTGCTCTTGGATGTGCCTGCAGCAAAGGTTCTCCAGTTAACATCTGGCATATTCAGGTCACCCATCAACAGTATCTCCCCTTTTTCTGCCATTCTAAGGAAGCCTTCCATAATTTCCTTGTCCATCCCTTCCCCCTGAGATGGGTGTCTGTATACAACCCCCATGCGGATTGTGGTGCAGTTTCCTGTCTCCAGGGTGACCCAGAGGGCCTCATCTGCTCCCTGTTTAATCTTTAGTTCTGTTGCTTTGATCGCTTCCTTTACATAGAGAGCTACTCCTCCTCCTCTTTTACCCTCCCTGTCCCTCCTATAGATTGTGTATCCTGGTATGTTGACATCCCAGTCATGGTTCTCTGTGTACCATGTTTCTGTGACTGCTACAATATCCAGGCAACCCTCTTCCATCAAGGCCACTAGTTCAGGGAGCTTGTTACACAAACTACGGGCATTGGTACTCATCACCCTCCACTTTTTGATTGCCTTACCCCTTTTAGCCCCATTCCTGTCCTTACTGCCTTTGGTTTTTTTTACATTTACATCTGTCCTGCTCCCTAATAACTTCTCTGCCTTGGTGTTTACCTCACTAATTACCATGTTTTGTGGGGGGAGACTGGGATTTCCCTGCTCCTTTTCAGTGCCTCCCCCCTTGGCTAGTTTAAATTCTTGCCAATGAAGCATTTAAACCTCTCACCTAGGATCCTGGTCCCCCCCCCGGACAGATGCAGACCATCGCACCAGTATAGGTCTGCATCCCTCCAGGTGACTCCCCAGTCCCCAATGAAGCCAAAACCCTGAGCTCTACGACAGTTTTTCAACCACTCATTGAATTCTCTGGTGAGGATTGCCCTAGCCTCACCCTTGCCATAGACAGGCAGCACCTCCGAGAAGGTTACCGTATGCGCTACTTGTCTAAGGCCCCCTCCCCAACTCTATAAACTCCTCTTGCACTGCTCTGATCCCATTCCTAGCCAGGTCATTTGTTCCTAGGTGAACAATGACATCCAGCCCCTCCCTCATGCAGCTCCTCCCACGATCCTGAGGATTTGCTTCCTGTCCTCCAAGCATGGCGCCAGGAAGGCACCTACCTCCTCTCCTTCCTCCCCATTTCTACACCCCCTAATGATTGAGTCCCCACCAGGAGTTGTTTCCTTCCCCGGGTGCTTGCCACCTCCGTGGGTCTCCTTTAAAGGTTCCTAGCATCCTCCATGATCTCCACTGCAGGTGCCTCCATAGAGGAATCACTATCCACCAGAAGAGCAATGAATTGTGAGAGGTACAGCTGGAGGGATGCAACTTGTTCTCACCACCTCCTTCCTCCTCCCTGAGCCTCCCACCCTGGTTCAGCCTCTCTTCTTGGCAACCTCTGAGGTAGTGGCATTGGCCCTGGTGGTCCCTGGGTGGGGGAGGAGGTTTCACGAATCCTAACCAGGTCAGCCTGGAGACAGGCAACTTCCTCTCTCAGACCAGGGAGGTGCCTGCAAATAGGGCAGCATTGCAGACTCCAGAATGTCTCCCAGAACACTGCCGTCCCACAGCCATTGCACTGTACCATTCCTATCATGTCTTATTTTGTGTCCCCTCTCCTATTTCTCTGTATGCTTACTCGCTCCTCTCCTTACAACTCTCACCCTTCCTGTTCTGGGACAGCAACTTACTATCTTCTTCAGTAGCCTCCTTCTTCTTTGCTCAATGTCAGACCACCAGCAGCTGGGGGGGAGAGTGAGCTCCTTTTTTCCTTTAGGGTTGACAAAAACAATATTTCTCTATGAGCCGTCCCTTCCTACTGCCAAACAGGAAGTTCCTGTTGACAGTCAAATCCGGTGGCTATAAAAGTAGAACTGGCTTAGGGTGGGATGGAGGGCAATTAGTAAGAAAAAAGACTAGCAACAGGAAGTTGTAATTTGAGTCACCTGCTTTTATATTGTCTAAGCTTCACCCCCAATTAAGCTCTCTCACCTCCTACTGGTTTAGCAAAGTCAGCTGATACAGTATCCTTCCCAGCACAGAACACACACTGACTCTCTTTCTTTTCTTTCTTTTTTTAACCCTAAATAAGATCCCTTCTACTTCTAATAAAGTATCTGTCTACTTAATCTCAACAGACACTGACTCCTGCTGAGATATAAGTGTTAAATTAATAAGAAAATGTAGCATCTTTTAGTTAGCGGCTTTCTGCTCTACAAGCAAGGCTAGCAACAGGAAGTTGTAATTTGAGTCACCTGCTTTTATAGTGTCTAAGCCACAACCCCAATTAAGCTCTCTCTCCTACTACTGGTTTAGAAAAGTCAGCTGATACAGTACCCTTCCCAGTACAGAACACACACTTTCTTTCTTTTTTTAACCCTAAATAAGACTCCTTCTACTTCTAATAAAGTATCTGTCTACTTAATCTCAATGGACACTGACTCCTGCTGAGATATAAGTGTTAAATTAATTAGAAAATGTAGCTTCTTTTAGTTAGCTGCTTTCTGCTCTACAAGCAAGGCTAGCAACAGGAAGTTGTAATTTGAGTCACCTGCTTTTATAGTGTCTAAACCACTCCCCAAATTAAGCTCTCTCTCCTCCTACTGGTTTAGCAAAGTCAGCTGATAAAGTACCCTTCCCAGCACAGAACACACACTGATTTTCTTTCTTTTCTTTCTTTTTTTAACCCTAAATAAGACCCCTTCTACTTCTAATAAAGTATTTGTCTACTTAATCTCAACAGACACTGACTCCTGCTGAGATGTAAGTGTTAAATTAATAAGAAAATGTTGCTTCTTTTAGTTAGCTGCTTTCTGCTCTACAAGCAAGGCTAGCAACAGCAGTTCCTTTCCTCCAAAATGTTATGCTTAGCATTTCCTCTAATCTGCAGACTGCCATACACCCCTAACCACAGTATTTCCCACATATGGGTCAGGATCCTTTCATTATTTAATTGTTTCAAAACTCCTTTGTTTAAAGCTTGTGTGCAGTTGTTAAACACCGGCTTTCTTAGGTGGATTGTACCTATTATATGGTAGTATAATTGTTTCCGAGACATCACACTAATCAGAGACTTGGTTAATCCCCAGACATGTAGTTTTCTCACCACTAGCATAATATATTCAGGAATTTGCCACCTAGGATTTTATTTTGGGGGGTATCCTCTACCAAAATATTAAAAAACTTCTCCAAAGTACAATGGGACCGCCAATAATGCTGGCACCTATAAGGGTTGAGCCCTACTTTAACATTCTGAGCTATAACCAAACTAAGGAAAAAAGGGCCAGGGTCAACCATTCCTAGACCTCCCTGGGCTTGTGATAGACGCATGAAACATCATTTTATAGGATTTAATATACTGCCCCACACCATTTGAATAAAACAGAAGTACAGTCTTGTTTCCATAGCTAGTGGGAGTGGAAAAATCATAACTATATACAACAATGAGGGAACGATAAACTTTTTTATAATGTGAATCCTTTTGATATTGAAAAGTCTCCATGCTTTCCAATCGCTTACTTTTAACTCTGCTCTTTTTAAAGTGATATCCCAATGCTCTACTGGTAGATTTCGGGGTCCAAATTGTACCCCCAGAAAGTTTTGCGGCTCTGAAGAGAGTCAAATTTGGCAGCACACTTTTGAAGCTTGGTCACCACAACCCAAAAGGAGCCCTTTACAGTTTTCAAAATTTAATTTAGAATTTGCAGCTCTGGAATATTCTTTCAGTTGATAAAATGCCACCTGAATTTGATCCAGATTTGTCATAAACAGGCATATGTCATCCACAAATGCTTGTATTTATCTAATACCCATGGCCCCTTGTAAACCACCCCATGCTTGTGAAAGACTCAAAGTCCTGACAAGTAGGTCTAAGGAGAAGCTATATAGTAAGGGACTGATGGGACACCCTTGTCTAATCTCTGTCATAAGAGAAATGCCCTCTAAGATGTTCCTTTTTATCACTGGGTGAATGGTTGCGCCTAAATAAAGCAGTTTCATTTTATTAATAATCTACCTTGGAATACCATACCACTGCAAAATCTGAAAAGGAAAGGTAAATGCACTCTGTCAAATATTTTAGATTTGTCCAAGGATAAAATACAACCCTGCTTCACTGACCCATTATGGCTTTCAGTTACATCCTGCTTAACCATTAGTGCCTGCTGAATTTTCCGATCTGGGACCCCACTAAACTGGGCCGGATGTATCAGGCTTTGGGCAAATCTCTTCACTCTATTATTCAGAAGTTGTCACAATATTTTAAAATCCGCATTTACTGTAGCAAGGTAATCGGTCTCCAATTACCCAAGTCCTCTCTGTTCCCCCCTTTATGTAAAAATATCAACAAATCTGATGTGAACTGGAGGGGGGGGGAGCTATTCCTTTCTCAAAGAAGGAGGAAAAGATTGCTAATAAATAGCTGATACTGTTGGAAATGTTTTACAAAATTCATATGGGATACCATCAGTCCCCGGTGAGGCTCCGTTTTTCAATGTCCTAATGATTTCTTCAATTTCTACCACTGTCAAAGGGTCATTTAGATCTCTTTTCTTTTGTGGACAGCTGAACACTAATCTCTTGCAAGTACTTATGCATAACTTTTTCTGTGGGTGGATCATGCATGTTATGTGAATCCAAAAATAGCTTTACCACTCTATGCAGCCCCTCCTCTGTATCTACTACTCTGCCCTGCTCATGTAACAAATGGTCCATGGCCATTGTATCAGTTCTTTTTTTACAGACTTCATAGGAACCCTCCATAGGGATTTTCGTGTGCCATATTGCATCTCAGCAGCCAAGGTTTTCACCCTATCATATTGATATGACATCATTTCTTCTTTTGTCTGCTCAATATGCATGCCATAATCTGTTTTTGAACAGGCTGATAATGAATATAAATATAATATAATTTTAAATAGTGTAAAAACATCTGCCTTTCTTTACTTTTCCTAAAAAACTGAAACCACTCCATTATGTCCTGCTTCATGTTTAACCACCACTCCCCTAGGTCCTTGTACAATTCATTAACTGATACCTGAGCCCACAATAAGCTTAAGATTTTTTCCTGTACCTCAGACTCCAATAGGGTAGAAGTGTTCATTCTCCACCTCTTGTGCTGCCCTGATACTATGGGGGATGGCTGGAAAGAGACCTTTAAAAACAGATGGTCTGAGTATTCTACCAGAAGTATTTGAAGGTCTGGTAGGGTAAAATTACTAGACACAAACATGTGGTCAATTCTTGAAGTTAACCTGCCCTTGCGGAAGGTGTACTGAAGTCCATAGGACTGGCATTGTGCACAATCTACCAGATTATCACTAGCTATGCATTTCCTCAAGGCTGCTGAGTCACAATAAATTTTATTCTCACTTTTTTTATTGGTATTTGGCAAGCTGCAAATAAAATCTCCCCCTAAGATTATACTAGATGTAATATGTAAATACAGTTGTATCTGTGACAGGAGGGCCACTCTATCTGCTTTTGTTTGGGGCCCATAGATGGTTATTAATCTATATGGCTGCTGTTCCCAATATCCATCCAGGATAAAGAGCCTCCCAGGTAATAAATCCATGATCCTGGACATCCTAAAAGAATAGGAACTAAAAACTATACCTAAACCATCTGACCGATCAGGGCCAAAGGACCAGAAGGATGCCCCCCCATTCCCCCCCCATTCCACCTGAAATCACCTAAGCTGATCAGCTGTATTCATTCATGTCTCTTGGAGAAAACCAATATCAATCTTCAAACTTCCTAACTGTCTAAAGATAGCTTGTCTCTTAAGTGGGTTCAATAGGCTATGACAATTATAGGAGCCGATTACCAGCTTATCCCTTTCTGGAGGTGCTTAAGGGCCTTTTTTTCTGTTTCTTTTTCTTCTTTCCTTTATAGTCCTTAATCTCAGACCTCCCTCCCTGATTCAAGGCCATTGAATTATCTGATTTCACCATCTCCATGTTGGATTCATGTTCCATAGGGGCTAACACAGCAAAGGGGTTTGAAGCTTCGATCATTTGGGCTTCCATAGAAAGCTGGGGTTTTGAATTCCTGGTTACCTGTCTTTGTGGTAGTGCCAGGCCTTGCCTAGCGGCTATATCCATCACTATAAGGGGAGGTGCAGGGTCATTACTGTAACATACTGGTGGATGGTCCCCCCATTGTAATGACTCAGTGATAGCAGAGATCTGAGGTGCTGATATGACCTGAAATTCTAAGGTCTTTATGTTACTAGCAGCACTGTCTCTAGCTTTCTGTTTGTCTAGTTGGGCCACTACCCTAGGAGGGGATGATGGCAGGGTTGGGGGCATCTGGGATGGTTCCTGTACCCATTCTTCAAAAACAACTGTGGGCGCATTCATGGCAGCTTCTTGCACTTGCTGGATTAGCAACTCAGGACTAATAATGGTTGCCTTAATTTTTGCCACTCATGGACACTCAGGAAAAATATGCCCAGAGTCTTCACAAAGACCACATTTCGTGAAATTCGTACATTGCATGGTGACATGGCCCATCTCTCCACAGTTGTCACATTTCGGCCTATCACAGACAATGGAGAGATGGGTTTGAGCCCCACACTTGTAACATGCTCGGAGCTGTTCTGAATAAAAACATACCCCCCATCCCATCCCAACATACTGTAAAAGAATTATGTGCTCAATGTTACCATCCGTCTGCTGTAATTTCACTTTATACTTCCACCCTCTGTACAGAACATTTCGGAGTCCAATAAGGCCTCAGGCTCACTCAAGGCCTCACATTTCAGAGACAACCAATACGAGATGTCTTCAATGTGCACCCCTTCATTTTAAAACATCACCGTTACATGTTTAATCAGAGGCTTAGTTAGAGGGATGACAAAAAAGGAGGACCACAAAGTTGAAAATTTAACCGCATTATATCTATGCCAAAACATCTCCAATGCATAAGTAGATCTAAAACGTATATCTTACCTGTCCTCTCCTGAAATATTTATAAATGCAAATACTTCCTTAGTTGAAAATTTCAGTGAGTCTTTAAGCAATGTTTGTCCTACTTACTGATGGTCAGGTGTGATTTCTATCCCCCCTTGTAACGGATTCTCACTGTGTTTCATCTTGGAGCTGCTTCCTTCTTTGATTTCGAAAAAAGTTCCTATAATAAAGGTTTCTGGGGAGAAGATGTTTAATCTGGGATTCCTTCCCTTTGTTCTGTCGTGATCAAGATATCTGTTTTATTGGGAGCAGTGTCAGCTTTCTCATTTATAGAATGGGGGGGGGATTGGCCCTTGGTGTCATGTCAGAATTTGCTATGGGACCCTTCTCCCCACATTTAAGCTTGGTTTGTTTAAACCTAGCTGGCTTTTTCCTTTCTCCTCCAGAACCTTTTCCACCAGTAATTAGCAATGTTCCATAGGGCGCTATTCTGGGGTATTAACTAATAATGGATCTTGCCAATCCAGATCTGGGAGCGATTGTCCAGATGGCATTTTTTTCCAACCAGCCTCTGTGAGAGCCAATTCAGGCAACCATTCTGCAAAAGGGTCAAAATGTTTGATCTGGTCTTTTTGTAAGGCAAAGGTCTGTTGGGTCACTTCTGAAGCAGAGAGGCTCACAGTTGCCCATTCAGCATGAGTGCTGATATCATTTTTTGATTTGCTTAAAAGTTCAGAGCTTAGCTTTCTATTAGCTAGTGTTACTGCCTCCCTCTTGAGTTTGCTCTCCAGCTTAAGACCATTTTTTGTCCCTGAGCTGAGAACAAAAAGACTGTAGCCTCATTTTGCATATTGCTATTTGTTTGAAAAGTAACAGTCCCTTCCACCTGCCGCTTCTGTTCTGGGGGTTTACACTCCATCAGTTTTTCGTTGTGAGCTGTGCTTTGCTTGTCTTTTTGATCCATTAACATCTAATCACCCAGATGCCCCTCCTGCCTCTGACTATTAACAGCAGGCACATTTCCCTTGTCACCATCAAGCTGTACGATCATTTTATCCTTCAAAAGATGACTACTTACCTCACTTTTCTCCACACACAAACCCTTCTCCAGCTCTAACCCACGTGGCTCTCGGCACATGCCTAAGGAGTTTATACTGCCCGCCACTATTTCTCTCTGTGCATTTAGTCATTTCAAGGGGTTTCCAAGTACCTGCAGGTTGTGTGGTGCATAGATCTTGGCCTGTTCCTTTGATGATAGTGTGTCATTTTTGCATCTGTCATCTGTGCCGCACCGTTTATCAAATCCCTTCTCAGTGGACAGTACTTCCATTTCGGCCTGTAATTTCACTTTATATTGAATGAAAGCTTTCTCAGCTTCCACTAGTTGGTCCAGTAACTTAATCCTTTTATGACTAAGCATCTTTTCAAATTACCAGCCTTCGTTTCATCCATTAACTCATCATCTAAGGAACTGAGATCCTCTAAAGAAATAAAAATATCTTCACCCATGGTTTGTTTTTCCCTGGATTAATTCCAACTTTTTTGTATCCTGATGATTTGTAGTCTCTTGCAAAATGAGAACAGGGGACGAGGCCTGATCTCCAGCCTCCACAGCATCCATTCTCACTCCCTCTTCTCCACAACTGGCCATCTTCCAAGAATGGCCAAGGGTTCTCCCTACAGCTCAGTAGGGGCATTTCCTTGGTGTCCTGGCCAATTTCCCCCATTCACTAGAATATCACCAACAGCTTCATTGGGTTCAATTTCAGTTAGTTACCATCTGTACCCACCCGGGTCACTCCTGAAAAAGGGACTTCTAGTTTCAGTGGGCCTACCTGGTGAACAAAATTCAATAAATAAATACATTTTACATGGGTTACTAGCGATCGACAGGGACATTTATATATTTATTTATATATATATATATATATATATATATATATACACACACATATATATGTAGAACCCCGAGCAGCTCAATACTTTGTTTCAAACTGGCAGCCAATAACAGTATCCACCTGTGATTGCTGGCTTTGCTAAAGTTAACACATTCTTTGGTGTCCACGGGTACAACTCACCCTCTCACCACCAGGCCCATTAATAAAACAATAATTCCTTGGTGTGCAGTGGCACCAATGTTGTATGATCACCTGTCCCAATATTAACAATTCTTTTGCTGCAGTATAAGGCCAGTCTGGTCCAGTGATATGGAGGGATGATGCACTATGTGCCTTATTTCCCACCACATCAGTGATGAGTTCAGGAACATGCCAGGTTGTCAGGGGTCAGAAAGCAGACTGAACGTTCATCACATAGCTGTCCTGTCCCTGGATGGAGAGGCATGCTGACTTGACCTTTGGCTTCCCTCAGGTGAAAGCAGGAACTCATGAGGGGAAAATGCAGAAATGGCTAGCGCAGTCTCCATAAAGCCCTACCCAGCTACTTCTGTTCTACATGACCAAATGGATGACTGGTTCAGTTGTGGATGTAAGTGACTGGGTTGGGGGGAGGATGGCTCTCCCCTTTCTGGGCACTCTATCATGGGAAAGGGAGGAAATCCATGGGAACCTTGGGCTCTGTGGTTTGGGACAGGGGAGTGATGGACAGGGAAGGTGGGGACAGGGCTGAGAGCCTGACTGAGTCAATTGGCAAGGCAAGAATTTTTATGGAGGGGAAAAAATGCTGCAGTATGTATGACCTTAAAATACAGTGGGCAGGATATTCAGACTGAGCCAAAAAGATGCTCAATAGAGGGACCAGGTGCAAGTCCAGTGCACCATGGTGCAATGGGTGCGATATTCAAACCATGTGCAGGACAAGGTGAACCTGCACAATGTGGCTGAATATTGTGCCCAATGCACCATAGCACAATGAGGGATGCGCAATGGAGCAGGGGTGATGTGCAATAGCAACCCTAGGGATGCACAGGGACAAAGACAGGAAGCAGCTGAGCAGCAGCCATGGACGCGTCATGTGCCGAGGGGCATGCACCAGGACAGACAGACCAAACCCCCCAGCCCCCCCAAGGCAAGGTCCTCATGATCTACACAACCAGATGGGTGCAGGACGGACCACAGGCCCATGTCCCCCGGTACTGAACCAACAGCAGATGTGATCCAGCATTCCCTACCCACTGGGCAAGGCACCCATGCACCATCCCCCATCTAACAGAGACCGAAACACAAGGATGGCCAGGCCCCACTGATGCCATGGCACCACACCAATGCTGACCACCCCCAGTATGGTGAGCCCGAGACACCAAACCCAGAAGCATGACCAAAGAGTGCATGGCACTGAAGGCATACTCCCACCACCGTGCCAAGGCATCCAGTCACCCCGGGGCGCAATGCACATGTACCACATCCCCACCATGACCACCCACCACATGTGCTGACACCATCCACCGATGCCACCACAACCCACACAAGGCCTCCAGCATGGCCCTCACAGAGGCACAGCAAGGTGGGTGACCCAGCACCAGTACCCGAGGGACCCTGCATGTGAGAAGGGACACCCCGGATACCACTGCCAGCAGGAAGGCACTCTGAATACAGGATCTGAGCATGGTCTGCCACCCATGCACGCACCCCATCCCAGCACCGGCCCACCAGACACCACAGCACCCTCCTGTGGCGCATGGAGGCAGGCGCCACACAGGAGGCAACACAGGGCACACACAATGCCTCCATCCCAGTCCCATAGGTACCCCGGCAAACTGCTACACAAAACAGTGCAACAGACACTGCCGTCGTGAAGACCATGGTGCCATGCACCTGCGGCCTACCCACCACCATGGTGCCGGTGAGCCTGCCATGTGGTGGTCGACCCATGCACCTGGCCACCCTGATGGCAGGTGCAGGGGCCTGTGAACAGGCCACCGCCCACGTGCAGCTGGAACCCATGTGACAGCCACCAGACCACAGGCACCACCCCAGTCACCATGGACTGCATGGAGGGGGCAGACAAAGACACCACTCACAGTGGTGACAGGGACAGATGTGCAGTAGTCCAGGACTGGGATGCCAGCTGCAAGTGCACCATGACTAGCAGGTGGCAGGTATGGACTGCACTTGAAGGCACGCCAGCAGCCAAGCATGCAGTGGTGGGGCTGGCACAACCATGCATACCACAGTCACGCATGGCGATGGTGTAGCAGCAATGGTCACAGCTGCACAGGCACAGCACACACTGGCAGGGGCAGCTGGGACATGGCACATGCACCCCAGCCTGCTGCACACAGACAAACAGTGCACAGGGCACACCACACAGTCCCTGGACAGAGCCCATGGCCCCCACCCACACCAGTGGAGGAGCCCCACCAGATACATCCATGGCCAGGCCAGCACAACCCCACAGTAGCCATGCACACCACTGCAGCAAGGCTCCATGCACCAGCTGCAAATCAGAGACCGACACGGACATAGATATAAAAGTATGTATTAATAAACAACACAACAGCAACAAAAACCATGTACAGACATTTACAATGGGTGAGGGGATATGCAAGGATGCAACTAGGGGGAAGGGGAAAGGGCAGGAGACAATGGAAAAGGCAAAGGAGGGATGGAGTGTAATCAAGCGCTGCAGGCCCTCCTGGCAGCCCCAGTCCTCTCTCTCCTCCCTGTGGTGCCTGTGGTGCCACCAACGGTCACCCCTGTCCAGCAGCTCTAGTATGGCTTGGGTGACCTGCAGGATTTCCTGGAGGGTCCGCTCCATGGCCGCCCAGTGGGGTCCACCTAGGACAAGGGAGCAGAAGCAGTATGAGTGACTCGTCTGACCAATGCAGCCCACCCAACATGCACAGCATGCATCAGTGACCTGCACCCCAGAATGGCATGTGACCACCCACAGTGAGAGCGCCCACATGATCCGCCTACCAGGGCACCCACAGCCATTCAAATTACTGCACACCATCACCGCCCATGCACTGCACAGCACCATCCTGGCTGTCCAGCATCATGGCAATGCAGTGGGAAGGCAGTGGCACAGCCAGGCACCGAGTGCACTCACAGCCCACCTGTGACACCCACCCACACGTGCAGTCCCACAGGACAGTGCAGTGGGCACCGTGGGACATGCATGGCTGGAGGGGTCATGTGCAGAGGGTCAGTACCTCACCACCACCACTGCAACCCACCATGCACAGGTGTATAGGGAATCATGGTACTCACCT
Source organism: Neoceratodus forsteri (assembly GCA_016271365.2). Lineage (NCBI taxonomy): Eukaryota > Metazoa > Chordata > Ceratodontiformes > Ceratodontidae > Neoceratodus > Neoceratodus forsteri. Next base: position 577,060,886 of record CM028134.1, on the reverse strand, counting down.
ATGTCCTGGTCAGCAGGGCACTGCTGACCCTCGGCACCACCACTGTGCCCTGCCTGCATAGCCACATCTCCAGCATTGTCCTGCCCATGATGCTCCTGGGCCATCCAGGCCCTACAGTGGTCCCCCAGGCCTAAGGGGGAAACATGGAGAGAGGCACATCAGTACCCGTCTGACCCATAGGTTCCCCCACCAGTGCTTGTGCCTGCACAGCCTGTCTGGGCTGTGGTGGCTCAGGGTGGACACGATGCACCCCACAACCAACAACATAGGTGCTGGCCCCCCCAGAGGCATGACCTGCAAAATCCTGTGCCCCGAGGACAGTCAGATATGACTAGTGATGGTGAAGGAGCTCCTACCTGGCCATGGCATGGCTCCCTGCTGGGCATGCACCTGCAGCCACCCCAGGTGGTCAGGGTCATGCTGCTGGAGGTTCCTGTAGTGGTGCCTACATTGCTCCCTGGTTCGACTGCTCCCAGTGGCCTCCTCAAGGCCTTCAGTGACCTCCTGCCACACCTCAGTGCGAGGACTCAGGAAAGGCACCTGCCCAAACAGGGCACCCACATGGGGCTTCACAAGAGTCACCAGGTTCATGAGGTCAATCACACTCCACACAGGAGCTCTGGTGCGCGGCATCATACAGCCTCTGCTGAGCTCAAAATGTCACCTGGTAGCACACGTATCCCACGTGCTGAGGCAGTGCAGTACTGTGCTGCCAATTGCAATCGCGCTGGCACCGGATTGCGCAATGGGGTGCAGCCATGTGGCCGCATGGTGCCTAGAGGACAAAGGGCAGCTGCAGGGTCAAGGGTCTGTCCACACATGGAGTGCCATTGTGCTATTGGGAGGCCCCTGTATGGTGCACGGTAGGGTGCATGTGTGTGCAGACATGCAGTGGCCTACTGTGCTGAGGTGCCATGGCACCCACAGCACACCATGGCATGTGTACCCATTGGACATACTGTGCACGAGCGCCACAGGCACAGTAGTGGCTGTGTGCTGTACTGCCTCCCGTGCTTGAATCGTATGCTGTGCCACTAGCATATGTGTCAGCACTGTGTGCATGCGTGGTGTGGGGCTGATTGCACATGTTACAGTGGTGAGCCACAACCTGAGCATGCTCAGCACCATTGTGCAAGGTGCAGCTGTGCAAAATTCAGCCAGGATATGCAAATCAGCTCATGAGCCATTCCACAGTGCATCCACTGCATTTGCATCCCATTACAGTTGCGCATGCCCTCATTTGCATACGATGCGCTATAAAAGCGACATGGAAATGCACAGGCCATGGATTGGTATTGCAGCCTTTGAAGGTAGGTGCCATGCTGTGGAGACATGGGGACAGTGGTCTGGGATGGCTGTATGGGACTGCACAGTCCATGATAACACCTGTCCATCTCCCCAGGCACAAACATGACTGAACGTGAGGAGGATGAGAAGCGGGGGGGTGAGGAAGCGGAGGCACAACTTCACCAGGGCAGAATCAGATGCCCTGTTTGAGGCCTACCTCAGCAGGGAGCCACTGCTTAGTGGACAGAGGGGCACACCACAGGCCCGTGCTGTGGCGTGGGGTGAGGTGGCACGTGCGGTCAACCAGCAGGGCAGCCACCAGCATTCCATTCAGTAGTGCAAGAAGTAGGTTGGCACGGATAGGAGGAGGAATTAAGTACAAGGTGGCTGTCATCAGAGCAGTGCATGCAGCCACTGGTGGGGGCCAGAAGGACGTGCCTCACCTGATGCCGCTGGAGGAGCAGATGGCTGGCAGCATGCAGCATTATGCCATAGAGGGTGTTCCCAGCAGAGACTTCCAGACAGGCGGCAGCCCATCACTACATGGTAGGACCGGCGCTGGAAGTGTGTGGGAGGCAGGGTGGGCAGGCTCCTGGGCCAGGTGGAACCACTAATGGTACTGTGTTCCTTTAGAGCTCCTGAGTGTCTGCATGGGGCAGTGATGGTTTGTGTGTCCACTGAGGGGGCAGCCCTGGAACCAGTGGAGCACCCATCCACCTCCACAGGTGTCCTAGGGACTGACCGCCCTGCAGCCCTGCACAGCTGTCTGGACTGATGCCCGTGGTGCGGGTGCGGATGAGGCCCTGGTTGTGTTCCAGCATGATGCCAGCCACAGTGTCCAGTGTGTTGAGACACAGATCGGGGCCAACTCCAGTACTGATGATGACGTGACGCACAACCTGGACTGTGATACTGGTGGGTCATAGGGGGATCCCACGAATGGCATCCGCCTAGGTGGCAGCGCGGGCAGCTTGGGCGTGGTTGCCTGCCCAACAGCCCTTGTCCTGGCTGTGTCTGCAGTGTCCAGTGGGGCAGCACTGGTGTGTGGACTTGGTAGTGGGGTTGGTGGCACCACTGCAGCCATGCTGGTAGCACCCAGTGATCGGCAGCTGGAGGGACAGCGACAGCAGCTGGACTGTGTTGATGTGGGGATGGGGGCAGGGGGTGGCAGCAGTGCACCATGTGACAACATACCCCAGGATGGCACTGCCATGCAGCATCCACCATCTCAGGGTGCTGTGCCACAGGGTCAGGAACATCATGGGGGCCAGCATGCTGGCCATGCAGATGACCCCTTGGACAACCACAGCCATCTCCTGCAGGCCTCTGTGGATCAGCAGGTGTGGGTCATGGATGCGGTGGATGCACTCCATGCGTAGCTGCACTTGGCAGAGGAGCAGCACAGCAGGGACCATGCCCTGCTCCTGGCAGAGTTGGCTCAACAGTGGGCTGATGTAACCGCAGCCATTGACAGGCACACCACAGCGATGGCAACTGCTGTGGCTACACTGGCTGACCAGCTATGTGCCCGGCCACCACATACCCTGCAGAGTGCAATGTCCACCCCTCGTTCTTGGTGTCGGGTGACCCCTGCCATGTCGATGCCAGGTTCAGCTGTGGGCATACCAAGCATGCCTGGTGCGGGCATGCTTTGTGGCCTGCAGACACCTGTACGGACATGGTCGCATTCACGCATCATCACCCCTGGGGGACCATCAGTGCCACCCCATGAAGCCACTGGTCAGCCTCTTATGGCTGGCAGGTCTTGGCAGAGCCACCCATGCATTCATGGTGGCCGTGCTACTGTGCTGCATGACTGATCCTTCCCCCTCCATGACTGCTGTTTGCCACTGCCCAGTGTGCACTGTGGTGTTCTGTGTGTGTGCATGGGTGTAGTACCCTGTTCTGCACTCACACAGTCCCTGTGAACACCCTTCTAGTTGCTGACCACTATGGTGTGTGCATGATGATGCCAGCGTAGCGCTGACTGCCACTGTGCAATGGTGCTTAGAATCTGAGGCATGCACAGTGCCAGCCACTGGGTGTGGGTGTGTTGGGTCCTGTGTGGGTGTGGGGGGGCTGTTGGGGATGGTGTGAGTGTGGCCCTGTGGACATGGGTTGGGGTGTGTGTGCCTGTGCATGCGTGCTGCATGCAACCCTGCTGTTCCCTGCCTTTGTGTGCAGGCCCCCGCTCATTCCCATGCCCCTGCTGTCAACTGTCCCTGGTGTCCGCCCCGCCTGGCTGTCGGCTGTGCCCTTGGCCCTGGTGCCTGCACGTGGCCCTGTTGACCTACCTGTGCAAAGGTGTTCCAGTGTTGCTTGGCCATCCAGGCCAGCTGGGGATCCCTTCACCAATGGGGTGGCTGCCCAACACCAGCTGGCCCGGCATCCTCATAGTCCCCACCACTGTCCCCCTCCTCGACCTCAACGGCTATCCCACAGTCGGTGGCCATGTTGTGCAGGATACAGCAGGCCAGAAATAGCCCACAGGCCTTTGAGGGGCTGTACTGTAGGGCACCGTGTGCAGGCAACGGAACTGTGCCTTCAGCAGCCCAAACTCCTGCTCGATGATATTCCGTGTTGTGATGTGTGCCTCATTGTACTGTTGCTGTGCTGGGGTCGAGGGGCGCTGGTATGGTGTGAGCAGCCAGGGCTGCAGCAGGTACCCACTGTCACCTGTGTGTAGAGAGGTATCATTAGCATGGTGGTATGTGACATTGTGCCACTGGCCTTCTAGGCCATTCCCTATGGCACCCCTGCCCATGCCCCACACCTCCCCATCTGCACCCTTCGACCAGCATGCACTGCATACTCACCTACCAGATGGCCAGTGGGGATGTCCTCACTCTCAAACTTATGGCACAGTGCAGACTGGTGCCAGATGAAGGCATTGTGTGCTCCCCCAGGGTGCGTGGCACAGACATTGATTATGCGCCCCCTGGCATTGCACACCGCCTGGCAGTTGACACTCAGGTATCCCTTGCGGTTGATATATGCTGCCTCCTCCTCCTGGCTAGGTGGCATGCGGATGCCAACATGGATGCAGTCTATGGCCCCAAGCATGCCAGGTAACTGTGCTACCCTGTGGAACTCCTGCATGTTTGCTGTGCACTCTGTCTGTGTGCTGGGGAAATGGATGTACTCCGCAGCATGTGGCAGCAGTGCGCTGAGGAATTGTGTGAGTAGGTATGACACAGCTGACTGGGTTATGCCTGTTGTGTCCCCTGTTGGTCTCTGGAAGGTGCCCGTGGTGAGCAGGCACATGACAGCTGTGATCTTTGTCTCCACAGAGAGCGCATGGCTCCGTTGTGTGGATGCTTGCATCTCATCACTGCACAGCTCACAGAGCCACCTCAGAATAGCCTGGTTCAGTTGATACCAGCCCACGATCTCAATGTCACTGTACAGCTCGAAGCTGACACAGGCATGGTACAGCCTGTTCTGGGCATACTGCTGATGGGCCCTTCCACGGTTTTGCCTCTCTGCTGCCTGCCTCCTCACACCCTCATTACTGACTCCATCTGGAAGGTGGCACTGGCCATGTCCCTAGTTGGTGTCCCCCCCCGGGCGGCTGTCTACCTGGTCCCCCTCGGCTGTGGTGCTGCTGGTACTGCCCCTCCACCAGGTGCACCCCTGGCACATCACCACTGTGTACCCTGCATCTGCTCCACTGCATTCCTTCCTCTGTGGCACACTCATGCCCTCACGCACACACCCACATTCACACTCACTCACTCACACACACTCACTCGCACATGTCTCAAGTGGCCCCCATCCACCTCTTGGCCACACCTGCCCCCTACTTCTTTGCATAGCTCCCTGCTGCTCTGTCTCCACACTCCCCTGCTATGGCTCCTCTGTAGCACAATCATCCTCCCCTCACTTACTCCCTTTTCTATTCGCTCATATCTGCTTTTGCGCAACTTCTACTTGCTCTGCTATTGCACACGTCACCTGCTGTTGAATATCGCACATCGCACATTATTCCTGGTGCAGCCCCCTGCACTTGTGCATGCATTCATTATTGTTGCACTGCAGCACATTGGGTTTTGTACTGCGCATCCGATGCTGCTGAATATGGCACTTTGGCAGATGTCCGCTCTTGCACGTGTGCATCCCTACTGCGCATGATGTAACTGCTCTGAATATCCCACCCATAGTATACACAACCCTCCCATAATGGGTGCAGCTGCACTATTATAGTTGACATATCAAGTATAGGTAATATGTACAAGGTTTCTTACCAGGGTACTATGGAGCCAGAGATAGGAGTTATAGAGAGATGACATTTCTTAGACCTGTAGAATAAAATAGAGGAAAGGGCTCACAAAGGATCCTCAGTTCTTAGGGAGTTGCTAGGAAGGATAAGAAAGGTTAGACATATTGTAATACTTATCGGATGGGGAAGCAGTTCACATCCTATGAGACCTCCGAAAGTAGAGAGAAGAAGGTTAGTGTGGAGTAAATACAGTAGTGGGAACAATAGAGAGGGAGAGAGATAGAAATGGATATAGTACAGTGTAAGAGGTAAAACTATAGCTGTAGAGGGAAAGGTATGCAGTTAAATAAAGTAAAAGATACAGAGACATGCTTAATTTAAGTATTATGCTAATATCAGTAACTGTTTACCATGAGTGTCAAAAACAAAACACAAAAAAACAGAATAATGAAATGTGTGTTACCACTGTAAAAGCTGTTCCTGTGTTTTCACCTTGACTTATATGTTGTTTTTAGTGTGTGGTGTATTTCACTTTGACAATTTCTGTATAAATGAGATGCATGTTTTTATTCCTCAGACCTGTCACCTGAGGAAAGCCCACTGAAGGCTTGAAGCGCTGGCCCAAGTAGGTGCATGCCAGGCATCTTGCTGGAACATAAATCTTGCACTTTGCATTTAAAGCTGAATCTAGGAGTGCTGAGCCTTCTTTCCTTTTGCCATTACAAGCTGGCTGCTTTGCGCATGCATTGCCCTTTTCTATGCTTGTGCACCACTCTACAGTACTTGCACAATAGCCACAGCACTGACCCCTGACCATCGCAGGACTGACCCTCCCACCCCTGACAGTCAAAGGACTGTACCCTCTCAGACAGACACAGGACTGACACCCTCCACTGTCAGTCACAGCACTGGGCACCAGTACCTGACAGGCACAGAACTGATCCCCATTCCCAATGATCATAGCACTACACCCCACCATCATGAAAGCACTGCTCCCGTATTCCCAACAGTTACACGGATGACACTTTCCACAGACAGTCACAGCAGTAATCCCCACCCCTATCAGTCACAACACTGTACATCACAGCACTGATGACCACCCTACACAGTTGGAACCACAACCCCCCCAAACAGTCACTTAGTTTGGCACCTTATATAATCTTCCTGCTGCATGTACAACTTCCTGCAAATGCTTCTGTCCCTCAAAGTTGTAGCACTGCACAGAAGCAGACCTCCCAAAAGTCAGAGGAATGACCCTCACCCTGATAGTCACATAAATGGCACCCTATCCCTGACAGTTACATAACTGACCCTCCTCCTGACAATCACAGGACTGTACCATGGCTCCAACAGTTACAGTACCAACACCATTCACCATCAGTCACAGCAATGACCACCCCCTCCAACAGTCACAGGACTGGACTATCCCCCTCTCCCCACAGTCACAGGACTGTGCCCCCCAGTCACATGACTGTTCTACCCCCCAGTCACAGAACTGTACCACCACTCCCCACAATAACATGACTGTATCACCCCCTCCACCACAGGCACGGGACTGACCCCCCAGTCACAGAACTGTATCACCCCACTGACAATCACAGAACTGACACCCTCACTGACAGTCTTGACAATGACTACCCACATCTGGCACTCACAGCACTGATTCACATCCCTGAGAGTCACAACACTTTCTTAGTATTCCCAACAGTCACAGAACTGCTATCCTACCCACCCTCCCAACCTGGCAGTCACAGCAGTGATCATACACCCCTGAGAGTCACAGCACTGCTCCCCATCCCCCCATAATAACAGCACTAGTCATAGCATTGCACCCATCCCATCTTACAGCACTGATGATCAATCCCCAACAGTCACAGCTCAGCCACCTCACCCCCAAAAGTCACAGAACTGACACCCCTACCATCAGTCACTGCACTAATTCCCATCCCCTGACAATGACAGCACTGACCCACTACTCCTAATGGTCACCACACTTACCACCATCCACACTAGCCACAGCACTACCTCCTCACCCACAATGGTCACAGGACTGTCACCCCACCCCCGACAGTCATAGAACTGTACCACCCCTTCAATAGTCATAGAACTAACACCTTCCACTGTCAGTCACAGTAGCCACCTACTCGACAGTCACTGTGCTGGTCCTCATCCCCAACAGTGACAGCACTTACCTCTACCCCCGATGGGCACTTCCCACAACCACAGTCAAAGCACTGTCCCCATACATCCATGACAGTCACAAGGCTGATACCCTCTACAGACAGACACAGCAGTAATCCCCACCCCAAAGTCACAATACTTCCCCCCACTCCCAAAAATTACAGCCCTGCTACCCACCTGGCAGTCATAGCACTAACCACCCACCCCCTGACAATAACTGCACTGTCTCCACCCTCAACCATTAAAGCACCGACACCCCCAGCCACAACAATCACAGTATTGACCCCCACTATTAACACAACACTGCCTCTGAACCTCCCTCAACAGTCATAGGTCTTACCCAGCCCCTTACAGCAATGCACCCAACAGTCATAGTACTGACAACCAGCCACTGGCAGTCCCAGAGCTGACTACACCCCAGTCATTAAATCTTAGAAAAAGTAGTTTAAGTACTGGCAACTCATCACAGAAAGTGCAGGGGTTGAAACTGGTACAGGCCAACTAGCCAAATTATGGTAGCTGTTATGTTAGGCTAGTAAGATTTTACCTGAACTAGCCCTGTAGGTTTGTACTGTAGAATGTAACCAAAAAGTATGTCAGCTGGGCTAGTGGAAGAATCTGTGGAGCTAGTAAATTTTTCCAGTCACTAGACCTGCTGGCAAGTGGCTGAAAAACTTAGTTTAGATACCTGAAGTGGGCCATACCATCTACAACATGGCCCTCTAGACATTCCTGCCCAGTGACCAGCCCTAAATCTGAGCACCCTGTTAGAAGTAGGAAAACCCACATCCCAGTCCCCCCCCAATAGGGCCACTCTTCCAGTACCAGTGCAGCTCTGTATATTAAACGTTACATTGCTTGTTAAACAGGCTTCTGGAATGTATAATTTCACAGCTGCTTAAGTGAGGAATTCAAAGAAGAGGCATTTACAGTCTCTTAGTCCTGGTGCTGTGTACCCACAAAGAACTAGCGGCTATAGTCCCTCAGATCTGTGGCTTGAAGCTAACAGTTTGAAGCCTTCAGTTGAGCACCCTGCTAGGAGTAGGAAAACCTACATCCCCCCCACAAGGCCACTCTTCCAGTACCAGTACAGCTCTGTATATTAAACTTTACATTGTTTGTTAAACAGGCTTCTGGAATACATAATGTCACAGCTGCTTAAGTAAGGAATTCAAAGAAAAAGGATTTACAGTCTCTCAGTCCTGGTGCTGTGCACCCACAAAGGACTAGCAGCTTGCTTACCTAGATGTAGCTTTTAAAATCCTGCAGTTTTGTTCCTGCTAAGTTCCACTTAGTTTGCTGCTCTCTGATTCAGAACTACAAGCCTTTCAGCCCGTGACACTCAATTTCCTCAAGGTCCTAGTGCCAGTCTGATAAGAAACTGACAGCAGAATATGCTTAGAAAGGGTGATCATATCCTGTGTTTTTAAAAAAACGGTAGAGAACTATTTCTTCAGTGCCCCAGCAGGAGGGGGAGGAGAGGGGGGTATCAGGTCTGCATATGGGAGGGCCAGTAGAAAACCAATGCTGGGAACATGACTATAGCACTGTGGAGGGACACATGGTAACATTCCTGTCCCCTTTTCTCTTCTACTTGATAGCAATACGACAGCATGGCCATGCCCATGCTGCAGTAAAAAGCCAATGCTCAGGATCCTATGATTAGAGATGTAGCAAATTTAAAATCCACCGGTGAAGTGAACGCAAAGTGGCCACTTCTCATTGGCACTTTGCTTTGTGGAGTGCCACATAGGAAAGGCTCACTTCACCTTGTTATTATTACTTTGCATTGTCATTTCACCTTAAACGCAGAGTAAGGTGGAGTGACAATGATATTGGCTGCATCCCACCCACACAGTCACCAGAATGAATCCCCAAAGTGCTACTGTCTTTTATCCAGAAAACTCCCCAGTGCTAATGAAGTGGAATGAGAGTGTAACAAGAAATGCAAAGTCTCCCAGAATTAATGGTGCACTCAGTCACGTGCAGTGGTCAGGTCACACACAGAGTCACCAAAATTAATGTGCATCCCCAAAATGCTACTGTTTTGTGTCCAGAAAATTCCCCAGTGCTGACAAAGTGAAATGAGAGTGTAACAAGAAATGCAGTATCCCAGAATTAATGGTGCCATGCAAATGCACAGATGGATTAAGATTGTGCTGCACACTCAAGAGATGCATACAAAAAGGCACAACACCTAACCAGTGCTCACAAGTCACAAATCAAAATCTGGAAAGGAATACATTTTGCCAATTGGGGGATTAGTGCATGGCAGTAACAATCCACTAGCAATAAAGATATCACTAAGCAGCATAAAAAAATCATGCCGGTGCAGTGGATAGCAGATTCACACTGCTGCATTTACTCTGTAACACAATAAAAGGTGTCTGATTTAATAGCATGCATCACATACACACTCACACACACACACTCAAGTAATGTGTAGCAAATTGAAAACCTTTAGTAATATAACCAAATGTTTTAAACAACAAATTGTATACTGCTGCACCATAACAATCAGCAAAAGTGTCAAGCATTACTGAAAATATAACTGAGTGTACATTAACACAGTTAGACAAGAAAAATATAACCAAAACAGAAAGACTGCCTTTTTCTCCCAGTTAATCTACCTACACCATAAATATGCCCCCCAAAGCACATTTCACAGTACACAGACTGACTGTTCTAAATTAACATTCAAAATCCACACACAGCAATAAACACTTGATGATATGAGCACAGAAGGGCTTCCTACAATCGATGTACTAAATTTTGAACAAGAAATATTACTCAAAAAGTCATTTTAAACAGCTTTTAGAGGGTTTGAATCACAGAGCTCTGAGAGCAAACTGTCTCCAGCTACCACTGCACACACACTACCCAGGAAAAAATTGAGGCTGTGCAGAACAATCTAGAGCCCATGTGACCTGCAATCCCATGAATAACTGCAGAATTTCATTTGGAGCTCAATTACAGGGCTAAGTGAGGTGAATTACATTGATTTCAATGTACTTTGCCTTAAAATTGGTGGAGAAGTGGTTTGGGGAATGCGGAATAATGCAAAGTGATTGGTTTCAATGGACTTCGCTTTCCTCATTATGAAGCGAAGTACTCCTCTTCACATTGTGGAGTTCTCCACGGATTCCAAGTTACTAAGTGAATCACTTCATGGAGCAAATCGGGGCCACTACGCCTACCACTACTTACAGTACTGTAACTCACATGCTGTACGGGAAGGAATGCGAATGTCTATGGCTGTACTTCCACAATAGGCTGTAGCACAAGACTCCCAGACTTAAAAATGGTTATTAATGAGTACAATGGTGGAGTGGTGAAGCCTGGAGAGATACTACAAAACATGCTTACAATGCATCCAAGTAACTAGTAAAAAAATGAATGTTGTGATCCGTGACGTGATCGCGAATCATGATTTGTGATTGTATTTGTGACTGTGATGATGAAGAACGTGATTCAGTGTCGACAGTGTGAGATAAACAATATAGAACCATATTGGGAATGCAAATGCCTACGGCTGTACTTCCCTGATGAGCTGTAGCACAAATTCCCTTACTTAAAAATGCTCATTGATGATTACAATGGCGGAGTGGTGAAGCCTGGAGAGACACTACAAAACAGGCTTACAATACATCCAAGTAACTAGTAAAAAAATTCATGTTGTGATTCATGACGTGATCGTGAATAGTGATTTGTGACTGCATTTGTGACCATGATGATGAAGAATATGATTTGTATCATAAGTGAATCATGATGATGGTCCTGACTTAAAAACACATAGTAATGAGTACAATGTTCATGCAGAATTATGCACCACACCTGTCCAGTACTCTGAAGGGAAGCCAAAGAAACAACTGTGACTTAAGTTACAGATGGAAAATGGGCATAAAGAGATGCAAATACACAGATAGATTAAGATTGCTCTGCACACTGAAGAGGTGCAGAGGCACAACACCTAACCAGTGCTCACCATCAGAAATTCAAATCTGGAAAAGAATACCTTTGCTGGTTGGGCTGGGCCACGGGGAAGGGGTCTGTGTACTGCACTGCTGCAGTAACAGTCACTAGTACTAGTACTAGTACCAGTAAAGATACCACAAGGAAGTACAAAAATCACACAGCTGCAGTGGATAGCAGGTTCAAATTGCTGAAATTATTATGTGGCACAATAAAAGGTGTCTGATTTGATGACATGCGTCACACACATACTCACACACACACTAAGTAATGCATAGCAAATTGAAAACTTCAGTAATATAACCACATATTTTAAACAAACTAAAATTATGCACTGCTGCACCACAACAATCAGCAAAAAAATGGCAAGAATTATTGAAAATATTACTGTTGTACATTAACTCAGTTATACAATTAAAAATATCACCAAAACAGAAAGCACTGTCTTTTTCTCCAAGTTAATCTACCTACACCACAGATACGCTCCTCCCCAAAGCACGCTTCCACTGTCTCTCAGTACACAGACTGAATATTGTACATTAACATTCAAAATCCACACACGAACAATAAATGTTTGATGATATGAGCACAGGAGGGTTTCCTATAATCGATGACTAAAGTTTCAGCCAAAAAAATGACTCAATAAGGCTTTTAAACAGCTTTTAGAAGGTTTGAATCACATTGAGCTTTCAGACCAGACTGTCTCCTACAGCTTCCTACACAAACTACCCAAAACTGAGGCTGTGCAGAACAATCTAGAGCCCATGTGACCTGAAATCCCATGAATCACTGCAAAATTTGCCTTTGGAGCTTAAAAACAAGGTGAAGTGAGGCAAAGTACATTGTTTTCAATGTACTTCGCCTTAAGAATTGGTGGAGTAGTGGTTAGGGAAGGCAGAGTAATGCAAAGTCATTGTTTTCAATGGACTTTGCATTTCCCATTATAATGTGACGTACTCAGCTTCGCGTTGCGGAGCGCTCCGCAAATTCGCCTTCACTCCACAAATCACTTCACAGAGTGAATTGGGGCCACTTTGCCATCTCTATCTATGATGTACAGACCAATAAGTCTATTAGACATATCCCAAAAATTGTTTACCAGAATTATTCTAGAACATGTTCAAGATTGGATAGAAGAGGGAGATGATCCTCAGTGAATGCCAGAACAGATTTAGGGCAAATAGATCCAAATTGCAACATTGCTTTGTATTTATACATCTTATCTGGGAATATGTCAAGATTAGAAAGCATAGGTTTTTTTATTGCTTTGTGGACCTAAAGTCCTGTTTTGATATGATTGATAGATTATTATTATGGCAAAAACTTAAGGCATATGGTTTGGATACATCTTTACTAAGTTTTATTATGCATCTTCATCAACACACTTGGCTTATGGACCAATATAACCAAACAGGACATCTTTCTTCTAAAGTCAATTTCAACCGGGGGTTAGACAGGGGTGTCTTTTGGTGCTGACATCATTTAATTTGTACATTAATACAATAATTGAAAATTTGAAATCATCTGAGTTTCATTCACCCAATATATTGAATCACAGAATTCCCTGTCTAGCCCATGATAATAATGTAGTCCTTATTTCTACTTTATTCCTTGGATTACAAAGGAAATTAAGGCATTTTGTGCAGTTATGCAGTTATGCCAGGAAAATACATAAATAATAGCAACATCAATTTAGTCATATCTGGTAATAGGAATAAGAAAACTCCATCATTTTACATTGGGAAAGACAACATGTTATGATTATTTGGGTATACGATTTGATGAAAATATAACCTGGAATAAACATATAAATCAACTTAAATTGAAGCTTAAAACATCTTTTAATGCATTCACAAGATTTTGTGTTAAAGGAATATTAAAGTTATAAATAACAAAATTAATGCAAGCTTACTCTATGGTGCCGAAATCTGAGCACAGACCCAAACTGAACCATTAGAGTCTTTAATGAATAACATGTACAGATATATATTAAGGGTCTCAAAATATGTACCTACAGAAATCATATGTAAAGAACTGAGTCAGTAGCCATTAGCAACCCTGGTCCAGGAACAAAAGATTAAGTTCAAATGAAAAAATATTTCTGCTACCAGAAAATCATCTCCCTAGGCTATGCTTAGAGGAATCAATAAACTATACACATCAAGGTTTTGTCATTACTATCATTAGTGATATAAGACAATAAATTTTACTGATGGGACTGGGTTCTCTCCTATACAAAATCTATCAGCAACCTTTTTCGAAGACTGTTGAGCAGATTAAACTTCAAATAAGAGATAATGCTCTACAACAAGATAACACCAGAATTAATAATTTGAAACATTTCAGGTGGTACAAGAAGATGAAATTAGAACACAAACTAGAATAATATCTGACAATGTTAGACAAACCTGATGATCGATGTTTAATGACAAGATTCCATATGGAAATTTATGTGGCTAATTATATTCACCAAACCTATAATTCTAAAGATATTAAATCACAATACTGTGACTGTGGGTTGCTTCAAGAAGATGATCTTAAGCATGTAATATTGTATTGTCCACGTTTTAAAAAATCAGGAAGCCACTGGTTAGGTTCTATACTGGCTGAGCTTTACTTACATCCAGATAGATGTGTTTATTGTTTATTGTTTATTGTAAAATCTAGGAATTAATACCTTTGAGCCAAGGCTCTTTTACAAAGGTTCCGCGTCAAAAACATTTACAGGCAGATAGAGGTACAGTGTTGCACAAATAGCTAAAACTAGTGATATAACTGTACAGCAGATAATAAATTAAGCACTATCAACAGTATAGAAAACAAATGAGGAGGGAAAGATATGAAAGGGAGGTAATTGGCAGTGTAGGAATTAACAGTGGAGAAAAGAGAATGCAAAAAGGGTGGAGGGTGAGGAGGACAGGAGCAGACCTTTGTAGGAGATGAAGACCCATTACTAGGCCATTGTCAAGTAGTAGGGCAGGGAGGAGGAGTGAGAATAGATTATGAGATTAACAAATACAGTCACAGGAGTTTGAGGTGGCTAGGTGAGAGAATAGTCTGGATTTAAAAACACCTAACGAGCAAGAGGAAGTAATAGAGGTGCTGAGAGTATTTAGCTAGTTGGGGGCACGATAGGCAAAAGATCGTTGACCATGTGTGGTCCGACAGCGGGGGAACTGCAGAAGCTGGGTTTCTGATCTTCTAGTGGATCATACACTTGGGTTCTGACATAGCAGACCTTGTATGCAGGGAGGGGTGAGGCCCATGATGGATTTCTTGGCCATTAGGCAGGTGAGGAACTTGAACCGGTTTAATAGCTGTAACCATCCAGTTTCAGCATATAGTTCA
Organism: Neoceratodus forsteri; assembly: GCA_016271365.2. Lineage (NCBI taxonomy): Eukaryota > Metazoa > Chordata > Ceratodontiformes > Ceratodontidae > Neoceratodus > Neoceratodus forsteri. Next base: position 577,045,879 of record CM028134.1, on the reverse strand, counting down.
CAGGTATGAGTAAGTCTATGAGCACCAGTAAGCAGCCGACATGCCTTGTTTAGGGAGGTTGTGACCCGTTTCAATGTGCTTGAAGGGGCGGACCCATAAATAACTAAACCGTAGTCGATGACTGAGATGATCGAGGATTGAATAGCTAGCTTCAGCGCTGGATGGGTGAAAAGTTGTCTGTTACGGTAGAGTATTCCAAGCCGCTGATTAATAGTTTTGGAAATACCATCAATATGTGATGAAAAGACAAGGCCTTGATCAAATGTGATTCCAAGATATTTAAAGATAGCCACTTGTTCAGGATGTGTGATAGAGATATTTACTACAAAGAATAAGGAAAATGTGAATAACTTAGTAAAATTTCTAAAGAGTACAAAACTGTGAAAATTATCATACAGAGAAATGTCTATGCTTATATTATATGTAAAAAACAAGAATTGTCTTTTTATATATTTATTGTAAAACATTGGAATATCCCAGACAGTTATGTAATGTAACCTTGGTATTTTACATTTTATACTCATTTTTGTTTTTAAATTGTAATGGCTTCATGTCGATCAATAAAATAAATTCTGATTCTGTACGACATGAGTTGCCAAATGCACCTGGGCAGTACTGCACAGTGGCATTGTCAGTTTGGCATGGGCTGTGTGCCATCTGTGCTACATGGCATATGAGTATGCTCTGGGCTCCTTGTACTGGATGGTCACCCCTTGCCACTCACCACATGTTCCCCTGTGTGGTGCAGCAGGGCTGCCTGGGACTTGTCACGTTGGTTGCTCTGGCAGCTGTGTTCTGTGTGTGCCTGTTGGGTACACTGTACAGCCCTGTGGCCACTGGCCTGCTGGTCATCACTTCTTTGTAGCCTTTTACAGCAGTCCTCCCCCTGGCATATGTTTCCCCTGTCCAGCTCCACACACCTGGACTTCATACATGGTGTTATGCATGTGCACTGCTGTGGCCTGCATGCGGTGGTATGCGGCCATGCCCCCGCTTACACACCACATGTTGAGGCAGCAGAGCTGCATGCACCTGGCCTACCCAGGCAATTATGTGCATGTCGTGCATGCCCCATCATCGGAGCTTGCGCACAGTTTGCATGTAGATGACAACGCGTGTTCCCTATGCACCCCTATACACACCACATTCATGTTGTGCATAGGCCCTTTTGCTTGTATCTATTTAATTTACCTATCTTATATATCTATCTCTTGTATAAAATCTGGTTGCTCTTGTCCCCAGGTTTCACCTGGAAATGAGCCTGTGCTCTTTTTGCATTTCCTGGTTACCAAATGATTAAATAAAATAAACAAAATTGTAAAACTGAGCTAACTTGTCTCTGATCTGCTGCCAGATATGGATTATGAGTGGGCATGTCCAAAAATATGAGTGTGGGTGGCAAATGAGTCACAGCATTGCCTCTAGCAGAACCCTAAATGTGGAGAAAGAATTTTGGCCAGTGTAGAAGGTGTATGGAAGTATCTATTCCAACACTTCTAGCATTTTAAATGTCATTTGTGCAGCATGGAGAGCTTTCTTGATATGTTTGTAGGCAAGCTGTTTATCCCCAACAGCAGGAGTCACATTGCTAAATATGAGAAACCTGCATCCCTCCCAGATCAGTGTTGCTTGCTTCCTGGCCTGATTTTGAATATAGACTTTATCCTGGCAATTTAAATACCTCAGAATGATGGCATGTGCTTTTTCTCCTGGAGAAGGCTAGGGTCTGAGGGGACCAGTTGTCTCTCTTTGGGGATCCAGTTGTCATCTGCAGAAGATTTTGCATGAACTGAGCATGGTTTGGCCCTTGACACTCCCAGGGATATTTATGAGGACCAGATGATTCCTCCTGCTACTGCTTTCCTGGTCAAACAAAGAAACAAAGACTTTGACAGCAGATAAGGACCACTTGGCCCACCCCGTCTGCCCATTTCCCTACCTACTGGATAAGCTGCAGATCCTAGTTAACCAACAGCCTGCTTCCTCCTACCTCTCACAATAATTGCTTTATGTCTGTCCCAAGCATTCTAGAATTCCCCCACTGTCTTTGACCCCACAACCTCCTCGGGAAGGCCATTTCATGCATCCACTACCCTATCTGTGAAAAAAATGCTTCCTTACACTGCCCCCAAACTGTAACCCCTTTTATCTTCAAATTGTGCCCCCTTGTTCTTGCACATCTCTTTTTTCTGAAAGATGCTACCCTCTTGGACTTTATTGAGTCCCTTGAAGTACTTAAATATTTGTATCATGTACCCCCTCTCCCTCCTTTCCTTGAGGGTATACATATTAAGCTCCTTTAATGTCTCTTCTTATGGCTTCTGATGCAGACCCTGCACCATTTTAGTTGCTTTCTTCTGGACTGCCTCCATTCTTTCTATGCCCTTGCAGAAGTCAGGTCTCCAGAACTGCATGCAGCATTCCAGATGGGGTCTCACCAGCTGTCTGTACAGAGGGATAACAACTTCCTATTTTCTACTGGTGATGCCTCTCCCAATGCATACCAGTATCCCCCTAGCCCTCCTTGCTTTCTTCCCACATTGCTTGCCTATCTTTAAGTCATCTGATATGACAACGCCTAGGTCCCTTTCCATTTTTGTTGTTTTAGTACCTCCTTCCACATTGTGTACCCTTTCACTGGGTTTTTGTTTCCCATGTGCATTACTTTGCACTTCTTTGCTTTGAATCTTAGCTGCCATACTTTTGACCATTCCTCCAACCTTGTCAAGTCCTTTCTTATTCTTTCCACCCCACTTGTGTATCAACCCTGTTGCAGATCTTTGTGTCATCTGCAAAGAGGTATACTTTCCCCTTCCAGTCCCTCTGCCATGTCACTTATAAAGACAATAAAGAGGACTGGTCCTAGTACTGAATCCTGTGGTACCCCACTAGTAATCCCCCTTTCTTCGGAGTGGACTCCATTTACTATTACCTCTGCAGCCTGGTGTCCAGCCAATGTTTTACCCAGGCTATAACCCTGGGACCCACTCCAAGGCTCGTTAATTTATTTATTAATTTTGTGTGTGGGACTGTGTCAAATGCCTTGCTAAAGTCTAGGTAGGCCATGTCCATAGCCCCTCACTGGACTACTACTTTGGTCACCCAGTCAAAGAAATTGATTAGATACATCTGACATGACTGCCCCACTGTGAATCCATGCAGCCTTGGGTCCTGTGCCCCACTTGCCTCTAGGTACTCAACAATTCTTTCCTTCAAAAGTAATTCCATCATTTTCCCTACCACTGAGGTCAATAGTTTTCTGCCTCCGTCTTGCTCCCACTTTTGAGAAGGGGAATCACATCTGTCCTCCTCTAGTCCTCTGGTACCACACCATCCTCCCATGATCTGTTAAAAAGGATAGTCAGTGGTGTCACTAGTTCTCACCTTAGTTCTTAAAGAATTCTGGGGTGAATCCCATCAGGCCCCATTGCTTTTTCCACCTTCAGTTTTAGTAGTTCTTTCAGGGCCCTTTCTTCTGTGACTCAACTAGTATTTACCTCCCTATCCAGAGTGCTTCTATTTTTTGGTTTAGGTACCTCCACCTCCTCTTCTTTTGTGAATACTGAGCAGAAATATTCGTTCAGTATCCCTACTTTTCCACTGTCACTCTCTGCCCACCCCCTTCCCTTTATTAAGCCTCATAATCCCTCCCTTGGTCTTTTTTCATTCTCTAATGTACCTATAAAAGGTTTTATCTCCCTTCTTAACTGAGTTGGCTATCTTTTCCTCCATTTGGACCTTTGCCATTCTGACTGCCTCCCCTGCTTCCTTCTGCTTTAACTTTTACTGTTCTCTGTCCTGCTTCTTCTGTGTTTCCTTATACTTCCTGAATGCTACATTTTTCTCCCTAACCTTCCCCACCACCTCTTTTGAGAATCATTGTGTTTTTTTCCTTCATTTGGTTTTGCTGATTTACTTCACACACAGACTTGTTGACTCTATGATGGCTGTTCTGATTTTTCCCTATTGTTCTTCCACCCCTCCTTCTTGCCCATTTGCTAGTCCTTTTCTGAGGCACTCTCACATTTTCCCAAAGTCAGCCCTCCTAAAGTTCAATACTCTTGCTTTTGTATGGCTTGACTCAATGGCTGTGTTTATCATGAACCACACTGTTTGGTGGTTGCTTGTTCCCTGATGGCTACCCACTTCTAAATCTAAGATCCTATCTCCATCCCTAATTGAGAGTACCAGGCCTAAGATTGCTTCCTCCCTAGTGGGTTCCAGCACTAGCTGTCTGAAGCATGCCCCCTGTAGGGCATTGAGAATGATCCTGCTCTTGGATGTGGCTGCAGCAAAGGTGTTCCCATTAACATCTGGCATATTCAGGTCCTCCAGCAACAATATCTCTCCTTTTTCTGCCATTCTAAGGATGCCTTCTATCATGTCATTGTCCATTGCCTCCCCCTGAGATGGGGTATGTATACAACCCCTGTGTGGATTGTGGTGCCATTTCCTGTCTCCAGGGTGACCCACAGTGCCTCCTCTACTCTCTGTTTACCCTTTAGTTCCATTGCTTTAATCCCTTCCCTTACATAGAGAGCTACTCCTCCTCCTCTTTTTCCCTCTCTGTTCCTCCTGTAGATTGGTACCCTGGTATGTCAACATCCCAGTCATGGTTCTCTGTGTACCATGTTTCTGTGACTGCCATGATATCCAACCATCCCTCTTCCATCATAGCCACTAGTTTAGGGAGCTTGTTAGCCAGACTGTGTGCATTGGTACTCATCCCCCTCCATTCTTTGATGGCCGCACCCCTTTTAGCCCCATCCCTCTCCTTACTGCCTTTGCCTTTTTCTCCATTTACCCCTGTCCTGCTCCCTATTGACTTCTCTACCTTGGTTTCTACTTCGCTAACTACCCTGTTTTGTGGGAGGAGGCTGGGATTTCTCTTCTCCTTTTCAGTGCCTCCCCCTTGGCTGGTTTAAATGCTTGCCAATGAAGCATTTAAACCTATCACCTAGGATCCTGGTTCCCCCTCCTGGACAGATGCAGACCATTGCACCAGTATAGGACTGTATCCCTCCAGAAGGACCCCAAGTCCTCAATGAAGCCAAAACCATGAGCTCTGCACCCATTTTTTCAACTATTCATTGACTCCCATGTTGTGGAGTACCCTAGCATCACCCTTGCCATAGACAGGCAGCACCTCCAAGAAGATTACCATACGTGTTTCTTGTCTAAGGCCCCTACCCAACTCCACAAACTCCTCTTGCACTGCTCTGATCCTATTCCTTACCAGGTCATTTGTTCCTAGGTGGACAATGACATCCAGCTCCCTCCCCTGTGCAGCTGATCCCACAGTCCTGAGGATTCGCTCCCTGTCCCTCCAAACCATGGCACTAGGCAGGCATCTTACCTCCCTCTTCCCTCCCTCCACCAGTTCTACTCCCTTAATGATTGAGTCCCCCACAAGGAGTTTATTCCTTCCCCTATGGGGTCCTGTGCTACCCTCTGGTGAGTCTCATTTGTGGAGTTTACCAGCATCCTCCTTGGTCTCCACTCCAGGTGCCTCCATAGAGGAATCACTCTTTGCCAGAATGGCGTATGAATTGTGGAGAGGTACAACTGGAGAAATGTGCCTCTTTTCCTCCACCCTCAAGCTTCCTGAGCCCACCTTGGTCCAACCTCTCCTCTTACTTGGCAACCTCTGAGGCAGCAGCAGTGGCCCTTGTGGTCCCTGGGTGGGGGAGGAGGTTTCACAAACCCTAGCCAAGTTGCCCTGGAGATGGGCAACCTCCTCCCTCAGACCAGAGAGGTGCCTGCAAATAGGGTAGCATCACAACCTCCAGAATGTCTCCAAGAAGACTGCCACCCCACAGCCATTGCACTGCACTACTCCCATCATGTCTTATTTTGTGGCCCCTCTCCTGTTGCTTTGTATGCGTACTCTGTCCTCCCTCTGTTTATTTTTCTGCCTACTTTCCTACTGCCTATGTGCCCTTACAGCTCTTCTCCTTCCTGTTCTGGGATAGGAACTTCCTATATTCTTCAGTAGTCTCCTTCCTTGCTCAGAGTCAGACCTCCAGCAACTTGGAGGAGGGTCTACTCTTTTTCTTCAAGGATGACAAAACTTATGTGTCTCAGTGATCCTTACTTTCCTACTGTCAAACAAGAAGTTCCTGTTGTCAGTGAAATCCAGTGCCTATAAAAGTGGAACTGCCTACAGGTGGGAGGATGAAGGTGAGGGGAATGAGGGCAATTGGTAAGAAAAGTTATAGATCTTTAGTCAGCTGCTCCTTGCTCTGAAAGCAAGATTCCTGTCTGCCAAAAGCTAGCAGCAAGGAACTGTAATTGGAGACATCTGGTTTTCCATTGCCTAAGCCACACCCCCAATTAACTTCTCTCCTCCTGACTTAGCAAACTAAGAAGCTGATACAGTCCCCTTCCCCAACACTGAAAAACACAGTGACTTTCTTTTTTTACACTAAATGAGACTTCCACTTATAATAAAGTATCTGTTTGCTTAATTCCAACAGGCACTGACTCCTGCTGAGTTAGAAGTGTTCTATTAGTAAGAAAAGTTCTAGCTTTTTAGTCAGCTGCTCCTTGCTCTGAAAGCAAGATTCTTGTCTGCCAAAAGCTAGCAGCAGGGAAATTTAATTGGAGACACCTGGTTTTCTAATGCCTAAGCCATGCCTCCAATTAACTTCTCTCCTCCTGACTTAGAAAACTAAGAAGCTGATGCAGTCCCTTTTGCCAACATAGAAAAACATACTGGCTTTCTTTTTTTATGCTAAATGAGACCCCTCCACTTCTAATAAAGTATTTGTTTGCTTAATCCCAACAGGCACTAACTTCTGCTGAGTTAGAAGTGTTCTACTAGTAAGAAAAGTTCTAGCCCTTTACTCAGCTGCTCCTTGCTCTGAAAGAAAGATTCCTCTCTGTCTAGTCCTAGATACAGTCTTCCAATTTACTGATTTTTTTTTTCCTGAGGCTGGCAATTAGAGTATCTTCCTGCTTGCTTGTCATCAATCAAATTCTCACTTCAACATCACCTATGAATTTGTACAGGAACTCCAGGGTTTGCTTAAAATCTCAAGGTCTGTTGACATGTCCATTAGAGTCACTTTCTTTGTAGCAAGTGTGGTGAAAAATCTATCTAGTTTATCCAAGATTATTTTGCTAATATCGCTTCAGGTGGGGACTCTTAGTTGTGCTGCTTCAGGATTGGGAGCAGGACAGTTTTGGCAGAGACTGTGGTCCCAAAGCCACTTTAATTTGTGGATTTTCTACTGTTTTTTCCACCCTCAAAAAGGAGCCACACAAGACATACAACTACTGATTACCGCTGACTGAAAGTGAAAGGAACCACAAAAAATGCTGAATTTAGCCTTGTTTGATTGGTTGGTTATTGAACTGAGAGGAGATGTGCCTCTCACACTGGGCACATGATGTGACTCCTCCTAAAAAGACAGCAATGTTTTGAGACTTTTTACTAAATTTCTGGAGGGGTTCAATATATGGTTCCTTAAAATGTGTGTCATTCAATGTTGAGTACAAGGAAATGCAATCCTGACTAATAATTTAAACAAGGGAATTTTCTTTCCTAGATGCCTCTTATTTATCATCACTATTAAACATACTATTCCCTTTGGGAATGCTGCCTCCATTGTCAACATTAGAGTTGAAGTTACTCTGTCCATAAAACTTTCTGTTCTTTTCTTTGTTTGGTCTGTTTTCTCTTTGCTTATTTTTACCTTTGATTTATTTTCTTTACCTATTTCCTAATAACGTTCTTCTCTATTTTGAGAACTCAAAAATCTGCAAGCAGTACGTCTGCACTGTCTGCATATTAAACATTTCTTTCCCTTCCTTTGGGTTTTTCATTAATAATATCTTCATAGGATTTCTCCATATTTGTTATTTTGCTTTTTCACGTTCTTATCTTTGGACATCTAACCAGGGGTTATTGTGTGCAAACATGCAATGAAAAGGAGGTGCAAACTCTACATGTTTTTGAAAGTTAGCAGCCTATTAAATGAATATAAAATATAAAACCATTCAAATAAACAAGATATTTTTTTATCAGTCTCTATGTTAAAACACCTTTAAAATATTATCCTGTTATTGTAGTCACAGTATTTTAGTATTATAAAGGATTATCCTCTCAAGATTTACTTATGTTTACTAGAGGTTTCAATGATTGACTTCTGCACTATTCACTTCTATTCTCACTCAATCCCATAGTCTTTCCTCACAATTTTGAACTGCTCGGCTCCGTTGCAATTTACTTCATTTGACAAACTCCTTCAGTGCAGTTACTTAAGAATGGACATGTAGTAAACTCTTTCTCTTGTAGATAGATGACTTCTTCCAGCTGCTGTGCCTGCATTCTTACATGTTGCCAGCTACTTAGGCCTTTCATTATTTGTTACAGACAGGTAAGGGATGTCACTATTAAGTTACCATAATACAGATAATAAGTTTGTAAACCTATGCAATTTCCTTCCCTTCTAAAGCACTCCAAATGGTTTTCAAAATTTTATTAAATTTAAAAAGAACAGTTTTTGTAAAGTACTTTAAAGTCCTCCTTAATACTATGCCCTGTAATCTATTAAATGATGATAGTCCTACTTAGTGAAATTACATGCTTTGTTTTATGCAGGATTCTGTTACTCAAATATAAATTTTATATCAGTTTTATACCTATTTATCTATTATTTCAATCTGGAATTATCATGTTAAATTGTATCAAGTTGTGTGGCTTGCAGTATAGCCTAGAGGTTAGAGTAATGAGCTGTGAATGAACTTGAATCATCAAGCAGACCTGAGTTTGGTTCTCACAGTCTCTACTTGCATACTGTATGACTCTGAGTAAGTCACTTAACCACCCTAGTGCTTCAGGATTGCCCCTGAAAACAGGAACTTGTGCCTAGTGGGTGTTACCTGGTTACCAAAGAATAAAACAATAGTTCTACAAGTATTTTAATGTCTTACAGTTTCTCCCAAAAATCAAGGTTCAGTATAAATCACTTACTGACTTAGTATCCAAATTCAAATATTGCTTTATTCCATTGAAATCTCCAGTTAGGACTTCCAGTAGATTCTACCACAAATTGCTCTTTTTAGCAAAATCAGAAACCAGAAGAATTTTATGTGCAGGCCTTTACGTGTCTGATCAAAACTTTGCTAATAAAAGGAAATACTCTGCAATAAATTTGTAAGGCATTTTAATGACATTTCTCCCTTCTGACTCTACTGTATGTGCAGAGTGAGCTCAGCGCATCCTAACCCTTTTATAGCTTTGGGTCTGCATCACTGTGCTGTGATGTCAGCAAACTCAGCTGTGCTTGTAGAAATTGCCTTATATGGAAGATTCCAAACTGTGACTTGACTATGCAGAAGGTTTTAAAAGAAAAAGTGTTCTATATTTAATTATGTGTGTTCTATTTCATTAATATTTTATCAAGTTTCCAAACCTCTACATTAGCTGACTTACTTTCAGACATGTATAGGCCTTAGTTTGGAAAGAGAAATGAGGAGACATAAGGCAATAATAGGCCTATTGTAGCCTATGTTGTATAAATAATAAGGCACTAGTTCTTGTTGTCCCTGTATTGTTCTATTTGTGTCCCACTGATATTTTATGTTTTATATTTTATGTAAATTACATTCTGATGTTTTGTTTTACATCTAGAGTTTGATGTGAATGCTGAACTCAGTTCTCAGTAGCCTGACTTCACAATTCTCACACTAGTAAAACAAGCTCCAGTGTGTTTACAGTAAAATCACGGTATCTCTGATCAATAGTTTGGAGGACTGCAGACACACACAGGCTAAACTAGGATGCTGGAGAGCACAAGTACAGGAGTGGCTCACACATCTACTCCAGGATCTTAATAAAACTCATAAAATCCCTATAGAGCACATAGTTTCTTTATGAAGCCACTTTGGGTTTACTTAACTTGCTGCACTACCAAAAGTTAAAAAAGCAAGCAAATAATAGTTACGTGTCAATAAATAAATACAAATACAAAACCACAGAGCACAGAGGGGTCTAAACCCATGTTCTCTCCCTTCAGCTGTCTTAACCTGTTCTTCAAAAACAAATAGTCATGCTACAGCACACATCTTAGTAGACCTAAGATAAATCTTTTTAGGGCATTTTTCAGTTATGAATCACAAGCCATGAAATCCTTCACTGATTGTATCCCATGTTTGTGATGGATACATGTATGTAAAGAACTTAGCCCACTGGGAATTAAGTTTCTGGACATTACATTTCAAGTAGGAGAAAATAAATGGGTATTATGTGACCCTACAGAAAGCCACTCAGTGGCAGCAGCCTGTTATGTGTAGACAGTGCCCATCCCTGGACCCTAGTTGACAGCATCCCATTATGGTTAGTTCCTTTGAATCAAAAGGGACTGTATCTTAGGTGAAACTTTTCAAAAGGAAACAATGATGATGTCAATCAGGTTCCAAAAAGGGGACTACTTGGCATACACAGTAAAAAAAAAGCAAAATATAAAGAACCCAGGACACTGAAACAGTCTCTTCTGGTTCCCAAAGTATGATAGGAATGCAATACAAGTCAGGTGACCTTTGTGATAGGCTATCATAAGAGATCTTATGCCATAGAAAAGATAATACAAAAAAGGTGTCCATCTTGACAGAAAATGTGGAAATGGCACAATTACTGAGGCAATGTCCATTGATAACATTCCATAGGGGAACACATCTGTCAGATCATTTAACAAAAAAAAAAAACTTTCTGGATAAAATCAAAGGGAGAAAGAGTAGTAGAAGTGGACTGATGTAGCTCACCTGGATGCTGACTGCTGAACTGTGGGAGAAAGAAGAAGTGAGGAACTTTGTGGTGTTGAGAGGTCAGCACTAGCAGGACTTTGCAAGGCACTTGGAAATCCTATGACAGGCATACCATTGTTGCCTGCCTTGTGTAGGACTTAGCAAGGTTTTTCCAGACAAACTAATTGTTGCCTAGATTTATTCCCTCTACACTGCTGTGGAGCCAAGCCTTTGCCAAAGGAACCAGGAGTCTGGAAAGTGGCAGCACCCATCCCTAACAACAGAGGTTGTGGCAAGCTTGGGGATGGGTACACCGCTGGCAGGGAGAGGGCTTGATGTTCTAGTCCCTGTCCTTGAATTTGAAGGAAATGGGGGAAGAATGGGAGAAGTTCTAATTTATTTAGTCCTTCTGACCCAGTACTTTAAAGACTAGATTAGTATAATGGAAAGACATGTATATATATATATATTTTCTATATGTGTGTGTGTGTGTGTTATATATATATATATATATATATACCTTTACAGAGACCATTATTTATGAAAGATTGAGAGATTGAGAGAGTCTCTTTTTAGTCCGATATTTCCTGCTGCCAAGGGGATATGATTAGATGTATTTAACCATTTTTACTCAGAGAAACAACAAATAGCAGGGGCAAATAAAATATGTATTTAATTTAAACTTACTATTTGAAATGAGTGTATGGCTGCTTCCTGGTTGACTGCGTAAAGATGTAAGAAGTAGCATGCAAGGGAATAGGTAAAATGACTAAATGTGCAGCATATGTTGTGTGTCTTGGGTGTGTCTGTAGTGAAATATTGGAACAAAACCCTTGATGGAAAAATTATTTAATTTTTGTTATACAGAATTTATTTTTAATTATTATTATTGTTTTATGTCATTTTTATATGGGATGAATTTCTAGTTAAGATTATTGTTTGCATAAGTTCCTAAGACAAAAAAAAAACAGAACATGTTAGTTAATTAAACCTTAAGACAAGGTATCTGGCTTTAATGCTTAAAAAGAAAATGTCTCTGTTTCCTAAGCATCCCTTTGCCATATGGTAAATGAGGTCTGAGGAAATGAAGATGAGACTCAATTTTGGTTTTTAAGTCATTATATTAGTGAACACTTTCCAAGCTAAGTCTGTAGAGTGTTGTTGCCCTTAGGGACCTAGCCACATTCCAGAAATACTTTAGCCAAAGTTAGCTGGTAGCAAAGAAGCATCCTGTGATGTGACTGATTTATAGCCATGTGTTTGTTCAGGTAAGTCTTGGCCAGAGCTGGTATCCATGACTACAATCAGATAGGAGGTCATGTGACTGGTATAGACTTATAGAAGGAAAAAAAATGTTCCTCTGTTTGAACTATGAATATTAAGAAAAGTATTTGGCTTATAACTTAAAACTACATTATGGTGCCACTATGAAAATTGGACAGTTATTGAACACTAGTATGATAAATAAGCTCACCAAGTTTCATGATTGCAGGACAAAGGTTTCAGAAGTTATGATTAAAACTTATTTTAGTATAATTTTCTTATTCAAAACTAAGCAAGCCTAGTACCTCGTAATAGCTCACATCTTAAGCAGCCTAACAATATGACTCTTAAGTCTGTATTTTGTTGCTATAGAAAAACAAACCATCTTAAAGAATATCTGTGACAGTTGAGATTTATGTCTTTAAGTAGAACAAAGAACCCATGTATTTCTACTAAAAAGTAATGTTTTAAAGACTTTAAGAATGGATTTCTCTTACAAGTCTTATATCATTCTATAGCTTTAAATACTTAGAGCAAGACTATCATTTTATTTTAAAAAGTTTTATTAAAATTATGAAATTCTAACCTTAATAGTTTAACTTAAAAAGTATCCATGTTACAAATATCAAACTTACACCAATATGACTGGCCTGAGAAAAAAACACCTGAATATGGAAGTTTAATGTTTAAATTAGGTTAAATGAAAATGTTATTAAGGAAAATAATTTTGAACTAAAAACAAATCTGAGGAGAAAGAAATTGTCTTAAGAGGCATGTCTGTATGTCATCATCTATCATATAAGAAGTCCTACCTTTTTAGTGACTCAAGTCAATCAAAATCTGGTGATGTCATCACCAGGGCAGTTTTTTATTAGTGATTTTGTCTGGTCATGCCTCAGTCTGGCTGGTGTCCTGACTAATGGTGGCAGTTCTTTTAAAAATATGAGTTTACCGCATGAGCCTAGTTAGTGAAAACAGTCCCAATTTAAAATGGATTATTGTGGAATCTTGATGAACATCTGTTTGTTTAAACGAGAACAAAAATAAGGGTTTCTTTTACAAATTGTGGTAAGCCAGTTCTTTGGGCTACTTGTATTTAAAATTGACACCCAAATAAATTGATTGCAACAATAGGAAAGCAGGACACTAAATTAAGAAATTGTTTTACTTTGTAGACTTTAACACTAATGTCCTGTGAAAAAAGCAAGTTACAGTGTATTTATTCAGGTAAAAAATTATGTTGTTGTAAATGAAGACTGAGTTAAGCCATACATTTAAGGCATTAATTTGTAATTTTATAATTTTTTTTTGCAATTTGCCATTTCAGCATTTAAAATGAATATTAGAGAATGCACTCTGATGCTTAAGTAGATCGAAGAGATCCTATATTGCTCATTAGGTATCTTTTATTTGCTGTCATCTTTAAAAGCAACTTAGAAGTTTTGTTCTGCTTTTCTTTGGTTTTAGAGGAGAAAAAATAAACAAGTGATTATTTTTAAGTTTTCAGGTTCTGATGAAGGAAACAAAGTGGAGTTTTGAAATGTTAACCTATATGAAAGCTGTTGTTTGCATTATACATGAAAACAAAAAAGAAAAGTACAACTATTATAAGCAAAGAGCAATTTTTACTAAAGAAGAAAAAAACACATGTGAAAAAATATTTTGTAATATCACAGAATAATAAATGGTGGAAAAGATATCTGTGTATGCAGATATATTATTTTAAGGGATTGAGTTACTTTTGTGAAGGAACACACCTCAGTCTGGACCAAAACATCAGTGCAAAAGGACCTATGTTAGTTTAACTAAGAATTGTAATGGCTTTATGCTGTAGGTAGGTCAAAGAACTTTGGGCCACAACTGTTTGGAATGCAGAAACCAGCCTAAGGATAGCCAAAAGCTTATGCAGTGCTGCCAGATGATCCAGGTGCAAAAACCAGATGCAAGGACATTCTCATTGTGTATGAAGTAATGTCTGTGTTTTAGTTGCTGAGCATTTTGACTAAAGTAATGTTGCCTGCAGTTGCCTAGACACAGACTTATTTTTAAAACTCACACAAGCTCTACAGCATTGTGAGAAGAAGGTGTAGTATTCTAAGGTTTTAAAAGCAGATGGAGCATAAAAAGTCATTAAGTTTCAGTTACAGAAACAACTTTTCTATCCACAAGAAAGTTCTTTGAATCCAGTGTTGCTATGGACTGAGCAGATTGAAGCTGTGTTCTACAAATCCAAGAACTGACCTTTGTCAAAGTGACTTTCAGCAAAGAAAATTTAACTTGAAGTGGTAGTCCATGCCAAGATGTTCCAGGGTCAAAAAGATTAGCTGACAAAGAAACCTTTCATCAAGAGCCAGACTCAACCAAGAGTTCTAAGTTGAGGGAAGAAGAACCACTTCTACAACCAGAACTATAAGTATTACATTTTTGATTACTAATCAAAATTGGCTTATCTGGGAAAATAAGAAGGGAATCTACTTTTAACTATAGAATTTGGGTATCTAGTTTAAGTTTTGAACTAAGAAATATTTTCCATGATTTGAAAAACTAAAACTGAGTTTTATGAAAGTATAGTACAAAACACTGATGTAATGAGTTGTTGCCAGTTCTCATAGAAAATGCATTTTACATGTTAAAAAGTTTTGGAAAAAGTTTTATACAAGAATAATCTAAGACATTGATCTTATGAGTTTGCATATTCTTATGCATGAATGTTATGTTAAATACTACATATGATAAAAGATTAGTATAACTATTACCATTTATCATAATGAATATTGCTTATTCATTTGCAATGCTTATTTGTTAAAATTGTTTTTATTAGTTTGCTGGATTATCTGAAACAATTGTGTTGATGTTTACAATATTAGGCTTGCTATTTATGCTAATGAGGAATATTTAGAATTATTGTATAGGAGCAAATAAAATATATATTTTTCATATTATTGTAAGTATGGAAAACAGTGTCATTTGCCGTTATATTTGAATCTGGAGAACATAGGATAATATCACATGTGAATTGTTGTTATTTTTGGTGATTTATGAAAATAATATTTGGGCAAGGCCCAAAGTGAATCTAAGGGCATTATTATAAAAAGTGATATTATCAGCCTTTGCTCCAACATCTTTGGGGTTCTCGTCTGTGGGATATAATTGTAAGTAAATAACAATCCACACTTACGTTGTATGAAAAATAAATGTTGTTATTGTTAGTATTTGCAATGTTTCTAAATTGCAGAAATAATACTTTTCTGTTTTGTTTTTCTGAGTCTGAAACTACCATAAACAAAAGAAAAGAGAGCTAAAGCATATAAATGTAAACAAAATAGAATCACTGACTAACAGTAAAGTGACAAGAAAAAGGAAAAGAACTTTTAAAGATTCAAGAAAGAAAAATATTTTGTTTAAACTGTTGTGTAAGAAGTTACTGCTGTTCCATCTGTTTTTCAAAAGAATACTTAATTATTATTGTTAAAGTCTGTAATCACTATTGCATAGCCATATCAACTTTAGCTGTAACTGCAAATATGCTTAGCACGGATACAGTAATTTATACCCCAGCACAGCTAACTTTTATTAAAAGTAGAAATGAAAGAATACAACAGCTGGAAAAAATGTTGGAAGATAAATGTTTTGAGCGTGGTAGGTTTGCAGGCCGGGTAGACTTTTTAGAAAAGCTTATACATGAGCATAAAAATTACCTGTCTAGTGATTACTGTGACTTAGTCAAGCTAAAGGTTGAAAATGCTGTCTTGCAAAGTGAATTACAACAATGTCAAGAACAGTGTTTAAATTTCAAAAGAGAAAACATTGAACTAGCAGATGCTCATGCACAGGCTAAGAAGGATTTGGCTTAATTAAAAGAAATGTATGAAAGTTTACAAAGTAAAAGTCAAATTAAAGGAACAATGAACACATTCAAAAGGTTAGCTTGTTTGACTGATTCTGGAATATCATTGGGTGTATCATCTGACTCAGAAAACTAATTACCTCAGAGCAAAAATAAAATTTCCCGTAGACAGACAGTTGATTCATATTTGGATTCATACCCTGAAACATTTAAGAAATACAATAAAAAGCACACGATTAGGCAAAAAGGGAGTTCCTCTGTACATTAAGCTAAGGTGTTAAAGGCTACCACCTCTAATACGCCAGCTAAGGGGGGAGATAATTTACCTATGTCTAACAAAGGAAAACAAAGACCATACTTGGTCAAACGGGGGCTCAGCAGCCTTATCAAAACTCAAACCAATACCAGCATTGGAGTACCTCTTAAAATGGGGGAGGTCCAGATGCAAGGTATGACTGTGAACATGGTCACAAAACTGGCCACAGAGGGTGCCACTATCCTAGCTATGACCAGCAATGTTACAGTGCAACTCAAAACATGTATAAGCATAGTTCTACAAGATTAAAGGAGATAATTAAAAATTCACAAAAAGAGGTAAAGGAGACAAGAAAAGAACTTGAGGAAATACAAGCTCTAATTTGAAGCTATGTACTCCAGGTTTCTCAGTCACCACGGTTTTTTCTCTTTTCTGTGCAAAATGCTACCTCAACTGTACCATGTACAGATGGGACTAGTTGTGCTATGTGACTTGTAGATCCTGTCCACACTATTGATGAAATGGTTACAGAAACTGCTATTGTTAAAAGGGATAATGAGATTGGAATAAGATTTAAAAATGAGATGCCAAGTAAAGTTGAAAATACTAGTATCAACCACAGTGTAAAATGTAATTGTAAAACTGCTGTGTTGCCAGATAAGAAAGACAAATTCTGCCTAGGCAACTTAATTCCCAAAGGAAAAGCAAGAAGATTTTACTGTGACGTAAATATAGAAACCAGTCTAAATCATAAGGCTTTGCTTGATTCTGGGGCTGCAGTAAGTCCCATGTCTAAAAGTCTCTATAATAAAGTGACTGATACCTTAGGTAACTCCAAGAAGCTGAAAACCCTTCCTGGCAACTTACAAATTGTAGGTTATGGAGAGGAAGCTCAAAAGACCTTAGGTAAAGTTGGATTCAAATTTAAATTTGGTAAAATGGTGATTAAACATCCAGCGTATGTTACAAACAAAACAGGTAATGATTTATTGATTGGAAATGACCTTCTAAAGAGGTTTAAACCTATTCTAGACTATGGCCAGAAAATCTTATGGTCACAGGTGAAGAGGCCGATTCCATTTAGAAAGAGTCAGTAAAGTTTCTAAACAATGAAAAGCATGCTACTGTGAAGAAAATGATTTAATGATTAAACTGAATTTTGTAGGTTCTTATGTAATTGGTGTATTTAGTTTTGTTAATTCTAAAAATTGGTTAAATGGAGAAGTAAAGCTTATGTGCCTTGCGTGTCAAAACAAGATGTGATAAATCTGTAATTAAAACAGATGCCTAGAATTCTTCACAAAGAAAGAAAGTTCTATTTTTCCCAGTGCCATCCTGTTTTTGACCGGAAACATTAAACTCTTAAGTAACAGACCCATTAAGGGTTGTGGAAAAAGAGGTGCTACTCAATAAAACCAGAGGTAAAGCCAAAATGCCAGACAGCAACATAGCTTGTAAAGTTCTGTATTGTCCAAGTAGTGCACAGGTTTGCCCAGTTTTAAAATGAATGGTTACAAATGTTCCAAACCACAAATAAAGTTAGAAAAGTATAGGCACCTGCCTTGAAACTTCAAATAGGGAAAGTATACTATATCCTGTATGTCACGCAAGGTTTGACATCTCCCATGTCTTGGGATAGATGCACTTGTACAACTGGGTGTGTATAAACCTAGCCAATAAAATTATGTGGTCACAATTAAGGGAAAACCCTTACCCAATAAAGTTACATCACCAGCCTTGAGGTCTGGATAAATTATCCCTCAAGAGTGCCACATGGTGAGGTGCTCACTGCATCAGTTTAAGATAAAATAAATCAATTTTCTGTTAAGGTTAATGGAAAGGTGTTATAAACTGTATTGTTTGTGCCTAACCTGCAGTAGTAATATGGATTTGAGTATCCATTACACACTGTGCCTAGGTATGTGTACTAAAATAATGCATGTTTTTCCCTAGCACATAAATCCAAAATCAGAGCCTGTCACTTTTAAAACTAACTGTGGTTAGCAAAAAGTGAAAGGGGGGAAATCCTTTACAGTTCAGATATTTGTTGTTCCATTTATTGGGAGAGTAACAGAAGGTATCACCTTAAAAAGAGATTAAAAAAAGTGTTCAAGAAGCATGTGTAGTTGATGATGCAAAATTAAACTGGATAACAATGAGAAAAATAAAATGTTGACAAATAAGATGAATTCAGGAAAAACCTTTTTGATTGATGTTAATTTTGATTAAAGAAATGTACAACAAAATATTAAAAGGTTTGATTTTGATTTAGTAGAAGTATAATGAGGTAACAAAATGGTAAAACACTTTTGTAATTTTAAGTAATCCCAATTTAACTATGATTGCTATAAAGGTAAACTACAAAGAGCTTAAACTTAAATCCGTGTAATACCAAGAAGGTAATTTCCAATCAAGGAATGATGTCTTGGTAAACACTGATAAAAGTTACAAGTGCCAGTTTAGTAGTGCATTCAGCATATAGTGGGGAAAGAACTTGTGAAATGTAACAATCAGTAACTGCTAGCCTTATGTGTACTGTAATACTAAAGATTTTAAAAGGCATAAGAATTTGAAAAGAATGGAAATAATGAACAAGAGTTAAACTAAAATGTTAATTGTAATAACGATCTTTAAAGTTAATGAACAAAGAGAATTTGTTGTATTTGTGAAATGTTCAAAACCATGTAAAGGTGGATTGTTATTTTAAAAGTATAATAATAATAATACTTTATTTGTTATGCGCCTTTCAGGCATCAAGGCGCAGTACAATAACAGAATAAAATCCAACAGATTCAGCAACATAATCACAACAGTTCAATAAATAGTACATCCATAAGCTTTTTCCCAGAGGAAAGATTTCAGAGCCTGTTTAAAACTCTCCACGGTCGTGCACTCCCATATCTGATGGGGTGGAGAATTCCAAAGGGAAGGGCCACAAACATAAATACACGAGGCCCCAACAGATTTTAAAGTCACCCTTGGCATCTCTAGCAACCCCTTGTCAGCAGAGTGGAGTGGTCTCACACGGTGGTAAGGAATCAGGAGTTCTTTCAGGTAATCAGGGCCCAGTTCATGCAGGGCTTTAAATGTCAGTAAGCCAACTTTGAAGGTGATTCATAACTGAACTGGAAGCCAGTGCAGTTCCTGCAGCACCAGTGTAATATGGGATGATCTAGGAGTTCCTGCCAACAACTGTGCTGCAGAATTCTGCACCATCTGCAAGCAGCGGATATCAACCCCCAGAAGTCCAAAGTAAAGCGAGTTGCAGTAGTCAAGGTGCGAGGTCACAAAGGCATGGATTTAAGTTGGCAGATCACCGGACGGAACAAGGTGCTTGATCCTGGCAATGTTTCTTAGATGGTAGAAAGATGTCTTAACCACGGCTGACACCTGTGTCTGAAGTGTCAGCCCAGCATCCAATATCACAGCCAGGTCTCGCACCTTTTTAGAGACCTGTAGCTCGACAGCCCCAAGACACAATCCAGATGGGGAGCTGGCTACTGGACCTCTAGCCAGTGATCTGGATCCAAGACCAACACCTCCGTCTTCCCTGAATTCAACTTTAACCAACTGGACCTCATCCAATCCTGGATTTCATTGAGGCAGCTATTAAATACTGAGATGGCTCCTTCCTGGTCAGGGGTAAAAGACAGGTATAGCTGGGTATCATCGGCATAGCAATGAAACCTCAGACCATACCATCTCATAATGTCTCTGAGGAGAAGCATATACCCTGCAAACAATATGGGGGACAAAATAGAGCCCTGAGGAACCCCACAAGGCAGAGAGGTGGGATCGGAAGAAAAGACCCCTGAAACCACCCTCTGAGTTATTCCGGTGAGTTATGAGGTGAACCATTTAAGGACCACACCAGAAAGCCCACAAATATATCTCAAGCACTCAAGAAGGACCCCATCGTCAACAGTGTCAAATGCTGAGGACAGATCTAATAGTACCAAAATGGACAGTTTTCTCTGGTCTCTAGCCATCAGGAGATCATTGAGCACCCGAACCAGTGCAGTCTCGGTACTGTGCCTCTTTTGAAAACTTGATTGTAGTGGTTCATAGATGCTATGGATCATGTTAATCATGATAAATCAAGTTTGTTCATGTAGTGCTGTAAATATTTCTGTGCAAAAGGTAGGTCTCCAATGACGTCATCTAGTGATGTCACATCTATGATGTCATATGTGATGATGTATTGTGCTGATGATGCAATGTGCTGATGATGCCATTTTACTACATGATGCAACTTTGTCTTTTCTGTTTTGTTTTCCCTGCAATGCTTAAAACTATATACCCATATATAGTAGGATTATCATTTTGAATTACAAATGCATTTTTGGGGTGCATTTTAATTCAAAAGGAGGGAACGTAGGAACAAAACCCTTGATAGAAAAAATATTTTATTTTTATTATCAAGAATTTATTTTTAATTATTATTATTTTCTGTTATTTTTATATGGGACTAATTTCTGGTTAAAATTATTGTTTGCATAAGTTCCTTAGGAAAAAAACATAAAGTGTTAGTTAATTAAACCTTAAGACAAGGTATCTGGCTTTAATGCTTAAATGGAAAATATCTCAGTTCCTTAAGTATCCCTTTGCCATATGATAAATGAGGTCTGAGGAAATGAAGATGAGACTCAATTTTGGTTTTTAAGTCATTATATTAGTGAACACTTTCCAAGCTAAGTCTGTAGAGTGATGTTGTCCTTAGTGGCCTAGCCACATTCCAGAAATACTTAAGCCAAAGTTAGCTGGTACCAAAGAAGCATCCCTGTGATGTGACTGATTTATAGCCATGCGTTTGTTCAAGTAAGTCTTGGCCAGAGCTGGTATCCATGACTACAACCAGATAGGAGGTCATGAGACTGGTATAGACTTATAGAAGGAAAAAAATGTTCCTCTGTTTAAACTATGAATATTAAGAAAACTATTGACTTATAACTTAAAACCGCATTATGGTGCCACTAAGAAAATTGGACTGTTATTGACCACTAGTATGATAAATAAGCTTACCAGGATTCATGATTGCAGGACAGAGGTTTCAGAATTTATGATTACAACTTATTTTAATATAATTTTTTTTTTCAAAACTAAAGTCTAGTATCTCATGATAGCTCATGTCTTAAGCAGTCTAACAATATTACTCTTAAGTCTGTATTTTGTTGCTATAGAAAAACACATTGTCTAAAATAGTATCTGTGACAGTTGAGATTTATGTATGTAAGTAGAACAATGAACCCATGTGTTTCTACAAAAAAGTAATGTTTTAAAGATTTTAAGAATGGATTTTTCTTACAAATCTTATTTATTTATTTATTTATTTAAACAGCAGTTTGGAAAACATTTGAGCCATAGGCTCATTTACAAAAGTACCTTGTCACAGTAAGACAAATGAAAATACACAGTATAACAGTACAACACAGTATAACAGTAACTTAAGACATAGATACAAACAAGCTGGTACAGGTAGGATTGATGCAAACAATACCAGAGTTATGTTGTCCTTAGCAGCTTAGTAGTAAACTTTGTCATAAGTATTGAGTACGGCTTTGACTAGTGGCAATTACAGCTTCGGGTGTTAATAAGGTGGTTATGTAAGGAAGTTTTGAAGCACGATATAGTTGGAGCTTTGGAGATGAGGGGGGCAGTGTGTTGAACCAGGAGGGAGCCCTAAAGCTGAAGACTCTTTGGCCGTGAGATGTCCTAGCTCTAGGGATAACAAGAGAGGTTTTCCCAGAGGTCCGAGTATGAACTAGTGGGACAGAGCGGCTTATATCATTCTGTAGCTTAGAATACTTAGAGCAAGACTATCATTTTATTTTAAGAAGTCTTATTGAAAATATGAAGTTTTAACCTTAATAGTGTAACTTAAAAAGTATCCATGTTACAAATATCAGACTTACACCAATATGACCGGCTTGAGAAAAAAAACGCCTGAATATGTAAGTTTAAGGTTTCAATTAGGTTAAATGAACATTTTATTTAGGAAAATAATTGTAAACTAAAAACAAGTCTGAGGAGAAAGGGGATGTCTTAAGATGCATGTCTGTATATCATCATTTATCATCTCAGAAGTTTTACCTTTTTAGTGACTCAGGCCAATCAAAATCTGGTGATGTCATCACCAGGGCAGTTTTATATTACTGAATTTGTCTGGCCACAACTCAGTCTGGACCAAAATATCAATGCAAAAGGACCTATGTTAGATTAACTAAGAATTTTAATGGCTTTATGCTGTAGCTAGGCCAAAGAACTTTGGGCCATGCCTCTTTGGAATTCAAGAGCCAGCCTAAGGATAGTGAAAAGCTTATGCAGTGCTGCCAGAAGATCCAGGTTCAAAAACCAGATGCAATGACATTCTCAATGTGTATGAAGCAAGGTCTGTGTTTTATTTGCTGAGTATTTTGACTAAAGTAATGTTGCCTGCAGTTGCTCTGACACAGACCTATTTTTAAAACTCTCACAATCTCTACCTCATTGTGAGAAGAAGGTGTAGTGTCCTAAGGTTTTAAAAGCAGATGGAACATAAAAAGTCATTAAGTTTCAGTTACAGAAACAACTTTGCTATCCACAAGAAAGTTCTTTGAATCCAGTATTGCTATGGACTGAGCAGATTGAAGCTGTGTTTTACAAATTCAAGAACTGACTTTTGGTAAAGTGACTTTCAACAAAGAAAATGTAACTTGCAGTGGTAGTCCATGCCAAAAAGTTCCCAGGTCAAAAAGGTTAGCTGACAAAGAAACTTTTCATCAAGAGCCAGACTCAACCAAGAGTTCTAAGTTGAGAGAAGAAGAACCACTTCTACAACCAGAACTATAAGTATTACATTTTTGATTACTAATCAAAATTGGCTTGCCTGGGAAAGTAAGAAGGGAATCTACTTTTAACTATAGAATTTGGGTACCTAGTTTAAGCTTTGAACTAAGAAATATTTTCCGTGATTTGAAAAGTTAAAACTGAGTTTTATGAAAGTATAGTACAAAACACTGATGTAATGAGTTGTTGCCAGTTCTCATAGAAAATACATTTTACATGCTAAAACGTTTTGGAAAAAAGTTTTATACAGGAACAATCCAAGACATTGATCTTAAGAGTTTGCATGTTATTATGCATGAAGGTTATGTTAAATACTTCATATGATAAAAGTTTAGTAAAACTATTACCATTTATCATAATGAATAGTGCTTTTTCATTTGCAATGCTTATTTGTTAAAATTGGTTTTGTTAGTTTGCTGGATTATCTGAAACAATTTTGTTGATGTTTACAATATTAGGTTTGCTATTTATGCTAATGATGAATATTCAGAATTATTGTATAGGTGTAAATAAAATATATATTTTTCATATAATTATAAGTGTGGAAAGCAGTGTAATTTGCCATTATTTTTGAATCTGGAGAGCATAGGATAATATCACATGTGAATTATTATTTTTGGTAATTTATGAAAATAATTTTTGGGTAAGACCTGAGGTGAATCTAAGGGCATTACTATAAAAAGTGGTATTATAAGCCTTTGCTCTGACAAAGAGATAATAAAAAGGTGCAGATGCAAGGTGCTCCCCATTGCCAGATGCCATCACATCAAATGCCATTAAATATAGAGCATCGAAAATAGAGTCTGCAGTAGATCCTTCGGTAGAGTATCCATTTATGCATCTTATTGCATGTTATTTGGGTTGCTTTTTTTGTGAGAAATAAGCCACCGTAGTGAACTTGTGAGGATTAAAGAATGAGTTATGTAAGTTATTACCTCACTTGACAATTTTTTAAATTACTGGGTTTTCTGTTCACGGAACAGGTTTTCTGAGTGGTCGAGAGATCAAACCAGACCAGGCCAAAAGGCAGAATTTTAATGATTAATGTACAACTTGAGCAAAAGTAAGTTGAAGAAAGTTTAACTATATACTAGTGGTAAAATTCCAAATAGGTTTTTTTTTTTTTTTATAAAAGGTACTGTATAAGAATTTGCAATTTTATAAATTTTTTTAAGGAGTTTTAAGGAGTTTTTTTCCTGAGCAACAGCTACTTCTTTTTAGACTAAGTTTGGTTTTGGCAATACTCCAAGCAGCATATTTAATATAATATTGGAATAGCGGTTTAAACATTAAAGCTGATATGAAGTTGATATATAGAACAAATATATAAAGCAAACATAGTGGATATATGGATTAGACCCCCCCCCCACACTCCTTTATTTGTTATCTCATTTATAGTGCAACTGAATTTTGAGACCAAGGGAGCCAAAAATACATTGTACTATTATTCCCAACAACAGATCAAAGCACAAACTTTAAAGGTAGAGTGGGGGAAGAAGAATGGAAAGAAGAAAAAGAAGAAGAGAAGAGATGAAGAAAGGAGTGAAAAAGGGAAGGAAAGAAGGAAGGAAAAAAAAAGGCATAGACAGAAAGTAGAAAACTGAACCCTAGGGGAGACAGTTGTGTGGTGTATAGCACACCATTTAAAAAAGTTTTTATTTTAGAAGACATTTGGTAACAGACTAACGTACTAAAATGCCAGCAGAATAGTCCTAACTGTCTCTTGAGTCTGCTTGATTTTCAGCACCCGCACTGAGGGCCAATTTTGGTATCCCCTTCCCCCTTGGGTTATACTGTCCCCAGTCCCAGATATTCCATCTGTATTGGGCCTGGTCAGATTTACCCTCCCCCTGTACCTGTTCCATCCCCTCTTAAACCCATCCAAAGTCTCCGCCTCCCTGGGCAGTGCATTCCATGGCTCCACCCTTGCAGTGAAATAACATCTCCTCCTCTCCCTTCCCCTCTGAGCCTGCCCCTTCCAGCTTACACCCATTACCTCTTGTTTCCCCACCCTCCTTCCTTTATTGCACCCTGACTGGGCCTCCTTTATTGATCCCTTTCATGTATTTAAAGACCTCTATCATGTCCCCCCTGTCCCACCTCTTCTCCAGGGTGTATATGTCGAGCTCCTTAAGCCTCTCCTAATAGGTCCTCTCCTCCAGGCCCCAGATCATTTTGGTTGCCCTCCTTTGGACCCTCTCTAGGAGTGTAATGTCTCTCTTTAAATGTGGTCTCCAAAAATGTACACAATACTTGAGGTGTGGCCTAAGCAAGCAGTTGTACAGTGGAAGGATCACTTCTGCCTTTCTTGAGGTAATCCCCCTGGTGATGCATCCCAGCATCCTATTAGCCCTTGCCTCTGCCCTCCTACAGGTCTCTGAGTTGTTCATTTTGACATCTACCACTATTCCCAGGTACCTCTCACCCTCCGTGACTGGAATCATGTCTCCTCCCAGGGTATACCACCGGCCTGGATTTCTGACTCCCAGGTGCAGAACCTTGCACTTCACCACATTGAATTTTAGTTTCCATTTTCCTGACCACCTTTCCAGAGCCTCCAGGTCCTCCTGCAAGGCCACCCTCCCTTCCTTCCCATCCACCACTGCATCCAGCTTTGCGTCATCTGCAAAGAGACTCATCTCACTCCTGATACCCCTCCTGATGTCTGAGATATAGGCATTGAACAGGAGTGGCCCCAGCACTGATCCCAGGGGAACCTAACTAGTAACCCACCTTAGGTATGAAGCTAACCCTCCAACCACCACCTTCTGAGTATGCTCAGAGAGCCAATTTCCTATCCATTTTAACAACAGTCTTCCTACCCCATTTCCTTCAGCTTAGCCAGCAGGTCACTGTGGGGTACTGAATCAAATGCCTTGCTAAAGTCCAGAAAGAGGACATCCACTGGCCTACCCTGGTCCAGGGCCCTCATCACCCAGTCATAGAACTCAATAAGGTTTGTCTGGCATGATCTTCCCATGACAAAGCCATGCTGCCTAGTGTCCAAGTACCCAGTTTGCTCCAGTAGCCCCCCTAGCCTTTCCTTGATGATACCCTCCATCACTTTGCTGACCACCGATGTTAGGCTAACAGGCCTGTAATTTCCCACCTCCTCTCTTGATCCACTCTTGTGGATAGGCATGACATGGGCTACCCTCCAGTCTTGGGACACCCACCCAGTCCTCCAAGAGATGTTAAAAAGCTCCACTAGAGGGACTGCCAGAACATCTGTCAGTTCCCTCAGCACCCTAGGATGTACCTCATCTGGCCCAGGTGCTTTCTCTGTCTGAAGGGACCTGAGAGTTTCCCTTACTCTTTCTACCAGGATTTCAGCCTCCACGTCCACCCTTTTTCACCCTGCACTGCTGGCCCCCACCTGTCTGTGGTGGCCACTCCTTTTCCCAAGACTCATCAGGGCCCTTGGTCTCTACTGGGCCCACCCCTTGCTCCAGTTTACCCCTGCTCCCCTAGTAAGACATAGCCCCTCCATCCCCCCTGGTAAAAACTGAGGCAAAGTACTAATTTAGGAATTCTGCCTGTTCCCCCACCTCCTGTGCCCAGCCATCCCCTGTCCTTATCTTGCTGATCTGTCCCCTTACTTTCCTTTTTTCCCCTATGTATCTAAAGAACCCCTTGTCCCCGATCCAGATCCCACTGGCCAAGGACTGCTTTTTTTTTGTCTTAGCTGCTCTCATCACCTTGGTGACTGTCTTGGCTGTCAGCTCATATTCCTCCTGATCCCTTTCACTCCTTGAGCACCTGAAGCACCTAAAGGCTGCCTTTTTTCACCTCACCACATCCTGTACCTCCCAGGTCCACCAGCAGGGTTTTCTGGCCTTACCAAACTTACATCATTCCCTTGCAGAGGATCTGATAACCTCCTGTATTCCCCTCCTAATGATCCCCCACCTGCTGTCAGCATCCATATCCAGCATTATCCTGTCCAGACGATCTTTAAGGATCCTTCCCATCTCCTTGAAGTCTGCACCCCTAAAGTTGGTTACTACCATCCTTGTTTCATTTTCCTCCCCCCCAGGTCCAGGAATACCAGATTGTGGTGTGATCACTCCCTGTCAATGGGTCCCTCACTGCGAGGCCCCTAATCTGATCACTGTCTGCCAGGACCATGTCCAGTGTCCGGGACTCCCTAGTTGGCTCACCAACCTGTTGTGTCAGAAATGCATCCTGGAAGACATCCAGCAGCCTCTGCTCTCTGGCCACTGATGATGTCATAGTCCTCCAGTCTGTTCCTGGCATGTAGAGGCCCTCCATTACTACTACCATTCCCTTTTCTAATCTACAGTGTCCCTCAAGATTTGACACCAAACTTTCTTCCAGGACATCCACCATTGCTGGTGGTCTGTATACCACTCTGACCTTTACTCTTTAACCCCCCTACATCAGCAAGGTGACCCAAATAGCCTCCACAGTCCTCTCTGCCTCCTCTACCCCTCTAATACCCACTCCATTTCTGACTATCAGTGCTACACCACCATCTCTTCCCTCCCCCCTATCTTTTCTGAACATAGTGTAGCCCTCCAGATTTAGGTCCCAGTCATGCCCTTGAGTGGCACAGGTCTCAGTGACTGCTGCCACATCTACCTTCCCCTGGAGCTCAGGAATTTTATTTCCTAAGCTCCTAGCATTTATCAGGATCACTCTCCACCCCTTTTCCCTTCTCTCCTTTTGCCCCCTTGAGCTCCCATTTCTCAGCTCCTGCACCCCACCTGGTGACCCATTTCCATCTCTCCCTAGCCCCCTAGAGGAGTGGAGACCCTGTCCCTCAATTATTGTACCCGCTAGCATGGACCCTTTTTTGATCCCTCCCCCTTTACAAGTTTAAACCCCACCTTTTGCTGATGAACCCAGCTAGTTTGAGCTTAAGGATTTCCTTCCCCTCCAAATAAGGCAGACCCTGTCCCTAGTGCACAGCCCTTTATCCTCACAGGTCTCCCCCCAGTCCCCCACCAGGCCATACCCCAATTTACCACACCAGTCCCTAAGCCACTGATTTATCTCCCTAATCTTCATCTTGTTTTCCCACTAGCCCTTGGCACCAGCAGGATTTCTGAAAAGGAGATGTTACAACCTATGGAAAGGCAAACCCTGACCAACTCCCGAACCTTGCCTTAATTTCTAGTCCACTATTACCATTTATGTCATATGTCCCCAAGTGCACTAGAATGTCTGGAGTCCACCCACATTTCTCTTGCCAGTGAATACAACTCATTGTTGGCCTTGTGCACCATCAGGCCTCAGTGGCATTTGGTTCTGATCAGACAGGTTTTACCCTCCTCCTGCCCTTCCCACTGGATGCCTCTGATCATGAAGTTCCCCAGTAGCAGTACTCTAAACTTCCCCTTGCCTCCCTGTTCACCCCTTGGGTTCCCCCTCCTTCCATGCCCGTCCTCATCCCTTCGTCTAGATTCTCCCCTCAAATGGTTCCTCACATCTCCCACAATCTGGGTGTTGAAGGTAGCCTCTTCACCATTTTTCTATTACCTCCTTTACCCATGTCCTGGCCTTCTTTATATCCCCCATCCAAGTATCTTTCCCTGTATCTCTTTCCCCACTCCTTACTAATTCATCCATCCTATCCATTTGCCTACTTGGCTTTCTGCTCACTATCATCCCATTTCCATCCTGCACCTTCCTGCCTGTCATGCTCCCCTGTTCCATACCATCAGCCTCCTCCTTGTTCCCCTGATCCTCCTTTTTATTCTCCCTTCCCACCTCTTTTCCTCCATCATGTCTGGGACCCCCTCTGTTGCACCCTTCCCTCTTGCCCCTTCACCCTTTCTATCCATCCCTTCCCCCACTTCACCAGCAGCAGCATCATCATCATCCTCCTCCTCCTCCCCCACACACCCCTCTTCTACCAATTGGCATAGAGGGTTAAAACAACTTGTTAACCTTAGCCCATGCCCCACTGCCCCTCTGTCCCTACTGCCCCTCTCAGTTTCCTTTGGACCCCAGCTGTTTCTGCAGTACTGCTGTGTGAGAAGCCCTGTTATTTAAGTCCCAATTAGCTGTAAATTGATCCTGGCTGAGAAAGACAGAAACTTCCAGAAAGCTGCTCACAATACCTGTAGAAAAAATAAATGAATATCCAGCTTCCACTATGGATCCCCCACACCAAACAACACTTATGAAACAAGTCATTACTCCTGCCTGAAAGTACATAGATTGATAAGATTGTAAAGCTTATCCAGCAACTAAAATCCTTTCCCCATCTGCTCAGCAAAAGCAGGTTCACACAACCTCTGCCAGACCCCAACTGTTTTTGCAGTATTGCTATGTGAGAAGCCCTGGTATTTAAACCCCAATTAGCTGTAAATTGATCCTGGCTGAGAAAGACAAAAACTTCCAGAAAGCTGCTCACAATACCTGTAGAAAAGATGAATGAATATCCAGCTTCCACTATGGATCCCCCACACCAAACAACTTATAAAACAAGTCAGCACTTCTGCCCGAAATAACAGCTTTTTTTTGGTATTGCCTCAGCTGCTACTTATTGATATTAATTATCATTGTATTAATTGCACATTTAAAGCAGTCACATATACACAAAACTAACAATAGGGAAATTAAGCAGGAAAGCTGCTGATTTCCTTATTATTATATTGTAGAACTTATTAGGCCAATTAGTTTATTAGCCTATTGGCATATTTTCAGTGTTTGGCTACCATAGTTTTTATTGCATTGAACAATTGATACAAAGCTATTAATAGTACTTTTGCAATTAAGTAAAATAGGTGACTAATTTACTAAATAATTAACATCTGTGAAGGATTAGTGTTATTGTAACTCTTTTAATAAGTAGCTAAATAATGTCTGTAACAACAAGAAGTGGGAAAACTGCAAAAAGCAGAATCCACACATATAAAGAAAGGTGCAAAAATAAATAAGACAAAGGATGACAGTTTAGACACAGGTGAATTATTTAGAATACAAGTGGAGAATGAAAAGGAAGGATTTGGTGACAAGATTAGAAATCCCAATAATAAAGTCATCAAATCAAAAACAAATTCTGAATCACTAACAGAAAAAGGTTTGGTCAAAAAAGTGGAAGTAGGAAAGTTAAGGAGACAAGGAAGGGAGGAATGGGTAAAACATCAACACCATCTGTAACAATTACTGATTTCTTGTTTTCTAACACCACTAGTAAAGAAAAAAGTTGTAGCCTTGGAAAACATAAATCTGATTATAAGAAGGAAAAAATAGGATCTCAGTCAAATGGGAAATTTTCAGGTATTTTTGAAGATATTAATGAATTGAATAAAGCTATTTATAACATGAGACACTCCATCAGGGAAGAAATAATAAGTATCCCAACTGGGAAAAGGGAGAGAAACAAATTTAACTAGGTTGGGGAAGGGACAAACAAGGAATTAGAGACAGATAAGACAAATCTGACCTTGAAAAGGCAGGAACTGGACAACCAAGAAATTAAGATGGAGTTATCAGGTATATTAAATTATATGGATAATGACAAGTGAGTTATATTGGGAAGAATCACAGGAGACTAAAAGACAGACTCAGGGAATGAGCCCGGTCTCATTTAAAATACCAGATATAGAGGGTATAACCAGAGATGTACAATTAACATTAAGAGAACTCTATATGGCTAATGTACTGATTTATAAAGAACTAGTAGAGAGTAAGAAAGAGATATCCTTTTTGAAGGGTATAAGACTGGAAAATTGGACAGGAATAGAACAACTAACAGAGGGCAGAAGGAATATGCCACTACAGTAAAACAGAGACAGAAAAAGATACTAGAGAGATGATCAGAGAAGATAATGGGGAGAGTTCTTGGTCCCTTATGACTTCCAATACAGATACTTCTGAAATGAGAGAACTAATTATGTTACCAGAAGGGAGTAGAAGGGAGGACAGTATCAGTAAAGAACTTAAAAGAAGCCATGCTATACTATGGGAAAGAGGAGAAAAAGAAGAAATAAGTGCATTAAAAAAGAGAGAAAATGGATAGAAGAAGAAAATAAAAGAGGGAAGAAATATAAAAGGAAAAATGAAGGGAAAAAGGAGGAAAAACTACCAGCGGAGCTCAATAAAGAAATAAAACAAGACAGTAAACTAAAGCAAGACACTAGTACCTTACACATAAAAAAGAACAAAAAAGAGAAAATGGGCAATAAAGGAATGAGACAGGAAGATCTAGGACAATTAAAAGGGGTAAAAAGACAAACAAAAAGAATAAAGGATGTGGAAAAGGAGATAGAAAGAAAAAAAGGCAATAAATCCAGAGGGAAAATGCCAGAAGAAATGGATTTAGAAAAGAAAAAGAAAGAGAACAAGGGGAAGAATGGAAATTTGGAAAAATAATGGGAAGAAAGAATGAATAATAGTAGTCATACGGAATCAAAGGAAAGGGGGAGAGATGAGGTAAAGGAGTCTACAAAGGGAAAAGGGGAAGCCCAAAATAGTAACAAGGAAAAGGCTAACAGCATATTTAAAGTATTTATGGCACAGACTAAAGGGACAGATTTTGTACTTTCAATGTATGGTTTGGGAGTACTTCTCCTGGAAAAAACCTGAAGATTTGGACAAAATGCAAAAAAAATTACTGAGCGCTCAACTGGCAGGGAACAGAGAAATTTGAGAATACACAAGCACAGTAAGACCTATTGAGAAGGAAGAACTGATTCTAGTAATTTCAGATCAATATTATATTTTACAAGGAATTTGGGAAAAAAATAGGGAATTGAGAGAAATGGGAATGAATGTTGAAGCAATATTTCTTTAAAAGAACTATTGCCAGAAATGTCTGCAAGAGGAAAAGATACCTCCGAAGAAGGAAAATTAGTACCTATATTTGGACTTATAACAATTTCACAAGGAAACTAAAAAGTATTTGCAACTCAAAGGTTCTGTTTTACTTCAATCTAGAATAAATAGAACAGATGTCAGCACGGTGATCAGATGGGAAGAAGAAGAAGGTCATATTTCTATGTGGATATGTAACATTAAATTGTGTGAACTGTTGATAAGTGAAAGCAAAATGTTGGATGAACTGGAATATTTATCTATAATGAGACCAAACCTGTTGCCAAAGGTCATAGACAGGATGAAACTGTACAAAACTTGAAATGGGAAGCAACAGTAGAAACATCTAATAGATATGGAGTGCTGCAGAATGAAAAAAATCACTCAGTGGCACAAAAGAAATGGAGCAGAGAAGGGAGGCCAGACAAAGCCACAATAAAAGGTGATTATATAGATAAGACATGCTCCATTATAAAGATATTAAAATGGAATGTCCCGGGTTTAATGAATAACTTAGCAGATACTCAATTTACAGGATACCTGGAGGAATTTGAGCATATACACCTGCAAGAAACATGGACTAAGGGGAAAGTCCATAAAAAAGGATTTAAAACATATACTAAAGATGCACACAAAAATAAGAAATCTGGATGGTAGGCAGGGGGTCTGGTAATATTATGTAAATTAAATGATATAAGCCTCCTCTCCAAAATGTGCAGTCTTAATGCTTGGGTTCTACAACACAACCTGGACATCCTATCAATAGTCAAAACCTGGCTCTCCCCCGATACAGCTGACAGTGCAGTTTCTTTTCCTGGATATTCCATGTTCAGACAAAATCATCTGACTAAGCGTGGAGGTGGATGTGCAATCTACCTTGGTGAAAATATACAGGGTCTAGTTCTTCCAATGCCTAGTACTGGGGCCAATATACAAGCTCCTGCATTGAAGATACTCCTAGGGGCACACAATAAAACTCTTACTGTCCTGACAGTTTACATCCCCCCAGGTCAGAAGATCCCAGGACTGAATTCTCTCATGGGATGTCTAGGCACTCTTAATCTTAACTCTGAAATCATCCTGCTTGGGGATTTCAACATTAATTGACTCTCCCCTGCAGCTAGCCCTTAAAAGGATGCAGTCTCATCAATTAACCTCTCCCAGCTAGTAGATGCCCTGACCAGGGTGAACTGTAAGACTGGAACATCTACCCTATTGGACTTGGTACTACCAAACCAGCCTGAACACATCTCTCACACAACAGTACTCCTGGCTGTTTCCAGTGACCACTCCTCTGTCCTTTTCCACTAGTCTAATAAGTACTCCAAACCCCCAGCCAGAATGGCCATAAACAGGGTCCTTAAGAGGGGGCACCTTGAATTGCTAAAAGCCGACCTCCATCATCAGGACTGATCATTAGTCTATTCCTTCTGCTCAGTTGACAATGCACTTGAACAATTTATACGCCAATTTAATGTTGTGTGCACAGGCATGCCCCACTAAAAAAGTGTAAAATCAATGGATACAACAGTCCGTGGTTTTCATTTGACCTCGAGCATTTGAAGGCGAGACACCACTTGTAGCATAGATTCTGAGCTACTGGTAAACAGACTGACATCCAGAACTACAAAAAAACCTGAGATGACTGCACAAGGACCATACAGACTGCAAAGAGCCAGTACTTTAAGGATGACCTCACATGTTCTTGGTGTGATGGATGAAAATTCTAGTCAAGCCTTAAGGTAGTAACTGGGAAAGATAACAAGACACCCCCTACCATGCATAACATTGATGGGGTACCCACTCTGCATCCTTGTATCATCGCTAATATGTTTAGCAATGCTTTTTCTGATCTGAAAGGGGTTCTGGCCCCTGATTTCTTCCATTACTCCAACTCGAGGCATAATGCTAGTTCTAAATACCAGCCACCTGCCCACCCTTCTTTCCACTTTAAAGCTGTCTCCCTTGGGAGAAGTTGGAAAATACCTACTTAGGGTCCCTATGGAAGGCTAGATTCAGTGGTGTCTCCTTGGACCTTAAATTTGTGTCACTAACTCTGGATGAAATACTTTCTCCTTTGACACATATAATCAACACCTCAATGACATACTTTCAGTTCCCTCAGATATGGAAATCCACCTTAGTGACACCTGTATATAAGAGTGGGGACCGCATGCCTCATGGTAACCATTTCAATCCTTCCACCATTATCAAAAACACTTGAAAAAATTGTACCGGATCAACTGGTTGATTACCTTGAAAAATATCAAATTCAATGTCTGCAACAACACGACTTTTACAGAGGATACATCACCACTACTGCTTTGCTTGAGTTTACAGGTCATATCCACAACTCCCTGGAACAGGGAGATCTTGTTAGTGTGTTTTTTATCGATCTAACAAAAGCATTTGATACAGTTAATCATGTCCTTCTGCTTGAATAATTGGGGTCCATTGGGCTTGCATGTGACACTGTTGCTTGGTTTGAGAGCTACCTTTCAAACCACTTACAGAGAGTGAAGATGTCTGGTGTCCCCTAAGGATCTATATTGGGACTGTTATTATTCAGTCTATTCCTAAACCAGCTCCCATACTCCTGTCAGTACCGAATTCTGCTTTATACAGATGACGCAGTCCTGTTCGTGAGTGATTCTGACCCAAATCAACTGGAAATAAATCTCCAGATGAATTTTTCAAGGGTAGAAAATTGGTTCAGTGAGCAAAAACTCATTTTGAACTCTAAGAAAACAAAAACAATGTTGTTCTCTGGCTCCCGCAATAGACATTGTAGTTACACTCTTAACATCACAAATAAGGTTGGAACACCTTTGGAACTAGTCTCGTACTTTAAATACTTAGGGATAACAGTTGACAGTGCTTTGAGTTATGGCTGCCACAAAGACAATACAGCTAAGGCAGTTAATAGGCACATAGGTCTTCTATACAGGAATAAAAATATTCTGACCACTCTAGCTATCCATAGTTCGGTGGTCTCGCTAACATGCTATGATCTAATAATCTATGGCTCCGCAACTGACACAGCACTCTGCAGGATTATAGTGGCACTAAACAAAGCCTGCTGCCTTGCAACAGGTTTGGCAAGATTCACACATACATGTGACTTGTATATTGACAGACTGGCTCCAATTTGAAGAAAGGCTCAAATTCCAAACCTGCCTGATGGCTAAAAAAATAAGTCTTGGCCTGGTGCCCCCTGGGGTACAGAAGGTTCACACCCAGCATGATAAAAAAAGCACTGTACCAGAAGTACCGATAGTATGGTTTCCAAAATACCATGCTGTCATACCTCCCAAGGACAGAGGACTCTCTTCCATCGAGCTCCATACTTGCTTAACTCCTTACTCCCAAACATTTCTTCCATAGCCACGTTAGTCCCCTTCAAACAAAAGCTAAAGAACCATCTTGTTGCAAATTCCAGCTGTGACTGCTTTCACTAATCCCCTCACTCCTACAGGGGCTTGGTACTGTATACTCTACTCTCAGGGCAATCCTTAGCTGGCTCAAAGTTTTCTACTCTTGGTTCCTAATTTCCTTGTCCTTCCAAAGCAATTTTCCCCTAGTTATCCACTCCTCTAATATATCTCCCTCCAATCCTCCCTTTATCACCCCAACCAATTTTCCTCAGTTTTCTGCCACCTGGACCTGTTTCCACAACTTGCAAATGTATCCACTTCCCCCTACCACTTATGATGAAGCCTCTCTGGCTGATGTATTCTTCCTCCCCTATGTAAGTTTTCCAGTCTATTATGTATTTCTTAACCTGTCTTACCTAACTGTTACCTTTACTACCCCTCACTATCTTGCTTCTAATTGTATTTGTACATACATTTTACAATGCCTGCTTGATGTCGTGTTACCTTACTTGCCTAAGTTTAACATTGTATGTATTGTTTACTTGGTATTTAATTCTTGCTGCTTAACAGCAATCACTTATTTATTTATCTAGTTTTTGTTGACTGGGTAAGTGCACTAGACAAATCCTGCCTATTTTCAGGCACAACCTGGGGAGAGGGATACAGATGAATGCCAACTGACCTTGAAACAGATTAAGCTGTTGGCAGTATTTTTAGTGAATGGGGAGAAATTTGGACAGGGCACTGCAGAAATTCCCCAACTCTTTTTGAGAAGTGCCATGGGATCTTTAACATCCACCTGACCTACCACCGGAACAAGCAGATGGGACCTCGGTTTAATGTCTCATCCAAAAGATGGCACCTCAGGAATGCAGCACCCCTCTCATGCTGCACTACAGTGGCGGTATTAGGATTTAACCCAAGAGCCTGATGTTTACACTGTTTGTCTAACTCTGACATGGAACCTATGTAATAAGCTTGTTCTCAAAAGGTAGTAACCTGTGATCACGATAAATAAATAACTACAACAGAGGAATTAGATATTAAAAAATGAAAACATACTGGCCATAAAAATAAATGAAAAGAACAGGAAAATAGTTCTCATAAATGTGTACAGACCTACAGATGGTAGTAATTGTCATTTGATCCCTTCTGAAAATGAAGACTCCTCACACTTCTAGCTTGGATGCTCTTTGGCAACAGTTTTATTGAACACCATTTAATATTTACATTTCATTTTATAAAATCCACATTTCAGTGTTCCAGTCCAAATCACACATTCATAATCCAGTCCATTCTTTTACATCTCTTTGATCTTCCTCCTTGGCCCTCTTCTTCTGCTTCAGTCCAGATGTCAGATCCGACCCCCCACACCATCACTAGTACCAGGCATCAACTTACCAGGACCTCTTCCCTCCTAGGTCCGGACACTAAGATCCAACCACTGGTGCTATCCCCTTTTCCTCTCCCCCTTTTACATCCATGCCTGGGTGCCTTTTGACCCCAACCAATTTTTCCCAGTCACCCTCCCCCTTCTGTCTTCCCCCCTTCTTCCCTCTCTTGCTCCACCTCTCTGCCCATCCATCCCTCCTTATCTTTATTTCCCCCAAAACACGGGTGACTTGCTGCCCTACTGGGCACTTTCAGCTCCTACTGCTGCATTTCCACAGCACCATGTTCACTGCCATAGCCCCATCTCTTCACATGACCACTTGCCACATTTCTGCTGCTTCAGGCCATGCCCCACTCTAAAAACCACCTTGTTCTATTTCTCCTAGGGTGGGACTGCTGTGGATTTCTTTGTGGCAAGAAAAGGCACCAATGCAAGCAGGAGCCCAGTACAAAAGGGTAGCCTGCAGCAACAGGAGAAATAGAATGAGCGAGCGAGAGAGGGGGCATGAGCGAGCTCAATGGAGCTCTGCAGGGACTTTAAAGTTGCCCACCCTTCCACCTGGCATCCTCTGTGGTCAGGGCTCAGCAAGAGAGGGAGAGTTGAGGGCTGCCTCACCTTATAAACCCCCTCAGGACACCAAATCAGGACCCCACTTGGCCCCTTCCTCTGACCAATGACCACTCTTGCCCTGTACCTGCATCAAATGACACACCTGTGTGACCTGAGAAATTATGTCACCAGGCCCCACCCCTACCCCCCAGTTGTATCTCCTTTCCCCCTCCCCTACCACCTGGCCTTTTCCATTTGGGCCATCTAACAATTCAGGTTGCCTTTAATTGGCAACTCTATTTGCCATTTGATCCCTTCTGGAAATGAAGACTCCTCACACTTCTGGCCTTTTGACCCCAGCCCATGTTGCCCTGCCCCCCCCTTCTATCTGCCCCCTTTTCTTCCCTCTCTTGCTCCCCCAGCTCATCCACTGACCCATATCCAGCCAAGCTTTGGAAGATGGGACTCCCCCCTTGCAGTTCCTCTCCCACTTGCCCACCAGGTCGACCACAGGCCTTAGGAAAAAACACATGCTGAACTCAGAGA
Organism: Neoceratodus forsteri; assembly: GCA_016271365.2. NCBI lineage: Eukaryota > Metazoa > Chordata > Ceratodontiformes > Ceratodontidae > Neoceratodus > Neoceratodus forsteri. The sequence goes on along the minus strand of CM028134.1, from coordinate 577,008,290 downwards.
GTTGGACCCCGTCTGACCTATTAACCTCAGAGTCCTCAAAGGAAATGTCCCTGTGCTGTATATGCACTCCCCCATTTCTAAAACTAACCTGGCTACCTTCCTGTTGAGTCACTTCCTCCACTTCTCGACAGCTCTGACCTCTCTGGCATGTTGCCACACCCTCCTGGAGGTGATCTCAGACCAGCCGATCACCACCCATAGACATCACCCTTTTACCCTTTCTAAATCTGCTGTTATGACTTTTACCAGCACCCCCATGGGGTTTCTCCCAAACTGTTCCCCCCAGATGAATGATTAACATGTGTGGCCTGCTCCACTAAACCCTCAGTTCCTCTAATAATGGCATCAGTTGGGCTCATCTCATGACCCAGATCCCTTTCCAGTACACTTTTGTGTGCTCCAGATCCAGCCTCAGCTGTGTCCCACCATGTCTGGTTGCTGCAAATTTTTCAACCCAATAAAGGAATGTCCCATGATCCAAATGTGTCTCTGTGCTCCTCCTGCCAGGTAAAAGAAAAACAGACATCTGCTACCATCACTACCTGACATACTTTTATTAGCAGCTGGACCTTCACTGCTCCACCTTCTTCACCTCTTCTTCTGACTCACCCCTACTCATGGCCTCTGATGCCAACCCTATCCAAAATGAATGGGGACAAAGAGGTCTGTGTCCTCTCCTACAAACCTTAATGCCCTCTTAATGACTCTACCCACCTGGAATCCTGCCACTGGGCTCCCATCTCCATGCTGGAATCGGGTCCCCCCCGGGTTCTCCTGTAGTCTTCCAGTTCCTTAACTGCACAAACCTCCCCAGGTGCTTGCCACCACAGCACCACAGCCTCCCCCTTGCTGAGCTGATCAGTTTTTTATCTGGGCAGTTGCACCACCATGGTGTCCTGGCCAAAACTGATGTTGTTTGCCTGTAATCCCCCTTGCCAATCAGACTTCCTCTGCACCACCACCTCGCTGATACAGAATGCCCCTCTCACCATGACTGCACAGACTGCCCAAAACAAGCAGGTCTCCTTGGCCAATGTACACACTTCCTGCATAGCTCCTATAACCTGCACCAAAAGCTGCTCCATGATCCACCTCCTCCTGTCCACCCTGATGCCTTGGCCTTTCTCCCAACCCAGGAGCATCTGTCTCATGGCCCTGCCATTGATTGGGTTAGGCAATGACCTATCACTGTAGGCCCATGCAGTCCCTGTCAGTTGCACCCTCATGGTGGTGTGGGCCATTCCTTCTCCCCACCTTTTGACCATGTATTGTTTTACCTGATCTTCATTGGCTGGCATATCTGTCTTCAACCCCTCTAGGGACCATTACTCCTGGAAGGGCCCCCCCCACACCCCTTCGTATGCCTTTATCATGTTGACTGACCAGAAATTAGGGTATAACCATTGGGATCATTCAAGTCAACCTCCTACAGCTGGTCTGGAACCTTGGACCTGTGTACCGCTGTTCATGGAGCCAAGTTCTGGAGCCTTTTTAACTCCAAGCAGGAAAGACTGTCAGCAATGTTGTTCTGAACCCATTCAATATGCCACACCTTAAAAGACAAGTTCAGCTGCAGCCCCAGCAATACCAGTTGCCACATTACCCTGCCCACCATGTCCATAAACCCCCCTTGCCTATTGATCACCTCCACCACCCCTTTGTTGTCACATCAAAACAATATGTGCTTTCCCCTCATTGTGTCCCCCCAAACCTTTATTGCCACAAAGATGGGGACTATCTCCAAAAAAATAATGTCCTTCAGCAACCCCGCCTCCCCCACATGAGCTCGGCCAGACCACCGAAATCTACTTCCCTCAAAAATATGCTCCCATCCCCAGGGCCCTGGAGGCATCAGTGTATTGCTCCATGTCTGTGTTATAGGTCCAGTCCTCCTGCCAGAATGTAACCCCATTGTAATTCTCCAGAAAATCTTACCAAACCTGCAAGTCCTTCTGCACCCCTTTCATGATATCCACCCAATGATGTGGCATCTTTGCCTTACCTGTGGCATGAGCCAGCCTTTGGGTAAAAGCTTTGCCTGGGCTTATGGTCTTGAAGGTGAAATTAAGGTGCCCCAGCAGCTGTTGCACTAATACCAGCAGCACCCTCCTTCTCCCACCTACTTGCTCCAGCAAACCCCTGAGACAGGCCACCTTGTCTCCTGGGAGATGGAAGCATTCTTGTACTGTATCTACCCCTGTTGCCAGGAATTCCAGCTTGCACGCTGGGCCCTCAGTCTTCCCCTCACCCAGTGGGATTCCTATCTCCCCACATATTTCCTTAAAATCTGCCAACATCCCTTCCATTTCAGCCTTGTCACCTCCAATGAGCAAAAATCATCCAAATAATGTGCCAACTACCTGTGCCCATGCTTCCACCCAAAAACCCATTGTACCCACAAACTGAAAGCTACAAATGTTGAGCATGCTGCGGAATAATCCATCAGCATGGCTTTGTCAAAGTACACCCCTCCCTCAAATTGAAAATCCAGTAGGTCCCAGTTCTCAGGCCTCAATGGCAAAAACTGAAAGGTAGACTCTATGTCCATCTTCGCTAACCATGCCCCCCCAACTACCCTGATCATCACCACCACTTGGTCCAAAGATGTGTAGGATACTACCTCGGGGATTCCATCATTCACAGAAGCCCCCTCCAGATAAGACAGGTGGTGGATGAGGTAAAACCCCCCTTGCTACTTCTTTGGTACCACCCCAGTGGAGATATCTGAAATTCAGTGCAGGGGGGTGCCTTGAAGGGACCCTCCACCCTCCTTGCCTACACCTTCTTCCAGTTTTTCTGACTATGTCTTCCTCACCCTTCACATATCCCAAGTTCTTCAATTTCATTCCTTTCCTTGACCCTCCAAAACCCAATGAGAACCAGTGCCTGAAAACCTGGCACAGCAGTGCACCCTTAACTGTGTCTGGTTAAAATTGTATCCAAGCCTTAACCACCTCCTGGACTATGGGAGTTCTTGCTAGGGAAAAATCCCGATGCCTCTCCCCAACTGTGCCTTCAGCTCCACTCATAATTGGAATTGTAGCCCACCTGTTGTGCACCCCTTTTCTCCTAATGTTTAAACCCTCCTTGCCCCCTGAAAGGACTGTTTCTGACCTTTGCCCCCTGCTGGATACCCAATCCCCCCTGCCCAGCAGCCTGATGCTGGGTGCTGCCCTAAGCATCTGGAACACACGTGCCATAATTTACAATTCACCCATGTGCAAGAGGTTTTGTTTTACCCCCCAGCAGGTCTTGACCACTGGGTTGGGCACATTCTTCTTAATGGATTCCCCCATGCCCCCCGTGGGACCCAACAAGTTTTGCACCCAGAGTTGCAAGTGGGTGCAGTCCCACCCGAGATCCCCTTTCACCGCCATCCATTTCTGAAAAGCCTAATCATATTTTAGCCACCCATACCCCAGTTTGACTTTCTAAGCATCACAAATGATGGCCATGTACGTTAGGAGGGGAATTACCAACTCTAGCTCCTTCTGTAGCATCAATGCACTATAGATAAGGAATCCCACCTGCCTTGTGTCTATGTTCTTCCCCTTGTACTTAGCTTCCTCCTCTTTATGTCCCACCACTGCCAACGCCACTACCATCTTGGATTTCCCCACCAACTCCTTTAGTTCATACTTCCTAGCTGTGTCTTCCTCCACTAGCCCAAAAATGTCTACATATTCCCACCTTCCAGATCTTTTTCTTGATGGAAATGGGGATGTGGTGTCCCAACGTAAAACCTGGTGGCTCCTCATACAATTTCTTCCCCACTTTTTGGTCTTCACTGGTCCCAGTACCCTCCCCAATGTACTTTTTTATCACCTGGAGTGCCATTTCCATCTTCTCTAGCCCCTTTTCCCTTATATTACTGAGCAGCCATTCCAAATATTCTTTCAAATCCTTTTCATTAGATAAGTCCATATTTCCCTTACCCACACTAGAGTCTGACCATGCTGGTGCCGGTGCGGATTCTAGTAGAGGAATAAGTAGAGGACTAGGTACAGCTCTGTGGGGCCTCTTCCCCCCACCCCTGCCCATACGCTCCTTCCTCTTCCTCATCACCTCCTCCTCTTCTTCTTGCAGTGGGGCTGCCTTGATGAGATCCATCATCTTGTCCATCAGCTTGGATGCTTCCTCCCTCAGTTTGGCACCAGAAACTGGAGCTGTCTTTGGTGCCATCGTTCTCTACTGCACAAGACATAAAAAAAGGGTGGTGAATAGCTTGCACTCAACCAGGTGCCCCCACCTCATGGCCATGCCCCAGCCACCCCTCAGAAATCATGTTTTTTTCCAGAAGCTGGCACATAGGTACCATCAGCTGTTCACCCACTGCCCCCACAAGGTGGGCTGCAGTGCACCTTATCCCCCAAGGGGCCATGTCTACTGTGCCTTCCAGTTTTGCCCCTTTACCGTATGGGCCTTGCCCTTACTGGTGTTGGCCACCCTTCCCCCTCTACCTCTCATGAATCCCCATCTCTGAGTGGCTCCACTGGCTGAGACCAGGCCGAGGACATGCCAAACCCAGGCCCAAGTGCCCCATAGCTGATCACCCACTCATTCTCCTGGTTAGGCTCTCAGCTCCTGTGCCCTCTCACCTAAGCTGCTGTTGCCCTAACACCTTGTGAAATCCCCCCACTTCCCCAGCCCACCAGTCAAAATCCCACAGCTCAGAGAGCACAAAGTCAACCACCACTTCCCAAGGCCTGCTCATACTTCCCCTACCAATCCCGTTATAAATTCCTGCACCAGCCAATGCAACTGCCACAACCCAAACCCTCCATACCCTGTTGCCTAAGGGCATTGCAGGTGTGCCTCCATGACTACCTTGCATCCACCTTTGAGGTGCCAGCATATTCCTAGCAGCAGCCCTTCCCATCCATTTACTGCTGTACTCATTCATCTGTCTGTAGGCCAAATGGCCCCTCATCTGGTCGGCCTTGCCCAGCTCACTCCATGCTGTGGCCCTGGGGCTCAGGCTGCAGCCCATGACCACTGGTCAGTTGCCCTAAAGCTCTCCAGAAAACCAGCACAAAAAACACCCCAGGCAGTCTAGCCACATTGCACCACACCTCCCCAATCCTGGCCAACAACAAATACTCTTGGTCCCATCCTGGGGCCCCCCAGAGCCCAAAGACATGCTCTACTACCACACTGAGTGGCCTCCCAGAAACTAAGTCAAAACCTCAAGTTGAGACATGGGCACCCCCTTCCTTTGTGCTCTGTGGCCATTTCCACTCAGGCCCAACCTGGGCTCTACACCTTGTGGCCTGCAGGCCACTCTGCTGCCACACAAGGTGACCCCCAGAAACCAAATACCATGCTCAGGTTGAGGGGCAGGTTCCCCGTCCATTGTGCCCTGCAGCCATTTTCACCCAGGCCTGATCCAGGGTCCTGTCTTCATGGCCCACAGGCCAAACTCTGATGCCTCACTGAGCGGCCACCCAGGAACTGAACACCAGGCCTTGATTCAAGGGGCAGGTGCCCCCCCTCCACTGGGCCCTGTGGCCATTTTGTATAGGCCTGACCATGTGACCAGCACACCTGGCCAGCGTGCTCACAGACTGGCTTCCTGCCCACCATGCAGGCCCAACTGACTCCCTACACCACCAGAACAAGGCAACCCACACCAGCTATAGCCATCCTCCAAGTGGGGTCCCTCTACAAGCCATCTCACCAGGTGCTGTGACAGACAAACCCCGCACCCATCAGAGGAACCTGAGCTGATGGAGCAATAAGATGCCAACCACACTGCTCCTCACACTCAAACTACTGTTAATCTCTTTTCTTTCTAGCTCTTTTTCTTTTTTTGAAATGTGGGCACAGCAGGCACCACAGCAGACCCAGACTGCTTACCCTTGGAAAACCCAAATGTGTGCTCAAACGCTCGCATCTCGACCTCACCTCGCCTTGGCCAGACCCCCATCTGTGATTAAATGCTAGCCAAATCAGCCGGATCCTGCCATGACTAAACCTCCAAAAACCCTTTGCCACAATATAACTGAAACAAACAGCTCTATTCACTGCAACCCACCCCAAGCAATGCACAAATGGCGTCTTGAGCACACGCCCTTGGAAAGTAGGAGCCTATCGAAATAACCATAAAATATAAACATATAAAATGGAAAAACAGTAGTAAGCGCACAAGTGCCCTCTCCAGAACAGCCTGGATGGCAGTCTGGTTTCTACCTAAATAACAGAATAAAATATCATCATGTAAAATGGAAAACTAACAATCCACTGCCCAACTGCCATGTGGCCCAGAGGCTTACCATAGGCCTTCAAGCCTGTACCTTACCTATCAGGTGTTCTCCAACTCCAACCTGTTACCCACAATGTGCTAAGAATGTGGTCAAATCAAATTCTCAGCCAAAGAGGGAGATCTGAGGGCTGCCTCACCTTATAGACTCCATCAGCACCCCACTTGGCCCCTCCCCAACCAGTCACCACACTAGCCCTGCACCTGCATCAAATGACACACCTGTGTGACCTCAGCAATGATGTCAACAGCCACCCCACCCCCAGCTGCCTCTCCTTTCCCCCTTCCCCTTCCTTCCCCTACCACCTGGCCATTCCATCTGAGCCATCTGACAATTCAGATTGCCTTTAAGTGGCAACTCTATTTATCATGATATTAATGTCTATAAGGACTATTTTTGAATGACCAGTTAAGCAAACAACCATATGTGGGAATAATCATTCTAGGAGACTTCAATCAAAGAGTAAGAAATTTTACAGGACTAACAGAAGAAATCACAGATTATCTTGCAGCCACATACAATGATAAAGTAAATATAACCAGAGCCTCTAAGGATAACAAAATAACTAAGGATGGGGAAAAATATTATAGCGATATGACTGATAATAACTTAATATTGCTTAATGGTAGAACAAAACCTGACAAGAAAGGTGAGCTTACCTACATGGGAGATAATGGGGCATCGGTTATTGAGCATATCTGGGTAAATATGAATATGTTAGAAGGTTGTATAGATTTGCTAATAACCTCTAAAGCTGAAAGTTCACATGCGGGATCAGAATTATGTCTTCAAACAATACGCAGGAATTCTTCAAAAATGATTTATATCCCAACAGAGGTCAAAAATAGGAAAACTATCAACTGGAAAATGATAGAAGGGAAGGTGTTCAAGATATAATGGAGAATAATGGAATCTGCGAAAAAATTGAAAATATTATTGAGAAAAGGGCATCGGATATTTCAATACTACAAGATTACCAACAAGTAATGGAGACAATTTTAGAAACAATAAGAAAATAAATAAAGACCCAAGTAAAGAAAGAACCAGAATGGTACAATAAGGAATGTAAACAGGCAAAAAAAAAAATACTAGTTAATAAACAATTAGCAGTTAAAAAAGATAGTACTATAGTAAATAAAAGACTGTTTAAGAAATTAAGAAAGGAATATAAATTAATTGTATATAACAGTAAAATGAAACATACTAAGCAACTATGGTAGAGACTAGAAGTGACAGTTGAATCAAGGGATAACAAATTCTGGTTGATAGTAAGTAAAAGGTTAAGTGAGTATAGACAAGAACCAGAAGCAAATATAATAGTTCCATTATTCAACAAGCATTTGTTAATGCTGAATGTTGATTGCTTATATGTGCTGTTTAGGTATTTGGAAGTGAAAGTACCATGGCTAAGAACTGTCATGTGCCCCCCCAAGACATCCACTGTCTCTTTCTGCTCAGTATTCACAGAAGAGGGGGAAGGGCAAGAGTCACAGCAGTTGCAAAAGCATGAAGAGGTGGGCAATAGTCCATTCACAGGCAGAATAATCCTACTGAAGGTGAGTAAACTGAAGGTGGACAAAGCGATGGGACCAGATGGCATACACCCAAGGATATTAAAAGAACTGTGAAGAGAAACAGCAGTACCTCAAGCAGCCATGTTGACTGAGTCATTCAACACAAGTGTGGTACCAGAGAACTGGAGGAGGGCACATATGGTCCCTCTATGCAAATCCAGCAATAGGGAGGAGACGGGGAACTATAGGCCAGTCAGCCTTACTTCAGTAGTGGGGAAGATCATGGAGACATTGTTTAAAGAAAGGATAGTGGGGCATCTAGAAGCCACCGGAGGCTGGGACCATAGGCAACATGGATTCACAGTGGGGAGGTCATGTCAGACAAATCTGGTTGATCTCTTTGACTGGGTGACAAGGGAAGTAAATCAGTGTCTGGCAGTGGACAACGTTTACCTTGATGTAAGCAAAGCCTTTCACACCGTCCCACAAAGGAGGCTGATAAAGTAGCTGAGTAGGCTGGGCATGGAGGAAAGGGTGGTAAACTGGGTTAGAAACAGGGTAACAGACAGGAGGCAGAGAGTGGTAGCAAATGGGGTGCAGTCTGGGGAGAGGGGGCGACCAGTGGGGTGCTGCAGGCAGTGGTCCTGGGGTCAGTCCTGTTTAATGTCTTCATTAGTGACATTGCAGAAGGGCTGAAGGGAAAGGTCTGCCTGCTTGCAGATGATGCGAAGATGTGTAACACAGTGGATACCCCAGAGGGGGTGAAGAAAATGAGGAGGGACCTGAGGAAACTTGAGAAATGGTCTGAGGACTAGCAACTGAAGTTCAATTCAAAAAAGTGCAAAATGATGCACCTGGGACACAGAAACCCTGGAGAAAAGGTACAGGATGAGGGGGAGGGAGTTGCTGATGGTCACAAAGAAGGAACAGAGCCTGGGGGTTCTTATTTCAGATGACCTGAAAATGTCAAAGTGGTAAGGCAGCTGGGAAGGCCAGTGACATGCTGGGGTGCATAGGCAGTGGTATCACCAGCATAAGGAGGGAGGAAGTGCTGCCATTATATAAAACCATGGTCAGCCTTCACATGGAGAACTGTGTGCAGTTCTGGAGGTCGCATCTTTGCAAGGATATGAACAGGCTGGAGATGGTTCAGAGAAGGGTGAATGAGGTGGTGCAGGGCTTGCAACACAAGACTTTTGAGGAGAAACTAAGGGACCTCAATATGTACTCACTGGAAAAGAGGAGGGAAAGAGGGGTTATGATAGAAACATTCAAGTACCTCAAGGGTATAAATATAACTACTGAGAAGCAGAAGACAGCTGCTATAGGTATATGCGCCAGCTTCTGTGTGATATTTTGTTGTTCTTATAATAATCTCCAGTATTTCAGTAACCACATGACCACAGTTCCTTCTTTAGGCAATTGTATGCTGGTTGATGCCTGGTGTCAGATGGCAGACAGATGGCTCACCAGATTGTGTTGCCATTTGAAAAACTTCATAGAGTGTTCTTTTACTGGAAAGCATTTTGGAAAGATGGTGAAGGTCTCACAATTTTTATTATGATTTTATCTCCTTATGTCTGTCCACTTTGGTTCCCCCATCCCCACACCCCAACAGTCATCAGTTGCCACAGCTGCAGTCTCCTTCTTGGCAAGATGGTGGGTGAGAAACATAGAAACATAGAATCTGAAGGCAGATAAGGACTGTTTGGCACACCTAGTCTACCCATTTCCCTACCTGTTGGATAAGCTGCAGATTCTAGTTAATCAACATCTTACTTCCTCCTACCCCCAGTAAAATTGCCTTATGTCTCTCCATAAACAGCTGTCTTCACAGTCTGTGAAGTCTGCTATCTTTCAGCGATGCTTATTGGTCATCTTCCAACATAGGTGAGGCACTACCAGCCCAAAACTAACAGAGGACAAGCAGGTTTCAAAGTGGGGAAGAAATGGAGTGTGCAAGAATCAAGTACTCATTCAGATGCGGCGTTGATTGTTAGATCAGCACACTGGTGTGGACAATGCAAATAGAATCCCAGCTCTTTAAGCAGCCTTATGAAGCATAAAGGCTTCTCAAAGCACTGGGGTTCTGTTTACTGTGCTGTAAGTGGGCTGCATCTAATTCGGTAATTAACTGCACCTTACATCTGGATGTATGGTAAGGTCAACTTTAAATAAACACTGCACATGAATTAACACATGGTGCCATAGAAACAGACTTTGTCAGCAAAAATGGACAGCTCAGCCCACCCAGTCTGCTCAAGTGTTCTCTACCTACTTGTGACTCCTGCCTGTATATGTTACTGCATGTCTTACTCTGCCTGCATCCATCAGAACCTCCTTGTGCATGAGTTTGCTTAATTGATTTTTCCTGCAATGATCTTGAACCTACTCCACTTGCATAGCCCAACTGATCTCCGTTGACCCCCTCTTTCCCCTTTTTCTAATATACCCCTATATTTATCCTATGCAAGCTTCATGCCCCCTACCATTTTAACTTCCACCACTTCTCCTGGCAGCCTGTTCAAGGAGTCTACCACCTTTTCAGTAAATAAATATTTCTTCACATCTATCCTGAATCCCCCCTCAGCTTTATTGTATTTCCCTTGGTTTGGGTGCTCATCCTCATTTGAAGGAAACTCCCCAACTGTGCTCTCTTTTCTCCTGTGAGGTACTTTGTAGGTCTTGATCATGTCACCTCTCATTCTCCTCTCATCCAGAGTGTACATGTTGAGATTCTTCAGTATTTCCTTGTAGGGTTTCCTATGAAAATTCTGAACCATTTTAGTTTCCCTCCTCTGGAAAGCTTCCACCTTATGTCCTTCCTGAAGTGTGGACTCTAAAACTGAACATAGTACTCCAGCTGGGGAGTGATACAATGGCAGTAAACAGACTAACCCTGCTCCCTAGTCCATGTGCTATATCAGAGATAAAGAGCCCAAATAGCATTGGGCCAAGCACTGAGCCCTGCGGCACCCCACCTGTCACTGCTCTGGGTGCTGAGAGCTACCCACCACCACTACCCTCTACACCCTCCCCTGTAACCAGTTCTCTATCTCTTCAGTTAGACCACCTTCCATCCATACCCCTCTTTCTCCTCACTCTTCTCATCCTTAGCCTGTGTCCCTCCTCCCTGTAGTCCTCACCCTTTATCGTCCTTATTCTTACCGGGTGGTGGTGCCTTCTGTATTACACTCAGACCACTCTGTCTGCCCCCTTCCAGGGTTACTACACCTCTGCCTTTACCTATATCAAGGGTGGTGATCTCATCAGGCTCCCCTGTCTGGACCTTTCTTAGAACATCAGTCTTCTGGCCATCCCCCCCCCACCCATTTGTTTAAATCTGCCATAGTAGAGATATACCACTCTAATCCTGTTTTTTTTACATATTTTCTCACTGGGCTACCGTTGGCTTGGTCATCCCAACTGACCCCTGTAGCCCTGCCTGAGGTGCTCACATCCACAAGTACAAGTCACTATTCCCCCCAGACCCTTACACAGTTAGTCATTAACCCATAATATTTCATGTGGCACCAGTCCCTCAGCCACTTGAACTCCTCAAGCCTATCCTTTCTCACCATGCTTGCACATGGTACTGGCAGTACCTCCAAGAATGCCACAGACTTTCCCACCCCCTCACAGTGCCTGCCCAAGTACTCAAACCTCCCCCTCACTACTTCCACAGTGTCCCCCACCAAGTTGTTTGTACCCACATGCAAAAGTAAATGAGGCTTCTTCCTGCCCCTCACTGCACGCTTGATCAGTCCCTGCTCTACCCCCCTGCAATCAACCTGGGGAAAGCTTCAACCAAATATGGCTGTGCCTTTCCCCCTTTCCTCCCCATCTCACCCATTTAAGTATAGAATCCCCCAGGAGGAGTACCTCCCACCCTTACCCCCTTTCCCTAATAATGCCTCTTCCACCACCCCAATATTCATTCTTCCCTGTCCCTTACCCTGTCAACTGCACCCTCTGTGACTTCTGTATCTGTACCCCCTACTTTCACCTCACCCCTTTTCTCTGCCTTATTCCTCCCATCCTCCTTGAACCCTTTCCCAGCCTGACTACTTCCTACTGGGCTTCCCAGGTCGATCTCCCCTCTTCCCCTGCCATTTTCAACCCCTCTTCTGTCCCTACTGTTGTCAAATTAGAGCCCCCATTCTCTTCTACCCTAATAGTGATGCCCCTGCCATTCTTACCCGTTCCTGTAGCCTTCTCTCCTTCAGTCACCACCCCTTTCTTCCTTACTACCCCTTCTACCCTTTTGTCCTTGCTATCTCTTCCCCTACCTGTTGCCATCCCTCTCTTGCCCTGCTTGTCCTCCCCCCTTCAGTATGTTCCTGCTCCCTCTCTCTGTCCCATAGCAGAGGTTTGAATATATTCATAGTTGATACCTGTCCTACATCTCTTCCCCCTATTAGATCCCCCTCTCCTACTTGTTCCCTTCTGTGGCACCCCGGTGCCTCCCTACCCACAGTCATCTGCTCTCTCCCTTGGTACTCCTCATGGTCTCTTCCTCCCCCATCAGGAGGTCCCCTGCCCTCACTTCATGCACCCCCTCCCTTCTTCTCTCTTTTCTGCTACTGCCTCTAATATTAGGGTCAGTTTCAGTCCCTAACTATTTTTCCTCCATCCTCTTTTGCCATCCTCTATTCCTCCCCTTAGGATGCGTACCATAGTCATCTGCCTGCCACTTACAGTCCTCCATAACCTCCACAGTTCCTTTCTCAATCTAGCCAGTCATCTACAGACCATACACCCACCAATCCTTGAAGTCCAGTCCAGGATCATGGCAGACCCATACCCTGTACACCCCTCCACCATTCCAAAGATGCCTGCCTTATTGACATGTGGCACCTGCCCCATTTTGGCCCCCATCTAATGTTATGGACTCTTTCTCCCAGGTTCTGTACCCTACTACAACTGTTAGGCCCCTGTTTACTAAAACTGAGGAAACACTAGCATGAACAGTAAAAGAAGGTGACAAGACTTTCTATAGATACATTAGTGAAAGGAGAAAGTCCAGAGGGGGTCTTGCTAAATTCAAAGGAGAAAAGGAGGCATGTGAGGAAGAGGACCTTGTAAAAGCATCTATCCTAAATAGATACTTTTGCTCAGTATTTACTGAAGAGAAAGTAGGGCAGGGCCCACAGCTCAGTACCATGGACACAGGGGGGAGGGAGGTGAGCACTACTCCTTTCACAAAAGAAAGGGTCCTACAAGAGCTTGCTAAGCTCAGGGTGGACAAGGCAATGGGACCTGATGGCATACATCCCAAGGGACTTAAGGAGCTAAGGATGGAACTAGCAGAGCCATTAGCTGAATTGTTTAGAGAGTCTCTGAGCATAGAAGAGGTCCCAGAAGAATGGAGAAGGGCTCATGTGATCCCACTCCACAAGAGTGGTAGCAGGGAGGAGGCAGGGAACTACAGACTAGTCAGTCTTACCTCAGTAGTGGGCAAGATTATGGAGGCACTCCTTAAGGAAAGGATAGTGCAACACCTGGAATCCATAGGGACACAGGATCCAAGACAGCATGGGTTAACAAAAGGAAGGTCCTGTCAAACTAATCTCATAGATTTCTTTGACTGGGTAACCAGAGTGGTGGACCAAGGGGGAACAGTTGATGTTGCCTACCTTTACTTCAGCAAAGCTTTTGACACTGTTCCACATAGAATATTGATAAATAAGCTGGGTAGGCTTGGGGTGGGTCAGAAGTTGGTCAACTGAGTGGCAAACTGGTTGATGGGCAGAAAACAGAGTGGTGATAAATGGTATACAGTCAGAAGAGATGCAAGTCACAAGTGGGGTACCTCAGGGATCAGTTCTGGGGCCAGTCCTCTTCAGCATCTTCATTAGTGACATTGAAGATGGACTAGAGAGTAAGGCTTGTCTGTTTGCAGATGACACCAAGATCTGCAACACAGTAGATGATCCAGATGGGGTGGGCAGAATGAGAAGAGAGCTGAATAAACTAGCAAAATGGTAAGAAGAGTGGCAACTGGGATTTAATGCTAAGAAGTGCAAGATCATACACATAAGGAAGAGAAACACTGAAGCCTCCTATAGGCTGGGAGGGGAGTTGCAGGCAGTCACAAAGGAAGAAAGAGACTTGGGCATCATCATCACCGATGACCTGAAATCATCCAAGCAGACCTCTAAAGCAGTAAGTAAGGGTAGGGGGATTTTAGGGTTTATTAGTAGGGGTATCACAAGTCATAAGAGGGAAGTAATAATCCCTCTTTACAAGACACTGGTTAGGCCCCATCTGGAGTACTGCATGCAGTACTGGAGGCCACACCTTCTCAAGGACATTAACCAAATTGAGGCAGTCCAGAGAAGGGCAACCAAAGTGGTGAAAGGACTGCATCAGAAGACATATGAGGACAGATTAACACAGCTCAATATGTATACCCTTGAGCAAAAGAGGGAGAGAGGTGATATGATAGAGACAATCAAACACCTTCAGGGCATTAACAAGGTGAAAGAGTCTAACATGTTTAAATATAAGAAAAATAGCAGGACAAGAGGACACTGTATGAGATTAGAGGGAGGCTGATTAAGGGGGATTGTGAGGAAATTCTTTTTCACAGAAAGGGCCATGGATGCATGGAACGGTCTGCTTCAGGAAGTGGTGGCTTTGAATACAGTGCAGGGCTTCAAACTGGCATGGGATAGGCATAAGGGAGCAATACAGATGAGTATGAATAGATAGGCCACTGATAGAGCAAAGGTCAATGGCACATTTACAAGGCAGAAAAAGAAATGGGCAGACTGGATGGGCCCTGTGGTCCTTATCTGCCGTCAACTTCTATGTTTCTATGTTTCTAAATTCCCCCCCCCACAATAGTTGCCCTACTGACCCCTTGCCGACCATGGAAATTTAGTCTCAAATCTCATCCGTTAGATACTGTATTACTGTAGCAATCCTAAAGCCTCCTTGTCCGATTTTCACCCCTCAGCTACCATACTTTTTGTTCTTGGCTCTCATATAGTTTCACTTAGCCCAGTTAGAAATCCTATTGCACTCCAAGCATTACTCAGCTCAGTTAGACAAATAAACAGAACAAATAAATATGTATTATTACAGCAATCATGACAGTATAGCTCAGTACTTAGCTCAATTAGAGAAAGAAGCAGAACAACTAAATCTATTATTATTACAGCAATCCTAAAGTATCCAATCATTGCTTTGTCTGCACTCCAGAGACCCTGCTGTGATAAAGGACCACAGAGGATGCCAGGTGGAAGGTTGGGCAACTTTAAAGTCCCTGCAGAGCTCCATTGAGCTCGCTCATTCCCCTTCTCTCGCTCGCTCATTCTATTTCTCCTGATGCTGCAGGCTACCCTTTTATACTGGGCTCCTGCTTGCATTGGTGCCTTTTCTTGCCACAAAGAAATCCACAGCAGTCCCAACACAGCTCCGTTGTGCTCGCTCACTCCCCCTCTCTCACTCGCTTGTTCTGTTTCTCCCAATGCTGCAGGCTGCCCTTTTGAACTGGGCTCCGTGCCTGTGTTGGCACCTTTTTCTGCCCACAAAGAAATTTGCAGCAGTCCTGACAGAGATCCACTGAGCTCGCCCACTCCCCCTCTCTCATTCACTCATTCTGTTTCTCCCAGTGCTGCAGGCTGCCCTTTCATACTGGGCTCCTGCCTGCATTGGTGTCTTTTTCTGCCCACAAAGTTCACAGCTGTCCTGACAGAGCTCTGCTGAGATCGGTCACTCCCCCCCTCACTCACTCATTATGTTTCTCCTGGCATTGCAGGCTGCCCTTTTGTACTGAGCTCTTGCCTGTATTGGTACCTTTTTCTGCCCTCAAAGAAATCCTCAGCAGTCCCGATAGAGCTCCGTTGAGCTCGGTCACTCCTCCTGACTCACTCACTCGATTTTAATCTGTTCCAAACACTGATTTCCCACAGTGACCGTGCTATTCTGTGCCAGTAGTGCAAAACACATATTTTGGCCAGGATGTGAAAAATGACAGCTGTACTATTCATAAGGAGGTGTGAAAAAATGCCAGTGTTGAAAAGGTGGTGTGAAAATATTACAAATTTGCCAAGTTACAAGGGTGTGTGGAAACAGTTCAATGTACTCTAGCAAACACAGTCATTTTATGGATTTTCATCACCAAATTTCCAACATAGGGATTTTAGGACCTCTGCTCATGAACAGTGTCACTGTCATTTTCTTAATCTGTCCCAAACACTGATTTCCCACAGTGAATGTGCTATTCTGCGCCAGAAGTGAGAAAACACATTTCAGTCAGGATGTGAAAAATGGCAGCTATACTGTCCATAAGGAGGCATGATAAAATTCCAGTGTTGAACATCTGGTGAGACAATATTACAAATCTGAGAAGTTACAAGGGTGCATGGAAACTGCTCAATGCACACTTGTAACACAGTCATTTGATGGACTATCATCACCACATTTTCAACATAAGCATTTTAGGACCTCTGCTTATGAACAGTATCAGTGTCATTTTCTTAATGTGTTTTGAACACTGATTTCCCTTAGCGACCGAGCTATTCTGTGCTGCAAGTCCGAAAACACCAAGCCTCCAAAGGCAGTGGGGGCATTGGCCACAACAGTGCCACACCTCCACAGCCTGCTTCTGCAGCAAGTTGCCGCAACATGTGTCTTGCACATGCACACAATCAACATAAAAAAGGAGAACAGAGCAACCCAAGTTACTACAGACCAATAAGTCTGACAGATTGTACACAGAAGGTTTTCACAAAGATCATTAATAATAGAATTCAGAATGGATAGTAAAAAAGATACATTTGATGAAGCACAAGCAGGTCTCCATACAAAATATTCAATAATTGATCAATGTTTCACTTTAACACACCTGAGACTAGATATTCAAAACTTTGCATTGGGCATGAACCATTTGTGCAGGGCTTGTGTCAGGTTTGAGAGAGTCCACTATCTTCAAAAGGTCAAATAGCGTGGGCTAACTGCATTAGCACTGGGCAAAAGTATAATCTATGCAAGGGGCAAAAAGAGAGGGCATGTACATGAATATAGGGGCAATGTTATATTCAGTGCATTACCACCGCGCAAAGTGGTTTTGCATGACTTGGCACGACATTTTGTTAGTGAAAATTACCACCCAGGAAAAGGTAGTCTTAAATTTGGGCAAACCAGCTTTATGTGACTTTGTGGCTTTGCATGACTTTTGTGCAGCTTTGCATGACCCTAATAGTAAACATTGAAAGAAACAAGACATGGAAGAAACATGTTGTACATGGATGGCACCTCCTATGGTGCCATCATCTGCCACCAGTACCAGCCATGCCGGGCAGTAAGTGGTGACCTGGCACCCAGTGGACACCATGGTAGTATGTCCATACAACACACACCTGCAGACCACCCTTCGGTAGACACCAACAGAATCCATCACACACAGGCAGCACTGAGGGTGTGGAGGGTGTTGAGGGGAGGATGAACAGGTGGCCAGTCTGCACCACATACTGGGTGCAGCTACTAGGCTGGGACAATCCATGCAGTGCAACTAGTCCAGTGCTGGGAATGCCCCAATGCCAGTGTGCCTGTCTGTGGTATGTGCCCCCCAGCCACATACCGCACATCTGTACAGATACCAGAGCACACACAACCAGCAATGTATATGTCACTGTGAGTATCCCATGCCAGTGTTGCAGCATCTGTGGGGTCGTTACAACAGCATAACAGTAATGTCCACTGTCATTACACACCTGCAAGATGGGCCTGTCACTATGTAAGGTGCACCAGTCATTCATGCCCACCTCACCATAGGCATTGATGTGTTCCTCACACTACAGGCCCCCATGTTGCTGCATTGTCTGCTGTGCACTGTAGTGGGAACTACAGTTTGACAACTGCATGCAACACCACCATCTGTATGTGCTGTGTAGTCTTCTGGGCCATAATATTCTATCCAGTTCTATACAAATGTAGCCTGCAGCTACCACCATGCATTTCCAGACTGACCTACAGGTAGAGCTGTGTGTAGACCTTGCTAAGTCTGTTCTTCCAGACTGACCTACAGGTGGAGCTTTGGGACCCTGCAATAGTGCTGGACAAAATGCATGCTAATCTGGATGTTTGCCCAGAGACTGCCTAAGTAGACTCATTTGCATGTCACTGTTGAACATAACAAATGTTTGCCCCGGGCAAATGTTTGCATCACACAAATATCTTTTGAGCCACTCAAATGTTTCAGAAATATGGTAAATTTCTGCAGAATTTCACATGCACTGGTGATTGCAGCTTTAGAGAATCCATTCCTTTGCTAGCACACATTGGCAACATGGTTCACCTTTACCTTCCTTCATGTCACTGTGCACTGGGCTGCTGTTGTGGTTTATACTTCCTGGTTGCTATATTCAGAGCTGTCATATTTTCTGGGCTATTTTCACACTGCACTCCCAGCCCAGTTTGCCCAGCTTCATTAGCATGCTATATTCAGCAGGTTTAGAACCAGGGCTATCCATTTTGATATATTGGTTCTGGGCTAATTTAGCATACCCGGCAGTGCTATTTTAGTCCTGGGGCAAAGGTTTGAATATCTTGCCCCCAATATATAAATATAAATATGTCAAAAAGCAAAACTTATATTGCACTTTTATAGACCTGAAATCAGCATTTGACAAAGTTAACAGAGCTAAACTATGGTGTGTCCTGAGTGAGATAGGTATTGACAATGGATAGTTAGAACTGATTAGCACTTTATACTACGATAATTATACACAATTAAGATACAATTCAAAGGGGGAAAAGCAACCCATTTGAGACCAATAACGGGGTAAGGCAGGGGTGTACATTGTCACCCATTTTATTTATTTTGTATTTTGACCAAATATTGAGAAAAATGTATGATACCAGTTTCCATATGCCAAGGATAGGTAATCAGGCATGCCAGTACTTGTCTAATGCTGATGACATAGTTTTGATGTAAACTAGTTATTTAGGAGTAAAAAGAATAATTGGAAAATTTTCAGAATACAAAAAAGTAGATCTGCATATTAGCTATAACAAAACTAAAGTTATGGTTTGTGGGAAAACAAATAAATACACATATCAGGTAAAAGAAAATAAATTACAAGTGGTTAATGGATTTTGTGATTTAGGGATTCATATTACAAACGCTTTAAAATCAGGTGAACGTGTTAAAGAATTAGAGCTCAAAACAAAAAAGATTTTTACCAGCTATGACCACATTTTTATATAAATATGGAGGACACTCTTTAATAGGCTACTTGAAGGTAATAAATGCCAAAATACGCAGCCAAATTATATACGGGGCTGAGATTTGGGGAGAGTATGAAAATAGAAATATCGACAAGTGTTTGAATATATATTATAAAAAAATCCTGGGAATTCCAATGGCACACTATCAGCGGATGTTAGGGCAGAGCTAGGGCAATATAAAATGGAAAGCCAGATTAAAACAAGACATGTCAATTACTGGATGAAGGCATATGCAATGCCAAAGAACAGGATATCTTGGAAATGTACAGAAGAATCCATAGAATATATGCAAAAGGTATAATATTCCCAAATACAGAAACAGTAGAGAAAATAATGAAACCCAGTGACTTAATGCACTGTCTTATGGATATATTTAAATTCTGTAAACAGAATAAAAAATGCCTATGGATGGCAAAAAATTAAAGAACTCATAAATTGGAAAACTATTTAATACAAATTAAAGACCCTAGGAAAAGGAAAAGTATCATTTGATTCTTGGAGGTTCTACCACTTATCAAAACCAGATCTATATTCCGCAAAATGGATTTTATTCATTTTCCATGTGAGTTGTTTTTTTTATCTTTTAGATTAATAATTGGACTAAGTTTAGGATTTTTTGCTAACAGCATAATGGCTTTATTGGTTTCAAGATCCTCATCTTGGTCAGCAAAGACAGAGACATGTCATTGGAAATCACCCACAGTATTCTCACCTGCATCCTCCTCCCATACCTTCACCTCTCCCTTTACGGTATACATGCCAACAGGACAGAATTAGTAAAATTTATCATTGTGGTATTGCTGCTATACCTGATCAAACTCATAAATCTTACCAGCATTGGTAAACCTACATTAGTTATTGAATCACGTAATAAGAATAGAGCACTTTTTGGACCTTAGATAAAAATTCTTGCTCAGACAGTTGAAGCCTTATACTCCAAAACAAAGTGCTTCGTTCATGGTACTGGACTTATGCTAAGCTAAAACCTTAGGATTGCTGCCAGAAGACAGATGCTGGTGATGTGAAGCTTCAGTGAGCTCTCTGTTTCATATATAATGGTCCTGCCCTGCCCATCCCTGCAGCCTTACTGGAAGGTGATGAAAAATGACTACCAGGTGGTGGTGGGCCCTGTGTACACTCTAAGTCTGCAACTCCTTCTTCTTACGGTTCCTCTCTGTTATCATTTAAAATTACCCCAAGCTACAATGGTTTCTAGTTGTCGGGGTAGAGGCTAAGTGCCTCCTGCTCTGTAAGTGGAGGAGAACTATTGTAGCCACTCAGAAGGAATGAATGGATATGATTGCCTCTTTGATAATACTTACCAGACTGCCCCAGGAATACGTTAGGAACATTATATAAATGTTGGGAATTTTATCTGACTTTCCTCATGTGTTCTTTTGACACCAGTTGGCCTCATCAGGAGGATAAGGAAATATTGGTTTCTACATTTTCTTCTGCACTGTATCCCACTCCCTTTGTGCTCCAGAGAATGAGCTACCCCATCAAAATTCAGTTTGGGTCTGCTGGTTGTATTGTACTCTCTGCACAAGTGTGTGTTGGATAAGAATGATATATGCTACCTACTGTATGTAACAGAAAATATAACTATGCTTACTCGCAATACAGTATATGGTTAAGCCTAATGATGCATGAAAATTGGTGGCTGCACTAAGCTTTCCATGCACATTCTAAAAGTTGTTGTGCACATTCTAAATGTGCACATTCTAAATGTTGTTGTGCATGGTTTACAAAAGGAAGTACCTGGCAATGTGGCCGGTGCTGTCATCCACCTATGAAACCAGCTTGTGCTTTCCCTCTTGAACATCTCTCATGGCTCCATAGTGGTCTGCCTTCAGAAAAAAGCCGCAGTACAAAGAAAATGTTAAAAAAAACGGCGGTCCTTCAAAGTGAGTCAGGCAATCACCATTGTCAGAATATGGTGAACGGATGGACACAAATACTGCACAGCTAAAAATAGAACAATTACTTTTCCCAGATTGAACTCTCTCTCTCTATCTCTCGAACTTCCTTGAGTGCTTCACAGAAGTCTCTCATCTTGGAAACTTGTGGTAAGCCAGCGGTCCTTCAAATCTCCTCCCATCTGTGAAAACTGCCACAGAGACTGATAAAAATTGTGCTCTCTTGTGAAGTTCTCACCCCATGATAAAATGGCAACAGAAAGTCATGAGAAGAGACTGCTGTAGCACAGTTAGTCAAGTACTCTCCCACAGTAAAAAAACTTCACCACAAAAGAAACCAGTATTCATTGAAAATCTAGAGCAACCATGCTCCTGGTGAAAAGAACACATCAGGAATAGAACCCAGGATCTGTTCTTGTTTGGAACTCCTTGACCGCTGTAGCTCCTTCAAAATCAGAGCACTATGATTCTCAGAAAACAAAGGAAAAGCAACATGTTAGCAGCAGTGTTCTCAAAAGAAATGACATACAGATAAAGGCAGACATTCATAGAAACAACAAAGAAATCTTCAGTCATTTTTCTCTATTTTTGAGGGGGAACCATATACTATAACAAAGTATGAACTCCCACACACAACTTGCCTTATGTTTCCATCTTGGGGTTGAAATACCAGCATGAACCTCTTGAGCTTCACTCTTGAAGTCCATACACTGGTATCCCAATTCCTTGATGGAAACACAGGCTCATTGTGTGTGGGTGCCCATACTTTATTCTTTATGTATTAACTAGGTTAAAATACTGTACACCATTGCTGTTAATTGATTTCACTGATGTAGCTATGACTGTCTATCTTTTATATTCAATAAAAATGATTAACAGCAAAAAAGGAGGAATACCATATTTTATAGAAGAAAAGCCCTCAAATTAAAGCTGCAGACAATAATGAATAATTTTAATAAAACCACCATCAAATATAACCCACAGCTCCTAATAAGGGTTTAAATCATTTCAGATAAAACACTGTAGGTAGGACTGTTTGATCTTTATCTACTTAAATATAAATATTACTGTGTATCATTTTAAATTTATGATCTTAGCTGATGTTTTAATGCTTATCTTTCTATAAAGTAGGCTAGTAACAATATACTTGACCAAATTCAGAATGTGTAATATTTTATGTAACACACGAACAGTTTGATTATGCAGTACAAGCCACTCTAATACACATCACCCTTGAACAGAAGCCACATGTCAAAATACAAAGCCATGACTTCTATTCAGTGAAATACAGTATAGTATATATCATAGTCAATATACATTTCCAGTGTTGGGAGTCCAGTTTAACCCCACATAGCTCTTTGTGGCCAAATTTAAATTCTTAACATTAATATTAAGTGGTAGTCTGACTACTATTATAAGGCCACCCTGAAATCTACCATTGTTTTAAGTCAAAAAACAAATTAACAGTAGTATGAAAAACTGTAACAATGTATTACATTATTGCTTATCCATATTTCTTGGCATAAAAAGATGTTGTAGCCTAAGAAAAAATAATTTTACCCATTATCAGCTAATTTAGATGGAATTTCACCTACATCCCATGATATGACTTGAGCTATCTTTTCCATTATTATTTATTCTCCCTGAAATAGCTATTTAGTTGCTTTCATGATAATTATTATTAAGTCAGCACTTGACATTTGAGCCCAGGACTACATATGCATTAACTGAATAAGATCTTAACAAATTTGGAATTGATATACAGTACTTGCGTCCTCAAGTGTACAGTTTGATTGAACAATCTGAGCATTTTGACTAGGAATATCAGAATCAATTATTGTGGAAATAGATACTGAGCTGCATGTCAGAGATTCATCCATGTTCTTTAGGGAAGTTCCTATTGGATCTATCCTCTAACTGTTTAATAAGATGGTATCTGCTAATGCTCTACTCTTGAACGTAAGATGTACATTATTTGTGGGCAATGAAAATAGTCATCATTTATGTTTATGCGTGTAACACCATTTCTGCCCAACTAAATGCCTAATGGCTTAGACAATAAAACATGTATATTCCTCTTAGTTTCCCAATATACTGTATTCCTGATGATGAATTTTTAAACAAAAGTAGAATAGAGTTTTCTCATCCTTTGGTTATGTTTAAATCACTTTATGCCCTCACCTCAGTGTCCATATATAGCAATGATATCACTTTCTGTATATGATTTCTGTCTATGTTTGACTTTTGGTTTTTTATAATTGATTCTTGCAGCTCAGGAGGCATCAGTGTAACCCCAAAAAGCAATTGCTGATTGATTCTCCTATGACTGTAAGTTAATTATACTGTCAGAAAAAAATGGTCAGCTTATCTGATTTTATTGTTCATTCATGTTTTTAAATGTAAAGTTCCATAGTTTCATTTTCTGTCATAATAAATAAAAATATAAGTTTCTCTTTCAGAGTCTGTGTTCTCTTTTTTCATTAACAAACCCATTCATGATCTTGCAAGCATCTTGAGTTATGAATGAAGCATATGACATCTGTTCCTTTATCACTTTTTTGTTATTTTTTCAACATTTGTATGTGAGTCATGATCCTATTGAACTTGGTCAGGCAAATGGTTAGCATTACTAGACTGAGGATATTAAACATTATGAGAGATCAGTGGTTTGGAGCACTGATGAAAATTCACATGAATAAGCAGTTATTTCTTCTTTGGTTTCCCAGGTAGTATTACTTACCATAGAAACATAGAAACATAGAAACATAGAATTTGATGGCAGATAAGGACCACTTGGCCCACCCAGTCTGCCCATTTCCCTACCTACTGGATAAGCTGCAGATCCTAGTTAACCAGCAGCCTACTTCTTCCTACCCCCACCCCCCAGAATTGCCTTATGACTATCCCATGCATGCTTGAATTCCACCACTGATTTTGACTCCACAACCTCCTCCGGAAGGCCATTCCATGCATCCACAACCCTCTCTGTGAAAAAATACTTCCTTAAATTACCTCTGAGCCGCCCCCCCTCTATCTTCAAATTGTGCCCTCTTGTTCTTGCACACCTCTTTTTTTGAAAGATACTACCCTCTTGGACTTTGTTGATTCCCTTGAGGTACTTGCCCTCTCACATTGCTTGCCCATCTTTAGGTCATCTGATATGACTACCCCCAGGTCCCTTTCCATTTTTGTTGTTGTTAGTATCTCACCCCCCATTGTGTACTCTTCCCCTGGGTTTTTGTTTCCCAGGTGCATTACCTTGCACTTCTTAGCATTAAATCTAAGCTGCCATACATTTGACCATTCCTCTAACCTTGCCAAGTCCCTTCTCATCCTTTCCACCCCACCCTGTGCATCAACTCTGTTTCAGATCTTAGTGTCATCTGAAAAGAGACATACTTTTCCTTCCAGTCCTTCTGCAATGTCGCTTATAAAGACATTGAAGAGGACTGGTCCTAATACTGAACCCTGCGGTACCCCACTAGTAACCCTCCTTTCTTCTGAGTGGGCTCCATTTACTATTACCTCTGTGTCCTATTCTCCAGCCAATTCTTTTACCAGGCTGTCATCTTGGGACCCACTCCCAGGCTGGCTAACTTGTATATTAATCTTTGTGTGGGACTGTGTCAAATGCCTTGCTAAAGTCTAGGTAGGCCATGTCCACAGCCCCTCCCTGATCTACTACTTTGGTCACCCAGTCAAAGAAATCTATCAGATTCATCTGGCATGACCTTCCGCTGTGAATCCATGCTGCCTAGGGTCCTGTGCCCTCTGGCCTCTAGATACTAAACAATTCTTTCCTTTAGAAGTGATTCCATCATTTTCCCTATCACTGAGGTTAAACTAACAGGTCTATAGTTTCCTGCTTCTGCCTTGCTCCCACTTTTGTGAAGGGGAATCACATCTGCCTTCCTCCAGTCCTCGGGTACCACCCCATCCTCCCATGATTTGTTAAAAAGGGTAGTCAGTGGTGTCACTAGTTCTACCCTTAGTTCTTTTAGAATTCTGGGATGAATACCATCAGGCCCCATTGCTTTGTCCACCTTCAGTTTTAAGAGTTCTTTCAGAACCCTTTCTTCTGTAAATGGGCCAGTATCAACTTCTGTATCCAGAGTGTTACTACTGTTTGTTTTATGTACCTCCCCCTCTTCCTTTGTAAATACTGAGCAAAAATATTTGTTTAGTATCTCTGCCTTTTCACAGTCTCCCTCTTCCCATCCTCCGTCCCCTTTATTAAGCCTCACTATCCCTCCCTTGGTCTTCCTTCACTCCCTGATGTACCTATAAAAGGTTTTATCCCCCTTCTTAACTGAGTTGGCTATCTTTTCCTCGGTTTGGGCCTTTGCTGTTCTGACTGCCTTCCCAGCTTCCTTTTGCTTTAACTGATACAGTTCTCTGTCCTGCTCCTTCTGCGATTCCTTGTACTTCCTGAATGCTTTCTTTTCTCTTGAACCTTCACTGCCACTTCCTTTGAGAACCATAGTGGTTTCTTACATCGTCTTGTTTTGTTTATTTGCTTCACACAAAGGCTCGTACCTCTGTGATGGCAGTTTTATTATTCCCCATTGTTCTTCCACCCCTCCTTCCTGCCCATTTGCTAGTGCATTCCTTAGGCACTCACCCATTTTAGTAAAGTCAGCCCTCCAAAGTCCAGTACTTTTGTCTTTGTATGGCTTGACTCTATTGCTGTGTTTATTGTGAACCATACTGTACGATGGTCGCTAGTTCCCAGATGGCTACCCACTTACATCTGTGATCCTCTCTCCATCTCCATTTGAGAGTATCAAGTCTAATATTGCTCCCTCCTCGAGTGGGCTCCAGTACTAGTTGTCTAGGCATGCCCCTGTAGGGCATCTAGAATAACTGCACTCTTCAAGTGGCAGCTGCAACTGCACTCCAGTTAACATCTGGCATATTCAGATCACCCATCAGCAATATCTCCCCTTTTTCTGCCATTCTAAGTATACTTTCTATCATTTCCTTGTCCATTTCCTCCCCCTGAGAAGGGGGTCTGTATACAACCCCTGTGTGGATTGTGGTGCCATTGCCTGTCTCCAAATTTACCCACAGTGCTTCTTCTCCTCCCTGTTTACCCTTTTGTTCTGTTGCTTTTATTCCTTCCCTTATGTAAAGAACTACTCCTCCTCTTCTTTTACACTCCCTGTCCCTCCTGTAGATAGTGTATCCTGGTATGTTTACGTCCCAGTCATGGTTTTGTGTGTACCATGTTTCTGTGACTGCCACAATATCCAGATGTTCCTCCTCCATCAAGGCCACTAATTCAGGAAGCTTGTTACCTAGACTACGGGCATTGGTACTCATTGCTCTCCATTTTTTGATGGCTTTACCTTCTGTTGCAGCATCCCCCACTAACCGTTCTACCCTGGTCTTTTTCTCATTTAGTACCCTGTTTTGTAGGGAGAGGCTTTTACCTTCATGAAAAGCGTATTCTGTTCCACTCTTTTGGCCATTTATTCTTATTAATGTGCCCTTGTTATGGGATCACTAATGGCTTTATTTTAAATCTTTTATTTTTTTATGTTTCATATTCTGAACCTTTTGGTTCCATGAGGAACATTGGTTTATATTTCCCTCATTTTCAGGAGGAATGTTCTTATAAAATATGGGAGGGAGATTATCCTGGATTTCTCTCATTTCTACTGTAATTGAAGTATGTTTTGATGGTATATCCATTACAATTTTGGATCTGAGTCTACTCTAAGCTATTCATCAAAATTTGATTTACAAAATATTTTAAGAGTAGCTTGCTTGTTAAACAGCTCTTATATTAGCTATGGTCTCCTTCATAGTCCATAATGTATCCAAACTGACTTTGTTTGCTTTGCATAGATCTGCAGTGAAACCAAATTGTTCAATGCTCAAATTGGATGTGATGGGAATCACTGGAATATCCACTCTATCATTCTTTACTCTCTGAGATAGAGACCCATCACCTGCTGATGCACGTAAGTTTGAAGAGTTGGAGAGAGAAAGATTCTAACACATGTTTGCTTACTAACATTGGCCTTTTATCATGATTGGTAAGTAAACTGTTGGGAAGCAGTTTATAAGCCATTTATGGTGGTGGATAAGTCAAAACCCATTGAAATTACAGTTTTTGTTTGTCCAAAAAAATGCAAGCAGGAAGACAGTTTTCATGCCAGGGATGACAGCAGGGAAGGTATGCCAAAGAACCATAGGGATAGTAAGGGGATTTGGAGGGAAAGTAACCATAGTTATATACCTTGGTACCAATGACCTATCCAGGTAGGAGTTGTGGGTAGTAGAAGATAGAGTCAGGGTGATAGGGAGGACCTGCAGGGAGGTGCCAATATAGCTGACATTCTCAGAGGTGTTTCCAGTGCCAAGGACCAGACAGTCAGGAAGAAAAGTATAGAGAAAGCCAATGATTGGCTGAGGGGATGGTGCAAGGAGGAAGGGTATGTCTGTTTTGTGGACTGGGGGAGGCCTGGTCAAATAACATACATTTTGCACCAGACAGCCTACACCTCGGAAGGGTGCATTGAAGGTCTTCAGAAAAAAACTGGGAGGATACAGCCTGCTTAATGGTATGATGGCATTGTCTCCACTTGTGACATCGATGCCAAATTATCAATAAATGTGTACTGTTCTGATTTCTAGCTCTTGCCATTTACAGTACAAAGAAAACCAAAAGCAAGCAAGTTAAATAAAATTTAAACCAAAAATGCTCCCATTGTTAATACAACATATACATTGACTACAAATATCTAAATAATAGAAATTAGCTTATAAAGTTTCAATATTGTTAATTATCAAAACAGACTGAAGTCTTATAGTTTAGCTAAGTTTATAAAAAGCTTAACTTCAAAGGAGGCTTTTTTTATTCAATTCACAATATGTTGCTCAAAGTTTCAACCAATCTTAGTAAAAGAAAGTTATTTAAAGGTATTTTCAAATGCATCTTTCTTGAGTCATTGTATGTCTTCACTTAAGATTTCTGGGTGGAGAAGATTCTTTGCTGGAGATAAGCCAGGCCACAATAACAGATACAGACTGTTCTTAAAAGTGCTTCTGCTTGGGCCGGCCCATTAGCGCAGGTGTAGGATTTCCACTGCTGATGCTGGCAACCTGGGTTTGAATCCAGACTTGGGCCATTGGAGATCCGGGGGAGGACTGAGTATCCTATAGACTGCTCTCCTCCTCCTCTGGGGGGGGGAGCTGTGATTGAGTGTCCAGTGCAAAAGTGAAAACCCCAGCAGAGGTTGGGGGATCCGATACGACTGGTACCTGATATATGAGGAGGCGGCATAGATGTTAGGTTCGTCCCACTGATGTATTTGCACATCCTGCCTCCTGAGGGGATTAACATGCATAGAAAATTCTGCCTGTCCCACAAAGGACGCCACCTCCTGGTACCGCAGCCACCCAAAGTACCCTGACCCAGACTGAGATAGTATGCCACTGGATGGCCCACCCCCAGAGCCCCACTGGGGGGGGGGAGACTAGGGAGCTCTGCCAGTCATGGTAATGTGACCTGGACCTGTCTCCATGGGGTGGGGTCATCTCAGTGGCCCTTCCTAATGGGGGTAAGCCGGGGCAAATCTGGGATATTTTAAGGGGGGCAAGGTGGATCCGAGAGATAGGGCTGATAATATGGGAAGGGGGCACCAAAAAAAAAAGTACTTCTGCTCTCAGCTAAAAAATAGCTCTCCACTCAATCAGAAATTAAAAATGAAATAGCAAGTCTTATGTTTTGAAGCTTAATTCATTTAAAAGGGTCTTAAATCACTAGACGTGATTACTTTTAATGGAATGCTGTACCTAGTTGGCATACAGTGACTAAAATTAATTGCAAGCCCACATTTGAAATGTCTTGCTAAATAATATTAAGCAATGAGGTACGATCAGAGGTTATGTTATGTTCTAGTTAGTCATCACTGGAGGTGTAATGTGGCATGAAGTACAACCGAGTGCCAGATGCCCCAAGGGGGCAAGTAACTTAAACATTAACATAACCACTGGGAGTACCTTATTGCTATTATTAAAATATAAATACAATAACTTTGTACAACATTTACCATTTTTGTAATTTATTTATGTCAAAAATGGATTTGATTTCAAATAGTCCATCCACTGTCTGCATTCCTAGTTGAGGTGCACATTGCCAAGGAGTATCAGTGTAACATTGTACATGAGCTTGCTTACTATCTCCAGGGTGACAGGATTCCATATGCATTTAGTTGTCTACTAGTCATAGAAACATAGAAAAATAGACTTTGACAGCAGATAAGGACTGCTTGGTCTACCCAGTCTGCCCATTTCCCTAACTATTGGATAAGCTGCATACCCTAGTTAACCAATAGCCTACTTCCTCCTACCATCCACTGTAATTGCCTTATATCTGTCCCATGCATTTTTGAATTTTCCCACTGTTTCTGAGCCCACAACCTCCTCAGGAAGGCTGTTCCATGCATCCACCATCCCCCTCCATGAAAAAAAATACTTCCTCATGTTGCCTCTGAGCCACCCCCCCATCTTCAAAGTGTGCTGTCTTGTTCTTGCACATCTCTTTTTCTGAAAGATGCTACCCTCTTGGACTTTGTTGATTCTCTTAAGGTACTTGAAAGTTTCTATCACTCCCCCCTTTTCCTCAAGGGTATACATATAGTGTTAAGCTCTTTTAGCCTCTCTTCGTATGGCTTCTGGTGCAGACCCTGCACCATTTTAGTTGCCCTCCTCTGGACTGCCTCCATCCTGCCTATGTCCTTGTGGAGATAGTGTCTCCAAAACTGTACACAGTACTCCAGATGGGGTCCCACCAACTTTCTGTACAGAGGGATAACAACCTTCTGTTTTCCACTGGTGATACCTCTTCCTATACATCCCAGTATTCCCCCAGCCCTCCTTACTGCCTTCTCACATTGCTTGCCTACCTTAATGTTGTCTGATATGACTACCCCCAGGTCCCTTTCCATTTTTGTTGTTGTTATTGTCCCCCCCATTATGTACTCTTCCCCTGGGTTTTTGTTTCCCAGGTACATTACTAGGCACTTCTTTGCATTGAATCTAAGCTGCCATACTTTTGACCATTCCTCCACCCTTGACAAGTCCCTTCTCATCCTTCCACCCCCACTTGTGTATCAACCCTGTTGCAGATCTTTGTGTCTGCAAAGAGGCATACTTTTCTTCCCAGACCCTCTGCAATGTCACCTATAAAGACATTGAAGAGGACCAGTCCCAGTACTGATCCCTACAGTACCCCATTAGTAACCCCCTTTCTTCAGAGTTTACTCCATTTACTATTACCCTCTGTGTCCTGTTGTCCAGATAATTTGTTACCCTGGCTACCACCCTGGGACTCACTCCCAGACTGGCTAACTTGTTTCTTAATCTTTTGTGTGGGACTGTGTTAAATGCCTTGCTGAAGTCTAGGTAGGCCATATCCACAGCCCCTCCCTGATCTGTACTATGGTCACCCAGTCAAAGAAATCTATTAGATTTGTCTAACATGACCTTCCCACTGTGAATCCATGCTGCCTTGGGTCCTTTGCCCCTCTGGGCTCTAGGTATTCAACAATTCTTTCTTTCAGAAGTGATTCCATTATTTTCCTTACCTCTGAGGTCAAACTAACAGGTCTGAAGTTTTCTGCTTCTGCCTTGCTCCCACTTTTGTGAAGGAGAAACACATCCACCCTCCTCCAATCCTCAGGTACCACACTATCCTCCCATGATTTGTTAAAAAGGATAGTCAGTGGTGTCACTAGGTTTTGCCTTAGTTCTTTTAGAATTCTGGGATGAAAGCCATCAAGCCTAATTGCTTTCTCCACCTTGAGTTTTTAAGAGTTCTTTCAAGACCCTTTCTTCTGAGAATGGACTGGTATCAACCCCTCAGTCCAGAGTGTTTCTATTGTTTGATTTAAGTACCTCCCCCTATTCTTCTTTTGTGAATACTGAGCAAAAGTATTCATTCAGTATCTCTGACTTCTTACCGTCACCCTCTGCCGACCCCACCTCCCTTTATTAAGCCCCGTCCCTCCCTTGGTCTTTGTTCACTCCCTATTGTGCCTACAGTATAAAAGGTTTAATCCCCATTCTTAACTGAGTTGGCTACCTTTTCCTTGGCTTGGGCCTTCGTTATTCTGACTGTCTTCCCCACTTCCTTCTGCTTTGACTGATACAGTTCTCTGTCCTACTCCTTCTGGAATTCCTTATACTTCCTGAATGCTATCTTTTTCTCCCTAACCTTCCCCATCACCTCTTCTGAGAACCAAAATGTTTTTTTACTTTGTTTTGTTTATTTGCTTCACACAAAGGCTTATTGTCTCTATGATGGTAGTTTTTGTTTTCCCCATTGTTCTTCCACCCCTCCTTCCTGCCCATTTGCTAATGCATTCCTTAGGCACTCACCCATTTTGCCAAAGTCAGCTCTCCTAAACTCCAGTATCCTCGCTTTTGTATGGCTTGACTCTACAGCTGTGTTTATCATGAACCACACTGCTTGGGGTTTGCTTGTTCCCAGATGGCTACCCACTTCTGAATCTGTGATCCTCTCTCCATCCCTGTTTGAGAGTACTAGGTCTAAGATTGCTTCTTCCTGAGTGGGTTCCAGCACTAGCTGTCTGAGGCATGCCCCCTACAGGGCATTGAAAATGATCCTGCTCCTGGTTGTGGCTGCAGCAAATGTGCTCCAGTTAACTTTTGGCATATTTAGATCCCCCTGAACAATATCTTCCCTTTATCTGCTATTCTAGGGATGCCTTCTATCATTTTCTTGTCCATTGCCTCCCTCTGAGATGGGAGTTTGTATACAACTCCCAAGCAGATTGTGGTGCCATTTCCTCGAGGATATGTGACAAAATTTAGGATCCCATTCATCTGTGCATGTTCCCCTTAGTAACATGAGATGCATTTTATATTAAAAAGTTTAATAATAGCATGTTTGAAATGTGCTATGAGAGACTGGTTACAAAAGTGCAGAGCAAGAAATCAACATGAGTGCCCCCTTGTTCAGTGAGAGCTGCATCTGGGTGGGGGTACATTGTCTGTGATCGAGAAGAAGTTTGCATATGAATGTGTGGCATGGGTTAGGGGAGGCAGAGAAAGGGTTCTGTTTCTGGTCTCCTGAATAATACCTCTTTCTTCTTCTTCTCCCCCCCCCCCAAGTTTTTTTTTTTTGGCAGGGACAGCATGGAAATAAAATTTAACCCCTTCCCTAAGTTTCTAATTTTCCCGGTGATCTGGCCCCCCAGCCATTCAGAGTTAGTTATATTAATAATGGGGGCGCAGGGGGCATAGGCGCTCTACAAAAATAAAGTGTAGAGCATGTAATTTAATAATGGTAGTGGTCGTTGGTGTGGTTTCTGATCATTACCATTGGCACTGTTTGGTGTCATGGTGTTTTGAACTGGCACTGTATTTTACAGCATTGTTTATGCTGTGCTGTTCTAGACAGTACTGTTCTTGCTGTCGCTATTGTAACCTAGTGCCCTTTCCAGGTGGCCATTAGTTCAGATTTCCATGTGGGCCCCCTACATTCCAGTCCAACCCTGAACTTTTATCTACCAGTGTTGGCTCTATGAGCTCTTTTTTATGAAAACTAGAATCCTTCCTTTCTCCATGAAGAGTAATGAACTTGGCCCTGCTCTCTTTGTTACCTATTCAGAGGACACAAGTTGAAGTCCATGTCAGTCTCCTTATAAGGATGATGCCAAATTTTTTAAGCATAAGGAGGTTAATAAAAAAAATTCTTATTAAAAGTTTATCAGTTTTATTTAAAATATATTTCTAACTCTGTTATATTTGATTTAAACTGAGCAATTCTTGAAGCTTTACAGTGATATTATAAATGTGCTCAAATTAGCTTTAACATAGACCATCAATGCTCATTCTAGTCCGCTTTTGTTATTCTGACTTTTAGTAGCATTGGAAGGCAATGTTATTGATGCAGAATATTCATTTCACAAACTAACAAAACAACATGAGCACAGTCATTAGAGCACTTACATTAATTAAGTTTAGCTTGGTAATTTGTCTCCTTTTTAACTAAATTGAATAACCACTAGAGAGCATAAGCAAGCAACGATGGAGGCCAAGTGCCTTGGCTAAATGCTGAGGTGATCAGTGGTTCAGTATTAGCCTTCCTTACCCCTTATCACTTTCTAGTACAGCCCAACTACAGCCCAAATAAAATCTAAAGCACAGCAGCAGTAACTTAATAAAAGTAATTCAAAGAGATAAAATGTTAAAATACTGTTAACGTGTTAAATCCTCTGCAGTATTAATGTTATTAATTTAGTAATATTAATAATACTTTATAATAATAATAATAAAATAGGAATGGTAAAAATAGAGAATGAAGCTGTACGAAGCTACACAAAACCACAGAGATCTTGCTCCTCACACATTGTAGTAGACATTAAGGCTGAGCTTCAACACCAAAGAGGCAAAGAAAGGTGTCAGCAGAAAAAGGTTTAAAGTTCATTGTGACTTCCAATTTCCTACCTAATCCAGTCCACCTAGGATTGTGTGGAATGTGGAATGTGGAATTCAGCTGGTGGCAATTCTGCTTCCGAAATGCTTTCCAATTTTTTTTCAATTCTATAGAATCCTGCAAAGCCCTTCTGTGTAAGCAATGGAATGATTTTCCACAGATCATGTAAAATGAGGAAATTGTATCTACAGATTGCAGAATAACAATCCTTACTTTATGTAAATGTGGATTATCATTCTGTAAAAAACATTTCCCATGTGAAATGTTGAATTCTTCTACAGAGGGAATTTGATAGGAACAGAACACTCCACACAGCACTAATTCTAACCGAATGTATCATTGGACATGTTTTTACCAAATTTCTATTGACAGATCATCCCATTCCAATTGGCCCCCACCTCTTCCCAGCCTTTCTTTTCACTAGCCCCATAGATCTATCTGACACTCTATTAAAAGTCATAACCATCTCAGTGCTTACCGCCTCTCTGGGCAGACTGCTCTATATTTCTGTGATATTTTCCCTAAAGAAGTACTTCCTCACATCCTTCCTGAATTTACCCTCAACCATCTTATGGAGGTCTGCCCTAATTATTGGGTCCTCACAGTGTTGGAACAGGTTCAACACTCTACCTTGTTTATTTCTCTCAGGTATTTAAAGGTTTCTATCAAGTCCTTTCTCTTACTCCTGGCTTGCTGTGAGTACGTGTTCGGACTGAATCTGTGTTCTTCATATTTTTCCCCCTGATGACCCTGCATCATCTTTGTAATTCATCTTGAGGCAGACTCTGTACTATCGTTATACTTTTTCAAGTGTGGGCTCTAGAACTGGACACAGTACTCTGTGTGTGTGGCCTCACTAAGAGCCCATAGCGAGAACAACAATACCTCCTATCTCATCTGAGTATCCTGTTTGCCTTCCTTAGTGCCCTGGTGCACAGGGCATTTGGATTAAAGCTATCACTAATTTTGACCCCTTAGTGGTCATGCTGATTCTTTTTTCAATCCCTAATCAGGTAACTTGTTCTAAGGTTACCCTGCTAATGTGTATACATTTGCACTTTTTAGCAATAAACTTCTGTTGCCTTACCTTGTATCCTCCTTTAAGTATTTCAGATTTCCTGCTTATATCAACAATCCACTGTTTGATGCCTAACCTGCCTTGACTTTAGGGTCAACTGCAAAGAAACAGATTTTACCCTTGATCCTGATACCTATTTTGCAGATAAAGACACTAAAAAGTAATAGGTTCAACATGGATCCAAGTGGCACACTAATTGTGATCTCCCTGACCTCTGAGCACTCTTTGTTAATTACAAATGTCCAAGTCCTTTCTCTTGGCCATTTTGCTACTCACCTGGCTAGCTTTATGCCCTCCCCTAGGGCCCCAGCTTCCTAACAAGCCATCTGCATGGTATCAAATTAAAGGCCTTACCAAATACATCACATCAACCATCTGTCTGTTGTTCATAAGCTTTGTTGCAATAAATTGATTGCTTTAGGGAGTCACTGATATTAACTCTAAGATCTCATTCCTCAGATGTGGTACTGATTTGCACCCCTCCCATCCAGTACTTCATCCTGGGGTTCATGTTCTCTAGGTGCATCAGTCTTGCAATTTGTGGCATTGAATTTCAGTTGCCAAACCCTTGACCACCCCTCTAGCTTTTGGATGTCTCTCTGCATTTCTTTTATTTTTCCATTATTATCCACACTCCCACAGATTTTAATGTCATCTGCAAAGAAACACAACATTCCCTGGATCCCCTCACCAATGGTGCTGAAGAACAAGCTGAAGAAGACCAGACCCAGGACAAATTCCTATGGAACCCTTCCTGTGATCTCCTCTTCTGATTTAATCCTGTTAACCACTTACCATCTGCTGCTTCCACTGTAGCCAGTTACCTACCGAGTTTACTATGACCTTAGCCACACCCGGAACTTCCATCTTCTTTAGCAAGTGTCTTTTGGATACTGAGTTGAAAGCCTTGCTGAAGCTGAAGCAGAGCAAATCCACAGTGTGGCCCCTATCCAATTCCCTCACCACCCAGTCAAAGAAAACTATTAGGTTAGTTTGACAAGATCTTACTACAATGAATCCATGCTGCTTACTATCCTGGAAACTGTTGCTCTCCAAATAGTCCATGAGATCCTCTTTGACCAGTGAATCCATCAGTTTTCCAACAATAGAGGTAAGACGGACAAGTCTGTAGTTCCCTGCTTGTTCCTTGTCCCTCTCCCCATGGAACAAAACTACTTCTGCCACCCACCAGTCTTTTGGAACCACCTCTGTCCCTAGATATCTGTTAAATAGACCTATAAGGGATCAGTCAGTGCTGCTGCAAGTTCTCTGAGTATCCTCTGATGCAAACTATCTGGTCCTGGGGCCTTATCAATCTTTATGGCTGCCAGCACTTTCAGGCCCCTTTCAATAAATGCTGGCTGTCTCATCTCCGAAACCCCTTTAATGGCTGCTTTGATGCCACTATCTGTGAGTGGTCCACCATCCTTCCTAGTGAAAACTGACCAAAAATTATCATTTGGGATGGTGGCCTTTTGCCCATCTGCCTCAGTAACCCTGTCCCCTTCCATTAACCTCACAATTCCTCTTCTTTTTCCTTTTTTTTACTAATATGCCTGAAGAACTGTTTTTCTCTGCTCTTGACCCCCACAACATGCAGCTCTGTGTCTGCTTTTGCATCCCTAACTGGCTCTTTGTTCCCTGTTTTTCAACAAATATTCTTCCAATTCTTTCTCCCCCTACTTTTCTTTACATTTGTAGAAATCCTTTTTCCTGGCCATCCCCACTTCCTTGATACTTACCAAAAACCATAGTAGTCTCTTGAAACTGTCCTTTTTTGTTACCGTTCTCACGAATACCTTGTATGCCCCAACAGTTTCCCCTTAATTGCCCCACTTCTCTCTTTCACCCCATCCATGTTGTCCACCCCACTAGCTTATTTCTGACCAGTTCCTTAAGCCTATTGAAATATTCCCTTCTCAAAGCAAAAACTTCAGCTCTCAGTTGAGGTTTGCTAGACCCAAAAGACAGCTCGATCCAAATAGAGTTATGGTCACTGTTCCCTAAGGACTCCCCTACTTTCATGGCTCCTACAACCTCTGAGTTGGTGAGCACCACATTGAGAATTGTAGTCTGACTGATGGGCTCCTTAATTAACTGTCCCAGCAGACAGTCCTGGAATGTATTTAGCAAGATGTGGCTCTTGGTGATCCTGGCCAATGCAACATTGCAGTTGATGTCTTGCAGGTTCAGACCACCCACCACCACCACCACTACTTCCCCCTTAGCTATCCCTTTTTTCAGTACTTCCTTGAGCTCTCTGTCCCTCTCCTCTCCTCCCTTCCCCTCTCCTCTCCTCTACTTGCCCTGGCAGTTTATCATCCCCAAGCTAATTTCTAGCCTGAGGCTGCTGAGAGCTGCAACTGACTCAGTCTCCACATAACCACCCCTAATGCACCCATTTTCCATCACCCTATGCTCTCCCTGACATAAAGGGATACTCCTCCCCCTCTATATGTTCCTCTATCCCTCCTGAATATCTAGTACCTAGGGACTGCCAGTTCCCAATCAAACAATGTCTACCTCAGCATCTGCAGTCAGCATTTGGAGCTCACTGATTTTATTAACTAGGTTCCTGGCATTAAAGCATACCTCCTTCCATTTAACCCTTCATCCTGCTTTGCTACTACCCTTGCATTTCACATGTCCTCTCATCCCCTTGCTTTTCTTGGTGCTTGCATCCTGTGTGTTCCCCCTTTCCAAAGTACTTTCACATAGTTAAGTATGGCTCATGGCTTTCTTTGTACCTGTTGTGCTGCTACAAGCCTCAGATTTGGGGAAGTACATGCTATGGTCCACTTATTTTCCCAGGCTTTGAGGTTTCCCAGACCCAGTCTCCCCTGCAGTCAGTTTAAGCATCCAATATAGATGTCAAACTTCTGTCCCAGTGCACAGTCCCCCTTTCTTATCAGGTGAAGTCCATCTCCCTTGATGAGCTTCCTGTTCCATAAATGCCCCTGTTTTCCACTAAGTGGCACCTAGTATCCTTACAGAATCACTTAAGTGATCCATTAAACTTCTCTATTATCTCTATCTTTAAACTATACTGCTTTAAGTCCCTGCCCACACAGGATGGACTTTGGACTGGCCAGGCTGGCTGAGTGTGCTGCCAATCTGTCCTTAAGACTACAAAAGTTCCACTTTACCATCTCCACTGACTAGTTTGTCAAATCATTGGTACCCAGATGTACCAGCACCAGGCTCCCCCTGTTCCCTTTCTACTATCCTCCCCATCCTATCTAAATCTTGCCCCTCTCTAGGATCTTAGTGAGGCCATAACTAGAGTATTATGTGCAATTCTGGAACCATCACCTCAAAAAGGAAATGATTGTTAATGAGGATGACCAAAGTTATGCACTAGTACCAGGAAAAGGCCAATAAAGAAAGACTGGCTGATCTAAAATAAATACTTCCTGAAGGCTGGGAAGGGAAATGGGGATATGATTGAACCTTTCAAATGTTTGAAGGGAATAAAAGGATGGGCTACAAGCAACTGTTCAGGCAATGTGAGGGGAGTACAACAACAGGGCATAACTATAAGCTGGTGTGATGAAATCAAGAGGGATGAGAGGAAATTATTTTTTTATTAAGATAAAGACTATTGGTCCATCTAGTCTCTCTGGTTCCTAATGTAGTCCAGGTGCCAGTTTAGTACAGGACTAACTATATCTGATGAAATAATACCCTCTCACTCCAGTCCCTTGCTCCCTTGGTAGTCCTACCTCATTCCCACCCACTCTGCACTCCCCCAGGCCCATATATCTGTCCCATCTATGCTTGAACATGTTCACCATCTGCGCACTAACCAGTCCCTGCTGCAGATGGTTAAATTTTTCCATCATCCTCTCAGTGAAAAAGCATTTCCGTGCACCCCTTTTGAACTTGCACCCCTCCAGCTTCAGATCGTGCCTCTTAATGATGTTGCCATCCCTGAGCTTGAACAGCACCTGGCAGTCCACTCTTGGTACTTTAGATAAGGGTATTATATTGTATGAACTGTCCAACAAATAAGTAACTGTTGTCTAAAATGTACCGTGTGATTACTGTTTGTATTCTAACTTGATCTCCAGTGTTATTACCCTCATCTGTGCCTAATGTATTGCTGTCTTTTGAACCTGTAAAACATGTCTGTAATTTTTCTTGTTGCTATTTTGAACTCTGTAAATTTACTTGACTGTAACTAAACTGGGGTTGCCCCTGAAAAAGGGACCATTGGTGTAAGTGGGCATACCCAGTTATCAAAACTAAACAAATAAATAAATAAATCCCCTTTAAATACTTGAAGCTTTCAGTTATGTCCCCATGCCCTCTTCTGTTCTGTCTTTTTTGTATTATTATGTATTTTATGGAGTTCTTCTTTGGTTTTCTCCCCCTGCTGACATGTACTTGGCACAAGCATGTGCATGTGAAGGCATGCACATGCCATGTACTGCTGGACACCCCACCCTACTGGTCACTCCTACCCACCTGTGTCACCACCAGTCCACCAACCCTTGATGGCAGGAGTGACCCCATCCCAGGAGAGAAGATCCACAGCTCAATCCTGCTCCCACCCTTCCCCCCATGCTGGCACCCCAGCAACCTGAGGTTGTTCCCAAACCCAGGTCGCCCACATGACACAAGGTGTGGCATCCAGTGGTAACCCATGAAGTGGGCACATAAGGAAGGGTGCCGTCCATTACGGCGATACCTTCCTCACCCAATCCACTCCCGGTGACGGACGGGTAGGGTGACCTGATGAGGGGGTGGGCGAACTAGGCGACAGGATGTCGCTATTCATATGTGTGTGGGGTGGCGGAAGTGAGCATGGAGAGCATGGGCTGGAAGGGGGTGGAGAGGCTGTAGGGGTGGTGCTTTGGTCGAGCTGTGGTGTGGCATTGGGGATTGGGCAATGGCTGGGGTGGCTGAGGTACTGGGTTTGGGTCTGGGCGCTGGTGCGATTTTTTATTGCGCCCAGCCTGAACCTTTTTATTTTTACTACTTTTACCCCCCTGACATTCACCACCTTGAAGTTGAGAATCCTTAAGTAAGGGGGTGCAGTGGCAAGGCCCCCTGAGAGGGGGGAGGTGTGATGGGCACAACCCCCCCCTCAGAAAGCAGTAAAAAT
Source organism: Neoceratodus forsteri (assembly GCA_016271365.2). Classification (NCBI taxonomy): domain Eukaryota; kingdom Metazoa; phylum Chordata; order Ceratodontiformes; family Ceratodontidae; genus Neoceratodus; species Neoceratodus forsteri. The sequence goes on along the minus strand of CM028134.1, from coordinate 576,968,702 downwards.
ATGTCCTGGCAGCATTGTGCTGCTGCGCCAGGGTTGTCAGAGTGCTGAAAATGTGCTTGCCACTCTGATTGAGCGATAATGGCGATTGCCTTTAGGCATTCACCATTATCACATAGACCCGCATTCAGTGCCTCAACCCTTAGTGCCACTGGGCTGGCACCTTCTTCTATTCTCTAAAGAGTACATGTTGAGGTCTTCCAACATCTCTTTGTAGGATTTTCCCAAGTGGCCATCTATCATCTTAGTCACAATCTGTTCTGAATGACCTCCAGGTGGGCCATATCTTTTTTTTAGATATAGGCTCCAGACCTGGGTACAGTACTCCAGGAGAGGCCTGACCAATTATTGGTAATGCTGAAGAAGGCCCTCCTTATGCATCCAAACAACCTGTTTTCCTTACTGTATCCCTCTTTGCAGTGTGTGGAGTTCTTTTCACTGTTGCTAATATAGACATAGAATTCATCAGCAGATAAGGACTGCTTGGCCATCTTGTCTGCCCAGATGGTCCGTGCCTAGTCTATCTCCACAGACCCTAGCTGGTCTTTGACAACCCTCCGTCCTCTCTGCTTATTTACTAATATTCTCCTATATTCAGTACAACCCATGCATGCTTGAAGCCTTTCACTTTTTCTGCCTCCACCACTTATGCTGGCAGTTCTAAGTGCCTTTCACGCTTTCACTGAAGAAGTACTTCCTTGCATCCCTTCTAAACATTCCTCCCTCCAGCTTCATTGCATGCCTTCTGGCCTTGGTGTGCATTCTTATTTGAAAGAAACTCCCCTCATGCACCTTTTGATCCCTGTGAGGTACTTGTTGGTCTCTATCCTGTCCCCTCAAGCTCTCTTGTCTTCTAGGGTGTAAATCTTGAGATCCCTCAGTCTCTCCTTGTAGGACTTTTGATGCAACTTCTTGAGATGCAGCCCCAGCCCTTGAAGCAACACTGATTAGGAATCCCAAGTCTCTCTTTCCATTTTATGCTCCAGGCACACTCTTACCATCCAACATTCCATCCAAGGGCTCTTTCTTTTGTAGTGCATAACCTTACACTTTTTTACATAATTGTATGGAATTTCTTGCATTGTTGCCACGTCTCTAACTGGCACAATATATGAGAAGTATCTTCTAGAGCTGTAGGGTCCCTGACCTTCAACAGTCCTCACTGGGTGCATATCTTAGTGTTTGTTAGGCTGAAGATGCATACTTGCACTACAAAATACTGTATGTGGTTATCAGGGATAATGGGAATACAAGTATGCAGATGACATATGTATCTCTAACTGCAGCCCTGTGACCGCAACACTTGAAGGCTTACTCACCTTAAATCATGCCTTGTGGTTGGCTCATTCACCTTAAATCATGCTTCATTCAGTATGATTAGTGCCCATCTACAAAGCCATGGATGTCAACTCCATTCTCAACTATTTTGTTTCATCCTTCAGTGCTGCCTGCAACTCTTACATCCCTCTCAAAAAGCAGAAAGTGAAGGCACTAAAAAATCCCTGGCTAACTGGTGAGCTTCTGGTGCAGCTGAAATCCATGGACCACCTCTGGGCCCTGGCTAGGGCCTCTGGTTCTCAAACTGATATTCAAAATTACAAATGTGCCCATAACAACTGCATGAAATCCATCAGACTTAAGAAAAGCATGTACTACAGAGAAGCTCTATCTAATGACTGGGGAAATGGCTGTGAGTTTTGGAAGAACATTAAAGAAGTCACAGAAAAGCAGCCAAAATCCTCTCCAATGATGCTAAATGTTGATAGGTCCATCACTCTTGATCCACTGGTCATTGCTAACACCTTCAATGATGCTTTTTTCTGACCTAAGTAGTGTTCTCCCTTCGAATTTTTTTCTGGCCTCTGACTTCCCTAATCACTGTAGCTATCCCACTCCTCCCAATCACTATTCATGTGGCTATCCCACCCCATCAAACCTTCCGCCTTTCTATTTCAAAATTGTAAAGAAGCATGCATCCCACAAATATATCACCAAAGCAATATCCAAGTCAAGAGCTAGTGGGGAGTTGCTCAACCTCAAACTATTATCTTTGACCCTTGATGAGGTTCTAGGTCCACTTACTCATATTTTCAACCTCTCCCTTAGTCTCAGCTAATTCCCAGACCTATGAAAAGCTGCAACTGTTACACCAGTCCACAAAAATGGTGATAAGACCAACCATGGAAACTATCGTCCTATCTCCATACTCCCTCCTCTCTCAAAGATTCTGTAACGCATAGTGGTTGAACAACTTACAAACTTCCTGGAAAAATACAACATCTTATGTCCTCAACAACATGGTTTTAGAAAGGGCCACAGTACATCATCAGCCTTTCTGTAATTCACCAGCGAGCTACTTACCACTCTGGATAAAGGTCAGCTATCCGGGGCTGTTTTCGTCAAACTGACAAAATTGTTTGACGCCGTACATCATTGCCTGCTGATTGAACAGCTCTGGTATTTTGGGTTCTCCCCTGATGCTACAGACTGGTTCAGCAGCTATCTATAAAATTGGTCACAAAGAGTGAAAATCAATGGGGTTCTCTCAGATGTCAGAACAGTCTGCTCTGGAGTCCCACAGGAGTCAATCCTGGGCCCCCTACTATTCTGCCTCTTCCTGAACACCCTTCCCCAATCCTGTCCTAAGCAAATAATTCTTTATGCTGATGATGCAGTAATTTTTGCCTCTCACAAGGAACCTGAACCACTTCAGCACAATCTTCAGCAAGGCTTTGCCACCATGGAAAACTAGTTTAGCGAGCACAACTTAACCATGAAAAAACAAAGTTATACTTTTCAACAGCCATCACAACCAGCACAGGCTTCATCCTTTCTCCATCACAACTAGCCTCAGAAACACTCTTGAGCAAGTTCAGTCATTTAAATATCTCGGGATTCATCTGGACCCAAACTTATCATATGGCTCCCACATTGACTGTGTTGTCAGAGCTGCAAATACTCGACTAGGCTTGCTTTACTGCCATAGATGTCACCTTACTCCGGATGCCTTGAGGATCGCTGTCCAGAGTTTGGTGGTCTCCATCATAGATTACAGCCTAATCATCTATGGTTCTGCATCAACCACTGTGCTCAGATAAATAACAACATCTCTCAACTAGGCTTGTAGGCTCATCACTGGTGCCTGTCTGGCTCATACATGTGACCTATATGCGCAAACCAGATGGCTACAACTCTCCAACTGCATAAGGTATCTAACCTGTACTATGGCTAAGAAAGTTACAATGGGCTTCAATCCTGCATGAATACTCATAGCACCAGGAGATCTGAAACTCAACTCCTCCATGTTCCCCATTGCCACACCTCCCAGGGACAAAGTTCCTTTGCCTATAGGGGGCCTAGCTGACTAAAGAAACTCAGTCCTGTCATCTTCTCTATGTCAAAACTTAGCACTTTCAAAGCCATGCTCCACTGTCATCTCATTGCTGGCAGCTCATGTGACTGCTACATATAACCAGCCCCCTTATTCTTCTTCAAATCAGCACCATGCACTTATCCCACTGGCGACTCCTACATATATCCAGCCCTACCTATGATCACCCTCCTTTATCACACGCATTATACCCAACCTCCCTTTTCTCCCTCTTCCCTTCCCACACCCTTTCTTTCTCCCTCTCCTCCCCTTTCCCACTCTAGCATCTCCCCCCACTCTGTTCCTTATATGTCACCTTCTACACCCTCTGTAAGTCTGACAAATGCCTTTGGCTGCTGTCCACTCCCATGCTATCCACCATCCCCACTGTGTCCCCTTCCACTTTCCACTTTGTCTTCCCCTATGTGATCCCACTTTTGTACAGCTTATCCTAACATCTGCATTGTATATCTCCTTGTTGCATTGTGTTGTACTGTAATTGACGTGGAACCTCTGTAAAAAAGCCTTGGCTCAAAGGTACTTGTAATCCTAGACTTACTAAATAAATAAAAATAAGTAAGACTTCTTCAATGTCATGCGCTGGTTCCATTCCAACCAACTCAGGGTCAACATTAAAAGAATTGTGTCAATGACCTTTGGCTCCAGTCAGAAATTAGCCAGGCTCTCCCCCACCCTGACTTCTCCACCCTGGATAGCATCCACCTCAGAATGGTTTCTTTGTTCAAGTATATTGGTGTCTAGTTAAACTGTGGGCTTAACTTATCTGCCACATTGATGCAATCCATTTCACTGACTATACTGATGATATCTACAGCACCACCCCTCCTCTTTCCTTGCCAGACTGGACACTTTCTGCAATAACATCTGTCAATTTGCTACAAATTTCCACTCTAAAACTCACCATTGCTCTCTCTGCTTCTTCCTATCCATCCTCCCCCTTCCCTCACATCACCAATTCCACTGTGCCTATTTAATTTCCAAATACTGGTTTGGTTCCCTGTCCTCTTACCTGTCCTCACTCCTCTCTCCTATTCATAAGATTCATATGTTGTTTACAAGCAAGACAGACTGTTGCTGGAGCCTTTCGGTTGCTTGCTGTTGTCACCAATGGTTATATTCCTGAATGTAGTGTTTACCCAGAAATTATCTAGTTTTGTTTTAAAATTATCCATTGTCCCACTTAATGTGATTGAATCTGGCAGTGAGTTCCAGATACTCACAACCCTCTCGGTAAACCACAATGCTCTTCTGGCTGTTCTATGCAACCTCCCTTTAACTGTTTGCTGTTTCTTCTTCCTTCATAGGTGTGCTCTATTGCTTTAAGCCCTAACCACTTCCATAGGTCTCTGGTTTGGAAGATTTGGAAGGTTCTATATACTAGGCACATATCGCTCCACAGTCTACTTTTCTCAAGGGTATACATATTCTGCTCTGTCTATCTCTCCTCATAGGTTCCCTCTTCATGCCTCCCATCATCTTATTTGCCCATCTCTGGACTTTCTCTAATAACTTTATATCATTAAGATGATGGGGTGCCCAAAACTGGCTACAGTACTCTGAATGAGGCCTAACCAGTGCTCCATACAGTGACAGGATCACAGCCCTATTTCTGCTGCTATTTCTTCCTGTGCTGCCCAGGATCTTGTATCCCTTGTTAGCTATGTGTTTACAGTGGTTACTGCACTTAACATAACTTATGTCCATTATTTCCAGGTCTCTTTCCTCGGTTGTTGCCCTGAGTTCATTTTCATACACTGTACAGTATATATAGCATGTGGGTTTTTATTCCCCAGGTGCATGACTGCATTTCTTGATGTTGAAATTTGGTTTGGCTTGTGTTGGCCAAATTTCTAGGTTTTTTTAAGGTTCTTCTTAAAGGACCTTACACCCTCATCACTATCAGCTATAACTCTAACTTTCAGATAGTCTGCAAACTTATTCATCCACACACCCGTGTTACATTGCATGGATGAAACATATAAATTAAACTACACAGGTCTCAGCACCAACCACTGCAGAACCCCACTTGTCCCTGTCCCAAATATGAAACTTGACCCTGGATTGCAACCTTCTGGATCCTCTTTTGTGACCATGAATGTATCCATTTCACTATTTTCCCATCCATGCAAATTCAAGCAATCTCTTCCTTATGTGGCACTGAATCAAATACCTTCTTGTAATGTAAGTAAACTGGAATCACAAGCCACTCCTTATCAAATGCCATGCTTACTGGCTCAACAAGCTATTCAGTCAGGATCCCCAAAGGGGGATGGCTCAGAGGTAATTTAGGCTGCTGGTTAACTAGGATCTGCAGCTTATCCATCAGGTAGGGAAATGGGCAGACTGGGTGGGCCAAGCGGTCCTTATCTGCCGTCAAATTCTATGTTTCTACTTTGAAATCATGATGTGTTCTGTCACCAGCACTATTCTTATTTATGTAATTCTCAATCTCTTCCTTCACTAGGCATTTCCGGCACTGTGCCCAAGACTGAAGTGAGGCATACAGGTCTATAGGCAGGTTTGCATTTATCACTGGGGAGCTGATCTACCTGCTGGCTTCATGAGGATGGACTGTGCAGATACACACTGGAGAAGCTGAGGAGAAGCTCTTGAGCAAGAGCACTGATAATGCTTTCCCTTGTTTTACAACAGTATACCACCAGTGTCCATGAAAACTTAATTTTGGCTTTGCTTTTGGCAAGAACATTAGCAAATGTTTTAAATATTAATAAAGTAAAACAAGGAGGGTCTGTGGTAGCAGCTTTATAGTTCCATGATTTTCCAGTAGTTCTTGTGCTGCAGAATTTTCCACAGACTACATGGGGCTTCATCACTTCCCCCCCACCGGTGTTAGGAATCATAGGTGGAGAGCCCACACTGGAGGAGAGATGCTCAAAGCAGCCCCACAGAGAGCTGAGACTCCTCAGGATTAGTTCACTGTGGCTACATTTTTTAGATTTTTTTTTAGATCTAAGCCTCTATATAGATGTCGATTTAGAAAATGGTTATACAATTAGAACCAAAACATTCAGGAAACAAACTGCAGCAAATTCTGGCCTGCATTCAGGAAGTGTCAACCCCCCCCCAAGTCTCAAGAAATCAATTCCTTTTAGTCAGTTGTTAAGATTAAAAAGAAACTGCAGCAAATAGTCTGATTTTCATAACCAGGCAATGGAACTAATTAAAAGATTTGAAAATAGGGGTTATGAGCTTAAATTACTTTTGAACTCAAAAGAAAAGGTGGACAAAATCAAAAGGAAGTCCTTATTAAAAAACAAAACAGAGACAGTACAGCATAGTATTCCCTGTATCTTTGTGACTGAAAACAACCTTCTAACAGGACAAATTAGTAATATGATTTATAGAAATTGGCCCATTCTATTAAGTGATGAGTTGGTTGGACAGGCGGTAGGGGAAAAAAACATGAATAACATTCAACCGAGCAAGAAATTTGAAGGACAAATTAATGCATAGTAGAATAGAGAACAAAATGCATTAAGAACACAAAGACCTAGCGTCCTTATAGAACTAAAGGTTTCTATAATGCAAAAGGTGCAATTGTTGTAAATATGCATGTGAGCATAGCACATTTTTTCATTCAAAAATTCCAGACTGCTCTGTTAGTGTAAATGAATTAATTACCTGTGACACCTCTTATGTGATCTATGTACTGTGGTGCAGCTGTAATTTAACATATGTTGGTAAAACAGTAAGGCCATTAAAACAGCACATCCAGTAGCACATTTAATCCATAATAAATGTATAACAAGATACACCAGTGGGCACACATTTTGCTATGTACCATGAATCCTTACAAGAAGGACTACATTTTATGGGTTTAGAACATGTGCCACCATTACATATAGGGGGTGGCAGACCAAATAAATTGCTACAAAAAGAAAGCATGTGGATTTTTAGACTTAATGGAGTTAAACTGAATGGGTTAAACAACAACTGGGATATAAACATTTTTTTTTATAACATGAATGAATAACTAAAAAAGCAAAACAACAAAAAATGACCAAGCAGTACTGAGTTTTTGCATGCAAAACAAATCTCAGAATTTCGAGCACTTGCGTGTAAAAATTATCTCATAAGAATGTATTAAGGATGTGAACTTGAATGTAAAACTGATCTCATAAGGATTTATTAAGGACGAGTCATACAATTTTATTATAAAATCTTTTTTTTTTATGTATTTTTCACTATTTAAGTGTTCTCTTAAATATTTTTTTTGTATAATAGAAAATGAATTGATTTCCAGAGTGAATGGTTTCTGACATTAAATTTGTGCTTCAGTAATATATTGTTTTCAAGTGTACATCTGCTCGTGAAATTGTCATTCATTTCCCTGTTATTAATTCCATGTCTCTTCATTTCCTTTTTTTATTTAGACTTATACTATGCTCTTATTAACCTGGAGTCCTTCCTACCTAGTTGGCAATTGCCATTAGGACTGCTGATTTTTAAAGTGAATATGCTCATCAGATTCATAGCTTCATTGAATCTATAAGCTTGCGATTTTTTGCAGTGCAGCAATAAGTATAAGTATAATTTAAAAAATACTTTTTTGAATAAAACTTTGTCTTGTATTTATGTATTTTGACATAGTTTAAACATGTTTTCATCTAATGAGCACTCAATGGCCTGGATATTCAAACTGCACCAGGCTGTGGTGTAAGCCTGGGCGCAGCTCAACTTTGTTGCACAGGGGAGTTTTCTGGGCGATATTCAATGGAGCTGCACTATGGTGCAGCAGCTTTGAATATTGCACCCTGGCCACCCCCACAGTGCATGGCACAGTGACACTGTGCCAGCGCGAGTGACCAGAGTGGAGCATGGAGATGTGCCGGTGCAAGTGCCATTGCGCCATGCACAGCACCTGCGATACTCAAACGGGGACATAAAAATGGGGCCATAATTTATGCAAGGCACACAGGGGGCCATTTGCATCTCATTACAGCCCCATTTGCATGCCATTAGCATGCAGGTGCACCAATCCCTGACGACTTGTGCCTCACGCCTGCCAGGCAGCAGCCGTCGGGGACCGACACCCCCTGCAGCCCGATTGCAAGCATTCCTGTAATATAAATGAAAAAACATCCAATATCCCTGGTGGTCCAGTGGACTGATTGCTGCCCGATCACGGGCATCAGTACCTCATCAAAGACCCCCACTACCCTGGTGATCTAGTGTACCCTCCACCCCACCCACCCACTGAGCCCCACCACCCCGCTCCCCCTGTTAGCCAGCGGGCAGCAGCACCCACTGCCTCCCCACCGCCCGCCGACTGACAGCTCAGTAGGGCTGCATGCCCATTGGTTCACAGCATAAGCCAATGGGTGTTCAGCCCATACAGTACTACTCAGTTCAGATATGTGAATGAAATCATTCACATATCTGGACTGAATAGTACGGTATGGGCTGCACGCCCATTGACTCATGCTGCAAACCAATGGGCATGCAGCCCTACCAAGCTGTCAGTCAGCAAATGGCGGGGCAGCAGGTGGGTGGGGTGCTGCCACCCACCGGCTGATGGGGGGAGCGGGGCGGTGGGGCCCAGTGGGCAAGTGGGGTGGGAGGTACACTAGACCACCAGGGTAGTGGGGGTCTTTGATGTGGTACTGATGCCCGTGATCGGGCAGCGATTGGTCCACTGGACCATCAGGGATATTGGACTTGGGGTGGTTGCGTACAGATGCCCGCGATCGGGCTCAGTGCAGTCCACTGGACCTCCAGGGATATTGGACTTGGGGGGCTTCCCTTACAGATGCCTGCCATGGGGCATGGGGGGCACCACCAGGTGTGGCAGGAACTCAGGTGACCACCTACAGGTGGCAGCTGCTGTGTTGTGCCCTGCAATACAGCAGCTCACCTGTGGGTGGCCATCACTTGTTCCTTTTTTTTGTGGCATAACTTTGTGCAGGAACAGGTAGGGGTTGCGCATGCATGACTCTGCACATCCCAGGCTGAATATCAGGCTGTGCAGGTTATGCATGAGCACGCCCCCCCACCTGTGCCTGCATACATTACTGATGCGCTCTGGCACATCGGGATTTGTGCGGTGAACTTTTCCCTTTTGAATATTGCGCCGGGCATATCAGTGGGTTGCACATGGTGCAACACTGTTGCACCATGTGCAACCCTTTTGAATATCTGGGCCAATGTTTTTTGATACAATGTTTTGTTACACCAAATGTATCTATAATGGGCTGTTAAGTTAAGTGATGTGATTGATTGATTAATTAATTAATTAACTAATTAGAAGAATGTGTATTTGATCTCCAGTTTGCTTTCCTAGTTTCACCCCTCTGAAGACTCTTTGAGTCAAGGCGCTAGGGGTTTTGCTGATACCTGTATGTCCCATTTGCAATATGCTGTGATTTGTCGTAATGCTGAGTAAAGAAAAATGTTAGTGCATTTTAATGTTTTTGTTCCTATTTTAAGTGTGCACTACTCAACTGCCTATTTCTATTAATGTTAAGGCTTGCCGCCTTACTGTGGTGCAGCATGGCCATTTAGCTGGATCACGGAGAACTTCTTCTTGGACTGTGATTATACAAAGGACTAAGAAAGTTTGATTTCCAGAATCCCCAAGACTTTTGCTGTCCATCCACTAAACCACCTCATATTGAGCTGATTTCTATCTTTACTTCTGAGCTTTTAATCTTATTTCTGAACTGCAGGAGAAGTTTTAATATGCTAAAAAGCACATCAAAACACATTTGGTTTATAAATAGCATGTAAGAATTTAAGCATTATCATGGATGCCTTTAAGTGCCCGCACCAGATCTTAAAACTTTTAAATAGTTTCAGAGAAGGCTTACTCTATAAGTGGCTATATGCATGTAAACAAATAATAAATACAATGTATCTGATATGCTGTTGTGAGCTCTTTAAAAGGGGAATTAAAATATTTAAATACCTTTCATTTTGGTACTCAAAGATTTTTAATCTTGGCACTTAAAGATACATTTGGAAGGTATGTTCCCTCTAATTGATTTGCTGTGGCAAAATTAATCAGACTTAGTTAAAATTACAGGTTAGAACTATGAGCCATATCTAATTAAGGCTCACAGAGTGACGTGCTACTTCACCTAAGGCGGCAGGTGCCAGTTAAAGAGTTTCATTAAATTATAATTGAGCACATATTTTGTAGTGCATTGGTAAGAGCAGTGGATTAGCCAGCTTCTGTTTTTGACTGGGCAATATTCCTTTGCACTCCTTACTTAATTAATTAGCATATATTTTAGACAAATGTCTGGAGAAATATACTGCGCAAGAGTGGCATCTTAGCTTACCTGTGCACCATTAGTTAAAGCATAAATCCTCCACTTCTATAAACTAAAATCAGGGAACTTGAAGCAGCGTAATTATTTACTGCTATTTGTAGGAACACATTTGAAGATTTGGAAGATTTGCGATAAATGCAAACCTGGCACAGCACTTAAAGGTATTTTGGTATCTGTCAACTGCATGATCCATGGCATTTTGTTGAAGTGGCATGGGCATCTTGATGTCTTACTCGTCTGCTAGCTTGTGGGCTTTTTGTGGCTTCTAGTGGCTTTTTGGCCTGATTTTTGGCTAGAGGGAGATATTCTGAGCAGCAAGGAAGACAGAGCACTGGGGACCTTCCAAATCTCAAAAGTGAGTAGTAACAGTACTAGAAGCCTTAAATTATTTTGAAATCTGAAATTTGGAACTGTCAAAGTAATTGTTTATTTAAAGCATATTTCATGATACTTCCCCAAATTTAAGGGTCACCTTTAAATACAGATATATTTACATGGTCTCTTGACCACTAAAATCAGTACTTATCTTTTGTATAAAAAATTGTCTGCAATTAAATTGTACCATAATACAGTTTATAAAATTCTTTATTTGGACTTTTTTTACTGGCCTGTCTTTCTATCTTTGTCTTTAATGATTGCACTAGCACTTTTTGCATGGAGCTCTACTGGGCCTTATTGGTGTCCTGGAACCCAGAAGACCTGCACTCCAGAGCCCATCTCCATGCTACAAACTCCTATCAAGGGACTGAATGGCTGTTTCTGGACTTTGGTATCCTGACCACTGAGGAACTGAGAGAATAAAAGAGCCTTTTAGGTTGCAACTAACTCTCAACTGCTCATAGTTAAGACTATAAGAATCTAAAATAATTCCTCATAGAGGTTTTTACTATAAGAGACTTTCTAGTGCCTTATTGTAGAGGGCATCTGCCGTAAGGACCTACTAGTACATCACCTTTTATTTTTATCACTGGCTGAATGCTACAAGTGCTTGGCACTGCTTACTTGCACCTGTATTAAGTCTTGTCTGAGGTTGTGATGATCTATTGTAGCATATTCTGTCATTAGTATTTTAAAGTACATTGCATAAGCCTCTAGCCTTTTAAAAAATTGTTCACTTCATAGCATTTTGTGATCTTATTTCTCAAACTAAAGTATATTTGCATATTTTGCACACCTGTATCTTAGCATATATTTTATAAACATTTCCTAAAAAAAATGGTGCTAACTAGAAGTGAAAAGGGGAACTCTCCTTCAGTGGATAGATTCCCTGATAACTTGTAACAAGTGTTGGTAATTACAGAAACTTAGGTAAAGTATACTCTAAAAATAACTAAAAGTATCAATCAAAATAAAAATAGAAATATGATTTTTTTTTATGTATTCATTCTAGGATTACAAGTACCTTTGAGCCAAGGCTCTTTTACAAAGGTTCCACGTCAGAAATAACAGACAACAAGGAAGCAACAGTGAAATAACAGTAAACAATTCATGTACAACAGTGCTATTGAAAGGGGTAAATTATAGGAAGAGTAAGGTGTAGAGGAGGAAGAGAAGTGTAGGTAGTTAACGAAGTAAGATGGTCAACACAGCTAGGACGCAAATGCCCACAAGGAATGGGTAGGGTTAGGTTCCCAGGGGTGGCAGAGAAACAGGGATGAGAGGAAAGGGGGAGGATGAAGATGCAGCTGGAGGTATTTGTTGAAAAATAATGGTAAGGAGTGATAGAAGAGATAAAGGGGGCAGAATGGGGGGAATAAGTGCTGTAATGGAGCAAGGAGAGACTAATGAGGTGGTATGAAGACCTGAGATTTGAAGTGGTGCCTCAGGAGCTGGGGGAGGGGGACTGGGGGGCCTGAGGTTAAGAAGTATATAAGTTAGGATTAAAGCGGTGTAGGTCATTATCTAGGAGAGGCAGTCACAGGAGCTAGAGGCAACGAGATGGGCTCAGAGCCTGGTTTTGAACAGACCTAGTGTTGAAGCAGAGGAGATTGTGTGGCTGTAGACCATTCATCCATAGAGGAGCCCTATAGATGAAGGAGCATTGGCCCTGTGTAGTTCAACAGCGAGAAACTTGTAGAATCTGGGTTGTTGAGCTCATGGTGTTCTGTCGGTTGGTGTTTTGATGTAACCCCTGGATCTCTCCCTGATAGAGGACAGCACTCCAATGGATGATCAATCTTCTCCCTCCCCCCTGCCGACCCCCGGCAGCCTGGGATCATTCCCGAACCAGGGTCACCGTCATGCATGAGGTGTGGCATCCAGCTCCTCAACCCTCAGTACCACCGGGCCGACCACTGTTTTAATTTTTAGAAGGTTTCTCTAATATATTCTGGAACTGCACTGGATCTCTACAATATCCTCAAATTCCCTTGTTCCCATTGGTGAAACCATGGGGTAAACAGGACATAATTAATGCTGTCCAGCATTGTCCTATACATACTAGAAGGGGGTTCAGGTTGTTTGTCATAAAGAGGCTATACAGATAGGATCACATGGTGCCTTCCCTGTAGACAGATCCTGCTAAACCCCACTCTCACCTCAAGACTATCAATTCCAGTTAACATCTAATTTTTGGAGCTCACTAACCAGCCTACATTGACATTAATTCTTGCTGATCGTTTCAGGACATCTCTGGCACTGCAACCAGCTCGAGAAACTGAAAAATATCAGAGGAATGGAGGCCGAAATGAAACAGGACCTCCCTGTGTGCACGCCACCTGCAACTCCAGACAAACAGTCTAAGAGGCCCAAGACTCAAAACGATGCTTCTGGTAAGCCTGCACAGGCTCCAATCACTGCTACACTACTCTCTGAAGAAACATTTCTGGCGTAATTGGCCCCGTTAAAGACTGCCTTCCTAGATTTTGCCTCTGATTTAAAATGTGTTCAAGAAAATTTAAAAGATAGCAACAGGGTTCTCGCCAACGTCTCAGCACACACTACTTCACTTAAAAAATGGCAATCCTGGGTTAAACCTGATATTGCCACAATTCAGCAAAAACTCAGCAAGCAGGAGCTCAAACTGGAGGATCTGGAAAGGCCGAAACAGGTGTAATAACCTGGTTATTTTTGGCCTTCCAGAGGAAGCTGAAGGACACTTTCCAGTGATATTTGCCGAGAAGTTCTTACAAAAGATCCCTGGCCCTCCACCTTACTCTGCTTCCTACATAGTTGAAAGGGCCCACAGATCCTTAAGATCTAGGCCACCTCCTGGATCCAAGCCTAGGCCATTTATTCTATGCCTCTTAAGTTATCTAGATCGTCAGCACGTACTGGCCACAGTTAAAGAATTACAAGCAATCAAGTGGGAGCACGCAGATCTCAGAATCTCTCAAGACCTCTCAGTAGCCACACACCAGAAATGAGCTGAGTACCAGTCCAGTATCACTAAATTGATCGCTGCCGGCATTACATTTTAGATGTTGTATCCAGCCAGGCTGTCTGTATTGCACCAAGGCATCTTGAAATCCTTTGATAATGTCAACCAGGCTGCCCAAGATGTCACAGTCATGTTTCCTGATCTATTTAGTTAACGTTGATCCTCCACATCTGAATGGTCTGATGCTTTGAGTTCAATGGTGGTTCCTTGGTCGACTCGGCTTGTGTTCCCTGTGTGAGCTGATCCTGTCACCAGGTTGCGATATGGAGGCTCAGTCCACTCGGTCTATTGTTGACGTTTTCCCTTTTGGCTTTTTCCCTGAACTGAGCACAGTTGGACTGCCATTTTTGTTTTTGCTTCAGTGTGTCGTCTAGAGTCCTTTTTCCTGGGAACTGACTTGGTGAGCATTCATTCTGTTCCTGTCTCTCCGAACCTTGGCCTGGTCTCTGGAAGTTGGTCTGCTCGAATTGCCCACCATGGATCCTTGCTGCTCTAATTGTAGCCATACTCCCGATTTCCACTGTGCACCCACACAAATATGTGGCTAGATGACCTGCTCGAAAGTACACACACCCAGAGTCTTGCTGCATGACTGTGCAAACTTCTGTAGACCCGTACCATGATTGTCAGTAAATATTTCTTCAGCTATGACTTTACACTTATTTAGCAGCAGATTTTTTTTTATTTCTGGGCTTGATTCTTAAAGTCTGAGTTTCTATTTTACTAACACATAAATCTGTCATGCTGTTGCTTGATTCATATGTGAATCTGGCTTACGACGCTGATTTAGCTTTCAGTAATACTACTACTAGTTTTTCTATCAATTTACATTATTGTTCTAAGTCCAAATAGTTTAAGGTGCATCTTGATTTCTCCTGGCATATCAACAATTATGGCTACAATCCCACAGGTTGGTCCCAGAATATCCTGTTATTACAGCATTTCCCCCCCTTTTTTCATGCTTAGGGGTTGTTGTTTTTTTGGGGGAGGCAGGATATGTCACTGAAAAGAACTTTACCTAAGGGCTCGTTCAAATGCCACTGATATACATAGGCATTGTTTATTTTATTCTGACAGCCTATCACTAATTAGAGTTTAATTAGTGTTAAATGGGACAGCATCTTTTTAGTATTACATTAATAGTACAATTCCAGTTCATTAATGGTATGTAGGCATTGTATCTAATTAATATACCTGCTCTTTGAATGTTGTTAATTGTTGTCTGTAAATCAAACTTTTAACCATAGGCTTGGGTGGGAGGGAGCATAACTGTCTAGTGTTGGGAAGCAGTCATGAATCAGACATTGGGGTTTGATCTTCCTACACCAGTATTCCAGTTTGGGATTTTTCTTACCTTAGTTCTTAAATGTAGGTTGGGGGGATCATGGTTGTACTTTCAGAGATTTGTTAGTATGGTTATAAGTATCTTGGGTTAGGAGATGAGGGAGGTATCGTAACAGTACAGGAAAAATCTGCCACTGGGATGGGGTTAGTCATTGTCAACTAAGATGTTTAGGACTGGTCGATTTTTGACAGAACACACTTTACTCTCCTGTACCTAACTAACATTTACAAAATGCGCTACATGAGCTAGTGCACTTCCTTGGCCTCACAGACTCGTGGAGGCTTATGCATCCAGATAGTAAAGAGTTCTCATTTCACTTCCTTCCTCATCACTCTTTTTCCCATATAGATTATTTCCTTATGTCAGTAGACAACCTTCTGGGTGTTCCTCTGGCCTACTGTTCCTATAAGGTCATTTCTGACCACCATATGGCCTGTCTTCTCTTAGATATCTCAACCAATATACACAGAGACAGAATCTAGGAATTGAACAATCAACTTCTGAAATCTGATGAACAATTTCAACTCCTCCAAACTTTCACTTCTAATTTTATGGAACTCAATGCCCCATCAATGCCTAAAAAATATTTTTTGTGGGGTTTCCTGAAGTGTGCACTGAGAGGCGAATTGATTCACCTGGTGACAAAGCATAAAAAGCAGAGAGCCACAGCCCTCTCTTCAATCCTGGCCCAGATAGAAGATCAGGAGTGACACCTCCTACCCTCCACCCCAATAGAAAATTGGGCAAAAGTAGAATCTCTCTGTGTCCAATATAATCAATTACTAGCTGAAAAGGCAGAATTCCTCATGCTCCATTCTAAAATATCATACTTTGATCAAGGGGAAAGGGCAGGGAAACTCCTGGCCCTTTGTCTTCATACTCAAATTGCTGATAAACTAGTCACCTCTATTTACTCAATTTTGGATGACCTTCTCATCCCCCCCCCAGACATTGTGAATGCATTCCAAGACTATTGCTGGCAACTATATTCAGTCTATGCACACCCCTACTTCCTCCAATGACTTGATAATGTTCTCCAAGATATTGATCTCCCAGTGCTATCAGACTCCCAGATAAATATCCTGAAAGCTCCTATTATCTCAAAAGAAGTTTGTGATCCCATAGACTCTGTCTCTCTCTCAGGATAAATCACATGGCCCAGCTGGATTCACAACAAGCTTTTATCAAACATTTAAAGAGATGATTGCTCCCATCCTCTTAGACACTTTTCATTACATCTTTAATAAAGGTTTATCTGATACCTCTCTGACTCAGATCATCATAATCGTTCTTCCTAAACCTGGCAAAAACCCTCTCCTTATTCCCAACTATAGAACAATTTCCCAAATCAATGTGATCTTAAGATTCTTGCTAAAATATTTTCCTTCAGACTAGGCCAGGTTTGGGAATTCCTTATTAGCAAAGAAAAGGTTGGATTTGTTAAAGAGAGATTGTCTTCCAACCACCTCAGGAAAGTAGCTTACCTCTCTTCTGCACCCAGGGACCTTTCTGCTTCTGAGGCCCTTGTATCCCAGGACTCAGAAAAGGCCTTTGATAGAGTCTCTTGGGATTATCTTTTTTTATTATTGTCTAGGTATCATATCCCACAAAAATTTATACAATAGGTTAAAATTTTGTACACTGTACCAACAGCTCAAATTCAATGTAATGGTGTTCTCTCTACCTCCTTTACCTTATCTCAGGGTACCAAACAAGGATGTCCGTCTCTCTCCCTTCCTCTTCAACTTGTATCTAGAACCACATATCAGGAAAATTAAAAACTTGATACCAGTATCTGGGATACCAACTGGTACTACAGAATATAAAATCTCTGCTTATACAGATGATATACTCCTGCATATTTCTAACCTTACCCAATCTCTTTCTGTAGCCTTTAAAATTATATTGCAGTTTGAGGCAATCTCGAACTATAAGTTAAACATGGGAAAAATGGAGGTTTTCCTCTTTAATAAATATACATTGCAGACTGACATTGAGCATCTGGACCTACACTGTAATACTGAAAAATTCAAATATCTAGGGATCCTCCTTCACCCCTCCTCCCATACCATGAAAAAATTCAATTTAGATGTTTTAGTTAAGACCTTAACAGACGATTTTAAATGCTGGTCAGAATTGCCTCTCTCTGTATGGGGATGTATGAGCATAATAAAAATTAATGTATTACCTCGTGTCTTATATCCTCTACAAATGTTCAATTGGGCCCTCCCATTATCATGGTTTTCACAAATGAATAAAATCATTAGCACTGTCATATGTCAAGAGAAAAAATGTCAGGTGGAACTACCTTAAACTTATACGTCAAAAAACTGATGGTGGTCTTCAAGCCCCTCATTTTTACATATATTATTGAGCTATCCATTTGGCTAGAATTAGATTCTGGTTACAACCCTCAGAGGCTATTCCAGACTCCGTCTATTGTCTCTCCTGACTCAGAATCAAACAGGCTCTCTGTATGGAAAATGGCATAGATCCCAAGGCCCTTCCTTTCATTATCAGAAAGAAACTCCCTAAATCCATGCAGGACATGCCACTAAATGGCCTGCTTCACACTCATCATCAGTTAAACACCTTCCTTAAAATGGATGCATACAGAGATATTGCCCAACCCCTGTTCTCCAATCCCAACCTCTTAATTTCTGGCAAGATAATTAAACCCCAGCTTTTTTGGCCAGACATGGGTGTTGAAAGAGTGGGCCAGTTGGTTCATGACCAAAAATTGCTCTCCTTTAATGAGGTCTATTATATTTTTAACTGACCTATGAATCAAGTGTTCAAATATTTTCAGGTATCCCACCAGTTGTTGCATCACTTTGGATCAGGGGTTTGGAACTGCCCCTTAATGTCTACCTTACTCCCATATATCAGCTCCATCCCCACATCTCATATAATATCCTATTCATATAAATTCCTCTTAATAAAAATTGCTACCCTAGAAGGTCAGAGGTTCACTTGGGAGCTTAAACAGCAGGCTGGTAGGAAAGAGGTCTGTAGTTATATTCTGTTTTAACTGAAATATTTGAATAGTTTGTAAGTGAAATTAGTTCTATGTGATAAAAATTATTACCTTGAATTAGAACTGTTACTTGGGCTGTGATATTGTGACTTTGGAGGCTTGGGGATAGTTGTTTGGCAGGGATAATTAGAGGGAAATTTAAATGTGTTGTTTGCCTGGTGTTAGGGGGAGAGGACATTAGCTGCAATTACCTTGTCTTTAAACAGAAATTACCTTGGCTTTCATTGTTCACTTGGGAGCTTAAACAGCAGGCAGGTAGGAAAGAGGTCTGAAGTTATATTCTGTTTTAACTGAAATATTTGAATAGTTTGTAAGTGAAATTAGATCTATGTGTTAAAAATTATTACCTTGAATTAGAACTGTTACTTGGGCTGTGATATTGTAACTTTGGAGGCTTGGGGATAGTTGTTTGGCAGGGATAATTAGAGGGAAATTTAAATGTGTTGTTTGCCTGGTGTTTGGTAAGAGCCCTCCCATCCACCCTGTTTTGTATGCCTTCTTAAATACTGAAAAGCCACTGGGAGTTGGGATTAAAGGGCTGAGTATTTCTGTTTGGGACTGAAATTCGAAGCAACAGGAGCTGGTGGGCCTGTGACATCATACGGTACCTGATGTCTGCTTACACACACTGTTAGTGGGACCAAACACACACTGGACTGTATGTGTTTGTGAGACTTGGGAACTTTATTGGTGGGGTTGAAATTAGGTTTGTAAATAACTACAGTCAGTATAGAGAGAAACTGTATGCCAGGGGAAAGGGACTGAGAAAAGGGGGTGTGCTATTATAAACAGAGGGGGATAATCAGGGTGGCCATATTCCACCATGGCAGGCATCTTTGGAAGGGTTGTAGGCTGCACAGGCTGTGGGATGGAAATAATTCTAAATTGGGCCGAGAGAGGGGGAGGCTGCCCACTCTGTAGACAGCTATCTTGTATCAGGAATGAGGTATTTTGGTTAAGGAGTAAGCTGTGGGAGCTGGGGGGGGTGTCCAAGGATAAGGGGTGTGGATATGGGCAGCAGAAGGGTGGGGCTTAGGGGAGGCTGGGGCAATGCTCTGAAATTACAGGATGTTATGTTACAGCAAGCAGGAGGGGGATATTAGGGACAGAGGCCCTTAGATAGGGAAGTTGATGCAAGGGGAAAGCGTACGGGGTGAACATTCTGAATACAAAGAGACTAGAGGGGGAAAAGTCAGGTGGGGCTGTTGTGCAGAAGCCTAAAACAGCAGACTGTGGGAAGGGAGCTCCTAAGGTGAACAGTGCAAGAGAGGAAGAAGAGGGTCAGTTTAGAGATGCAGTCAGGGGAAACTCAGGTTACTTGATGGAGGCTGACATAGAGTGTCACAATAAATTTGAGCTACTAAGCAACCTAGAGGGGGAGGAAGGGGTTGGTGGAAATGAGGAAACTTATACAGAGGCTGGGGGGAGGGAGTCAGATACCCATAGGTCATCACAGACCAGCTATGTAAAGGATAGACATAGACCCAGAGGGAGAAGGGGAAACATATATGTTGAGCAAATGGGGGAGATGCAACATATTCCAGACATGAGGGAGGAGAGCATGATTAGAGAGGAACTGGGAGACAAGGAGGTGGGAGAGAAGCCCCCCTTCAGCAGGGAGGTCAGTACCAAGGATGGGGCCCTAGCTAAAGGGGACCCACAGAGAGCCTCTAGAGGCAGGGGTACTATTACAAGGGGGGAAGAAGGTGGTGTGGGGAAGGGGAAACCATCAGGGCCAGGATAAATGGTTCAGATAAGAGACGGTTAAAGGGGACACCTATTCAGAGGGGGTTTGAGTTAAGTGGGCAAAATAGCAAGGGAGGCAGAAAGGGGAGGGTGACAAGGGGGTCTCTAATAAGGCAGGAAGACTCCCATGAAATTGAGATCATGAATAAAGGGGGGAAGGGGGGCTGAGAGGGCATAGTGGAGGTAACCATAAGGATGATGGTGGTGTTAAGGTTCTGTTACTGGGAGACTCGAATGATTAGGGGTATCCAACGGAGGGACAGGGGTGGATGCCATAGCCAGGTGAAGGTAGTGAGTATCTCTGGGCTGACAGTGCACAGAGCAAAGTTCATGGTGTATGAAATGGTTAGCGATTGTGGAGGAAACCGGATCTGGTGCATCTGGGAACCAATGATCTAGAGGAAATAGCTTTTGAAATCTGCCAAGATTCCAAGAACTTGCCAGAGTCTGTTGGGATAATGGATGCAACATTTCCTTTTGGGAGATATTGCCAGTACCAAAGGCCTCAGTGGAGAAAAAAAACATACTCACAGAGGTTAATGACTGGCTCAGGAAGTGGGGTAAAGAGAATGGGTTGGGGTGTTAGGGAACTGGAATGGAGTTTGGGAGGATAAGGGACTATATGCCAAGGACAGGTTTCATCTTGCCCCATTAGGGAAGGAAGTTCTTAAACAGGGGATGGCTGACTATATACAAGAAAGGTGGGGTTTAAACTTGTAAGGGGGGAAGGGATAAGGGAGGGGCTGACCAGAAGCTCTGTCCTCCAGATGAGGGGAGTAGCCTTCAAGCCCAAGGGAGGGAGGGGGGAAACAGACTGGAGGTGGAGGTTTCAGGAGGAGCAGGGGGAGGATGGAAGTATAAGGAATCTGGGTGGGGTTCGACAAAGAGGATAAGGGGTGGGGGTTGGTGTTATTAAATGCCAGGAGCTTGGGAAACAAGTTGCCAGAGTTTCAGGCCATGCTGTTCGAGGGGGTGGATGTGTGGTGGTCACGAGACGCACAACAAAACCATGACTGGGACCTAAATGTATGGGGTACACTATGCTTAGGAAGGATAGAAAGGAGGGCAGAGGGGTGGAGTGGCTATGTTCATTAGAGATGACATAGAAATTGCTATGGTAGAAGAGGCAGAGGAAATGTAGGCCTTATGGGTCACCTTACAATCCCCAGCAGGAGATAAGGTCAAGCTGGGAGTAGCATATAGGCCCCTGGGATGAGTGATGTTCTAGAGGATTGTTTGATGGACATCATTGCCCAGTGTGGTCCAAAAGGGGAAGGAGTGGTGTTGATGGGGGACCTTAATATGCCAGGTACAAACTGGGGAACCATGTCCTCTAAGGTGGCCAAGGAGCAGAGGCTGCTGGATGGCTTCCAGGGTGTGTTCTTAACACAGCATGTGATGGAGCCCACAAGGGAGGGGCATGTCCTGGATGTGGTTCTGGCAGATGGGGATCTGGTAAGAGACATGGTTGTACAGGACCCCCTGACTGGGAGTGACCACAATACTGTCTGGTTTCAAATAAGCATGGGGGGAGGGGTGAGATCTAGGACACTGGCAGTGGACTTCAGGGGGGCAGACTTTATGGGCATGGGAAATATTCTCAAAGATCACTTGAAGGGGATTACCTCAACGACAAGTGTGGAAAGGAGATGGGAGGTCATAAAATGGGGACTTCATGAGGCAGTCAGGATCTGCGCTAAGTTGAAATGTAAGGGAGCAAGGTCACATAAACCATGCTGGTGGTCCAGTGAGGTACAGGTAGCAGTCAGAGAAAAGAAGGCAGCCTACAAAAAATATAAAACAACAAGAGGGGATAGGGATAAGGAAATGTACCAGCTTGCATCTAGAAAAGTCACCCGTATGGTGAGGGGAGCAAAGTCCAGTAAAGAGCAGCGGCTGGCACAGGGGATACATGGAGGGGGAAAGGGGTTCTTCCGGTACATTGGGGAGCGGAGAAAAACTAAGGGCCATCTCAGCAGATTGAGATCAGAAGGAGGGTGGGTGGAAGAGGCGAGGGACCAGGCAGAGGTATTTAACGAGTACTTTGCCTCTGTGTTCACTAGGGAGGGGGATGGGATATCTACAAAGCAAGGCACGAAGGGGATAGAAGTGGCAGGGAGTGGGATCGGGGAGCAACAGAAATGAAGCAAGAGGGAGGGAAAGGTACCCCAGGGGTGTCACATCTGGATAAGGATAAAAAGACCAGTAAGGTGGAGGGGACGGATGATGCTATCTCTGCCAAAAGGGTGTGGTTAGCCCTCAAGGCCCTAAAGAAAGACAAATCTCCTGGGCCGGATGGCATTCATCCACGAGTACTATGGGAATTGGTGGACATACTGGCTGCACCTCTGGCGGAGCTTTTCAGCAGGTCACTTGAGACAGGGAGGGTACCTAGGGATTGGCGAGAGGCACATGTGGGACCAATCCATAAAGGGGGGTCGAGGAAGTACTAGGAACTATAGACCCATCAGTTTGACCTCGGTGGTGGGAAAATTAATGGAGAGTATACTAAAGGAACGATTGGGGGTGTACTTGGAGGAGGTGGGAGGTCTGGATAGTCGGCAACATGGGTTTGTGCCAGGTAGATCATGTCAAATCAACCTTGTGGAGTTCTATGAATGGGTAACATCAGAACTGGACAGGGGTAAGCCTGTGGATGTATTATTCTTGGACTTCAGCAAGGCGTTTGACTCTGTCCCCCACAATGGTCTGGTGGAGAAACTGATGGGGTTAGGGTAGGCACTTTGATGGTCAGATGGATTAAAAACTGGCTAGCTGGACGCACTCAGAGAGTAGGGGTCTGTGGGGATCTCTCGAACCCTAGAGAGGTTGGTAGTGGGGTACCACAGGGCTCGGTCCTGGGTCCGATCCTGTTTAATGCATACATATCGGACATCAGGGAGGGTATAGGATGTGAAATGAGTCTCTTCGCAGATGACTCCAAGATGGGAGCAGTAGTTGAGGGAGAAGAGGGGAGGAAGTCCTGCAAGGGGACCTGGACACCCTGGAAACCTGGGCTCACACATGGAAATTAAATTTCAATATCACCAAGTGCAAGGTGTTGCATCTTGGTCGGGGAAACCCTAAACACAGGTACACCCTGGGAGGGGAGGCGCAGGAGGCCTCAATGGGGGAAAAAGACCTAGGGGTCATGGTGGATACATGTATGAATAACTCTGAGCAGTGCAGGAGAGCAGCTAGCAAGGCAAACAGGATGTTGGGATGCATCGTAAGGGGGATCACCTCTAGGAGCAAGGAAGTGATTCTGCCGCTGTACAATGGACTGGTTAGACCACACCTTGAGTACTGTGTACAGTACTGGAGACCACACTTGAAGAGGGACATACAGCTCCTGGAAAGGGTACAGAGGAGGGCAACAAAGATGATACGAGGGCTAGGGGATTTGACTTATGAGGACAGACTTGAGGAGCTCTGCCTGTTTTCATTGGAGGAGAGGAGAGACAGGGGGACATGATTGAGGTCTTCAAGTACCTCAAGGGAATAAATAGGGTAAACATGGAGGGGATCTTTTGACTAAAGCAGGGAGGTATCACCAGAGGGCATGGTTTGAAGTTGGAAGGTGGAAGGGTGAGGGGGAAAAGAGGAGGAGGTTTTTCACTGAGAGGGGGTGGACCCTTGGAATGCACTGCCTGGTGAGCTGGTTCAGAGATCCACAGTGGAGGGCTTCAAGAGAGGGTGGGACAGATACAGAAAGTGGATGTATCAGATGATGGCCTGTCCTGGGGGGGGATGGATGATAGGGGTTTCTGGAGCACAAGGGATGGGAGGGTCTCGGCACCCAACTAAGGATCTAGGTTCAAGCAGACTCGATAGACCATAAGACCTAATCTGCTGGCAAATAGTATGTTAGTATGTTAGTATGTTCTTTTGGTGGGACAATATTTTACCATCGATTTCCCCTGATAGGATTTGGTCCAACATTTGGAAGCACTTATATAAGTATATTAAGTGGGACAGATATAGACTCATGCAATTTCACATTAATCATAATTTATATTACACACCATTTGAACTTCATCAAATCGGGGTACTACCTTCCAACCAATGTCCTAAATGTCAAGAAGCACTTGCTGATTTACTTCATATGTTACAGTCCTGCAACAAAATTAGTTTCTTCTGGTTTGGTATTAAAAATTGCCTCGACCCACTACTTACTTTAACTGACAAATTCAACCCTGAAATTTGTATCCTGGGTAACTATACGCAGTTACAAGGATGTCAACAGAGAGCCCACATGGTCTTAATCACAGCTTGTGCTAAGAAAGTAATGTCAAGGCATTGTTTGGACTCAACTACCCCCCTTTATATGGAATGGTTCAAGGAAATCATGTTTTTCTTACTAGCAGAGTTCATCATTGCAGGAGCTACCAATAGATTGGGCAGATACAAACAAAGATGGGAACCACTGTATACTTTTATCACTACAATAGACCTTTACCATTTATACCTTTTCTGGTTTCTTTCATGAGGGTTACACCCTTCTGGGGGTATTCCCTTAGCCTGTATTTCATTATTACATCCTTCACAACCGTCCTTAATTATAAGCATGTGGCAGACTGGGATGGGGTGGGAGGGAGGTAAGGTGGTGGGTGGGATGCAGACAACTATAACATATTATAGGTCTTTCTATATGCTAACTTTTCACTGAATGCTATAAATCTATGTAACTGTTTTTCACCAGTCAAACTTATCCCAGCATTGTCATGTTGTCTGTATTTGTTGTTGTTACATATCCAGAACAAGTAAAGATTATTAAATACAAAAAAAAGAGGCTATACAGAAAGGTAATGGGATTTATCATCCCTAGCCCTCCTCAGTCTATTGAAAGGTATGTAATGTTTCATTTTAATGAGGCTGTCCCATACTGCCTGGAGGAAGATAATTAAAATGTGGGTTTCCAGTCACTTGGGGGGATTCAGTACTAATATAAAGAAAATGGGGCATCAGAAAGGTTTTGATTAGGTATATTCTCTTCTTTTTGCTATGTTCCATCTATTCTATCCTGAGACCATAGTTGTCCCTTTTGTATTTGGGGCTCTCAATTCAGACTATCAGCCGGCTCTGTACCATAGGTAACACCAAGAATTTTGATAGGTTTAGTTGTAATTTTAATGCCTGATATACTGGATATGTCAGGGCATATGCCTCTGAGCTGTGTGTCAATACATTTGCAAGGTTTAAGGAAGTACCAGAGTCCTACCATAGTCTGCACAAATATCTAATGCTTGTTCTGCCAATGATTTATTCATAGTTAACAGACACAAGTCATCTGCATATGTTATAGCAGACCATGGTATGTTATAGTCATTCAGGGATACGGTGTGTATTGTGGTTGCCTCATTTAATTTATGCAACGTGTCTATGCAAAAGGCATAGAGCAATGGACTCATAGGGCATCCTTGTCTGACACCTCTATGAACTGGAATCAGTGATCCTTTCTATCCCTGTATGATGGGTGTAACTGTGGTGTGATGGTACAAACATTTGATCCAGTCCACAATCTGGGAAGTTATGTCATGGGATGCCAAGACAGACCATAAGAAATTATGATCTATGGAGTCAAAGGCTCTCATTTGGTTTAGAGACAGAACTACCCCTTGTAAAACCTCTCTCTGTCCAAGTGCAAACAATTCTCTAAAGAGGAACAGGAGATCTGAGCTTTTCCTGTTAGGCACCAAACAAATCTGTGCTTAGCTAATGAGATACTGTGCTGTTTTCAACAGTCTAGAATTTAGAATTTTTGCCAGTATCTTAAAGTTTAAGTTCATTAAACATATGGGTCTCCAGTTCTGTATGTTCTGTTTATCCCCTTTTTTGTAAATAAAAATGAGCTGACCACTGGTTATTCTAAGGGAAGGCATCTGGTTGTCTAGGATGTAAGCATATGCTAGAGCTAATTCCTTGGATATTGCTAGTCCTATTAGTTTATAACATTCATTTTCAACCTCATCTTGACCACTTTCTCCATGCCCGATATATGAAAATCATGGAAAACCACAAAGGTCATTTCCATTGATAAAGCCAGGGACCCACAATCCACAGAAAACTATCGCCCAGTCTCCATCCTTCTTCACCTAAGCAAGCTACTTGAAAAAGCCATCCACCCCCCACTTGCTGACTACATAGGTAAATATGACCTACTATGTAGCCAACAACATGGTTTCTGCAAGAATCACTCCACCACCACTGCTTTTGCACTCCTAACTGACCTCATCCTCACAAACATGGACCGTGGAAATGCAACTGGCACAGTTTTCATTAACCTCTCCAAAGCCTTTGACCTGGTCAATCACTCACTCCTCCTCTCCAAATTGCATCACCTTGGCTGCTCTCCACAGGTCACCACCTGGTTCAGAAGCTACCTTACAGGGTGCTCCAAGATTGTGTGCATTGGCCCGGCCTGCTTGCCCACCCTACCTGTCTCTACTGGGGTTCCCCAAGGCTCTATCCTGGGACCACTCATTTTCTCCTTATTCATTAACTTCCTTCCAGTAGATAATCTCATCTGTCACTCAGTCCTGTATGCTTAGCAGGCTTTAATGAGATGCTAATGTGCCTGTTTGCACACAGATCACTTAAGTAGGCTCATTTGCATAGGATCCTTGAATATAGCAAATTTTTGCCCCGGGCTAATGTGTTTGCACTGGGATAATATGTTAGCACTGTGCAATTGGGGTTAGTCCCAGGCAATCCTCTCAAAAGCATAGTACAGTTCTACAGTGTGTGGCCTGCATTATTGTTTGCAGTTGCTGTGCAACACTTCATTGCTATCACACACAATGTCTATCAACTTCAGCTCTGCCTTACTCCACCTCTGTGTGCACTGAGCTGCTGTTGCATTTTGTACTTCCTTGTCGCTATATTCAGAGCTGTCTTGTTTCCCGGGCTATTTTAGCACTGCACTCCCAGCCCTGTTTGCACTGCTTCCTTTGCATACTATATTCAGCAGATTTAGCCCCAGGACTATTCCTTTGAATATATTGTAGCTTGCTACTGCTTCAGAGCTAATTTAGCATGCTGTGCAGTGCTAGTTAGCCCCGGGGATAAGTTTTGAATATCTGGCCCAAAACGTCTTGCACCAAACTTCTAATAATGATGTTGTTATTTTAAATGACATTTTGGCTCAGAAATCAAGGGAGACTGAGGCCACCAGCAACCCACCCCCATTACTGGGCTCTTCAACCTTAAAAAGGGCCCCATGAAACCATTCTCCAAGAAAACCTGAGCTATGGTAAAGCTGACATAGAAAGTAAGGCTGGAGATTATGCCAGCATTGCAAAGGGAGTGTCAGGATTGGAGAATGAAACTCAAAAGAAACTGAATGGACAGTATATCTTCTTCAGATAAACCTTGCTAATGAGGAAATATTTGTTATGAGACCACCCAATTTTGTTTATCCAGACACCACACTCCTTTACTGTCAGCTAGAGGAAACAGCTAAAAATATTATTGCAAACATACCCTTAATGAATATAAGAGGTATAGAAATTAGACCACCTATGTTAGTACCTATAGAAAGAAGTACCTGGGAAAATAAGAAAAGCATTAAGCCCATAGCTCCTCACTCCTTTCAAGAACCAAAAAAAAATCAAGAAAATGAAAAACAGAGAGAAGAAATTGTAAAGCTTATGGAGACCATCAGATAACATGAACAAAAACAATATAAGGGATGGGTGTGTAGAACTATCTCAATTTATGGATGGAAAACCTCAAGACAAAATTTGTATAGAACTATAAGAGGTCCAGGCCTGGTGGCACTGAGGTTTGAAGCACTGGACACCACACCTCACACCACACTGGTGACCTGGGTTTGTGAATGGACTTGGGCCACTGGAGGCTGGCAGGGAAGAGGAAGGATCAAGCATCCCACGACTGCTCTCCTTCCTCTGGGGAGGGTTGGGGCACTGCAGCACACTGTAGTGACAGCTGGTGGAGGCCAGCGGTGCAGCAGTGAGCAGCAGAATTGGGGAGAGCATGGCAGGCATTGGCATGTTGTGCCTGGATGCCATTGCACGTCCAGCTCTCGGTGGGGAAAAAAAAAGGGGGGAAAATGGTGGAGTGTGATCTTGGTGGCTGATGGTCATGCCTGGCACCCCCAGTACCTGATAGGATCCTGCATACAGGGTGTGTGAACGATTAAAGGCTGGCCTTATGGGGGTGCCAGACTGGGCCCGGGGGGTGCGGTTGTCGGTGGCTGGAGATCGTGAGGGATCCGCTCCACAGGAGGAGACATAGATATGCTATAAAAAAAGAAATATAAGTGGTGAACTCCTTTTTCTTTTGAGATCTTTGGGTTTCAAGATGATAAGAAATTCGGTGGATATTATCAGGATATATAGGGAGGTGCCCTATTCTTCACAAATTGATATTACTTTTAAAAACCCAGCACTGGCTATCTGCACATAAATGAGACAATCTGGGAATACATATTGTCCACCCTCAGGTCCTTGGAGAGGAAAACGTAGGTAAAAGGAAACTAGAGGATGAGGGACACATATCAAGAACAAATAAGGGGGCTCCCCTTATTGATTTAGAAAAACATATTTAATCTAATAGTTTTGTAGCCCTAATAAATCTAGAATCTGAATGACTCAATAGAACTTGTAGTACACCAGAAAAGGAAAGGAAAAACCAAAATAGGATTCTTAAAATTATTTCATGGAATATTGACAAGATTACACCTTAAATTAGCTGAGTAGGAGATCATGGAATATTTGGGACATTTTTATATAGTATGCCTCCAGGAAATGTGGTGTACAGACTCTCTGATTCCTAGAATTTCTGGATACACCAGTTTTGCCTGTCCAGCAACTAGAGAAAGAAAATTCAGGATACATAAAGGTGACCTATTGATTTACATTAAAACTCTTCTAAACTTAAGAGTCCTTGAACACCAGTTCAAAACTAATAATATAATTACATTAACCGTTAATAAATAATAATGAAAATATTATTATCTGTAATGTTTAGTTCCCCTAGATCAAAAAGTCAGGGCTCCATAGACTCACATCTCAGTCATTTAAAACTGATGTTGGATAGGCTCGTGGAAAAAGAAGAAAATATCCCTACTCTTGTTTTGGGTGATTTCAATTCAAGATTACCAAATTCAAAGGTGATGTGGGAGAAATCTCCAAATGTACACCTATCTCTCTCTCATAAATCTAAGAATGGCCTCCAAAAGGGAAATGTCTGACCTGAAATGTAATGCTAGATGGAAAGAATTAATTACGTGTTTTAAAGAAAAAAACTTTTGCATATTAAATGGAAGGTTACATGGGGATAGACCAGGGAAATTAACATATACAGGGCCTTTGGGCTCCTTCACCTCAGATTTAGTCTGGGTCAACTTGGAGACCATAAGACTAGCTTCAGAATTACAGATAATTGAATGATCAGAATTGGCTCACCTCACAGTAATACTGAATTTGTAAAATATCATTTCATATTCATCTCAAGTTAAGGTACATTTCAGTAATGAAGTAGAGATTATTAATGAAAAAGAATCAAATGGGGCCCTACTTACCACTGACAGTTTCAAGAGATTATGAATATGGAGTAAATATACAAAATGTATTCACAAACTTTAGAAAAGTTTCAAATACAAGACATGTTTGAAAACTGGCATAATAGTTGCACTCTTCTGAGATCATTTTGTCTAACTAGTCAAATAACTAATACAAAACAATCACTTCTCGAAAATCATGGTTTAATCAAAAATGTAGAAATGCTAAAAAATCTCTTACTAGAGCTCTTAGGCATTATAAAAGAAAAGGAACTAAACATAAAGCAGATCATTTAATTAAAAAAAGGAAAGAGAAATATATAAAAAAGTGTTAGAAAAAGAACACAATAAATGCTCTATTTCATTATGGGAAAAATTAAGGAAGCTGGTATAGAATAGAGATGGGAGGCAATTTTGGAATATCAATCAATCAATAAATCAAAATCTTTATTTACCCAGGCAACCACCATTGAGCAAGCTCATTTACAAGGTGGACCTGCAGTTTGCAATGACAAGGGTACAGAATAGAGTACAAGTAAAATATACATAAAACAACAGTAGCAAGATGTATACAACAAAATATATACAGTGTAGAAATAAAGGTAAATAATATATACAGAGATTCCTCTATAATCCTATCCATCAATAACATGTTCATAGCCTGTAAAGGAGTCCTTGGGATATGGAAAACTGCAAGCGTAGGAGGAGGCAGGGACGCAGGCAGAAAGATTCTGGGATACTAATTAGGTGGTTTCAGGGCATAAGAGTGGGCAATGGTGGTGTGGTGCAGTGACTACGTAGTACCGGTTGGACTGGAATGGACTGAGGTGAACCAGTAGTACTGGTGGGACTAGAATGGACTGGGGGGGAGTAATCTTGGTAAGGGAACACTTAGTTTAAATGGGAAGGACTTAGATTGAGTGGAAACGTCAGCTGGACAACTAGAAACAGTGGAAACAGTTACAGAGTTCCACAAATGTTTTGGCATGCAGGGTCTTGAACATAACAAGACTAACAGGGGAGCTAAGTCTCAGCAATTTCTGTATCCTATTCCAAAGCGTGGGCAGGACAAAGCTTATGGCTGCTCTTCCAAAGTGGGTACCAACCCTAGGTACTTTCAGGGAAACCAGCGAGTGACTTCTCAAGGCATAATTCCCAATCAGGCTTAGTGGGAGACACATTGCAGGAGTTTGTTGGTGATGGCTGAGAGCACCCAGAGGGCTGCATTTCTATACCACCTGTGTTAAAGGGAGGGCCAACTCACAGCTGCATATAATGAACAGTGGTGGGTGGAAAAGGAGATGCCTGTTATAAATCTTAGAGCTCTATGATACAGTACGTGCAATTTAGCATGGTGTGAGGGTGGGCACTGGCCATATATGAAGTCAGCATAGTCAATTAGTGAGAGGAACATGGATTGGATGAGCTGTCTTTTGGCATCTGCAGTCAGGAGGTGATTTATTCTGAAGAAGAGTCCAAGCCTCTGCCTCAGCTTTTTCAGCAGTTCTTCTATATGTTCCACAAAGGAGAGCTTATTGTCTATCCAGACACCCAAATACTTGAATTTCGGTACATATTCAAGATGTTCACCTAGTAAGGTGGGGATAGAAGGTAAAGGACCAGCAGTGGCAGAATATGACCCCGGCCAGTTAGTGAGAATATCATTGCCTTGGTTTTCTTGGTGTTAAGTAGTAGTCTTTTACTGAGGAGCTGGTGGTGCAGGGTGTTAAAGTCAGTTTGCAGGTTGCCACAGGCAGCTTCAGGAAAGTCATAGCTTATGTAGAGCACTGTGTCATCAGCAAACAGGTGAATGCTTGCTTCCTTAATACCTACATCCAGGCTGTTGATATAGACAGTAAACAGTAATGGTCCCTGTATGGCCCCTTGAGGGACACCTCTTCTTATCAGTTTAAGTGAAGAAAGCTCCCCTTCAGCCTTGATTTGTTGTTGCCTACCAGTGAGGTAGTCATGGAACCAACAAAAGAAGGTTCAGTCTAGGCCTATTATTTGTAAAGTGGAGAGGAGCAAACAGTGGTCAACGGTGTCGAAGGCCTTACTGAAATCCAGGAAAACTGCACAGATTAATTTTTTGTTGTCTAAGTCCTGTTGCCAGTTATTAGTTACTTTTGCCAGGGCCGTAATGGTACTGTGCTTTGCTCTGAAACCTGACTGCATGGGGTTTAATAAGTTTGAGTTGTCTATGAAAGATCTCAGCTGGGTATACACAATTTTTTTCTAGGAGCTTGGAGAGTATGGGGAGGAGGGAGATTGGCCTGTAGTTATTTAGGTCACAGGGATCCCCTGATTTAAACAGGGGGATGATGTGAGCAACTTTCCATAACTGAGGGAGGGAACCTTGCTATAGGGACAGGTTGAATAAGTGTGAGATAGGTGAGGCAAGGATGTGATAAGCAATTTTCAAGTAATATGGGTTGAAGAAGTCAGCCCCAGCACTTTTTTTATTGTCCAATTTTAGGAGAAGATCTTCAACTTCCTTTACGGAGGTGGGTAAGAATGAGAAGGTTATGATATTGTTACTCAGTTCCAGGAGCTTAGTGTTGATCTGTGGGTGTAGTCTGCTTACCGGTGCATTATCGAATGCTAAGCCTGCAGTGGCAAAATGATTGTTGAAGGCCTGCAGGATCTTGTTTCTGTCATTGATTATAACATTGTCAGTGGTAATTTTGGCGGAAGCACATTTCCTGGAGAATGACGATCAGTTCTTCTAGTGTGGACCAGAACTTGGTAGGGCATTTCGACGCAGAATCTAACTCAGATTGGTAAAATTGGCCTTGGCCTCTCTGACCATCTTAGTGTAGGTGTTTCAGGTTGTCCTGAAGAGACACCAGTCTTCGGCTGTGTGTGATTTGCGAGCCCTTTTCCAGAGTTGATCTCTTTTTAGTAAGTCAACCTTGAGGTCTGCTGAGAACCAATGACATATTCTAGCTTTTATACATGCTTTTACCAGAGGAGCATGGTTATTTAGGGCACTGGTTACAATTTCATGGAAGATGTCATAGGCATTACTCACCAATTTAGCAAGGTAAAAACTCTGCCAGTGCAAACAGTTTTTTAATTCATTATGGTGTGCGAGAGGATTGAAATTCCTTCTGGATATTTTAACGGAAAATTTAGATGTTGGTGAGGGTTTAGCATCAGTTCTTATACCAGCAATAAAGCAGTGGTCACTAACATCAGCTGAAAAAATTCCAGCATGGGAAAAGGAATATGGTTTGCTTATGGGAAGGATATCCAATAGGATGCTGTTCATTGGGGTTTTCTTGTTAATGTGAGTTGGCTCAGTTATAAGTTGTGTGAACCATGGGAGTCACAGAATTGATTCAGGGGTAATGAGACCTTAGTCAACCAATCATAATTAAGGTCTCCTAGCATAATTGTTTCAATGGGGACAAAGCCCATAATAGATGACAGATGGGACAGGACCTGTGGCCCCACGGCTTGTGGTCTGTAACAGCCTATGACACGGAAAGCCATTGATAGGGAAAATTCAATTTTAAGGGACAAATATTTGAATCCACCTGCAATAGAGGTAGAGTCTAGGATGGACACTGAAAATGTATTTTTGACATAGATGACTACTCTGCATCCCCTGGTCTGCCTATTGGCTCTAAATAGGAGGTAGTTAGGGATGTTATCCTCTCTATCCGGGGTGGATGCTTGAAGCCAGGATTCAGCGAGCACAAGTACGTCTGGTGTGGTATGAGTAATCCATGCCTGGACTGATGTAAATTTCCTTAAAATATTGCAAACATTTGCATGCATAAAGCTGACTCCTTTCAGTCTTGTAAGGTCAGATGGAGATTAGAAAGCATTTGTGGGACCAGGGTTGAGTTCAACATTACCTGAACACAAAAGCAGTAGGAACACAATTTTCCTTACAGCAGCGAGGAGTAGTTTGAAAGCACAAATCTTTCTGCATCTAGTATAGGCTTGGGTGCGGGGGTCCAGAGTTTCCCCTTGTGCTGACCTAGGGATGCGTAGCCTATGGTCCATCTAGTATAGCACCAAGACGTGTAGGTTTTGGGTAGGTGGGGTGAGAGGCCACATATTGGTAACAAGGCTGTGATCCCACCGTGAGGAGATTCCACAAAGTGAGAAGGGTGCGGAGTCATATGGTGGCAGCATAAGTTATACATAGTATTAATATAAAGGCAGTCTAGCAGTGGTAGGCATGACTCTATGTTGGGGCCAATTCTGTTCAAATGGTCTGTCAATTGGGGTACCGTACATAAGCAGGTAAGTAATTGAAACCACACGAGGACTGCCATGATTGCCCAATATGTTAACAGGGTGCGAGTTGCTCCAAGACTCACTAGCTAGATTCTATAAGTCTCAAGGATCACTGCTCTGTGTTAGACTAGCTAAAAGAGACAGGGATTGATGGTACACAAAGATACTTGAAAACAGTCTGATGGCACAGATGTCTTAAGGATTTATCTTCAACAGGCAAGGGTATCCTACTGATTATGCTTCTTGATGAATATCGGGGAATTGCTTAGAGGAGACAAGTGAGCTCAAGAGAGGATCACCCCTTTAAGAAGTTACAGAAAGGAGAGCCCCTTTAAACAGTTGCTGTAATTGACTAGTGTGAGGCCTCAGGGGGTGTGGATCACTGGGGAAGTGTACTTAATAAAGGAGGGAGGGGGGTGGTGGTTGGGAGAAATTGTCCAGACAGCAGTACAGCAAGGCAGTGGCCAAGCTGTGTTTTGAAAAAGGCACCTTACGTGCTTCCTTTCCTCAGTGGGGATCTGCAGCATCCAATCGGGAAGTGGCCACAGTCCCCAAGAGTCAGTCCAATTATGGGGATTGAAGCCTGACAGCTCCAAGCTAGGAGCTAACCAAACATACCTGCTTTCCATAGTCAGGGGGTGGCAGACTGGATGCATAGGTCCTGCTGTCAGCAGGTAGCAGTGCCAGGGCCACTCCGCTGAAGTGGAGAGCCTTGTTTGGGCTTGTGTCTAAAATAGAGCAGGAAAAAAATGGTGGGCTGTTAGTTAAAAAGCCAGAGACAAAGGTCAAGTAAATTGATGGGAGGGCCCTGGGCAATTTAGTGCTCAGGGCAGGAGTAGGTGCAAATAGTGGGAAAGAAAGGTTCCTGCAGAGAGGTCTGGTCAAAGGTGTCAGGTGGGAATTTAGCAAAACAAAAGGCTGATTCAGGAGGTTTGGGGGGGGGAGGCCCCTTCAATGGGACCAGGGAGAGCTGGGAATGAGACGTGTGTTGGAGAGGACTCAGGGTAGTCTGGAATATAGTTGCTCAAGGTTATAATAAACATCATACAAGGGTTGAATCTTCTATTACTCCACAAATT
This sequence comes from Neoceratodus forsteri, assembly GCA_016271365.2. NCBI lineage: Eukaryota > Metazoa > Chordata > Ceratodontiformes > Ceratodontidae > Neoceratodus > Neoceratodus forsteri. The sequence goes on along the minus strand of CM028134.1, from coordinate 576,933,662 downwards.
TTGGTCTCTTATTTTTCAAAATTGTATTATTCAATGAAAGAGGAGAGATTACCATGTAATAGAAGTAGCCCAAAGGAAGCTGTATACCCGAGGCCTGTTATAATCACAGGAAATGAAATTAATTTAGCTCTCATCTCCCTGAAATCTAACAAAGCACCAGGTTCAGATAAAATCATTGGCAATGTATTTAAATGATTTCAGGATTGGTGGATTCTTTATCTCTTTGGAATGTTAAATGCTTTTGTCCAAACTTCTGATTTTCCTCCTAGTTGGCAGGACAGCATAATATTTCCTATATATAAAAAAAAGAACCCAAATGATCCCAAGACGAACAGGCCAATCAGTTTGATTGATGTATCACAAAAAATGTTTACTAAAATAATTCTTCGTAGACTCACAGATTTGCTAGAAGAACATTTTATTACTGATGAAGCTCGAATTAGCTTCAGGAAACACTGATCTACAGTACAACACTGTTATGTGCTACAACATCTAATCTAGAAATAAACCAAAATTCAGGAAGGAAGATTGTTTTGTTGTTTTGTTGATTTTCCAGCTACCTTTGACAGTATAAGCAGGAAAATCCTTTGGAAAACTCTGGGGGATCTGAATCTGGACAGAACATTGTTGGATATACTAAAAAGACTCCATGATCATACCTGGGCTAAGATACAGTATGATCAGTTTACATATTACTGCTCCTTTTTGAAATAACCTAGGTGTGAGACAGTGGTGCTTATTAGCTCCTACTCTTTTCAATATCTATATTAATAGCATTCTACAGGAAATAATGAATCCAGATTTTCTTGGTTTATAAATCAATGATCAAAGGATAGATAGCCTTGCTTACACTAATGATATTGTACTTTTATTCTCTTCTGCATTAGGATTAAAAGGAAAACTAAAACACTTCATGACACTGTGCAAAGAAAGAAAGCTAAAGATTAACCATAGCAAAACTAATATAATAGTTTTGTTAAATAAGTCTTGGACTGCTTTAAAGTTTAGAATTGATGGAAACAGCATTGATGTGGTGAACTGTTATGACTATCTCGGAGTAAAATTTACGTATAACCTTTCATGGAAAAACACTTAGAACTACAGTAATAGAGAATAAAATGACTACCGGGACAAATGCTCTTAAAATAGTCAATGCTACAATAGGCAAAACTTCTGTTAAGGGGGAGTGGAGAGTTATTAATGCTAAAGTTAAAGCCAGTTTAATATACAAAACTGAAGTTTGGGGATTTGCTAACACTAGCCCTTTAGAAACCATCCTCAGTTCAATAAGTTGTACAGATATGCTCTAATGATACCTCACAGGACTCCAAATTGCATTCTTAAATGAAAATTATGACAACAATCTATATCATCTTTAATTGAGGAAAGACAGATTATGTTTCTTCTAGAAAGTTTCCTTTTATCTGATCTACATTACCCAAGAATGTGCCTAGAGGAAAATATTAAATTCTCTGCCTTGGGATATGCTCATCCATTTATTCAGTTGATCAAAAAAACACTCATGCCCTTAAGTCTGGGACTTCTATTATAAACTATTTATACTAGACCTTGGGTGGAAATAAATACTGATATTAAGATGAGGCTGTGAGATCTAGATGCAAATCTTTTTTCTCAATTAGCAGAGTTGAAACTACATGGTTGATATAAACAATTCAAACTTTAGTTGGGACTATGAAGACTATTTCACTAACCTGACTCACCCTAAACTGTGTAGAATATACACTAGATTCAGAATGAAAGCTTATAATGCACAGTATATTCAATTCAGACAAAAATGATCAAATGTTATGTCACCCTATGGTAGGTGGCACTATATCATTTGATGATATAAAATATGTGGTTCTTCTATGCCAACTTTATGAAACCAATAGAAGAAAATGGCTGGGTGTGTTGCCGGAAGGTCTCAGTCTCCCTCCTGATGAACCATTGCTTCATTTATTTACTTCACAAGGTTTGAATATTCAAGAAATTGCAGCTAATTTCCTTAAGACTATCCATATAGTAGTAGCACCGAATTTGTCAAGCAATTTTGTGAGATTCCCTATTTATCCTTCACAAAATTTAGGGAAAAAATCCTCTAAAATTATTTTTGTTACACCTACAGAAAGAGGCCAGTTCCTATTACGATACTTAAGTGCCATCTGGTGATTTTCAACTACGCTATTAGATCAGACAACCCTCTTTGGGTAGCAGTGAACACACTAACAAATAAAACAAAATCCCTAACTAAAGGTTTCACAATTCTCAATCGGAATTTTTAAAAATCCTTAAAAATCCTTTGACTAATTTGGTGCTACTACTGTATATAGAGTAGATTTCAAATGTATAAATATTCCTGATGATAGACCATAGAATTAGTATATGACACTGGTACCATTGTTTCACTGAAACTGTGTTGTGATTTGAATATTGTAACCCTTGCTGTTCTTGAACATTGTACATTTTAATGTTTTACTTGTATTTGTACATTTTATTTAAATTTTTTTAGTATATTGTAATGGCTACACTGATCACTAAAGAATTTGTACTTGTACACACAAGTGTATAGTTTCCGCACTCACGCCTTGATTCTTTCTTGTGTATTGGCACCACATTTTATTCTCTCAATGCCTGCACTATATTTCCATTTACTGAGTTCCCATATATTAGTTTAAGTGGCCAGACATGCAAGCAGTTATTTCCTTGATAACACTTGGATGCAAGTTGTGTAGTTCATGTATTTTGTTCTCATTTAGGCATGATAATAGTTTTTCTATCTTTTCTTTTGCAATCCATACATCACCAAAGTCCTCTGGATATGTGGTATTACTTAGTTCCCCAGTACTGTACTGTTTTCCTTTGCCTGATACTCCCTCCACTCCAGGGATTCAAACACCTTCTCCTTTCCCCAACCTCACTCCTCTCCTGGGCAGTTAGCCTTCATGCACCTTCCCTCCCTTCACAACCTGCTTCCCCCATCTCAATCACTCTGCTTCCTCCATCTCCCTTAGGCACCAGATAAAACTCTGCCCTGCCCACACCTGCTTCTAACTACCCTTCCCATGATCCTCTCCTGTTGGAGCCCCTACAGCCCATTATTTTTGGCCTCCCCCTGAGTTCTACCTCATCCTGTATCAGGCTCCTATTTACCTACAACTGTACTGCTAGCATTACACCTGCTTTTGTCTCTTTACTTTGCACATATCTGCATACTTTACCTTTGCTTAGCTCCGATTAGTCATTTATTTTTATTGGACCTACACCATGCTAAATTATAAACTGTTTGCACTTTGAACCTGTTTACTGACACTGTGTATGACTTTTATTGTATCCCCAGTCCTTCTGCCCCAGTTGCACCTGGAAATAAGCCTTGATTCAAATTTGAAATTTCAAATCAGTCAGTTAATCAATGATTACTTTAAATGACCTGTTTATTTCAGGTGCATCTTATTTTTGTTCTGTACAACAGTGAGAGATACCACAGACCACATACAGATGACTTTGGACATGTACATTGTCTACCACCATACAGTACATAGTAATATAAAGCCATGACCCAGAACCTGAAATACTATGCGATGTGCATAGCTTTGCATGTCCAACCATTTGTCTGTTGTGCTCCATTTTTATGCATGTCCATTTACATGAATATCACACATAAATGCATGGCTACATGGCACATCGTTCACCAGCATGATGTGTATAGGATCTTAACCTCTGCATGTCTGCAAAGAATTAATCTTACATCTGTCCTGCACAAACATATCACAATCCCCTCACCCTTCAGACATTTCATCTTATTATTAGCACTAATCGTTTCAAATTATTAAGAACATTTGTAAAATTAGTGCATTTTAAATAAATTAACTACTGTTTTCTCAGAAAAACGTAGACACTATATCTTTAATACAGATGTCACCTTAATGATTTAGAAGTTTACTCAACCCCCTCTTAAAAGGAATTCAGGAAATTAAAGACAGCCCTATTTGTTTTTCTATAACAAGGCAATCAGTGTTCTTCCAATCGTATTATCCAACTCCTACCTATAAGAAAATTTCACCAATACAGAAAGGTAAAAAACTGAAAACATTCACAAATGAGAACATTTAAAAATAATAAAAGTCCATCTCAATGAATATATTTAATAACAACCATGGGGTAGGGGTATTAATACTGTTAGTTATCATGTACTCTAGCAAATAAATAAAAGTTTAAAAATCCCATGGGAAAAATGCAGTGACTGAGGGAATAATTTGCAGTCTGAAAAAATTCCAGTTCAAGAGTTGGTCCTTTGGACTTTTGGAACACAAAAGCCTGAGCTGTAATTACACTTTAAACCTTACAAATAATAAATGGTTTGAAGTACAGTTTTAATTTTGTAGCACATGAAAAGAAAATACTGCTAATTTAAATAAAAACAAATTTGGTGCCCTTACCAATGGTATAGGATATGGGTTTCTTATAAATCTTAATGATGCACAAATTGAAAACCACCAGGATAGAACTGTAGCTACCCCAAACATTATAGACATCCTTACATATGCTGAACTTGAATCCCTCTTCTGTCTAATCTTAAGCTTAAAATCACAAAAAAAGAAAATCAAGTCTGCATCGTGATGAGCCCCAGCTGTTCCAGCTGCCAGGAACACTAGCCTGGAATTTGAGATTATGTAAGAAAAATAACCACTTTGTCAGCAATTTATGGCCAGTCTCATGAAGAAAACCTCTGTTGTTGCTTTCTTGTTATGCCAGGTCCCACACAAAGCCTTGCTTTTCAAGAACATGCTTTCTAATACTAATCAATAATGAGACTAGAGATAATCCTTTTTTCCATCCCACAGCATAACAGCAAAATGAGTGTGACATTCATGTCATGCTCATAACAGATAATATCTGAAAACAACTTTTTTTAAAATAAATTGATATATGACTTTCTAAAAGGATAGGGAATGTCATTTTCAAATATTAAAGGAGAGAGCAGACCAAATAAATGCAAAGTGCTAAAAACTTTACAAAAATGTCACAAAGTTTGGGCATTTTGCTTTGCACCTTTTGAGATTTTTGTGAAGTGAAGTTGGTATGTTGCTCTGCCAGATGCCACACAATGCAACACTTTTCATGAAATCCTCTGGCACAAAGTCAGCACTTCCCAGAAAGTACTCAAAGTGTCACACACAAATCCTTTCAAGCATTCTCCTAGCATTCCACCTCACCCTCCTTCCTGACTGCCAGCCCATATATGTGGTTAAAACAATATCCCCATGCCAGCCCATTGAGGCAGTGTTAGCATTATCCTTCATGACACTGGTGTTCCCACTTCAGGAGTGAGCCCGGACTGTCTGAGGGCATCTAGGGGCAGAAGAAATGAGCATCCCATAATTCGCTCTACTTCTCCTTCTCCTCCAGGGGGAGGGTTGCTAGCACCTACAAGAATGCTGCCACCTCAGGGATCACAGTTGGCAGTGCAGCACTGAGCCCAACTGGGAAGAAGAGCACAACTTGGGGTTGGATTGGCAGCACACATAGCATGTACATCATGAGCCAAAGGAAAATGGTGTCCATGTTGTTTGTTATCAGGAACTGGCTCAGCTGTACCACTCCACTCTGATTTTAAACACACAAATGGATCCTGCATAGACTCAGTTTTCTCTTACAAATACCTCATTCTCCACCTGGACTACCACCTTGACTACTAGGGGTACATCTCCCAAGCAGTGACTAAGTCATATACCAAGCTAGGTGCATTATGTACAGTAAAGGGGTGCCTCCATTGAATAATCAGAAAACTGACTGTGGAACAATTAATCCTTCCCCTTATAGACTACAGGGGTAGTCTATTCAAGTGCTACTTCCACCTCCCTTGATAAAATCAACACACCATTCAACGCACTGTGTAGATTCAACCTCTGTTACCCCACTGTCTCCAGCTGATGCAGTATGTACAACAAGCTAGAATGGTCCCCTCCCCCTGTGACAAATGATGCTTACTGCCCTGGTGAGTACCAGGTATATTGGTTCAACATACTGCCCAGCCTCTGTTTGACCTCTTCCACCCTGCAACAAACTCTTCCTATCTACTCAAGTCCAAAGCAGGATGCCACTTCTATGCTGCGCAGTAAAAGTGCAATGAGGCCAAGCCTCCATCAGCTAGAGGCTCCATAACACCTGATACAATCTCCCAGTTGATGTCACTGCCATCTCCCATATTAAGTAATGCTCTGATCAAGTGCCACTACAAATCCACAATGTCATGTTCCCAATGTAAAGTCCTCCCTGTGCCAATCTAACTTATCTAGCTAATGCATATCATAGTGTATTAACACAGTGATGTACATTTGCACACTGCTGTGATCCTCAGCAGGACAGCTGTGGTTCTACATCTTATTTTCTTTCCCTGGGGCTACCATGTCATCTTGTTATAATTTACTGCACCAGAACACGCTGCTTACCATGTACTTGTTTTATTTGTTTTTTGAATGTATAATGCATGAACTCTCTAAGATTCCTCATTGTCCTGTCCGGCCCCCCAGGTCACAACTGGAAATGAGCCCTGGGCTATATGTACTTACCTCATAAAACATGTTTAGACTAAAATAAAAAAATAAAAAAATATGTAATTATGCATGCATTAGTGTATTTAATAAGTTATTTAAAAGTTTGGTGACACAAAGGCACACTGAGCTGAGACTTGTTTCTAGCTGTGACTCGAAGGACAGGGAAAGGGGACAAAACAAGCAGCAGTTCCAAATAACGGAAATGTAATAACAACAGCTTAAAATGCAATACAGTGGTTAACAAAATAGTGGTAAGAATACATTGAGGTAAATGGTAGCACTACTGTACATAAATGTTATTAACATTTTACAAAGTTATGTAGCAGGGGAACAGGCAGGCTTAAATCTAAAGTGAGGTGAGTCTTCAGAAAAGAGAGAGAATGAGAGAGGGTTAGGGGAATGTGAGGGTACTTTAGAGAGAGGGGAGGGTAGCATGAGGAGAGCTGGGGGAGAGAGGATGGAGAGGGGTAGGGTTAGAGGGAGTGAGAAATGAACAACTTGGGGGATGTCATCTTTAACAGCTGCTTTAGGCATAATAAAGATGAAGCATAGTGAAGAAGAGGGGGAGTCAGTTCCAGAGGGAGGGGAGATGGTGAGAGAAGGCAGCCAGACCAGTGCTAGAGCAAGGGTGAGGGACAGAGAAGGAGCGAGATTCTCTATAGTGAAGTGGGTAGAAGGAAGGAGCAGAGGGGGAGAGAAGAGGGTAGATAGGAGGGGAGGGAGGCAAACCAGTATTTTCCAATGAGGTTAGAGCTGTAGAAAAGGTAACATGAAGGCTGGGGGATGATAGAAAGATAGGTATAAAATAAGCAGTGATGTGTGCAGGAAGGAGAGTTTGAGGCAACGTGAAAGAAGACATTACAGAGGGTGTCCAGTCTGGTGAGGGTGGAAGGAGAGGCTGCACTGTAAACCACATCTGCATAGTCAAAAATAGGGATGATCTGCTTGTAGTTGTTTTGAAGAGACCAATGTACTGGGGTGACCATGGCAGCTTTCAAGATTTGGAAGAATTTGGAGTGGCACTGGGATAGATTAATTATCTTTGTCAGTGGACCAAGTACTTTGTCTACTGTTAGTTGAACAAATTTTAGGTCCAGAGAGTCCCCACTGTGCCTTGATTTGCCACAGGCTTTTTCAAAGTATTTTCTAGCAGCTGCTTCAGAGACCAGTTTGAAATGGAAGAATGGCTGGTTTGGTCATGCTGCTGTCTTCTCACTGATCCCTGGAGCAGGGATATTGAAGAAGTTCATCGGGAGCACACTACTGAGACCTGAGAAGGTGAGGTTCACAGAGTTAGCAATGAGCAGAGGGTCCAAGGTAGGGATGTTCTCAACATTTAGCATGGCTGGGGCTAATTTAAGTCCTTCCCAGTGATATCATTTAGATTTGCCCAGAATGATTTTTTTGCTATTCCAGGTGTTATTGAGCTCTTCCTTGTAGAATTAGCTTTTGCTTCATGAACTGCCTTTGTGCACTCATTGTGTGAATGAATATGAAGGGACTGAAACAGAATATAAATCCATTTTTTAATAAGAAAGCTGACTCCAAAGAAATCAAAACACCCAAAAATCAACAGCACCTCAGCCTTCACCTGAAAGGGCTTCATCAGGAGGTGGAAACTATTACTAACAAATCACATTTTAAAGCCAGACATTGAAACATCAAATCAGCAATGCATTAAATCAAAGAATAAATTCTTATAGTGAATAAGGACATTTTAAAGCTATCAGCACTGTGTCATGTTAAAAGCAGTTTCTAATAGCCTCTCTGTACATTCTAAGCAAATGAAAAGCAAACACATTTAAAAGAACTTTTTTTAAAAGATAGCCAAAACAAAACTGGAAACATATTCCAAATGTGATTGTATGCATTTGCAAAAGTCAGAATTGTTTCAATGTCTAGAGCTAAATATGTTGTGATCACCCACTGTAGTCATAGCATATCGATTCTGTGGGATCCACATTGATTAGCCTCTGACATCCAATGCAAACTAACAAAATGCAAAGCAAAATTCATGTGGGACCTGAAACAGAAGACAGCAAAAAGTCAGGCTTCAAAATAACTATTTCATAATTAGCATTACATTTTATAACATTCTTGAACCTGACAAAGCCATTTCGGATGAAGGGTCAAGGTGCTGTTGCTTTTTGGGGGTTTGGTTTCTTTGGACTTGGATTCCTTATTAAAAAGTGGATTTATATTCTGTTTGAGTCCCTTCATGCTCATTTGTCAGAGTGCTCCTGATTTTGGATCTATTTATAAGTGGGAACTACCTCCAGTTAGGTATCATGGGTGGAGAAGACAGGAAGAGGTGGCAGCCTTGTTATGTTTTGGCTGGTGCCAAAAGTCATGGGCACCATCTTTTGGTATTTACATTGAGCTGGTTTGCTTGAAACCAGCGTAGCACATTGTGGAAATTGCACTGGAGCGAGGCTGCAACTGCAGATATGCAGGGACCAGATGTGTAGATGACTGCATCATCAGCAACACGTGTGAATATGGGAGGAGACACAGATGAAAGGGAGGTCATTTAGAAAAATAGAGAATAGTATGCAGCCCAGGATGGAGACCTGGGGGACTCCTGCAAGAATGGGGAGGGAGGCCTAATGCACCACCCACCTGAACAGATTGCTCTAAGTTAATCAGGTAAGAGTGGAACCACTTAACTGCAGGAGTAGAGAGAAACATAAAAACATAGAGTCTGACAGCAGATAAGGACCGCTTGGCCCACCCAGTCTGCCCATTTCCCTACCTAGAGGATAAGCAGCAGATCCTATTTAACCAACAGCCTATTTCTTCCTACCCCTCCACAAAAATTGCCTTATGTCTGTCCCATGCATTCTTGAATTCTCCCACAGTTTTAGACTCCACAACCTCCTCAGGAAGGCTGTTCCATGCATCCACCACCTTCTCTGTGAAAAAATACTTCCTCACATTGCCCCTGAGCTGTCCCCCCTCTTCAAATTGTGTCTCCTTGTTCTTGCACATCTCTTTTTCTGAAAGATGCTACCCTCTTGGGCTTTGTTTATTCCACTGAGGTACTTGAACATTTCTATCATGTCCCCCCTCTCCCTCCTTTCCTCAAGGGTATACATATTAAGCTCCTTTAGTTTCTCCTCATATGGCTTCTCTTGCAGACCCTGCACCATTTTAGTTGCCCTCCTCTGAACTGCCTCCATCCTGTCTATGTCCTTGCGGAGACTGGGGCCTCCAGAACTGGACGCAGTACTTCAGATGGGATCTCACCAACTCTCCGTACAGGGGGATAACAACTTCCTGTTTTCTGCTGGTGATACCTCCCTATACATCCCAGTATCCCCCCCAGCCCTCCCTACCACCTTCTCAGATTGCTTGCCAACCTTAAGGTCATCTGATATGATTACCCCTAGGTCTCTTTCCATTTTTGTTGTTGTTACTACCTCCCCCCCATTGTGTAATCTTTCCCTGGGTTTTTGTTTCCCAGATGCATTACATTGCACTTCTTTGCATTGAATCAAGCTGCCATACTTCGACCATTCCTGCAACCTTGCCAAGTCCCTTCTCACCCTTTCCATGCCTCCTTGTGTATCAACCCTGTTGCAGATCTTTGTGTCATCTGTAAAGAGGCATACTTTTCCTTCCAGTCCTCTGCAATGTCACTTATAAAGACATTAAAAAGGACTGGACCCAGTACTGAACCCTGTGGTACCCCACTAGTAACCCCTCTTTCTTCAGAGTGGACTCCATTTACAATTACCTTCTGTGTCCTGTTGTTCAGCCAATGTTTTACCCAGGCTACTACCTTGGGACCCACTCCCAGGCTGGTAAATTTGACTACTAATCTTTTGTGTGGGACTGTGTCAAATGCCTTGCTAAAGTCTAGGTAGGCCATGTCCACAGCCCCTACCTGGTCTACTACTTTGGTCACCCAGTCAAAGAAATCAATTAGATTCATCTGACATGACCTTCCCGCTGTGAACCCATGCTGCCTTGGGTCCTGTACCCCACTGGCCTCTAGATACTCAACAGTTCTTTTCTTCAGAAGTGATTCCATCACTTTCCCTACCACAGAGGTCAAACTGACAGGTCTGTAGTTTCCTGCCTCTGTCTTGTTCCCACTTTTGTGAAGGGGAATCACATCTGCCTTCTTCCAGTCCTCAGGTACCACACCATCCTCCCATGATTTTTTACAAAGTGTAGTCAGTGGTGTCACTAGTTCTCTGCTTAGTTCTTTTAGAATTCTGGGGTGAATTCCATCTGGCCCCATTGCTTTGTCCACCTTCAGTTTTAGGAGTTCTTTCAGAACCCTTTCTTCTGTGAAAGGACTGGAATCAACCCCCCTCACCAGAGTGCTTCTGTTAATTGGATTAGGCACCTCCCCCACTTCCTCTTTTGTGAATACTGAACAGAAGTATTCATTCAGTATCCCTGCTTTATCACTGTCACTCTCTGTCCACCACCATCCATTCTATTCAGCCTCACTATCCCTCCCTTTGTCTTTCTACACTCCTTGATATACCTATAAAAGGTTTTATTACCCTTCTTAACTGAGTTAGCTATCTTTTCCTCAGTTTGTGCCTTTGCTATTCTGACTACCCTCCGTGCTTCCTTCTGCCTTAACTGGTACAGTTCTCTGTCCTGCTCCTTCTGTGTTTCCTCATACTTCCTAAATGCTATCTTTTTTCCCTAACCTTCACCGCCACCTCTTTTGAGTACCATAGTGGCTTTTTATTTCATTTTGATTTGTTTATTTGCTTCACAGAAAGGCTTGTTGCCTCTGTGATGGCAGTTTTGATATTTGCCCATTGTTGCTCCACCCCTCCTTCTAGCCTGTTTGCTAGTGATTTTCTAAGGCACTCTCCCATCTTGCCAAAGTCAGCCCTCCTAAAGTCCAGAACCCTCACTTTTGTATGGCTTGACTCTGTAGCAGAGTTTATTGTGAACCACACTGTTTCGTGGTCACTTGTTCCCAAATGGCTACCCACTTCTAGATCTGAGATCCTCTCACTGTCCTCATTTGAGAGTATGAGGCCTAAGATTGCTCCCTCATGAGTGGGTTCCAAAACTAACTGTTTGAGGCATGCCACCTGAAGGGCATCAATAATGGCCCTGCTTTTAGATATGGCTGCCATAAAGGTGCTCCAGTTAACATCTGGCATGTTAACGTCCCCCATCAACAGTATCTCCCCTTTCTCTGCCATCCTATGTATGCCTTCTATCATATTCTTGTCCATTCCCTACCCCTGACATGGGGGTCTATATACAACCCCTGTGCGGATTGTGATGCCATTTCCATTCTCTAAGGTGAACCACAGTGCCTCCTCTCCTCCCTGTTTACTCTTTTGTTCAGTTGCCTTTATCCCTTGCCTTACATATAGAGCTACTCTCCCCCCCTGCCCTCTCTGTCTGTCCTGAGAGACCATCTGAGGCCAGCTTGTTTAAAAGGAGAGGATGGGATGCAAAATCAAATGCCTTTGCAAGGTCAATAGAAACAGCTGTTATGACAAGACTCTGGTCCATCCCTGTTAGTGCTGAGTCAGTAACACAGATAAGGGAGGTGACTGTGGAGTGTCTTTTCCTGAAATCAGACTGGAAAGGGGATAGGAAGAAAGAGGAATCTAGGAAGTAGACTAATCTGGAGTTTACTAGCAACTCCTGGAGTTTAGCAAGGGATGGAAGGCTATAGTTTCCAGGCCATGATAGATCACCCCTTTTGTGGATGGGGAGCACCTTGGGGGGTTTCAGGTGAGGGGTGTGGCACAGAGGGAGAAAGGTTAAAAAGGAAAGTGAGTGTGTGTAGGAGTTTGGGGTCTAAACTATCTGGGCTGTATTTTGAAAGGCTGAGAGATTTGAGGGCAAAGAAAACTTCTTAAGGGGAGATGGAGAAGTGAAAACCAACAGAAGAGGTGGCTTGGGGAAGGGCTGGAGTATTTGAGGACTGACAGGGAAATGCACAGGTTGTGAAGAACTTGTTGAAGAGGGAAGCGGTAGCAAGGTGGTCCAAGACCAGTGAGCCATTTACAGTACTTTGAGAGAGAAGAGCAGGCTGGGACACTGGGTGAAAAAGGGAGTCGATTACTTTCCAGAAATAAGAGGGGGAGTTTAAGTTGGATTGTAGGTTGGAATTGAAGTAATTGGCCTTGCCTGCTTGGATAGCTTTTGTGCAGGAGTTTCTAAGGGACCTGTAGTGTTGGTGGTCAGAATCAGAGTGGGAGGACTTAAAGAGTGCCCATGCAAGGTCCCTAGATTTGCATAGCTCAAGGAGGTTGGTTGTAATCCAGTGGTAGTGGGAGCATTTCACTCTAGATCTTTTCAGAGGACAGAGGTGTTACAGGAGCAAGTGAAGATGATAATACAGTGTGATAGGGCTGTGTGAATATCTTAGGTAGAGTAGACAGGGAATCAGTCAGCAGAGGCCAGGTCTTTCAAGAGAGCATCAGTGTTGAGACTTGAGGGACCTTATCATTGAGGCATTGGTCAGGAACGATAGAAAAACTAAGTGCAGTTATTACATTCACAATGACCAAAAAAAAAATATCTGATGGCCTTTCTGACCCGAAGCCAGTTCACTCTGGTGTACCACAAGGTTCCATATTGGACTCACTCCTATTTAGTCTGTTCTTAAATAATCTCTCAAGCTCCTGCCTTGAATCTATTTTACTTTATGCTGATGATGCCATAATTTTCTCAAACAGTTCACACCCTATCCACCTAGAAAACAGTCTGCAATGTGGCTTTGCAACTGTTGAAAAATGTTTTGGTGAGCATAAGCTGATACTAAATTATAAAAAAAACTAAGGTGATGCTCTTTAGTAGCTCCCACAATAAACACAAACACCACCTGCTGACCATTGGAAACCACCCTGGAACAGCTCTCAAACAAGTATCCCACTCTAAATACCTTGGAGCAACCATCAACAGCACTTTATCCTATGAGGTGCACATCGACAACATTGCCAAAGCAGTGACTATAAGTATTGGTCTACTTTATAGACACAAGAACTGCTTGACCCTGGAAGCTTTGAGATTGGCCATTAAGAGTTCTGTCATTTACATCATAGATTACAGGCTGGTCATATATGGCTCTGCCACTGATATGGCCCTCCGGTGCATTACTACCACCCTTAATAAAGTGTGTCGTCTTATGTCTGGGGCACCATGTCTCACTCATACGTGTGATCCCTACACACAAATTGTATGGCCACACCTAAAAGGGTCTTTAAAGTACCACATTTGTTTGATGGCTAAGAAAATAACCCTCAGCCTCCTCCCCCCAGAACTGCAAGGCCTGTTAAGCCCTTTCCGCAATCCCCACTGGACATGTGGTTCAGAACATCAACTCTTCCAGGTACCACCATGCTGCACAACACAGGGGCAAAGATCTTTTGCCTACAGAGCCCTACTTTGGGTCAACACTCTCTCTAGTGACATCACTTCTGATACCAAGCTTGGCTCTTTCAAAAACAAGCTCTGACAGCACTTTACAGTAGATTGCAGCTGTGACTGCTTCCTCTAAACATCCCTATTTTCCCTCTAATGCAACTTACCAGCACTTGCTCTTCAACTGTTGCTATGCACTTACTTGCTGTCCCCCTCCCTTCCACCTCCTCCATCTTCTACCCTATCCTCCCCCCCACACTCCTCACAGCTTTCTTTCCAGCTCCCTCTTTTCTTGTCCCACCTGCCTTGTCTAATACCCCCTCTTCCACATGTTTCTGACAAGGCTGGATTGACTGCTTCCTAATTCTGGTATGTATCTTTTACTTCGGTCCACTAAGATGCTTAACTAGGTACCACCATTAAACTATGTCTCCTGAACCATATTATCTCACACTTCTAACTTGCAACTTTTGTAAACTGTTCTGTACATGTATTTTGTGTAAGTACTGTTTTAGTGCACATTTTTAACTTACACACTTGATAACTGTTTGTGTAACTTTTACCTAGCTGTTTAATCTTTTCAAATAAAATCAAATATTTATTTATCCAGGCGATCACCATTGAGCAAGCTCATTGACAAGGTGGACCTGCCGTTGTCAAGGAGAAATATACATACATATATTAAGGTGCAGTATACAGAATGAGAAACAAGATACAAACAAACTTACAGCAACATGGTAGGTGCGATATATACTTTCCAATTGTTCACAAAGAACCTACATGCATTACATAACATTACTGCAGTATTTACAACCTTCATATACATAGAAGTTGAGGTATCATGTTTATTAACGCCTATATAGAAAGGTACAATTATTTTCATTTCAGGCCTCAGTAACTGTTTATGTGCTAGGGTGAGGGTCCTAGGTTACAGAAGGACCCACAGTGAAGACTGTATCTCCTGCTTCAGATGTGACAGAAGAGTAGAAAGGAAGAATGAGGTGCCAAGGGTTCTGAGGGCCAGTATGGAAGCTGATTAGTGACTAGTTAAATAGGGAAAGATAGAACTAGGTTAATGGCTGAATGTGGTAAAACCAGAGAGGGAACCATCCGCAGGCCTGCTAGTGACTATGGAAACACTTACAGATTTCGGCAAACGCTTTGTCATAAATAATCCTAAAAAGGGAAATACTGACAGGAGAACTAAGTCTCAATGATCTTTGTGTATTATTCCAGAGTGTGGGCAGAGCGTGGCTTATGGCAGCCTTACCAAAATGGTTACTAATCCTGGGGATTTTCAGAGAAATTAGTGAATGGCTTCATAGGTCATAGTTACTTATTGGATTTAAGGGGAGGCAGGCAACAATGTAATCTGGAAACTTGTTGGTGAGGGCTTGAAGTGTCCAGAGGGCTGCATTTCTACACCATCTGTATTGCAGGGAAGGCCACCCTACTGCTGAATATAGAGAGCAATGATGTGTGGAGGATGGGAGATCGGTTATGAGTCTTAAGGCTCTATGGTACAGGACATCCAGTTTTGCAAGGTGTGAGATGGAGCATTGACTATAGATAATGTCAGCGTAGTTGATTAATGAGAGGAATGCAGATTGAACAAGCTGTCTTTCAGCATCTGTAGTCAGGAGGTGTTTAATTCTGAAAAAGAGGCCAAGCCTCTGCCTAAGTTTTTTCATCAGTACTTCTGTGTGCTCCAAAAAGGAGAGTTTGTTGTCAAACCATATGCCCAGATATTTGAATTTAGGTACAAATTTAAGCTTTTTGCTTAGTAAGGTGGTTATGGGAGGAAATGTACCAGCAACAGCAGTGTGGGCCCCAGTGCTATGCGGCAAAAAGATCATGGCCTTGTTTTTTTTTTTGCATTTAGTAATAGATTTTTTTGGAGAAGCTGGTTCTGCAGTGTATTGAATTTCTTTTATAATTCTGAGCACATGGCTCCAGGAGAATCACGGCTTAGATAGAGCACCGTATCATCGGCAAACAGGTGTATATTGGCTTCCTTGATTCCCAAATCCAACTTGATGTAGATGGCGAACAGTAGAGGGCCTAGTATGGATCCCTGTGGGGCTCCTTTTTTTATTGGTTTGAGTGGAGAGAGCTAACCTTTAGCCTTGATTTTTTGCTGCCTGTCGGAGAGGTAGTCCTGGAACCAATCCAATGAGATTGAGTCCATGCCTATGGATTTTAGGGTGGAGAGAAGTAGGCAGTGGTTGACGGTATCAAAGGCCTTGCTGAGATCTAAAAACACTGCACAAACAAATTTTTTATTGTCAAGGTCCCGTTGCCAGTCATTAGTGACTTTGTGCGCCGTAATAGTGCTATGCTTTGCTCTAAGCCGGACTGCATAGGATTAAGCAATGAAGAGTCATCTAGGAATGATCTCAACTGTATATCCACAATTTTTTCCATCATTTTCTAAAGTATTGGTAAAAGAGAGATTGGCCTATAATTGTTTAGGTCACTTGGGTCTCCTGCTTTAAATAGTGGGATGACATGAGCAGTTTTCCATTCTACGGGGAGAGAGCCTTGGGCTAGGGACAAGTTGAATAAGTATGATATAAGTGTGGCAAGTATATGGTATGCAATTTTCAGAAAGTATGGGTCAAAGGAGTCAGCTCCTGCACTTTTTCTAATATCTAGCTGTAGCAGAAGGTCTTCAACTTCTTTAATGATAGTTGGGGAAAAGGAGAAGATCATGTCTTTGTTACTTGGTTTAGGCTGCTGAGCTTTGAGCTGTGGACAAAGACTGCATACTGGTGCATTATCAAATGTCATGCCTGTGGTGGCAAAGTGGTTGTTGAAGGCTTGAAGAATCTCAGATTTGTTAGTGATAGTTGCATTGTCAATGGTAATTTTGGAAGGTAGTACAGTACCTGGTGAATGTCCAGACAGTTCCTTTATGGTAGACCAAAATTTGGTAGGGCTGTTGGATGCAGATAGCAATTCATTTTGATAAAAATTGGCCTTGGCCTCTCTGATGAGTTTCATGCAGGCATTCCTAGCTGTCCTAAAGAGGCACCAGTCTGCGTCGGCATGTGATTTCTGGGCCTTTTTCCATAGTTGGTCTCTTTTGAGTAAAGCTTTCTTCATGTCTGGTGAGAACCAAGGGTAGGTTCTGGTTTTTATTTGGATTTTGGTCAAAGGAGCATGTTTGTTTAGGGCACTGGCTATGATTTTGTGGAGAAGATCATAGGCATCATTTACTGATTTAGCCAGGTAGAAACTCTTCCAGAGTAGACAGTTTTTTAGATCGTTGAAGTAGGCCAGAGGGTCAAAGTTCTGTCTAGATCTTCTGGTAGAGAACTTTGATGTAGTTTGTGGTTTAGTGATGGTTCTTATGCCAGCTATAAGGCAGTGGTTACTAACATCCACTGGAAGGATACCGGCATGAGAAAAGTAGTGTGGTTTATTGACAAGGAGGACATCCAGGAGGGTACTTCTCACTGGGTTTTTATTGTTAATGTGAGTTGGTTCAGTTATAAGTTGGGAGAACCCATGGGACTCACAAAATTATTTTAGGGGTAGTGATCCATTAGATAACCAGTCATAGTTAAGGTCGCCTAGCACGATTGTTTCCAGAGGTGTCTTGTCCATTTGTGATGATAGATGTGTCAGGAGCTGTGGTCCTGCTGCTGGTGGTCTATAGCAGCCTATTATTCATAATGCCACAGATTGGGATAGTTCAACCCTAAGAGTCAGGCATTCAAAACCCCCAGCAATGGAAGTTGCATCTAATATAGATACTGTGAATTTATTTTTAACATAAATGGCTACTCCTCCGCCCTGGTCTTTCTGTCGGCTCTGAAGAGGAAGTAGTCGGGGATGTTGACCTCACTGTCTGATGTGGATGCCCCAAGTCAAGATTCCAAGATCACAAGAATGTCTGGGGCAGTATGAATAATCCAGGCCTGGACAGAATCCAGCTTCTTCAGAAGGCTGTAGACATTGGCTTGCATGAAACTGATTCCTTTTAGAGTAGCAATGTGAGATGGAGATGAAATCAACTTTGTGGGGCCAGGATTAAGTTCAATGTCTCCTGAGCATAAAAGTAGGAGGAGCATAATTCTCCTCAGGTTGGCAAGGAGATTTTTAAAAGCACGGGTCTTTTTGCATTTATTGCAGGCTCTGTTGTTTGGATCCAGAGACTGACTCAAGCTCTTGTGTTGCCCTGTCAATGTGTAGCTTAAGGTCCAGGCAGAGTAACACCAGACTATGCAGTGTTTAGGTGGCTGAAGTTTGGGACCATGCATAGCCGAGCAGATTGCTGTCCCACTTCTAGTAGATTCAACATAATTTAAGACAATCAGAGGTAAGCAGGAGAAGCATGATATGTACATATTCTTATTATGTAGGTATATTGTTAGCGTGGTATAGCGTAGGTATACTGTTAGCGTGGGGCATGTCTCTATACCGGAATCAGATCTATTTGGAGGCTCATTCATATCAGATAGCATAGATTTGTCCTTTTACTAGATATGGAACCTTTGTAAAATAATTCATTGCTTAAAGATATTTATAAACTGAGAATTAATAAATTAAATAAAAATAAAATAAATAAAGTAGAGTTTTATTATCATCAATAACAATAGAATAAACATTAAAACAATTGTTCAGGATAGCAAAATACAAAGACAGTACAAACAGAAAAAAACAAAAGTCCTTCATCTGAGAGTTTCTTTACAGTTTCCAAGAAGTCTCTCTAGCAAAAATATTGCAGCCCTTTTAATAAGAAGTCTAACTTCTTCATTCTGAGCTTGTTATGGACACATCCTGTTTCACATTAAATGTATCAGAGTTTTTGTCAGTTTCTTTGCAGAGTAGGCTTACAAATAGAACAGTGTCCCAAGCTGGCCTCCTGCTGACAGCTCAACAAAAGTGTTTGCAAACAAACCTGAGAGGGATCTCAGGTTAACCCCCTAAATTCCAAATAGATTTTTGCAATTACAGTATCTCAACAGTATAACTTTATATAGTACATTTCAAACCAATGGATCACAGTTTCACATCAAGATTCATATGTATTTTTATACTGTAACTGCAGATATGCAAGAAAGAAGAAAAGACAAAAATTTCAAGGTGAAGGTGGAGAGATAGTGAAAGGCAGAAAATCATGAGATCATCAGAGTGATCAGTTCTTAGGTCTCACATGAACATTTGGTTTTGCAACCAGACAGACAAGAGACAGAAAATGAGAGGCTAGAACAGAAACTTGCATTTAACTCTTTCTGCATAACAAATGGGACAGGGCATTATTCAACCCTGTCACATATCTGTGCCAGATGTATTTTGGGGTGGACTTCAGGGGGTGGGTTTTCCTAATACAATAAGTGATGTAGTGATCGCTGAATACTTTTGGGAGAATGACAGCAGATGAGATGCAATAGGGGTGGCAGCATAGTACCCAGTCCAGAAGAGAGTGGTTTGAGGAGTGGAGTTAAGCCTGGTGAGTTAAGAGATTACCTAGGTGAGATTCCAGGATTCCATTGAGTGCTGGATAGGCTTAGAGTCGGGGGAGAGCCAATTTAGGTTGAAATCACTGAGTAGAATAAGTTCACAAGAGGCAAATAGGATGAAAAGTGAGGAGAGAGAGTTAAGGCCAGAGGAGAGAGGGAGGGAGGAATCTTCAGGGAGTTATTAAGTACACTGACAAAAATAGTGAGGGGGAGGGAAAGTTTGGGCAGCGAGAGCTCATGGGAGGAGAGGATGACCTCTTTGAAGGTGATAGAGCAGGAAATGTTATGGCGGATATATATATATATATATATATATATACACACACACACATACTGTATATATATATTCACATATAAAATAGGGGTGAGACAAATGAGTAGTGGATAAATCCATGTATCTTACACACAGTGATATAAATCCTGTTAAAAAATCCCAATGTGATAATATTTTACATTTATACAAATTGTGCCTACCTCAGAGCCTAATACAATCACTATCCTGATCACTTAATGACATCCTGACCAATCAGACCTCAGCTGGACTCTCCTGATGTAGATATCATCACTCTAGGCAGGTTTTCCTAACACAGAAATCAGGAACTCCAACAAACCCTCAGTAGCCTAGGAAACTAATCAGTATATAAGTTCCACCTGTAACTCACTTGATAGCCCTAAAAAAGCACACTGTGTTCCTGCAGAGAATGAAAGCAAGCTAACAGCAGTCAATTTCATATTGATAAGAAGCCAAAAAGGAGCAAAGCCTTCCACATCCATGAAAACCTCAACTAGCAAAGAATACAGCCTGCTTCATCCCAAATGGCAAATTAGTGTTTCAGCTTATTTTAGCAGAAGTTTCCTTTTTTTGTCCTGTTGTCTTCTTTGTTTATTCCACAAGATAAAGCGAAATAAAAAACTAAAAGTTCTGGAAATTCCTATTGTATAAATCAGATACATGATATGCAGTTGTGTGCTATGGAAAATATTTTCACTCCTGCATCATGACCTCTGGATACTCTCACCCGTGCCATCGGCACACATGAGTATCCAGAAGTCACTCTGCAGGAGTGAAAATATTTTTTGTATCACACTCCTGTCCATCATGTATCCCATATATATATATATATATATATATATATATGTATGTATATATATATATATATACAGTATATATATATTATGGTAGCACGGTAGTGCTACCAAAGTTAGGGTTGAGGAGCCATTTCTATGTTAAACCTCAACATTTTTCACCTTAATAACTTTGCAACCGTTTGACAGATTTAGCTGAAATTTGGAATACATTATCAAGAACCACAGGCCTTGGGATCTGCCAAGTTTCGTACTGATCGGATATACGGCTGTGGAGTTATTAAGCGTGATCTGTGCACGCGTTTACGCTTTTTCTGGAATTCTATGGTCGCGCCTACAGGTCGTATGGTTTGTGCGACCAGCCCAAAATCTTCTGGGAACGTGTGGCCAGGGTCCCTGATGTGCCTTTCAAAGATTTGGTGAAAAAATATTAAATGGTTCAAAAGTTATTCAAAAAACAATTTCCCATTATAAGTCAATGGGAAAAGTTAACAAAAAGTTCGACAGTGTCGCAAATGCACTTTTTAGTGTCGCAAATAGCCCTGTTAGTGTCGCAAATCCACCATTTTGTTTTCAGTTAGTGATCAGAAAAATGCTTGGCATTTAAAATTGCGACCCTCTAGCAACCTAATTCTTTTTGTATTCACCTAGTCGGGCCCTGAGGATGCTAGCCATGTCTTTATTTTGGGGTAAAACACCCCAGAAATATGTTTTTCAGATTTCTGGAAAAAGTACTTTCGCAAAGTAGTGTCGCACTCATGAAAGTGTAGCAAATTTTTTGAAGCTTTCACAAATCACGACACTACTTTGCGACACTATGCCCAAAATAACAGTAATTCTTTGGCACCACGCTGCAAAAGAACGGTTGGGAGTTTGGGGCTGAAATTTAGAGGGAACACAGCCAACATCTCACAGATGTGCCTTTCAGTGTTTCATTGAAAAAATATTACATGGCGGCAAAGTTACAGCAGTCCAGAATTGATGGTTTTTCCCATAGGATAACATTATGGCGCCCGACGCATGACAGGAATCCTTTGGCACCCTGTTGCAAAATGACTGTTTGGTCTTTTGGACTGAAATTTGCAGGGAACGCAGCCAACATCCCACAGATGAGCCTTTCAGTTGTTTGGTGAAAAAATATTACAGGGAGGCAAAGTTATGGTACTCTGAACTTCTCTTTTTTCCCCATAGGATAACATTATGGCATTTGCCGCGCCTTTCAGGGCCCGTATCTCAGAAACAGTTCGCGATACGGACTTTTCATCAGAAAAATGCTTAGCCCTCTTAATGGGGGCTAAGTATAAAACTAGCCAGGAAAATCATAAATCATATGACTTTTAAAATTTTTTCCTACGTCATATGGTTCCTGAGATATACGCTATTTAGTATTCCAACTCCTCATTTTCTGCTCCGAGACCCATTATTATGAATACATTCTTTATACTCACTGGCCCAGATATTCAAACTGTGCCATTCTGAGGTGCAAGCCCTTGCGCTGCTCAAAATAGTTGTGCAGGGGTGTGGCCGGGGCGATATTCAAAGGAGTTGCGCTATTGAGCAACTCCTTTGAATATCACCCCCCAGCCACAGCCACTGTGCATGGCGCAGTGGAACTTGCACCACTGCAAGTTGTCAGAGTTGAGCATTAAACTTGCGGTGGCGCAAGTACCATTGCGCCATGCGCAAATTTCCGATATTCAAAAGGTGACATGCAAATGGGGCCATAATTCATGCAAAGCGCAGGAGAGGGGCCATTTGCATCTGATTTCTGCCCATTTGCATGCCATTAGCATGTAGGTGTGCCGATCCCGAGGATTCTGCGCCTGGCTGCCCTGCCAGGCAGCAGCCGCTAGGGACCGACGCACTGCAGCCGATCGTGGGCAGTATGTATGCAGACAACACCCCCAAACATCTCCTGATGCCGATCATGGGCAGTATGTATGCAGACCTCCCCAAAAAAATCTCCGATGCCCGATTGCGGGCGGTATGTATCGAACACCTCCCCAAACAGCTCCTGATGCCCGATGCGGGCGGTATGTATCAGACACCCCCAGTGCCCGATCAGGGCAGAACGTGAATCAAGCCCCAAGTGCCCGATCACGGGCTGGGTGGCCTCAACTTGATCCTTTTTTGCTCAAAGTTGTGCAGGCGCAGGTTGGGGTTGCGCTTGCAAACTGCACAGCCCGACTGAATATCGGGTTGTGCAGTTTATGCATGGTTCCTCCCTCATGTTGATCATGCATTCATTTGCATTGCGCTGTTGCTCAGCCCTGTTTTCAGTGGCGCAACTGCCTCCTGCTGAATATCGCAGAATGGCATATCAGATTCTGCTCATGCGCAACCCTGTTGCGCATGGAGCAACCCTTTTGAATATCTGGGCCACTGTCTTTCTCATGTAGCTTTTGGGAAAACCATCCTGTGCACTTACATTACTGTTACTGCTATATTTCCGCTTATGTTCCGTATACTGCTTCACTTACCATTCACGCCTACACCACCATGTGCATTACCCTTTGTGTTTTCATTTCCACTTGCATTTCTGTTATTTTTGCCATTTCTGTCTACAGTACTGTTTGTCTTTTGTTTCGCTTATGCGCACCATGCCCATTGACATTTCCGCTTATGAGCACCATGTCACTATCTGATAGACATCACGGATGGACCATTCTCGCTCACGCCACCTTGTTCATTACCCCTTTCTGTTGTCATTCGTGCTTGTGTTACCATGTGCACCACTGTTAGCACTTCTGTTTATGCTGTTGTTCCTGTTACTATGTCACAAGACATCATGGTGGTGGAACTACTGATAAGTTTCTATTTTCTAGTTTGACTTCTCATTCTCAAAAGAAGGAAATTCATAGCAAAAATCCGCTTAATGCATCAGTTAGGTTGTTCCACAGCTGCCAGCGAGGATGCGTGTTAGGGTTGAAAACCCTAACTCCGAATTCACTCCCCCAGCATCACACACACACACACACACACACACACACACACACACACATGCAAGTATGGGGAGGACCAAGGCAACATGACCAATGACAGACACCAGCAGCAGGTGACAGAAATAACAAACAATTGTCTAAATGTACTACGAACATCCCCACCCACCTGACCAGGTACTGCATGCTCAGTGGAGATCAACAGCAAAACTGAGGCCATGTACACCAAACATACACATCCCTGAGTGCAGCTGCACACAACATACCACACTTAGTAGTTGCATGGCCTTATCTACCGATGCCCCACACCACACCACATGTGGTGGGCCACCTGAGCAATAGAATTGAGCAAAACCAAGGAGTTGTACAGGTATAATATGTCTGATTATAACAAGGGTTTGAAATGCAGATTTCTGATTGGCTGTAAACATTCTAACAGCCTTATGTTGACTTTTATTAAGATACATGTAGAGCCTAACCATATGGTGGACATGGTTTAATGTTGCTTGAAAAACAGTTTTATTATGATAGCAATAAGCCACTCTCAGGTATTATGTAAATGGTCAGTTTATCACTGTCTAATGACATGTGCCACTCAGGTACGCCTCATTCAACATTAAACCCCTAGAGGGTGATTAACAGACCATTTTACATAACCATTGGTCATGCCTTATTGCTAGTACCTTCATGTGATACTCTTCCTCTGCTAGGCACTGCAGGAGCTTTGCAACACAGTGTCCCACCAGTTACACCATCCACTGTCTAGTTACTGGACAATGGCTGTGAATATGAACTCATGAAGATGAACAGTGTAACATGATCATTACAGCCATCGAAACCTTAGTGTGATTATAACTGACAGACTCAGTGATGAGAATAACCCCTGCCATTAGTTAGGGTTGTTCCTGATGGCAAAAGTCGCGGAAATTTGGTGTTAGGGTTGAAACCCCTTGGACCCTCAGCGCACCTTTTTCAACTGGCATTGGGGTGTGCATTGGGGTCGTCGGTCCTATCTGTCACCATATTTTCCTATACTTCTGCTGCTTTACACATGTATCCAGGACTGTTATAAATCATATGACTTTTAAATTGTTTTTTCTATGTCGACGGTTCCTGAGATATAACCGATTTAGTATTCCAAGTCCTCATTTTCTGCTCCAATAGTTACTATTATGCATACATTCTTTGTAGTCACTGTCTTTCTGTATGCAGGTTTTGGGGAAAAGCAGTCTGTGTGATTACATTGCTGTTAGTGTTGGCCTTTCCGGTTTCGGTTCTGTACCTGTTTGACTTACTGTTGCTGTCTGCACCATCATGTGTGTTATCATTTGCATTTTCATTTGCATTTGTGTTTCTGTTATTTTTAGGCATTAGTTTGTGCAGTAATGTTTCTCTTTCTGTTTTAGTTTACGTCAGCATGCCCATTGAAATTTCTGTTTGTAGGCACTATGTTACTATGTGACACACATGATGTGGCAGACCATTCCGTGCTATGCCACTGTGTGTGTTACCCTTTGGTTCTCTAATAATGACTGCATAGGCACAGGAAAAGTAAGTACTTTGCTGAGTTTTTACTCTTAGGAATTATGTAAGTGTGACATGCAATGTGCCACATACGTTGTATTTGCTGTGATTCTGACTGGCCATCATTGGCACCAAAGAAATTGATGGAGATATAGTTGTGGCACTATTAGTTAACATTGGTTTGTATGCTTAAGTCAGACACACTTATTTTATGTCATAATGCTATTTTAAGTAAAGAGTCGACACAGGTGGTTATGGTTTTAAAATTTATTGCCGAATTGTTAGATGGAGAAAGGGCCAATCAAGACTGAAATTTAGTTAACAGAAGCAGTCTCTCAATACAATCTTTTTATGTGTAATCATTGCTTGTAATATATGTAAATGTGTAAGAATGATAACAACTGTATAATATGAATTGGAGTAATATGTGATATTATAGGAAACTAATCAGGTGTTGTGTGTTTCTAGTGATGTTTCACTACTCACTATTCTTTATGTGAGGAAGTACTTTCTGACATTTGACCTGGAATTCTAATAATAAAGGTGAAACTGTGGCGCTTCATTATATATTTCTTAAAGGAGCGTAGAAAGAGACTTTGTTAAACAATGAAATGTTTTTGAAATGGGTGTATGTCGAATTATGTGTAGTGCATTACTTGTGTGGTATGTAAATAAGGCAATGTCAGTAGGTTGTAGACTGTGATTACACACGATACAGAAGTGTTTTTGTTGTTATTCTGTGACTGCTAATGTGGATGTTCCTGGGTGGGCAAAAACCATATGCTAACTGTTGAAGTAATACAATGTTAAAAAATGTTAATTCAGTG
Organism: Neoceratodus forsteri; assembly: GCA_016271365.2. NCBI lineage: Eukaryota > Metazoa > Chordata > Ceratodontiformes > Ceratodontidae > Neoceratodus > Neoceratodus forsteri. The sequence continues at coordinate 576,907,905 of CM028134.1, read as the reverse complement.
ACATTTGATTAGTGTTATTTAATAATATGTCACTGACTAGGCACAAATGGAAAATTCCACCTGACCCCTCAATTGAGGCTATCATAAATATTGTCAGGAACAGGTATGCAGTGTGTTGTGATCAGTAACAGTGTCTGATTTACAATTGTCAATATTTTTTACATACGTTACAATTACTTATGTGACAAGTTGAAAAAATAGAATATTTTTACATGAACAAATGACATATTATCAATTCTTACATTAGCTTCAATGTAAATTCTTAACTTGTAAATACTAAAACTGTGCATGGTATGCATTTTTTAACAAACTTATGGTTAATTAAATGTAGTTAATATAGTGCTGAATAATATGTTAAACATTCAGTTGTACTTTAGTGTTACACTAATACTTTAGTACAAGTATAGAAGTAGTTATTAACAATGTAAAGGTGAATACAAATCTTTATATTATGTACAAGTAATTACAAACACATGTAAAAGTCAGTAAATGATATTCTGCAATTGGTTGGTATTTACAGTTGAGTAATTCAGCTTCTTGCATTATCAATAAAGGTAGTTATTTTACATATGAACAGTATTGTATTATACATGAAGGTGGGACAGTTCTACACTGTTGCATGGTGAAGCGAATGATGTTGTTGTCTACATGTCAAGAGTCAATAGACAAATACAAGTGTTGATACACAACTTGTGACAGGTGCAATGTTTGGTGAATGGTGAAGTGTTGCTCATTTATTTATGATGATAACTGAGAACTTCTCTTTATTTGCAAAGAGTCACACTTTAAAACTGATATGAATTTGTTGTTATGTATGAGTCGTTACATGAATAACTACAGATATGTACAGAGGAGGACAGCAGTAAGGCCTCAGTTTTAGATGTACAATCTTTGATAGACATGTAATCATGGTTTCTCTAGTGACTGTGAATATTGTTGGCACCGATTGAAGCCACTACAACAATTTTCGTCTAGTCACAGATCCACACAAGATCTTACATGTTGTAGTGTATGGAATTTCTCTATCAGAATAGCATTTTGTAGAAATGCTATGGTTTATTAGTCGTACATTATACAAAACTGTACTGACCTATGAATGTTTCTGGGACAAAGTAGTCATTTTAAAATGCAATATGTTTTGTCCTATTCTTCTGAAACATGAAGGTCATCATAATTCTTCAATATTAGAAGATATGCATTTTTAAGTGTCGTGGCAGTCTCTGTTTAAAATTGCTTGTAGAGTCGTGACACTCTACCCTTCCACTTCTGCATCTTAGTAAACAGGTGTAATGGCCAGAATGCATGGATTGACCATGGTGATATATTATACTGTGAGTGTCAAACACTGATTGGTTGAAGACTATTCTACTAGCTGTGTGTAATCCGTGATAGGAGTATCAACTCTGAGCCCATTGGAGTCAAATCTGTGTAACATAAGCAACAGATATTGAGATGAACTCCTGGGGGCGTATGGACTGAGTGCATCTGCCTCCACACCTTCTACAGGCATGCCCACATTCAGCATTGGTGAATAGCTGTCCGAAATTTGACACTTTGGTTTGAGGGAGAAAGAGAGTAATCCACAGCATGTGTTCTGTGGTTTCATGCTGTAAATGGCCACATGAAGCATATACATATTTTGTTACATATGTTACTGTGAAGTACTGCCGCATTGGGTGCCGTCTTCATCAGGTTGTTTATAACAGCCATCATAAACTCAGTAGTGTCTTGCTGTATGTCTGCAGCAAATGTACTACATCCATCATATGTAGCTAACACCTGTCGTAGTGGTGCTAGTCAGTGTACATTGTTAGACCGGTCAGAAGTCATGTTGACAATCTGCTTCAAAGCATTTGATAGGGGATTGTCTTGTGAAGCAGATATTGCCTGCACAAGTGTGTCATGTGTAGAAAACTTGCATAGCTGAGTTAGCATAGCAGTTGACTCTAGTGCTGTTGTCAAAGACTGGTACAGCAGCACACCAACTGATTTCTGATGAGTTGCTGCCTGTGAATGTTTATTTGAAGTTGTGACCTTTGTTGAACTCTTTTAGTTAAATCACTTCGGAGCTTGTCACTGTTTGTTGATACCTGTAGCTGTGACTGAATGTGTGAGACAGACAGATATGTAGGCAGTGGTATTAAAGACATTTGTGGCTGATGTACAGTACGTATCCTGTTGTAGCTCAAGAACACATCGCTTGTCAGCTCGTATTTTCTGAGTTGCTTTAGTAATAATGTGCAACCCAGAAAGGCTGCGACACGTGAAAGTGCCACGTGCTCATGCCATCCTTGAAAATGTCTGTACTCTATGTTCACTATTGCTGAATCCAAACTCAATCCCTGAGATTTGTGAATGGAGACAGCATATGCAACACATAATGGAAACTGTTTCCTGTTTACATAGATATCCTTAAAACCTGGAATTTTACGCAGGTTCGGTTCTATGTGTACAGACTGTTCCATGTTGTCAAAGTGAACTACAAGCGTCTTGATATATGTTTTCTGGAAATTGTAGACAAAGTCAGTGATGTTTCCCATGGCACCGCTTACATGCCTCGGTTCTACATCTAGATTACGCCGCAGCATGATACGTGCATTCTTACAAACTGTGAGAACAGCTTCTAGGCCAGCTGTGCTAAACATCTGACTTGAGTTTATTTAGTCTTTCAGTCATCTTTGCTACTAGTTTTCGACTAAGAATAACGCCATCAACTGTATCAACAGCATGCAGAGTTACAATCTCTTGGTTTTCTCTGCAGCATTAGATTGTTAATTCAGTGCATTTTTTAGTTGGCATAAGACACACTATGTGTGTCCCAGTAGAGTGTATATCGCTGAAGACATGACATGCTGTTTCTATGCATGCAGTATCCACTGTGATTCTCTGATCGTTTAACATACAAACATGTTCTGGTGATGAGAGAACCTGTACGAGCTTCATCTAAAGTGATTTGTGAGTTAGATCACCACTTTGGCGCATGTTCTCAGACGCCTCAACATAGGTAAATAATTCCCATATGTTATAGCCTGCAATGCAACGAGGATATTCTTAGCTTGTTTGGCAGTTAGAGTTGTAAATATATGCTCTGCATTGACTGGTGCAAGCTGTAAAGGTCTCTAACACAAGTATACTTTTGCCACCAAATGGAACTCCATCGTCAGTGGCTAAGATCTGCTGTAGACGTGGATGAATACAGGCAAGCATGACATTGGAGACCATGCTGATTTCATCAATGATAAGTAACTTCATCTTTGTGAACATGAGCGGAGCTGAGATGCAACCTCGAATGACAGCTTTACGATACTCTCCAGTTCTCCCATAGTTCGACTGGCAACATAAAGAGACGGTAATGTAACTCCTCCAATGTTGTATGCTGCTAGTCCTGTGGGAGCAGTTACAGCAACAGACATTGAAGAGCCTGTCAGGGTCTGTACTTCAGCAGTGATGGCTTCAATAGGAAACTCTTTCTGTGCCAGCTTGAACCGCTAACAAACATTAGTAGTGGCTTGTAGTCAGTACAGTCACATTGTTTTGTTTCATGTAGTAGGCCATGTTGGACAGATTCAACTACTTGAGAGTGAACTGCATGTTGTAGGTGATTTAGTCTTTCCTGCTGTCATCTGGGTTGATCATGGAGTGTATGCCATGTTCCATGGCTGTCTCAATTTCTGACATTAACACTTCTGGGGCATTTAAGGGCAGAGGCTCACCAGAACACCTTGTGCTTCTGGATCAAGGTTGTCTTGTGAACTAACTGGAGTGTCTTCCTGAAGCTGTTTCTCTGCCTTCTCAAGCTGTTCTTTCTCAGCCTCTAGTCTCTATGTATGTCTGTGAGTATTCAGTTTGAAAAGTTTCAGAAGTGAGATTGAAGTGTTCTTCAATGTGTCACAGTCACCTTTTAATTCAGACTCACTCCTCCAGAGTCTAAATAGGAATAGGGAGAGCAAAGTAGTAATGTTCTATGCCTCTGATGTGCCTAGAAGTAGTTTACAGTGGTCTATGAGCCATGGCTTGTGCCTCTTTACGAGACAGCCATCTACTCCATTGACCTTATAAATTTGGCGTGTTGAGTCAGGTGCTACATCTATCTTGTAGTCATACCACTTAGCTCACCTGAAAGAGACACATATCGTTCATGTCATTGTGTCTACGGGGGTAGTATGTGTCTATCAGGTTATTCTTCAAGATCGTTTGAAGAAGGTGTATTGGCAGCGAGCTCCTCAATTTCGGCATGAGGAATCAGTACACGTTACGTTTCTTTGTAGTTCACACTGAGAAACCGTACAGCATCAGACTTCCAGCACAGATGTGTACCCATTAAACGGTCACTGGCTTTGTAAGCTCACATTCTCTGTGTGAAAGAGTCTTCAAGCCCAGTGACCAGAGCTGAGATGTCAGGCTTTTGCTTGAACTGGCAATATCTTCCCAAAGATCTTGCAAGCCAGTCTGTTCATGTTTGGTTGTAGCGAAATGACGTACTGAACCAGGGCTAGTGAGTTATCAGCCACAAATTGAACATCTCTGTTTGCTTGCCACCTTAGAAGAGAGTTGGGTTGTAGTCATTGATGTACCTCTTTTTCATCTCTGGGTAACTTGTATACCCTCTTGGTTGATTTTGCCTTCAAGTGGTGTCGCATTGCTGAGAATAGGTCATTCATGGCACCATCCTGACAAACTCACCTAGGAAATCCAAATCGACATCGTGGGCAGGAAGATATTGGCTGTTGGTTAAATAGGATCTACGGCCTATCCTGTAGGTAGGAAATGGGCAGACTAGATGGGCCTAGCGGTCCTTATCTGCCGTCCAAAGTCTATGTTTCTACGCTTCTATGTGTGTACCAATTAGATTTGTTCTTTACTACTCGCTGTGTACTTTGCACAAATATGTCGCTGGAACTTTGTACCAACTTCCATAGCGTAGAACTGTCATACTTGTCTGGAATGTGACAAGTGATGTATTTTTGATGAATGCTAGCACTTCTGCTGCTTCATGTTCACCAATGCATGGAGCATCCTTGATCCACAATAACATATGGATGTGCGGGCACCCTGCTTGATATTCTGCCCTCCAAAAGTAATGTTCCACAATACCTAGAGGAGGATTGTCCTTTGACAAGATGAAAGTCAGAATGTCATGGAACCGCTTATGAAAATGTCTTGTGACAGACACAGGATCAAGTGAACACATTTCTGACAGTCATTGATGATATGCCATCAACATCAGAATTTGCCCACTTCAACAGTTCAATGAGCTTGTCCCAGGCATATTCAGCACAACTCAGTGTGACAAACCATGTGGCTGCACCATGCTCGCAGCATTGTCATCACTTCAGAGTGTCTGCGATACCAATATTCTTTGGTGCCACGAGGACTTGAGAGTATGGAAGACAGATTCACTTGGACATTTTCATCTTTCTGCTTTAATTTCTATAGAAATTGAGCAGCTGTTATTCCATCTAGTGGGCTTGTTAGACGAATGGTATGTGCTATAGATGCAGACAGAATGCTAAGTTCACTCTCCCAGAGGAGATGGAACAGGTACTGTATGTTACGTCTAAATTTGCCATCTTTGCTGAGCACATGGGTATTGCGGTACTCAGCACCCTGTACACGTACTTCTCTTCTCATCTAGGCATCTGCCTGACCCTTTGGAAATAGGTCTGGGAAACAGCGTGCTTCTAGTGTTGCTTCCCAAATGCTGACAGGCTCACCTTCCACCTGCTTCATTTGATAGAGATCAATGTTGTCTCCTAATGGATCTCTACCATGTAGTGGGTGAATTGTATACTGTTCATACACATTGTCACTTGTCTGTCCACTGACCTTCTCAATGATTGGTTTAGTTTTTCTAATAGATTATGTTGGACAGAGAGAGTGGCCATCTGATCTATGTCAAGGTCTATATAAAAGGGATTGTTACTCTTTAAATAAGTAAGAGCAAGCTTTACCTTTTGCACATTGACAACATCTTGCCAGATGACCTTGGCCTTTGTTGGCACACCATTAACAAGAATCATCAAACTATTTTCTGTTGAGATTGCTTGAACATTTTCCTGTAGAGGAAGTGGTAGATATATCACAGAACCCTTTTAGAGATCTAACAAGTCTTTCTGTGGAATGTTCCGTTCTTTGTGTTCAGACGTAGAATAGTTTGGAATGGTTTCACTGTCTGAATTAGAATGCGTCAAACATATTTAATGTTGAAATCTCACTTGGTGTAACATCTGTTTCCATGTTATTCAGCACTGACCTTGCTGGCAAAGTGTTAGAGTTCAGTTTGGAAAAACAGTGTTTGCAAAGCACAATGGTGTCTTGTAAGTGAAAGTCAGATTTCAGCAGCAAGAATGCTGACAGACGGAACCACATGTCATTGTATGGTGACAAGGTTTCTAGGTTGACTGTGACTGTTTGTTTTGTAGCACAAACGGTTGCATGACACACATATGGAGTCAAACTCTGAGACTTTGCTATCTCAAATTTAGCAATTTCTTTGCTCGTATTGTCTCAGAATGTCACTTTCTAACACTGAAACAGATTTTTCTGCAAAAGAGTTACACTGAAAAATTGTTGTTTCTGTTACAGAAGTAATGTGTTGCAGTTTTTTGAGAAATGTGATGGCACCCTGCATGTCACCTGATTGCAATAAGTCATTAAAACAGGTGTACTGATGTACAGCTCGACGTACTTCATATACTCTGTAGACAAAGTTTCGCATGCCTGTTTGATGCACTGCTAGCATCCCGATGTTGTGAAAAAATACTATCACAAACACCACTATTGAGACATGCAAGTGAGTGACCCATGAGTCCAGTATGAACGGATTTCACAATGGTCAATTGTTGTAAACAGTTTATATCTCTCTTTGCGATCTGTTATTACAAATAGGTTGACAAACTGTTCTACTTTGTCAAATGATGATTGCATACGGTTGCAGGTATCATCACATGCCCATGCCAGACAGTGCTGTTTATTGAAGACTGTGGTTGAATCACAGTCATCATCAGTATCCAATGCATGTCATCAGAGATACTGAGGACATTTACTAGTTTGTTGGACTCATCAATGGTGAACTTGTGTTCTTTTTTAAGGAATAATAAGACTCTTCCCAAAAATATGCCTCTGAGTGCTGTTGCATCCACTGTCCTGTGAAAACATGACAGAAGTTGTTGACAGTCAAACAAGGATACTGTTGTAGCCTTTTTTTATGGCATATACAACTTTCCTGAATTGTTCAAGCACTGACACATCTTACGCCACAAGCGCTGTAGTACAAACAGTGCTCTGTTTATGAAAGTGCACTTTGAGCCACAACTTCATCAGAGACAGATGACTCTTACTCTTTTTATGGTGTGTCTCAGCACAGCAGCTATAAGTCTTCGATCTTAGCTTTACTTGCTAGTGATCGGAAATACTTTTTCTTTCTGAGTTGCAAATCAGCAGTTGTGAGTTACGGCATTGTTTTGGACGTTTCTTGATGGTTACACTCAACATAGTTGTGTTTCATCTGAGAGATCTACACAATATTTGTAAAGGTATACCTTTTTGTTTGCTGTTAAAGCATTTCGTTTGGGTGTGCAGTGATCTGCTGTAGGGGTCACTGTTGCATAAAGGCTCTCCATGTTCATTTTGTGGTGTGACTTTACTGTTTTGTTTGTCGCCTTATACAACAGTGCAGTACTATTATACCTCTTTCATTTTCCACACATCTACGCCTGTATTTAGTTGGCATGTTTTGCTATTATGGTTCACAGTGGCAGTAAGCAATCTTACAGGAGTATCAGGCACCTGTATGAGAGACAGAGAAAAAACAGTGTTAGAATATGCTTCAGTAAATTTTTATAAGTGTGCATTGAGATAATTGTAACTTAAGTATGTTTAAAATTTGGTCAACAAATTACTAAAAGTACTTTTATGAATGTGCATTGTGCAGTTGCTATGGACGATCATAAGTTTGTGCATTCTCAATATTTGTAGTACACATGTAACATTTTCTTTTTAACAGACATACTTATGAGTAGTATAGCTGTAATTTTTCACATCTTGACCAAAACGTGTTTTCGAGCATGTAGCGCGTTACGGCACAGTCAGTATGTGAAATCACTATATGGTAGATAACAAACTTGAGAGTGACACTGTTCATCACCAAAACTCTTAAAATTACTATGTTTAATATTAGATGGAAAACATGATCATAATTACTGTTGTATGAGGTGTGTAGTGCAGTTGCTATGTATGCTTGTATGTTTGCAATTTTTAATATTGCTACTGGAGATTCTCAACATTGTGTTTTAGTACAGCTGTTTATGAGATTGCAGCTGTTATTTTGTACATCTTGCTCAAAATTTGTTTCCATACATGTAGTGTGCAATGCTGCAGTTGGTTTACAAAATCACTCTATAGGGCACAGTAAGAAATGACAGTGACACTGTTCATGAGCAGATGACTTAAAATGAGTATGTTGATAATTTGGTGTAAGAATTCAAAAAATTACTGTTTATGTAGCTTGCACAGCGACTTTATATGTACACTTGTAAGTTGCTCTATTTTCATAGTTTGCAGTTCAGAATGTAAAAATGTTGTTATTAAACACACAACCTTATGAGTAGTACAGATGACATTTTCACATCTTGCCAAAAATGTCTTTCGGTTATGCACTGCGTTATAGCTCAGTTGATATTTGAAATTACTATATGGTACAAATGATAGAAATCACAGTGACACTGTTCATGAGCAGATGTCTTAAAATGGCTTTGTTTAAATTTTGGTGGGAACAGTACTAGAAATAAGTGTTTTACAACCTGCATTGCGCAGTTATTATGCATGCTGGAAGTTTGGAAATGTTCAATATTTGAAGTCCACTGAGTTCAAGCACCTACACAGCACATTATGTGTTTATTATTGAAAATTGTGGTATTTTGCCATAAATCCTGAAATTGTGGCAATAAATAGACACTTTTGGAAAACTACTGTCGAATGCACGAAGAAATGAAACAGTACTTGCATTCGACAGTGTCGCAATTTTACTGCATCTCGACAGTATAGTGTGTAAGTAATGGCTAAGTTCGAAAGTTTTCCCCAAGTAAATTTTTACATTCATGCATTCAAAGTGTCAAAAAAATACTGTCGAAGTGCTAAAGTGTCGAAATTTAATGTAGTGTATCTGAAGTGTCGCAATTGAGCACTGTGGGAGTGCCAAATACATTCATTATCAAATCAGATTTCAGTGTGTTTGACTGACAGCTGGTTCTACTAATGTAATGCAAGATTTGTCAGGCCATGTCAGACAACCAATCAGAGATGAACAACACTGAACAAGAAGTAAACAGAGCCATCTTAGGCATCATTGAGAAACAGCACTTCAAAAACTGTAAGTACAGTCTATATTTAAAATAATTTTTCTAGTATGAAAAAAATGATAACAACATGAAAATACTATTAATAAAAACCTTTTATATGCTGAATATCATTATGTAACTTGTTATTATCTAACATGCTGTATTATTTAGAGAAACAGTTTAAAGTCAGATAGCATTTTAGTACTAACTTGTACAGCTACAGCTGCAAATAGAGGAGATTGGAAGGTGACGTGGAGGCCTAAGAGAAAATGGAACCAATCAGATATGTTTCTGTTGTTGTAATTGTTTAAATCTGCCTATGAAAAGGATGCATTTTTCCCACTTCTCAATGTTTGCAGATTTTAGCTGGAACAGAAGTTCAGTGATAGTGACTGCATCACTTAGATTGGTTAATGAACCCACAGCAGTAGCCAATGTTTATTTTTCATTTGTGTGTTATGTCTCAGCCCACTGAAGCTAGCTTGAAATAAGGAGGAAAATATCAGTTTGATTTTCAGTACTGCCTGGTCACTGCAGGGTGAACACTGACTTTCTTTGTAGCTCTCTGTACACTTCTGAGTGTTAAAACTTAGAATGGCGAAAATTGCAAAAGGACTTTGTGGATAGTTGGAAGCAGTTTTGTGAGACGAGCAGCTGAGTTTGCTGTTCATAGTAATTTTGGGAGGGACTCCAGCTCCCAGATTGCTATGTAAGATGGTTTGGTCGTGGTGGTATGAGATGGGAACATCTTATGCCAACCATGCACAGACTTTGAGAACTCACTCTCCTCCTGACATACTGCTAATACATCTTGGAGGCAATGATTTGGGCTCAAAACGCTGGGTAGATTTAGTTACAGAGGCAAATTGGACCTTGCTTCTATCATGAGTAGGTTGCCTGCCTGTATTATCATGTTTTCAGATATTACAGAGCGTGGGGTCTGGCAAGCAGAACATCATATGTATCTGATTGACAGAGCTCGCAGAAAAGTAAATGTACAAATAACTGCTTTTCTACGCATGCATGGAATGTATACTATACGTCACCCAGAAATTAAGTATTGTAATGATTGGCTATTTCTACCAAACGGTGTACATTTCTCGTGATGCTGGCAATTGCCATTTCTGGGAGACCTTTGAGATGCAATCCTCATAGTGCTCTAAGAATGTCAGACTGTTTAATCAAATATCAAAGTGCTATCAAAGGTTCTTTTCAGAACCAAATATCTTGGTCAAAAAATAGAACTGCTGCATACATCACTCACACATGTAACACATGACCGCATACTGTGGAGCAACTCTGGGCAAAGTGCTATTAGTAATGCGACAGTTTGTTGTTAGTACAATATTTAACAGTACTGTGGGTGCACATGGATCGATAATGCATGCAAGGTGTCAACACACCTATTTTCATATTATCATGGTGTCATTAGTATGAACTTGTCATGTTTAATCAGTAACTTGTTGCTGTATTGTGTGATTCAGCACCAGTTGTGTAGTGATACCCCCAGATATCTTTGAGATAATGAATTTGAAAACTAGCTGTTGTTTTAGATAACACAAAATACTGCTGGTAGTAGAGTGCAGTCTTCCTTTCATTTTATAATGGTTTTACTTTTAGAATTTATCCCTTGTGAGCATGTTCACTATACTTGGTTGCCTGATTGGGTGCGGTTACAGCTGCAGTACATCACAAGTGTTTTTAATACAGCAAGCTTAGAATTATGCGAAGGAGTTGTGGTGCAGTGGTGTGCCATGGATATATTTTTAAAGGTAAATCATGGTTGGTGAGGAGGGTGATGTCAGATACAGTACTGCTGTGGTTTGGGTGACAGCCACACTTGGTTTCTACCATGTTGATCTGTATAATAATGCTGCTCCACTGTGTTTGTTTTTGTTTTTTTCTTTTGGGGTGTGCCTCAACAGTGTGTGGTGCAATAATGGGTTTTGTTTGTAGAATATTAGTGGTATGATGGCATGAATATTAGGATGTGTGAAGTGTGCATAGAAGTGTTACTATGCCACAATATAATCTCTGTTAAAAAAATGTCATACAATGTAAAGTGGCACAACACGAGTTACTCATCATTGCATATGTTATATACTGACAGTGTATTTGTGTATGCCTGTAAATATTTGTAATAATAACTGCAGAATTAATAAGATACAGTGTTCTGTTATTTTGTCTGTGAAACTTAATAGAAGAAAAAGTTAAAGATGTCACAGAACATGCCAGTAATGTACTATTATTTTTTTTTGCAGAGCAATGAGACTGGAGTTTACGAGGGGTAGCGCTGCTCGAGGCAGTTTAGGTGCGTGAAGTACACGATACTAGTGCGTAGCACTAACAGGAAGTTGGACAGCGTGGAGGCGATACATACCTATCTCTATGTCATCCTTAAAGTTAGGAATAAGACTGCACTGCAATGCAAACGGAAGTAGAAGCTGTTGCGGCAGCATTTTATCAGCTGAAACAGAGGTGGAGGTACCAACTCAAGACATGTGCTGGTACTACCTCGCTATGAGCTTTGGGAGGCAGCCGGAAAGCCAAACGCTGGGGAGCATCTTCCACACTGTAAGTAAAGTGACTATATTTTCATAACAATAATATTTTGATATTTAGTACTGTGCATGCAAATTGAGACATCATGCATGCATGGTACAAATGGGTGATTACCATACGTTTATGGTAGCATGTCAATTTTGTTGTGACAATTGCAAGTGAACTGCAGCTGGTGGTGTATACACTGTGCATGATACAGATTCATGTTTACTGTTGTTTTGTATGAAGGCATCTGGACATCACATTGTGCACAGTCTAAGATAGAATGTTGCCATGGAACACTACTCTACGTGTCCTGCCCTGCTGTTCAATGGCAGCTTTCTTCAGCATACTCACATAGTTAAGTAATTTTCTTGGTATTTTGGTGATCCACAAACCCCCTAAGCATGATGTCAAACTGTCGGTAGTTGTGTTATGACAGTAATATGTGGTGTTGTACTGGTCTCACTGCCAGAAATGTGGAGACCATGTTCCTGTTCACATAGTAGGTACATTGCTGGTAACAAGGTCAGCCCTCTTCTCCCAACCACAGGTGGCTGATGACTGTGTGTGGCTGAGCACTAATGTAGTCTCTGGCCAGCTGTGTTGGCGAGTATGGCTCAGCTGCTTGACGGTGCATGTAATATGTGAATTGATGAATGGACTGCACATTTTAAGGTATGGTGACCAAGAGAAAACACTAGGTATTGGTGTAATTTTTGGCTGCTGTGAGTCACGGATTATGCTTGGGTGGGTGACAGAGTAGTACAACAGCACAGAAAGAATTGCATTTCCCTGGCTATGGGGGTCGAAATCGCATTGGGCACGGGGTGGCAATAGAACACTTGGGATATTCTGACATTAATGTGCCAACAAAGTTTAAGAATCTGCTTGGGTGTCAAGTAGGTTTTACACATAGGAAAAAGAAGAGCATGCAAATAAATCAATGCATCCAAATGGAATGTTAAGCTGTGTAAGTGGAACGCCAATTGTTTAATGTCTGTCATTGTTTTAGTCTCGCTAAGCGAGGAGCTAATGTCATGCTGACAGTCCTGCCAAACCTCATCTGTGCTAGAAGTAAAAATTGTAAAGCAGCAGCGTGACATCTTTTAACATGCATAAAGCATTCTTCTAGTTTGGTGAGACTGAAGCTTGCTGCAATACGGGATGGAAATAGACCAGAATGGGGGTGCTGTCTCATAGTAAAGTGTGCTTCCTACCAGTATATTTAAGTAAAACAACAAAACAAATCTGCATCCGTGATTCATTTATTTCTTTTTATTTTCATTGCACAAGTAGTGCAAGCTGTTGGGGAGAACCTGTTACTTCCTCTCTTAACCGCACTTGTTCTCTTGATCGGGACCAGTGGTTTTGGGGTGGGGGCAACAACAGTAGAAATGTCAATGTGTCAGAAGACAATGATGTCATTACCTAGTAGGTGGAAGGACTATTTTATCTGAAAGTAACACAATGATTTTAGTTTTCTTCACTTCACTAATATTTTTAAGGTTACAAATATTTAACAAAAAAGCGCCATTTTATAAGTGCACTGAAACACTCAGGGTGTGTGTGTTGAAGAGCTATTACTGCACCAGGGCTCTGAAGGCACTCGCAGAGCCTTGTGCCTTACTACGCCTGGGCGGCGGTAATATCTGTTCAACACACACCCTGTCATGTATTATTGATTACTTGTCCTCATAGTTTTCAGCGTTGTTCCCTGCGTGGTTGTTCACGTTACATTACAGTTCTGTTGCTTTACTGTTCTGGAGTCTATCAATCTCTATGTCTAATTGAGATTTTACTCTGATGCTATTTTGGAATGATGTCATTTAGTCTGTGTATCGTAACTGCACAATACTTGATCAAGGGACATGTTCAGTAACAGATATATGTCAATTAATAAAAGATTGATTAAACAACTGATTATTCGAATGACACAGTAACTAATTCTCCTTTTTATGTTAATTACACAGGTCATCAGAGGCATCCCCAGTAGTTGCCGTAGTCCCAGCACAGACAGAAGCTGTGGAGGCTGTGGACTCTGACTCAGAGAGCGTTATCTTTGTGGAGTCAGATGGTAAGAAGACACTTGTATTGATAATGTTCAATACTTCTTATGAGTACTTGTTGTGCATGATATTAGTAAAAGTCTTATAACTATGAGGAACAGAGAGTGAATAGTTTTCTCTTGGTCTATAATGACCACTGTCGATGTGACAAAGTGCTACTGTTGTACTGTTGTGTATGGTACAGTAGAGAACAGGCAGTAGAGTAGCAACGTGTAGTGGTGTGTTAGAACAGCAGTGAGTATGGTGAGTAGGAGACTTGTAATGACAGCAGAAAACACAGTTAAAACTTAGTTATGCAGGTGTTCACCGACAGTGCACATCACTGTAATGTTCTTTTGTGCCACACATCTGGTGTAGCTGTATAATGGCATGGTCACAGTGAGATATACATGTACAACTTTTCTGTGCAACATGCGCAACCCACTGATGCATCCCAGTGTGATATTCAAAAGGTATTATGCAGTACACAAAATCTGATGCACCATGCACATTATTAATGTATGTGACATAAGTTAACATGATTGTGCATGCATACTCTGTACATCTCTATATGGAGACTGGCATGTGGTAAACATATCCAGGTGCAATCCCTATTTGTGTCACATAGAGTAGAGTGAAGCAAAAAAGGAACAATGGGTGCTTAAACATAGGTCTGGTGTTATATTGCACCATGCAACACAGTAGGTGCTGGCTGTGACAGTGGTCTGATCTCTGGTGCTGTTGTTTGCACCATTATACCCTCCATCCTTCTACATGTCAAATACCAGGCTATGAATCAGTTTATTTATTTATTTATTTGCTTTTGTTGACTGGGTGAGTACACTAGACATAGGAATGCCTATTTTCAGGTACGACCCGGGAGGAATACATATGACATACAAAACATCAGTGTGAGCACAGCACACATAAACCATACAATAAATATAGAGCCACTAGAGTACAGAGCATAGAGTTATGATAATATATACACACGCAAAATTATATGGAGACATGGATAACAGGATCGAGAGAAGAGATGGGATAAGTGCAGCTAAGGTCAGAAGATTCCTGTCTGCCCTTAGCAAGTAGTTAATTGGCAAGTCCAAGGTAACGAGTGACTGGAGGAGGCAAAGAGGATGGGATAGAGTAGAGAGGACAGATTGGAGGGAGTAGCAGGTAGTGTGGAAAAAGGGAAGGAGGTAGAGCCAGGTTTTGGTTTATGGTGGCTGGAAGCAGGTACAGGGACTTGCTGAGAGTAGGTATTGATGGTGGAGCTTAAAACAGGCATGCGTTGTTGTACCCATTAATAGCTAGTTTAGTTTAGTTTAGTTTATTGTTCTAGGAATTACTATCTTTGAGCCAGAGGCTCTTTTACAAAGGTTCCACGTCAATTAGGTACAGTACAAAAGGTTACATAGATAACACAACAATTTGTGTTGTGTCAAGAGCAAGAAAACATATACAAATAAATATCAAATCATTTGTGCAAAAGGACATGAGATATCAATAATCACATTATTATTACAAGAAGGAGGTCATGCCAGATTAGGAGAAACAAATAGGGAAAAAGTCCAGAACAGAGAGGGTAAGTGAAAGGTGGGAGCAGACAATAGCAGGAGAAAAGGTTTCCCAAACATGTCTTTGTCAAGCTAGAGGATAGTATTCCAATAATTTGCAGTAGAATGGGAGAAAGCTCGTGTACCCATTGAAGTCCTAATTCTAGGGATGTATAGAGGTGTCTGGTCAAGTGAGTGGAGACCATAGGAAGGAGTTTGTGGGTGAAGTAGTGGTGGGGGGGGGGAGCAGCTGCACAGCAGCTGAGGGGAAGGCTCCTGCACACTGTTCCAATGGAGAGGTAGTGTAGGCAGGGTTAGCAGGGCTGAGCTAGGCATATGGCACTAAAACCAGATATCTTAAATCTCTGGTGGCCCAATCAAAATACGTGAAGCTGATTTTTGCTCAGCTGATCTTAATATATCCTTGGTAAACTACTGCACAGTGTATGTTGCACTATTCTGGTCATTTAATGATATATTTATTACATGGGTTGTATATTCAATCCTTGCGAAAAGCAAATAATGTGTTTCATGGATTTATCAGCTCCCTTAGTGGCATTGGTTGCATCCAGCCCAATTGTGGTTAGTATGCTGATACATTACTGTGGTTTATAGGCAGTACCAGTCTAACGACTGAGACAGTAACAGCTAACACTCCACTACACGCCTCTGAGTGTTGGTCAGGACTTCACTACCTCTAATGCAACTGGTTGACCTCACACTGACACCATACAGTATGACTGTAAATAGATTTGTACACAGTGTGGTGCAATATCCGTGGTGAATAGTATACTGTACAGTCCCAATGTGTTAATGAAAGTATTAATTAACATATTAGAACTGTGTAGTGTAGTGTACTATTGTGTATGGTCAGTGGGTGATATTGTTCAGCTATTGGACTACAGACACAGTCTATGCTATGAGTTGTTGGGTGTGTTGCTGCTTTGCAGATGGGGAGCTGGTGTCTACTGCTGACTGCGGGAAGGAGGAGGGATCATGTCACAGTGGAAGGGTAGGTAAAGGGGTACTAGTATTGACCAGTGTACTGGCTCATTGCATTGACTGGAATGGGTATGCATGGAGGTACTGGGACAACAGCTATCATGATTTATCCATTAAAGTAACAATTATGGAATGATAAGGGTCCAGCATAACTCCAGGGTTAAGTATATCATCTTTGGTCTGCTGTTGGACATGGGGTGTAAAGTGTCAAATTGTATTGTACTGACCATGATGCAGCACCGTTGCATATTGCTGTTTTTACTTTTGGGTTCACCACAGTACTACTGGTGCACAGCTTGTATTACTGTGTGACAAACTGTTAATATTATGGTCATTTGGTGAATACAGTTTTAATATTACTACTTTTAGGTTGTGATATACTGTGACAATTAGAATTGTTACATATAGTTGCATGTCAGTATAACAGAATATGACCTGTTTGTAATACAATTAAAGTTTTGTTAGATATTGAAATATTTTAATTATGATAACTAAATAACGTTTTAATAATTTTATAGTGACCACGACAGCTGTAGCTAGACCAGTGGTGCAGGTGAAGCAGGAGGAGACTGGTACTGAAGAACGTAAGTATTACATCACTAGTAGACAGTTACAATGTTATGATAAGTACATTTTAGAACAAGTTAATTCTAAAATAGAATGGGAATAGAAATGTAGTATAGATACTGTTATCTCATTTGTTATGTAGCACACGTGTCCCACTGTAAAGCTGCAATCACAGTACAGAAAGAGGTGACAGACACCTGCTTCTGTAAAATTAATCTGTGCAGTGACTTTGCAAAACAAACATTACATATTGAACCCTGCTAAGGTGCTGTGTACTGAAGCTAAATACAAAATACAAAGAAACTTGAGTTACAAAGGTTTAACACTTCACAAACTAAGATGCCAGACACCGCCTTGAGCCAGCTATATCTGTAAATCAGTATGAAACCCATCTTGGCCAATATGTCTTTATATCTTTGTTACTTGCATATACACCTGCATCACAAAATAAATAATATCAGTCTAAACAAAAAATATGAATACCACATTTGCATTGACAGAGAAAAAACATAACAAGAGCACACTCCAACAAATGCAGCACAACACAATTATGCTTGCAATGTAGTCTCCATCACCTTTTCAGCATGTCAAGTGGCTCTTCACTCACAACCAGGAACGCAAAAAATGCACGTCATTGAGAATCATGAAGTAAAAGTGCTGATCCTCGGTAGCAGCGTGGTCTATCAATTGGGAGTATTTTTGGCAGTGGAACAGTAACCACACTAACATTTGATAAGATAAGCGAAGAAATGTGTTATTCATAATTTTGCATGTGTGCAAAGAAGAGTTCATTGTATAATTGCTATATGCCACTTGAGCATGTTGGTGATGCCAGCATTCAGCCACATCTGGTGTATTTTGGATACTTGCCTCTGCCTCATGGCCAAAGAACATCCCAGGATGTGAGTAAATGCTGGCATCAGCAATACCTTTTCGTGGTATATGGTGTAAGTATACAGTAAGTGAATGCAGAATGATAGTAAGTTTCAGTATGTTGTTCATGATCAGTATTATGTCAGGGTTAGAGATCAGTATCCAGTCTGTGATGTACCACAAACTGGTAACTGCATCTTAACATTTGCACTGTTTGATAGTGGCTGATTGATTTTTATAGTAAAACAAAGGTAAGATTTTGAGAGACACAGACTGTGGCCCAGATATTCAAACCACGGTATTCTCTGGCACTAAGCCACTGCGCCCCACACAGTAGTTGCGAGGGGTGGCCAGGGCAATATTCAATGGAGTTCCAGTATGCCACAGCTTCTTTCAATATTGAACCTAGCCACACCCACAGTGCATGGTGCAGTGGAACTGCACCAGCCAAGTGCTCGGAGTGGAGCATTGAGATGCGGTGGCGCAACTTCCATTCCGCCATGTGAGCAGCTGCAATATTCAAAGGTTGTCAGGCACATGAGGCCATAATTTATGCAATGTGCATGGGGGCTATCTGCATCTAATTACGGTGCCATATGGATGCCATAAGCATGGAGCTGCACTGATCCCTGACAACTTGCAAGTGGTGTCATGCGAGGCAGCAGCCATTGGACACCGATCCCTGCAGCCTGATTGTGCCCATTATAGTATTCCCCCATAGCCTGATCATGGCCAGCACAGTATTCTCCCCAGCAGCCCAATTCCTGGCATAATGTAAAAGATACCCCAGCCCCCAGTAGGAAGATCATGGGCATAATGTAAGGTACCCCCACCACCCGAGTAGTCCAATCGGGGCATATTGTAAAGGTCTCCCCACAAAAGTAGTCCGATCATGGGGATAATATAAAGGTTCTCCGCCCACCAAGTAGCATGATTGCAGGCACCATCCTCACCTCACCCATGTCCAGAAACCCTGGTGATCTAGTGGCCCCACCCTGTCACCCATGGAGCCCTACCACCCTGCTCCCCTCTGTTAGCTGGTGTATGGCAGCACCCCACCTGTGTGGCACACTGCTGCTCACTGACTGACAGCTCAGCCTAGATGCCCATTGTTTCAGAGCATCAGCTAATGGGCATGCAGCCCATACTGTATAAGGCAATCCAGATATGTGAATGAATGAATTCACATTTTCATTCACATATCTGGACTGCATTGTATAGTATGGGCTCCATGCCCATTGGCTCATGCTGTGAACCAATGGACATGCAGCCCTACTGAGGTGTCAGTCACTGAGTGGAATGGCAGCAGGTGGGTGGGCTGCACTGCCTGCCATCTGATGGGGGAGCAGGTGATGGTGCTGCATGGGTGGGAAGGGTGGCAGGCCACTAGGTCACCAGGTATTCTGCACATGGGGGGGATGCTGCCCACAGTTGGACTACTCGAGAGGTGGAGGATCTTTGCAATATGCCTGAAGTGGGCCTACTTGGGTGGTGGGGGCACCTTAATATTATGGCCACCTATAGGGGCTATTTGGGGTGGGGACCTTTATATTATGTATCAATCGGTACTGAGGGGACACTTAAGCCTGTGATTGGGGAATGGGGTGCCACCAGGTGGCAGGAAGAAGTGGAGGGCCACCCATAGGTGGCAGCTGCTGTATTGCACCTTGAAATGTGACACCTCACCTGTGGGTGGCCCTTGACTTGTGCCTTTTTTTCCTAACTTTCTGCAGGTGAAGGTAGGGGTTGCACCTGCGTGACTTTGCACAGGTTGGCTGAATATCGGCTGTACAGTTTATGCATGCGCACGACGCCCCTTGTGTGCCTGCATAACTTACTGATGCATCCCAGTTCATTGGGATTTGTGCAGGTGCACTTTACCCTTTTAAATATTGAAGCTGGTGCATCAGTGAGTTGTGCATGGTACAACACTGTTGCCCATACACAACTCTTTTCAATATCTGAGCCCTGTATATAATTCTAAGTAGTAGTTAGTACATTTAGTGTTGCTTTATATTCTAATATGTAATGTTATGAAGAAAAACAAACATGTTTTTGATTGATTTTTGCATATTGTGTTACTTAATATGCATCCAGGTCATGTCTTTTGAAAGACTTGGTGACACAACTGATAAGTCTGATTTTAAATCCTAAACATTAGTTGTAAGATACCATGTTTATGATCAGTAGAAGAATTTTTTAAAATGTTTGTTGTAGATAGATACAGCACAAAAGGTATTCTAACTTGTTGCTATGTGACATAAATTATTGTACAGAACATTAACTAATAGGTGCTGACTGACATTACAGTGGCAGCATATACAACACACATGTAATATTAAGAACTTGTGTGCTAGAAACAGTACGTGTACATTGTGGTAGTTGCACAGATTTAATAGTATAAAGCAGTTACATGTGTTCTATTCCTTGTGTTATACACTGTAATAAATCATTATATTAATCAATAATATGACAGACAAGGTAATATATTATATTTATGTAGGAGATGCACTACTTGAAAGGGCAGAGAAGTAGTTAAGTTATTATAAATCACATGTGAGTGATATGATATATAGACTAGCAAGAGTAAATTGTATGAATTTCCAGTTTTATATATATTCGTAACAACAGAGATGTATGTCTACTTAAAAATATGCAGGCAAAGAATATAACATTATTAGATGAAACCCAAGAGAGAAAGCTGAATATTTTCAACTGCATATTAATGGATTTTCTTTGTGTCTTTACAGAACAAGAGCATGAAGAGACATGCACTGTGCACTGCTGCTGTGTCCGCAGGCTTGAAAAAAAATAGACAGCATTAGAAAGAACTTGCGCTGCGGAGGGACAAGAAAAATTGTTGTCCCTCTTCGCAGCGCTGCAGGCAACTATTAAATTATTGCTTGAGCCTGTGGACACAGCAGCAGATGGCAGTGTAACAATTACACACCTTCACCTGCACCGCAAACAGCAACTGTTGCTGAGACAGAGTGACAGCCTCCACAGCTTCATAGGTATCTCCCTTCGCCCATGCCGCAACAGCTTCCACTTTGCGCCCACATACTGTCCAACTTTCAGCCTGGACTGCCTCGGCAGCACTACACCTCTCTTCGCATTGGACAGTCTCTTGTAAATAGTTTAATAGACTGTAAATAATAATTAGTTTAATTTTATGTCTTCAGAATAATGAATTTTTTTTTTCATTTGTTCTTACAACACTTTCAAGAATCTAACATTTTTGTATTTTTATTTTTGAGGTACAAGTATTTATTTTTGTATGAAAGACAGATTTGATATTTTTTTACAAATGTTTTATATTTGACATGATTTGTTTTATAAAAATACAATATTTTCTTAACAAAAAACTTGGTTCAGTTTCATTTTGCTTTATGGGTAGTATCTATGGAACAGGTATCATGACAAACTATTGTTTTAATAGATGTTAAAAGAAGAGTGTTGCAGCTGATATTCTATAGTTCAGTGAAAACTTACAGCCTTATGCTAATCTTTAACTTCAGATAGCTGTAGAATTAAGCAATATGCTGCTCAATATTTATTATGTTTTCAAACATGTTAAGATTATTATAAAAATACATGACTACAAAACATTATGTTGATGGAGAGTTAGTAAGTATGTAGATTTACACTTGGGCAAACATTGTGGCATAATACAATGCTACAAGGCCATAAGGACAGCATCAACAGAATTGTTGACCAATCATTGTCAAATAAACAAATAGTTACATTTCTTGTGCAGTACCAGCTGAGAGACACATCACAGTTCAACAAGTGTTTACTGTGAAATACATGCTATTTATTATCACTTGTTTTCAGAAAGGTTTCTTAACATGTACATAGTTGTTTGAACAGTATCTTAAAACTTAAGCAAGTGGAGTTCAACATGAAAAATGCAGATCTTGAACTGTGTTTCAGAAAACATGGCAACAGATTCATGTTTTATTACAGTAGTACCAGTTACTGCTAAATGACAGAATGTTAAAGAGCAGGCAAATATAGTTTTCATGTGGTATTGCAATCCTAAGTACATGTAATCACAATCAGTAATAGTAATGCATAAGTAGATAGATACCCAACACAAAAAATATTATGTGGTCATTCGACAATCCAAGTATTGATTTGTGTCACATTTCATTACTGTGGGTGTAAACGTTAGTTCTGTTCTTTTTGTAAGACTTACCATTGATATGTTATATATGAAATCAAATGGTGGATTAACAGCATGGCAAAGCTGTGCACTACCACTGCTCTATGCATAATGGTAATTATTTGCTGGTATTGTGGCGCAGACAGTATGTGCTCTGTGAACAGTGCATTAATACACCTAATCATGTGATGTGAGTGGAAGGCCAGAAGGGTATGCAGTAGTAGCACTGCATCCATGCAGGTAATCATGTGGTGATAGTGTATATCTTGAAGGTCCCAGCCCGCAGCACTACATCTATATGACAATTTACATGATGATACTGTATGGACTGGTGGACGATACGCCAACATAGTATACATACACCAAATTATATGATGAGATCGTGGCAGGAAAAGGCTGAGTAGTACCACCATTGTATTGATACAGTAAATGATGTGCTGGGATTGCACGGTTGTACTGATAAGTTTCTATTTTCTAGTTTGACTTCATTCTCAAAAGAAGGGAAATTCATAGCAAAATTCCATTTAATGCATCAGTTAGGGTTGTTCCACAGCTATTAAAGTGAGGAAATTCGTATTAGGGTTGAAAACCCTAACTCCGATTCACCCCCAGCACCACACACACACAGACACACACACACACATGCAAGTATGGGGAGGACCAAGTCAACACAACCAATGACAGACATCCAGCAGCAGGTGACAGAAATAACAAACAATTGTCTAAATGTACTACGAGACATCCCCACCCACCTGACCAGGTACTGCATGTTCAGTGGAGATCAACAGCAAAACTGAGGCCATGTACACCAAATGTACACATCCCTGATTGCAGCTGCACACAACGTATCACACTTAGTAGTTGCATGGCCTTACCTACCGATGCCCCACCAGACCACACCACATGTGGTGGGCCACCTGAGCAATAGAGTTCAGCAAAACCAAGGAGTTGAATAGCTATAATATCTCTAATTATAATAAGGGTTTGAGAAATGCAGCTTTTAATTGACTGTAAACATTGTAACAGCCTTATGTTTAGTTTTTATTAACATACATGTAGAGCCTAACCATATGATAAACATGGTTTAACGTTGTTTAAAAACAGTTTTATTATGATAGCAATAAGCCACTCCCACGTATTATGTTAATGGTCAGTTTATCACTGTCTAGCAACATGTGGCACCTGACTATGACTCATTCAACATTAAACCCCTACAGGGAGATTAACAGACCATTTAAGATAACTGTTGGTCATGCCTTATTGCTTAATTGTCTTTATGAGTAGATACCTCCCTCTGCTAGGCACTGCAGCAGCTTTGCAACACAGTGGCCCATCCAGTTACACCATACACTGTCTAGTTACTGGAGAATGGCTGTAAATATGAACTCATGAAGATGAACAGTGTAACTTGATCATTACAGTCATCGAAACCTTAGTGTGATTATAACTGACAGAGTCAGTGATAGAGAATAACCCCTGCTATCCTAGTACACTTACCCCATTGTGAGTTAAATCAATACTAAAAGACATTCTGTTTATATCTACACCATGCCTACTTGATTCCTGTTGTACCACAATTAACATAGTTATCACTTTGATAGCATCAGTGACAGAAGTGTGGCAAACCCAAAAAGTAGGCATACAGCCTGAGTATGAAACAAATGTTAAAAAAATTACACTGTGTCCATAAGGGCATAGATCACTCATTGCAACAATAGTAAATGTATTACTATTTGAATAAGTTAGTCAACACAGATGCAATGAGATTGTCTTTATCAGGTACAACATACTCAGTAAGTGTCTACAGGAAAATCTATCCTATATACATCTCCGATACAGGTACGTCATTGTTGGCTCAGTAGTGCTATGATATTTAGAAGTTGTTTGGCCTGATCCATGCAATTACACTGTTTCTTACAAAGAATACTTACTGCATCTTTAGTATTGAAACACACTGAAGGTCTATGTATGTACATCAGCAGTACACCTTCATCAGTAAGAATGCATCTGATATTGGCAGTACAAATTTCACAGCGTTGAACAGGCAATGCTTTTCCATACATTTACGCCAGCCTCTCTATCTTGAGTAAACCACTGCATTAAATGTACTACTATGTAAATCACCTACTAAATGTAACACTACTTTTATCTTGAGCATGCTAGTGTCTTGTAGTTAACTTATGTACTTCTCTTAATTAATGTATACTCACTAGTGTTAAAACCTTTCTACAAGTGTCATCATGCACCTTCAGCATTTATATTGAGTAACGGTACAGTACAGCTGTGGTGTGGTGTGGGGCATCGGTAGGTAAGGCCATGCAACTACTAAGTGTGGTACGCTGTGTGCAGCTGCAATCAGGGATGTGTACATTTGGTGTACATGGCCTCAGTTTTGCTGTTGATCTCCACTGAGTATGCAGTACCTGGTCAGGTGGGTGGGGATGTCTCGTAGTACATTTAGACAATTGTTTGTTATTTCTGTCACCTGCTGCTGGATGTCTGTCATTGGTTGTGTTGACTTGGTCCTCCCCATACTTGCATGTGTGTGTGTGTGTGTGTGTGTGTGTGTGTGTGTGTGTGTGGTGCTGGGGTGAATCGAGTTAGGGTTTTCAACCCTAACACCGAATTCTCCTTTCTCACTGTGGAACAACCCTAACTGATGCCTTAAATGGAGTTTTTGATATATATATATATATATATATATATATATATAGATAGATAGATAGATATATATATACATATACATATATAGAGCTACACCACCACCATGTTTACCTCCATCCTGACAGAAAAGGTGGAATTCAGGGAGGGCAAGATGTGAGTCTGGGTCTCTAGAGGACAGCCAGGTTTCAGATATACAAACTATGTTTAGGGACTGTTGCAAGGCCAATACCTTGAGGGTATCTAACTTTGGAAGGAGGCTTCATGTGTTGAAGTGGAAGAAATTAAGACTTTTGGGCACAGAGAAGAATGGGTGTGGGGGCAGGATTTGGTTCCACTTCACCAGCCAGAAGTAAAAGGAAGAGGAGGATGGCTAGAATGGATGGTGTTTTTTGCTTTTTGTAGCCTGGGGATAGTGGGCAAGAGAGTAGTGGTGTGGCAATGAAAGGAGCTGTGAAGAAATTTGAAGTTTGAGAAGGGGTAACAAGGAGACCAAGGTGCATAGACCAAGTAGGGGATAAGGAGGTAGGTAGGCAGGTTGGGAGATGGGCAGAGAAAGAAAGGGTAGGATGAGGAGAGGGGAGAGGAGGGATATAGAGGAGGGAGAGGTCAAGGGTTGCAAGGGAGGATAATTGAGGGTGGGAGATGGGGTAGAATAGCAGGAGATAAAGGAGCATGTAGCCAGCATCCTAGGGATATGGGTGAAACAGTGGAGAAAACATAGTCCTAGCAATAGCAGGATGGAACCAATACCCATGGCAGGCTTCACACCAATCGTGGCACACTTCTTCAAGATGGGACAAAGGATCATCCCAAGAAGGCAAAGGGAACTGCTGAAGCAGACCCTACCCATAGAGCAAGAGCCATGGGTCTGTAAATTGTGGTAAGTCCCAGAGGAGAGGTGAGGCTTAAAGGGTTCCAGAAGATAAGGGCTAGTTGAAGTCAGTAGAAGGCAAAAAAGAAAGTAATTAAAATTAAATAAATAAAAGGATAACCCTTTCCCCACCATTATAGTACCCCATTCCCTCCACATTATAGTACCCACTTTATTAAAAAAAATTATGACTGGGCTCAATTTTCAAAGAGCACTTAGAGCAACAAAAGTTGCATCACTGTAGGGATGCAGCAAATTCTGAGTGAATCAGGGACCCATCACCCAATTTTACAAAAGGAGGGGTCCCTGCGCCCAACACTCAGGACTTGCGCAACCACAGGCTAGCACCAAACAGATGGCACACTCGAGATCCAGACCTTGACTGGTCAATCAATGAGCTCATATGTATACTGTACACCCTCTGATACGGCTCAGTCAGCAGCTGGCCATGAGAGTGTGAATAGGGCTGTGCCAGTCTCTAGCTCGGGTTGGGATGGGGGTGTGTGGGGTGGTGGGTCACTGACTACCAGGCTGGGGTGTGGAGGGACCACTAGCCTACCAGAGAAATTAGGCTTTTATTTTATTCCACAAATAAACAGGGCTTTTATTTTATTATAATAATGATCGGGCTTGGGGAGGGAACCATTAGACTACCAGGGAAATGGGGCTAGGTTTTTATTATAACAAAGATTGGGACTTGAGGAGGAATATCATTAGACTACCAGAAACAGGGCTTTTGTTATGCTAACAATGATCGGGCAAAGGAATGGAGTATCATTAGCCTACTAGGAAATGTGGCTTTTATTTTATTATAATAATGAT
This sequence comes from Neoceratodus forsteri, assembly GCA_016271365.2. NCBI lineage: Eukaryota > Metazoa > Chordata > Ceratodontiformes > Ceratodontidae > Neoceratodus > Neoceratodus forsteri. Next base: position 576,881,458 of record CM028134.1, on the reverse strand, counting down.
CAGAGTTCAGAGATGGGGACCACTAGACTACCATGGAAAGGAATGGTATGTATTTCATATGTGACATGGTTCAGGGCTGGAGGGGACTGGACCAGTGCACTCCACAGCAGCACTGGTAAGCAGATGAGCCCATAATGGGTATGTAAATGGCTCCATAGCACAAGCATGAGCATTGAGCTCATCTGCATATTTAGGCTGACTGTCACCCAAAGGGGCCACAGCGTTAATCAGTGTGTGACGTGCTGTATCCCTATGGGCAGTCTTCAGCCTCATACCCTGGTAGCTCTGCGCTGAACATGGGGACCACTTGCTGTGCAATGCACTACCAGAGTCTGAAATTCAAACATATATCACAGTCAGTTTGGATTGTGCTATCTGTTTGAATATGGCACCAGAGCTGGCCAGGCCCATTTTTTCACACGGCACATCTTTTTGTGCATGCAGCTAGCCAGCTCTGAATATGGAGCCTTATGTTTTAAAGTGTCCTCCAAAAGACTTGCACTCAGCAGAAACAACCAACACAAGGTCTCAAGTCATCTTTAGTGCTTTATTTCAAATTTCAGAACAAACTCATGTTTACAGGCATATGGATGTCCACTCCTTGTCCTGGCACTTTGGGTAATTAAACCCTTCATCAGGGAGTGTGGCTCACAGAAGGCATGTGTTCTTTTATACCTAGCATTCATGAATAAACATAAGTCAGTAAGTAGTTAATTTACATATGTAAACAAACATGGTTTATAAAAGAAATATCCAGTGATGGAGTAAAACTTTTAAATGAAATGTAATACATGTGCCAGGCTGGTGGCACTGAGGTTAAGGCACTGCACGCCACACTCACACTACGCCAGCGACCCATGTTCAGGAATGGACACGGATGGCTTGGGGTCGGCAGGGAGGAGGAGGAGGATTGAGCATCCCAGGGACAGCTGTCCTCCTCTGAGGAAGGTGGGGTGTATGACCACTGAGGTGCCAGCTCCTAGCAGTGGCTGGAGGCTGTGCAGATTTGGGGCCAACAGCAAGGGATGGCATTGGTGGCATCTCATGTGCAATGTACGGAAGCATGCATTGCAGTGTCATTGATGACATTGCATGCCAGTGCTGATGGGGCTACCTATAAGAAAATATCCTTGGAAGTATGATGGCTGCCTTAATGGTGTCACCATGGTCATGCCCAGGTCAGCTCCCTCCTTGGCCCACCTCCCAGTCTCAGAGTGGTGGCGTAAGTACCAGCTGTGATGTGGTCTGGGAAATCTTGCAGCGGGAGGGTGAAGCTCTGGTTGTGACTGGGGAAGTGGCCATGAAGGCTGTCTGAAGGGGTACCCAAAGTCACAACCCCCCATAAGGACAGAAATAAATTAATAAAACACAATGTAATACATCATTTTAATGCTTAAAAGCAATGTATCATAGACTTAAACTTTTAACATCCCAGAAAAAGGAAGCCAGAGTGATAGAAGGAAGGTTATTGCAGTGTCTCATGGCATCAGAGCTGCATTTATGCAATAGGTGTGGACTCAGAAGCCATTGAATAAATCCATTTATCTTCACAGCCGTTGAATAGATAAAATTTATCCATATAGTAACTATGTCACAGTCACTCCGAACTCATTTAGAATGTTCAGCCTCAGTAGCAGTACTACCCATATTCAAATGTGAATAACCATTAAAATGAAAAAGATAGCATGGTACTGTGAGCATGAAAGTTGTTCAGCACAAAATTATCTAAAAATTAGTGATGTTTCATTTATAGATACCTTATAGATTTTTTTTATAATTAGCAAGAAAGAGCAGAAAATACAATTTTTGTTCACTTTTTGACAAACATATGCAAAACAAGATAAGCAATCAAAAGCAAATGTCCTGCACTGACAGAAAGCATCCCGATTGCATAAATGAAATATACAATGGTGAGCTGTCAGATAAATGATTTATCTATACTTGTGCTGTTTGACCTCAGATATCTTACTCATGGCATACACCACTCGTGAGGTTACCCAAGGTCAAACAGAACTTGTGTAGCTAAATCATTTATCTGTCAGATCTCCATTGTATATCCCATATATACACCATCTTCCAAGTGTATGGGTTCAAAGTCACAAGTGCCAGTCACAATAAGAGAAAAACAAAGATGCAAGAATGAATGCATGTAAACTGAGAATTAAATAATAATAATAAAAAAAATATGTATATGTTTGGACCTGATTGAATCTGTGGTGGCTGAGATTGTCCAGAGTTCATTGAGGAGTGGGGTCTTCCCATCATCCTTAAAAGAGGCCCTGGTTAGACCCCTATTAAAGAAACCATCATTGGACATGGATTGTCTCAGCAACTACAGACCAGTTTCTAACCTCCCATTTTAAGGAAGGTTATAGAAAAGTGGTAGCCATACAGCTCAAAGAGTATCTTACCTCCTCTTCCTCCACTTATGAGCCTTTCCAGTTGGGATTCAGAGCTGGGCACAGTATGGAGGCCACCATGATGAAGGTGCTTAATGATCTCCTGATGGCTAGAGACAGAAGGGAGTGTACTATCTTGATCCTTCTGGATCTCTTGGCAACGTTTAAGAACCGTGGACTATGAGATGCTGTTTGACCCACTGCGGTACTGTCATGGCCTGTCCAGTAATGTTATCAACTGGTTCATCTCATACTTGGCAGGCAAAGTGCAGAGGGTAATGATGGGGTTAGCCTCATCTTGCTCAAAGCCTCTGCTCTGTGGAGTTGTGCAGGGATCAGTCTTATTGCCCTTGTTGTTCATGGTGTATACGCTGCCATTGGGAGACATTATCAGGTGGTATGGGGTGGGATTTCATTATTATGCTGATGATACCCAGCTATACTTGTCCTGTGCACCTAGTAACCAGATGGTGGCTTCCACATTTAACAACTGCCTGGAGGATATCTGGACTTGGATGACTCACAGCTGGCTATGACTCAACCCTGACAAGACTGAGGTGCTGGTGGTGGATCCAGGTCATTGTCATGGGAAGGAAAGCTAGGAGATCCCCTAGCTTAGTGTTGGGGAGGTGCCACTGATCCTCTACACAAAATAAGGATACAAGCATGATCCTCAATTACAGCTTGACATTGGATTCTCAGGTATCGACCATCGTTAAAACAGATTTTGCCATCTTAGGAATATCAGCAGGTCCAGAACCTTATACCATCTGAGGACCTGACCACACTGGTACATGATTTCATCATGTCCAGGTTGGATTTCTGCAATGCCCTGTACCTAGGACAATCTGGAGGCAATATCTGCCAGCTGCAGCTGGTGCAGAATGCAGTGGCGAGATTATTGACGGGTGTATGAAGGTGTGAGCATATCATGCTTGTCCTCTGTGAGCTGCACTGGTTTTCTGTTAGGTGAAGGATTGCCTTCACATTCAGATTACTGATCTGTAAAGCCCTACATGAAAGGGGACCAGTCCACCTGCAAGATCTTCTTGTGCTCTATCGTCCATCCTGGGCTCTCCATTCCACAGAGGGTTACTTCCTTAGAGTTCCCAGGGTCAGACTGCAGCACTTGGGTGATCGTGCATTTTCTGTTGCTGTACCTACCCTGTGGAACTCATTGCCTAACTATCTTTGGGAGGCACCCTCAGTGGAAACCTTTAAAAGGGTTTAAAGACCTCTTATTTAACCAGTCTTTTAATCTATAAATATGTTATAGTGATTCATTTAAAGTATAATGATAGATAGATTTTAAGTTTTTGCAGATAGCTCCACTTGAATTTGATTGTGAATTTTGATTATTATAGTGCGTGTTTTATACTGTGTTTTTTAATTGTTAATGTGAAGCACTCTCAGTCACTGGAATGGGGCTCCATAAAATAAAGTGTCTGTCTGTCTGTCTGGCTGGCTGGCTAGCTAGCTATCTCTCTATTGATCTATCTATACTAAATCTGAATTAAGCACAAAATACATATCATATTAACTATGTTGCAGATTTTCCTCAACATTTGTTAGGAATAAGCGGTCTTCAGCAATATTGTCTAATCTGAAAATAACTCTGGCCCACTGCAAGGATTTGGCACACATGGGGTGACTGCCCTGTAGCATTAAATACCCCATAGGGTTGCATTAATATTTCATTGGATATGCAATCAATCAATGCATTTTATTCTTTCAACACTTCATCACTGAATGTTTCAAATATTATCAGACATTTTCAAAGGAATGCTATATGAATTTCCGTAAAGATCAGTCATTTTAAAGACTTATTTGGGGATTTTATGTTCACCTTCTCTTAAGTGAGGCTTAATATCCCACTTATCATTAAGTCCCTTAGATTCACACTGTTAAGTGTGAATGTCCAAAAGATTCTCATTGCAGCAGATGATTAGTTCTATCACTTCCTTTTAACAGTGTTGGTACATGTTCAATGCCCATAAATGTCATGTCTGTAGCTTCTGAGTTGTGACATTGTGAGAAATGAAGCACTACATGCATCTCTTCCCTTCCATTTTACATGGATCTGACATGTTGCTGTATTAAATCTATGATACATTGCCTTTTAGCATTACAATTATGTATTACATTTGATTTAAAAGCTTTACTCCATCACTGTATATTTATTTTATAAAACAGGTTTGTTTACATATGTAAATTAAGAACTCATTGACTTATGTTTATTCATGGATGCTGGGTATAAAAGAGAACACATGCCTTTTGTATGAGCCACAGCCCCTGTAAAATAGTTTCATTACCTGAAGCTGGGGCAAGGGTGGACATCCATACATCTGTAAACACGAGTTTGTTCTGAATTTTGCAATAAAGCAATAAAGGTGATTAAAAACTTGTGTTGGTTGTTTCTGCTGAGTGCAACTCTTTTGGAGGATAGTTGGAACTATTTGGGCTAGCCAGTGCTTTTGCACACACCACTGCAGGCATTCACAGTTGTTCATTTGGAATTTCCCTTTGTGGTTTACTACTGACTGCAGAAACTGGTCATTTCATTGAGATGCTACTGGTGAAACAGAATTGGATGGACTCTGAAACTTTCCACATAGTGCTCTCTACATGCTAAATTGAAATACAAGTATAAGAGTGTTTTCTTTCATTTTGCACTATGCAAGGTCATGAAGAAGAGACCAACTTGGAGGAGTTGGAGAGTTTCAGCTGGGAGGCGAGGTGAATGGAAGCAAGATGACAGAGGGTAAGGCAGTTATTAACAGAAATGGAGCCACAACAATCTGCAGGTGACATAAAACTAGCCTCACAAAATTAGAAAAGCTACTATACAAAGATATTGATATCATATACAATATTATTACTCTAGAAGAATATCGTAAAGGAACGAGCCCCAAGGGGCCTAAGAGTTAATATTGTCCCATCATCGGACATTGAGAACTTCTCTTTTAAGGATGAATGGATACAAGCAGCACAACTGTGCTCTAAAACCTTATGAAATTGATTATTAAGTCAGAAATGTTAAAACTAGAGGACTTGAATAAAGAACTAAGGAGTTGAAAGCAGAGGTGCTCACATACAGGAAGAGAACAGAGTACAAGGTTTGCAGTGTATTTATTTATTGAAAAGTTTCACCAGGAAAAGAACACTGAGCAAATGCAATTGCTCGTTTTCCAGTGTGTCCTGGGAGAAGGAGGGATCATGTGAAAAAGCAACATTAACGCTACATAGTAGAGCAATACAAACATATACATTATGCATTTAAATAACAGCAACTAAAGTGCATGAGTGATATACAAGAATAAAGTGCTAATAAAAATAAAGCACTAGAACATTTATGGAGCACAGACAACATTAGATGAAGGATGGGAGAGGGATTGGACCAATGCAGTGAGCATGGACAGTAAGGATAGGGGCAGTAAGCCCGGCAGCACAGTCTAGCTAGGCGGAAGGCTGTGGGGCCAGAGCTAGAAGCAGGAACAGTTGGGAGGCAGGAAGTTGTGCAGGGAGGAGGAGAGGGAATAAGTGCTGAAACAGTGTTTAATTTGAGGAGATAGTTGGTTCCAGAGTTTTGGGAATCGGGTACAAAAATGCAAATTGGCCTGCTGACATTGCACGGCATAGTATGGCCAGAGTATGAATGCCCTGTGATGTGAGGGAGTGGGTGGGGGGGCATACTAATAGCAGATGCAAGACAGAGAGGAGAGAGCCGAACCAATATTTGGAAATGCATGCAGCACTGTGGGAGAGGCATTGATTGTTAACAGACAGAAAGGCTAGAGCATGATATAAGGTACAGTGGTGAGTGTGAAGAGGAGAATCCAGGACAAAATGACAGAAGGAGTTTAACAGGGTGTCCAATCTGGCCAGGGAGGACTTAGAGCAGCACTGTAGACTATGTCACAGTAGTCAAAATAGGGAGAATCATTTTCCACAACTTCACTTACAGGTAGTGATAGACAGCTATGGTTCCTGTACAAGCCACCTAACTTAGGGTGCATTTTTCAGGATAGCATCCACATGAACAGAAAAGTTAAGGAGCTAGTCAAGCCAGACACAAAGGTAGTGAAAAGAGGTATATCCTCTAGTGCAGTCCCATCAAGGGTGTGGAAATGGGGGTGGAGGGAGTCTTAGGAGTCTCTGCTTAGTGCCAGAGGTCATGGAGACTGTCTTCTTGGCATTGAGAAAGAGTTGATGTTCTCTAAACCAGTGCTGAACTGTGTCAAAGTCAGCTTGAAATCTGGTAGTTACATCAATGGTAGACTGACCTGAAGCAAACAGGACAGTGTCATCAATGTACATATGGATTGAGGAAGAGATGCATACCTTAGGAAGGTCATTTGTGGAGATGGAGAAAAGTAAAGGGCGTTACAGTGATCATTGAGGCTCACCAGTGTTTATAGGAGTGGGGAAATAGAGTTTGCAATTTTAACTGGCTGGGATTTACCAACTAGGTAATCACCGAACCAATTTATGGCAGAGTTCAATAGGCCTGCAATAGAGAAGTTGTTTAGAAGAAGAGGGTGAGAGACAGTGTCAGAAGCATTAGCAAGGTCAAAAAAGATAGTAGAAGTGATTAGGCCACAGTCCTTCCCCAAGAAGATGGAATCAGTGAGCCTAAGCAGGAGGTGGTGATAGAGTGATCCTTCCGAACCCAGATGGGAAAGGTGTGAAGAAGGATTCTACAGACTGCTCTAACTAGGAACTGCAACAGCTTGTTCAGTCAGTCAGGGGCTTAACTGGTGAAGCAGCATGCTGAACAGGTATGATGACATTGCTCACTGACAGGAAAGAAACATCTTCACTGTTTCTTCACTGTTTCAGTTACTGAAACACATTAACAGATGCTGATTTAAAGAACACCAGAAAGACAAACATCATGATATTTTCAGGAAACACTAACCATGAAACAGGGACATGTATTCAAGTGAATTCAAGCTTTTTATGAAATGTGTGTGCTTTTGATCTTTAACATTGTTTTCTTCAACAAGATTAAAACACTGGATCAGGGACTACAATATTGAACATACAAAATTGCCAGTAGATACAGGCCATCCCAGTCTATCTAGTCTTCTTGAGTGCATAGCACTTCCAGCTATTTAAACTGCAGCTGCCCCCCTCCACTTGCCCCCCACCACTGCTTCAGCTATATTTCCTCCTGCTTACCCCAGTCCACCCGCAGTTTGGACCCTTTCTTTGATCCTGTCCCACCCCTCTTAAAGCTGCACACAGCCTCAATGATATCACCTCCTCTGGCAATGCATTCCATCCTGTAACCAGCCTTTTCCTGAAATAGTGCCTCCTCATTTCCATCCTGAATCTTCCTCCTTCCAGTTTCAGACTGTGTCTCCATATTTCCCTCCCACCTTTTAATCTAAACATACCCTCAGTGTTAACTCTGTTCTTGCCCTTTAGGTACTTGTAGGTTTCAGTCATATCCTCTCTCCTCCTATCCACCAGGGAATACATATTGCACTCCCTCAGTCTCTCTCCTCATATTGTTTATCTACCAATCCCAGGATAATTTTGTTGTCCTACACTGTACCCCTCCAGTAGCTTGATGTCTTTTTCAAGTAGATGCCCCACTATTGCACACAGTATTCCAAATCTGACCTCACCAGGGACCTGTACAGGGCAGGATGACTTCCCCTCTTCTAGAGGTTGTTCCCCTTGATATACACCCCAGCATTCTAGTAGCCTTTGCTGCTGCCCTCCTGAACTGGGCTGAGTGGTTCATTTTCCTGTTACTAGTACTCCCAGATATTTCTTCTCCATTGACATTGATAACTACACTCCATCCAACCAGTAACTATTCCTGGATTTCTGGCTAAGTCCATGACTTTACACTTCTTGGTATTGAACTCTAGATGCAATGTGTTTGACCAGCCCTCAAGTCTTGTAAATCCTCTTGGTAGTACTCACCACCTTCCCACCAACTCACTAATGCACAGATCTTTGTGTTGTCTGTGAAAATGCTGATCTTACTTTTAGTTCATCCGACATGTTGACAATTAAAATGGTAAAACAGCACCAGTTCTAGCACTGAGCCCTGTGGAACCCCACTTGTTACAGCTATGGCTACAATAGCTCACCCCAACAACTACCCATCTGTTGCCTATCCTGTAACCAGGTCTTAATCCATCTAACCAGTTTCTCCTGCTCCCAGGTTACTCAACTTGTTGATCAACCTTCTATGAGGCACTGAGTCAAAGGCCTTACTGAAATCCAGGTAAGGACATCCACTGCATGGCCTTCATCCAGTGCCCATGTCACTCAATCCAAAAAGCCAACCAGTTTTGTCTGACAGGATCTTTCCTAGATAAACCCATGTTGCCTGTCATCTTGGAGACAATTCTCCTCCAGAAATTTCACCAGCCTCTCCTTGAGGATAGTCTCCATTAGCCTTCCTACAATGCCAATAAGGATCACTGGTCTGTAGTTCCCTGGTTCATCCCTGGGTCCATTCTTATGGAGGGGACCACATGCTCCATCCTCTAGTCCCTGGGCATGCACCCAGAACCCAGGAAGGTGTTGAATAAGTCTGCCGGGGACCTGCCAGGACCTCATCCAACTCTCTCAAGTCTCTTTGCTGCACTCTATCTGACCCCTGGCACCTTATCCCTCTTGGGGTCTTCAGGTCTCCATCACACTGTCCACTGGAATCTCCCCATCTGTAACATCTACAATGGGCTTCACCCAATAAATTGAAACACTCCCAGCTGGGGTAACTCCTGAAGATTTGGACTGCCTAAATGGTGTGATTAACAATGAAAACAGTTACTGAAGGATCTCTAAGGGCATTGCTGGAGGAGATCTTTGTGGGTTTGCAGGCACAGGGAAAGTCCATTTTGAGTGATGCCATGTGTCACAAACTCACTCAGCCGGTCAGCCCTCTACTCCCAAAGTGCCAACCTCTGAGCATATGATTTGAGTACTGTGAACAGAACAAGGTAACCCTCTTGTCTGTTTTGTGGTTCAAGTCACCTTAGTCTCAAGCTCTGGAGGGATTCAAACTGATAACATCTTGTTAGCATACCCAATTATCAGGCTCAGATAATTCTGTCTTTGGGGAGCCAGATATCTTGCCTATGGGCACCCAACCAGATCTTTCAAATGAACCCTTAGAACTCTATGCAAGACTTTAGAGAACTCAATCCATTTCCCAGTTTGGTATACAATAAGCCCATACACAGTGTTACTTATGACCTTTAAAAGCTCCACTTAAATAAAAAGAAATGTCAAGGCACTCCAGACAGTTCCATTGTAAAAATATCTCTTTACTTTAAAATATCAAAACAGAACAATAAATACAGAACAAAATATATCCCAACACATACAGCCTTAAAACAAATAGGTTTAAAGTGCAAGTTTCTACATACATACATTCAGACTGGTCTAATCTTACTCACTTTCAGTGCTGTGATGATTCTCCCTCAGTCAGATTATATTGTCTTGTGTGTCTCTGTCCGGTTCTCCCAGCAATTAAACACAGTTCTGAGCTGGCCTTCTCATGAGGTCTCTAACTCTGCCTTGATGTAACACCATCTTCACTTTATCTCACAGGATGTCCAAATAAAATAATTAAAAACACATAATAGGTGACCTTACTGCTTTCCTCCCTCAGGTTAACCAGACCAAACCGGTTTTACTCTGCTACACATGCATCCAAAGTTTTTGGTCTAAGTCACTATATTCAAGCAAAGGTGTATTTGATTCTTTAATCCCATCTGGAACTTGGAATCTACACCTCAAAAGTCTCTCTGATGTAATGCAAGGCTCCTGGGAAAGTATATTGGACCTTCAAATTCATCTGCATCCTCCCTGGCTCAGACATCAACCTCTCTTTAATATCCATTCTGGCTTCTCTCTGACACCCCTCCTTCTCAAGTTCTTCCTGACAACTATTGTAAGTTAAAAGATTTTCCCTGAGGGAATTATGAATGGCTAATCTTATTTCCTGGGATGAAAGCAAATTGACAAGGTAATTGCACCACAGATATCTGCAGTTTAGCTATGTCCTGTCCTTTGAACTTATCCCTGGGTCTTGATGTGTCAGTTCCAGTAAGACAGTAGTTTCTCAAACTGACCTTCCCATCACATGTTTTATATGTAATAAAAAATTGATACAGCAATCAGAGCTGGCTGTCTACGTCACACCATGACCATACAAAGTGTGGATAGCAATGTTAATCAGAAGATAAAACACAAATTCAGAGGCAAGTCCACATTTTGTCCTTTAACCATGAATGCTAATATAATAGCATATGAAAAAAAATATAATGTGTCAGATGCAGACTATAACGAATGAAACTGCTGTCCTCGAATTTTTAACTTGATGGGGTCAAATGGTCAGCACTGAATAATTTAATGAACAAATGATGGCTGATAATATAACCTACCAATAAAGGTGGTAACATAGTAGTCATGAATAGAGAACAGTATGCTAAAACAGTACTGAATTTATTTGAAAACGTAAATAATTGCAGTGTACTGCTATCCAACCCAATGTTTAACTCTAACAAAGAATTGCACTAGTTTCTTTCTAGAGCTGCAATAGAAGGGTAATATCTGAAGATGAGTTAAAATTTATCTGGAATCAATACCAGGCTGTACGGGGTTTTACATTTTGCCAAAGTACATAAGGATATGAACAAAACCCTGGGCAGACCAACTAGATCAGAGAACAGCTCAGTTTATGAGAACTGGGGACAATTCTTGGATTATTTTTACAAACATGTGTTAACAAATTACCAAGGCACTTGAAAGACATGATTGACATTCTCAGAAAGTTGGAAGCTCAGTCTGGGAAAAGGATATGTCATGGCTAAGTATAGACATTGAATCATTGTATACATCTATACAACATGACAAGGGCATTCATGCATGCAGGTAGTTTTTAGAGAATTTACAAAATAAGGTTGCAATTTTGACAGAATTCACATTAGAAGCACTCAAATTTGTATTAAAACATAATGCTTTCGAATTTGAAAACATGCATTACTTGCAACTGTGTGGCATGGCAATGGGGAAAGCATGGCCCCCTGCTATGCAAACTTGTTTCTGGGTTGGTTGAGTTAGTTTTTGTCAATAACCCTAACATTAATCCCTACTACAAGTAGATACAGGTACATAGATGATTGTCTAGCTATCTGGCAGGAGATACCAAACTGATACCAGAATTCATTGAGTGGCTACACAAGAATGATTTAAATATAAAATTCACATTCACTACCAATGAAGGACAAACTGGCATTCTTAAAGATAACAAGCATTTGCCAATGCTGAACATTCACTTGCAGTTATTTGCAATGGTGTTTAGCATTTATGCAGGGCCCCTTAGTTTATCCATATCCTTTTGCACCCATGTCCCAACAGATTACCTCTCTGCAATTCCTCTTGCATCTCATTTACATTTCAGCCTCATACTTCTTAACTGTCTGTCTTCAAAATATGGGATACTGATGGTCAGAATGGGGGACAATATGAGACACATCATGAAACAGTGAAGTAGAACCTGAGAACACTAGGGAAACACATGGCCTTTATAATGCAAAGTTTAATTTTCATTGATAGGAAACAATTGTCTGCTGAAACTAACTGTTAAATAAGTTAGAAATAAGAAACAGTGGCATTTGTGTGTGTTTTTGTATGTTTCAATGTTTAGAGTTCACATTTATTTTTATGCTGATTATATTAAGCACCACCAGCTTGCCCCTATGCGTTTTTGTATCGGGAGTTAGTGCGTGGTAAGTTTTGAAATGCCCATGTCACAGACTCCTGATACAGCAGTTACTTGCAGATCCACTTCAACTGTACTCATCAATTGCTGTTACAGTGGTACTTCTGCTGAATGTTTGCTTACTGGTATTACCATTGAAGTGCATGAGTTAGACAGATGTAGAATAGGAATGACAGTGAAGTACTGAAGTGACAGCAACTCCACCCCCACCCAGCAGAGATGGAAAGGCACTGGTGTGTGCCTTTGGTTCGTCGACCATAATGCTCACACCATTTAACCTCACCCTATCCTGCAGACAATGACAAATATTGAAGGTGTGCATTGGGGTGTTCAGCTTTACAGTCACCCCATTCCATAAGGAGATACACTGAAATGGTGCAGTATAGGAGAATGGGGTGAACTCTGGGGCGAAGAGTCCAAGGCACACCTCTATGCTTGTCACTGGTTGCAGGGTGGGGTGGGAGTGGAATGGCATGAGCATTATAGATGGCAATCCAAAGGTACACCCTGATGCCTGTCAGTCTGTACAGGGTGGGTTGTTATGGTTAGAAACCCTAATGCCCTAGGCATGTGCTGGTATTTGCACTACAAATTTTCCACATGTCTTTTCGTAACCCCCCACCTTATAAAAGCATTTTGGACCTCTACTCATGAACAGTGGCACTGTGATTTTGTTAATCTGTCCTGAACATTGATTCCCACAGTGACCATGCCATTCTGTCCCACACGTGCAAAAACAGTTTGTGCAGGATGTGAAAAATTACAGTTGTACCATTCATAGGGAGGTGTGAAAAGATGGCAATGTTGAAAATCTGGAGTGAAAATATTAAAATTCTCAAACTTTCTAGCATACTTGAAACTGCAAAAGCACACTCATAACACAGTCATTTCATGGACTTCTTTCACCAGATTTTTAACATAGACATTTTGTGACCTCTGCTCATCAACAGTGGCACTATGATTTTCTTAATATGTCCTGAACATTGAGTTCCCACAGTGACCATGCCATTGTATGCTGGATGTGCAGAAACACATTTTGGCCAGGATGTGAAAATGACATCTGTACTGTTCATAAGGATGTGTGACAAAATGCCAGTGCTGAAAATCTGGAGGAAAATATTACAAATTCGTGAAGTTATGAGTGTGCATGGAAAATGGGCAATACCCTCTCATAACACAGTCATTTTTGGAATTTTTCACCAAATTTGCAACATAGGGTTTTTGGAGCCCACCTCATGAACAGTGACACTGTCATTTCATTAAACAGTCCCAAAAGGTCATTCCACTTAGTGACTGAGAAGCCACCTTTGGGACCAAATAACAACATGACAGTGCCTGAATCCATGAGGTGGGCTCCAAGAACCCCCTGTTGAAAATGTGGTAGCAAAATTGGCAAAATGGCTGAGATATCTACATAATTTGAGAAAGCTCCATTTACGCCATTATACAGCTTACTGGCATTACTTCAGTTCATGGTCGGCTTTGAAGAGAGCAGACGTGTTCCTGCTCCACCAAAGATCATAGTGCCAGGCTCCAGAGGTAAGTATGGCGTGAGTGGGGAGCGGGCAGGTGGGGTGCACAGAGGGTGGTTGCGGGTTGGGGAGGGGTATCAGAGACAGTGAGGGACTGTTTTCTGTTTTACAGGTAACAAAAACTAAAACAAATGAAACAACAATGTGGGAGGCTTTTGGCATGCTGGGGTATGCTCCAAGGATGCCACCTGTTTTGGCAGGGGTCTGGAGCCGATGGGGATTAGGCACCCCATCGGCCATACAGTGGGCTTGGTTGGGGGGCTCATGAGTCAAAGGGATTGGGCACCCCTCTTGGCACACAACTTGGGGGAGGCAATAGCGAGTGAGCAGGGAGGACATTAGCAGAGGGAGAAAGCAGGAGGGATTTCAAGCAGCTGAGGAAAAGGTTGACATCAGTATGCTAATTACACACGTTACCATCACTGATTGCAGTGGTGGTTTTCTTTCAAGTGAAGACCACTGCTGCCAACCCGCTGTCATGACAGCAGCATCTATTGGTGTGGTAGGGTCGCACCTGCTACAGTGAGCAGTGCATTCAGCTAGGATGGTCACACCTCCAGAAACTCATACTGTGGCAAGGCGTTCCTTGCACATGCACTCAAGTGAAAGCAAAATAGTACTCAGACTGGACCCATTTCCCTCATTACAGACTATAATGGATTTGCAGGAAAATTAGGCAATGTCATACATAAAAACTGTGCATTTTAAAGAGGTGGCTGGAGTGGATCCTACACTTTCTTGCATTTTAAAGAGTAACAGGATAGTTAGTGAAGCAGCTGGGGAAAACCTAGAGTAGACTTGGCAGACAGATCAGCACAGAAAAATCATCAAGTTGGTTACCCAAAAGATCTGTAGCTTTCTACAAATGCCAAGATGTATATTCTGAAAACTGCACTGCCCCAGAAACAGCTTCAGCATCCCACAGAATCTCACACAACAGTAAACATAAGAGAGTGCATCACATGTGACACTGCATTTATAGTATATGCACTCTGGGGTTCATGTGACCTACTATATTTAAGGTGCACTATCTGATCACCAAATGCAGAATACACTAACATGTCAGATCCACTGAAAATGGAAGGAAGATTCTCTTGTAGAGGTTCATTTCTCACAATGTCACAACTCAGAGCCTACAGACATGACATTCATGTGGCATTGAATATGTGTCACCACTGTCAAAATGAGTTAATAGAACCAATCATCTATTGCAATGAGAATATATTTGGATATTCACACTAACAGTGTGAAACATAAGGGGCTTAATCACCAGTGGATATATGTCCTTACTTAAGGGAAGCTTAACATAAAAATCCCCAAAATAAATCTTTAAAGTGATTGATCTTGAAGGGAACTTATAAGCTATTCCTTTGAAAATGTTTGATAATGTTTAAAACATTTAATGATGAAGTGTTGAAAGTATAAAATATATTGAATAGCCAAAGAAATAGTAATACAACCCTATGGGGTATTTAATGCTACAGGATGGTCACCCTTGTGTGTGCCAAATCCTTGAAGTGGACCAGGTGCTTTTGAGATAAGATATCATTACTGAAAATTGCCTATTCTAACAAATGGTGAGAACACCATAGTTAATATGTTATGAATTTTGTGTTTAAGTCAGATTTAGTATATATTTATTTTATTTTATTTTTTATTTAATTCTCAATTAATATGCATTTATTCTTGTATCTTTGTTTTGTTTTCTTATTGTGATAGGCACTTGTGACCTCACACCCATACACCTGGAAGATGGCATATGTGCAGCTCTAATGCTGTGGGACACTGTGATAGCCTTCCTTCTGTCATTCAAGCTTCCATTTTCTGGGATGTTAAAATATTAAATCTATGATACATTGCATATAAGCCTTACAATTATGTATTAAATTTGATTTAAAAGTTTTACTCCATCACTGGATATTTATTTTATAAACCAGGTTTGTTTACTTATGTAAATTAAGTACTACTTGACTGATGTTTATTCATGGATGATGGATATAAAAAGGACACATACCTCTTGTGAGTCATACCCCTGAAGAAGGGTTTCCTTACCTGAAGTGTCATGGCAAGGAGTGGACATCCATACATCTGTCAACACAAGTTTGTTCTGAATTTTTCAATAAAGCACTAAAGGTGATTGAAGAACTTGTGTTCATTGTTTCTGTTGAGTGCAGCTCTTTTGGAGGATAGTTGGTGCTCTTTGGACTAGCCAGGCCCTGCTTTGCACCACCACACCAACTGTGTTCACAGTTGCTCTACTGGAATTTCACTATGTTTGAGAGGGAAAAAAGTAAGCAACAGCTTAGCTACTTTAAATACCGGTAGTTACCAGTCACACAACAGCACTTCAGAAATAATCAGATATGCAGTATAAATAAGAACTGCACCACAGGAGTTTATAATTTAAAAACAATTCTTCCTTAGTAGCTTGAAATGAAGGACCTGCAGTAAATTAAAACAGAATCTGAAATTAAAAGGAAAACATTGGATGTTTTAATTAGTACTTTCATAGGGTTGAACTTGGTGAATGTCTTAAGTTTAGAATATTTGTTATTCTTACTGTAGGTTCATGCAAAGTTTTCTACCTTTTATAAAGCCATTTTGGTCTTGGTAAATTATTTAAGGAGATACCTTTTTCAGTCTAGTGACTAGCAATGTAGTATAGATTTTCATGTCAGAATTTAGTAGAAAATATGCATCTTTGATATTATTCTCCTTGTGTTCTTATTTTGTTTTGGCCTCATAAAAGATGGTTGGAGTTTACCGATTTTAATACAGTGATTGAATAGCTCTAATAGCAGTTCAGTATCCAGTGATATAGGCGAGTCAAACTGAATGACTCTATTTGACCTTCCCATAAGAAAATGAGTTGAAACAATAGCTAGCGGGCAAATAAGTGAGGGGGAACACTAACAGTGACTTTAGAAATAGGTGAGTGTGACATGGCAGGAGGGTGGTACATGATATGGGAGTCAGATTGGTGGGACAAAGCCAAGCTGGCCATCTAACACAGTGATCAGGTGTATGCCACTAGTGCAGAAGACTTGGGTTTGCAGCTTGCTGCCTGCAAGAACTTTTGCTGCATTTTTATTTTACACTTTTCCCATGTATCAGCCCCTCCCCTTGGAGTTGATTATATTAACAATGAGGGTGTGGTGCATATTCCATGCATAAAAAGCATGCTGTAAGTGTTTAGTTTTTTATATTGGGCTGATTCCAGCTGTTGTTGTCCTTACTGTTATGCAAGTCGCCATTGCTGTTTTCGGCAACTTACGCTAAGTTGTATGTCTGGCGCTGTTGAACAGTCACCGACATGATGTGGAACCAGCAGTTCATTTAATGTATGGAAATAGTGTTTGTAGAATTTTGTGGGTATTCATCCATGCCTGGGACTTTCCCTGTGGTCATTTCTTTTATTGTCTATTCAGTTTCTTAACTTGTTCTGTCCTGCTGTAAGCATGCTGCATAATGATTCAAAAGTGTTGGTGTTTTAATCTAGATAGAAAATTGTCTATGGCTTCTGGAAGTGTTGGTCTTTCTGTACTATAGTGTGTTGAAAATAATCTGAAAATACTTTATTTATATCCACTTGATTGGTGTTCAGTTTATTTGTGTGTGCTAGAATTTGAAAATATTTCTTTTTTTTTTTTTGTAATTGTAGTGCAATGATTTTATCAGGTTTATCATCAAGAGGCATATTTGTTTGCTCTTGACATTAAGATCTCCTTTGTGTCTTAAACATGACCAGTTTATTTGTTAGTCATTTTTTTGCTTGCAGGAGTGTTTTGAGTGTATCTGGATTGTGGGTAGCCATGGGTTTAGTTTCCAATTTATCTATTTCTTTTCTAAGTCTGTAGTCTTTTTCTGGGCTGTCTTTTTTTATTTGTTGAGTAATTTATGTTTGCTCTGGTGATTGTTTTAAGTCTTTCCATCTAATAGTGGGTGAAATTTGTGAAGCTGGTTTAATGTAAAATAATTTGTAATTCCTGTTTGTAGTATTTCCAAACAATTGTATCTTTCAGAAGTGTTGAATCCATTGACAAGTGTTTGGTTGATGTTAGTTTAGTGATAGTAATTTGTAGTTCTGCTGGAGCAAGATCCGAAATTATTTTAATGTGATACTTTATTGTTTTTGTACAATGTATAAGGAGTTAGAAAATTAGAAAACAATCAATTCTTATGTAGCACTGGTGAGGGATGAGAAGAATTATTAAGTTTGAGTATCAGAGTTACGTTACCTCCAAATGTTAGTTTTAAATCCTTCATATAGCCCTTCAGTTGTTCTCTTATATTACACACGTGGTCTGAATATGAGAAGAGTTTATCATGTCTGCAATATAACACCTGGTTGAAGTACCTCCTATAATGTGTGGACTATCAAATGTGACTAAATTCAAAAAGCAATGGTAAAAAAAATTACTATCACTGATGTTAGGGATGTATACATTTGCCAACACAAAGGTCCCATCTAGAGTTTTATTTCTGATATGATATATCTCCATCTAGATCAAGTATTGATTTACCAAAGGCTATAGATCTATTTTTTAATGAATATCACCACTCCCCAGCTACCGTAATAACGTTTGCCACCTCACTGTCCCCCATCATTTAGTGTGATGTTTAGCCTCATTATTAAATAGATGGGACTCTTGCTTAAGCAAAATGTCTATCCATTTTGATCTGTCTAGCTAAAAAAATTTTCTTGCCTTCTGTTTGTCCCTTTAATTGCACTCATAGAACTTTGAGCCTCTGTAGTAAGTAAGATTTTATAGCTCCCTCCTGCAAAATAAGTCTGTTAAACAATATATGAAGCTTTTTGTAACTTCTTCTCATTATATGTCTTATGTCACTTCTTTTCCTTTTCCTCCTCCCTCCCAAATTTGCCTAATAAAGTTGTCTTTAAGTTCCATATGTAAGAGGTATACAAGCAAAAACATGATCCACCAATCTCTGCACATCTCCTAAGCATTACCCATTCTACTGGCTTTGTAGCATTTCCAAGTCCCTTCCTGCATCCTTCTTCCTTATTCCCACTTGTTACACCAACAAAAGATAGCCTGAATTATCCACTTACCTCAAGGTGAAGGGAATAAGTCAGAACTCCCTATTTATTGAAAGAGTAGGAGTGTTTGACTGCTTCTAAAACAGATACAGCTTGAATAAAGAGATACTGTCAGACTTTTTTCTGTATATTCTATTTTTGCTCCCTCCACAGCCTGGGCATTCTTCTGGGGTGCTTACATGATTAGACCTTCTTCTCCTGCCTAAACCCCTCATCTGCAGGACTCCACTGACCACCCAGGCAGGCATAGCCCCCAGTTCACCTCCCCAGAGCAAGTCCACCCTCCCTTGGTGGCCTATCTGGAATTAGAGAGGCCTTATACGGGCGCCGGGTTGGCCGTGGAATCTCTGCAGTGATGGGCCAGTGGTGGGATGTGGGCCTGTCTCTGAAGCCCTTCATCAGTGCTGTGGTGGGGGGATTTTCCATTTGTTTATCCCCAAGAATGTGGCAGTGCAATGACATCAGCATGGTGATACCTTGGACATCCACCACACTCCTCCCTCTTCTTCAGCTCTAAGCATAGTAATACCTCCTGTTATCACTGAGGGGTGCTCAGGGTGGGACAAATCACTTTTTGACCTGGTGGCCAGTTTGGCCTGGCCTACTCAAATCTGGTGGCCAAAATATTTTTAGGTGGCTAATTTTTTACGGCCGCTTAGCCTATAAAATATGGTAGCCATTTTTAACTTGCCTTTCAGATGAGGAATTGCCTATTAACCTACATTTGGGAATGTGTTTACCAGAGATTCTGATGAGAATTAGCCTGCCAGAACAGCATCAAGTATACACAGGAGGGAGAATTTATAAAGTACAAATTGAAAGTCCTGCCTGTCTAACTGACTGACCAGAACCTGCTGATTTACAAGTGAAAACAAGTCCTCTCCTAGTGCTAAGTGTACACTGTTTTTTTTGTTGTTGTTGACTTGTCAAATAAACCAATAAAACCTTTCAGATGTTGTAATTCTCTTATTGTCTTCTGTGTTCTTTTTTTTTTTTGGGGGTATTTTTTTTTGTGACTTTTTTTTTTCATGACATGGCCAGACATGTGCTGCTGCCTGTTGCTATGCTATTACCATTCCCAATCCACCACTGTAGGGTCATCATCACTAAAATTAGATTTTGAGGGCAAGGGCAGAAAATAAGTAAATGCTTCCTAAAAACTATGGCTGACAGATTGCTAACAGTATTTATATTGCTGTTACTGTCTTCTTCAAAATCGGTCCACCTCCACATCCCACTCCAATGCAACCACTGTCTGTGTCCTTTGAACTCAACTCCTCGAGTCCGACTCCGACTCCTCATACATTTCTTCTTCCAAGTCCATTACATCTGATTCTGGATGTGTGACTTTATGCCCAGAAAGATGCCGATATCCTGGTGTTGATGAGTACCAGTGATCAATTGATGGGTCTGGATTAAAGTCCGCTATTGTTGGTCCATTAAACTGATCATCAGCAAATTGTCCATAGTGCTATCAATAAGATTGCTATGAGATATTGTTTTAATTCTATTATGAGCACTAAATCCCTTTCGAAGCAGCTGTACTCACTGGCATTACCTGAAAATAGTGATCAACAAACGTAACAGACCAAATCTCTCTAAATGTTGGGAAACTTTCTTAATACATGCTCTGTATTTGATTTTTACAGCATTTTGAAATCTTGCCACTCTTCCAAAACTTTTGTGTAATTTCTCTTACAAGTTCAGCATTCTCAGCTCTGGATCAGATAAAGTTGCCTTGAACTGTATTGCTTTTTCAGGAATGGCATGTACATCTGGCAAAGCCCTGTGATGGATTCCTGACCAAAATTTAGAAAGAGAGGTCGTCAGGAAAGGCCAAACAGTTGTGTCAAATACTGAAAATTGTTTTGTAGTCTTCCGACTGCCACATGGGCTCAAATCTGTCACATAAGAATCCAACCACACTGTTGCATATTTTCTACTTGATCAGTGTGCGGCATTTTCACTGGAAACAATCTCCTTGGCTGCTTGGTCTGAAGCAGTGGCCTGCCTGGTTCTTTTTGCCTTTTATTCCTATTTTTCTGTACTACATGATGTTCACTAGCATTTTCAGTCATGCCTGGTGGAGGAGCTTGAGGAGTGCTGCTGCCATCTATACCACCAGTAAGGAGACTGCCCTCTGAACTGGCATACTCTAAAAACTGTGCCTCAGCAGGGCCTGCATTGGTCTTCAACTTCATGAGCTCAGAAATGCAGCTCTCCACCCGTGACTGTACCTAAGTGAAGAAGATCTCTTTTGGAAATTTTGAGAAAGCCTTCCAAGAATAGATAGATAATCTTGTTGAAAGGCCAAGAACCACATTTTTTTACAAAGTTCAAATGTCCTTTAAGCCATACCTCTCAACTGTCACACATTGGTCGTCACTCATTTTAACCCTGAGAAATCCTTTGTCCCACATCAAGGTAGTGATATTCCACATTTCTCATAGAGGTTTTAAAGCGAAATTCATAATTATCTATTGTGTTTAATTATCAGAAAACATTATGAACACTAGTGCACTGATAGCCATAGTGTTCTGAGCTTGCAGTGCCATGTTTGATGATATGTTCCACATTTGCTCATTTGTCCACATCTTGCATCACATTTTGGTGAAGAAAGGTTGAGAGGTATGCCTTACGCTGTCTGCATCAGGAGTCTCACTGTGCTGTGTTGCAGTATTCTCTAAGTGTGCAATTATTGTCAGCAGGTTGTGGAGAAGAGCTGACACAGCACTGTGGTGTGAACTGACCCAGCGCACTGTGAAAATGCTGACCAGTTTTTCAATTCAATGAAAATGGTGTTAGCAGCCTCCTCAAGGCTCTCATTCTTTGGTGAGAAGAATGATAAAATGAATTCAGGGCCCGCAATCCATTTTCAGTTTCATGAACTTCTGGCATATGTTTTTGGGCATCCAGAATGGCCAGTTGTAAAAGATGTGTGATGCAGTGTGTAATTAACCAAGGCAGGCCACTGTTTTATAACTTTGCCGTGACTCGCCACATTGACCTTGCATGACTGATGCACATCAGTCACCATCCCAGAAATCCATGGAAGAGTTTTCCACAAGGGGATGTTAAGTTTGTTAAAGAGTGAATCTAATGCTGCAATGTATCCATCAGCATTTGCTTTCCTAGTAGCTCGGTATCAGTAAAGGAGATATTTGGGTACCATCTTCACCAACTTAACTGATGAACACATTCACAAATTCCCTCACACTTTTGTCAGTGCTTCCGTCTATTAACAGTCCAACAATAGGAGATTTTTTATCTCTTCAGTTGTATTTGTGCGTATTACTGCTGCAATATGATGCACAAACTCGCTGCACCTCTTATGATTTGTGTATTGTTCAGTCACTTTTATATTACATTTGCGTAACAGTGAGGTATGAAGCGGAAAGTCCCGAAATGGCCTATCCTTGATGTCAGAAAGTAGGCAACATTAAAAGACACTGCATGGATTCTCTTATTACAACATTCATCTTTTGAAAACAAAAAGCCATAGGTGTGGATTCTGGTGCCCTTTGAGTCCTTTCAGCCAGAATGCATTTTACATGGAACTGCTTGCATTATGAATTTTATAGACTCCATTTTAAAAGTACTGCTACCAACAAAAACACAGATGTATGATCCAGCCAGATGGGGTTGCTTCCTACACACCTTGCAACTCACAGTGTTGCTTTGCTTCTCATACTGAAGCCAGTCAAATTCCCATGACCATTCAACCCTGAATTTGCGTTTCACTGAATCTTTCTTCCTGTTGGTAGGATTTATTCTGGGCAGAGAGCTTGAGAAAGATGAACTATCTGCAGCGGAAACACTATTAGAAGTAGCAGAAATACTAGGAACCTGAACAATATCAGTAACCATTACTGATGGTCTGTCAATATAGTCGAATCGCGGCGTCACCTGACTGCCCTTCATCCAGAAATAGAAGAACAAACAGCAGCAGCAGCGTTACCAACTGGAGGATTTAATTTACATGTTCCTCCTCAGCAGCGACATCGACAATGTTACTGTCAGTGTCACTGATGACTTGAATAGTTTTGCTATGTAATTCTTCCACAGCACATACACTGGATTTAATAAAGCCAAAGAAAACAAATTGGGTTGTTGTTTTTGTTTCTTTTCCAGACATTTTATTACTCAATCCCAAAACAGTATGAAAAAGCAACGAGTGGTTGCGGTAATGGCAGCAGCACAGCAGCAGACAGTTTTGGATGCCTGCCTGAGCCTGACACAAACAGGAGGACTGGCTGCAGCCATGACTGTGAGTGGTCAGAGTGATACTGATTAACTTGTCTGGGATGGACTGATATTTGTGGTACACAATTACAGAGCTGTCACTAATATGCTTACACACAGGTTATAATAGCTATGCCTTTTCATTAATTGTGGCAAGCTCTAATTTTTTCTTTTAAATTGGTCCCCTCAAAAAGCCTGACACAACCTCAAGATGACTGGATGAGACAGGTGGATAGCCAAACAACAAAGACACAGTCAGTAATATGCACACAGGTAGCAGCAGCACTAGTATGGACTGTTCATTAATTGTGGCAAGCTTTAATGTTTTTGTTTTAAATTGGTCCCCTCAAAAAGCCTGACACAACCTCAAGAGGACTGGATGAGACAGGGTAGATAGCCAAACAACAAAAGACACAGTCAATAATATGCACACAGGTGGCACTAGTATGGGCGTTTCATTAATTGTATCAAGCTCTAATTTTTTTGCTTGGTCATAAAAACCTGACACAAACAACCACTAATATGCACACAACAGTGGTAATCCGGACTCTGGACTTTAAATTATTTCTAGCTTGTATTTTTTCAGTTTTGGACCCAAGAGCCCCAATCCCACACAAAGAAGACTGAACAGCAAAATCAGATACAGATTACAGCTCACAGCCCCGTACCACCACACATCCACAAAGCAGGGTCTCTGTCATCCCTCCCTTCCCCAGTCATCAGACTCACTCAGCAGTAAGCACAGAGCTGCAGCAATTGCAAATTAAGAAAATATTAATTTACCCACCCAATTTGCCTTTAGTAATTCAGGGCTTCCCCACCAATCTCACAACAGGACCACCAAGCACCGGCCCTCCCCCAGTCAGCACATCTTACAAACCCAAACTGAGAAAAGTAAGCTGCTGTTTTTTATACAGGATGGAGGACACACAGACTCCAAAAACCAGTACTTGTCTGGTACTTTTTATTTACTGAGCCCTTAAAGGGCTGTTGACAACTTCACGGCACAGTTATGCTCTGCTGAGACAGAGCTCACAGTAAGTCTCCCTCACCCACTCACCACCTGAAATGAATGGCAAGGCGCGAGTGAATCCTTTCCCTCCTCCTGACTCCCCCACCCATGTGAGCACCCAACAGTCCCAACTGCTCACCTCATGATACTGTGCTGTGCAGACTCACTGAAGCCCTGACTCGAGTCCGGACTCCTCCTCTGGCTCCCTCCCACCCAGACATGTCCCTCCTGCTCTCTCTTGGCCGGAAAAGATGATCCTGCGCATGCACGATGACAGCAGCTCAGCTGGGGGATGCTGAGCTACCGTGCATCGCAGCCAGTCTGACTTAGTACTCACCAGAATGGTGAGTTTTTACACCACATCTGGTGGCCAAAATGTTTACCAGGTCACATTTGGTGACCTGGCGACCTAAGTGTCCCACCCTGGGGCTGCTACTGGCTGAGCAGGCCCTAGATCCCTCCCAGAGGGAGAGCAGTCCTCCGGATGCTTGATCCTCTCTCTCTCCCCTAGCGACCCTCAGCGCCTGAGTTCGTTTCCAAACTCGGGTCACCGGCATGTGTGCAGAGTAAAGCGACCAGTTCCTCAGCCCTCAGCACCACTGGGCTGGACCAGAAACTATTAGATTGAGCAAATCCATTTTCTCACAGCCATTTCAATACAGGTCCAGAAAGATAGATTTTAAACATTCTGATCTGGAGAAAACAAATTACAGTTTAGTACTTTATTCCACATTCCTAAAACTCTGCACTTTGGTAATTCTTTCTCCTCCCCATCTTTACATATACAGATTCATATTCTTTACTTCTCCACCATGTCTTCTCTGTACTTCTTATTAATCTTTTTTTTTTACCATGTATTCATTCCCTGCCATCCTCCACTTTAATTAATTTTTGCAGCATTTATAGATTATACATCCTCAGTGAATGAAGGTGTATGGAAGTGAAAAGCTACATTTTAAACAATACAGTAAATTCAATTCCATTGTTAATCACCCTCATTCAGGTAGTAGTGAAATTATGCTTCACTGGATTGCATGGTCGCTAGTAGTTTCAGGCATTAGCAACCATCTTGTTTTCTAACTATTCTTTGTTCATTATTATGAGCATGACTTGCCAAAATAGCAAAATGATTTTTAAGTTTGAAAACTTGATGGAGAGGTAATGGTAGCCATGCAGGGATTCCTTTGTCATTAGAAGGGTGGTATGTTGGGCCTGTTGAGTGATTTGACACATCCTCTTCAATTAGTAGCACTGCTCCCTCTTCGGGTCTACAGAATACTTCATTTTGCATTTGTAATAAAACCTTAATTTTGCTGGTGGAAGGAGTGCATACTTAATCCTCTTGGTTCTTAGGGGTTCCATTAGTCATTTAAATGCTCTTCTGCCATTCATGGTTTCAGCACTGAAGTCGGTGAATGCTTAAAACATCATGCCTTTTGCTATTAGCCCTCTTTCCATTTTCTCAATAAAATCTTTTGGTTTTGAAATATGTGGGTTTTACATACACAAAATGTGAGTAGTTAGACTTTGCATTTCTGACACAGCCCACATGCCTATGGGCACATTATAGAAGCAATTTTTTCTTCAGGATATTTAAGGCCTGCAGCTTCTGAGTAGTTCCTCAAAGTATAGGAGCAGATCCCTTTGTCTTTGACTGTTTCTGGAATACTGACCCATTTTAAGTTGCCCTGCTGGATCAATCTTCCTGATCTTGTATGATTTTAGTTAAGATTCTTAACTGGATGCTATGTGTTGAGACAGTTCTTTTTGTGGGGCAACACTGTTCTCCAGATTGCTTACAAGGTTTTCTACCTCTGAAGCTCTGGTCAGTAGAGCTACCAATTTTGAGCTAACCCCAGTAAATATTGCTCTTATCGTAGTTAGGTTAACTAAATCAATGTAATGCTTTTGAAGGACTTCCCTCTCAAATTAGCAGAGTGTGTGGGGTTGAGATTTTAATTTGAAGATACATTTGAACCTGTTTCCCTGCTGGTTCCAGTGGAACCTGGACAAGCAGTGTTTGTACTAATATTATTGAGTCCATTATTGTCTGTCACAGCAATGGTAAAGATTGATGCAGCCATGGAGGGTATTACAGTAGGTACTGCTCTGGTAAAATTGTGGTAACCATAGTATTAGTTAAAAAGTTGTGTTGCAGGTTGTAAACTTCATGCTACCTGGAGCTGATATTGTGCTAGCAGTTGCTGTAGAAGGAGTTCCGGCATCTGCTGAGGCCATTGTAATTATCATGGTTATTGTGATAGTTTTAACATCCATTGTATCTATGCCAGCATTGGCCTCAGTGTTATCACCCATACAAACAGGTGTAAGGGGCCCAGTAGGGTTTATGTTATCACCAGTAGTCAGCAATGTAGTTACAGTATTTCTGTTATGGCAGCTGGTGACTAAATAGTCTGTAGATACCACAGTAGAGAGGATTTTCATTTTAAAGAGCACTACAGTCAGAAATTAAAACATATGTTGTGCAGAGTTATCTACAGTAGGTGAGTACCTCTTTAGTATCTTTCAAAGGGCGTGACTGAAGGTATTCTTCCCCCACAAATATGTTTACATGTACCTCGTGAACAATGCATGGTATCTACTTCCTCTTTCATGAACCCCGTCCTCTACTCAGGAACCTTTAAAGTGTTTAATATGTTAGAGGCACATAATCATAATATTTCACTTTGGAATTTAATTAGTGTGATTTTCATCTGTTTGTATTTAAGTAACCACTATGCTTTTGTCATGTTACTTGTCATCTCTATTCATTTCTACCAAACTGTATGTTTTCTGTAAAACTGAATTGTATTTCCCATCAAATGTAAGTAACTCCAGGTCAGTCCTGGAAAAGGGACATCAGTTTCAGTGAGTCAACAAGAAAGAAAGGAAAGAAGAAAGAGAAAGAAAGAAAGAAGAAAGAAAGAAAGAAAGAAAGAAGAAAGAAAGAAAGAAAGAAAGAGGTTAGGTTCATACACATAGAAATGTAGAAATATAAACAATGACTGACGAAAAAGACTTGGGGCCCGATTCTACAAAGGTTACGATTGGCTCAAGGTGCTTGCACCAAAGTAAATTGATACAAATGGCACCTTGTGCCAAGCGTTATGTCAAACAGGATTCTACAATGCGGCTCTGAGATTTATGCAACGCCATTGCACCAAATACCACTTACACTACCCTTGCAACATGTGTATGTCTGTGCCATGTTGCAAGGGGCTATGCCATGCGGGGATGCCACTGGGATTCAGAAAACCCTGCCACAGCCACAGGAATTGTCATAAGTTACACCTGCTAATAGGTGGTGTAACTACGTTTGCGTCATTCCCACTGTGATTAACACCCCAGAGAATGTGGGAGGGAGCATGGCAGTGATAGTAGATGGCTGTGCCTTCTCAATGGTGGACCTGGCACCCACTGGGGCATGTTTCTGATGCCATGCCACACACAACAGTACACATATGCACAGTGTAAGGTACTGAACAGTACAGTATGTGCATATGTGTATTGTTGTGTGTGGCATAGGACCAGAAATACATTCTAATGGGTGCTAGTACCACTTTCTGTGGGCACAGCCATCCACCTATCACTGCCATGCCCCCTTACATGTAGCCTCTGCACCCATGCTGCTCCCCGTTTGCAAGACATCCACCCCCAGATCAGATAGTGTTGCACCAGGTGAGGGAGGGCATCCACGATAAAGTCCGTCAATGTGCAGTTTGTGCCATTTGATTGGCACCACCTGTGGGTTGCAGAAAACCTGTACTCTTCAGTGCAGGGACCCTGATTCTGCCAGAATTGGGTGCAGGGTCCCTAGCGCAGCTATGATTGGCCATAACTCCCCTTTGTCTGAAATCGCCGGCAGATCTCCTGTTGTAGATTCATGCCCCAAATGTCCATCCAGTCTCCCAGTTTAGACTTGGTTCCTACTGTTCCTCCAGGGTCTAAGCGCTCCCCACCAATCCTCTATTCTCCTCTTCAATTCTGACTGTCTCTCAAAAACTTGCACTGCCTTTTATACTGGAAGAATGATTTTAAAGCAGCATCTGAATGTTTTATTTCATTTTAGAATATTTCCTTCAACCTGTGATTGGGAGTTTGAACCCAAACATATAAGAAACCTATTTTATATAAATGCATTGCTTTTAACCTGGGAGTAGGGGAACCAAACAGATGAGAAACTCTTTTTATGAAACCATGGTTCTGAGGTTGAGGTAGAAATTGTATAAACATGTCAGATAGTAATGTCATAAGTGAATGCTTCACTGGTGTATTTCTGGGCAGCTGTGGCTTGACCTGCCCTACTAGCATTGCCACCTCCTCCTCCTTGAAGCCTCCCTAATTCCTGGTCTGCCCTGATGGGTGCTCCACTTTCCGAGCAGCCACTGCTTAAAACTGCCTACTGGCTGAACTGCCTCCTCCACTGGCCTTGAAGCCTCTTAACTCCCCATCTGCCCTGACATGTGCTCCAATTTCTGAGTGGCTATGGCCAAACTGCCTACTGCCACCACCTCCTCCACACCCACCTTGAAACAATTAACTCCCAGTCTGCCTGATGGGGCGCTCACTTTCCGAGCAGCCACAGCTTGAACTGTTCACTGGCCCGCTGCCTCCTCCACCCACCTTGAAGCCTCCTTACTCCCGGTCTGTCCTGGCGGGCACTCTGCTTTTGAGTGGCTGCAGCTTGAACTGCCTATCAGCTGGGCTGCCTCCTCTAACCACCTTGAAGGCTCCTAACTCCCAGTCTTCCATGATGGGTGCTCCACTTTCCAAGCAGATGCAATTTAAGCTGCCTACCAGCTGCACCACCTCCTCCATCTGCCTTGAAGCCTCCTAACTCCTGGTCTGCCCTGATGGGTGCTCTGCTTTCGGAGCAGCCCTGGCTCGAAAGTCCTACCAGCCGTGCCACCTCCTCCACCTGCCTTGAAGCCTCCCTAACTCCTGGTAACATTGTTGGCTTGACTGGGAGTATTCTTAGCCTCTGATTGGCCACCGTCTGGCCCTGCTTCTCCTCTATTGGTCTGTGACTATGGCTTTCACTCTGATTGGTCCTTGGCATGATACTACGGCTTTGGGTGCTTTAGGATAGCTGAAGCCATAATCTGTGAGTATGAGCTGCTTTACTTTTGAATTTTTCAACTTGGGTCAGTGTGAGAGTTTTGCTAGTTTTGCTTCTTTAAGGATATTGGGAGGGCATTGTATTTAATCTACTGTATGAGTTAAATGCCTATATGGGAACTGTGAATTTTGGGACAATTGTACTGTGTTGACTATATACTGCTACTCCCCATGGGCTGTTTCTTTCCCTGAACTGTACACCTTTTTGCTCTGCTTTTGTTTCTGCTACCCTCTCTATGAAACTGCTTTCTTCATCCATCCTCTTTAATTTCCCTCTGAGAAACTCCAAGACCTGTAACTAGCCACTACCTTGCCTGCTTCTCTTTACTAACCCCTCCCTGCTCACCACTGACAGTTAATTGCAGTATTGTTTCTTTTAAGTTGGTTTCTCCTCAGGGGTGCCTGAATTAACTACTGTCTGGTCAATGGCCCCCACCCCTCTTTCTAATGCCTCTTTCTTTTATCTTCTGTCCCTCCTCATGCCCACTGATTAAGCCCATTGCCTGTACTTTGTATCCTACCCATATCTAGCTAACCACTGTCTCTGTTCTCTCCCTTCCAGGTCTTCCCTGATGGGCACTCCACTTTCCAAGTGGCCACAGATTCAACTGCCTACCAGCTCGCTGCCACCTCCTCCACTTGCCTTGAAGCCTCTAACTCACGGTAAGATTGCTGGCATAATCAGAGTGTTCCGCAGCCACCAGTTGGCTGCTGCCTGTCGCTGCTTCTCCTCTATTGGTCTGTGACCTACAGCTTTCACTCTGATTGGTCCTCAGCTCAATACTACAGCTTCTGGTGCTTTGAAGCTGAAGCTGTAGTCTGTGGTCTAGCTTCCTTTACTTTTTGAATTTTTGGCCCTCCTGCCCATCCCTCCCTGGCCTTAAGTAAATACAGACTAGCTCCTCCCCTACTCCCCTAAACCCACTCTGTTGGCTGCTAGATCTTGCTTCCCATTGGTTCCATCTGTTTCCTTGATTTTCCCCAACCCATACTCTCTCCCATGTAAGCCTTCTGTCCTGTGCACTGGAATCAATTCAATATTCCTTACTGGCTCTCCCTTCTCCCTAATTTCTGAGTGCTGCTAACTCCTCCAGCCCTTCTTGGCCTGGTGGGTTCATGTTATCCTTCTCCTCTGCTCCTCATGAGACCCCTGACTTCTATCCTGCTAACATGGGATACTTTAGCTGGCTGGTTTTACTAACCTGCCTCTCTGTCTCCTGCATGGTCAACCAGTTCATTGCTATCTATCTACAGTCTTCACCTCAGGACAGCTACCCTCACCACCAAGCTACACCTGGCCAGAACACCCTATTGTGCTCCTACGGGTACCATGTATACCCAGGTATGGGGCTGTACTCTTGGGGCTTTGGCTACAAAAATGGTTACAGGTACCTACTGTGCCTAGTGTCCTTAGAGGGACACCTGTGTCTCATTATCTATCTATTTGTCTTCCTCCTATTGACACATGCAGGTGACATTGAGCCCAATCTTGGGACCGCTGGTCCTACTCTGTCATATAACTCTATCTTGGCTTCTCAACCACCTCCCTTAGGCCACATGACTCACACTGCTGCTTCCCAGCACTAGCCCAAAGGCCTAAGATAGCCCACATGAATATCCATAGCCTTCATCCAAAAATGGCTGAACTGGAAGCCTGGGTGATACAGATGTCACCTGACATTCTTTGCATCACTGAGTCATGGCTTAAGTCAGCCATTAAACAGCATGAGGTGGCATTACCTGGTTTCAACTGCTTTAGGAAGGACAGATTGGGAAGAAGAGCTGGTGGGGTTCTTATATACTTGGATGCCATCAAACTGCAGAGTTGGGCTCTGGATCCCTGATGCTGAATCCTTATTCCTAACCTTGACTCTTGGCACAGTTAAAGTTAATTATTGGGTGTCTCTATCTTCTCCCCTAACAAGGCTGATGATGGCTTCTCCCATTCCTTACCTTCCATGCTAACCTCCTCAAAATGACCTTGTACTGCGGTGACTTCAATAATGATTGGCCCAACCCACTGTTAGCAGAGTGCACACTGTATTAGCAGATCTGAATCTAACACGACACATTCAGGATCCCACATGCCTCAACAACAAGACTGGAAAACATACCTTGCTGAACTGTATGGTCACTAACTGTCCTCTCAAAGTCAGAGCAGTGGGTGTACTTTCAGATTGCATAAGTAATCACTCTTCCATTTTCTGCATATGAAGGAATAATCACCTTAACCATCTTCCTAAAATCTCCTTGCCCATGATATGTCAGGCTAGATGCCAATAATTTCCTTGCCTCCATCAACAATACTGACTGGAGACCTATAAAGACTCTCCTGGATGTCAATCAAGCCCTGGTTGTTTTGTGTCTACCTTCACCTGGATTGTTGATAGTCATGCCCACTAAAAATACAGATCCAAAGGTATCAAGGCCCCTTGGCTCAGTAAGGATCTAAAGGCTCTTCGTCGACCTTACAAAGTGTTCAGCCTGATGAATCATGGTCTTCTGCTCCAGCAGCTTCGGATATTGGTCTTGACTTCAGTGCCTCCACTGGGTCCATAGCTATTTCTCCTCCTGCTCTCAAAGGCTCAGGTGGGCTGGTTCTTTCTCAGAATTTAGACCAATATCTCACGGGGTCCCAGAGTATTCCATATTGGGTCCTTTATTGATATCACTTTTCATCAACAAATTACCCAACAATTGTGTAGGGCTGCTAAGCGCCACTATGCTGATGATGCTATCATCTTCTGTTCTTCTCCTGGTGCTGCTTGGATAAACAGGGAACTCACATGTGACTTTGCAGACCTTGAGGGTTGGTTCATATGCAGTCAGCTTGTCCTAAATACAAAAAGACAAAAGTTTGCTCTTCTCTTATCTACCTCCCTCCTCCTGCTCCTCTACCTCTCTGTATTACCTCCCTCAATAGTGATGTGCTTGAGACAGTCAATACTTTCAACTATCTGGGTATTACCTGGATTCCTCACTCTTCCTCTTCACCCTAATCAAGACTCTTAATCAGAAGTTGGGTCTGCTCTTTGCATCCACCTTTTTCTCACATCTAGCTCTTGCCTCAGGGTAGCCTCCTCTTGATCCTTCCCCTTCTTACTTATGGGGCTCCCATATTGCCCTCCACTAAAATCTAATATGTCTCTTCTCATGCAGGCATACCATAGGGTGGGAAGATTTGCCCTGGGGTCAACTCCGCTTTCATCATTGTGATGTCCTCTCATCATTGGGATGGTTGCCTTATGAATCAAAGCTGAGGCTCTCCACCTTGAGCTTCATGCACAGACTTGCCCACAAATACACCCTCCCTTGCGTCAGTGAGATTATCCACCAGAGACCAGCACCCCGAGCCCACAGATCAGCCTCCTCCCTTTTCTCCTAAGACCTAATATGTGGCTAGCTGTCACAAGTAAGTCATTCTCCTTTGCAGCAGTAGCTGACTGGAACTCACTGTCCCCTCAGTCCTGTCCTGTACTTCACTTCCTATGTTCCATTCCAATCTACTGGCCTTTCTTGCCTCCTCTGCAAAATGCACTTGCTTCCATTGTTGACTATTCACTCCTGAGACAGCAGGCTGTTGACTGTTTACTACTAAGTCTGCAGGTTGAAATACCTTCTTGCGCCTTGGTTAGCCATTACCCCTCCTTTTCTTATCCATTCCGCTAGTCCCTTCCACTTTCCCTGTACTCTGTCTTTGCTCCTATCTCTATTATCTGACTCCCCAGCCTACCTATTTATTTGTTTACTGGTAGTGGTTGCTGATGATGTTCACACTTGAACATACATAAGCACTGTATATGCCCTAATGTGTGATAATCTATCTTTTTTCATAATGATTTGTGCATTTACCTGCTAGCAATGTCTGCTGAGGGTGCCTTTACTTGTGCATAGTTATGCAATACATATCTTGTAAATAATAGTTTTTTCATTATTGTACATTTTTATCTAACTTTATGTACATAGTTTACTTCTCTTGTAATCTGTCTCTTTCTGAATTTGTTGTAATTGCCTTGTATTTGTGTTGTTGTCTTACCCAGGTTGACCCTGAAAAGAGACTTTTATTGTCTCAGTGGTCTTACCCAGTTACCAAAAATTCAAATAAATAAATAAATAATATTGATGATGCCCTGATTGTCTTATTCATACAGTTTTGCAGATGGATAATTGATGTCATTATTCATTTTTAGTTTTAACAGCATACATAGGTTTGTAACACTGCAACCATCTTTGGGGAAAAAGGATTGTTCCTGTATTATATGAATTTATATGTTCTGAATTACTGTGCACATTATATACATATGTATTTGTGTTTCATGAAGGTGAAAGTCTAATGAAATAATTAATGAAAGAACTTTAACTCACTTGATATGGTATACAGTTATCTACAATAATCTTGCCCCCACTGACCTGGACTGACTTCAGTGAACACGCCAGAGCCACCATCCCATCCTGTAAAGGCCCTTTTACTTGTGTCCTGAGTCTCCTGGACCACCTATGACACACTGTGGTACTAGGCCACTCAGCTTGCCTCCGGGGTGGGGTTGCTTGCAGCTCATTGGCATCCTCCCACTTCATCCTGTTGGTCCCCAAAAGAGCTGAAGTCTGAAGTGTGATTATGCCCAGGAAGAGAGGACCAACTGCTGACATGGGCAGCAGCTTGAGTCTCCTTCTCAGAGATCAGTGACCATTTTCCAGTGTTCTGAACCCTAGAAGGAGCAGACATGCAATGACATACTGGACTTGGCTGTGCATTCTTCCATGCACACCACATCAGCATCCACTGCACCTTCACTCCTTAATCTTCTGGACCAGGCTAATGCTGGGGTCTACATCCCTCCCCTCAGAGGAGGAAGGCTTTCCTGTGGATGCTCCATCCTCATCCACCCAGCTGACCCTCCAATGCACCAAGCTTATTCCAAAACCAGGGTTGTGAGTGTCACAGGTAGTAGCACACCCACTGCACTGGTGGGCAAGGCACAAATACAAATTCCACCGCTGCAGAAGTAGCAGCATGAACTGAAAAATGTGGTGCTTAAAGGAGCTATCAAAATATGTCCCTTATGTCACAAGTCCTACCTAGTATCTTCTTTAGCAGCTAGAAAAAAGAACATCAATATTATTTCCTTATTTAAAGTTGTTTTGGCAGGGAAGTCTACAGTGATAGGCAATAATCTCATTTTGAGAAGTGACCTGGTGGGAGGCAGCACAGGGAAGCTGGTGTTAGTGACTGCAAAAGTCTAAAAAGTTTTACTGTATATTGTTTGAATAAAATAAACAGATTACTTAACAAAAATAATTTAAACTGAAATCTACAACATGTAAAAATATTTCTAGTAGTAGAAAACATACATAAAAGATTTACAGTATCTACTGTGTGAGAAGGCTGTGGAGAGGTGCTATCTGGTGCTATGTTTTGCAGTGGTAAGGCTTGTTAGAGATGTAAAAGGGTGGTAGGTTGCTAAGAGTAAGGGAAGTCAGAATTTGAAGAAATATTGATCCAAGTTTCACATAAATTTAAGAACACATGAAACAGTTTGAAATCCACATGAAAGGGCTAGGATGGGAAACACTGGTGGCTAGCTTGAGCAGGTCTGAGAGACAATCAAAGTTAGAAGCAACCTAAGTAATGAAATTAATAGAGGCAGACTAAATCCCTTGGAGAGCAGAGCTTATTTGCCTTTGCCAAGGGTACAAGTTCTAAAGGGCTTTGTCCAGGCAGACTCCTACAAAACTGTTCAGGAATTTCTTACACTACTGGGCCTTGCAGTATGTCTTCAACAACTGCAGTGGTTCTTTGGGTCAGCGACAGATTAGAGAGATTCTATGGAATATTTTGTCAGCTAAGCAGTCACTGTACATTTGGCTCTGCACTGTAGGAATCCGAGCAGTACCTCATGTAGGGTAACAGTATAAAGGGATTTGCACAAGGTATGGGTGAACACAAGTAACAACAAACAAAAGAAAAGCAACACTAGGAAAACCATAGCAAGGAAAGAGGTACATAAGCATTTCCAGTTAAGACAGGGAGTACAAAGGCTGGTAATGCTAAGAGTGGGCAATGTTGTGGCCATAGGGTGGCAGTTTTCAGAAAGCCCTTCTGTAGACTGTGGTAACACCCTGTCTGCCACACCTCTCTGGGTGGAGGGAGGAGGTTCCTAAACACCAGGCTGAGTTAGCTAGGATTTGGGGACCTCCTTCCCACCCAGAGTGAGGCCACCAAGTGTGACACCATTACACCAGAGGATGCCAGGAAAGGGAGTGGCTGTACACAAACACATGCAGTGCACTCAGAACAGAAGTCAAGACTAACCACAACTAAAATAGTTGCATAATAATAAATTTTTATTAGGCTAAAACAGCCCATTCATAAACTCACAATAACAGTGATACCTAGATATATCCTGAAATTTCTGTGATATTTCTAGAGAAATCAATTGCTGTCTGCAGTTCCACAGTAGGGGCAGCAAAGAAAATCTCTTTAGAAATATTGTGAACTACGTGGTAATATCTCACCATGTATTTTGCTACATCTGTACATCATGGTGCCCAAGCCCTTTGCCATATAAGGTTTCATCAGGGAATGGAGTTAATAGCCAAAGTGATCCATTTTATATCTCCTGGCCATGACATCATATCTTCATGTGATAATGACATTTATATTAAAGAAACTCACATTTGGTAGCCTAGGAGACAAACTGTAAATTCCCTGCACGAAACATAATACAAATACTTACAAATGGGCTTTTTATCTCCTGGTCTCTGATCGATGCAGATGGAATTCTGGGCCTTCCTACATTTATACTCGGTCTCACTGAGACTGCTCCTCAACCCAATTCTGCTGATGGGGAACACACAACCACAAGACTTCACAAGTCTCCTTTTATTTTCTGTTTTACCTATTTTTTTATAAATGCACCTACTACTTTTGTTTGCCACAATAAAAGGGTGGTGGGGGGTGTTTTACTGGAAGTTGTGTATGTGTGGGGAGTTAACTGCAACAGAATTGCTCTCTGGGGAGGAGCAACAAAACACGAAACAGCATAAAAAAGGAAGAGACTACTTTACCAGCAACCATTTTTTCCTGTTCTTCTATTCACATTAAACTAATTTCCTCTCTTATTTTATTACCTAATCAAACATGACACATATACCCATTTCTAAGTGCAATAATACAGGATGGCTGGTATAGGCAATACTGGACCTTCCAGGGGCTATAAGGCCTCCCGCCAGCGCCAGAGGTCTCATTACTCCTGGCAGTCTGGTATTGCCTTATCACTGCCCACCCTGTTGGGTATTATTGCTTACTTAGAAAATGGGCTAGGATTGTAGAGCTTCTGATTGTCTGAGAGCTACAGCAGGGGAACATTAAGTTTCAATAGATGCCCAGCCTAAAAACAAGGTCCAATTCAGGATGTCAGACATTTGTGTGAATCTTGGGCACCCCATCCTCTCTCTAATTGGCTAAAACTCCGAATTTCAAAAATAAAATTGCCACCATTTTTTTTGTTGCATAGTGAGCGGAGAGGTGCTGCCCGGCAAATACGAGCTACAGCTTCAGCTTTAATACAAAAATTTCTTTTAGCAATACCTTATCTTTGCCAGCACTCTCCCACTCTACTCCAGCTCCTACAATCCTAGCCCATTTCCCAGTCTCGCTAGATACCAGCTCTGTTGACTACCACAGCTGCTCGCACTCCATTCATTCAAATGAAATGGGCTATTTACAATAAGCACTTCCATGTCTGCAACCTGCATTGGCATCAATTGGAAAAACATAGCCATGCAAGTAGGACAAAAACTTTCATTTTAATTAATTACTGAAATAGATCCCAACAAACTGTTCATGAAGCATTTTAAAAAACATCTCTTGTTTTTTTGAGGGGATGATGACAACAGAATAGATCTCATGAGCAGGCAACAGGACATGAAACAACAAAAAAAACAGAGGGACTACTTTACAAGACAAACAGTAAAACATCATTTTACTTCATTTTTTTTACATTGCTTTTTAATTTTTAAATCACAGATAAAAGTGGTAAAGGAGCCAATTTTCTAAGCGCAATAATGCCCTCCAGGGTGGGCAGTATAGAGCAATACGGACTTCTTAGGGCTATAAGGTCCTCCGCCTATGGCGTCAGACTCATTACACCCTAAGGCGGTCCGGTATTGCCCAACACCGCCCACACTTTAGGGCATTATTGTTTGCATATTTTACCCTAAAGTACCAGTGTTCTAAAGTGTAGAGCAGAGGAAAGAAGAACAATAACATAATTAAAAACAACAAACAATATATGTCATAAATTGGCATGCATATTCTTTAAAGATATTCAGGATACGAAAGCACAAAACCAAACACAGATAATAATTTCATAATTATCTTTGTCACAGTATAAATATCACTGTTGGAACCATAACTACAATTACAATGCTTGAAGAGGGTGGCAACCATTTTTTCAGTCTCTGTAAAAAGGAAAGACAGAAGAGGTAGAGTCAGTAGATATGGAAACTGTAGTGGTGTAATCTTCATATGAAGATGATCACTTCTATTTCAAAAGTGTGAATTTGCAGTACTGTAGGGATCTGCCTACTTTGAGGCACATTCACCAAGCTTCAAGCTGTTAGAGGAGAAAAAAGAACAATTCATTAGTGCAAATAAAATGAAATAGATTTCAGA
The DNA here is from genome assembly GCA_016271365.2 of Neoceratodus forsteri. Lineage (NCBI taxonomy): Eukaryota > Metazoa > Chordata > Ceratodontiformes > Ceratodontidae > Neoceratodus > Neoceratodus forsteri. Next base: position 576,843,662 of record CM028134.1, on the reverse strand, counting down.
AAAAAAATGAATAAAACAAATGCATTAAGGTAAATAGCTTATAGCATATTTGTAAGTGTACTAAAAAGGTTTAAAAGAACTAGTGTACTTCTGGAAATTAATATTAATTATCAAATGCAGTCAGCTATCACTTCCAGTATCTGAAGTATTTTTTTATTTTCTGTTTGTTAATTAGAAGATTTTCCACCTGGCAGTACTGGGGTGATGTGTGGAGCAGCACTATGTCTGGAGGAAAAGAAAAGTCAGTTCAGTTCCTCCCACTACATCATCAGAAGTGAGACCAAACACCATGAGGCACCACAATCCTTGCAGCCTAAGCAGTGACCTTCACAAGCTACCAATCAAAATGCAGGAAACTGTGACATCACTAGTAACCAGTGAGAGTCAGTCCCTGCTGCTTCACGTGAAAGTGAAACCTGGCAGTGAGAAATGGTTCTCATTGGTTACTAGTGATGTCATAGTCAGTGTGGTTTCAATGATGATGTAGTGGGAGGAACAGAACTGACTTTTGCCCCAGCCAGAGTGTTGCTTCACATATCACCCTAGTACTGCCAGGTGGAAAACTCTAATTAGCAAACAGGAAAGAATAAATACTTGAGATATAAGAAATGATAGCTGACTACATCTGAAAGTTACAATTAATTGCATGCAGTTTCTAGGCAGTAGACTAGCTTTTGTCCCAATCCTCAATTAGACCTAATGGTTTTGGACTTCTCGAAAAAAACAGACTAATATGTTTTTCTATGTAGAAGTTTTTCTTATCTGCCCCTTATGTGTTATCAAATATGTTGTGTACATTTTATGGTGTATGTACCAAAATCTATATAGATATGACAGTTAGACCACTAAAGGAAAGGATGCTGGAACACAAATATTCAGAACACACCTGAGGGTCACCTGCAGGAGTTCATTTCAGAGATTTTCACAATTGTAACCCTATAGCCTTGTAATTTATTGTTATAAAACATGAGACAATGAATAAATGTGAAGGAGGAAGATTAAAAATACTTTAATAGAGAGAAACATATTGAAATATTTCCTAAGAAGTTAAAAACCACAAAGTCAGAATGAGGACCGGGACCTAATACCTTTCTGTAAAGAACACTGCAAAAATTTTGGAGGAAAGCGAGAATTTTTATAATTATGAATTATGACATTTTTATTTGTGTTTGGTTTTGTGATTGTTATCCTGAACATCTGTAAGAATATGAACACTTACTTATGACTTGTATTTTTTTTGTTTTCTTTTAATTATGATTATTGTTCTTCTTTCCTCAGCACTATACTTAAGAACACTGGTACTTTTGGGTAAAGTATCTATTTTTGTTATGTCTTGGTGCAGGGGCATTTAGGCTGATTTCTAGGCCACTGACTGGTAGTCTCTTTGATGTAAATGTCATTATCACATGATGATTTGATGTCATGGCCAGGAGATATAAATCGGATCCTTTGGCTCAATCACCCTCCTGATGAAGTCTTACATGGCGGAGTGCTGTGGTACTGTGGTGTGGTTATCATTATTATTGTGAGATTATTCACAGGCTGTTTTAGCTTAAAAAGTGACTACTATGCAACTATTTTAGTTTGGTCCTGTTAGTGACACCTGTTCTGAGTGTGCTGCCTTTTTGTGAATTTTCTTATTGTTTGGAGTAGACAGACCCCCTGCAGCTTTACCACCACCCTAAATTTCTGAAAAGTACCAGCTTTTCTGTTTTATTTCTGATGTGCAGTGGTTGGACCACAGTGGGCTCTAGCATGGTGGAGGTGGTGGGTCAGAGGCACATTTCTCAACCAATACCACTATGCAATTCCTATGCAGTTCTGGTGAGTTGGGACTGCCAGAAGGAGGCACCATCAGAAGTGGCCAAGGAGGATTTGGGGTCCCCAGAGTGGAGACCCCAAGAGAGAGAGGACCAAGAGTTGATTGTGAGGGGGATGGATTTGGGAGTAGGAAATGGTGAGAGGGAGGTTAGGTACCTACACAGCACCATGGTCTAGAGGGATGGAAGGCAGATCCAGAGGATCGCTAGGGCAGCAGGACAGGAGGTAGAGCTGGATGTCATTGTCCACCTAGAGAAAAATGGTCTGGCTAGGACAGAGCTGAGACAGTGCAGGGAGAGTTTAAGGAGCTGGGGAGGGGTTTTAAACAGGTAGCAAACTCACTGCTTTCATTGAGTTGTTGCCTGTCTACAATAGGAGGAAGGAAGGAAAGGATCTCTGCACTAAGACCTTCAACTCCTGCTTAAAGGAATGGTACAGAGAGGGAGGTTTCAACTACATTGGGGACTAGAGATGTTGCAAAGTGCTACTTTGCCAGTGAAGTTGCAGAATTTGCCTTCATGAATAACTTTGTGACTTGCCCCTTCTCCACTTTGTCATTTTGTATTAAGTTTTTCTGTGGAAATTGCACTTTTCAGGCAAATTCAGGTGCAGTTATTAGGATGGGGAAGTTGCAACTTTGCCAGCAAATTTGTATAACTTCTCCTGAAAAAGTGTCACTTCACCCACCAAAAACATTGCAAAATAAGCACTTTGCATTTGGAATTTGGCAAACTTTGTAAATGATTTCATGGGTGAAATTTGCCCACTTTGCATATCAATATTGGGGACTGAGGATCCACCTGGAGATAAGGGCCTTTACAGGGTGATGGTCTGCATCCATCCAGGAAGAGTACTGCAGTCATCAGTGAATGGTTTAGATGTCATCTTGATGAACATTTAAACTAGCTGAGTAAGTGGCAGAAGAAATTGTGGATGCAATAGTACGCCTCACAGGCTGAAGTAGGAAGTAGGAGGACAAGGGGAATGGAATCACCTAAGGGTGGAAATTAATAAAGGAAGCAGAGTGGTAGAAGTAAAGGGGATGGGAATGAACGCATTAAAAGAAGGGTGGAGGAAGATGGCAAAAAGGAAAGAAGGGGGTATCAAGCAGAGTAGTAACAAATTCGAAGGCCACGTGTGTGAATGTTAGAAGTCTAGGACATACAATTCCTGGCCCTAGAAGCCATAATGGCAGAGGCCGACTTAGTCATGGTGTGATAAAGACCATGATTGAGACATGCCTTAATGGGCTGTCCAGTACTCTGTTCAGAAGGAGAGCATGGGAAAGAAAGAAGGGGTATGGTGTTTTATGTAAGGGAAGACATTAAAGCAAAAGAGATGCAGGAATACTATGAGGAGCAGAGTACTCTGGGTCACCCTAGAAATGAAGAATGGAGCTCTATTCACACTGGCATAATTTACAGACCTCAAGCATAGGGCGAGGAGTTAGATAAGGTACTGGTGGAAGCTATTGGCAAGATAACGAAAAGAGGGACGTGCTGCTTGTGGGGATTTCAATCTGCCAGATGTAGATTGGAACCCCATCTGCAGTTAAGGCTAGAAGAGGGACATCCTAGATGATTCCACCATGTCATTTTGACATTGATATTGTCAACCAACACTACATCAACAACAGAATGCCAATGACAACCATGTTGCCCAGCAATCATGCTGTCCAGTCGCCATCATGGCAAAGCACCGGGCACATCCTGGCTGTTTATGGGTCTTGCCCCCGCACCACCTGCAAATAATATAATCACTTCCAGGTCAGAGGTGAAGGGGAAACAGTGCAACACCACTGGGGTGGCAGATGTAGGTGCTGCAAAATCCAGATAGTCGGAATTACTGTTAATCTGGTTGCAGTGCATACATTGATGTCACTGTAAGGGTTTCACTGCATGAATGGCAATTATCCTAGACTCCCTGCAGGTGGCATTTTCAGTCAGAAGTGGTCACTAAATCCACTCATGATGGGGCAGTATTGGACTTAGTACTCACTAACAGGGACATTGTTGCAGACGATAAGCAGGACGTCATCTGGGAAACAGTGATCACCATACAGTGTGGTTCAATATGAGGATGGTTGCAAAATTAATCCACACAAGTGAGAGGGTCCTGGATTTGGGAGGAAGATTTCACAAAGATGGATGAGTATCTCAGGGATGACCCAGCAGTGGGATGACCTGGGTGGGTGGAAAACCAGTGGACCAAACTAAAAAGGGCCACAATCAAGGCAACAAACCTCTGCATCAAGCAAGTGAACAAAAACAGGAAGAAAAATATACCACAATAGTTCTAGAAAGAGATGGTAGAAAAGGTAAAGACTAAAAGAGTAGCATTCAGAATGTACAAGAAATGCAGAGGAGGATGATTGGGAGATGTATCCGGAAAACAGAGTGAAGCAGAGAGGCAGTAAGGTGTGAAGGTGCAAATGAAAAGAGACAATAGCACAGGTGGTGGCGAAGGGGACAAGATGATTTTTTAGGTATGTACTGTAAGTAAGGAGGAACCAGTGCAACTGTAAAATTAAGAAGGGAAAGGGGGAACTACAGGTGGGGACACAAGGAAAAGGCATAATCTACAGACCTCAAGCACAGTGAGAAGTGTTAGATAAGGTACTGGTGGAAGCTAGTGGCAAGATAGTGAAAAGAGGAGGTGTTGCTTGTGGGGACTTCAGTGTGCCGGACGAGATTGGTACCCCTATCTACAGTTTCAGCTAGAAACAGGGACATCCTAGACAGTTCCACCATGTCAGTTTGACATTGATATTGTCAATCAACACTACACTGACAACAAAATGCTGATAGTGACCATGTTGCCCGGCAATTGTGCTGTCCGACCGTGATCGTGGGCAAAGCATCGAGGCACATCCTGGCTGTTTGTGGGGAGGCCTTGCCCCACTTCGTAAAAGAGCATAATCACCCAGGTCAAAGGTTAGGGGAAACAGTGCAACACTCCTGGAGTGGCAAGATGATGGGCTGCAAAGATCCAGATCGATAGAATGACTGTCAATCTGGTTGCAGTGCGCACATTGCTGTCACTGTAAGGGTCTCTCACTGCATGAATGGCACACCATCCTAGACTCTCTGCAGGCAGCATTCCTCAGACAACTGGTCACTAAATCCACTCAGGATGGAGCAGTACTGACTTAGTACTCACTAACAGGCCATTATTGCAGATGATAAGGTGGAAACCATCTGGGAAACAATGATCACCATACAGTGTGATTCAGTATGAGGATGGCTGCAAAATGGACCCACAAGTGAGAGGGTCCTGGACTTCAGGAGGAAAGATTTAAAAAGATGGGTGAATATCTTGAGGATGATCCAGCAGCACAGATGACCTGTGTGGGTGGAAACCAGTAGGCCAAACTAAAAAGGGCCACAATGAAGGCAAAAACCTCTGCTATAAGCAAATGAACAAAAGCAAGAGGAAAAATATAAGACAATAATTCTGGAAAGAAATGGTAGAAAAGGTGAAGTCTAAAAGGGTAGCATTCAGAATGTACAAGGAAATGCAGAGGAGGAGGATAGGAGATGTATCAGGGCAAACAGAGTGAAGCAGGGAGAGCAGTAAGGAGTGTGAAGGTGCAAACAAAAGACAGACAATAGCCCACTTGGTGACAAAGGGACAAGATTTTTAGGCATGTACTGTAAGTGAAAGGAGAAGGCTTGAGGTGTGATCATAAGGTTAAGAAGGAAGGGGGAACTGTGGGGGGGACGAGGAAAAGGCAGACAGCCTGAAGAAATACTTTGTTGAGTTTCACATATTAAAGAGAAAGGATGGCCACAAAAGATTAACAGTAGCATTGGAGGGAGGAAGATTCACTCTAGTTCATTTACAGAACAGAATGTCCTGAAGGGACTCACTAATCTGAAAGTAGACAATGTAACGGGTCCAGATGAGGTGCATCGAAGGGTATTGAGAAATCTCTGTGACGTACTGGCTGCACCTCTCACAGTCCTATTTAACAGTTCATTGGAAGCAGGAGTGGTTCCAGAAGACTGGATGTAGTCCACTTCACAAAATTGGTAACAGGGAAGAGGCTGGCAATTATAGGACAGCTTGCCTGATGTTGGTGGTGGGAAAGTTAATGGAATTACTGCTGAAGAAAGGTTGTGGAATAACTTGAATCCAATGGGTTACAAGGCCCGAGGCAGAATGGATTCATGTGGTTGAGGGGAGATCATGTTGAATGAATGTGATAGATTTTGTTGACTGGGTGACCAAGGAATGGATCAGGATGGAGTGGTGAGCATTGCCGACCTAGATTTCAGTAAGGCTTTTGATGTCATTCCACATAGGAGGCTAGTAAACAAGTTGGTTAGCTTAAGAGTGGGTCTTAAGGTGGTAATATGGGTAAGAAAGTGGTTAGGGGATAGGTGGCAGAGGGGTGGCAATGGGAGTTCACCCAGAGGAAGGAAGCATGACCAGCAGGGTGCCTCAGGGATCAGGGTCCTCTTTAATGCCTTTATAAGTGACATTGCAGAGCAACTGGAAGGGAAGGTCTGCCTCTTTGTGGATGACATCAAAATCTTCAACAGAGTGGACTCTCTGTGTTGGGAAGGAAAGGATGAGAAGACACCTGAGAAAACTCGAGAAGTGGTCAAGGGTATGGCAGCTGGGTTTCAACATGAACGAGTGCAAAATAATGCACTTGGGGAACAGAAACCTGGGGTGGAGTACAAAATGGGAGGAGTGTTACTGTTGACCACCAAGCAGGAAAGAGACCTGGGAGCAATCGTACCACATACCACTCATTCCATTTGGTTGTTTAGTAGTGCTGAATTTAACCTCCATGTCCTAGGACCATGCATTTGAGTAGTATGCATGCCTATAGAGATCCTCACCATTTTATGATATGATAATTGATTGTAGTGGCTGTAAGAAGAGGTAGCGTGGATGATGTAAAAGAAATCGATTCTAGTGCTTATGACCCCTAAAAAGTAGGATAATTTTTTCCCAGTTGCTTTGTAATCGGCATCAGATAACCCTGCCATTTGCACACATTTTTTAAGAAGGCAATGTCGCAAAATACATTTTTGTTTTGGTGTTTGCCCCAAGTCTGAGGTAGATCAGCTGCAGTTTATGTCTTCTCCCTAAAAGTACTGGCTTAGAAGAGAATAAATAGGGCTGGTATCCAGTGAATACAACGACCGTGACTGAGCACTTTCAAAAAGGGTGACTCAATCACAGTGCCTGTGTTCAGGGCTACCTGGCAGGGTAGTGACTGGATACCTGGGTGGGTGAAATAGGGTGACGGAGCGTACACGTATATTTGCATGCATGCGGACACACATGGGGGAGAGTAAGTGGATGGGAGGTATGTGAGAGGAGGTGAGGCAGCTGCTGAGCTGGTCAGCTAGCATGATGGGAGGGTGGTCAGTTGGGGTGTGCAGGGTGCAGATTTTGGGTCCAGAGCGTCATTTTTTGTTTTGTGACAGCAGGTGGCTTCTCATTTTTAAGAAATGTACACCCCCAACATGCACCCCCTGGAGTTGAGAATCTCTAAGTAGTGGGATAAGGGAGGGGGCACAGAAATTTCTGTCGCAACATTGCAAATTCATTTTCAATGATGTACACTCACCCAAACAGGAATCGCTATTCCACAATCGCCATTATGACATAGAACCAATAAGGCTGTAGCAACTTAAGTAAGGTAATTCTCTTAGCCTTAGTTTGTGGGTATATACATTAATAAAACTCATGACCTGGCCTTGCAGTTTAACATCTACCAGTAAAGCCTTACTTGGTGATAAATCCATTTATGTTATGATGTCAATATCCATTTCTTTAAAAAGAATACCCAGCTCTGAATATTGTTCATAGCCTGTAGATTAGAAGGAGGTCCTGCCTTCCAAGCTTTTGCTGTACCTGTCTCAGATAAGTATAGTTACCTAGTATCCTCCTGGAATATTACCCCAGGACTGTACATCTGAAACTGTAAGAAGGCAGTAACCCTCTCTTTATAGCTCTTTATGCTATTTACATTATATGTGGTGATATCTATCTTAGACAAAAGTATACAGAGATGTAACAAAAGGAGAAGGAATCTCATGTATTTTCATTTCTTTCTCCCATGCCTCCTCTCTTACTGTAGTTTTTGTCATAGTTTTTCACTTTTTGTGCTGGATGTATCTGTTTTAGTCTCTTCAATCTCTGAAGAGGCGTCTAGCTCTGAAGAGAGGATGGAAGATCTATTAGATTCTTCGCCTGGGTCCTCAGATTGTTTTTGCTCTTGTAGAGTTTCATACCTATTCGATAAAGTCGCTAAGTTAGTTCTCAAAATTTTTGGTTTAGGATGGCTCTAGTTGTGTCTTCTTTTAGTGGCCATTTTAGTTTATTAGTCTCTGGCATGGGGGCCTCACCTCCAAGCTTCTGTGTATGTAGAATCTTCTGCCTGGATGCTAGTGCTTTCTGGACCTCAAGACAAAAATGCCCAGTCATGCTGCCAATTTGATCAGTCTGAGGTTGTACTGCAGGCTTGGTCGGGAGGTGTTAGCTTGTCTTGGGGTACTGTTGATGAAGCAGCACTGGGCACTGGTTTTGGCAAATCAGAAGGCACAACCTTGTTTCCTGTAACAGAACTTGAATGCTTAGATTTTTGTGCCAGAGTAATATAAAAGTTTTGTTCTTTTTGGTCCCTCTGTTCTTAGCAGATTTTGTGCAGCTCATAAGGCAACTACAATAGTGTTCCCCAGTTCTTCACATATGAACATACGAACATACAAACATATGAAATTTGCCAGCAGATAAAGGCCAAGAGGTCTATCAAGTCTGCTCGAATGTGCAGCTAGCACCCTTCATTAAACCTCCCTTTGTCATGTCCCATCCCTTTTGAAGCAGTCCACTGTTCTACTGGATACCACTTCTGCAGGTAACGCATTCCACCCAGCCACCACCCTGTCTGTAAGAAAGTGTCTCCTCATCTCCCTCCTGAACCTTCTTCTGCCTCCCTCCAGTCTCATATCATGGCCCCTCGTGTCCTTCCCTCCCTTACTTTGAACAGCCACTCTTTACCTGTCTTGCTTATTCCTTTCATGTACTTAAAGGTTTCAATCATGTCCCCTGTCCCTCCTCTCCTCCAGTGAGTACATGTTCAACTCCTCAGCCTCCTCTCGTATGATAAGTCTCCAGCCCCTTGATCATCTTTGTCGCCCTGTGCTGCACCCTTCCAGTAACCTAATGTCCCTCTTCAGATACGGGCGCCAGTACTGCACGCAGCACTCCAGGTGGTCTAATCAATGACCTATACAATGGCAGAATCACCTCCTCCCTCCTCGAGGATACAACCCAGCATTTTGTTGGCCTTTGCAGCTGCCTTCCTACATTGTGCCGAGTTGTTCATTGATCCTGTAATGAGCACCCCAGATCCTTCTCCTCCTCCTCCTCCTCTGTCTGGGCTAGCTGCACTCCCCAGCTGGTAACTCCTCCTTGGGTTCTTCATCCCAAAATGCAGCACCTTGTACTTTTGGCATTAAACCCCAGTTTCAAGGTGTCTGACCAGGTTTCAAGCTTTGCCAGATCATCCTGCAGCCCTGTCATCCTCCTAGGTCATCCACCACCGCTCCTACCTTGGCATCATCAGCAAACAGACTGATCTTTGCTCTTGATGTCCCATGATATGTCTGCAATGAATATCCCAAACAACACTGGTCCCAACACCGAGCCCTGTGGAACACCGCTCATCACTACCCTTGGGTGTGAGAGCTTCCCACCACCACCACCCTCTGTTGCCTTCCTAAGCCAGTTTCCTACCCATCTCACCAGCTTTGACCCACCCTGTGCCTACTAACTTTCTTCCCAGTCTTCCATGCACCAAGTCGAATGCCTTATTGAACTCAGATACAGGACATCCCTGCATGGCCCCTGTCCAGTTGCCTAGTTACCCAGTCATAGAACTCCACCAGGTTGGTTTGGCAGGATCTGCCCCATATAAACCATGCTGTCTGCAGTCCTGTAGTCCTTTGGCCTCTAGAAGGGCCACCAGCCTCTCCCCAGGATAGTCTCCATTAGCTTACCCACGATGGATGTGAGGCTCACTGGTTTGTAGTTTCCCAGTTCATCCCTGGGGCCACTCTTGTGGAGGAGCACCACATGAGCCATCCTCCAGTCCTGAGGTATACACACCCCAAATGTAGTGAGGCATTAGATAGGTTTGCCAAAGGTCCTGCAAGGACCTCTGCCAGCTCCTTCAGTACCCTGGGTGGATGCCATCTGGGCCTGGTTCCTTGTCCACCTTCAATGCCTTCAAACCCTCCAGAACTCTGCCTCCATGATTTCCTCATCTGTCACCCTTCCGCTCTGTTTCCATGTTTCCCCCTTGGGCGTCACTCCCCTCTTCTCTTTAGTAAATACTGGCAGAGTACTCATTTAGCTCTTCTGCCTTATACTACCCTGCTTCCACCCAACCTCCTCCTTCCTAATCCTTACTCTGTGGTCCTTATAGCTCCATTTCTCCCTGATGTACCTAAAGTCCTTCTCCCCTTCTTAATGCCTTGTGTCAGCCTGAGTTTCGTAGATGCTTTGGCTCCCCTTACTTTACTTGTCACCTCCTTCGATTCTGTCAAGTTCTCCTCCCTGTCCTCCCTCCTCCCTGTTTTCTTGGCATCTTTTTCCTCCACCTTTTTTATGACCTTCTTGCTTAACCAGCTTGCTTCTATGCCCAAGCCTTCTTGCTCTGGGTCTTGCAGCAGGTTTGGTTGCCTCCACTATCCCCAGCTTTATGAGCTCCCACCTCTGGTTAGTGACCATACTAGACTGAATTTTGGCCAGGTACCCTTTCACCACTTCCCCATCCTCCCAAAAGTCAGCCCTCCTGAAGCCCAGCACTATTGTGCCAGATTCCACTCCTTCCTTGCCCATACCCAATGTGAGCCATACTGAGTGGTGGTCACTCCTGACAGCGGTTCGTCCACTGTAAGTTTTCTCACAAAGTCCTATTTGCCAGCACAAGGTCAAGGGATTCCCTAACCTGGTTGGTTCACTGACCATTTGCAGCAGGAAGCTGTCCTGGAAGGCATCCAGCAGTACCTGCTCCCTTCTGTTCCTGGTTGTTAGGGTACTCCAGTCCACTCCTGGCATGTTGAAGTCCCCACAATCACCACACTACCCTTATCACGGGTCCTCCTGATCTGTCCCACTAGTTCCCTGTCTAACTCCTCCATCTTAGATGGTGGCCTATACACCACTCCCATTCTAAGAATCCTATTCTTGGAATCCTGGATTTGCATCCAAAGTGACTCCGTACTACCCTCCACCCCTTCCTCTTACACACTTCAGTCCTTCCTTCACATATAGTGCCACACCCCTCCTTTCCCAGTCACCCTGTCCCAACGAAATAATCTGTATCCTGGTACAGACAGGTCCCAGTCATTGTATTGGGTGGCCTTTGTTTCTGTGATGGCTGCAATGTCCACCTCTCCCTCTGCTATGAGCACCTGTAACGCTGCAGTTTTCCTCCCAAGGCTCCTAGCATTAAGGGTAACCACCTTCCACCCTTCCCACCTCTATCCTGCCCTCCTTTACTAGCATCACCAATAGTACTTGCCATTTGTCCTTTGTCACTGTTAGGGTGGTAAGCTCATATGGTTTCCCAACCTGCGGTCTCTGCACATCTCTTGCTCAATTGCCATCCTTGCTCCTAGTTTAAATTCCCAACTTCCTCTATGTACTCCTCCATCCTCTGTTTCAACACTTTCTTTCCCTCCTCACTCAAATGTAGTCTGTCCTTGGCATAGAGACTACTGTCCTCTCAGGTCCCTCCCTCCCCAACAGCCCATGCCCTTTAGCACAACACCAGGTTCTTAGCCATCTGTTAAATTCCTCTTTCTCAGCTTTCTTGTTGTGCTTGCCTTGGGCACTGGAAGTATCTCAGAAAAGTTACTGACCTTCCTGCCCCTCACATAATGTGTGCTAGTTCCTCAAACCTCCTCTGGACTATATCTACTGTCTTGTCAGCCAGGTCATTTGTCACAAGATGTACAGTATAATTAAATGAGGCTTGTCCCCACCCCTTCTAGCATATTTCAGAACAGATTGTCACACCTTTCCGCTATCATTCTGGCATGGCCTCCACCCAAGCACTAACTATGCCTCTCCCCTGCTACCCCACCTGACTGCTCTTAGTATGAGTCCCCCAGCACTAAGATTCCACCCTCTTACTCCCTGCTTGATTCCATTCATCTATCTCTCTCATTTCCTTCTCCTCTTCTTCCTTCTGCACATTATTTCTCCTTTTGCCCCTGTTGCAATTCTCCCAGCAGAACTTCCCCACTCCGGTTTGGTCCAGGCATCTATCAATTACTCCTCTAATTTCATCATTTCCCTCATCACCTTTTTCCTCTCTAGCAGTGCAAAACTATTTTCTGAAGACCCTTCACAAATGCCTGCTCCTTCTCTTCATAGTAATCTGTTCTCTCCTTTCCACTCCAAGACTTTTGCCACTTCTTTGCCTCCCTCACAAATCCCTATCTCCTCCATCCATTTATTTTGTCTCCTGACCTGGTTTCCTGGCAATTGAACTTCCTGGCCTGGGCCCCTTGTCTCTGCTTCCCTTCTTCTGACCCTCTTCACTACTGTTGACTTAAATTGCCCTCCTCATTTCCCCTTCCTCCTCCAGTATTGGGCTAAACCCATCCCAATCTGCCTTGCCCATCTTAGTTCCTCCTGCAGACCCTCAATGTCCTTTCAAAGTTTCTATATGTGGTTGCACATTAAACATCCTCCCACACTCCAGGCAATTTTAGAAAAATTGGTGCACCACAGTTGTTGCAGCCTACCACTCTACCCATTGCTGTTGTTGCCCACAGTGACCCCCCACCCTTCTAGATGCAGGATACCAAACATTCCCCAAGTCTCCGCTTCATCCCTCTATCAGTTCAAAGCATTCTTTCTTAATTTCCCTTACCCCTTTGTTGTACACGTTTTGATAGACTGAGCAACTGCTTTTATATTCCTATCCTTCCTATCCACACAAAAAGAGACTTTAAGTAGCTATTGCACAACCTTCCTCAAACTCTTACTCCTCCTTTCCCCAATGTAATAGCAATGCAAAGAAGTAACAATGAAAGCTCCTAGATTTGCAGTTACTTCCCTTCCACTGAGATAGCAGTCACCTCTTCACTTGCTGCTGTTCCTTTCCTGGATGTCGGCTTCTGCTATGACAGGTGCATAGCCTTTGCTCATTTGAGGAAGTGATGTCAGAACCCCTGGTATAAAGGAAATAATGGACCAGTGGTGGATGGGTGAGGGGTCAGAGGTGAAACCAGCCCAAGTCTTCCAGAAACAATCAGGTAGCTGAGGCCCCTGGTCAGACCATTAGAACCTTCCCCACTCTGCACTAAACTTTGCAACTAGTGAAGCCAGCAAAATGAATCACAATTCTACTCAAAGCCCCCAAATAGGTTTGCTACCAAAAGAAACAGGACTCCAATTCAAACAGCTTCACCAACAACACATCAAAATAGGCTTGAAATTAGAATATATACAGTAGGTCTCCAATTCAAAGAAACAGCCCCAGTTAAATCACACCAAATAGGTTTTAAATCAGAAGAAATAGGCCTCTACAAATGCAGCCTGATACACAGTGAAACATCAAACAAATGAGCCCACTTATAGCTACCAAAACAGGTTTCAAAATTCTAACAGCCTCAAACAATACCTTGCTAGCCCTTAGAAGTAGTAAGAAAGAAAGAAATAGCCATCTACCAAGTAGAATCCACAAGAAACAATGTAAAACAACCACAGGAAGCTACTGTACTGTAACAGATCTGATCCTGTCCCCTTCTGGTTCCTTCATCATAGGTTGCATTTATGCTCATTCATGCAATGCATACTAGTGTGCCCAACACAGCATCACACATACTTTTTCAACATACTCTTTCACCTTCAAAATAGTCTTCAGACTTCAGGAACTATGGTTCACAAGTCTGAGTCCATTTTTTGAAAGGTGAAAAACAGTATACTGGAAAAAGTTCAGAGAAGGTTCACCAAATTTCTGGCAGGTCTTAGGGACTTACCATATGAGGAATAGTTAAGGAGTGTGAGACTCTGGGATTTAGGATTAAGAAGGCAAGGGTGACATGCTACTTTATATAGAATTTTGGAGGCCCAATACAATGTTCAGATCTAGGATTAAAATATGGGAACTCCAACTATAATCTTAGAGGGCACAAGCAACAGCTTACAGAATTAACTTCAAAAACTGAACTCAAGAAACATTCCTTCATTCATAGAGCCATTAGATTGTGGAATCATCTCGCTGAGGAAGTAGTTAATGCAACTAGTTTGGAGGCATTCAAGCATAAATTAGATATATTCATAAAATAATGAACTGGCTACTTCCACTGAGTAGTGGGGGAACCAGTTGGGCCTCAACCTTCTGTTGCCCTCTATCTGAAGTATTATTATTATTATTTGGAGTAGTATTACTGCAAAGAACATCATCTAAGGCTTTGCTTACATATTCATGAGATTCACAATGGTAACAAGTTTTTGGTTGGCTGCACATAAAGTAACATTCTACAATCCCCCAAAAAAATTTTAGACAAATATTGTAATCCTGCTACAGTATTTTGTAATTTTGTAATTCTTTCACCCTCAAGCCCCAGTCCAGATGTTTTCTGAACCATCTATTGCCTCTGGGACTCCCAAGACAGTGCATTTTAAGTCAATATAAAATGTCCAAATGCTGAGACCTTTATTTCTAAATAATATGGTCACAATCTTCTGGGCTTGTTTTGTTAGGGGAATTGCAACCAAGGGATCACAGCAGGTATCTTTTAAAGCATAACATTTTATCCAAAATCTTTGTGAGTTCACCTGTCTTGAAGCTGATGTTGAAAGTGGTTTCTCCTGACACATGAATTGAAGGATATTCACTGTAAAATGCATAGCATCCTTTAGAAGTATCTGGCAACATATACTCTATCAGGGCCTCCTCCAATCCTCCTTTATATTGGAGCAATACTGTGTCTGTTAATTAGCTGATACATGGGACCAGACAAGAAACAAGGAAGCATAAGGGCACTGATAAGGCCTCTAATGAGTTTCAGAATTTGTTGAGACTGATTTCTGAATCTCCTCTTGTAAACCACTTGTATAATGCATTTGGGATGAAACAACTGGCTCACAGCTCTTAGCAGCCTTTGAAATTATAACTTTATCTGCTGACTTGTAAGTACTTGCACTGTTAAGTGCTGCATACATTTATTTAAAACTTCTGCATGTTGACTGGCTTTGTACCTGCAGGAGGGAGTGGGACTGCCACTTGAAAATTCAGTATGGGTTTTGTGTCAGAGCAGGCTTAGAGGATATGTTTAAATCAAAAGCAGCTTCCTCTTGTCCCCAGTGAAAACAGCTTTACTTGTTTGTCCATCAGGAATATTTTGTGGGAGGACTTTAAGCCCGTGGTTCAATGGGCGGATCAACAATGTCACTCCCCATTGAGCTTAAAAGGTCCCAACACATCCTGGGCCTCCCAGGATTCTTTTCTTTACTGCTGGAGGCCTTCACTTCCCCGCTTCTACTCGGTCAAGATTGGTTTCTTGTTGGGGACGGTGGTGCTGCTCCTCATTCCTGCATCCTGCATCTTGCTCCTTTTCATATTTTGCAGCTCCTCCAGCTTCCCGCTCCATTCCCTTCCTAGATGCCTATCTTCTGGCTCGGTCCCTCATATAGCTGGTCTCTCATAGTTCTCTAATCCCCACCTGTCCCATGGCTGCCTTTCATATAGTTGCGGGCTTGCTGCTCTAGCTCTCTATCTCCTCCCATAGACCCCATGCCTTCTTGTGCTTTTGCCTAGCTCACGCATCTCTTTCTCTGTATCACCATTTATTTCCCTTGTTTTGACATTCTCTCTCCAGTTCTCACATCCTGTCTCTCCTCAGATCCTCTCGCCCCAGTCCACTTTTTCCTGCCACCTGACCTGTTGCTGGTGTCACTAGCTTCTCTGGCAGCACTGATTTGCCATCCTCCTGTCTTTTCGCATCACCTTGGCAATACCTTGCATCTGATGAAGTCGGTGATCGGTGTGACATCATTTTTATTTAGTTGTTTAACCAGGTATAGCACACTAAGCTGAAAGCTTTTTACAGGAGCGACCTGGGAGCACAAGGAGGTTAAGTGACTTGCTCAGGGTCACACAGTATGCAAGTGGAAGCTGTGGGATTCAAACCCAGGTCTGGTCTGCTGGATGTCACCAAATTTGCAGCTCAGAGCCTTAGACCACTGGCTATACTGCCTCCATACTCCTCGCTGGCTCGCCTCTGCCGCCCAATCCGTTCTTCTAACATTTCTGACAGGCAACTAGCTCAAGGCCAATGGTGACTTACTTTCTGAGGTACTCTACAAAGAATGTATTTTAAGTGCAGCTCGAGATCTGGGTGAAATTAGATGGCAGATAGGCTGTGATTTCATATATAGAGACTTTGCACAAGAAACTGCTAGTAAGCACAAGAGCTTTGGCCCAATCAAGAAGGTGTTGTCAGCTCACAAATTTCAGTACAGATTTAAAGGCCTTACCAGACTGCTGGTTTCCAAAGAAGGGAGGGAACTGCTAGCAGAGACACCTGAGAAGATTGAAAGATGGGCCTCTAAGTACTGCCCAATCTCCCCTACAAACTACATTCCACAGAAAGCTATGGGAATCCTCGGATACCAGGACTAGGAACCAAAATCATCAACTACGGAACCCAGAGGGCAGGACTGAGAAGGACCAAATCCTTGGACTGATCAGCCCCAGAGAGAGAAATCTGCCCACACGAATGATAGGCCTATACCTACACCGGCTGCTGACTCAAACCTGCCATTTCTTCCTCCCAGAAACAACAACCTGGTTCCAAGACAGCGACAGCACTCCAGGAGCGGGCAACAGCTTTCCCGGATCTGCAGAGAACAGCCCCACCAGTGAAAATACCTAGAGATGAGCCTGTAGTACCTGGCTCTGATTGTCTTGTGGATGAATCTGAAGCCTCGATTTCTGAAAAGGGAACTGTATAGACTGGGCTGATATTCTGGAATCTTCCTTGCTGGAGGTGGTGAACATCTCTAATCAGCAAACCAGGGATAAAATCGTATGCGCAGCGGTAGGTTCCAAAGAGGTCCCAGTTTCTGGAGAATGATCCCAGATGATTAACGGCTTGGGTAAGAAGCTTGGTTCTAGGACTGATCTTGTCTGCACTAACTACAGTTCTAATATCCTTCTGCATGTTGTAGCAAACAGTTGGTTTAATAGCAATGTAGGAATTTAATAAATTTTCCCTGCTTGTGTTGGTTGAAGTGCTTTGAAATATAGGACCCAGGTGGGGAAACTCCCAGGTTCCCCTTTATTTCCTTCCATACCCCTCCATCACTACCTTCTAATTTGGATAGCTGAGGTGTACAAACAAAGTTGAAGTGGCTGAAACTTCCATGTTTTTGGCACCTTAGGGTGCATAGCACTGCATGGGCAGAGTTATGGGGGGCCTGGCTAGTGTGTTATGATTAGGGTAGTTCCTATCACTTCCTCCCATTTCATTGAGTTGGTAATTCCCCTTCCTCCTTCCCTCTCTATACTTGCATAAGGTCCCCTCCCAGGATTACACTTTGTCCGAGGAATGTTCCTCTGTTGAGGAGGGCTAAAACCCAGAGAAGTTGTGACTCACATTGATAACCCCTAGGCAAAGACATAAGTGGAGCTGAGGATACTGCTTTTTGTCTATCCTCTTCCTGGGAACATCTGTAGCAGTTAGCAGTGAACTGCTGGTTGATTACTACATTGGGTAGTTAAGTCAGTCTTATATAGGTGGTCCGCTCTTATTAGAGCAGCACTTAGTGTTAGGTAGATTAGTTATTATTGTTCACACATACACTTCCTGTGGTTATTGTTGCCAAGCCAAAATCTCTCTTGTGTGGAGGCATAGCATCTGTTAGCTCTTGGATCATAAGGTACAGTAGATTACTCAAGTGGTAGTTTTCAGTAGGGTGCCAAGGTCACTCCAGGTAGAATATCATGGAGCAAGCCCTGCAGTTTCTGATATACGTCTGGAGTGCCTCAGCTACTATACAAGGTCTGCGTCTTGTGTCAGGGAATGTAAAGGTTAAACCACCCTATTAAAAGAACCAAAGTGTTAACAATATATGTTCCTTACACACAGACATAGCTCTCTTGTAGGAGACACATCTCCTTTATAAATCCGCCTTGGCTCAAGAAATCATGGGTCAGTACTGTGTTTGCTAGCTCTGCATCTACTAAAACAAGGGGCTAGCTATTTTAATTCAGAAGGAGCAATTGGTAATGAAAGAGTCCAGCGGACAAACAAGGGAGGTGGAAATAGTTAAATTAAGATCTGGCTTGGACAGTCTGATAGCGTGCAGTTTGTATGCTCCAAATATAGACCAAGTGGAGTTTTTCCAAATTTAAGCCAGGCTATTGCTGGATTAACACAGTCGGACTCCACTATTCCCTTTGATAATAGGAGGTGATTTTAATGTAGTACCAGATATATTCTTGGATAAACCCCAGCCCACCCCTCAGACACACACGAAGGCACATGCTGTACTCCAAGAGATGATAGCAGAATGGGGCTTAGTGGACGTTGGAGTCATGACTACCCCTCTGGCCGTTATTACACATACTACTCCTCCCCACATGATACCCATAGTCAGATAGACTATTGGTTAGCTAATCAAGCTAGCCTCGAGTGCTATCACAAATACTGACATAGTCAGTATACTTATTTCAGACCACGCACCAGTGCCATGCACCTACACTGCCCTGGGAACTGTAATAGGGTACAAGATGGAGGTGCAACCCCTTGTTAGTCTGTGACCCTGAATTCCAGAAAAGAATGTGGGAAGTAGCTTGGGAGTATTTTACTTTTAACAAGGCAAGGGAAGTCTTATGAGTATGATCTGGCAGGCTTTAAAGACACTGTGAGAGGCATATCATTGCCTTTGCTGCAAAGAAGAACAAAACCCGGAAAAAGAGATAGAGATGCTACAAGCAGAACTTGCTGACTTAGAGGGCCACTTTAAGGCATCCCAGACCACTACTGTGACATTTAGGGACCCCTCTTGATAAGACATATAGTGGGACTCAAATATTGAATAAATTCACTACTACAGCATAAGGCTGAATGGACCTGGCTTAGGGTTTAGCATCGGTATTGGGGAGGGGTGACAAGGGGAGGCCTTGCTCACCAGTTAAGAAAACAGCAAGCATCTGCAACGATCCATGCTTTCATGTAGTCCTCACGGCTCAGTGGTTAGTGACTCAAGGGATTAATGAGACCATGAAAACTACTATCAGACAATATATCAATCCAAATTCATATATACGAGGGAACAGCTTGCACATAAGCTGCGTCAGTTTTGTCAGGGGTTTGCACTGCCCTCACTAACCTGAGAGCAAATTGATCTCCTGACCATCCTATAGTAGAGACAGAAGTGCGTAAGCGCTATTCCATATGGCTAAAGGAAAGCCCCTGGACCAGAAGGAATGACCGTCGAATGATATCAAGCTCTAGACCAAGAAATTACGAACCTCTGCTGCTTGCTTTGCAATGTGCCCACTCTACAGGCTCCCTTCCCACCACAATAAATGAGGCTTTAATTACGATCCTACCTAAAAAACTGACAACCCCTGAACTGTGCTAATTCCCCACCAATATCACTATTGCCAGTGGATATGAAGATTCTGGCTAAAATATTGGCTACTAGATTGCAAAATATTCTCGACTCAATTATTCACCCATCTCGGGTTGGCTTCATGCCTGGAAAGGTGAGGGTCTGACAACACCAGATTGTTGCTGAACCTAAGTGGGTGGCAAGCAGAACAAAAATTCTATGGATGCCTTAGCTGTAGATTTTGCAAAGGCCTTCGATTCGGTAGAATGGAATTACCTCCATGAGGTTCTTTGTATATATGGATTTGGTCCCAGATCTGCTCATGGGTTTCAATTTCTATAACTCCCCCAAAGCAAAGATCCTTACTAATTCTACTATCTCCCTCCTTTGCACTTTATAGGGGTACATGTCAAGGCTGTCCCTATCCCCTTACTTTTTCTAATTGCTTTGAATCCCTAACCCATGCGATTGACAATAAGAATTGGTTATCAGGCATATCAGTGCAGGGTAGGGAGTATACTGTGGCTGCCTATGTGGGTGACTTGTTGCTTAGCAGTCTCATCCCCAAGAGTCACTACTAATAGCCCACTTAGTTCCTACAAATTTTGCGGAGCTATTGGGCTAAGGTGAATCAGCGGAAGACTGTACTTGCCCCGTTGAACCCTCTCTGCCTTACGGAATGTCTTCATGGCACAGAACTAAAATGGGCCCTGCAAGGGTTTTCAGATCTGAGAATTTACATACCTTCTAACTGGGCAAATTTCAAATCTGCTAATTTTTCCCCTTACTAAAACAATTAAGTGTAGAAATGGAGAGATGGAAAAGCTACATTTGTCTTTGATGGTAGAGTGGTTTCAATATGCATGTTACTACTCCAGAGAGTGCTGTACTTATTCAATATTCTCCCAATATGGCTGTCCCCCAAACTTTTGATAACCTTGAAAGAATGATTTCCTCTCTAGTGTGGGAAAAAAGGCACATAGGTGGGGAAAAGCAAACTTAGGGCACACTGGACTAGGGAGGCCTTGGGGCCCTTGGTTTCTGAATTATCATCTGGCATGCACTGTGGCACAAATAACAAAATGGTTTGTACCACCTAACACATCCTGGCCAGTGTGGAGGCCTCAAAAGAGACCTGGCAGGTCCCGCTTCACTTAGATCCCTGTTGAGCTCTGGTGGATCTGCAGGAAAGGGCCTCTCCCGATCAATGTCATTCCCGGTGGTCGGGCGTCGATTATGATTCTGTCAAATACCCCAGAATGCTTGGGCACCACCCTGGCCTGTGCAGAGTTGTAGCATAACACTTTTATAACATTAGAGGGACAACCCCTTAATTGGTCTACCTGGGAGACAAAAGGAATATGTTTGTGAGGGATCTCATGATGCCTGGTTTGAATACTTTTATTATCCTTGACCAGCTGAAAAAGAAATTTAGCCTTCCAAATACTGACTATTGGCGGTATCTTCAAAAATGCAGCCTTATATATGCCCTTCCTCTCAGATACGAACAGATAACAAAGCTTATGTGCACCCTACATAAGGAAACGTCCTCCCAGGGAGCATAGGTAAATTCTACGATATAGGCAGAGACTCCTTACCAGATGCTACCGAACACCGTAGAACCTCGATGGGAGCTAGAGATGGGGATAGCAATACCGAGCTCACATGGGCTGGGTGACTTCAAAACATGCATAGATTATATAAGGATGCTAAAAGTCAATTAATACAGTTAAAATCTTGTTAGGATGAGGTACAGAACCCCAGCTGTTTATGTGTAGCAAGATTATTGCCACACTCAGACTGGTTGGAGATGCCAGCAACCGGAGCCCACCTTTTCACATAATGTGGGAATGCCCACAGCTCTGACTCTGGGGCAGTTAGTGATATTGCTGCTTAGTTTTAGGTATAAGGGACCTCCAGCTTGATCCCAAATTGCTGCTGGGGGACATGTCTAGTCTCCTTACACTCCCAAAGGCTTTAAGACAGTGAGTCATGGTAGCTCTACTAGAGGCTAAGCGGCTTCTTCTAATGCAATGGAGACAACTCAATAGTCCATGTATAAGACAATAGCATGCAGCTATAGCTAAATTGGCACTGTTGGAAAGACTGA
This sequence comes from Neoceratodus forsteri, assembly GCA_016271365.2. Taxonomy (NCBI): domain Eukaryota; kingdom Metazoa; phylum Chordata; order Ceratodontiformes; family Ceratodontidae; genus Neoceratodus; species Neoceratodus forsteri. The sequence goes on along the minus strand of CM028134.1, from coordinate 576,822,124 downwards.
CGTGAGCTCACTGAGGCCAACTGGTTCACTCTCACAAGAAGTGGACTCTCATTTTAACTCGCCACTATACAGAACCCCCTCGGCTGAGGAACTTTGCTCCTACTAGTCATTAGATGTGCTGTATTAGATGATCCAGATGTCTAGCATGAATGAGTAGATATAGTTTAAGGAGGATAGGATATATTTATGTGAAATGTATGTGAAGCGAATATAGGTGCTTAGCCTGTGGTTATGTATTGTATGATGTATGAATATGGACCTTGAAGATCTTATAACATGCATGAGCGAAGAATAAACATGGAAGTGTAAGATAATGCTGAAAAATCTCAATAAAATCTTCTATGATAAAAATAAATAAATTGTGCCCTTGTTTTGACATCTCTTTTGCTGAAAGATGCTACCCTCTGGACTTTGTTGATTTCCTTGAGGCATTTGAAAGTTTCTAATATGTCCCCTCTCCCTCCTTTCCTCGAGGCTATATATCTTCAGTTCCTTTAGTCTTTCTTCATATGTCTTCTGATGCAGACCGTGCATCATTTTGTTTGCCCTCCTCTGGACAGCCTCCACTCTGTCTATGTCTTTGGAAGATGGGGTCTCCAGAACTTTACACAGTACTCAGATGTGGTCTTACCAACTGTCTGTACAGAGGCCAACAACTTCCTGTTTTCTATTGGTGATGCCTCTCCCTATGCATCCCAGTATCCCCAGCCCTCCTTACTGCCTTCTCACATTGCTGGCCCAATTTTAGGTAATCTGATATGACTACCCCCAGGTCCCTTTACATTTTGTCATTGTCAGTGTCTCACCCCCATAGTGTACTCTTCCTTGGGTTTTGTTTCCCAGGTGCATTACTTTGCACTTCTTTGCATTGAATCTAAGCTGCCATACATTTGACCATTCCTCCAACCTTGCCAAGTCCCTTTTCATCCTTTCCACCCCACCTTGTGTATCAATCCTGTTGCAGATCTTTGTGTCATCTGCAAAGAGACATACTTTCTTCCAGTCCCTCTGCAGTGTTACTTAAGAAGACATTGAAAAGGACCTGCCCCAGTACTGAACTCCTGTGTATCCCACTAGTAACCTCCTTTCTTCACTGTGACTCCATTTACTATTACCCACTTTGTCCTGTTGTCCAACCAGTGTTTTACCTAGGCTACCACCTAGGACTCACTCCCAGGCTGGCTAATTTGTTTATTAATCTTTGTGCAGGACTGTGTCAAATGCCTTGCTAAAGTCTAGGTAGGCCATGTCCACAGCCCTCCCTGGTCTACTGCTTTGGTCACCCAGTCAAAGAAATCAAGTAGATTTGTCTGACATGACCTTCCCGCTGTGAATCCATGCTGCCTTGGGACCTGTGCCCACTGGTTTCTAGGTACTCAACAATTCTTTCCTTCAGAAGTGGTTCCATCATTTTCCTACCACTGAGGTCAAACTGACAGGTCTGTAGTTTCCAGCCTCTGTCTTGCTCCCACTTTTGTTAAGGGGAATCACATCCACCCTCCTCCAGTCCTCAGGTACCAACCCATCCTCCCAAGATTTATTAAAAGGGTAGTCATTGGTGTTACTAGTTCTTCGCTTAGTTCTTTTAAAACCTGGGGTGAATCCCATCAGGCCCTATTGCTTTATCCATCTTCAGTTTTAAGAGTTCTTTCAGAACCCTTTCTTCTGTGAAAGGACTAATATCAAACCCCTATCAAGCATGCTTCTGTTGACTGGATTAGGTATTTCCCCTGCTTTTCCATTGTGAATACTGAGCAGAAGTATTCATTCAGTATCCCTGCTTTTTTACTGTCGCTCTCTGCCCAACCAACTTCCTCTTTGTTCAGCCTCAGTATCCCTGCCTTTGTCTTTCTTTGCTCCTAATGTACCTATAAAGGTTTTATCCCCTTCTTTGTATGGACTGGCTAACTTTTTCTTGGTTTGGGCCTTTGCTATTCTGACTGCCTTACCCTTCCTTCTCCTTTAACTGGTATAGTTCTCTGTCCTGCTCCTGTGTTTCCTTATACTTCCTGAATGCTATATTTTTTCCTTACCTTCCTGTCACTTCTTTTTGAGAACCATAGTGTTTTTTCTTTCATTTTGATTTGCTTATTTGCTTTCACACAATCATATGCTCTGGCTACCTCCTCCAACCTCATCTGACTCGATCTACTGCAGTTCTCATCCCATACCTGCTGGGTCCTATGCTACCCAATTCACCTCCGTCCTTCATCCTTTCCTACCCTGCTTTTCTGTACGGCCCCATGGCTTCAATTATCTCATCGCTTCTCCGTTTCTTTTACCTTCCTCAACCTAGTGCCCATTCTCATCCCAGCTGTCATGGATTCTTCCACTCATGACTGTCATGTATTCTTTCCACTATACTTCCCTTACCCTCTGGTTTGCATACCCTCTGGTTCCTGATGTGCCTTCTTGGTCTCAGAGTCTACCTCCTTTCAAGGAGCATCATTGTTTGCATTGCTCACTGTATGATACCTTCATTCAAGTTAATTTTCAGTTCATTCTGTCCTTTGTCCTTTCATGTCTCTCTTTCTGCACTTGTCTCCATGGCTTCAATTCATCATTGTACCTCATCTGTTTCTAATTTACCTTCCTTGTTCTAGCACCTTTTTAGTACCAGCCATCACGGCTTCACTCACTCTTAGTTTCACTCCTTATCACACATCGTCCAATTTTCTCACTCCTCATCATACCTCATCCAATTTTGCTCCTCGATCACTCAACCTGAGTTGCCTCTGGTTCCAGATCTACCTTCTCAGCATCGGGTCTACTTCCTTTTGAGTAGCCTTCCTTTTACTTCCTTCATTCAAGTTCATTTCAAGTTCATTCTGTCTCCTTCTCTTCCAATTCCATACTGGCCATCCAGGATTCACTCCATTCATGGCCTGTTGTTGATTTTATTTTTGGGCTTACTTATCATGACTTCTATGCCACCTTATCAACCTGCTGCCATCCCTGCGCATGTATCAAGTCAGAACTCCAGTCATCATTCACTCAGCCATACCTCAAAGGTTCCTCTATTTACATCACTTCCTTGAACATTCCTATCATTAGATCCTATGCTACCTTATTGACTACAACCTCAGGGTCTAATTGTTCACAGTCTAATCATTCACATTGCAAAATCCAGCATGCCTCTTCAACCTCAATGTCTGCTCCTCCCATCGCCCCATCAAGCCAGTCTGCATCATCCTCGATCTTCTCATCAGCACATCTGGAATCTCCTTGGTACACATCTGGATACCCTTGCTTCCTCTGATTTCTACATGGATTTACTCCACCCCATCGACAATGAAAGTATTCCTTGTTGCCTCATGTTCCTTCTTTGATCTGCGTACAGGCTCATGTTACCTTTTCAATCTGTGCTTTCTTTTGGATTTTCCTATTCCATCATCATCCTCCCTACTCGTATTCCTCTCTTTGCAGAACCCTTCTTTTAACAACATTCATCCTCAAATCAAACATCGTCAGCCTGGAGGGAAGGCAACCTAGGCCTTGGATCCACAGAGGTTTCCTCCTCAAAGGGTTTTTCCCTCTCCTCTGTGCCAATGGTCATAATATTAGTTAGTTAGTGCTTCTCCATATTAGTTAGTTAATTAGCTTCCACTGTTGGATGGAGTTGGATGGTGGCCTGGCTTTCCCTCTGTCTCCTTAGGAAGTTAGCCCTTCTCTTCACAGAATTTATTCATCATCATCGCCTCTTTGAAACTTGGCATTTTAGGTTATTCTTTATGGGCTTCTTCCTAACCTGCCTTTAGCTAATGCATTCATTCCAGGCACCTGTAGGGAGCCTCCTCTAGAGTTCCTTGCATTGTTCCCTTACAGGGTGGTATATCCCATGGATAGAGGCAGAAAGCCACAAAGCAAATCAAGTTACTGACATCATCTCATATCTTATCCAGTTCGTAAGCACATTGAATTACTTTTATAGGAGGATCTCCAGGTTTTGGCATGCAGGTGGAAGAATTCCCAAAACCCAGGACTTTTATCAGGGAGCTTTCCCAACCCACCACCATTAACACTTCTTCTATTGATCATTCTACCTCTGCAGAATGTGAATTAGCTTTCTGTGCACTGCTCACTGTAGAGCTTTTCCATCTGCAGTCAGCCTGCAAAGCCATCTCTTACATAGATGTATGTTTTATTTATTTATTGAAATGTTTCAACAGGAAGACACACTGAGCAACAGGTTGCTCTTCTCCCAGTGTGACCTGGGAAGAGGTACAATAGGGATGAGTCATTTACATTCAGATTACAAAGATCAACATAGCATGCAATTAATTAAGGTGGTTATTACAAACAATGTTGCATACATATGTAATTTGTGAGAACAATTAATAAGTGCAATGGTAATAAGTGAACAAGTGCTATCATGAAATAAGGGGTGAAGGAGGCGAGGACGAGACAGACATGTTTATGGCAGAGGAGGGAGCAGACAGATGGCAGGTAATTTCACTGGCTTTCACTTGACATGCTTCTCTACCTAGGGCTTGTCAAATTGCAGCTGGACATTTCTGGCAGCACACTTTTGAGGCAGTGATGTCTTCTTTCCATGCTGACTCTCTCTCTCTCTCTCTCTCTGTCTCTCTACTCTCTCTCTCTCTCTAATTTAAACTCAGTCAATTAATCAATCAATCAATTAATCAATCAGTCAGTCAATCAATATCTTTATTTTGCCAGGTGGAACATCATTTTCCAATCTCAAATTTAGCTGCTTCTTCAGCTGTCATAGCCAACAGGTACTGTCTCTTTTCATTTAGCTGGGTTGCCATTTGTAATTCCTCTGTTAAAAGCTTGTTTGTACTTTCTGCCATTTCTGGCTTCTACCATCCAGGGGTGCAACACTATTACTGTGTTTTTCCACAGCTCTTGAGGTCACCATTGCCATTATTTTCTGTTTCAACTTATCCCAACTGGTAGAAGCTTCCTAATTACTCCAGGCGGGAGGAAGCATTCTCCTCACCCAGGCTGCCATGTCCACCTCTATCTCACCTTGGTCATCCATCTTCCCACAGGAAGTGTAGCAGTCCCACCAGAGGAAGGGTAGGGGTAGTTATTGGAAAAATAATCAGTACAAAATCAGAAGCATTACATTTCTTACATCACCATCCAGTACCGTTCTTTGCACTTTCGTGGGTACAAAATAAATAGTTAGTGATAAACAATCATTCCTTTGTGTTTCAATCCCCAAAGTCTTTTCAGGCAATCTATTTGATTAAACCCTTAATCATTATTACAAATATATCTCAAACAGTTTCATCAAAGAGTGAACTCCTTTCCACATCTCTTGTACTTTTTGTATAAAGTTCCATTGCACATCTGTTTCATAAACTTCTCTAAGTGTTGATTCACATAAGTTTCCTACTGCTATATATGGCATTCACTGTTTTGTAAAACAAAACAACTTATTTCATGCCATAAATAGAATTTCAGACAGGCAAAAACATTTATTAATGTATTTTGATCATATTTTATAGTTGTCCTGTAAATTCCCTAACACTAGTTGTTAAGTAAGAAAGCTTTTTCTACCATGTTAACTTCCATCTTGTGGCAAGAAGTGCCACAGATTAGTAACATGGGACATTCTAAAACAAAATGTTTCATTGATGCCTCTTGTACTGACATTCATAGTATGGACAAGTTTTTGTCTACTGCTTTATGTTTCAGATTTCCTCTTCATTTAGCCTTCCATATGTATTTAGCCATTAAATGTCCTACATTCTCTGGTGTATTCTGGGGTTAACTAATTGTTTTATAGTCCATGGTCTTTTTCAAGTGTGCAATATTTGAATTCTGGTTCTTGTGGACCTATAGTATAACATTTTATCATACAGTTATTTTATTGAATCAGTCTATAATTGTGGGTTTGATATTTTCCAAAGATATAACTTCATTACAATTGGTCATATGTATTTTGGAATATGTAATTTTGGTGACAGTTTTACGGTTCTTCTCCACTGTATCAAAAAGTCAATAAGAACACCTTGAATCCATTCTTGTCCTGTGGACCATTCTTGTTTGGCCGCTAGGTGTAATATACTGATCAAAACACTGTGAAAAACACAATAGGATTGACCATCCCCTCTTTTGCTATAGGCAGATAAGTGTATTCCTTTTAATGGGGTTTAACCTACTCTCACAAAACATCTGGAAGAATGTGCACAGTTCCCATATTTCCAAACTCAGGGTAGTGGATCTATCCATCCAACATACAGTACAACAAAAGTGGGATAAAATAAAATTATTTTTTCTTTAGATAGTCTCACCCTTTCCACTGAAACACTTTAATATCACATTTCTTTAAAGCTATTGCCCAGTTCTGTAAGGCCATATCCCTTCCCAAACAGTATGCTTAAATTGTTAGAAACATAGAAACATGGAATTTGATGGCAGGTAAGGACTGCTTGTCCTGCCTAGTCTGCCCATTTCCCACCTAATGGATAAGCTGCAGATCCTAGTTAACCAACAGCCTACTTTCTCCTCCCCACTAGAATTGCCTTATGTCTGTCCCATGCACTCTTGAATTCCCCACTGTTTTGACTCAACGACCTCCTCAGAAGACTGTTCCATGCATCTACAACAATATATGTGAAGAAATACTTCCTCACATTACGTCTGAGCCACCCCTCCATTCAGATTGTGTCCCTTGTTCTTGCACATCTCTTTTCTGAAAGATGCTACCCTCTTGGACTTTGTTGATTCTCTTGAGGTATTTGAAAGTTTCTAATATGTTTCCCTCTCCTTTCTTTCCTCAAGGCTATACATCTTAAGCTCCTTTAGTCTTTCTTCTTATGTCTTCTGGTGCAGACCCTGCATCATTTTGGTTCCCTTCTCTGGACAGCTTCCACCTGTCTATGTCTTTGCAGAGATGGGGTCTCCAGAACTGTACACAGTACTCAGATGTAGTCCTACCAACTGTCATTACAGAGGGCCAACAACTTCCTGTTTTCTACTGGTGATGCCTCTCCTATGCATCCCAGTATCCCCCAGCCTCCTTACTTCCTTCTTACATTGCTGGCCCACCTTTAGGTCATCTGATATGACTACCCCATGTCCCTTTCCATTTTGCTGTTGTCAGTATCTCACCCCCCTGTGTACTCTTCCCTGGGTTTTTTGTTCCCAGGGCATTACTCTACACTTCTTTGTATGAATCTAAGCTGTCATACATTTGACCATTCATCCAAATTTGCCAAGTCCCTTTTCATCCTTTCATGTCAATCCTGTTGCAGATCTTTGTGTCATCTGCAAAGAAACATACTTTTCCTTCCAGTCTCTCTATAATGTCACTTATAAAGACATTAAAAGGACTGGCCCCTGATACTAGACAGTGGTACACCACTAGTAACCCCTTTCTTCATTGTGGACTCCATTTACTATTATCCTCTGTGTCCTGTTGTCCAGCCAGTGTTTTACCCAGGTTACCACCTGGAACCACTCCCAGGCTGGCTAATTCATTATTAATCTTTGTGCGGGACTGTGTCAAATGCCTTACTAAAGCCTAGGTAGGCCATGTCCACAGCCCCTCCCTGGTCTACTATTTTGGTCACCCAGTCAAAGAAATCAATTAGATTTGTCTGACATGATCTTTCCACAATGAATCCATGCTGCCTTGGATCCTGTGCCCCGCCTCTAGGTACTCAACAATTCTTTCCTTCAGAAGTGATTCCATCATTTTCCCTTCCACGGAGATCAAACTGACAGGTCTGTCGTTCCGGCCTCTGTCTTGCTCCCACTTTTGTGAAGGGGAATCACATCTGCCCTCCTCCAGTCCTCAGGCACCAAATCATTCTCCCATGATTTATTAAAAAGGTAGCCAGTGGTGTTACTAGTCCTTCCTTTATCTCTTTAGAATTCTGGGTGAATCCATCAGGCTCCACTGCTTTATCCACCTTCAGTTTTAAGAGTTCTTTCAGAACCTTTTTCTGTGAAAGGACTAATATCAACCCCCCATCCAGAGTGATTCTATTGACTGATTACGATCTCCCCTGCTTTTCCATTGTGAATACAGAGCAGAAGTATTCATTCAGTATCTCTGCTTTTTCACTGTTGCTCTCTGCCCAACCGCTTTCATTTTTATTCAGCCTCAGTATCCCTGCTTTTAGTCTTTCTTTGCTCCTAATGTACCTATAAAGTTTTTATCCCCCTTCTTAACTTGAGTTGGTGTCTTTCCTTGGTCTGCACCTTTGCTATTCTGACTGCCTCCACTTCCTTCTGCTTTAACTGGTACAGTTCTCTGTCCTGCTCCTTCTGTGTATCCTTATACTTTCTGAATGCTATATTTTTTTCCCTAACCTTCCCATCACTTCTTTTGAGAACCATAGTGTTTTTTTCCTGTCATTTTGATTTGTTTATTTGCTTCAGACAAAGGCTTGTTGCTTCTGTGATTGTGATTTTGATGTTTCCCATTGTTGCTCCACCCCATCTTCTTGCCTGCTTGCTAGTGCTTTTCTGAGGCACTATCCCATTTTGACAAAATCAGGCCTCCTGAAGTTCAGTACATTCGCTGTTGTATGGCTTGACTCTACAGCTAAGTTTATTGTGAACCACACTGTTTGGTGGTCGCTTGTTCCCAGATGGCTAACCACTTCAAGACTGGAGAACCTCTCCGTCCCCATTTGAGAGTACCAGGTCTAAGATTGCTCCTTCCCAAGAGGGTTCCAAAACTAGCTGTCTGAGGCATGCCCTGTAGGAGTAGCAAGAATGACCTTGCTTTTGGATGTGGCTGCAGCAAAGGTGCTCAGTTAACATCTGCATATTCAGGTCCCCCATCAGCAATATCTCCTTTCTCTGCCATCCTAAGGATGCCTTCTATTATTTCCTTGTCCATTTCCTCCCCTAGACTGGGGTCTCTATATACAACCCTGTGCAGACTGTGGTGCCATTCCAGTCTCTAAGGTGACCCACAGCACCTCCTCTCCTGCTGTTTACCCTTTAGTTCTGTTGCTTTGATACCTTCCCTGACATGAGAGCTATTCCTCATTCTTTTCTTTTTCTCCCTGTCCCTCCTGTGTATTGTTGTACCCTGGTATGTTGACATCCCAGTCAGGGTTCTCTGTGCCATGTTTCTGTGACTGGCCACGATATCCAGGCATCCCTCTTCCATCAAGGCCACCATTTCGGAGCTTTTATCTCAGACTATGGGCATTGCTACTCATTACCCTCCATTTTGTTATGGCTTTATTTCCTTTTGCCCAATCCCTGTCCTTACTGCCTTTGTCTTTTTCTCCATTTACCCTGCCCTTCTCCCTATTGACTGCTCTATCTTGGTGTTTATCTCACTAACTACCATGTTTTTTGGGGGCTAGATTTCCTTCTCCCTTTTCAGTGCCTCCCTCCTTGTCTAGTTTAAATGCTTGCCAATGAAGCATTTAACCTATCACCTAAGATCCTGGTTCCCTCTGGATAGATGCAAACCAATGCACCAGTATAGGTCTGCATCCTCCAGGTGGAGCCTCAGTCCCCAAATACAACTATCCTCTGAGCTCTGCACCAGTTTTTCAACCAGTCATTGAATCCCATGGTGCAGAGTACCTTAGTTCTCATCTGTGCCATAGACAGGTAGCACTTTCAAGAAAGTTACTATGCATGCCACTTGTCATAAGGCCCTTCCCAACCTCACAAACTCCTATTGCACTGCTCTGTTCTCATTCTCAGCCAGGTCATTTGTCCCAAGGTGGATAATGACATCCAGCTCACTCCCCTTTCAGCTGATCTCACGATCCTGAGGATTCATTTCTGTCCTTCCAAGCCATGGTGCTGGGCAGGCACCTTACCTCCTTTCCACTCCCTCCCCAGTTCTACCTCTAAAATTGAGTCCCCCACCAGGATCTGTTTCCTTCCCTGTGGGTCCTGTGCCACCCTCCTGTGTGTCTCCATTGTGAGGTTCCCAGCATCCTCCTTGGTCTCCACTGTGGGTGCCTCCATTGAGGAACCATACACCACCAGAGTGATGAATATATTATGGAGAGGCACAACTGGAGAGATGTGCCTCTGTTCCACCACCCTTACCCTCCCAGAGCCCACTGTGGTCCAACCACTCCTCTTTCTTGGCAACCTCTGAGGTAGTGGCAGTGGCCTGGGTGGTCCCTGGTGGGGGTGCAGGTTTCTGAATCCTTGCCAGGTCAGCATGGAGATGAACAACCTCTCCCACTGACCAGAGAGGTGCTTGCAAATAGAGCAGCAATGCAATCTACAGAATGTCTCCCAGAAGACTGCTGCTTCTCAGCCTGTGCATTTCACCACTCCCCACATGTCTGTGTCCTTCCTGTTACAGATGCATTTTTATGTTTGCTTGCACGCATGTGCAGAAACATAGTGCCATGAATGGAGATTTCGGAGGTGTGTCACCTCCTGCTCCAATTCAGGCACTGGGTTGGCAGGCACGTTTCTGTGAAATAATGCATTTTGGAGCTGTCCATGACATCTTCCAAATGCAGTGGCATACAGTTGAAAGGGGAGCTACGCTTGAGTGAGCAGCACAAGAGCTGCCTGCGCGCAGCTCCCCCAGCCACAGGCGGCGCCGCCCAGATGCAGCGACAGTCAAGTGGGGTGCCCAATCCTGGCCAGCTGAGCTGCACTGCCTCCTTCCCCTCAGAGTTGGAAAGCACGCTGGAGCCCACCCCAGCGTGGCAATCAGTAAGTTTCTGACGGGGTGCCCAATCCTCTATCAGCTGAACACCCCTGTAAGTCCTTGTGCCACACTGGGAGCCCACCCCAGTGTGGCAAATGTCCACAAGGTGTTTTTTAATATTTTTTTTGCCGACGGGGGTGCCCAATCCCCGCCGGCTGAACGCCTCTAAAGTCCTTGTGCCATACTGGGAGCCCACCCCAGTGTGGCAAGTGGTCCCATCGATGTCTTTTTTTTGTTTAACCTGTAAAAACGGTCCAGCGCACGCCTCCAAGCCCTCCCACAACGCCACACCCACCCACTGCGCACCCAGCCTCCCCACACCCCCCACCCATACTTACCTCTGGACTCTGGTGCGATGATCTTCAGTGGACCGGAACATGTCTGCACTCTTCAAAGCCAACCGCGAACTGAGGAAATGCCGGTAAGCTGTATAATGGGCTAGATAGGAGGTTCAACTTTATTGCATATCTTAGTATTTTGGATGCACTTTATCAACATGGGGTTTTGAAATTTCTTCTCATGATGATGTCACTGTCATGGCGTTATTCAGGCTTGAAGGGTGATTTCGCACAGTGACTGCGCAGTGACTGCGAAATCACCCTTCGGGACTGAAACTGCCATGACAGTGATATCATTCATGAGAAGGGGGGCCCAAAACCCCCATGTTGGAAATTTGTGCTAAAATTCTAAAAATAACTGTTTAACGAGCGTCATGCTATGCGTTCCTATGCAGGCTTGTAAGTTCGCGAAATTTCAATATTTTCATCCAGATTTTCAACATTGCCATTTCACCACAACCATCTTATGAGTAGTACAGCTGTCATTTTTCATCTCACCCAAAATGTGTTTCCGCCCTTGTAGCACAGAATGGCGCAGTCGGTGTCGTGAAATCAATGTATGGGACAAATTAAGAAAATCACAGTGACACCGTTCATGAGCAGAGGTCTTGAAATGGCTATGTTGAAAATTTGGTGAAAAAATTCTAAAATGACTGTTTTACGAGTGTCGTTGCACAGTTCCACTGCAGCTCGTGGGTTTCGAATTTTCAATATTTCCACTCAGATTTCCAACATTGCCATTTTCCTCACCTCCTTATGAGCAGTACAGCTGTCATTTTCATATCCTGACCAAAACGTGTTTCCGCCCATGTAGTGCACAATGGCGCAGTTGGGTGCAAGCTCAATGTATGGGAAACTCATTAACAAAATCACAGTGACACTGTTCATGAGCAGAGGTCTTAAAATGGCAATGTTGAAAACTGGGTGAAAAATGCCTAAAAATGATTTTTACGAGCGTAGCGCTGTACAGTTCCTATGCATGCTCGTAAGTTTGAAAATTTAATATTTTCACTTAGATTTTCAACATGTCCATTTTATTAAATCTTCCTTATGAACAGTACAGCTGCAATTTTCATATGTCACCCAAAATGTGTTATCGCACATGTAGCGCATAATGGTGCTGTTGGTGTGCGAAAACAATGTTTAGGACAGATTAAGAAAATCACAGTTACACTGTTCATGAGCAGAGGTCTTAAATGGCTATGTTGAAAATTTGCGACAAAAGTCCATAAATGATTAAAGCACGAGTGAGCATTGTGCAGTTTCCACGCATCCTCGTTAGTTCATGACTTTGTAATATTTTCAGTCCAGATTTTCACTAGTGGCATTTTTCAACACTTCCTTATGAACAGTACAGCTGCCATTTTTACAACATGGCCAAAGTGTGTTTCCACACTTTCAGTGCAGAAGATGGTGACCGCTGTGGGAAATCATTGTTCGGCACAGATAAAGAAAATCACAGTGACACTGTTCATGATTGAGCAACAAATGCCTGAGTTCACAATCTGCTATAGAAATATCCCCAACCTACTTATGTAACGGTGTGAGTATACAGTTTCTATGTACCGTGACGTCACTATTTTTTAAATATTTTACTACACATTTGCAACATAGTCATTTTTACACCTCCCATGAGAGTACAGCTGTCATTTTTACAACCTGTTCGAATATTTTTGCACCTGTGGTGCTAAATCCCATAGTCACTGTGCATAAGCAGCTTCGCTACCAAACTGATATTCCCCTGTTCATGAGGTGGGGTCACAAAACAAACATGTTGAAAATTTGGAGTTAAAATACCAACGAATGCCTGAGGTATTAGGCTTTTCAACTAAATCGCCCAACCCTATAGAGAATGACAGGAATCAGGGGTGTGCCTTGGGATTTTGCCTGTGATGCTCATACCATTCCACACCCTGCAGTCACTGGAAGGCATCGAGGTATGCCTTGGACTCTTCTTCCCCAAACTTCACCCATTCTCCTATATCGCACCCATCTCACCGTATTTCTAATGAAATGGGGTGCACATAGAGGCAAAGACCCCAAGAAACACGTGACACTTGTCAGTCTCTGCAGAGTGGGTGTGGTGAAATGGCATGGCCGTTATGCCTGACGACCCAAATGCACACCCCAATGCCTGTCACTCTCTGCAGGGTGGTGGTGGGGTTGGCTTCAGTTCAATACTTCACTGCCATTCCTGTTACGCAGCTCTGTAATTCTACACTACCACTGCCAATGCCAGTAAGCAAACATTCGGCATTGACAAATGCTTGTTGTTCTTGTTTTAGTGTGTGTTAATAGGTTCATCACATATCTGGGTTCCTGCTACCACATTGTTGCTGTGTTTGTTGTATTACAAGTTCTATACTCACACATTTATTCATATTTAACTATGCTCCTGAAACCTGGGAATATATTTATTCATGACAATACGCCTTTATACTTAAGTCATTTTCATGAATAAACACACATCATCAGTATAAGCTAATGTTTTAGTTCTCCAGTGGTGACTGGAAAATAAATTCCATCTATTGTCTGAACGTTCATGACATGCTTTCTGACAGGATCTAGAGATAGCACATATAATAGTGGCCTGAACAGACAGCCCTGCCTTACTTCCACTTTTACAGGAATAGATCACTGCCCTCTCAAGGGGCATTACTGTTACGTGTCTGTATAGGGTTTGTATCCAACTTATAAATACAGTTGGTATATCATAGCATAATAAGACTTTAAACAGATAAGAATGTGCCACTTTATCAAATGCTTTGCTTCCATTAAATGATGTATGGTACCCTGCTATGTGGTTTATTTTTTACAGTATTCATAGCAATCCCTCATGATGTATACATTTTTCTGAATATTTCCCCTGGTACTACACATGTTTGAAAAGGTGCAATACAGAGTGTAAGGTCAGCTGTAATCTGTTATTTAATATTTTTGTTAGTATGTCCCAGTCCATATTTAATAAGCATATTGGTCTCCAGTTTTGTAGTATGGTGTTGTCTCCTGATTTAAACAAAAACTGAAGCAAGCCTCTAGAAAATCTCTAGTCCATAGTATTTTCCTCTAACATTTCTTTATATACAGTATGGAGCATATCAGTTAATTACTACTAAATATTTGATAAATTCTGTGGTTAGTCCATCCCACCCGTGATACCCCTCTTCAGGGTCTTTTTTTACCTCTTCTAGCTCCTTCTTAGTTGTGAATGTTACTAATTTCTTTCTGTCTTTGATTGTGACTGTAACAGAGCTTAAAAGGAAGTGGTATCTGTGTCTCTATCCTGTTTTTTTATATTCAGAGAATTTATATAGTTTCTTATTACTTCCAGTATATCTTTTTGTGAAGATGTTAGGGTCCTTTTGACTCTCTTAGACAGGTATTCATATAGGTTTTACTCAGATCTTACATGCTACACATGGATCCCCTGAAGGAGTTTTTACTGCACCATAATTTATTTCTACAGTTAAAGTTGCAGGTATGTCATAGTGATAGAATGTCACGTATGATTTTAGATGTTTAATTTGCTCAGTATAATCATCTGTTTTATTTACTAAATAACAAACATGCTGTAGTTTATTTCTTGCCTTAAGATATTTTAGAAATTTCTAATTTTGCATGTCCTTTCCATAGTTTTGAAACCATTTTGTATTTCCTTTTTAGTATCTTGTCACTATTCACCTATTGAATCATATAGACAATAAACTGATTTCCTTGTAGTAACAATTGTATAATTCCTTTTATACTCATGTATCTAGTAAAGGGCTGTATTTAATCTCCATCTTTTTCCTTTATGGCTATAATCCTGTGTGCCATGTACTACCATTTTAACATTAAAAGATCAGAAAATTCTTTTTAGCGCAATAGTTACTTTCTGCACCTGTATTCTAGGAGAAATGAAAAAAAATCTATCCTTGTGGCTTAAGAGCCTTTTATATATGTTTCTCTGGTGATGTCCCCTTAACTTTTGCATGTCCATTAAACCTGCAGTATCTATACAATACTCAAAGCCTTAGAATCACAGTACATTTTTGTTTTACTTTCTAAACTTCTGTGATCAATGTCTAAGGAGCAGTTAAAATCTCCACCCACATAATTGTTCCTAGAGTTAGCCAAGAAAGGCTGTAATTTTTTAAATAATGCATACCTTTCAGATTTTGTCTGTGGAACATATATACAGTATATTTATCAACTTACAGGACTGGCCTTGCCATGTTCCATCTAAAATGATCTCGTCATCCGTGACTAAATCAAATAATTTCTGTAATGTAAATTTTGTTCCATTAAATAATATCCCCACCCATCTGCTTTGTCTAATCAAATGACCAGTATAAAGGTTTCCATCTCCAAGCTTTTTATGTTGACCTCGCCAGCGCCAGCCAATATATTGCATTAATAGCAGATCTGAAGCATGGTCACTGTTGGGTGAATGCAGGGCATGCATCAGTAGGTGCTTCCTCATTCCCCAATAAGTCAGCATGCAGGTGCCACACCAAGAATACATAATGTGTGAGCACATCTAAGAAAAGGTCAGGCTGCAATGAGAGCAAAGCTCATCATATGCAGTGGCACCTTCGACATGCCTTCCTGGTGAAACATTAGCTAATATGGTGGCACACTGCCTGCCACAATGCCAACTTTGAGGTGCCTAATCCCCTGTTGGCAGGCCCTGACCCAGTTGAGGTGCCAACGGGGAGCCCATTCCCCATCAGCATAATACAAACCCCCATTTGTTATGTGCTAAGGGGGTGCCCAATCCCCATTGGCTAGCTCCCCAAATTAGGTGGCACGCTGGGAGCCCACCCAGCGTGCAATGCCCCTTAAAAAGTCCTGCTGTATTTTTGTTTTTTTAACCTATAAAAGAAGAAAACAGTCCCTCACAGTCTGTTCAGCTCCTGCCACAATCTGCACCCACCCTCTACACACCCTGCCTCTCCACACACACCCTCACCCCATACTTACCTCAGGAGTCTGATGGACAATCTTCAGTGGACTGGGAACATGTCTGCACTCTTCAAAGCTGACCACGAACTTAAGAAATGGTGATAAGCTGTATAATGGCATAAATAGGGTTAATTCAACTTTGGTGCATATCTCGAATTTTTGGAATCTTTGCACCACATTTTCAACATGGAGTTTTGGGGCCCCTCCTCATGAATTCAGTCACTGTCATGGTGTTATTCAGTCCCGAAAGGTGATTTTGGGGTCACTGTGTGGAATCACCTTTTGGGACTGAGTAACGAAATGACAGTGCCACTGTTCATGGGGGAGGGCTCTCTAAAAGCCTCACATTGCAAATTTGGTGAATAAATTCAAAAATGGCTGTTTTAGGAGCGTATGTTGCATTGTTTCCATGCACGTTCATAACTTCATGAATCTGTAATATTTTCACTGCAGATTTTAAAAGTTGCAATTTTCAACACCTCCTTATGAACAGTATAGCTGTTATTTTACATATCCTGGGCGAAATGTGTTTTTGCACGTCTGGCACAGAATAGCGTCGCTGTGTAAAATCAGTTTTCGGGACAGTTTAAGAAAATGTCAGTGACACTGTTTATGAGCAGTGGTCCTAAAATGTCTATGTTGAAAATTTTTGACAAAAGTCCATAAATGACTGTGTATAAGCATGGCATTGCACAGTTCCTAAGTACCCTTGTAACTTCAAGAATTTGTAATACTTTCATGCCAGATTTTCAACACTGGCATTTTTTTCATGCCTCCTCATGAACAGTACATCTGTCATTTTCACAGCCTGCTCAAAATGTGTTTCTGCAACTGTGGTGCACAATGGTGTGGTCGCTGTGGAAATCAACTTTGGGACAGATTAACAAAATCATAGCACCACTGTTCATGAAGGAGGTACCAAAATGTCTATGTTGAAAATGTGGCTAGATAAATCCCCAAAATAATTGGGTTATGGACATGTGTTGCTCAGTTTCTATGCATGCTCATGACTTCACCACTTTTTCATATTATCACTCCAGATTTTCAACATTGCCATTTTTATGCCTCCTCATGAACAATACAGTTATCATTTCCCACATCCTGCTCAAAATGTGTTTTCATCCCTGTGTCACCAAATGGTATAGCCGCTGTGCAAAACCACCTTTAGCTAACAAACTTATTATGCTGCTGTTCAAGAGGTGGTGTCACAAAAAGCCTATGCTGAAAATTTGGAGTGAAAATACCAACAAACTCCTACAACATTAGGGTTTCCAACTGTAACACCCCACCCTTTAGAGACTGCAAGGAATCAGGGGTGTGACTTGGGATCATTAGCTGTAATGCTCATGCCATTCCACCCCACCCCCATGCTGCAGCCAGTGACAGGCATCAAGGTGTGCCTTGGACTGTTCGGCTCTAAAGTTCACTCCATTCTCCTATACTGTACCCGTCTCAGCGCTTCCTTATGGAATGGGGTAAGTATAATGCCCAAAGACCCCAAAGCACACCACAACACTTGTCAGCGTCTACAGGGTAGGGTGAGGTAAAATGGCATAGAAGTGTTATAGCTGACACCCCAGGCACACCCCAGTGCCTGTCGGTCTCTGCAGGGTGGGGGTTAAGGCCAGTTCCATACTTCACTGCCATTCCTATTATGCATCTGTAACTCCTGCACTACCAATGCCAATGCCAGCTAGACAACATTCTGGCATTGACAAATGCTTGTTTACATTGAGATAAGGTAAACATATCTGCATCCATGTTTCTTACAAAAAAGATATCTATGCTCATTTGCTCTAATAATTAAAAAACAGCATCCCTTTTGACACCATTTCTAATACTGCATACATTTGTTTATTTATTTATTTTTTATTCAATCTTGGATTACAATACCTTTGAGTGGGAGACCGCCTTTACAAAGACTCCACATCATAAAGGGTGAGTATACATACATTGTGGGTTTGGGAGTATGTAGCTAAGTGAGTAAATATAGACAAAAATACATTGTAAATAGGAAATAGAGATAGTTTTAACACTAGGATAATTCAGGTAACAGTAGCAGCCTATGTGGCATTTGTCAGGTAAAATACAGTAAGCAGCTATCCAGAAAGAAGAGTAGGGGCACTGAGTGGGGGCATGATGACTATTTAGGGAGGTGGGAGAGGAGTGCAGGGTATTGCAGGGCAAAAATGAAGACAATTCAGGGTGAAGACAAAGTAGTAGTAGCGAGGAGATGGTAATAACTTAAAGGTGAGTTAGACTGGGGTCAGAAGTGGGTTTGTGTGGAGTAATTAGAAAGCACAGTCACAGGAGCTTTTCTTCAGTAGGTGTTGTCTTAGCTTGGTCTTGAAAAGCCCCAAACTCTGCATGGCATTATCTTCAGTGCTGAGGTTATTGAGTCAAAGTGGTGCCTGGTAGGCATATGACCTCTTCCCTTGGGAGGTTCTGCAGCGAGGGATGGTGAGAACCTGATGGTCAGAGTTCCTGGTGCAGTGTGGGCCTGTGAATAAGCTTAATAGGCTTGTGACTCCAGGAGGCTGAAGTCTGAGTAGTGATTTTTAGCTAAGAGGCAGGTTTGTTATTGTATACTGTTTTCAAGTAGTAGCCACCGGCTTGCCCATAAAGGTGACGTGTGTGTTAGTCAGGGGAATTGGGTGAGCACTATGCAGGCTTTGTTTAGGGCTACTGCTATCCCTACGTAGTGAGGTGGGTGTAGCTGAGCTGTACATGACCAATCCATAGTCGATAGCGGAGACAACTGTGCTATGGATTGCGGTTTGGAGTGCCAATTGTTAGGCATTTCTTGTGCCTATGCAGGAGCCCAATACTTATGTTGACTGTTTTGGCCACATTCTCAATGTGTTCTGCATAGGAGAGGAACAGTCAAGCGTAACCCCAGGTATTTGAATTGCTCCACTTGTTCAAGTGGAAACCCCAGCGCAGTTAGTGATGTTAAGGGATGCTGCTGGCTAATTTCAATTGTTCCATATGCAAGAGTGTGGCAAGAATATTTCATTACTAAATCAATGCGTCTGCATTATTCTTTCCCTTCTATATGTTTCTTTTTCCTTTCTTTCTTTCTATCATCTTTATCTTCCAGTGATTGTAATGAATGGATGAAGTATCCAAGTCCTGTTCTCCAATATCAGAGTCTCCTCAGTTTTTGTTTTTACCCTGACAGTTGTTCAAATCTGTTTTCCTTGGGAACTACTGTTGTCAACAAAAGGTTTAACTACTCTTTCTGGTGACTGGTTTTGTCAAACATGTGTGTGTGTGTGTGTGTGTGTGTGTGTGTGTGTTGGGGGTGGCATCTCATTCCCTTCTTCTTCCTGAATGGTGGAATCAGTATTTTGTGGTTGTTCTGTCTGTTTGCTGTGTGTCTCTTGTGATTCATTTTCCTTTTCTTGTCTCTCTTCTGTATTGTCTTCAAGTATTTCATCTGCCTCCTATAATTTACTGTATCTGCAGGTGGGTAATCAGTACTGGACAAAGTTGAAGTTGAAGTGGAGGCTCTATTTGTCTCATTCATATGGCTGTGAGCATTTTTTCTGTGCTTGTTTTATCAAAGAATCTTGACCAGCATTATCCTTTCTACTGTTTGCCACCCTTGGGCATTTCTGAAACACATGTCCTAGGGTACCACATAAAAGTTTGACAGTCTGTACTAATGATCATATTCCTGCATAATTTACATCTGGACTTGTCACATGTGCTGCAGATGGATTCTTTCTCCATATTTATAACAAGCTTTGGCTGTCCTGCATAAACACCCCCTCCTCCATCTTTTCCTGGAAAGTTGTTTGGGAGATGCTATCCCAGATTCATCCTGTCTAAGTTTTACTCTAAAATTCCATCCTCCAGCCCAAAAGGATTCTGAGTGTATGACTGGTTCTAGGGCACTTAGGACTTCAAAGCCAGTGATGTAAATCTCCCACATTCACTCCCTCAGTTCAGAACATTATTGTAAGTTGTTTAATCATGGGTTTAGTTGGGGAATCACAAGAAAGGAGACCAGAGTAGGAAACATTTAACTTGACTGTACTTTATCCAAACCCTTCAAGACCTTGTGGAGTGTCAAAACTGGCACTGAAATTGTTTTCCCCAGAAATGTGGATTAGAGCATGAACGTCAGAAGACAGAAAATGCAATGATACTTTTATTAATTTTTGCCCTCATAAGCCCTGTCAGAATGAGAGTCCATGCCTCCTTATACTTTATTCGAACTGTGTTTTGTGGGAGTGCAGGTGCAGTTTTGTCAAATAAGTCTGCATATCTGTGGGGGTGTCTCTGGGTGTAGGTCCATTATTTTTTCCTGGGATTCCTCATCATTAGAATCTCTGTTCTGCTGTCTGTGACTTGCATCTCCAGAGTCAGTGTGAGATTCAGTGGGCAAGGTATGTTCTCTATTTTCTGCCGCATTATCAGTTTCATGTTGCTTGTATACAGTATTTGTTTTGTCTGGTCCAGCAGTAGCAATATGTGATAGGGCAGTATCAGTCTTAGGTCTGATTTCTCATTTACATTTTGTTGTCTGTCTCTATTAACAATATTAGCAGTGCTGACTGTCACTTGCAGTTTACTGTGTGCACTTTGAGCCATGAATATAAAAACAGTGACGCCTTCTGAGTTTGCATTAGAGCAATGGGATCTTTTGCACTGTCCGCTTGAGAAATTACTTTATCTGTGACTTGATTTCCCTTCACGCCTGCTCCGAGGTTCCTTCATTCACTTTGAGTCACTGCCTTCCTTTTTGCAAAAACATATTCAGGCTACTCTGACATTGTGAAATCCCATTAGAAATATCCCAGTCAGGATATGGGACCCACTTACTGGCACTATCTTTCATCCAGCCAGCATTTTGCAGTGCTTTTCAGGCTTTTCAGATGTCCATTCTGTCTCTGGTTCTGGCTCTGATTGTATTCTAAGCACCTCCTTCAACTGAGCTCCTGCAGTTTGGATCCCCATAATAACCTCCAGTCATTTGGCTCCCCAAATCAGCTGAGTCTCTATCAAAATTACTAGAGTGTTTGTCAAATTTTCTCCATTTAGACTCCTTGTTTTTACGAAGTGCAACTTTCCTTCTTAGGTAGCTCTCCTCATCCTTATCTATCTGTGCAGCCATAAATTTTCATCTCTCCAAAATGTATTTTTCCAGCTGGGCTTCTGCATCCTTGATATCTTTGTATGATGTTTCAAACTCTGCTGCCAGGCTGCCATCCTGGTTCTCTGTTTCCATTGCAGTATCACTTACTGCACTAGTTCAACCTTTGCCTGTTTACCAGCATTGTCCTCCTGGATTTCATCATCTGGGAGGAGGGAGGTCAGCACCACAGTCTACTGCAGCATCTCCTCCTCTGCAGCCATCTCCTCCATTCTGGGAATAGGGCCATGGATTCTGTGCTTTGTGACCCTAGGTGTACATGCCTGTGTGGAGACAGAAATAGCTCTATGGCTCATTTTTTCATTATTTAGTTTTTGTTTACTGGGTAAGTCGCTAGCCAAAATTTATTATTTTCAGGCATGACCCAGGAGAGTACAACAGGTAAATACAAACAGGTAACAATTCTTGAGAGCAATTACAGTACATACAGATACGGTTAAATACCATGTCAACATATACTGCATAGGAAAAATATTACATATTACATAAGAGCTGTACACATCAGCAGCAGTAGTATACGAGGTGTAAAGAGTATCAATAACAAGACAGTGCACATATTAGCCTGGTGGCATTGCCCTTTCCTGTGCCACCCATGCCAATTGCAATGGTGCAGGATACTCTCTTCGACACTGTAATGTATAGTACAACAGGGTGCAATTATGAACAGTGCTGCAAAGTGATCACTCTGACCATATACTGTAGCACTACAAAACTGTGACTGTGTATTGGGTACTACAATCATTTTAAAAATGTGAAAAGTAGACAAAATACACACTTTCACATATTTTGTGTATAAACAGTTCAAACTGCATGTTTCCCATATGGGTATTTACAAATATGGAATATGGACAAAATGCACAATCCACAAATTTCCACAATATTCACAAAATTTTGCATGAAAGTGAAATTGACAGATTTGTGAAGTTACAACAACCTAATTGAAAATCAGAGCTCCACTGCCTCACAAGGATGTTTTTAAGCGAAAAAGATGTTCCAGGACTAGAGGGCATGGGATGAAGTTGGAGGGAGGACGATTCAGAGAAACATGAGAAAGAATTTCTTCACAGAACAGGTGGTGGACAAGTGGAACACCCTGCCAGAGGAAGTGGTGGGGCTGAAACAATCACGGGATTTAAGAATGCATGGATAGACATAAAGGATTTCTAGAGGTCAGGGGTAAGGAAACAGACTTCTAGGAAAACAAACTGAACTTACAAGCTCAAATGGGCAGACTGGGTGGGCCATAGGCCTTATCTGCCGACACTGTCTATGTATCTATGTATAATGGGACTTGTGATGTCATACGATGTAATGTATGTATAAAGGCAATCTGCAGTACAGGTTGTAAGAACAGGTTAGAATTACATCTAGCCAATTATTACTGTATTATGTAAGGTATGTTGTCAGCATGTTGAATGAAGCAACAAGTATCTGCAGTTTTAGAAGAAAGGTCTTAATTTAGGACTTCTGAAAGAAATGATGGAGGATACAGTATGGGGATGGGGCAAATAGGTAGCAATGAAAATAATTCTGAAACAGAAAATCATCACATTCATCTATGCAAGAATTTCTTACAGTATTTGAATATTAATACAGTTCAGGAGACACTCATATTGCATAACAGTGTTCTCACATACATGCTTCTGCTGGTGAAGACCACAAAGTAAAGCTAAGCAGCTCAAGTGAGCCCACTGTTACATTGGAAGAGTCTCTGTGAGCTATATGAATATATTGTTGCAGAAGTTAAAAAAACTATTTTTTTAAAATGAATCACACAACAAATGCCCCTTACATTGATGTGAGCACTGTCAGCAAGGAGTCCAATACTAGGGCATTAAGCATGAGATACTCCAATGGAAAAATAGGCGTCTTATGTGTTACTCAAACAAGTGCTCTGATTGGTCAGGAGCATTACATTAAAAAAATCCCATGGTCTATAATTGTTACAGATTTGTGTGTGTTTAATGGAAGTACCTTTTGCAATCTGTTTGATGTGTGTATTAGCAAAGTTGTTATTATGGTCCTGACAGTAATCACTTAAAGTTTGTTAAGAAAAATATCAGTCTGTGAAGATATAATGATTTGCTATTTCTTATGTTCATCTTCACTCATTTTATGTATGTGTTTGAGTGGTAATGGACCAAAGGCAAGGTCCTCATGATTTAGGGATTAATTTGATACAGCTTTTCTCAGTAATGCTCACTTCAGGGGTCCATCTGCAGGCTTGTATTCAAAAGAAATAGAGTAAATCATTTCCAAAGATTTTCTTCAAAAGTAGTGGATATAAAAAAAAATGCATTCTTGTACTATCATAAATTCTTGTCAAGTTATGTTTTACTCTTGAGTATCATAAGTTTGGCTGACTTTTTTTAAACTAGTGGTTCTGATGGATTTCTTTTCTCCTCATTTTATAAGTGAAATCTACCCATTTCAATTTATTGATGAATGAGTACCAAAACAAATAAAAAAAAATTAAAACTGGGCAACACACAGATCTAGTGTCTAGTGGCGTGTAAATTTATTAATTACAAAACATGACTAGCACAAGGGCTGGTACCCCTAAAATCAGCAAATGCAAGAAAGCTGGGCACACACAGGGAACTGCAATGAAATAATTGTTTTAATACAAATAACAGCATGGTCTAAAACACTGGGCTAACACCCTACATATTGACCCAGCAAGTGAGTCTTCCTCAGGGTGGGATTAGCCAACATTTCATATGCCCTTAAACACCCCACAATCCAACACAATCAATTACACATCAGGCAAAGAAATGTTAGAACAAAGTTCTAATTCAAATGCCATCCATTAGATACATAGATACATAGATATTGATGGCAGATAAGGACATCCAGGCCCACCTAGTTTGCCCAGGTATACTACTTATTTGTTGACCAAGGACCCTAGTTGTCCCTGGTAAATCCACCCCTTCCTTAAATTTATTATTTCCTTGTGCCATTCCATGCTGTTTGATCCTGTTTCAGTCCTGGCCCCTACTGCCTCTTCAAGGAGTGCATTATAACCATCCACCACCCTTTATGTGAAATAGTGTTTCCTAATGTTTCCCTTGAATCTGACTCTTCCAGCTTCATGTTGTGGCCTTGTATTTGAGTGTTCTTCTTCTGGAAAATACTGCTATCTGGCACCCTATTTATACTCTTTTGGTACTTGAATGTCTTTATCATGTTACCCCTTTCACTTCTTTGTTCTAGAGTGTACATATTTAGATTTTTAGCCTCTCCTCATTTGTTAAGTGACTCAGGCTTCACACCACTTTCGTTGCCCTCCTCTCGACCCTCTCCATCCTATCTATGTCCATTCTGAGGTATGATCACCAGAACTGAACCTTGTATTCCAGGTGTGGTCTCACCAGTTGCTGAAGAAGGACATCACCACCCTCCTCCAACTTCTCTTGAAACCACTGCCTACACATCCTAGCATTATGTTGGCCCTTGCTACTGCCCCTCACGTTGTTTAGCCATCTTGAGATCATTATATATGATTATACTAAGGTCTCTTTCCACTGTCACCTCCAGTACCTACCCTCCCATCCTGTACTCTGTTCCCTGACTTCTGCTCCTCAAGTGCATAATTTTGCACTTCTTCATTCTGAAGCTCAACTGCCACTCTCTAGGCCACTTCTCCAGTTTGTGCAAATCTCTCATCATTTGTTCTACCCCTCCCAAAGTGTCCACCATTGTATCATCTGCAAATAGACATAACTTCCCTCAAGCTCTTCCGCAATGTCCCCTATAAAACATTTGGACAGGATTGGCCCCAGTACTGACCCTGTGGCACCCCACTGGTCACCCCTCCCTCCCCAATGGAACCCCATTTACTACCACCCTCACCTTTTTCCCACTAACCAATTTTACCCATCTCTCTACCTCTGGACCCACCACTAGGGCTCTTAGTTTGTGCAGTAGCCTTCTGTGGCATGGTGTGAAATGCCTTGCTGAAGTCTAGCTATGCCACATCCACTGCCCCTCCCTGATCTATTATTCTGGTCACCCAATCAAAGAACTCAGTTAAGTTTGCTGACATGATCTTCCTGACTTGAATCCATGCTGTCGATGGTCCTGCAGTTCCTTTGATTCAAGATAACTGACAATTTTTCCTTCAGCGATTTCTCCATTATCTTCCCTTCCACGGATGTCAGGCTAACTGGCCTGTAGTTGCTTGCTTTCTTATTGCTTCTGCCCTTGTGGAGAGTGACTATATCCGCTCTTTTCCAGTCATCTGGAAACACTCCCATTTCCAGTGGTCAGTTGAACAGGACTGTTAAGGGCTCTGCTAGCACTTCCCTCAGCTCCCTCAAGATTCTGGGGTGTGTGCCATCAGGTCCCATGGTCTTGTCTACTTTTGTCCCTGCTAAATCCTTTAATACCCCTCCACTTTGAATGGGCTGGTGTCCACCCCTCTCCAGCTTTCCTTCTCTCCCTGATCCATCCTCCTTCCCCTCCCCTCCACTGTGAACACGGAGGAAAAGTAGATATTTCGGATGTTTGCCTTTTCCGGTCCCCTTTCACTGCCTCCCACCATTATCCCTCAGTCTAACTAGCCCCTCCTTTGCCTTCCTTCTTTTGTTCACATACCAGTAAAGGTTTTGTCCCCATCCTTGACTGATTGAGCTATTCTATCCTCAGTCTCTGCCTTTGATCTCTGACCTCTCTTCCCATATCCTTTTGCTTTTGCTGATATGCTTCTCTATCCCCCTCTGCATCTGCTTGTATCTTTTGAATGCTACCCTTTTTTCCCTGATCTTTCCTGCTACTTCCTGCTCAACCAGAGAGACTTCCCTTTCCTGTTCTTGTTTACCCTTCTATCACAAAGATTTGTGGCTTCTGCTATGGCTTCCTTAATTTTTGCCTATTTTTCATCAACCCTTCCAGATCCCCCACCCCTGTGAGAGTTTCTCCCGAGTCAGCCTCCCATACTCTTAAAGTCAGCCCACCTAAAATCTAGAACCTATACCTTTGTGTGCTTCCCTACTGTTGTTGTCTGCAGTGTAAACCGTATGTTGTGGTCACTCATGCCTGGGCTTCCCTCACTGCCACCTCCCCACTCTTTTACCATTTGTTAAGATCAGGTCTAGTACTACCCCTTTCCAAGTAGGTTCCCTGACTAGCTGTCTCAAGAGTGTCCCATGTATGGAATCTATGATATCTTTGCTCCTGGCAGAGGCCACTGTTGTGGTGCTCCACTCCACATCTGGTGGTTGAAATCTCCCAGCAACAGTATCTCCTTTGTTTGCCATCCTCTGTATTTCCACCACCATAGCTTTGTCCATGTCCACCTCCTGAATGATGGAGCTTGAGTTCCAGAATTTATATAAAAAATTAAATGAATCCAGTGCCCCCCATTACTGCAAGTAAACATGTACCAATTCTATATTTAATCTAAGTAATATATTTTCAACTCAAAGAAACAGAAATTTAAATTAAGTGTGTCCACAATTACTGTAAGTCATGGGGCCAGATATTAAACTTTGCCCTGTGCAAAACCAGGTTTGCACACATGAAGCTAACTTTGCATCAAGGTCACATATTCAAAAGCCCATTTTTGTGGGCACACTTGGTTTGCACAAGGCCAATCAGTGGAGAGGTGCACAAGGCAAAATTATGCAAAGTGGGGCGGGGACCTAAATCTCAAGCGCAGCCCAATATTCAAATGTTGCTCCGCTACAGGGCAGTTTGACAGCCCTCTTGCATGGAGAAAATACAGCATGACTTAAAGTAAGTGTTAATCCAGCACAACTTAGTAGTTGCCAGAGGTAGTGCATTGGCTTCCCCACCACCACCCTAGCACAGTACTCCATGATGTTCAGTGGTGCCCCTGCACTTTGATCCTAATCCTGTTTGAAGTAACATGCAACTGAGATCAGGGGTGGGAGCACTCATATACACCATTTTCTATTTTTTTATTTTAATATGTATAGAGTCCATTTTAACTGGTTATCAACATGTTGGTTTCTCACTAAAGAACTATGTGTGTGGGTGGGGGTACAGTGTTTTTATGAGGAGGAGGTTGAGTATGTGTGGGAGTATGGTGGGGCAGTTGTGGTTATATTGAGGTAGGCTTATATGCAGGTACATGACATAATGATGTTGCAGTGTGTTGGACTCTTACTTCACACACATATGCTATGCACTAATGGTGGAGTGGCTACGTGCCACGTAACGAGGCTCATAGCCGCCTCACCCATTGTGCACCCCATGTGGGATGCACTATGGGAGTGTGCAGCACCACATGCCCGATCCTGTGGCCATGTGAAGAGCAACATGCCAGGGCAGGTGAGGGGCAGGCCAGCACTACATGCCGTGCACTAATGTGCATAGTGCTGGCCGTGGGGGTGGTGCAGAGGAGGGCACAGAGTAAGTCTAGGGAACCCTGCCGCAAGCCCCTGTGCATCCCATGCTACCAACAGAACTCCATTAGACAGGGCAGATAGCCCACCCACCCTGACCACTGCCATCTTCCCTCTCACACATTGGTACAAGGCTCTTACCAGGTGCCCCTCCCACACACACCCGCACTGGAGCACTGGCCTATGGATGCTGCCCTACTCCCCGCATGGCACCACCAGCCAAACCCCACCACTGGTCCCTCCAGCATGTGGTGAGTTACTGTGCCCCACCACACTGCCAACAGACCCCCACCTGGTCTCAGTGACCCACTATGGAGCTGCACTGCAGGAGAGCCAGTGGCTTTGCCCCTTTCACTGCCACAGCTGTCAGCCATGAGGTCTTATGTGGGGCATGCTGCCAAGCATGCCCCACTGTGTAGGGATCCACTGTGCTGCCCAGTCCAGGCATCCAATTGGCTGCCCAGCCAGATCCACTACTCACCCCCAGTCATACTGCACACTGGAGGCAGGACCACAGATAGGTGGCAGTGGTAGTGAATGCCACCCATGCACGTCTACAGGTGCAGAACCGTGGATGGGATGCACATCTCAGGTCATGCTTCCTGCCCCTATGTGCATAGGGGCCTTAGTGAATATTTACTTTCTTCTAACAAGTTTTTTTCCGGGAGGCAATACCATTAGGTTTTATTTAGATTCCTTAGACTGTCGCTTTATTAAATACTGTCACTTTTTGAAGTCTGAACATATTAGGATGGATGATCTCACTCACCTGGGGTCTTGATAGGTTTACTCCCATTGGATAAATACTGTAGTGATTGGTGTAAATAATGGTGTGCTAGGACTCTTGGCTCACATTCATAGTGAATATTTGCTTCCTTCTAACTAATTATCTTCCTGGGAGGGGATGGTTTATTTCCATAGTGTTTTTGATTCCTTAGACTGTTATTGTACATATAATTAATGGCCTTGCCTTTTTCCCATAGAAACCATGGCATAATTTGCCGTTATAAAGGGCGTTTATAACAGCAAACACACACAGTTCCCTCACTCTCGCATGCCCGCTGCAGCTCTTCTCAGACTGCAGTTGCACGTTTTGTTTGTTCTACAGAGACCCAACTGCCATTTGGACTCTGCTGTAAGTACATTTAAAACAGAAAATGTACCACAATGGAAAAACTTATCTTCTTGCTGCTGACTGAAAAGATTTTAAAATAAAATAGAAAACGACCGCATACTGAAAGCAAACGGGACTGTGGAGCACTCCGGAACCTGCATTCATTTTATATGATTGCTGTGGTGAAAAAGCAAACCCAGCATTTATATAAAATAAAATATGGGGTGATTCCATTGGGTTACATTATATTGGTTGGTACATATTGAATCCTTAACATATTAGGATGCATGGTCTCATTTTCTTATGGGTCGTTGGCAGGTTTGTTTTTAATTTGGCTCTTATACTGACAATTTATATTATCTTGTATACTATCATGTTCCAGCACTGAAGATCTTAAGGTTTATGAAACATAATAACTGGTTGAGTGTATAGTTGGGAAAATGTTTCCAGATAGGTTGTATATTGTATAAATATGTAAAATATTTGCTCACATTAGGAAACTCTTCTTTTACCCTCTTTATGCCAAATATAGTACATTTCTGTTATATATTCTTTTCTTGTTTAACATACATTAATATCACATTTTAACATGTACTTAAGTTAGTACTGAATCTAAAGTTCTTGCTTTTCATTACACTGTATTCTAAAGCACACTGAGACATTCATGATTTATGTTAGTAGAGCTTTCTGCTTGAAGTGTCTTGACCTCATTTGGTGACATTTGACCTTCAAAGGCTCCTCAGTTGAAAAAA
Organism: Neoceratodus forsteri; assembly: GCA_016271365.2. NCBI lineage: Eukaryota > Metazoa > Chordata > Ceratodontiformes > Ceratodontidae > Neoceratodus > Neoceratodus forsteri. The sequence continues at coordinate 576,792,817 of CM028134.1, read as the reverse complement.
CTGGTAAAATGTGATTCCACTGATTTTAAACTACTGTAATAGTTTAAATGAGTATTTTAAACCAATTAGAATTATTTCTAGGACTTTTTATGCATGATCTGGGTGTTAATAGTATGGGATTTTCTAAATAATTGTTATAAACTTCAAGGAATGACTTGGCTGGTCTGAGCAGCTTGGGCACTTTGTTCTTTTGTAACATTTAAGTTGGTCAGATAAAACGTATCAAACCATTTGCTTCTGGATCTGTTCTTACAAGGACCAATATGGTGACTAAACTAAATATGTTTGTGGAAACTCTGGTGATGCACCCTGACTCCACCTTCATATGAGGGTCAGCGAATGAGGCAGTGAAATCCTTCCCAACTCATGCCTTCCCTCAGAAAATTTCAATTCTTCAAATCTGACAGGAAGGACTGAATGAAAGAACAAGAGCTGGCAAAAGTCAGTAATGTTTTCCTGCAGGGTTTTGTTTTAGCATTGTTCATTTTGTAGGTGATGAAGTAATAAGCTGATAACAGAACACTTTGGTTGAATACTAATGGACTTAGGTGACCTGTGGAAACATTGAATGCACTGGGAGGTATGGGACTATAGTGAATGTGTTTGGCTGTTCTGTGGGAAAGAGTACATGAGTGAGGAAGGTCTAAGGGTGACAGTGCCTGTGTGTGGAGGATCTGTGAATGGGTCAGTGGGGGATGGTGCATTTGTGCAGGGGTCTGTAGTTGATAGTGAATATGTATGGGGTGTCAGTAGATGGCAGTGTATGAGTGTGGGCAGAATTATTTATTTTAGTCTTTGGTAACTGGGTAAGGCCCACTAGGCACAAGTGCCTGTTTTCAGGGGTGACCTGGGAGCACTGGGTGGTTAAGTGACTTGCTCAGAGTCACACAGTATGCAAGTGGAGGTTGTGAGAATCAAACTCAGGTCTGGTCTGCTGGCTGTATCAAGCTTGTTCACACCTCGTTCCTCTAACCTCTAGGCTATACTACCAGCCACATTGCCATGTGACACCTCATGAAATATGACCTGTACCTCTCCAATATCAACCATAAACAATGGCAGACAGTTAATGTCAGGCATGGTCAAGCTGGGTTACCTGTTAGAAGGGAGCACTGATTTTCAGAGGTTTCCTGAGTGAAATTGCAGGGGTAGTGAAGGCAGTGGGTTAGGAAGGGTGGGAGGAGGCGGGAATGACAGGAGGATTATGGGAAGAATTGAATAATGGAAGATGATTGGATGGAAGGCAAGACTGTGGGAGGGCTTGAAATGACCTATGAAAATTTAGGTCAGAAGGAGAGACCTTCTTTCTGCTAGTTTTCTGAAATTGGATCACTAGCACATCAGTTGACTTAAGTTTGGATTACAGAGACACATGGATGAAGTTCTACAGGTAAAGCTGTTGGAAAGTTGGCTAGGCTGAGTTAATGCTTGATGTTAGGTAGATTTCATTCAAAACTTAATTCTTGGTGGTAGGATACATTAGGATGCAAATATTTCCTGGGTAGGTTTCATAGATGGTGTTCTGTAGATGTACTGATCACTGTGTACTTCATTTAAGGCAGGAGATAGCCAGGTTTGGGAGGTTATGTAGATTTCATTTGAAAATTTATTTTTGATGGTGGGATTAAGTAGGATGCAAAGTGTTGTTGGTGTGTTTCATAGATGGTTCTCAGAAGATTTATTTATCACTGTGCACCCTGTTTGGAAGGCGAGGATAGCCATGCATGTAGAAGGATTCCATCAGTTGGGACCTGGTGGCTGAGTGCAGATGATCAGAAAATGGAGAATGCGGGGCACAGTAAAACAGAGAAACATGGCAGCATAGAGGCAGAGAGGAGGGGTTCTTTGTTCCTTTGTTTAGTGATGGTGATTCTTTCTGCATGGTATAAGTAAACTGGGAAGCTGAAGGAACAGGATGGTTTAATTAACAACAATAAAAATTAATAAAGAAGAAGCCTACATTTCAGTTTCCAGCATTTTCATTGATCCCAGAAAGGCTCCTAGGTGGGAGAGCAGTTAATCATATCGCATTGGAGGATGAGGAATTCACCATGGAGAGTTTCCATTTAGAGCTAGCCAGAGGCAGTTTTGATTTCAGCAGGCACTGATCTGTGATTTGAACCTCACAAGTCAGCATCTGTCATCACTGGGGCTGCCGCCTTTGAAAGATATAGTCATGGCAGTGGCAGCCTATCCGGTTTATGCATAATTGTATTTTCTGTTTTTCTACTGGGGATGGGAGCCAGGTGACCAGGCAGGGTGAGGTTGAGCAAGGGACCGGAACATATCAAAGGGTAATTTTCTTGGTGGTAAAGTGAAGGCATGTTGGGCGGGGCAAGCATTTAGCAGTGGCCATTTGAAGGAAGCCCATGTGGCCAGGGTGCGGCTTGCAAGATGGTAGTCATGAATGCATGGGGGCGAAGTAGGGTGTCTTGGGATTAGGAATGAGAAGGCATTTCAAACAAAGAATAATAAAATAATATTAAAATGAAAATAAAAGCATCTGCTTAGACCCTGCAAGCCCTATGGAAATTCTCCTGCTAAGAGCAATCTTGGCACAAGTGTAAATTAGAAAAGTGGATGCTTGAAGGAAGAATAACATACACATGGAAAGAGTGACAGAATCAGTTAAAACATGATGGAACTTTCTAGGAACCAGAAAGCAGATTTGAACTGTCATTATATAACCCATTTCACAGCAAGCTATTTGCACTTCTACACTGATGAGTTTCTGTGTTGGTTGTGCAGGCTTGGTGTAGGAAAGATATGATGTAAGAGGTACCAGGTTCAAGTCCCTAAAGTTCATGTTTGGAAAATGAGGCACAGGATTAAAATTTTGGATATCATATGAGCTAGGCTATGATAACGTGCATGGGCTATGGGAATATGATTTTGGGAGAAAAATTTGACAGGACTTTGGGAAATTATTGGTAACAATCAGGTGCAGCTGTATTTGGGACACTGCAGGGGAACAGGCCAGTAGGGTTGGTTCTGGCCTACAGAAGGAGTTACAGTCAATGGGGGTATGGCAGTATCCTGGCAGAAATGATATGCCTTGTTTGGAGTTTGGTCTATAGGAATGGCACCCAAGAGGAAAGCAAACAAAGAGGATCTGGAAGCAACAAATCGATGAAACTTGCAACAAAATTGGTAAGACAGGTTCAGGCTCTACTGGATGAGGTGAAAAGATGGGAAAAAATGAAGAAGGATGGGAAGAAGAAGGTGCCAGATGAGGAGAAGGGAATGACAGAAAGCAGCCAACCCAGACAGGGGCTGAAGGTGCTAGAAGCCCAGGAGTAAGGACACATTGGTGGACTTGATGATAGATGGGAGCCTGAAGGAATATTTGGAAGGAATGATTAAAGAAAGAGTAAAGAAAGAGTTAGAAGAAATGGAAAAGGTACTGCAGGAACTAAAGGAAAGGTGGACAGGCAAAGACAGAGGTGAGGGTGAAGGGAAAGGGGAGGTGAGGCACCTCAGGAACTATACTGGGGGACCATGTGGAAACAATCATTAAAAGAAAAAGTATGGAAAGAGAATATGTAGATATATTTGCACTGGTGAACAAGGAGGCAGCCAAAAATAGGAGAGGGAAAAGTTGGGAAGTCAGAGATGGCAGTGATGATAGCATTAGTGGGAAGACAGTAGAGGAGAAAAGCTTCAAGGGTAGGAACACAGAGGCATGGCTGCTGGGTTTCATACACTTCAGTGCAATTATGATACAGATGCAACCTGAACTAGCCATACCCTGTTTACATATTCTGAAATTATTCAAGAGGTATATAAGATGAGGGTATATGGGTGGCTAAAATATGATGAAAAGTTCAGGCAGAGGATGGCTTCCCATGAGGATGTTCACTGGGACACCAGGCATGCAGATTTATGGCTTCTGACAATGACAGGGCACATGGGAGGGGTTTGAGGGACCAAAGGTGGGTGGGAAGTCAGGTAAAACCTGCTGGGGTTAAAATAAGGTGACTTGCAACTGGACAAACTGTAAATTTAGGTACATATGCACAATGTGCACAGGCCAGTATCCAATGTCATGGTGAAGAGCTAGATTCAAAACTAGACCTTTGGTGGGCAGCCCTTTCGAGGGAGTTTTGGTGGCTCGGGTGTGTGAGACAGGAAGGTAGGGAGGGTTTAACAGGAGAGGGCATTTGATTCAGGAAAAGGAGGCCAGTTTTGAAGGAACTACAGAGTAAGTTGGCTGCAGCTCTGGCAGCCATCTTCAGTGAATTTCTCACACAAACAAGGTTCCAGAGGACTGGAGGAGGACACATGTAGTCTCTCTCCACAAAAATGGTAGCAGGGAGGAGGCAATAAACTATAGGCCAGCCAGCCTCACCTCAGTGGTTGGTAAGATTATGGAGGCACTGCTAAGGAAAGAATTGTGGAATACCTGGAATCCAGGACCCAGGATCTGATACAGCATGGATTCACAGTAGGAAGGTCATGTCAACAAATCTGATAGATTTTTGACTTATTGACAGAGGAGGTGGATCGTGAGGAGTGGTAGAGGTCACTATCTCGATTTCAGCAAAGCCTTGACACCGTCCTGCATAAAAGACTAGTGAACAAGTTGGGTGGCATGGGTGTGGGACACAAGGTGGGAACTGAGTTAGAAACTGGTTAGGGGATAGGAAGCAGAGGGTGGTGGTAAATGGGATCCAATCCAAGAAGAGGGGTGATCACTTGGGTATCTCAAGGATCAGTCCTGGGATTAGTCCTTTTAATGTCTTCAATAGTGACATTGCAGAGGCGCTGGAGAAAGGTTTGCCTGTTTGCCGATGACACAAAGATCTGCAACAGGGTAGACACTCCGGATGGGGTGGAAAAATGAGGAGGGACCTAGAAAAGCTGAAAAATGGTCCAGGTATGGCAATTGAGGTTCAACGAGAAGAAATGCAAAATCATGCATCTAGGATGCAGAAAGTAAATAATACTGTATTTCTATTTTGGTGCCCAATCCCAGAGGCTCTGGGTGCCATTACAGTCAAGGCAGTTATGGACAATACAAAACAATATTCTTACATTACTAACATTCAGATAACTATAAAGTTCAAGTATATCTGCAGAGAATTACACATCATCATAAAATGCCTTCTTAAAAGATAGATCTTCAGGCCCCTTCAAATGCATTCACCATTGGGGCTGCCCTTAAAGATCTTGGCAGCAAATTCCAGAGGCTGGGCTACCACCTCAAGGAGTGATCCCCAAGGTTTTCAGCCTGGACCTCGAAATCACCAGGGGCCCTTGGTGAAGGAGCAGAGGAACATACTGGGATGGCTGGAGTTAGGAGGTCAGACAGGTAACAAGGGCCCAGGCTATATATGACCTTATAAGTGGTAAGCCCACCTTGAAGATGACCGTCTACCTGACAGGCAGCCAGTGCAGATCCCGCAGGACAAAGATCACATGGCAGGACTTTGGTAAGCCCACCAGCAACCTGGCCATTGCATTCTGCACTACCTGCAATCAGCAGAGGTATCTCCATTGACCCTGAAGTACAGAGCTTTGCAGTAGTCCAGCTTAAGTCACAAAGGCATGTACCAGTGACAGCAAGTCTTCAGGCGGAATCAGGGGTTTAGTTTGGGTGACATTCCTTAGATGATAAAAACACTTTTGACGAAGATGACACCTGGACTTCAGAGTCCTTCTAATATCAAGGATAACACCACATTTTTTACCCTGGGGGCCGTCAATGGTATGGATCCCAGGACCAAACCTGTTACCACCCTGAAGCCTCCCCATCATGCCATTGACCAGGCTTGATCAGTAGTACTTCTGTCTTATTGGGGTTCAGTGTCAGCCAATTAGAGGACATCCAATCCTGAATCTCAGCCAGGCCCTTATTAAGCACTTCCATGGCATTTCCAGTTCCAGGGCAAATGACAATACAGCTGGGTGTCAACTGCATAGCAGTGAAACACCAGACTGTATTGTCTAATGAAGCTCTCCCAGGGCAGCATGTACACAGTGAACAACATAGGTGAGAGGATTGAGCCTTGAGGTACTCCACATGACAGGGGCTTCAAGGAGGAGGAAAAATCCCATCACCACTCTTTTGCCTCCTGTTGGAGAGATGGGACTCAAACCACTTGATGCCTATTCTGGTGAGTCCAGCATAGACTCTAAGGTGATCCAGTAGCACAATTTGGTCCACGGTGTCAAATGTTAAGGAGAGCTCAAGGAAAATGACAACTGACCACTCTCCTGCCCCTCACCCTGAGGAGGTCATTCTGCACCCGAACTAATGCCATCTCAGTGCTATGCCTAGCTTTGAAGCCAGACTGGAATGGCTCATAGACATCAAAGTTGAGAGGTGTGTCTCAAGCAGCAGAGCCACTACTTTTGAACAACCTTACCTATAAATGGGAGGTTGGAGATAAGTCTATAATTTGCCAGAATATCTAGGTCGAGCGATTGTTTCTTCAGAAGGTGTCTCACCAGTGCCTCCTTCAAGACACCAGGAAGCACCTTTCTGAGACAGAGCACTGGACTATCTTGGCAAACTCTGAACCAATGAATTTGGCCCCTCCCAATAGGAGATGGGTCAGGCCTGGGTCCAGTTGCAGTAAGTGGGCGCAGCTTTGGAATCTCTAACAACTGCCGCCACTTCAACTGGCTGAAACTCCCCTAGACAATAGGAATGTCTCAGCTTGAACCAGGCCGACTACTGTGGGACACATTTTGTCACACTGGTGAGATCCCAGCCTGAATGGGGGCACCCTGTCTGAGAAGAATAGAGCAAACTTTTCACACAATGTGGTCAAAAATGCTTTTTGGTTGTAGACAGACTGGACATAACAGCTTGTCCACAGTCCGAAATAGCTGAGCTGGTCTATTCTTCCCAGCAGCAATCTCCTGGACAGGAATTCTGCCTTCTTGCAGTTGATTGCCCACTGATAGCCATTGTAATGATTTCTCAGGACCAGACTGTCCTGCATGGACCCGGTCCTCCACCAGCAATGGTTCAACTTCCAATCCTTGGTCTTCATCTCCTTGACAGCCCCATCAAACCATGGGGGGTCTCAGACAAGAAGACCCGAGTGGTATATGGACCTGTGCAATGGCATTGAGTACCTTGGTAACTGTCCCATTATAGGCTGCCATCACTTCACCCATGACAATCACACACAGGCAGTACTCATGCCAGAAAAATCCATTACCACCAAAAGTCCCTCTTAGGATAGTTCCCTTAAAGGGCGATAGTAGAAACCTTTCAATGAGGGGGATCTCAGACAGGGCCCCAAACAAGAACTCCACTATGCAGTAATTGAACCAAATGACCTGATCAATCTTGATGTCAGTAACATCAAGCCCTGGTGAGATACCAAGTCCAAGATGTGGCCGTGTTGGTAGGTTGCAGAGGTAATTACCTGTCAGGCCCAGATATTTCATCATCTGGAGGAGTTTGTAACCAAAAAGCGAGGCTTCCTCATTGATCCAGGCATAGAAATCCCCAGAATAAACCATCTTGGGGACTCTAACAGTGAAAGTGCAGGTAAGCACTCCCAGTAAAATTGAGTGCTGACAAATGCAAAGAAGCAATGAAAAAGCAACAGCACTCAGGGTTTGCAATAAAAGTATAATTTACTGAAAAATAAGTGTATAATTACACAAAGAAATTGGAAATATAACATAAGGTCTAAATACCAGAAAAAGCAGCCCAGTGCTTGAGGTTACAAGAATCTCTTCTTCAGGGGTATGGCTACCAACACATTCCAGCTAATTTACAGTGATATGCAGCAAGTGTTTACTCATTATTTCATTAAAGTCAGCAAGAAATTTCCATGTGCAATTATTTGATTATCATAGATCACTAAAGGAATACTGGTGCTCTGTCAGCTCACAAAGCTCAGGACATGCACTTATTTCAATTCAAATTACCCTATTGTGAACATCCTGAGCTGCTGGCAGGCACTGCTAACCAGGATCATCCAATCTAAAGTGCTCAATGTACTTGAAAAGATATATGAAATCAGTATTTAATTATAAACACTTCAAATTAAAACAATTTCAATTTGACTTCATTTGTCTCTCTTTACTGTGAGCAGTGCAATGCTATTCTATACCAAAATATTTTACATTATTCAGGTACAACATCAAGTTTATTTAATGCTTATTAATAAGTAAAACTAGTATTAGCATTCTCATAGGCACCTATAGATATGATCTCCACTCCATAATGTCATTGAAACCATTTGGTCTCAGGGTCTGAAAGGTACCTAAACACGCAGTTTTTAAAACTGCACATTCTAAAATCTGGCTTCATTGTGAGGTAAAGTGAAGGCTGCTGTTTACATTTATGCTAAAACTGCATTTATATAAATTACATAAATGCATTTTCATAGCTTTTGAAAAATGTAAACATAAGCCATTCACTTTCAAAAAACAGCATGGTTTCTCCCTAAGAAGTCTGCCAAGTGTGTTAAGTAATGAGTCATGATGACATCATTGGAGTCAGAGACAGAAATCCACATATATTTCTATAGTGCTAACTAGTTCTTCTTTCCTCTTTGTTTGAATTGTTGCACCAGAATGATCAACTCCATGTATTAACTCATGGATTATTTTGATCATTACACATGTTAGGCTATGATTTTGTTCATTTTGTTTAACTTGCAGAAAATGTTTTGCAATCCAGCTGACTTTTTCTTTGGCAAACTGCATTACAGTACAACACTTCAAATGCCTGATGATCTAGTGATTAAATGAGGCATGGAATTTTGTTTTTGTTAACCAGGAGAGACACACTAAGCTGAAAGCTTGTTTACAGGTGTGGCCTAACAGCACAAGAAAGTTTAGTGACTTGCTTAGGGTCACACAGTAAAGTACCGGTCTTGTTCAGTTCCAAAGCTCATGCTCACGTGTTAATCCACAAATAGGGCTTTCTTTTTCCATGTGAACCCCCAGCACCTAGATTGCTTTCTGTTGAACACCCCACCATCCATACCCTGTCCTTAGTACTGTGGGGCCGCATATGAGCTTACGGTCTCATGAAGAGAATTATCACACCTCAGATTGTAATCTTGTACCTCAGAAAGTTGTGCACACCAATACTGATACGCATCATCAGCTGGCACTGTTAACAAATGCCTCCCAAATTACTCTCCAGTCCACATTCTCAATGTTTGACTTCTACTCCCACAGTAAACATTGAGTGGATCACCACCCTCTGCACAGTGAAGGTAGTATGTACAGTTCCCTGTTGTGTTTTTCCCACCTCATTAACCAACAACCAGGTCTTCCTGGAGGACAAAGCAATAAGCATCATGACCCACCAAAAAACTGCTGTTCATGCCCTCATAAGGGCTGCACTTACTGTACAATGGATAACAATATTATTAGCAGGAGGCATACTAATACCTTGAGTGAATCCACCTGACTTAGAGTGTCAGCCTATTCCTTTACCTGTGATCTGCAGAACCCTGCAGGACAGCTCCCAGCAATTCTTCTCAATACTTTTCTGTGCTCCACTCCACAATGTGAGTTGGCTGGCTACCACCTTCCAAATCTTGAATGAGCTTTCTCTACACAATTCCCTCAATACTGTCCCAACAAACGTCAACATCACCCCCGAGGTAATCTCCCTACACTGAATTCAAGTAACGGTTTAGGTGCAGCCCTGCCACTCTATTTTATCACTGGCTACTCTCATCCACAGTCAGGTAGTGATCATGATGCTGGCAGACCACATTTCAGATCTCACAGTGGTCTGCTCAGCGTCCTCCTTCATGTCTTCAACTAACCTGCATATAGCTGTGCCCTGCTGGAATGGCCTCTTCCAGTTCCTCTCTGGTTTGTTCTTCTCACCTGCTCCCACACCACAAACTGGTGAGTTCACTACCCTTCCGCATCATAGATGTGGTTAGTACATTTCTCCCATGTTATATTTACATATTAATAATAACATGATCTTCTGGTAAGCCAGGCTGTTGTAGCATAAGGCACAAGTGGAAACAATAGGCTTTCCTACCCATATAAGATCTAAGCCAGGTATGACTGATGTGCATAATGATGTGCACACCCATCATTTAATAGTTTCTAATCAAAGGTAGCCTAGATCTTTTAAGGTAGGAAAGCCATCATTCCTGTTCCTTGCTGCTATGACCTTGACTTACTGAACAGATATGTTTATATTTGATATGTCAAAATAAAACGAGGACTGTACTACTTGCATTCATGATGCAGAAGGGTGATGAGCACACCTGTTTTTGGTGTGAGGAGGACTAGTGAAGAATGAATACCAGAGGGGGACTGAGAAGGCACTCTTGCAAGTACTGCTATATTCAGGAAGGGAAGACAGAAGGAGAGAAATATGAGTGATTACTGTGAGAAATAAGATGTGGGGCTACCAGCACCTTGATCACTACCTGACCCTGTTGTCCTGGCCAACATTCCCTTCATATAAAACCAGTTCATGCAATTGTCCAAGGCGTGTGTGGATATTAATGCATGAAATGGCTGCCACTACACATTCAGTCACTTCACTACAGTCTAGTGTTGCTTATAAAGCATTTTTGGATACAATGTGTATGAAAACCACTATATAAATGATGATTCTTCTTCTTATTATTATTATTATTTCCCATGGAAAAGAAGAAAAGACAAGCATATATTTGAGTTTGAGGAAGTATGAACTCTAACATTGGACTGCACAAGAACTTTGGTACAAAAAGTGGCGGCTCTAGGGGTGGTGAAGAGTGTGGCTGCAACCCTGCCCCCAACATAGTAAAGTACCTGCTTGCTGCTGCTGCATTTTACTTTGTTGAAGAAAGCTGAGTAATTGATTGTACAAATGTTTACATTCAAACTATGGATTGCATTTGTAGGTTCTGTCAAAATGAACTAGAAAAGAATAATAGCAGAAAATATAAAGGTTTAATAAAATGTTAAAAAGTGCATATTAAGCATACACACCAACCCAACACCTATTGTAGCATCCTGGATCCACCATAACCACTAGACCACCAGGTTATTCAAGATTTGTACTGCACTGTGGTTTGCAACAGAAAGTTGGTTGGATTAAAGCACATTTTCAGCATGTTAAAGTAAACAAAATGAACAGAACCATAGCCTAACATGAGCATTATATAGAACAATGCACATGGTTTTGACCATTGGGTGAAACAATTCTATACAAAGGGAAAAAAGAACTATTTAGCACTATAGAGACATATATCTCTCTGACTTTGGCTCCAATGATGTCATCACATAACACATCTGGTGGCCATTTATGAAGCTGGTAAGACAGTTTTTGAAATTGGAAGGCTGATTTTACAATTTTCAAATGCTCTGGAACCACATTTAGGTAAATTATGTAAATGTAGTTTTAGCATTAATGAATACAGCAGCCTTTCCTTTAGTCATCTACGAGTCAGATTGTTGAATAGTTTGTTGTCAAAATGTTGTTTAGGTATCCTTTAAGGCATAAGATCCATCTAGATTCCTTTTGATCCCAAATTTTGTTTCTATCCCCATATTCTGATGTAAAGTGAATATGGTCAATTCCCATATAGTGTACCACACGTGCAGTGATAACATGGACATTTCTCAAATGATTTGCAGCCAGGTGCAAGGTGTCTTTTCTCCTTATTGCTCTGTACTTCTCCTGCACATGTTCCTTAAGCTTCCTTGTTGTTTGGCCAATGTAAACATGGCTGCAGGAGCACCACAAAGCATAAATAATGTATGTGGTGGTGCAAAATATAAAATGATAAATGTGTACTACCCTTACTCCTTTTTTGCTAGGATTCATGAACGAGTTTTCCTGTTGTGCATGTTGACATGTGATACAGTTTTATCATGGGAAAAATCCTTTAGGTTTAGTTGCTAGCAAACCAATTTGTGTCCTGTTTCCACAGAACTTGCTATGGAACAGTAAATTCAGAAGGTTTTGCCTTTACGGAAAGTTATCAGCAGTCTGTTTTCCCAGATTCCCTTTAGATCTTTGTTGGTGCTTAGCAAATGCCTGTGTTTTTAATAATAGTGCACATATCCATGGAGGCAGGGCCATAAGTGGATACAAAGCAGATTTGTTCAGGACCCTGACTTTGCTTCCCATACTCTAAGAGGGAATTTCTGTCTAGTGCATTCACTTTCTGAAGTGCTTATAGAAGCACTTTTTCTGAGTAACCCCTATTCCAGAGCCTAGGGAATAAACCATCTTTTGCCCTGATAAAATCTTTTTGACTCTTTGGAGCTGTTCCTCTTTAAACGCACTAGCTGATTGCAAAGCAGACTTTCTATGAAGCGCTTAGGATGTGCACTGTGGGCAAGTAGGATATTATTGCCCACGTGCATTTCTAAAACCAGTGATTTGAATCCTTCCACCAGGGCCAGCTTCCAAGAAATGTCTAGAAAATCAATCCTGTTGCTATCTGATTTTGATGTAAAACAGAGACCCACTTCATTCAATTAATATATGTCAGGAAGATGCTAAATCATCACTGGAGCCATCCCAAATGATCAATATATGGGCCAGCTGTCAGGAAGCTAATTTGTGCTGCCATTTTAATTTTGCTTTATTTTTCTTTCTGTTTGTTCCCTTTTAAGTTTACTTTTGTAATTTTCATTGTTTCTTTTTCGATTGCTTCTCATGTTGTTGGAGCATCTTTTGCTATTTTAACGCCGTTTTCATGACTCATCGCCTGCTTCCTGAATTGGAAGTTTTGGTGGTGGGGGTTGAGCTGCAGTTCAATTCTGGTCCGGGAAGTTTCTGGCTTTATGATGTGCAGTCAGACTCCTGGTTGTGAAGAAACACACAAGGAAAAAGGGGTTCATTATTCTGATGCTTGGTCTCCTGGATGCTGGAAACTGGTCAGAGGATTTTGGATCCTTCTTCTGCCTATTGTGGAGGAAGAGAGTGGAGCACTGGGAAGAAGGGTTTTGTGCCCTGGTCTGAGATAAAACTTGGTTGTGTGACAACCGGGATTTGTGAAGGATCTAGCTCTTGAAAGCGAGCTCCAAGGTCAAAGTGTAGAGTTAGCCAACAGAGGAGTTTATAGATCTGGTTGTGGAACTGAGTCCGAGAGGGCCACATCATGGGTCTCAATATTGAACTTGGCTGTGTGACTGCTTGTGTCTGCCTGTATAATCTGGATCTTTCGTTTCGGAGGTGGTTCTTACCTGGAGGGATACTGGGCCTGGCTTGGAGTGAACTAGTCTCCGTTCGAGGGATTATTGTGGCCTTGCAGTTGTGGGTGTCCGCTAGCTAGAATTTATCTGCTTGGAAGGAGGCGGCCCTGAACAGGTTGGGAGGCAGCCAACAGGTTTTCTATTCTCCATGGCCCCTGTTGGGCCTACCAGTGGGTTGGTCTAGGAGGGGTGCCGAGGTTGCAGGGCAAACATCTCTGGCTGTGGTCCCCACAAGCAGGGCTCTCTCCTGACTGATGAGCAAGACTTCAACCTTTATTGGAATTGCGGAAATCCCATTTCATGGAATCCTGATGAGACAATAAGACAGCAGCTTAACAGGCAGACTTTTAATCCTTTATGTTCTTTGTTTACTGTTGGGCAGTAAAAGTGCCATGTCCTTTAGGGTGTCCCCAGGTAATGAGAGGACCTGGGGCACCATTTACCTCATTACCATCATACGTTATTCAACATTACTTTATGAACTTGATACATCCAGTGAGAGGAAGTGTACCTAAGTACTCAAATTTTATTTTCTGTATTTAACAGCTTAAGTTTGCTCATACTGTTTTTATTTTATTTTGTGAGCTGAAGTTCTAAACTGTGACCTCTGGTGTCTTCTATATTACCTTTTCCTCGGACTTATATGTCCACTTAGATTAATCTCATCCATTTGAGGTTGTGTGCTCTGATGGTAATATCAGAGCATTGTGGAAGGTTTTTATAGTGTTTAAATGTTGTTATTTTAGTGAATTCGTAGGGTGGGTGTGCTTCCCTAGTCTCTCCTCCCAGTGTGAGCATGTGTGGAGTCTCAGGAAAACTATTGGGGTTTGTTTTAATTTGGGAATTTATTTGATTATAATTTTATTGTATTATAGAGTTGCTTTGGAGGGAGGTTTGTTAATTTTGCTTCCCTGAGTCTCTCCTCCCAGTGTGAGCATGTGGGAGTCTCAGGAAAATTATTAGCTTTGTTTTAATTTTGGAATTTATTTGGGAGTTTAATTAGTTATCTAACTAGGAATTTGTTCAGGGTGTTTGATATTATTGGGTCTTAGTATGTATAGGAGGCCTGTTCCCAAGGTCATGCACTATTCGTCCTCCACTCTTCATGCCCTCTGCCCTTTCTCCCCTTCCATTACAGCTATCGACATACCAATGCTGTAGAGCATTGGGTATTGCTGTAGAGGAGAGGAGTTGGGGATGTGAACAGTGGAGGTCGAATGGCGGAGCCATCATATTGGTTAGTGAGATCCAGAGGATGCTGCGGTGAAATGGAATCTGGAGCAGGGTCCTTCTTGTCTGGTTTCCATGCCATGGGCACCACCACTACCGGTGGGCAAGCAATTTGTGCAGCTCCAGAGGCCCGTCCTACCCGAGCAGTGTTGTGCAATGCCAGATCCATTAAAAACAAGACTGCAGTTATTGCAGATCTTGTTGGGTCGGTGGATCTGGCATGCATTTCAAGACCTGGCTGGATGAGAATGCAGGCCCTATATTACAGGCCACTATTCCAGCGGGTACTTGGTGTTACACCACCCAAGATTGGACCGATGGGAGGGGTTTGCGGTCTGTTTCAAGACCAAACTGGGCCTCACAAGTGTACCAGTTGAGGGCTGAGTCATTTGAGTGTACTATAGTAGCAGGTGTGGGTTGCAGAATCGCTTTCATCTATCATCCACCAGGTGATGAGAAGCAGTTTTGAAGGGAAGTAGTGGACTTCATGATCGACATAGCTGATGGTCCTGGGCAACTTCAATGCCTGGGTCAATGATGAACTCTCTCAGTTTGGACAACACTTCCTCCAACTGATGATATCTTTGGGCCTTACATAGCTGTTACTTCTGCCACTCATAAAGGTGGTCACTCTCTGGACTTAGTCTTCCTCCTGGGGATTGAAGCCTTTGATTTGGGGTGGAACCTGTCAGATGGTCCAATCACTACACTGTGGAGTTCAGTTTTGCCCCTCCCTTCGTAGACCTACCTCTGTGGAGATGGTCAGGTACCACTTTTGCGTGATGTAAGCTCTGAGGGCCTGGCAGTGGTGCTTGACCAATCAGAGCTTTCTGGAGTGGGCAGTGATCCAGATGCCTTGGTTTTGGCCTATAACTAAGCCATCTCCTTGGCTCTGGATTCAATTGCTCCTGTCCATGTTCATCCTCTCCCCTTTGCTTTCGGTCCCCATGGTTTGATGGGACTTTGAGGGAGATCGCGACAAGGATGAAGATTAGAGCACTGCTGCAGAGATCTGCCCTTGCTGCAGACCATCTTAGACTGATGGAACATTATCAAGTCTAACATTTCGCAATCTCCTGTAAGAAGGCCGAGTTCCTGTCTAGGGAGATTGCGGCTGCTCAGGGCAGACCAGCTCAGCTGTTTCAAACTGTAGCGAGACTGTGCAACCCAGCCTGTCTGCAGGTTTGAAGAGCCTTTTCACAAGTTGAGTGTGAAGAGCTTGCTCGCTTCTTTGTGGCTAAGTGGCCGACATCAGGGTGGCAGTCCAGCCTATATCCTCTATGGGAGAAGCTGTGGATTAGCACCGGTCATGGTCCCTAAGTTTCCTGGAGTTCCTTTGACCGGCTGGGTTCATTGATGTCATGTGGATTGTCCAGGGTATGCACCCTACATGCTGTAGTTGGATCCTGGCCCAACTTCCTGATAAAGGGTTGTTGTGATATTTGGCCTGGTCCTAGCATGGATAGTCTGGTGCTCCTTGGAGATGGGTAAGATCCTAACTCCCTGAAGGAGGCAGTGGTAACGCCCTCCTGAAAGCTTCTCTGGACCCAGACTGCCATGCTAACTACAGACCAGTCTCTAACCTCCCTTTGTGGGAAGGTGATTGAGAAAGTAGTGGCCATACAACTGGAGAACTATTTGACCATCCATGACATTTATGAACCACTCCAGTCTGGTTTTGAAAGAGGCATAGTACCTTGATGGTGCTGGTTCGGGTGCTCAATGATCTCTTGATGGCAAGATATCGAGCGCACTCCATCTTGGTTCTTCTCAATCTCTCTTCAGCATTTGACACTGTGAACCATGGGGTACTTCTCGAACACCTGAGGTTCATCTGTGGCCTGTCTAATACAGTCCTCAGGTAGTTTAGATCTTTCCTCACAGGCAGAACTCGGAGGGTGGTGTTGGGGATTAATTCCTTCGGCCCAGTGTCTCTGTCTTGTGGGGTTCCTCAGGGTTTGGTGTTGTCCCCATGTTTTTCTCAGTGTATATGCTACCCTAGAAGACACTGTAAAAGGTATGGGCTGAGGTTTCACTGCTATGCTGATGATACCCAGCTCTACCTATCTTTGCACCTGACCAGGATAGAGCCTCTCAGTATTTAACAACTGCCTTACTGAAATCCAGTACTGGATGAATTCAAGCTGGCTGAGGTTGAACTAGGAGAAGACGGCGGTGATGGTTGTGGTCCTGGGTCACTGGATAGAGGGGATGGGAGCTGGTTTGCCCTCAGGACTTTTCTGGGTGGCATCCAGCTCCTACCTCTGAATGGGTGCAGAACCTGGGGGTGATTTTGATGACGGACTGACACTGCGATTACAGGTGCTGGCAGTTGTCAAATCATCCTTTACCATCTGAGGAATATCTCCAGGATCAAGCACCTAGTTCCGTCCAGTGATCTGTCTACATTGGTCACGCCTTTGTGACCTTGTGCCTTGATTACTGCAACTCCCTGTACCTAGGGCTACCAGGGTTGATATCCGCCATTTGCAGCTCGTGCAGAATGCTGCAGTCCAGTTATTGACAGGTACTTCTCATGCCTGTCATATTTCTCCAGTCCGCGCTATCTGCACTGGCTGCCAATACAGTGGTGGATCATCTTTAAAGTCGGTCTTCTGACTTATAAAGCCCTACGGACTGGGCCCAGACTACTTGAAAGAGCTCCTGGTACCTTACTGCCCTAGGCGATTGCTCTGCTAGGTGGATGAAGGGTTGCTAGAGATTCCGAGGTTTCCTTATAATCTTGGCGGTCCATGCTTTTATCTTTGTGTTCCTCCTGGAATTCTCTACCATGTCAATTTCAGCAGTGTGTCCATGGAGGAATTTGAAAAGGCCTTAAAGACCCATTTATGGTCAAAGGCTTACCCCGATGATGATTTTATTGTATTTTATGAATTCAGCTGTTATTGGGTTGTGTTTATTTTACTGTTTTATGTAGTTGCTGTAAAGGCGCCTTGGTTTTAGGAAAGGCTTTGTATAAATAAAGTTTTATTATTATTATATATCATTAATGAAGTGAAAATATTTAATAATACATTTTAGATGGATTTTCCTGTGGTCATAGATTGCCCCTCCTTCCACCAACACATGAAAAGGTTGGCATATGAGGGGCAACCGATGACCCACCACTGTTCTGCACTTCTGCCAATAAAACTTTCCATCAAAATGAAGAAAGCGCTTTAAGATGAGATCCAGTGCCAGGATTAAAATGTAACTGGGTATCTATAAAAGAACTTTGTTAGTTTCTGTTTTACTGCATCTATACCCTTTTCATGTTCAATAATGGTATAGAGTGATGTGACATCCACTACCAACCACATGTATGAACTGTTCCATTCAAATTCCTGCATTTCTTGCAAAACTGATGTATTTTTTATATAGATTTTACCTTTGCCACCTCCATTGGAGATAGCAATCCATGTATGCTGCTAGTGACTCAAATAATGACCCATTGCCCAATATGATTGAGCACCCAGGAGGATTTTTTCTACTTTATGTAATTTGGAGATGTGGTAAAACACAGGAGTTATGGGATGGTCAGATTTTAATGCTATATTCCAATTCCATGATCCACCCTTCTTCCACTGACAACTCTAGGAAAGCATGTCATTTTTCTTTAAAGAAGGCAATGGGATTAGGGATAATTTTAATTAGTAGTTTCATCTGATAGTTGTCTTAAAGCCTCAGAGTGATACCATTCTCTATCTAGAATTAATATATTGGCCCCTTGTCAGAGGTTTAATTTTGATGTCAGTCATTGCTTGTATCTCTTTAAGAGCTGATCACTTTGAGGCTAAAAGATTGTGTAAGTGCCTTTCTTGTTTTGACTTGTGGATGGCCAATTCTACTTCTCTAAGCACCACATCCTGGAATACTTTTATGCTTTCACAACTTGCCTGAGGTGGGACAAAGTGGAATGTGTTTTAACAGTAGGTTTACTTGCTTGATTAATACAGCTACCTGTTACATCATTATCCGAATCAACAGCACCATCCCCCTCCCACTATTGAGAGCTCATGACTCACTATCAGAGTTAAGCAGCTCAACAAGTTCATCCTCTAGTATAATATCAATTAAGATTCCCTTTCGCCCTGCTACAGCATTAAGCTCCTGTTCTGTGTCAATATCACCTATAACATTGGAAGAAAAATATATATATTTTTAATTTATTTTCTTAACAGTTTAAACAAATTACAGTATAGTTCAAACTCATTAGTGGTATGCACTGGAACAAATGATAACCCATAACCAGCACTCATAACAGCATTTGTAAAACCTGTCAAGAATGATTTACAACAGTATATTCTGTACACATCAGTTCTCGGTCCATCTTGTTCTCTCACTTGTCTTGTTCTACTCCATCTCTCTCATGTGATTTTTTTTCTTTTTTTTTTAATTAGTGTGTCTGGGGACCCCTGCATATCTTCTTGAGAATTCTGGCTAGAAAAATGCACACATTGTGCCAAGGATGTGGACAGAACAGCTGAATTACTGTTGTTTTGGTCTGACCACGTGACCTCTATCTGCCCCTCAGCTGTGAACAGGAATGATTGTCCCATTTGTAAACTTTATCACTAGTATATTCCTTTTCATCTTGAACCAGCATTGTCTTTTTCATTCAATCAATTCAATCTCCCATTTCTTAGTTTTCTCAGTCAGTTTCATGTCTAATTCTTTAATGTAAGCTGTGTTAGTGTAGGTTGCTAATTGAACATGCAGAGATTTAATTTCTTTCAAACAAAAAGCTCACTGAAATTCATCCTCATCAATTTGAATTTTGGTGAGTTCCACTGAACTGTTTTTTAGTGTTGCTTCCCACCTTTCTTGAAAATGTAAATTTTCAAGCCCGCATCTGAACATTTTTGTTATTTGCTGTCCACTAGGGATCCACTTTTTCCAGGTACTTTTAAGTGACCAACTATTGTATTGTAGTGCAATTTATTTAGCACCACTTTTCCAATTTCTTGAAAATAGCACTGATGTTACCTTCTTCTGTATCATTTGTTGCAGCTGATGGTGCAGCAGTGTCCAACTCCATATTAACTGTAATGCCAGCCAAACTAGTACTGCTGAGTGAGAATGCCATCTACTCATAAGATCCTGGTACACATCCGTATTCATGATTTATACACCTTCACACTCTTAAGGTAGTGGATCTGATATTTTAATCACAACCCATAACACCAGTCTCCTGTCCAGAGTGCTCCACCAGAATGAAAACAGCAAGTGAAAAGCCAGGTAAGCACTCACAGTAAGTTGTATGCTGAAAAATACAACGAAGAAATGAAATAAGCAACAGCACTCCAGGATTGCAATAAAAGTGTAATTTTACTGAAAAATAAGTGTACGATTACACAAAAGAAATTGAAAATATAAATTAAGGCCCACATACCAAAAAAAAAAAAAACAGCCCAGCCTTTGAGGCTACAAGACCCTCGTCATCAGGGCTGTGGCTACCAACAAATTTCATCTCATTTATAGTGATATGCAACAAGTGTTTACTCATTATTTCATTAAAGTCAGCAAGAAATATCCATGTGCAATTATTTGATTATCATACATCACTAAAGGAATGCTGGTGTTCTGTTGGCTCACAAAACTCAGGACATGCACTTATTTCAGTTCAAGGAAATTACCCTATTGTGCAACATCATTAGCTGCTGGCAGGGTGGCAGCTAACCAGGATCACCCTATTTAAAGTGCTAAATGTGTGAAAAATAAATATGAAATCAGAGTATTTAATTACAAACACTTTAAATTAAAACAATTTAATGTTAACTTCATTTTATCTCTCTTAACTGTGAGCAGAGCAATGCTATTCAATATCAACATATTTTACATTAATTACTGAGGTACAACATCAAGTTTATTTCATACTTCTCCATATGTAAAACTAGTATTAGCATTCTCATAAGCACCTATGGAAATGGTGTCCTCACCATAATGTCATTGAAACCATTTGGTCTCAGGTCTTAAGGCAAAAGATCCATACAGATCCTTTGATCTAGGATTTTGTTACTGTCCCCATCTCTGATGTAAAAGGAGCATGGCCAATTCCATATACTGTCCCACATGTGCAGTGCTATCCTGGACATTTCTCAAATGATTTGCAACCAGGTGCAAGGTGTCTCTTCTCCTAATTGCTCTTTAGTTCTCCTACACACATTCCTTAACTTCCTTGCTGTTTTGGACTCCAACACTCTGTCAGGGATGAAGTCTGCTACCTCCTGCAGGAAATCCCACCTCCACCCTGGAGGACAATAAATGAGAATCCTGAAGCCTGCACCTGGACCCCATGCACTGCCACATATTCAAATGATGAGGTAGAGCCAACTCTTTGCACGGAGACACTCAAGCTAGATCTAAAGCAGATGGCACCTCACCCACCCCATGTTCCCTCCTCAGTCAGTACCACCGAGCACCTGGTGGGGACTGATGCCTCCAAAACTGACCCAGCATTGTCCACCAACCAAGGGTCTGTAATGCAAGCCAGGTCATTTGAGGATATCAAGTCACCCATAACTGTGGTCTTGTTCCTCATTGACCTAGCATTGCAAACCACTGCCCAAAGGTGACTACCAGAGACTGCCAGCCCTCTAGTTGCCTGCCCCATGGTTTGATGGGAGCCCTGGGGACAGGAGCCAAACATACAGGGCATCTCTCAAGGCTCCATCTAACTCCAGGGTGCCTACTATTCCATACCACACTCGATATTATTTACCTCCTCAGTGCCTATCATACCCAGTCACATGCCTTTCCACCCTATCAATACCCACCTCTCGGCACTGTCTCACCACAACCATCAGGAGGGAGACATCCACAAAGGTGGAGGTCATGCAACAGGGATGCAGCATAGATGGTACGAGGGGACCCAAGATCTAAACACATTTCCTACTGTAATAAAATCTCTTAAATTTGTCCAACCTGGACAAAAAGAAAAGAACCCTTGACCAAGCACTTTTTAAAACAAAACAAACCCTAATCATATACTCACCACAACCATACACTAACATAAATACAGTATCAAATTCCCTACCACAGTCACACCCCTGTTACACTACTAAACAATATTATCCATCCTCACCACCATCTCCACCTGTCAACAATCAAATATAATAAAATTGTACAGTAATATGAGAGAGACTAGTAAAGTGCCACGCACTGGAATAAAGTTCTACTCCTATTTAGGAGTCACCGATGTTCAAAGCAGTTCAGATAGTAGTAATAGCCATAAAACTCCTGCAGTCAGTTCAGTCCTTAGTCTGATTCAATCTGACAACCAGTTCCAGAAGGTGTCAAGGAAAGAAAAGGGAAGAGGATGTCTTTCAGACCACTTCACTTCCCAGATAAAATACTTAGACTGCTGAGATTAGTAAATAAGAGTAAAGCAAAGAGTCAGCCTTTTCACAGCATATTTCGCACTCCTCTCACCAGTATTGAAATATACTATGTCCAGTCAATTCATATCCAGAACAAAACTCTTACCATCTGCAGAACCACCACCAGCTTGCTTGGGCAACAGAACAACACTGCTCTCACCTGTGTTCAAGTAGTCTGTTACTGCAGTTTGTTTGTGAACAATTGTAAAAGAGCAGCACCAAAACCAAGAGTCATTGGGACCACACAGTTCACATAGACAGCCTGATGATTAATAGCTGCAGCTCACACAGAGCCAACCAGAAGATTCCATTCACAGTTAAGCCATTCCCTTACAAACCAGCACTTGGCTCCCTATCCAAGTGTTACAGAGGCAAACAATTTGGGGTTCTCCCAGGAAGCAGCAGAGCTCTCACCTTTGTACTACGCTTGTTTTACTCAGATTTCTCCGCTATTCCACTCTTTCACTCTGTTGCCATCACTGGTCTGCTGACTCGCTCCTTCCTACAGCTTCTCTCCTGGGCAAAGAATACAATGTTCTCGATCTTCTCAAACAATACAAGTCACAGTCCATGGCAGGTAAGATTTCAGTAGTTTACCAGATTACAGGCTTCACTCTGTTTCCAAAATGGCCATGGCCTGGCATGCTACAGGTCCTCTCTAAAATAAAACTCTAACTCATATGTTGACACACTGCCTGACCCTACCTGACCTCTATTACCTACACCTACTTCTAACTAAAAATTATTAAAAATTGTTAAAAATATGTTAAAACTCTCACAAATGATAATAAGCAGAGAAACGCTGACTCACTTTAGAGCTCAGAGCTCTTGCCTAGGTAGGCTCTATGTTCCCTTGTTGCAGGGTGGGGTGGGGAACTGCTGGCAGTCACCAGAGAGGAAAGGGATCTAGGGTTATAATCTCAGATGACCTAAAGTGGCCAGAGTACAAAGGCTGTAGGGAGAGCCAGTGGCATGTTGAGGATGCATAGGAAGGGGTATCACTAGTAAGAGGAGGGAGGTGGTGATATCACTATATCAAACCCTGGTGAGGCCTCATCTGGAATACTGTGTATAGTTCTGGAGGCCACATCTTCATAAAGCCGTAGACAGGGTGGAGGTGATTCAGAGAATGGCAACAAAATGGTACAGGGTTTGCACCAAAGACATATCAGAAGAGATGGAAAGACCTCAATAAATATACACTGAAAGAGAGGAGGGAATGGAGGAGGTGATTGAAACCATCAAGTATCTTCAGGGCATAAACACGGTGCAAGTGGGCAACATCTTTCAGTATAGGAGAAGTACTGAAATGAGGGCATGATATGAGACTGGAAGGGAAGGATAGGGGAAATATGAGAAAGTATTTCTTTATGGAAAAGGTGGTGAATGCATGGAACAGCCTGCCCTGGGAGGTAGAGGGGAGGAGCATAGTGAGGATTTAAACATGCATGGGATGAATATAAGGGTACCCTTGAAGTGGGAAGGAAGCTAAAGCCGAGAACCTAGTAGAGTCAGCAGTCTCTATTAAAAGTAAGGTATATGTGCAGACTGGATGGGCCTAGCGGTCTTATCTGCCATCAATTACTATGTTACTATGTTAGTAAACCAGGCAGTGGGTGTCCATAAATAAAAGAGTTTCTGTATAGCCAGAATGCCAATTGGAATAGAGATATTGTTTGATTGGACAGAAAGGTATACCAATAAGGAGGCTTGGTGGGTATTGAGGGAAGGTTTTACAGAGGGGTTCAGTTGCACTATGAAGGGAAAGGACAGCTATAAAGGCAAGCAACTTAGGATCAGAAAATGGTAATGAGGAGTGGTCCAGAAAAATAGAGAAGGAGGTATCAACAGGTAGGGTCGAGGGACTATTCAGGTGTCTCCTTTCCTGCTTTCAGGGTGTAGCCATTGAATTCGGTACCAAAAAGCAACCAGGAGAATATCGGTTGATTCATCACTTGGCATATCTGTAAGGGGAATCAGTCAATGATTCTACAGCAGATGAACAAAGGGTGGTGTCATACATGAAATTTGGATCAGGTAGTAGAAATGCTCCAGACAGTGGAAGGTGCATGGCTGGCAAGATGGACATTGAAGTGGCTTTCCAGCTGCTTACAATAAAGGCGGAGGATTGGGACTTACTGGGTTTCAAGTTTAGGGTGGGTATTATTTCGATAAAGCTGTGCTGATGGGATGTTTGATGGCATGTGCTGCTTTTGAGACATTCGGCACATGGCTCCAGTTGGTTTTGGAGTACAACATGGGCACAAAGCAGTGGTGCATTATCTACATGATTTTCTTTTGATAGGATGAGGGATGACGGAACAGTGGAGATGCTCCAGGGGCTTCAGGAGATGTGTAGTAAATTGGGGTACCATTAGCAGGAGAAAAGATGGAGGAACATTCCCTTGGGATTGAGATGGACATGGAGGAATGGGTATTCAATTTTCCAGCTAAAAGTAGCAAAATTAAAGGAGCTGATCACTTTAGTAAAAGGTAGGTGGAGAGTTTTGTTGGCCATGGTGCAACAGCTGTTGGGTCACCTAAACTTTGCATGCAGGGCAGTAACATCTTGGAGGGTCTTTACCCAATTTCTAGTGAGGGCCACTGGCAAAGCAAGATAGCCACATCACTGGGTGGTTATTTCAAAGGGTATCAGGCAAGATTTACAGGTATGGAAACATTTTTACAGCATTACAATGGTGTCACATTTGGCAGGATGATTCCTATTCAATACTGATTTGGAATTGTACACAGATAAGGGGGCATTAGATTTGGAGGCATATTTTAAAGGGATTGGATAGCAGAGAAATGGCTGGTAGAATCGGAAAACAGGGGACTTTTGAGGACATCACATTTTGTAGATCTTCCCAGTATGTGTAGAAGTGACCATTAGGGAGAACAGCCATGCAATCAGAAGATAGTGTTCTAGTGAGATAACTGGGCAGTACGAGAAGTGTTGAATAGGCAAGGGGTCCATGGGAGATGGTAACAAGGGTTGTCAGGCAGCTCATACTACAGTAGATGAGTTGAAGTAGAATTTATCTTTCAAAGCAAGACATATTGAGGGACTGAAAAATGCAGTGGTTGACTGTCTTTCCTGTCTTCAGTTGGACAGGTTCATATCACTGGTACCAAAGGCAGCTGCCAGGAGAATGTTGGTCCCATCCCACTTATGGGAGATGGATGGAAATAGCCAGTTGCTGTTCAGGAGCAATTGGTCTGTAGTACATTGAGGGTGTACAAAGAGGCAAGGAATGTATTCCAAGAGTTTCAGTAGCAAGCTGGGATGGAGGTAAGTGGGCCAGTGACAGACAGGCAGGTTATAAGTTTATGGTTCAGAAATGGGAAGAAGGGATGGCACACTTGACCATGGGGATACACTTAATGGGGCTTGGTTTGTTTTGCAGCTTATAGGGGTGGGGGCTGTAGAGCCCTGGTGGTTAGGCAGATGTTCCAGGGATGGCAGAGACTGCAAGGAAAAGGATGAAAAGCAGGAGACCTATAGCAGGAGAGTTGTTGGGCAGACTATTAAAGACACTGAAAAGTATTTGTCATTTTGGATACAAGGCTGTTCTTATTCACGGCAGTCTTTTTAGTAATGTTTTGGTGTGCATTCAGGGTAAGCAAGGTGGAAGCAAAAACAAGAATGACACGGTTGGGGGTTTATTTGGAGAGATGTACAGTGGCCAGAGGAGAGCATAGTGATGAGGCTGAGCAGGTCCAAGATGGACCAAATGGGTCAGGATACAAAGGGATATTGGAAGGAGAATGAGTAGGTGGCATGTGTGCGGAAAAGGCATTGGAAGACTACAGAGCAGTCAGACTGGCAATGGTGGAAAGTTTGTACATGGGGATTGGGCTCCTGTCACCAGCTTTCAACCAATGGCAGTATTAGAGAAGGGATTGATTGTCTGTGGGAGGATGTGCATAGTTTTTGTCACATTCATTTCAGATAGATACGACCTTGGAGCTCGCTGCATGTGGTAGGTCAGTTGTGGAGATTAAGGAAGTGGGCAGATGGAAGTTGAACTGCCATGAAAAGTATATTAGGAAATTAGGTGATAATGTGATCTGTTTCCCCAGATGCGGTTCGTAAGAGAAGTATTTGAACTGTGGGGCATTCTTTCATGTATTGGGCAGAGAGACAAGCCACAGCAAGGCCTGAGAGACTGCTGTGGAGGGTGGCAGAAGAAATCATGTACTTGAAAGGGATTTTATGAAATGGGCACAGCTGTACCACTGTTGGAAGAACCCAAGTCAAAATGACCTAGACCAGACTTGTTAATAGTGCATTTGGAGAGCAATGGTCTGGGTGAACAGCAATGGACAGAATTTGTTTCAGGAAATAAGATGAGATATGGAGACAGTTAGAGGGTGGTGGCTTGGGGAACATTGGCTGGTCTGGTGTCCTGAAGAGAGGAGTATGGCAATAGGGCACAATTTCAAGGCAGTAGAGAGAACTAGGAAGCAGTTAAATAGGAGGATGGCAGGCTAATGGCAGCGGTGGGGGAAAAATATGTTTCCCACAAGAAGATTTCATATGACTGTCCAGGGTATTATAGGCACAATGGGGTCCACTTACTGGAGGTGGGCATAGATCTTTTAATCTGCAGCTGGAGGGCATCCTAGAGGAATGTGAAGCGAATGGAATACAGAAGGAGAAGTCCATTTTCTATCACAGGAGCAGGAGATTGGCTAGTTGAAAAGGAGGAAGATTGGCTAGTGGAAGGAGGAGGAAGAAGGGGGGAAGAGGCACAGGTAGAGGATGTAGTGGGCACAGGGGTATGGGGTAGTAAAATACAAGGCATGGGCTGAGTCTACATCCAGCTGCATCAGGCACCTTGTGAGGCTGTCATCCCAGAGATCCAAAGATGGGTGTAGGGTATACAATCATGCCCAGGGAAACATTTAATGGTAAGACATTGTTTCAGCCTGAATAGGGTGTCAGGTAATCATCTGAGCTCAGAAACAGGATACTGAAAGGCTGTGTTTCTGCCTGAATATGGGTTTGGGTATACATCTGAGCCTGGGAAAAACAATATAATGAAAAAATTGCAATATAGTGAAAGGACTGTGTTTTGCATATTTCAATGTGTGGTACATAGCTCAGTGCTTGTGGTACATAAGAGCTGGGTTAGATATGGTTAGTGCTTAGGCCTATGTTTGACTGGATTGGTACATTAGTCAGTGCCTGTGGTACATAGGAACTGAATGAGATATGATTGATGCTCAGACTGTGAGCTGGATGAGACAAATGGTTGTCAGAATTTTATCTTTTGGCCTTTCTCTATATTCCACCTTTGGCGGATGCTAGTTAAGTGTAGGACTGAGGCCCAGCACAAGGTGAGATAAGAGTGCTGGAGAAGAAGAGGAGGAGGGAGGATGGAGGGCGAGTCTGACTCATTAAGCAGAGGGAGCTGAACCAGAAGGCTTTTGTAGTAGATGGGGAGGAGCTATTTCCCATTGAACCACAGGCCAAGTCTTCCATTTCAATGTGTGGTACATAGCTCAGTACTTGTGGTATGTAAGAGCTGGGTTAGATATGGCTAGTGCTTAGGAATGTTTGACTGGATTGGTAAATAAGTCAGTGCATGTAGTACAATATGATTGATGCTCAGACTGTGAGCTGCATGAGATATGGTTGTCAGAACTGTATCATCTGGCCTTTCTCTATAGCCCACCTTTGGTGGATGCTAGATAAGTGTAGGACTGAGGCCCAAAATGAATGTAATAACCAATGTGATTACCTCCTCCAACTCTGGGGAGTGTGGCCAGTAGCATGCATTAGAGAAAAAAACCTTGGGAGAAACCTCCAGGAGCCATGGCTACTGACCTGCCCATCCTCTGGGCATGCTAAAAGGAGAGTAATCCCAAGATAAGCAAATATTACTAATGTCTTCTAGCTGGATCCAGAGAGTGGTTGAAGGCATATCCTGAGTTCAATTGCAAGCAGGTAATCCTGGAAGATGTGGTACTGGCAAAGAAATCCATCAATGAAACACAGTTGCTGAAGAGGTTAATGAATCCAAGTCATAATATCTGTAGATGTAGAAGGCAAGTAGTTGTGCATAGTCAGGCAGCTAAGTTAGCTGCTGTTTGTGTAATCACATCTTGAATGGGTGAGAATGTAGAACTGGGAGATCCTAGAGTGCTATGCAGGAGGTCGTTCTGGAAATGTATTGGAGTAAGGTGAAGCAATCAGTTAGGCTTTCCATAAGTAGAGTAGGAGAATTTAACATTATTCTGCATGCGCCGATGTGCATAGTTCCAGTGGAGGAGACGCCAGGCCCTCAACCAGGATGAAACAGGAATGCGATTTATGGGCAGTCGGGACCCCTTTTGTGGGGCAAGCAGAAGAAACTGTGGGGTGAAGCAGGAAATGTGTAGAGCAGCAGGTAGGTCCCATTTGAGGGTGAAGTAGTAGTGAATAAGCATGTAGCTAGACCCTGTGCAGGGCAAACAGGGATCATGGTGGACCCAACACTGTCCGCCATGGTGTAGGTTTCAGTAGAGATGGTGAGACCCACACGGGTTGGCCATTAGGAGACAGAATGTGGATGAGCAACAGCCAGGCCCAAATGCAGGTAAAGTTAGAACGTAGTGGACCCCATATGGTCCACCATAGCTTAGGTTCCAGAATGAAGGTGAGACTCCCGTAAGTCAACCAAAGTAAAATGGAATGGGTGTAAAGTGAGTGACTAAGCTCCAACTGGCAAAGTGAAGAAGTTGTAAAAACAAAATCCCAGGATGTCATAAAGCTTATAGTGGAGCAATAGGCCAGCATGATTAGACCATATGTTGATGGATATCCTTTGATACTTTCAGAGGGAAGGAGAAATGATCAGTGAATGGTGTCCTAACTGAGAGCAGAGCTAAATTCAGTCTGGCAAAAGGCATGACAATGTCCAAGCAGAGTAACTGTAGAAAGGCAGATGAATACTAGACTTCCATGGCAGATGTCCAGGTATGGCAAACAATTCGATGAACATGAAGTCGATGCTGAAGATGAAGTCAGGCAGATGCAGATATCCAGCTAAAAGTGGCATCCGGATGAGGACAAAGGGTAATCCAAAACTAGGAAGCTGATGAGCGAAATGGCAGTTACTGGATCATGAACAGCTGAAATGGTAGAGGAAGAGTGCCGTATTGCAGATATTTGAACACATAGAATAGAAATGAATGGACTGGATGGAAGTGGTATCCAGCAAGGACCAAAGCTAAGAAGGAGACTATGTGAATGGAGGCTTGCTTGAGCTGTAAATCCAGTGGAAACAATGTTAGATTGAGTCTTGTAGAAAGTAGAATTATATCAAGATGCTCCAAGAATTTAGGTAAATTTCATGAAGATGCCAGATGCAGAAACTCTGTTGAAATAGACCAGAAGGATGATGGAGTACAGTAGAAGCATAAAGGAATAATGAAGTAGGAGGTAAACTTGGATGTGGGCTAGCGTCACGAGACCTCATACACGCGCAGAGTTTGGAATGTTCGATTGCTCGAGTGATTGAGAGGTTAGCACTTTAGTAAGGATGGTGGGACCCCCATGGTCCACCATAGCTGTAGAGGCGCACAGTTCAACTGAAGGAGGACAAAACCCATGGGAGTCCAAGTAGCATGGTATGATGTCATAGCGTTGAAGAAGTCTGTCATGGGCAAATGGATGGTATAGTTGAATCAGTGGTCTGCCAGTGCAGTAGACTGTAGATGATAAGAGCTAGCCAAGGTTTCCAAGAATACAGAGCTGAACTTGTGAATCCTGTGCAGGAGACTTGCATGCAGAAATGCTAGGAAGCCATGAATAGTGACAAATGCAGTCTGCCACCAAAGCAGGCAGTGCTGATAGCGACAGCCCATCACTAGCTACAATGGAACAGCAGGCAGCTAGGCCCTTGATACTGGGTGAAATGGAGATATTAACCAGACTCCTTTTGCAGGAGGCATGGGAATACAATGAGCAGAAACCAGGCTAGCAGGGCTGAAGCAATGAACCTCCATGCCCGTTGTGGGGCAAAGCAGGAACATGGAAAGCAGCAGTTAGGCTAGTCAAAGTCAAAGTAAGATGCACTGAGCATGTCGCTAGGTTCATGGGTAGAATCTGAGGTCGATATGAAGGCGCGTCATGTAGTCCATGTTGATAAACCAGTGAGACCTAAGAGTCTGCTAGAGGATAGCAGACAAGATCAAGTAGCTATCTCAGCCCCAGCATTGGGTGAGCTGGAGTGGCAGGACCTCACGTGGGTCTGCCTGAGGAGCAGTAGAGAGTGAATCTGCTAAGCCTCCATGTAGTCTGGAGGATTGGCAGAACCTCCATGTAGATCTGCCTATGAAGAAGTAGAGTGAGTAAGTCAAACTAGGCCTCCAAGTAGGCAAGCAGGACCAGCAGGATCTCCATGAAGGTCTGTCTGGATGAGGAGAGGAGTGAATCAGCTAAGCCTCCATGTAGGCTAGCTGGAGCGCCATGTAGTCCAGCAGAGTAGTGAGCGATGAGCAACAATTGCATAAGCAATGAGTAGACCTACACGTAGGTAAGTGAGGAAGAGAAGCAATGGTCTGACCTGCAGCACCCAGAGAATGAGAGACAATCAGTCAGCTGGTAGGTAGGATGGGTACAATCACAGAATGTCTGGTAATAGGTTGGCAGCAGGACAGCATCATCCTAGGCTCCCAGTCAGTAGTTATGGTAGGCAACATAGGTTCACAAAAATGGTGGCACAATGCTCAAGGACTGCATATCGTAAAGCTGCAGAAGAGCAGACCACAGCAGCTACAAGCATACCTGACATCATATGAGATGAAAGAAAAGTTTGAGCAGATTATCATAAGGCTACAGCTGCTCAAGCGGCAAAAACTCTTCTTGGACCCGGGACTGCTGAAGTGCCCTCCCCGCTGACCCAGGGGCCAGCTGCTTGAGTGGCAAAAACTCTTCTTCAGACCAGGGACTGCTGAAGTGCACCCTGCTGTCTCCAGGTAAAGGCTTGCAGGGCACAATTTTGAACTTGGCATCTTTTCCTGACATGATTTGCTGGTGCTCCCGTCCTGCAGCCTGAGCACACATTTAATGTTATAACTGGGCTGCTAAAAGAATTAATTTTAGAGCTGGGCTCCTAAGGCTTTTGTGCTACTCTGGTGCTGACTTTCACCCCCACCCTCCTCAAACTTTAATTAAACACACCTTAGCCCCACCTCCTCCCCTTAATTCCACCAAATTGATGCTAGTAGCCATGTCACTTTGAGTCTTAAAGCCACAGTCTGCCTATTTCTTCCCGCTAACACCCTACTTCCTCCAACTACCTGCTCATTTAACCTCTCCCATTTCCTCTTCTGTGCCCACCTCCCACAGTGATGGCAAAGATACTTACCCCTGCTGCACCAACAAGGTCTCCCATTGTCTTGAAGACCCCTCAATGGTTCCTTGTTTTCTCCATTGCTGTCTATCTAGTCAGCTGCAATGGACACTCTGTTCCCTCACTGACAACCTTTGATGTGGTAGCACTATATGTATATGGTACATTGACATCCTCCCTCCCTGTTGGCTCAGGTCCCCAAAACTGCATCCTCTAAGACCATGGGAAAGCAGAACTTGACTTATGACCCATCCTGGGTGCCGCTCCTCAGTGTCCTAGAGTCTGCTTTTCCACACAAAAGCCCAGGCACCCAGAAAATGGCAACAGCAACTACAAAAACTTATCCAGGAGCAGCTCCTCAGACTCTTGCTGCTACTACTACTCTTGATGTCTGGCAATGAGCATCCAAACCCTGGACCCCATCCCACCTCAATACTAACCCACGAAACCTAAGGCCTAGTGTTTGCCTCGCTCAGTATCTGCAGCCTCCTCCTGAAATTGGACTGCCTCAAGGTCTGAGTCTCCCAACAAAACCCAGATGTAATTTCTGTCATGGAAACATGGCTATCACCAAAATTCCTGACACCACCATTTCCCTGCCTGGCTACACCTTGTACAGACAGGATCACCACTCAAAAGAGGTGGAGGATGTGTTATATACACCAAGGATAAACTCCGGAGATATGTAATTCCACCATCAAGCAGCTGTGACAACCTACAGGTCCTGACCATTAAACTGCTACTAGGGCACAAAAAGAGTGCTCACCTCCTATCTGTTTATATCCTGCCTAAGCAGACCTCGCTTAGTATCGGCAACCTGTTGGACTATATCACCACCTTGAGCCTGAACTCAGAAACTGTACTGCTGGGAGACTTCAATATAAACTGGCTCTTGTCTTCATCTACTGCTATGAAGAACACTCTTGCTGCAATCCACTTCTCCCAACTGGTGGACAACCCCACTCAAACTAACTATAAGACTGGCACTAGCACAGTTCTGGACCGGTATTAACATACTGCCCCTCTCATATCGCTGATCTTACTGTGCTCTCCGACTCCATGAGAGATCACTCCCCAGTCATCTGTTGTTGGAATAACAACTATTGCAAACCACTTACTAGAATCATAACAAATTGACAGCTCTTAAAGGCTATCTCCCACAGCTAGAGGCAGATCTAAAACAACTCAACTGGTGGGATCTGTACCGTACTGCAGATGTGGACACTGCACTGGAACTCTTTATCACCAAATTCAACATTGCTTGTAACAAACATGCACCAGTCACAACAAGAAAAGCCAAAAAGCCCATTGACCCATGGATTACTTCTGACCTACTGGCTCAATTAGCCTCTAGAGACCAACTCTGGCTAAAGGCATGAGCTCATGGCACAACGGATAACATCCAACTTTATAACAAGTCTCAAAATGAGTGTACAAAAGCTGTCTGAGTTGCTAAAATTACTTCTACAAAGAAGCCTAGCCAAGACCTGGAACAGCAACAAGTCTTTCTGGGCTAACTAAATGACATCACTGGGAAAGGCCTGAAAACACCACGGCAATGATTAAAACTGAGGGTGTACCTACCCTGACCCACTGTGTATTGCCAACTGGCTGAACCTTGCATTCTCGGACCTCAGTAGTGTGCTCCTGTGGACTTCTTCAGCACATCTACCCATAGGGCCAATGAGACAAAACCCACTCTACCTAAACTGGCCATCTTTCCGTTCCAAGCTAGTCCGGAAGCCGATGCAAGAAAATACCTTGAAATAGTTCTTGGCAAATCCAGACACAGCTGGGACTCCTTGGATCTCAAATTTGTTCAGCTAGCACTAGATGAGATACTTGGTCCTCTCACAAAGATGATTAACCTGTTCCTCTGACAATCCAGGTTCCGTCAAATCTGGAAATCCGCCATAGTCACCCCGATACACAAAGGTGGAAACCGGTCACTGCACAACAACTACAGGCCAATCTGTATACTCCCCCACTCTCAAAGGCCCTTGAACGAATTATGGCTGACCAGATGGTGGAGTACCTCAATCAATACCATCTTCTATGCTCCAAGCAGCATGGATTCCAAGTTGGCCACAGCACCGTCACAGCTTTACTCAAACTTTCTGGATTGATACATAGCATGTCAGACAAGGGCATGTTGCAGGGCGGCCTTCATTGACCTATCAAGGCATTCAATATGATTCATCGTGCTCTCCTCCTTCAGCAACTCTCAGACATAGGACTAGCTGCTGAAACCGTGCAATGGTTTAGAAGTTACCTGAGCCTGCACTCCCAAAAGTCAGGATTGCGACGTCCTCTCTGAAAGTAGACCTGTCAGATCGGGGTACCACAAGGCTCCATTCTCGGCCCATTACTCTTCAGCTTCTTCCTAAACAACCTCTCAGCATCCTGTCAATGCCGCATGCTTCTCTATGCAGATGATGCAGTGATCTTTGCAAGCAACCCTGACCTTACTCCTCAAATTGTACCTCCAAACTGGCTTTACAGCTGCCAAAAATTGTCTCAAAGGACATAAATTGCTCTTAAACTATAAAAGATCAAGACCATTCTCTGCTCCTCAGCCCAAAGCAAGCAAAAGGCTTCCCTAACAATCCAGAATGACTCTGGTTTCACCCTGGAACTAGTCATCCACTTCAAATATCTGGGTATCACATTGGACTCCACCCTGTCTTTCACTCAGCATATCGACAACACTGCTAAAGCCCTCACACGCATCCTCTACAGACAGAGACACAACCTAACATTTGAAGCCCTGAATCTGGCAATAAACAGCTTGCTCGTATCCCTAATTGTCTATGGCCTGGCTATTTATGGCTCTGCAACTGACTCTGCTCTCCAATGCCTCTCAACTGCTCTAAACAAAGCCTGCCATCTGCTCACCAATGCCCCAAATTTCACCCATACCTGTGAGCTTAAGCTCGGCGGACTGGCTGGCTCCATTGAGCAACAGAATCCGATATCAATCCTGCCTTTTGCAAAAAGGCCACTACCTACTTCCTCCTGGGGTACAGAGACCCTAGCTCCACCTTTGAATGCCAGACACACCAGGAGCTCAGTCCACCCAAATCTTCCATGTGCCCAGGTGTCAGACTACCATGGCTCAGCATTCGCTTGCTCACAGTGCTCCTCTCTGGACAAATGGCCTACCTCCTGACATCTCCAGTGCCACAACACTGGGATCCTTTAAACATAGGCTGTGTCACACCTCACTGATAGTAGCTTCTGTATGTGTACCACTACATCCCACATGCAGCAATGGACTACCCCCCAGCACTTTCCATTCGTATCCTTCCATGATAGTCTCTCAAAAGCACTTTGCCTCACTCCCCTATACACTGTATCATCACCTCACCCATGGCCTCATCATAACCCCCCACTCCTGCCTTTCTTAGAACTTTCCCTATCACATTATCCCCTCCTCTGTCTTTGTCACTTTATAGGATACAGGCATACATTGTCCAGTGCCTCAGCACACCTTGCTATCTGTTGTCTGAGCCACCAACTGTATTGTTTGTACACTGTATTTTATATATATATATATATATATATATATATATATATATATACCTATCAAATCTGTATTTTGTCCACCATGATTGTGACTCCTCAGTTAATGTAATGGTGTGGAACTTCTCAACGAACAACCGCTCACAGGTGTCTTCCAAGATCTTTAATACATAAAAAAACAGATGAACTAGGAACAGTAAGCAGGAAAACATAATTGAAAATCCATGGAATTGTGAGTCTCAAGTCATAAGTGAGGAAAACTGATCCATGGTTACAGTGGCATAATGGGAGGTGAATACACAGGAAATGTCCTTTGGAGCGTGGCAGATGATGTAACCAGGTTCCACTGCTCATGGTCACGGCAATGTAGAGAAGGTGTTGAGGAGGAGAGGATCCAAGCACTCAGGTCCCAGCGGCATCTGGCTGCTGCAGAAAACTGAACAGTGCCTTGTGAGGAATCCAGGGTTCCGCCCCATTGAGCAGCACGGGAAGGGCAGGAAGCATGTCACAATGGCGGCATGCCAGCTGCAAGGCACAGGCACTGAGCCCAAGCACCCCAGCCCAGGAAGCAAGGTGGAGTGGACTGTGGGAGACAGCTGGAGGCAGGTCTGTCAGCTGCAAGGAGGGTTGCAGGGTGTGGTGTTGTGATGAAATGGCAACAGAAGGAGTTGAGGAACCAGCATGCCAGCAGGCAGGAATTCAGAGTGACACTGCAATATTGGAAGCTCGGCAGTACTGAGGAGGCAGAGGCTGGTGGAAAGAGAAGCCCAAATGAAGGAACAGCAAAACAAAGGTACAAAATGACAAGGGAGGAAGCAAGGGACAGAGACAGGGAAGGAGGCAAGAAGAGGGAGAATAAGAGAAGGGCGTGGGAAGGCCTGGGGGCACCAAGGAGGCAGAGAGGGGGAGAAGTGCAGAGGGGAGAAGCCAGCCCTGCAGCACGTGGCAATGGAGAAAGTCTGGCTCGCTAAGTGGAGGGAGCAGAACTGGAAGGCTTTATAGTGGATAGGAAGGGCTATTTCTCCCCATTGAACTACAGGCCAAGCCTTCCATAAGAATGTGGTAATATGAAATAAGCGTGTGTATATATGGATGTATTTATGTTGTATTCAAATGTACATAAACAGTCAAGGAAATGCAATAAAATAAAGGAATGAAGGAGAAGATGAAAAATGTAAATATATGAAGGTTTAATAAATAAACTGCCAATTAAGCACCAAAGCAGAATTTTTGGTGTTTTCATTTCATGAAGGAATCTTAGTGGCAAATAGGGTAGCCACTGACAGGCAACAAAATTGTCAGATGTCCCTGATGGGAATGAGCAGGGAGGAGGGAGATAGGGTAGGGGGCAGGGTTTGTGAGGTCCAGAATGAGTCATCCAAGTGCCATCTGATGCAGGACAGGGGCCTGATCTGATTGGTAGGGGAAGGGCCAAGTGGGGTCCTGATTTGCGGTCCTGAGGGATTTAAAGGTGATGCAGCCCTCAGATAGCCTCTTTGCTGGGGATTTTATCAGGCATTCTCAGCACTTTGTTGCAACAGGTGACTTAAGCACCAAGATAGGTAAAGTAGAGATCTACAGGCCTCCATTGGGGCCTATCGCACATGGAGGCATGGAACTGCCTGTGAGTTTTAGTTCATTGTTTGTGATATTCAGTTAGCTTCCAGTGAGGCTGGCTAGTTTGATCTATAATGCCATTTCATTATATAGAGTGGTTGCTGATAAGAATTTAATAGTCTGTTTATTTTAGTAAGCTTTGTACCGTGGAGTTCCGGGGTAAGTGGTTTCTCAGCTGGTTACAGAGAAAAGCCCTTGTTTGAAGTAGAGATGATGCTAATCTACCAGTCACAATGGTGTTGATTCAAGGAGAAGTTGGGGGATTAATCTGTTACTTGGTGTTTCTCTTCCTTTACAGCTTGGTTGTGAGACACTGGTGAGATCCCATTGTTTTCCATGGGGAGCTGCATCAGAGTTTGGCAGGTGGGGAAAGAATGGTGCTTGCATCTCGGTAGGTGGATCCCTGACATAGTGAGGCTGGTGGAGGGATGGATCGGCAGTCAGCATTCACACTGAGGCTGAGCAGGTGGAAGCCTTGGGGTGGATGAAAGTATGGGCTTCAACAAGTGGCATTCTCAGTGGGAATTTGCATGGGACTCACTCGTTTTGCTTGAGGCGGGGGCATGGGGGGCAACAGGAGTGTGAGCATTTTGGAGCCAGAAGAGCCAAGCTACATGTTGGCCAAATTCAGGGAAGGGGTTTGTTGTGAGGCTATGACAGGGTGGTTGGGGCAGGAGCCAGACCCGCAAGGCACAGGTATGTCAGCGCTGTGGGCAGGGTGATAGTTGGTTGGGAATAGAAAAAAAAGAAAAAGAGAAAATGCAGAGAAAAAGCAGTGCAGGAGAACTAAGGGCTCAGGGGCTAGGAACCTGCATCTGAGGCCCATGATGTGGGGAATCCCAGGAGGAGAAAGGATGGCCCTGCCAGCATGAGGCATGGCGGGTAGGGAAGCCAGGGTGAGGTAGGCCTGGCCTGGATTGTGTGGAGGGTTGCTTGGTGTGGCCACATATCGGGCATTTGGGCTGAGCGGCATATAAAGAAGAAGGTGGATGGAGGTGAGGTGGCTTGGGGATGCATCAGTGCAATATTTCAGCAGCTTGGTGGGGTAGCATGGGGAAGGATACATCCTAGGGCCAGGGTGCTCACTTTTCACATTGGGCTGGAGTCTGGTAGGGGCTCGGTGGGGAGGCCTGCCAGCTGAGGTTTTGTGATACGAGAGCTGGTTGGGCCTGGTTGGGTCTAAGGAAGCATTTTCTGTTTGTTTTTCACTACATGAAGAGCCGAAAGGATAGGCATATTACAAACTGGAGTTGGCTGGGTGAAGAATGGAGCCAGCACAGGGGTTCTTGCTCCCACATGGCCTGACAGGCGAGGGCCCAAGAGGGCTGGGCTAGCAGATGGGGCAGCTCCCTCAGTGAGACATGGGGGGCAAAGGCCCCAGGCCACTGGGGTGTTGTTGGTACTGGATTAGATTTGGGGTGTGGTTTTTGGAGTGGGGTGCAAGGTGGAGGTGTGCCCACATGTGAGTGGGTAGCCTGATGGCAACATGTGGCTGCCCAAGTGAGGTGGCTGAATGGATCTGTGGTAAAGTGGGGCCCACCTAGTTGTTCGTGAAGCAAGACTGGGATCCACTTGGGGAGACTGCTTGTGAGTGGGCAAAATGGGCTCTAGGATGTGACTTGGGAGGCTAGCCTGGACAGTGGCAATCGGGAGAGGTGAGGCTATCCCAAGCCAGAAGAGAGGAACTCGCAGTTTCAGGGTGAGTGGCAGGTTGGCGGGAGCATGAGGTTCCCCGCATGGGGATACGGTGAGTGCCCAAGGGGCACATGCATCAAGGGTGGCCAAGGGCACGGCCTTCAGGCAGGGGACCGGTGTGGGGTGCACAGGATATTCACTGCTGTTGCTTATATATTCTTCAGCAGGAAGTATGGCATGGAAGAGAGCCCCAGTTTCTAATGCCAAGCTGAGGAGGAAGCTTCCAAGCTGATGACAAAATGACGGAACTCATTGAGATGCCCTGGCAGCGGGAAGAGGAAGAGGAGGTGACAAGGAAGAGAAGGGAATGGGAGGAGCAGGCAGGCTGGGGCAGGGGAGGGAAGAAGCCATGGGAGCTGCCTCCAGCCCTCACCCATCCCTCTGCCAGAACACACACTGGAGCCAGCTGGATCAGGCCCTAGTGGGGAGTAGGGGTAATGAGATTTATCAAATGAAGGTGACCTGAAGGAGTACCTGGAGAGGTTACTCTGTGATATGTGAGAGGAAGGTGGAGAAGATGGAGAAGAAGCTGCAGGTGATAAAAAAGGGGGCAAGGAGGTGTGGGGTCACCAAGGAGAAAAAGGGGAGGAAACTATTTGAGGACACTGAGTTTCACTCTATGAAATCATTCCTCCTCCATTAAGAGAAGATTTGGAAGGAGGAATACATGGATATCTTTGGGCTGGTGGATGAGGATACTGTTAAAGTATGAGCAGAAGGAGTTGTTGGAGAAATCCAAGATGGCAGTGGTGGCACTGGCAGTAGTGGGGTATAAGGAGGAGGCCAAATATAAGGGAAAAACATAGACACATGGCAGATGGGGTTCCTAATATATAGCACGCTGGTGCTAGAGAAACAATCAGAGTTAGCAGTTCCCTCCTGATGTATATGGCCATCATTCAGGACACTTTCAAGGCAAAACTGAGATACAAGTGGCTAAAGTACAACGAGGCTTTCAGGAAGTGGATGGTAGCAAAGGAGACCTCAGATGAGACTGCACACACTCAAAGCTGTGGGTCGAACTTTGTCAGGTCCAACAATAGGGCCTGCAGGGGAACACAGCAAGAAGAACACTCCCACCCTGGTGGCTAAGACATACTGGGGTACAACAGGGCCTCGTGCACCTGGGCAAATTAAATTCTGACATATTTGCTCATGGTGCTTGGGCTACACCCAGCAGTGAGTTACCAAGCAGGAGGGACTGGGGTACCCAGCAGGGAGGGAAGGCCAGGAACAGTCCTTTCATGGAGGTCGGGGCAGTGGGAGGGAAGGGTCACAGCAGGGAGGGTACAATTCCAACTATGGGTGGAATTGAAGGCAAACAGGTGGAGGGGCATGGGGGTTCCTGGCATGAACTCCCATAGTCTGGGAGGTGGTCAAGGCCTGAACAGCGGGTACCCGGATGCAGCAAAACATTTTCCTGCAACGGGGTTTCAGACAGGGTTTTCAATTGAGTTCTGAAGGAGTAAGAAGAGCAATGAGGGTGCAAAATTTAGGATCAATGAAGGGAAGGAGGATATAGTCAGGAGGAAAATCCAGAAGAAAGTACAAGCTGGGAGGGCCCTTTTGCTGATCTCCCTGCCCTACTTTCTGGATATCTCCATGGGGGTAGTACCAAAGTAACAGGAGGGGAGTTTTGACTTATTCACCACCTCTTACCCAGAGGGGCCTCGGTGAATGAAGGATCCCTGATGATTTCGAGTGGTGTTGTACACATCCCTGGACCAGGCCGTGTTGATGATCAGGGCAGTTGGGGACATGGTTGGTGAAGGCAGATATAGAATCTGCTCTTTGGCTATTGCAAGTGAGGCCTGAAGACTGGGACCTCCTGGGATTTCATTTGAGGGTGGATTGTATTTTGACAAAGCCATGCCTATGGGTTGTTCTGTGCACGTTCAACATTTCAGGCCTTTAGCTCCTGGGTTGCAATGGGTTTTGGGGACGTATGGACATGGGTGGGTGGCCCACTACTTAGATGATTTTCTGATGATTGGGAGTGACAGAGCAGAGACGGAGGGGTTGTTGGCGATTGTAAGGAAATGTGTGGAACCATAGGTATCCTGTTGTCAGAGGAAAGACCAAGGGCTTAGCACGCAAGCTGGAATTTCTAGGGATAGAGGTGGATATGGTGCAAGAATGCTTCCACCTCCCAGGGACAACATGGTCTGACTTAGGGGCCCTGCTGGAGCAGGTCAGTGAAAGAAGGGGAGGAGGGCCACTGGTATTGGTACAAAAGCTGTTGGGGCACCTTGACTTTGCCTGCAAGGCCATAAGCCCAGGAAGAGCTTTCACCCATAGGTTGGTGAGGGCAACGGGAAGGTAAAGATACTACACCACTGGGTGGACGTCACAAATGGGGTGAAGGAGAATTTGGGAGTATGGATGGCGTTCATGGACAATTACAATGGATTCACATTCTGGCAGGATGAATGGGCCTATAACATGGACCTTGAACTGTACACTGATGCCTCAGAGGCCCAGGGGATGGGGCCTATTTTAGAGGAGTGGATTTCAGAGGCCTGGCTGAGCACTTGGGGAGGTGGGTTTGCTGAAGGACATTACATTC
The DNA here is from genome assembly GCA_016271365.2 of Neoceratodus forsteri. Lineage (NCBI taxonomy): Eukaryota > Metazoa > Chordata > Ceratodontiformes > Ceratodontidae > Neoceratodus > Neoceratodus forsteri. The sequence goes on along the minus strand of CM028134.1, from coordinate 576,752,321 downwards.
CTGGAGATTTTTCCCATCCACATGGCCTTGAGGGAATGGGGTGATAGGATGAGAGGAAGCATACTGTTCTGGTGTGACAATAAAGGGGTGGTGAAGGTGATGAATAGACAAGGGAGGTCACAGACATAGTAGGAAAAGTCATGCTGCAGCTGGTTCTGTTGAGGCTGCAGCTGAACTTGTTATTTAAAGCACAGCATATTGAGGGCATTCAGAATGACATTGCTGACAGTCTTTCCAACTACAGTAGAACAGGTTCCAGGAACTGGCTCCATGAGAGTAGTACACAGGACCAGGGTTCCGGACCAGCTGTGGGAGATTGAAAGGAAAAGCCAGATGGCTGTACCAGAACTCATGGTTGGCCAACACGCTGAAAGCATATGAAGGAGTGTGGGGGCCTTTCAGGAGTTCTGAGCCTCTGAGGGCTGGACATGGCTGATCCAGTCACAGAGGACCAGGTGAAACAGTATATGGTCAAGCTATGGGTAGATGGGATGGCACACACCACCATGGGGGTGCAGCTGGTTCAGATAGGCTGGGTATGCAAGGACAGGAGGTGGCGGATGCAACCACGGGGGAGCCATGGAGCGGATGCTCATGGGCTGGCAGAAGAGCCACAGGGTGAGGATGGACAGAAGGAGGCCCATAGAGGGCAGCTACTTAAGAGGTTGATAGGGGTGCTGCAGCATGTGCGACCGGCCAAAGAGGCTTGCCTGTTGAGGGACTGTCTTTGTGGTCATAGCTAGGGGGCTTTCAGGATCAGTGCGGTACTGGCTCTGAGGAAGTTGGATTGGCAGGGAGTCTGCAAGCAGGCGAGGTCAAGTTTGGGCAGGACATGGTGGTAATATGGTTGGTCAGGTCAAGAATTGATCAGCTGGGCAAGGGAGGCCATGGTGTTGCAACAGCAGGCACCCAGGATATTGTGCCGTAAGGTGGGAGGGTATGAGAGAAACTGAGGGGAGGGAGGGGTGCTTGGTTTGCGCCACAGGGACGGGAGCCCCATGACAGGTTTCAGATTGGGGAGTCCTTAAGAAGTCACTAAGGTTTGTCGGGAGGATCCAGACATGTTTGCCCCACTTGTTCTGCATTGGGAGGCTTCAGAGACCTCAATTTCAGGCAGGTCTGAACAGGAGGTGAAGAAGGTGGGGTGGTGGAGGTCCAGCTGTTATAAAAAGTATGTAAGGTGTGATGGTAATGGTTTTCCTTTTTCCCCTTTTCAGGCAGGAGCAAAGAGACACATCTGGATTGTGAGGCACTCCTTTAATTTTGGGCTGAAAAGTTTGCAGCAACCAGGAGTGGTGGGACATAGCTGCAGGCGGAGGTGGAGCACATGAAAGTACATTGGAAGGGAATAAGGGGCATGCGATGGGCCCAGTTGATGTCAGTGTTGGAGAAGCTCAAGGTCTGGTGGAGCAGAACAGACATGCTTATCATACATTTGGGGGTAACGATCTGGGGAGACCCGTGGTGGGCATTGGTACAAGCCATAATGGCAGATTTGGAAAGGTTAAAGAGGAGGTGGCCGGGTGGTGATTGGCTGGTTCAAGATCACCTCCTGGAGGTGTGTCTGCAGGTCAGAGAGGTTAGGGTGGTGGAGAAGGGAGGAAGTGGCTGAACAGAAAGGCAGCCAGGATGGTGATTGAAATGGGGGTGCATATACAGCACAGGGATATCTCATTTACACACCGAGCTGATAGGTCAGACAGGATCCACCTATTGGAGTTTGGCATGTGCTTCTTCCTAAGACCCATAATAGACCTGGTGGGGAAAATTGAGAAGGATCCTAAGTACTAGCCCACAAGTGTAAGCCTTATCTTCCAATGCCTAACTGGAGATGGGTCAGTGAAAGAAAAGGTGGGGAGCAAGAGCGGAAAAGGGGTAGGCAGAAGGGGAGGGTAGAGCAATACAGGCTGGGGTCAAATGGCAACCAGGAGTGGAACCAAGGGGAGGGAAGGGATAGACTACTGGTCAGATATTAATGTCCAGACCTGGAGGGAGGAGGTCCTGGTAAGTTGGTACTGGTACTGGTGATGGTGTGGGGTCAGATCTAGTGTCCAGACTGTGAAGAAAGAAGCAAGAAGAAGAAACCAGGAAGGAAGATCAAAAAGTATGGAAGAATGGACTGTTTTCTGAAGAATGTACTTTGGACTGAAACAGTGAAATGTTGAATTTTACAAATGAAATGTAAATATTAAATTGGTGTTAAATAAGTGCTGCCAATGAGAATCCAAGCTAGCAGGTGTGGAGGTTTTCATTGCCAGAAGGGATCAGATGACAAATAGGGTTGCCACTAAAGGCAACCAAAATTGTCAGATGGCCTTGATGGTATGAGCAGGGAGGAGAGATTGGGTAGGCGGGGTTTGTGAAGTCACAGGATAAGTCATCTGAGTGCCATCTGATGCAGGGTAGGGGCCTGATCTGATTGGTAGGGAAATGGGCTAAGTGGGGTCCTGATTTGGGGTCCTGAGGGGGTTTAAAAGGTGATGCAGCCGTCAGTTAGCCCTCTTTGTGGAATTTTATCCCACCCACCCCAGAGGATGGAGCTGGGAGGACAGAGTGGGGTCTAGGATGCTCAGGGCCGCAGCAGGGCAGCTAAGACAAGGTGCCAAGTGGGCCCTGGTAGAAGGCAGGGTGGCGGCAGAGAGGCAGCAGTGGTTGGGCTGACAGAGCCCAAGGTGAGCAAGCAATGTGAGAAGGCAGTAAGGAGGCTGGGGGATACGAGGATGTATAGAAAGAGGTATCACAAGTAGGAAATAGGAAGTTGTTATCCTCTGTACAGACAGTTGGTGAGACCCCATCTGAGTACTACCGCTGTCGAGACTCCATCTCCACAAGGACATAGACAGGATGGAGGCTGCCCAGAGGAAGACAACTAAAAATGGTGCAGAGTCTGCACCAGAAGACATATGAAGAGATACTAAAGGAGAGTAATATGTATACCCTCGAGGAAAGGAGGAGAGGGGACATGATAGAAACTTCAAGCACCTCCAAGGAATCAACGAAGTCCAAGAGGATAGCATCTTTCAGAAAAGAGATGTGCAAGTACAAGGAGGCACAATTTGAAGCTAGAGGGGACGGCTCAGAGATAATGTGAGGAAGTATTTTTTCATGGAGAGGGTTATGGATGCATGGAATGGCCTTCCTGAGGAAGTTGTGGAGTCAAAAACAGTGTGGGAATTCAAGAATGCATGGGACAGATATAAGGCAATTCTAGTGGAGGTAAGAGAGAAGTAGGCTGTTGGTTAACTAGGATCTGCAGCTTATCCATTAGATATGGAAATGACAGACTAAGGTGGGCCAGCGGTCATATCTGCCATCAAATTCTATGTTTCTATGTAGAGCCCAATAGGACAACAAGTGTCCCATGCAGGGGAAGACAAGGGAAGGGAGGGAAGAAAGGGAGGGGCAAGAGGGAGGAAAGTAGGGTAGGCAGAAGGAAGGGGGAGGGCAACACAGGCTGTGGTCAAGTGGAACCCAGTCATGAAACTGAAAGAGGGAGGGGGAAGGGATAGACTAGGGGTCAGATCTTAATGTCTGGACCTAGGAGGGAGGAGGTCCTGGTAAGTTAGTACCTGGTACTGGTGATGGTTCGGGGAGGTTGGATCTGGTGTCCGGACCCTGAAGGAAAGAAGCAAAGAAGAAGAGGACCAAGAAGGAAGATCAAAAGTATAGAAAAATGGACTGTTTTTAAGAATATATTTTGGACTAAAATAGTGAAATGTTGAATTTTACAAATGAAATGTAAATATTAAATTGGTGTTAAATAAACTGTTGCCAATGAGCATTCAAGCTAGCAGGTGTGGATTGTTTTCATTGTCAGAAGGGATCAGATGACAATGAATGTTATGCAGTGCACTTTATGTACTGTATATGACAACATGCAATATGTTACCTATTTAGAGATGCATCAAATTAGATTTTGCCAGAGGAGTTTGCAAAGTCTGGAATGTTGTACTATATATAGCAAAACAAAGGGTTCCACTTTTCCCCAACTTCACTTAGCAAAGTGTTAAAATGAAAAGCAAAACTTACACCCTGTGTTAACATGCCTCACCTCTGCCCATCTTCCAGAAGTTATAAATGAAATTCCACCCACTCAACCTCCGACTAGGACTCACTTCCCTTATCCCCCACAGTCCAAGTGAAATGCCATAATAAAGTTGTTATAGTGGTATAGTATGAGCCAAATCCTTCCCTACCACTGCCAACAAGTACCCATCCCCTTTCCCACCACACCAAATGCCTCACCTCCAAAGTTTATCTGAACCCCCACCCTACGCCACTGTAGCACACAACCTTCTCCTGATCCCCAGTCCCCAAAGTTTAAGCATAGTGGGCATCACCTAAAAATATTGGACAGTCACACTTTCTTATAGGAGTGATCAGCTGTCTTCTGTATTCAGTCCATTAATGAATAAATGAATGATGTACAGTAATGCGTTAGAAATATCAGCGGATCAAGCCCTGACTAAGTTCTCAGGACCTAAATACACTGGTGCATGCCTTCATAACAGCTAGGCTGAATTATTGAAATGCTTTGTATCTCAGACTATCCGGAGATTTGATATGTCACTTGAAGCTGGTATGGAGTACCACAGCTCCATTGATTACCGAGTGTTTCAATCCAATCATATCTCCTGTCTTGCAGGCATTACACTGCCAGTGAGGTGGCATTTTCCTTCAAGATAGGCTCTTAACAAACAAAGCCCTATACAATCTGGGCCCGGATATATGAAACAGCTTCTTCATCCATGTGCTCCTGACCACCTGCTCCAATCCTCTGAGGTTGTCATCCTGCAAGTTCCTAGCGTCACCAGAAACTGTCTGGGAACCAGGCATTTCTGTGGTGGCATCTGTTTTCTGTAATCAGCTGCCTTGCAAGTTTAGAGAGGCCCCCTCTGTGGAACTGTTTCAATGGGCTTTGAAACATCATCTATTTAATATAATGTCCTATTCTACCAAGAAATACAAACAGACCACTTCTTTCAGTGCAGTTTAGCCCTGCAAGACTATATCTTAAGTCACGGATAGAAATGAGAAAGGAAAAGTGTGGCCCATTGGGAACTAAACCTCAGACTTCTGGTATGCCATTCCAGCACTCTAACCATTAAGCTACAGGCTCACATGGTCAAGTGCATGAGAACTCCTTAAATCCACATTCCTTTCTCAAGTGTGTTGCATAATCCTGCAACTAGGAATCTATCAAATACAAACAGACCACTTCTCTCAGTGCAATTCAATACCAAGGCATATTTTAAATCAATGATGGAAATGAGAATGGAAAGTGTGGCTTACTAGAAATTGAGCCTCAGACCTCTGGTATGCTGTTCCAGTGCTTTAACCATTACGCTACAGGCTCACATGGTCAGAGTGCCTGAGGATAAATTCCCAGTGGGCCACACTTTCTCTTCTCATTTCCATCATTAATTTAAATAGACTTGCAGGGCTAAACTGCATTGAGAGAGTGGTCTGTTTGTATTTGATATGTTCCTAGTTGCAGGATTATGTAAATACACTGAGAAAGGAATGTGTGGATTTAAGGAAGTTCTAGGACTCTTGATCATGTGAACCTGTAGCATAATGGTTAAGCACTGGAACAGCATACCAGGGTCTGAGGTTCAATTCCCAGTGGGCCACACTTTTCCTTTCTCATTTCCATCTCTTATATTTAAGTGATACCATACCAACATTATATTTCAGTCTGCTGATATTTACTGATTTGCAGTGCTGCTATGCATTTATGTTGTTCTCTAAGGTGCCCAGAACCTGAGGAATGGGAAACCTAATAAATAAATATACTACTACTAATGTCTTCTATAGTAACATTTGATTGGCAGAGAGAGATCTCATTGCATCTGATGACCACTGTGCATATTGAAAAGTGGTTTCTTTTGTGCATTTCATTATATTTGATTACATGGTTGCTCTCAGCATTCTTCTTTGCATCTAATTATTTTTCCTAGCAGGGTAAATGCCACCCAGGACAACCTACACATTTTCCCTTAGATTCCTACCCTCCCACACAGAGTTTATCATAATTTCCTTGTTCTCTCTAGCTCCTAGCAGTTTTTACAGTACAGCCAAATAACTTTGCATTTGGCATGTGTGAAAAGAGTTAGCTGCAACTGTAATTTTATTGCCAATACAGAAATGTATTCCATTCCCAAATAAATTTAACATTCAAAGAAGCCAGACTGAAATAAATCTTCTCCATGAAATGCTGGGGATCTACCCCCAAATGCAGAGTATAAGATTGCCTTCTGGTACATGAGAGAGATCCATAATGGTTTGTTTTCAAGCAAACTGCAAAAAAACAGTAGTTAAATGTTACTTAAGTAGGAGTTTTTCTGTTGTTTATGAACCCAGCTTCTTCTGCTTGTGTTTTTCTTGTGAAGCAAACCCACCAGAGATCAATCAACTACTCCTTAGTGTCCACAGACTATCAGGTGTTGGAAATAATATATTAAACCAATCTAGGCAAGGATTGTGTGTGGTAACAGAGGAAGAGACCAGATTGTAGCGCTCCATTTAGGGCCAGATATTCAAAACTTTGCTCTGGGCAAAAACCATTTGCGCAGGTTTAGTGCGGAATTAGCGCAAGTCAGCTATATTCAAAAGGCCAAATAGCACAGGAAAACTGCATTAGCGCGAACAGCATCATAATGTATGCAAGGGCAAACTGACATGAATACAGGTGCAATGTTATATTCAGCGACTAGCGCCACACAAAGTGGTTTTGTGCAACTTAGCTTGACACTTACACGGTGCACATTACTGCCCAGGAAAAGCTTGTCTTAACCCTGAGCAATCAGCTTTGCTTGACACTATGGCTTTCACGGTGTTTGCATGGGTTTTTGCGGTTTTGCGTGACCCTAACAAATAAATATGATACATAGACAAAGAAAACATAGAGGAAGATGCTGCTAACTGATGGCATCACAATGATGCCATCATCTGCCACCAGTCCCAGCCATACCAAGCAGTAAGGGTGACCCTGCCACCAGTGGACAGCATGGCAGTGTGGCCATATAGCACACACCTGTGGACCACATTTCTGTGGACACCAACAGATGCCAGCACACACATGCAGCACTGTGGGCATGGAGGATGTTGAGGGAAGACTGTATGGGTGGCCATGCTGTGCCACAGACCAGGTATGGCCACAATGCTGGGACACATCAGGCAGTGCACATGGGCCATTATGGCAATATCCCAACACCAGTGTGCCTTCTAGATATATATGCCCCCAGCCACATAAAGCATGGCTGTACAACTGCCACAGCACACAGAGCTGGACATGTATATGTCACTGTGAGCATCCCATGCCAGAGGTGCAGCATCTGTGGATCACACAACAGTGTAACAGTAATGTCCACTATCAGTAAACACCTGCAGGTTGGGCATCTCACTGTGTATAGTGCAGTCATCTTCACTGCTCTACACACCATAAGCACTGCTGTGTCTACACACTACTGGCCCCTGCTACTGTAGTAACTTGCTGTGCACTGTAGCATGACCTACAGTGTGACAGCTGCATGCAGTACCACCACCATCTGTGCCTATGCTGTGTTGTCCCAGTGTAGCTGCAGGCAGCAGCGCGTAATGAAGTAGTGTTCAAAATTGTATAATATTCCCCTGACTGTTTGTGAGCGTTAACAAGTTCTTGGGTTTAGTGCAGGGCTAAACAGCCCAGTGCAAACTGCATGCAAATCAGGGCATAATGAGATGCTAATCTGGATGTTAGTCCACAGACTACCTAAGTAGGCTCATTTGCATGTCACTTTTAGATATGGCAAAAGTTTAGCACTGGGCAAACGTGTTGCATCAGGCTAACAGTTTAACCCTGCGCTAAACCCGCACAAACGTGTTAGCGCTGTGCAAACAGTTCGAGAATATTTTACAGTTTTGCACTGTACTTTAATATATGCTGCTGCCTGTGGCTGTACTGGGTCCACACATTTGCTGAATACACATTGGCCACCTAGTTCACCTCTACCTACCCTTCACATCGCTGTACACTGTGTTGCTGTTGTAATTTGCACTTCCCGTTGCCATATTTAGAGCTGTCTTATTCAGGGCTAAGTTTGCCCTGCACTCCCAGACCAGTTGCCAGGCCTCATTCCCATGCTATATTCAGAAGCTGTTTGCCCTAGGCTATTCCTTTTGAATATGAGCACTTTGTGCTCGGGCTAAGTTTGCCAGCCGGGCAGTGCTAATTTAGCCCTGGGGCAAGTTTTGAATATCTGGCTCTTAGCCTGTTTTTGATAGCCTGACAAACTAAATGGTATGCTGCAGAATGAGCAAAAGGCCTCTACTGTAAGTAGCTTGAAATGGTAGACAGGCAGATTTTCATTTTCTTTCATTCTGACTGGCTTGTAAATGTGCAGATGCAGATACCTGTACACATTAACCAGCAGTATGAAACTACCATTTGCTACCTGCAGCATACATGTAAGAATTAAAGATAAAACAAGACTACCATATGCAGTATAACTGTTTGCAGAAACCTTGTATTGACATGCCAGGATAAATAATGTTTTCACCTACTGTGAAATACACAAGGAATTATTTACTCTGTTATGTAGTGCAGGCTGACAAGTACTGAATCCTCAAGCCAAGACTGAAGATGATCATTCCACCAAATGTTGATTTGCTGAGGAGGATCAAGACCCTAATGCAGCTCCATGCAGGTCTGGTTCAGCCAAGCCCATCAGAGTTTAGATTCTCTGGGCCAGATAGAAACATAGGAATTTGCGCAGATAAGGACCGCTTGGCCCACCCAGTCTGCCTATTTTCCTACCTAACAGATAAGCTGCAGATCCTAGTTAACCAACAGCTACTTCCTCCTACCCCCACTAGGACTTCTTATGTCTGTCCCATGCATTCTTGAATTCCCACTGTTCTTGACTCACGACCTCCTCAGGAGGCTGTTACAGCATCCACAACCCTCTCCATGAAAAATACTTCCTCACATTATATCTGAGCCATCCCCTCTATCTTTAAATTGCTCCCCTTGTTCTTGCATCTCTTTTCTGAAAGATGCTGCCCTCTTGGACTTTGTTGATTCCTTGAGGTACTTGAAAGTTTCTATCATGTCCCCTATCTCCCTTCTTTCCTCAAGGGTATACATATTAAGCTTCTTTAGTCTTTCTTTGTATGTCTTCTGGTGCAGACCCTGCACCATTTTAGTGCCTCTCTGGACAGCCTCCACTCTGTCTATGTCTTTGCGGAGATGGGGTCTCCAGAACTGCACACAGTACTCCAGATGGAGTCTCACCAACTGTCTGTACAGAGGATAACAACTTCCTGATTTCTACTATTGATGCCTCTTCCTATGCATCTCAGTATCCCCCAGCCTTCCTTACTGCCTTCCCACATTGCTTGCCCACCTTTAGGTCATCTGATATAATTACCCTGGGACCCTTTCCATTTTACTGTTGTCAGTATCTCACCCCCATTGTGTACTCTTCTGCATGGGTTTTGTTTCCCATGTGCATTACCTTGCACTTCTTTGCATTGAATCTGAGCTACCATACATTTGACCATTCCTCCAACCTTGCCAAGTCCTTCTCATCCTTTCCACTCCATCTTGTGTATCAACCCTGTTGCAGATCTTTGTGTCGTCTGCAAAGAGACATACTTTTCCTTCCAGTTCCTCTGCAATGTCACTTATAAAGACATTAAAGGACCGGTCCCAGTACTGAACCCTCACGGTACCCTGCTAGTAACCCTCCTTTCTTCTGTGTACTCCATTTACTACTACCTTTGCGTCCTGTTGTCTAGCTAATTTTTATCCAGGCTACCACCTTGGGGCCCACGCTGGCTATCTTGTGTATTAATCTTTGTGTGGGACTGTATCAAATGCCTTGCTAAAATCTAGGTAGGCCATGTCCACAGCCCCTCCCTGGTCTACTACTTTGGTCACCCAGTCAAAGAAATCTATTAGATTCATCTGACATGACCTTCCCATCATGAATCCATGGTGCCTTGGGTCCTGTGCCCCACTGGCCTCTAGGTACTCAACAATTCTTTCCTTCAGAAGTGATTCCATCATTTCTCTACCACTGAGGTCAAACTAACTGGTCTGTAGTTTCCTGCTCCATCCTGCTCCCACTTTTGTAAAGAGGAATCACATCTGCCCTCCTCCAGTCCTCAGGTACCACCCATCCTCCCATGATTTGTTAAAGAGAGTAGTCAGCGGTGTCACTAGTTCTACCCTTAGTTCTTTTAGAATTCTTGGGTGAATCCCATCAGACCCCATTGCTTTGTCCACCTTCAATTTTATTAGTTCTTTCAGAACCCTTTCTTCTGTATATGGACTGGTATCGACCCCCGTCTTCAGAGTGTTTCTCTTGTTTGGTTTAGGTACCTCCCCTCCTCTTCCTTTGTGAATACTGAGCAGAAATATTCATTCAGTATCCTGCTTTTCACTGTCCTCCTCTATCCACAGTCCCTCCTCTTTATTAAGCCTCAGTATCCCTCCTTTGGTCTTTTCTTCGCTCCCTAATGTACCTGTAAAGGTCTTATCCCCTTCTTAACAGAATTGGCTATCCTTTCCTCAGTTTGGGCCTTTGCTATTCTGACTGCCTTCCCAGCCTCTTTCTGCTTTAACTGATAAAATTATCTGTCCTGCTTCTTCTGTGTTTCCTTATATTTCCTGAATGCTATCCTTTTCTCCTTAACCTTCCCTGCCACCTCTTTTGAGAACCTAGCATTTTTTCCTTCATTGTGTTTTATTGATTTGCTTTACACAAAGGCTTGTTGCCTCTGTGATGGCTGTTTTGATTACTCCCATTGTTCCTCCACCCTCCTTCTTGCCTGTTTGCTAGTGCTTTTCTAAGGCACTCTCTCATTTTCCCAAAGTCAACCCTCCTAAAGTCCAATACTCTTGCTTTTGTATGGCTTGATTGTATGGCTGTGTTTATCCTGAACCACACTGTTTCAAATATTCAAAGGGGGCGCTGGCCACAAATCCATTGCGCTGGATTAGCACAATTTGCCTGACTGCAATATTCAAAAGGACATTTGCACAAGCGCTAGGTGTTAGCACCGATGCTAAATAATAATGTATGCAGGGAGAGACTGAGGGAGGGGCCCTGAATGCAGGTGCACTGGCATATTCAAAGTATAATGCTGTGCTACAGGCATTAGCATGACCTGTAAGCGCAGCGCTAAATACGACAACAAAAAGCTGGCGGTATTGCGCGTGCCTCCATATACACAAATCCCAACCCCTTTTGACAGTAAAGTACAAGAGGCTTACCCTGGTAGTCTAGTGCCCCCGCATGGCTCCTGATGTCCATTGAATGGAAAATAGAGACCTTTCCTGGAAGTCTAGTGGTCCCCAAAAGCATGGCTCCCAATGTCCATTGAACTGAAAATAGAAGTTTTCCCTGGTAGTCTAGTCCCCCAAGCATGGCCCACGTCCATTGATCTGACAATACAGGATTAGTGTCAGTGAGTAACTGAGGTACAAATCAGCGCTACTTACAGTCCGTTACTTACAGAAGTGCTGTTTGTACCTAAGTTGGCGGCCGCCGTGGTGGTAAGAGGAGGGCTGAGCTGCCGCTGGTACATTCTTACAACCTGATTGGGATGAGCAGGGTGTCACTGACTGGTGGGGGAACCACTAGGCTATCAGGGAAAATCCTCTATTTTCAGTTCAACAGACATCTGGAGCCATGCTTGGGTGGAGGGGACCACTAGACTACCAGGAAAAGTCTCTATTTTCAGTACAATAGATATCAGGAGCCATGCTTGGGGGTGCCACTAGACTACCGGGAAAATTTTCTATTTTCAGTTCAACGGATGTTGGGAGCCATGCTTGGGGGGACCACTAGACTACCAGGGAAAATATATTTATTTTATTTTCAACGGTGGACGGGAGTGGTGCTTGGGGTGGGGGACCACTAGACTACCAGGGAAGAGATATTTATATTATGTTCAACTGTGGACAGGAGCAGTGCTTGGGGGACCACTAGACTACCAGGGACAATATTTATATGTTAATTTCAGTGGGGTCAGGAGCCATGCTTGGGGTGGGGACCACTGGCGCATGAGGGGTTTCAGTGTGTTTTGGGGCTACCTGGAGTCTGGGATCATGGTGGGAGAAGACACTAGCCTACCAGAGTGTAACAGGCACACACTGGAACAGGGACCATGATGGCAGAAAGGACTGCCTGGTCCAGTCAGTCTGCCCTGTTCCCTGTCTATTGGATATGCTGCATATCCTAGTGACCCTACAGCCTATGGCCTCCTGCCCCAACCAGGTTTGCCTTATGCCTGTCCCATGCATTGTGTCCCCCACTGTGTTTCACCCACTACTGCACTGGGGTACCTATGTTGTTGGGGAGGCATCCTCCAGGACATGTGTGGCCATGAGCAGTGCATCTGTTTAGCTATCAATCTGTATATGTATGTATATATATATATATATATATATATATTATATATATACATATATATATATATATACATATATATACATACACATACATATTTACAGGTCCTGCTTGCACAGCTGCATGGGTGTGTTGTATGCACTGACTGTGCTTGCCAGCACACAGTTACTGCTGCTTCCAGCTTGTACTTCCATTCCGACCAACGGGGATGCTGTGGGCATGCCTTGGCCTGCAGCATCCAGCCTGTACTTCCATTCACGACCGAAAGGTGGCGCTGTGTGTGCACCATGCAGTAGCACCAGCAAACTGCATGGTACTGTATGCTAAGCAGCACAAAGAGATGCAAATGTGCCTGTTTGTCCATGGATTACCTAAGTAGGCTCATTTGCATGGGAGCTGTAGATATAGCTCCTGTTTGCCCAGGCTAACCAGTTTGCACTGGGCTAATGTGTTAGCACTGTGCAATCAAGTTAGCCCCAGGCAGACCTCACTTCAGCATAGCACACTAAGCACAGTTCTGCAGTGTGTGGCTTACATTGTTGTTTGTAGTCATACCTCTCAACTGTCCCTAATTTTCAAGGAGGTCCCTGATTTTACCTCAAACCTTTACTCTGTCCTCTTGCAAATTGTGTTTGAAGACAAACAGTGGGGGTTGTAGGCATAACATAATGTCAGACATTAATGTTACAGACGTTATTCCTTAGAAAATGCATTTTACACTATACACTTATTCTACCAGCTTCCTGAGTGGATATCACCAATTGTTATGATGCGTCCCTGATTTTAATCCTTTGTCCCTGATTTTTTTAAGTCTTGTCCCTGATTTATGAGGCAGGAGGTTCAGAGGTGTGTTTGCAGTAGATGTGAGACAGCTCTGTGCAATCACACACAATGTTTTCCACCTGCTACACTGGCTTGCTACAGAGTCTAATGAGCTGCAGTTGCAGTTTGCACTTCCCGTTGCTATATTCAGTGCTGTCTTATTCCGGGCTATTTTTGCCCTGCACTCCCAGACCAGTTTGCCTGCTTCCTTAGACTGCTATATTCAGCAGGATTAGCACCAGGCAATTTCCTTTGAATATACCTTGCTTTGTGCTCTGGCTAAGTTTGCCCTATGGGCAGTGCTAATTTAGCCCCGGGCAAAGTTTTGAATATCTGACCCTCTACCCCTAATGATCACAGAGTTTCAGTCATATTACCAGTAAACTGATACAGAATATTTTTAGGGATGCTACTGGTGTGCAGCTTGTATTGAAAAATCAACAAAATCTAGATCTTCTTCGAATAGCTGCTCAAAAGTTCCTGCAATCTTTTATAGCTTTACTTTTTGTTTACTCTTTTTCTCACTCCATTGTTTCTCCTAAAACTGTTAGCAATATGTTTGTGTTGCCTTGACAACCAAATATAAGAATCTCAATCTGACCTATCCAGCAGGCAGGAGGCAGCAGGTATTACAAATCTGGGGATCTTGAAAAAAAACATTCGAGTAAGTTTAGAAAGATTGTAGAGTAGGTAAAAAGCTATAACAATGTCACAATAAAATACAATACATACAATTTGTACAATTCATAAAAACATAAAACCACATATTATACAATAATAGCATAAGTAAAGACTTTAGTGTTAATACAAAACATCAGGATTTATTAAAAGCAATTATTTCTTAAGCAGTTGTTTTCGATTTTGTTTACCAGCAGTAAGAAATCCACTAGATTTATTTGCATAATTAACACAGAGGCCAGATATTCAAAACTTTGTACCAGGGATAAATTAGCACTGCCCATAGGGCAAACTTAGCCCAGAGCACAAAGCAAACTATATTTAAAAGGAAATAGCCAGTGCTAATCCTGCTGAATATAGCAGTCTAAGGCCTTCCACATTACACCGCTCGGGCCCGCTCGGATGCAGTCCATTACGGCCGGGGAGTGGTGCAGTCGTCCACACCTCGGTGGTGTCCGTTACGGACCAGCACTGTTGATCCACACATCCGGGAGCTGGGTGAGCGTTAAGGTGGCGTCCGCTCCCACAATGCATCTCGCGCTGACTTTGTGCCTGCAGGGACTGTTACTGGCCGTCCACACTACCGCCGGGTATCGTTACCAGGGCAGGTTTCTATAACCGCTGTTGAAACCACCTCATATGTCTCTCACCCCCAGCCATTGCCTACCCCTTTCCTTAATCTTAAATCTCTCTTCTCAACCTCTGATGTCCCTACCACATGAAAGTACACAGTGGTCCTCCCCTACCTAAAGGTGGGAGACCCTCATTCCCTGGCAACTATCGCCCATCTCACTGCTCCCTACCCTAGCCAAACTATGAGAACCTCTAGTCCTCTCTCAACTCATCTCCTTTCTATCTGATACCTCCTTTTCACCCTATTCTAATCTGGTTTCAGGAAAAACACTCCATCACCACTTCCCTACTTTGGCTCACTGACTCCATCCTCTCTAGGATGGACAATGGCCAAATCACCCAGCCATATTTGTTGACCTTGCTAAGGCTTTTGACACTGTTTCTACTACCTTCTCCTTGGTTCCTTCTCATTTGCTGGTCTAACCTCTTCTACCACTAAGTGATTTAAGGCCTACCTTACTGGTAGAACCCAATCAGTTAATATTGCAGATGCCATCTTGCACTCCTCCCAATCTGCACTGGTGACCTCAGGGCTCCGTGCTTGACCTCTTTCTTCTCCATCTGCCTTAATGACTTTCCATCTGTTTGCTCCTCCGCCTGCCATACACATGTATGCTGATGATACTGTCCTGTGTGCATCTGGCTCATGCCCAGCTGAGGTTACATCCAGCCTGCAGCATGACTTCAAAAGGTCCAGCTCTGGTTTGCAAACCATCAATTATTCTCAAGAAGACAGTCTCCATGACCTTTGGCATAAGGCAGAGACTCTCTAGACTTTCTCCTGCCCACGTTCCACACTCTTGATGAGGCTTTTCATGAGGACACTTCATCCTTCAGATACCGTGGGGTTTGGTTAGACCAGTGTGATACTCACAGCACGTGAGCTGCATGCAACTCTTTAACATATTATTTGTGGGTCTTTTTGAGGTTCATAAACACTTAATTGACTGCATGTAATCTGTGGCTCGTCAAGGAATCAACCAGCAGTCACTCTGGTACTGTACATTTTTCTGCCTCTATGTTAGTTGATCAGCCATCCAGAAAAATTGTGCCCCAAGCTCAGTGCCTTGTTCAAGAACTGCAGTTGCATCTCTCCTATGGCTAGGCATGAGCTTGTCCAGAAGATGATCCTCCTCATTTTTGACTACTGTGACATAATCTGCTGTGCTGCTCCTAAGTCCTCCTGACCAGATTGAAACTCTCTTCAATTCCTGTTGCTTTGCCCTTGATGCTCCCTCTCGCACCCACCACTGTGTCTTCTATCAAGCCCTTTCCTTCCCCTCCCTTACAAATAGACACCCCTCACACTGTGCTACTGTAAATTCACTGCTAAACACTGGCTGAGTGAACTCCTTCCTACCTCTTCCCTCATTTATAACACCCCGCCTCCTTCCTACTCCCTCAGATCTACTGACACTTGCACACTAACTGTCCCAGCTGATCCACCATCTCTCACCAGTCTGGGTACTCTCATTATTTCCTAAAATAAGGAACCCTCTACCTCCCCAAATCTGACACTCCTCCTCCTTAAATGTAAAATGACTCATCCTTATTGTATCCCTTCCCCTGGTCACACGGGAGATGAGCAACCTGTTGCTCAGTATGCTTTCCTGGTGAAATATTTCAATAACTAAATAAATAAGATTCAATGTGTTCAACAATCCTTTCTTTAAGCAGTGATTCCATAATTTTCCCACTATTGAAGTGAGGCTGATTGGTCTATAGTTTCCAGTCTCTTCCTACTTCCACTTTTGTGAAGAGGACTACATCTGCCCTACTCCAGTCCTCTGGAACCACTCTGGTATTGAGTGATTTGTTGAACATAGCTGCCAGTGGTGCCACCAGCACCCACCAGCACTAACCGTAGTTCCTCAACATTCTAGGATGTATCCCATCTTGCCCATTGCCTTGTTCACTTTCAGTTTTGTGAGTTCTTTAGGACTCTCTTCCTTAAATGGACTGGTGCCACCCTCCCATATTTGTTCATGTTGCTAACTGTGGTCCCTCATCTTCGTCTTCTTCTGTGAATACAGAACAAAAATATTTGTTCAGTATTGGTGCTTTCAGGTCCCTTCCACACTCCCCTTCTTCCCTTTAAGCCTTGCAATCCCACCACTGTTTTTCTCCTTTCTATTTATTCTTCTATTTGTGCCTTTGTGCTCCTGACTGCTTTCCTGCCTCCATCTGTTTATTCAGCTGCACTACCCAGTTCTCCTCCTTCTGTGTTTTCTTGTACTTCCCAAAGCCATCTTTTTCACCCTTACCTTCCTGGCCATTTCCTTTAAGAACCATGAGTGGTTTCTCTTTCTCTTGCTCTTGTTTACTTGCCTAATGCAAAGGTTTGTCATCTCCACCATGGCTCCTTTCAGATGGACCTCTGCTCCTCAACTCCATTCATCCCTCCTGCCAGTGCATTCTTGAGACATATTTCCATCTTAGTTAGTCTGCCCTCCTGAAATCCAGAACCCTCACCTCTGTGCGCGCTGACTCTGCTCTCTGCTGCTGTACTTATACTGAACCTCACTGTGTGATGATCACTGGACCCAGTACAGGATGTCCCTGCTCCTGGCTGAGGCAGCAGCTAGGATGCTCAATCCACATCTGGAAGACTGAAATCAGCTACCAGCAGCACCTTCCTTTAGCTTCCATCATGTTGATGGATTCCACAAGAACTGTGTCCACATCCTCCCTGTACTGGAGGTCTTGTATCATGCCCATGTGAATAGTTGTGCCATTGCCTGTCTCAAGGTGACCGACAATACCTTCTTCCCCGGACTCCCTGTATCTCAGTCACTTAATACCCTCTCTGATATAAAGAGACTCTCCTTCCCTTTATACCCTACCTGTCTCTATTAAACAGAGTATAACCTGGTATTGCCACATCCCAGTCATGGTTTCCATCACACCACATCTTGGTAATAGCTACAAAGTCCATGTCAGTCTCCATCATCAAGGCCACCAGGTCTGGGATTTTATTTCCTAGGCTGGGTATTACCATACATGGCCTTCTATGTTTTCCATTTCTCCTTTTATCATCCTCCCTTTGTCTTTTTGCCACTCCCATGCATCCTTCCTGTTTTAACTCTCTTCCTCCTCCCCACTGTTTCCCCCTCAGTTTGTTTCCTCTGGCGATATCATAACTTTATGGTCCTCCATATTGACTGCAATATCCTGGGTGGGCAGTTTGATTGTCTCTGCTTCCTTCCACCACCCCTAGCTAATTTAAATGCTTGCTAATGAAGCATTAAAGCATTCACTGAGGACAACAGTCTCCTTCCTGGACGGATGTTGGCCATCACCTATATACAGATCTACATTCCCCAGGTGAGTCCTCAGTCCCTAATGAAGCTGAAATCCTTCTCTCTGCACCAGCTGTCCAGCCATGAGTTGAAGTCCTTTGTGCGAAGGTTCTTAGCCTCCCCTTGCCATGGACAGGCAGCACCTCTGAGAAGGTCATGGAGCTTGCTACCTGCCCAAGACCCCTCCCCAACTCCTTGAATTCCTCCTGCCCTTTCTATCCATGCCTCATCCCCAGCCAGGTCATTTGTTCCCAGATGGACAATGACATCAAGCTCCCCTCCTGGCTACTGTGTGAGATTCTCTGGATCTTCTCCCCATCACTCTGAAGTGTGCTTCCCGATAGACATTTAACCTCCCTTTCCTCCACTGTACTCCCCAAATTCCTCCCGGACTATGGAGTCTCCCACTTGGTGAAGCATCGTCTTCCTTTGGGGCCCTCTACCAACTGCCTGTAAGGCTGTCTTGTAGAGAACCTGCTCATCCATCTTGGTTGTAACTGCAGTTGTTCGCTGCCTAGTCTGTTTCCACAGACCCTAATTGGGGTCTGGTGACCCTCCTACTCCTGCCTATTTACTAATATTTACACATGCCTGTCCATGCATGTTTGAAGCTTCCTACTGTTTTCACCTCCACTATTTCTGCTGGCAGTATGTTCCTGGCATCCATGACTCTTTCAGTGAACTAAAACATCCACAAAACCCTCTTAAACTTCCCCCACTCCAGCTTCATTGCATGTCCTCTGGTACTGGCACTCTTTCTCATTTGAAATAGATTTATCTGTTGCACCCTGTTCAACCCTATGAGGTACTGTACTTGCAGGTCTCTATCATGTCCCCTCTCATTCGCCTGTCTTCCAGGGTGTACATGTTGAGATCTCTTGGTCTCTCTTCATATGACTTTGATGCAAACCTTGCACCATTTTTGTCATCCTCCTCTGATTGTCTTCACTCTGTCTATGGGCCTTTGTGAGACTGGCTTCTGGAGTTGGATATAATACTCCAGATGGTGATTCACAAGTGTGTGATACATTGACAACACCATGTCTCTCCTCCTGCTGGAGAATACTGATTCCTATGCACACCAGTATCCCACTGGCCCTACCCACTGCTTTGCCACATTGCCCTGCCACATTGAGGTCATCAGATATCATAACCTTAAGGTCCTTTTCCTGCTTAGTGACTGTCAATACCTCCCACCACATCCTATGCTCAGCTCCTGGGTGCTTATGCCCTGGGGACACGATTTTGAACTTTTGGCATTGAACCCAACAGCCATGCTCTTGACCACTTTTGAGTTTCTGAGGGTCTCTTCACATTCTCTCCACACCCTACAGAATGTCCACCATATTTCAGATTTTGGTGTCATATGCAAAAAGGCATACCTTCCCTTCCAGTTCCTCTGCAATGTCACTAATGAGGACAATGCAGCAGACTGGTCCCAGTACTGAAACATGTGGCACCCCAGTGGTCACTGTCCCCTGATTACAGTGAGTAACCACCACCCTCTGTTGCCTATCCATTAACCAGTTCCTTAGCCAGTTCACACTTTGGATCCTACCTCTAGGCTGCACAATTTCTTTTTCAGTCTCTTTTGTGGAACAGTGTTAAAGGACTTGTTAAAGTCCAGACAGGCCACATTCACTGCTCTCTCTGAGCTATGTCCCTGGACACCCAGTTGAAGAAGTCAATCAGATACATTTGGCATGATGTTCGCATGAATACATGCTGACTTTGATCTTAGCACACAGGGTTCATAATACTCTACCAATGGGCACAGAGGGAGGGAGGAAGTGGACAGGTACTAATGGAGGAAATTCATGACATGGTAGCAAAAGGTGAAATCCTGCTGATGGGGGATTTTAATATGTTGGATGTAGATTGGACCACCCAGAAGCACGGCCATCCTGGAATCTTTGTAGGGGTTGGACTCAGGCAGCTGGTGCATGAGCCAACCAGAGACAAATTGATTCTGGACCTGGTATGGACCAATGGAAACAGAGTCAAATGAGTCCAGGTGAAAGGGCAGCTGGAATCCAATGACCTCCACATGGTGTGGTTTGGCATGGAGACAGGGACTCAATTAAGCTACAGGGCAAATGTATTAGATTTCAGGAGGCAGATTTCAGTGAAATGGGTAGATGTTTAAGAGCAGCCCTGGAGAAGTGAGAGGTAATGAAGGAGTGGAGTAACAGTGGGGAAACTAAAGAACCATAGTGGAGGTAACTAACCAATGCCTTAGGATAGTGGCCAAGGGAAAAGAAGAAGAAACCACTATGGTTCTCTAAAGAGGTAGCAGACAAAGTAAGGATTGAAAGAGCAAGTTTCAGGAATTATAAGGGAACCCAAAGTGAGGAGGGCAGCGTGGTGTACACTGAATGTCTAAAGGAAGCAAAGAAAGCTGTTAGAAGAGCCAAGGCACAGACACAGAAGGGTTAAGCATGGACTGTGAGAAAAGGGACAAGATATTCTATAGTTACATCAGTGATAGAAGAAAAATGGGGGTTGGGAGGCTCAAAGGGAGGAGGGAGAGTATAAGGAGAGGTATCTAGACAAAGCAGAAATACTGAACAAATACTTCTGTTCAGTATTCACTAAGGAGGAAGAGGGTCAAGGACCACAGCTAGGAGAAGAGGCAATGAGGGAGAGGTGGACAGTCTATTCACAGTGGAGAGAGTTCTGGAGGAACTCACAAAGCTGAAGGTGGATAAAGCCATGGGACCAGGCGACATCCACCTGAGTATATTAAGGAGCTGAGAAGTGAACTAGCAGCACCTCTGGCTGCCCTGTTTGTAGAGTCACTAACACAGGTGTGGTTCCAGAGGACTGGAGGAGCGCATGTAGTCGCACTGCACAAAAAGTGGCAGTAGGGAGGAAAAGGGAAACTACAGGCCAGTCAGCCCACCTCAGTGGTGGGGGAAGATCATGGAGACACTGCTGAAAGAAAGGATAGTTGCACACTTGGAATCCAATGGAGCCCAGTATCTGAGGCAACATGGATTAACAGCAGGAAGGTTTTGTCAAACAAATGTGATAGATTTTTTTGATTGGGTGTGAGGAAGTGAATCAGAGAGGGCAAGACATTGCCTACCTAGATTTCAGCAAAGCCTTTGATACGTCCCCACACTGAAGGCTGGTTAACAAGATGAATAGTCTTAGCATGGGGCATAAGGTGATACAGTAGGATAGACACTGGCTGAAGGACAGAAGACAGAGGGTGGTGGTAAATGGGATGCAATCCAGGGAGAGAGAGGTGACCAGTGGAGTACCACAGGGATCAGTACTGGGACCAGTCCTGTTCAATGTCTTCATTGCTGACATTGCAGAGGGGCTGGAAGAAAGGCCTTCAATTTACATATGACTCCAATATCTGCAACATAATGGATACTCCAGAAGGGTGCAGAAAATGAAGAGGGACCTGGAGAAGCTTGAAGATGGTCAGAGATGTTGCAACTGAGGTTCAGTTAAAAAGTGCAAGATAATGCACCTGGGTAGGGGAACCTTGAGGAGAGCTACAGAATGGGGGAGGTGCTGACTGTCACCAGAGAGAAAAGAGACCTAGGGGTTATCATATCTGATGACCTTAAGGTATCAAAGCAGTGGGCAAAGGATGCAGGGAGGCCAGTGGCATGCTGGGGTGCATAGGCAGAGGCATTTCTAACAGGAGACAGGAGGTGTTGAAGCCATTGTATAAAACACTGGTAAGGCCTCAACTGGAGTACTGCATGCAGTACTGGAGACCACACATGCATAAGGACATAGACAGGGTGGAGGCTATCCAGAGAAGGGTGACAAAGATGGTACATGGCTTGCATCACAAAACATATGAGGAGAGACTAAAGTCCTCTATATGTATTCACTAGAGGAGAGAAAGGGGGATATGATAGAAACTTTCAAGTATCTCAAGGGCTTAACAATGTGAAGGTGGGATCTTTTCAATGTAGAAAAGATATCAGAATGAGGGACACAATATGAAAGTGGAGAGGGTAGATTAAGAGGTAATGGGAGAGTTTTCTACACAGAGAGGGTGGTGGATGCTTGGAATAATCTGCCACAAGAGGTGGTGAGGGCAAGCACAGTGAAGGGTTTAAACATACCTGGGACAGGCAGAAGGGAACATTGGGTGGGGAGGAGTGATGAAAGTCATTGATCACTTAGGTCAGTTATTGCATACAAGTTTAGGGCTTATGGGCAGACTAGATGGGCCTTGCGGTCTTTATCCGCTGACAATTTCTATGTATCTATGTAACCTTTCCTTTTACAGGGTTTTCATTAATTTCCCCATCACTGATATGAGGCTGACCAGCATATAGTATATATTTTTCCTTTGGTATCCAGGTAAGTCCCAATAGGCACAAGTACCTGATTTCTGGGGTAACCTGTGTAACACTTGGAGAATAAGCTGACTTGCTCAGAGTCACACAGTTTGCAAGTGGAGACTGTGGGACTCAAACTCAGATCTACTGGGTGTACTACTACTAAAAAGGTTTGTCTCCCCATACGGCCTTTGAGGGTAATGCCAAACCTCACCCAACAACTAAGACACCAAAATCTGCCAATGGAAAATCATGTACACAAATGCTCACAGCATGGGAAATAAGATCCCAGACCTGCAGGCAATAATGTCAGAGGCTAAACTGGACATAGTAGCAATTAGTGAGACGTGGTTTACCAGTAACCACACTTGGGAGACTTCAGTACCTGGCTATGTATTGTTCAGAAGAGACCGAGGTGCAAAAAGGGGAGGAGTGGCCCTGTATGTCAATGAAAATATCTAAGCTACAGAAATTCAGAATACACATAAGGAGCCAGAAGAACTGTGGGTCACCCTGAGAACAGGAAATGGGACAACCATAAGAACTGGGGTTGTCTACAGGCCCGCATACCAGGGAGGACATAGACACATTACTGTTAGAAGATATACAAAACATGACAGCTAAAGGGAGGTTCTGATAATGGGAGACTTCAACATGCCGGATACAGATTGGTCAATACCAGCAGGAACATCTGCCAGAACTAGACACATAGTGGATTCTCTGCAGGGAAGGGCCTCAAACAACTGGTACAGCAACCCACAAGAGACAGAGCTATCCTAGATCTAGTACTGACTAACAAGGAAGGGATCACAGATCTCCAGGTAGAAGGTCACCTGGGGCCAGTGACCATCACATGGTATGGTTCAATTTGGCTACTACATCTAAATCATCCCATTTCAAGGCAAAAATATAGGACTTCAGAGGAGCTGACTTTGATAAGATGGCCAACAGAGTTAAGCTAGCCCTGGCAAAAGAAACACAGGTGAGGGGTACAGGCAAAGTGGGTAAGCAATAAGGATGCAATACTTGAAGCAACATCCCATTGTGTTAGACAGAAAGGAAGTGCAAAAGAAGGAAACCACTTTGGTTCTCAAATACAGTAGCAGAAAAGGTCAGAGCCAAAAGGCTGGCCTTCAGGAAATATAAGGAACACAGCGGATGAAGATAGAGAGGCATACCAAACTGCCCTAAGGGAAGCAGGGAAGGCAGTAAGGCAGGCAAAGTCCCAAACTGAGGAAACACTAGCACGAACAGTAAAAGAAGGTGACAAGACTTTCCATAGATACATTAGTGAAAGGAGAAAGTCCAAAGGGGGTATTGCTAAGCTTAATGGAGAAAAGGAAGCATGTGAGAGGGACCCTGTAAGGCATCTATCCTAAATAGATACTTTTGCTCAAGAGAAGGTAGGCAGGGCCCACAGCTCAGCATCATGGACACAGGGGAGGGAGGCGAGCACTAGTCCCTTCACAAAGAAAGGGTCCTACAAGGAGCTAGTTAAGCTCAGGTGGATAACGAATGGGACCTGATGGCATACATCCCAGGGTACTTAAGGAGCTAAAGGTGGCACTAGCAGAGCCATTAGCAGAACTGTTTAGTGAGTCTCTGAGCACAAGAGAGGTCCCAGAAGACTGGAGAAGGGCTTATGTGATCCCGGCTCCACAAGAGTGGTAGCAGAGAGAGGCGGAAACTACAGACCAGCCAGTCTTACCTCAGTAGTGGCAAGATTATGGAGGCACTCCTTAAGGAAAGGATAGTGCAACACCTGGAATCCATAGGGCACAGGATACAAGACAGCATGGGTTTACAAAGGAAGGTCCTGTCAAACTAATCTCATAGATTTCTTTGACTGGGTAACCAGAGTGGTGGACCAAGGAGTAGTTGATGTCGCCTACCTTGACTTCAGCAAAGCTTTTGACACTGCTCCACATAGAAGATTGACAAATAAGCTGGGTAGGTCTGGTGGGTCAGCAGTTGGCCAACTGGGTGGCAAACTGGGTGACGGGCAGAAAACAGAGTGGTGGTAAATGGTATACAGTCAGAAGAGATGCAAGTCACAAGTGGGGTACCTCAGGGATCAGTCCTGGGGCCAGTCCTCTTCAACATCTTCATTAGTGACCTTGCAGATGGACTAGAGGGTAAGGCTTGTCTGTTTGCAGATGACACCAAGATCTGCAACAGAGCAGATGATCCAGATGGGGTGGGCAGAATGAGAAGAGATCTGGATAAACTAGCAAAATGGTCAGAAGAGTGGCAACTGGGATTTAATGCAAAGAAGTGCAAAATCATGCACATAGGGAAGAGAAACCCTGAAGCCACCTATAGGCTGGGAGGGAGTTGCTAGCAGTCACAAACGAAGAAAGAGACTTGGGCATCATCATCACTGATGACCTGAAATCATCCAAGCAGACCTCTAAAGCAGTAGGTAAGGCTAGGGGGTGTTAGTGTATTAGTAGGTTATCACAAGTCGTAAGAGGGAGGTAATAATCCTCTTTACAAGACACTGGTTAGGCCCCATCTGGAGTACTGCATGCAGTATTGGAGGCCACACCTTCACAAGAACATTAACCAAATTGAGGCAGTCCAGAGAAGGGCAACCAAAATGGTGTAGGGACTGCATCAGAAGACATATGAGGACAGATTAACAGAGCTCAATATATATACCCTTGAGCAAAGGAGGAGAGAGGTGATATGATCGAGGCATTCAAACACCTTAAGGGCATTAACAAGGTGAGAGTCTAACATGTTTAAATATAAGAAAATAGCAGGACAAGAGGACACAGCATGAGATTAGAGGGGGCCAATTAAGGGGAATGAGGAAATTCTTTTTCACAGAAAGAGTGGTGGATGCATGGAATGGCTTACCACAAGAAGTGGTGGCTATGAATACAGTGCAGGGCTTCAAACAGGCATGGGATAGGCATAAGGGAGTGATACAAATGACTATGAATAGATAGGCCACTGACAGAGCAAAGGCCGATTGCACATTTATAAGGTAGAAAACAAATGGGCAGACTGGATGGGCCTTTGGTCCTTATCTGCTGTCAACTTCTATGTTTCTATGCTTCTGTTTCTATGTTTCTACTATAAGCATGAAGCTCCATCACAGCTTGTCTCTCCAATCACTAGGCTGCACTGCCTGCCCTGAATATAGTTGCTAGCCTCCTCCTGCAGCTGCTGTCATGGAGAGTGATGATATCTGCCTCCTCCAGTCCTCCAGAACCACATCTCTTTACAGTGAACTGGTGAGTAAGGCAGTCAGTTTGGGCAGTTAGCACCTCCTTGAGTTCCTTTAGTAGCCTTACATGTATCCCATCTGGTCCCATAGCCTTGTCCACTTTCAGAGCTGCAAGTCCCTTTAAGATTCTTTCCTCTAAAAAGGACTTGTGTCCACCTCCCCACCCCTTTCTTGCTGCTCCTGGTGGCCCATCCACCCCCCCTCTCTCTCTCTCTCCACTGTGAAGGCTGAGCGAAAGTATCTATTCAGGATGCCTGCTTTTCTTGATCCTCTTCTGTGCTGTCTTCCCCTGACCCTCCTTATACTCACTGTCCCTCCCTTGCTTTCCTCTTCTCACTTACTGTATGTACCTTATGAAAGTCTTATCCCTTTATCTACCCTTTGGCTACCATTTCCACTGGCTGTGCCTTTGTTCTCCACTGCCTTTCCTGCTTCTCTGATTTTGGTAAACCTCCCTGTCATCCTACCTCTGCATTTCCCCATACCTCCTAAATTCCACCCTTTCCCTCTCACCATCTTGGCTCTTATAAGCAGGCCTTTATTTCACTCACAGCCAGGCAAAACATAAAAATAAAAAAATAAAAAAATAGTTGGATTGTTGTGCCCTACACCACCAGCAGTCACTTTTATTGTCAAATAAATATTTCAGATTCTCTTCTGCACTTTCTCAGTCTCTCAAATTCATTCTGTCCTGCTCTTGCTGCAGGAGCAAAAAACAAAATAAATAAATAAATAAATAAATATATAAATAAATAAATAAATAAAGATCTCTATGCCTTATATACACAGAAAAAATATGTGCACTAGAGATAGTGTCTCCTGAAAGTACAGTCTATAGCATGTAACCATGAAATAAATAAACCAAAATAGATGCACACACCAAACTGGTGTTTGAGAGATGTAATATCACCCCTGATGATGCTTGCACAAGGTGAATGTGCATGAGGTAGTCTTTTTACCTAGTGGTGATGTTAAATTTCTTAAACACCAGCTTCCACCACCAGGTGTCAGTGTGGCTCAGTAGCAGCACATCTGCCTCTGGACCTTATGTCATGGGTTCTCGTCCCACACCAGGATTGACTTGCACCTAAAAATCGCTGGCATCCAAGTGCAGTATCGAGGGTGCTGTACTTGGGGTGTGCCATCCTTTGATGAGATGTTAAACCGAGGACCATTCTGCCCATCCTGGTGTCGCCGAGGTGGAAGTAAAAGAACACAGGGCACTCTTCGCAGTGCAGGAGCATTCCCGCACCTGGCCAACATTCCCTTCCCATAAACCGTTCATGCAATTATATAGGCTGTGTATGGGTGAAGATGTGTGATATGGCCACCACCACACATTCAGTCACTTCACTACCAGTCTAGCATTGCTTGTAAAGCACTTTGGGATACTGTGTATGCAAAGTGCTATATAAATGCTGATTCTTCTTCTTCTTAGTGTGTGCATCTATTTTTGCTTCACTGATTTCTGTGGCCTACCCTCCAAGCACTCATTAAAATATGTGTCAAATAAATGTTTGACAAATCCCTCCGCTTTTTCAGTCTACTAAATTCACTTTGGCTGTTCTTTCTGCAAGGTCTGTAGCTGCCAGTGAAGGCATACACTGTGCCTCTCTCTCTCCTCATCTCAACAATTTCACTAGCCTTCCTTCCTGAAACTATGGTTAAATGTAATGAAAATTAGCTAACTGGAATAATGCACCTTTCTGTGATGATTTTGAAAGCTATCTGATCAAAACTCTTTTACATAAAAGGAGCAGCTTCAGTACCGCGATCTTGCCTGTGTGAGAGAAAGACAGATGGAAATCTTTGTAAACCAGTCTTTGACTCAAAGGTTGTAAACTGATCTCAATAAATAAAAATAAAAAAAATGGCACTGAAATGTGCACAGTATGAGTTCTCTATTTAAAGCATTGCTGATTGGCTGCTGCAGGTCATGTGGTCTGCTAACAACCTGGGCATGCTGTATGTATACTCCTTGTAAAAGTGCTCCATCACTGTGTCAAAGTGTTCAAATACCAAAATTCTGAAAGGAAACTAAGTTACTCAGAAGCACAGAAATATAGACAAATATGGCAGGAAAAGACCAATGCCCTGTATAGTCGGTTCATGTTATCCTATCATACATTGGTACCTGTTTTCCTGTGGGGACTTTGCTTACCCTATTTTTCCAATTGTTCCTTGTGTGTTCACCTCCCTTATCCCTCTGAGTAACTAACACACCCTGGGTCTGTCACAGCCATATTTGAGAAGTTTATGGTTATGGCACTCACTTCCTCTGCCAGTAAACCACTCTGTGGCACAACCACTCTTATGTTAAATAATAGCTCTTCACAGTTCACCATGTTTATTCCTTTTAGGAATTCAAAGATCTCTATCATGCCCCTGATCTTGTTTTGGTAAATACATGTTCAGAGCCTTTAGTTAATCCTCATAGGATATGCCCTCCTGGCCCTGAATCATCTTGGCCACCCTGTGTTGTGCCATCTCTAGCTGGCCCTTTCCTTTTTAGGTGAGGATTCCAGAACTATGGCTAATACTCCAGGTGTGGCTCTCACCAGTGATCTATACAGAGGTAATAGTACCTCCTGTTTCCCACTGTTGAATCCTCCCAGTGCACCAGCATCTTGTTAACCTTGCTGAAGGATTTGATACTCTGGTTGGTTTGTTTAAGGTAGTCACTAATTATGACTTCTAGTTCCTTTCTCTGATATTGTATCCAACAGAACCCTCACATCCAGTACTCTGTATTGAAATTTTGCTCTGAGATGCATCACTTTGCACTTCTTGGTACTAAGTTTCAGTTGCCATACTTTAAACCAATTTTCCATCCTTTGCAGGTTCTCTGAAAACCTTTTACCCTACACATTGTCAACTGTATCATTAGTGTCATCTGCAAATATGTAGACACAACCTGCCTTGGATTCCCACTCCTATGTCACTGAAGAACATAATGAAAATGACTTGGCCCAGGACAGATCCCTGTGGGACTGTGCTGGTGACCCTCTTCCACTGATCTAATCCCATTTAATGCAACTAACTGTCTTCTGTCTCCTCTCCTACCAACTCCCTATCCACCTTACTATTTCCTTAGCTGTTCCCAGATTCCCTATCTTCTTTCACAATCTTCTGTGTGGCACCATGTGGAATGCTTGAAGTTGAAGTACAGTTAGTCTACAGTGTACCTTTTTTCAACTTCAACCAGTTACCCAGTTAAAGAATACTATAAAGTTGGTCTAATGAGACCTCCCAGCCATGAACACATTCTGTTTATTATACTGATGCCCATTTTTCTGAAGGTATTTGTCTAGTTCCTCTTCACTAGTGTCTCCATCAGCTTCTCTGCCATTGAGGTAAGGCTGATGGGTCCATAGTTTCCAGGCTGCTCTTGTTCCTCACTTGTGGAGCAGAACTAGTTCCACCATTCCCCATTCCTTGGGAATGACCCTTGCTGCAAAGACTTATTGAGTAGACTCACTAGAATTTCAGCTAACAGCGATGCCAGTTCCTTAGTACCCTCAAATGCATCCTAGCCTTCCTCTGTGCCTCTAATGCACTTTTAGGGGAAACTGTAGGAGAAGCATAATGTACATAAATTCTGAGCTTCCAGAATTCACCTCAATGACCAGAAAAAATATGTCAGTCTGCTGCATGCTGCTACATGGTGCTGTGTTGAGTGTCAGTCCCACCACCACAGTTCTTGTAATGTTCTTTAGGAGAAATAGTCAGAGAAGCACAATAGTCATAAATTCTGTGCTTCCAGAATTTAACTTAACAACAGAGAAAAATACATCAGCTGCTGCATTCTGGCTACATGGTGTTACACTATGTGTCAGTCTCACTGCCACAGCTCTTGTTCTGATGAACTTTAGTGCCAAAATTCTCAGTCTAATAAATTTCTATGCCTGAAATTTCTACATGAGGAAACAAAATGAAATGTGCTCTCTGAATTAATATGTTGTTTCTGTGCTGTGTGAGTCTTCTACCACAGCACATTTGTTGATGAATTGTAGTGTCCAGAAATTCTGGAAATGTTCTCATTAAATGATAAAGCCTATCTGAGTGCAGATCTGGATCATGATCTTCAAAGAACTGCTATGTGTCCCACCAGCAAAGGTAAGTATTTAGTTGTTTACGGCTGCAGGGCAGAGCTCTGTAGATGTTTTACTATCACAATAGAAAATGGAGCTCAGCGGATTCCTTACAGACTTCATAAAATGGGATTTTCATAGAAATCCTTCCACTCAGCAGTCTGATTTTTCCTCCACTGTACAATTTTTTCTCTATTAGTCAGTGTTTACCAGTGACTTAATGAGGATCAGATTTCAGTCAGATCAACACAGAATGAAGTGTTATCACTGCAGGAGATCTGCAATAGTTAAAACAAGGCTGGCATCTGTAACTATGCTATTCTGCAGTGGTGCAGTGCAGTGGTTGGTAAGAAGCATTTTTTTACTCTGACAGTGTTTTTAAGTTTTGATGGAAAATAATGGTCACAATAACAGTACATGAATTTCAGTCTTAATATGTGCATAACAGGACTTGTGATAACATGGTTACTAGATTGAATATAAGTAGAATGCTCCTGCAAGAAAGATCATAGCTTATGGTCTTTTTTTATCATTTAACACTTTGTCCACCTCGCGGCGGAGCTGACCTCATCCCGGCCGCCACTTGCACCCCTGACCCAGTCATGCACACAGGCCATGTAAACCCACAGAACCAGGGATGGGCCAACATAGTACCATATCCTGGACAGGCACCTCTCTCAGGTCCGGGGTTTAGGACACAGCCATGAGCCACCGAGATTGCCCCCAATTTTCCTCCCTAGCTTTTCCCTTCAGAGCGCAGATGTACAATGATGTCAAGGCACAATGTGCCGACATCTGTCGTGCTCCGACCCATGCTGTCACTACTCTAGTAGTGCCCCTGATCATCACAGGCTGCTACAGAGTGGTGAAACCCTGATCCCTCCCCAGGATAGGACAGCAGTCCTCCGGATGCTCGATCCTATCCTCCCCTGATTACCCAGGCTCACGTCCAACCCGGTCACCAGCATGGTGCGAGGTGTGGCATCCAGTGCCTCAACCCTATGGTCTTTAGCAAACATGTCAACTTAGCATTTCACAGCCTGTAACTGAAAGTGAGGAATGCATTTCAGATTTCAGTCAGATCAACACAGAATAAAGTGTTTTTATCAGTGTAAGAGATCTGCAAGAGTTAAATAAGGAAAGCATTAAATAACACAGTAACTTACATACATCTCTGAGTTTTTATGTTGACTATTATTGTTATTGTTTATATTTTTGATTAATTGGTGAAAGTTAGTACAACAAAAAGGCTACGAAAGGGATGTTGCATGCAGGCAGAGACAACCGGGCTCTGTGTGTGTTTCTCTATATGGCAAAGAGGAATATGTGCATGTGTATGTGTGTGTATGAGTGTGTGTGTGTGTGTGTGTGTGTGTGTGTGATGAACCCTTTCCTGGCACATTAACCTTTTTCTTTTCAGTTTGAAAATGGCTTTAATGTTATATTATTGAACTGGTTGCCAAAAATTGAGAAAGCTGATTGGTTGAGAGGTCTTTGAGCCATGATGATATAGGAGTACATAGTCATGGCTTCAAAAGCCTCCAGTCACCAACCTTCTCACTGCCCACAACTTCTTCCATGAGCCTACATGAGATTCCACACACAAACAGTCCACAGCAGCATGAAGTGGCAGGAGCTCCAGTATGAGTGTATGAGGTGGGATGGCATGAGTCATGTCTCGAGTGACCCTCAAAACAAAAAGCAAAACAAAAAATGAAAGGACTCCAAAACTGGCCACATGATCTGTGTGTATGTGTTTTTTTTTAACAGTTCTATCAACAGCTGGTGCCTTCACTGTCACTTTTTAAATACAGAAGCCCTCACAGCTTCACAAATTGGCCTTTGTCCCACAACTCATCACCCCAACCATAAACAAAGTGAAACTATAAACACCAGAGTATGATTTTCAAGCCATGGCTCTCCACTTACTGATTATCAACTTCACAGCTTCCTTTTCCTGCAGTACCAATCATCGGCTTCATATTTTGTATATTTTATTTAAAACAGAGCACTAATGAAATGGAAAGCTTGACTCCTGCTCACTTTGTGATCATCTACTGTGAGCCATGGGAGTGGGGTGGATGGGACAAGAGTAGACAGAGAGAAGCTTCCAAAGAGACAGCAGGCACCATGGCAAAGTAATAGCTTTGCAGACTGACAGATCAGTCAGCATGTATTAGCAGCACCACCTACTGGTGAAAGCAGAAATTGTGGACTTTTCTGAAAAGATATACCTCTACATCAGAAATGTAATAAAAAGCCTATTTTATTTATTTTTTTTTTATAAATGAGCTAAACCTTTAAGCCAGTTCATAATATAAATAATGCACCCCAGGCTGTGGTATATCATGGATAGCATCATGTCTTGGTGTTGGATGCACTCTGCCTGTGGCCTCATGCTCAACCACATGAGGTGTGATGATATCCCATGATATACCACACCCTGTCATGTATTATTGCTTAATAGTAGAAGTGTACACTTTTCAGAACATGAAGCAGTGCATGTTTGTTAATGCGTCACAGTCAGTGCTCCCAGATTGATTTGACAGTTTCCTGTAACCTCACAACAATTTTCAAGTGTTTCCTGTAGATTAGATTTTTCCTATGGGAGCCAAATGGCTGTTTTACCGTATAACCAATACAAGTGAATGGAGACAATTTTCCTGTTAAATGGCTTTGTTTCCCTGTAAAATACAAGAATCCATATAGATCTGGAAGTCCTGCACAGTGCTTATCCTAAATACAATAAAAGTTATGGTTATGTACAAGTAAAAATCCTATATAAGGCAGTGTATGTGTGTTAAGTGTGTTTGTGTGTGGCAGTGCTCGTGTGTGTAGATAGTACACTGCTATGTTATACTGGAATATATATGCATATATGTGTATACATACTAGTCAATGTGTGTATCACAACAATTAGAAAGTGCAGTTAGGTGGTTCAATGGTTAGTGCAAAAATTGCTAGTCAACATTCCCCCACTATTTAGATCAGGTTCAGCTTTATGAATGTCATTGCTGATTTAAATGAAATGTTCAGCAATGTTCTTCAGATATGTTCTTTTCAGGCTCTGGGATACATCAGAGAGTGGGGCGGTGCCTTTAGATACCAGGGCTAGCATAACTACCAAGGGATGGCCATCTGAAGGTGGGGTGCCACAAGGCACTAAGGATAAAGTGCAGTGTTATGGGGTTGAGAGTGAGAGGGTGGGAGCTCCACTAGACACCAGGAATACATAAATTATTTACATGGAGGTGAATCAGAGGATGGGGTGTGCCACTAGACACCAGAGGAAAAAATATTACAGAGACAAAAATCAGAAGGTGGGGGTACCACTGGACACTGAGGAAATAAAAATATATATATATATATAATATCATTGTATAAATAAAACAAAAGTAAAATATTATCCTCTGTTTCTTATCTATATTTAATATTGGTCATCATATTTATATATATATGGATAACCATGGTTATACTCAGCATTACTACCACCTACAAAGCTGCCAGTTAGTGCATTTCTGTGTAGCCCAATCAGTTACAGTATAATAATTTTTTTATTTTAGTTATCATTCTGATTACACTTTTAAGTTTTTCTGTGTTATTTCCTTTAAATAAAAGTCAGATAGAGTTAGACTGTTGAAACAGTACACAAGACCTGCATTCATAGGTAGTTACACTTGTAAGAAGAAATTTATTAATGCCAAAAATAGTAACATAGCAGTTGCACAATAGATTTGCTGTTACAGTTTGCAATAGCTAATACATATGTACTGTAGTTGCCTTTCTAAGAAATGCAGTGGTAATTGCACAACAGATTTTCTGTTGCACTTTCCAACAGCTATTAAATGTGTAGTTACACAAGTCAGAATTAATTGATCTGTGCCGAAAGGAGACAGTAGTGGTTGCACATGTCACTATTACTTCATGTAAATTGTTTAAGTACACAGCACGCAAATTGAAACAAGTTAACAACTACATAGTAGTTACAGTACAGTTGCAGTGTAGTTGCTTCATGCAATTGTGTTTAACTACACAACACACAAATGTGAAACTAGTGCAGTTACAGTGTAGTTATACAGTACAGTAAACCCTGTTTATCTGAAAGTCTGGGGAGACATAAAAACTTTTGGATAAGTGGGGTTTCAGTTAAACGAGAGAGCATGTTATTGTGTAGCTTAGCATGGAGGCATACTCATACACATGGTTCCTCAGTAAAAGCATTTTCTGTAGCTTGGAACTAGCAATGATGTTAAGAGATCGCACTTTGTAACAATTGTTTTTAAATGACAGCAATCACAGCTCAGAGTGAGGAGGATACCTTTAAGGAAGAAGAAAAGCTACACTACTGTGTGAATACCTCACCACACATCCAGACTGCCTTGTCAATTGGCTTTGTATTGTCTCAAGTCAATGGCTTGTTCTCTGCACTTTCTGAGTCGGAATAATAATGTGCCTGTCTGTCTCATTCTTTAGAGCTGCTCTGTGATTTCTGTATGCACCTTTATCATATATGAACAAGGCTGATTCAAGACAAAATTTCTATTGACGAAGCTAAAACAAGGAAAATTGGCAAATGCTTTGGGACATTGTGATTACAGGTACCTGGTGTTTCAAGATACAGTAGCCCCGCAGTACTCAGGATTCATGAGTTTTGCTGCCGCTGACCTGCACTTGGGAACCTGAGTTTAGGTTCCGTTGTACCAGAACCCAATTCTGCCATTCAGTCAGACAGATGACTTGGCAGGGGTGATCTTAGAGGGCCTGCCAGAATTTAAAATACAGTATAAAACTGCCTCTAGATTAATAATAATAATGCTTTATTTATTAAGTGCAATTCTAAAGATCAAAGTACTGTACATAATTAAAAACATTAAACAAACAATATAACTTAAATCAATCACAATGTAATTTAAATAGGTCAGTTATAATAATCAAATGATTCTATAACTCTGTGCAAAATGCTTGCTTAAACAAATACGTTTTAGGCCTGCTTTAAAGCTCTCCATGGTCCTGCACTCTCTAATCTGATGAGGTAGAGAGTTCCACAGGACAGGGGCTAAACATAAAAGCCTGCATCCCAGAAGTTTTCAGCCACACTCTGGAACCTCTAACAACCCTCATCAGTTGAGTGGAGAGGCTGACCAGGGCTGTAAGGAGTCAGAAGTCTTGCAGATAGCTCAGACCCAGTCTGTGCAGGGCTTTATAGGTCAGAAGCCTGACCTTGAATGTGATCTGCCACTGTACAAGCAGCCAGTGCAGTTCGCGCAGCATGGGAGTAATATGACTTGAAGAAAAGTCCCAGTCAACAAACCATGCCACAGCGTTCTGCACCAGCTGCAAGCAATGGATATCAATCCCAGAAGCCCCAGGTAGAGGGAGTTGCAGTAGCCCAGGCATGAAGTCACAAAGACATGGATCAACGTGGGCAGATCACTGGATGGAACAAGGTGCCTAATTCTGGCAATATTCCTAAAATGATAAAAGGAAGACTTGATGACTGCCGACACCTGCCAATGCAGTGTCAGCCCATTGTCAAGAACTACCCCAGATCATGCACCCATTCAGAGGAGGACAGCTGTACACCCCAATCCAAAGACCTGAGGGTAAACCCACTGCCAACCTCACTATCCAGTGACCCAGGTCCACCACCAACACCTCAGCCTTCCTGGAATTCAATTTCAGCCAGCTGGATTTCATCCAGTCATGGATTTCTACTAGACAGCTTGTTAAACATCGAGACTGCACTATCCTGGTCGGGTGCAAAGACAGATAGAGCTGTGTATCATCAGCATAGCAATGAAACCTCAGCCCATATCATCTTACAATGTCTCTGAAGGGCAGCATGAACACTGGGGACAGCACTGAGCCCTGGGATCCCCACATGGCAGAGAGAATGTCTCAGAGGAAAAAACTGACACCATCCTCTGAGATTCTGCAGGAAGTATTGAAACCATCTGAGAACTGGACCAGCCAGGCTACAGATAACCCTCAGGCACTTGAGCAGCACCCATGGTGCACAGTGTTAAATGCTGAAGAGAGATCAAGAAACACCAAGATGGAACGGCAATTCTGATATCCTGCCATCAGAGATCACTGAGCACATGAACCAGAGTGGTCTCGGTTCTATGACTTTCAGAAACCAGACTGGAGAGGACATAGACATTGTGGATGGTAAGATGGTTTTCCAGTTGCAGTGCAACTACTTTCTCAATCACCTTCATAACAAAGGGAAGGTTAGAAATAGTCTGTAGTTAGCAAAGCAGTTTAGGTACAAAGCAGCTTTCTTAAGAAGCTGTGTCACCACTGCCTCCTTCAGGAGCTGGGAACCCACCCGAGTCTAAGGAGCACCACACAATCTTTGCCAGGATTGGAACGATGGACTCAATACACCCCAACAATAGGCGTGTTGGCCTGGATCCAAACTACTAGTATCGCTATTGCAAATTCTGGACAATCCACATGATGTCCACAATCTCCGGCCGGTCTAAAGATATCCAAGAAAACTGAGGAGGAGTGACCATGCACTGGCCACCAACAATCCACATAGAGAGCACTGGATGGATCTCAGCTCTGATGTCACCACCTTATCCACAAAAAGTTTAGCAAACTCATCACATTTAACTTGTGAGAAAGCACCTCAAACCTGTAGACAGGTTGGGTTGCAACCTGTCCATGGTTCAAAAGAGCTGAGCCAGTTGATTTGAGCAGCAGCAATCTCACTGGACAGGAACTCTGCCTTCTTATGTGTGATTGCTGATTGATAGCTTTGGTAATGATCCGTTACTCTAAGGTGGTCAGCTTCAAAAGCTGATTTCCGCCAGCGATGTTCTAACCTTTGTCCAACTTGTCTCAACTCCCTCAAGGTCCCTTCAAACCAAGGGACCGAGGCAGAGGATAGAGGGTGAACACGGACTGGGGCAATAGAGTCTAGAGTTTCAGTAACAGCCTTATGATAGGCTTGAACTAAACTCTCTGGATCCTCGCCACCCCTAAGAATCCCTATAGATCTAATACTGCCAGTAGGCTTCCTGGGGTCACATCCTCAATGGGTGGTATCTGACAATCTCCACGGGCAGGCCTCATAAAAGGGGTCCAGGAGACTGAACCTCACTGTGTGGTGATCAGACCATATCACTGGTTCCACCACCAAGTCAAAGGTCTCCATCCCCAGGAGGAAGACCAGATCAAGTGAGTGACAAAGACTCTGTCCTGGCTGCCCTCTGTTCTCTGTTCCCCACCCCACAAGTAAGTAAGTAAGTAAATTTATTTTAAGCTTTTCAGAAACCAAAGCGCTGTACAGGTGAACAGACATTAAATTACAGAATATAATAATAACAATAATAATAACAATAAAATCACAATAAAATCACAGTAATAATCACCTCCATACGCCTTCAAAAATAAATACGTTTTAACTCAGACTTAAAACTCTGATAGTCAGACAGCTTACGTATCCGACGAGGTAGAGAATTCCATAGGGTGGGGCCACGTAAGAAAATGCACGTGCCCCAGATGTTTTTTAAGCGAACCCTGAGAATCTCTAGCAATCCCTCGTCGTGGATCGGAAGTAATAGGAGGACAGTAGGGAGTAAGGAGATCTTGTAGTACTACGGTCCCACTATTCGTATGGGCTTTATAGGCCAGTAACCCGACCTTGAAGGTGATCCGCCACTGAACTGGCAGCCAGTGCAGTCCGCACAGCACAGGCATAATATGACTGTTTCTGGATGTCCCAGTCAAAAGCCTGGCTGCTGCATTCTGCACCAGCTGCAAGCGGCGGATATCAACCCCAGTAGCCCTAGGTACAGGGCATTGCAGTAATCAAGGTGAGAGGTCACAAAGGCATGGACCAATGTAGAAGGTCATCCGAGGAACTAGGTGTTTCACCCGGCGATATTCCTAAGATGGTAAAAGAGGATTTGACAACGGATGACATCTGCAATTTTAGGGTCAAACCATTGTCAATAATAACACCCAGATTACGCACCCAGTCTGGGGTTGAGAGCTGGGCACCATTGAGCCATATGCCCGAAGAAGCCCAGCCTACAACCCGCCTCAAGGCGACCTGGGTCCACCGCCAATCCTCAGTCTTATCCGGTTTAACCTCAGCCAGCTGGCACTCATCCAATCTTGATCTCGGACAGACAGCTGTTAAGCATAGAGACTGCATCTTCCTGTCCGGGATTAAGGACAAATACAGCTGGGTATCATCTGCATAGCAGTGAAAACCCAAGCTGTATCGCCTAATGGCAGCATATAGATAGCGAACAACATGGGTGCCAAAATGGAACCTCAGTACCCTACAGGACAGGAAGATGGCATCAGAGGAATAAATTCCGTGACAACCCTCTGTCTCTGTCCCATGAGGAAAGATCGAACCAATGCAGAACTGTACCAGACAGTCCGCAATAAAGCGCGAGGCATTCTAAAAGCACACCATGGTCCAAGTGAACTAAACTAAGCTGCTGCCCGCTGCATTTCTGTGGTTTTGTTTTAGTTTCAATTAAGTCTTTGAATGCACTTTGCATAGGTGTTAACAGATGGCAATCAGTGCATTCATATATATATATATATATATATAGAGAGAGAGAGAGAGAGAGGAGAGGAAGGAGGATACATTTTACATGCATTGGGAATATGTAATAAATTACAATACTTTTTTCCACAAAGCTGCTTACCTCCTTCAACACCCTGACTGGCGCCATCTGGGCCTGTCTTCCCAGCTCCATCACCGACCTTTTCTGGGACTTACTTTTTCTGGTGGTCCTGCCACAGGACCTTGGATGAGAGGCATCTAGTCATCGTGTGGGGCCTCAAGAGAGCAGGCCATCACTGTTCTATAGTCAGAGGGCTTTTCCTACTATTTTCTCACCTACTGGGCCCAGACATGTATATACTCAGCATCCATGGAGACACCTCAGGCATTCAGGTTTATTTATTTATTTATTCATTCTCAGATTACAATACCTTTGAGCACATAACAGCTCTTTTACAAAGGTTCCACATCAGTGGGAAGGGTGACAGACATACAACGGATGGTATTGCATAAAATATTGACAAGAAAGTATTTAAAATGACAATCTGACATTAATATTGCAACTAAAATTAAAACTATGAATTGTAGGAAATCAAAAATAACCTAATAAAAGGGGCAGCCCAAGGTGCTTTGTCAAGTAGGTATAGTTAGATTTCTGTGAACAAAAGTTCAGGTAAGTGAAGATAAACAGTGTGGGCTCCTTCCCATGCTGTCCCATGGTGCCATCACCTGGATTCCTCTCCCTGTCCTACAGATGTCCATCCTCCCTCTCAGGCCAGCCCCCAAGTGATCCAGGTCAGTTCTTGAACCCGGGTTGCTGAAATGGCATTCAGTGGCTTAAAGCAATATAGTCAGTGGCTAAAATCTTGAAACAGAAATACTTTATGTTCAGTATTTTGTATTTGTTATCTTCTCCCTTTCTCCTTCACCCAGAACACATCTGAAAACATGCTGTTAATAGCTCAGTAGGTCTTTCCTCATAGAACCTTTGAAATACATACATCTTTATCACATTAATGAATTAGCAGCCATTGTGGCTCTGAACAGAGTTTGTCCTTTTGGCTGTGGGCAAGTGGGGTGGAAACAATGTCTTTCTAACAATTCTTGCTCCTGTTCTCTCTCTTTCAGGTCAATAGGAAAATGAAATCATGTTTCTGAATGGGTCCAGCCTGGATCTGGTTATTTAATTAACAGTGTGCCCTATGAGGGAAAGAAAGTATTTATTTTTTCTTAAATGTTATTTGTATGCCACTTCTGTTTTCTGCTCCTGTTTTTCTCATTTTATATATTTTTATATCTGTGTGACAATGAAAATGCAGGCAGCAGCATCAGGTTGATGACTGGTATTTATGTTAGATACTTGTTTTGATGCGTGTGTGAAGCACTCTGAGACCCTGGATAGGGCACTGTATAAATAAAATTGAATTGCCTTGCCTAACAGGGGCTATCTTAACTTAAATATGACCATGCAGAGTGGTGGAGAAACTGCAGGAGGAGGAGGAGGTCTGAACATGAGGCTGTAATGTTGACCATATCAGTGATCTGGAGGAGAATATGATGATGGCTTGCTTGCTGGAGGAGGAGGCATTCATGACAGAATGGAAATAGAGCTGTGAATACAAGATATAAATTATTTGGTTCTATGTGATAATGGCAAAAGTCTGAAGGTGATCACCATTATCACGCAGTCAGAGTGCCAAAACATTTCAGCACTACTGACACCCGGCACATAGGACAAAGGCGCTGGGAACATACATTACAATTCTTTCCATGAGGTCTGTGTTTCACACACCCCTGCTGTGGGGTTTCATCCACTGCACCCCCACTAAAGGATTCTCAACTTCTAGTGCATGTCGGGGTGAAACATGTAAAATTAAAGATTTGGGCCAGCACAATAAAACACACCAGCGTCCAGACCCAAACCTGGTACTCACCCCACTTCACCCACAGGCCAACCCCGATACCATGACACAGCTCAGAAACCCACCACAGCACCACCCCTATAGCTCCTCCGCCCCTCCCAGCCCATGCTCGCCATGTTCGATCCCCCACGCCAGAGCATATAGTGACATCCTGTCGCTCATTTGCCCACCTCCCATCTGGTCGCCTTTGGCCCTCCCATTACCATGAGGATTACATGGGGAATGAGTCACGCTATGGACGGTGCTCCTTCCCCATGCACCCTCCTCACAGGCTACCAATTATTTATACCTTATGATCCCAATTGTGTTCCTGTGAAAGGAGACAAAAATTAAAAGTTAAACAAAAAAGAAAAAACTTTGAAAACTGTACTTATTGTCACATTAGTGATGGCCTATGCTGTAAAATGACATGAAGGTGCACCAGACACAGAAAATGGAGGAGGAGAAATCTTGCTTGCTGGATAAGAAGGCTGCAGGACAGAGACCTGTGAAGACAAGGAAACAATTTTTAGACTGTACTCCATTAACTACTGTTGGTGACCTCATGAACAGTATATCCATTGTCTGCTTCCAGTGCAGTCTTACTATACCTATCACTTATAAAGAAAAAGAGAACTTATCTAGCTCACTAGGCCACTGGGGTGGCTGCACAGTACATCCATTGTCCACTCTCAGTCTTACTAATCCTGTCACCTGTGAAAAAGAAGAGAAATTATTTAGCCTCATTTGGCCACAGTGGTGACCACTTAGTATATTTGTCCATTCTCAGTTTTACTATACCTGTGTTCTGTGAAGAAAACATAAATTATTTATACTGACCTGTCCATCATGGTGGCGCATGATATATCTATTGTACACTTCCAGTCTTACTATACCTGTCACTTGTGAAGAAGAAAGAGAAAATATTTAGCCTCATTTGACCACTGTGGTGGCCACACAATATCTGTTGCCCACTCCCTGTGCTACTATACCTGTTACCTGTAGAAGAAAAAAGAGAAATTATTTAGACTGTCTTAGCCACTGTGTCACTGTGTACTTTTGAAAGCCAAACATAAAATAAAAAAAATAAAAAATTGTGTAATGAAACTTAGTCAAATTAGTGAAGGCCATGCTGTGTACTGGCACAATGGTGCCCCACAGAGGAGTGGTGCAGGAAAAGGCAACTGAAGTCTGTGTCTTGCAAGTTATCTGGCTTTGTGACTGGATTACCAGTCATCTCTATGAATTTTGCTTATTTATTTATTTATTTGTTGACCGGTAAGTGCACTAGAGAAATACTGCCTATTTTCAGGCACAACCCGGGAGGCGGATACAGATGAATGCCAACTGACCATGAACCAGATTAAGCTGTTGGTGGTATTTTTAGAAAATGGTCAAACCTGCAGTGAGAGGGAGACAAAAGGAGAAAGAAACACATTTTTATGTCTTGCAAGCAAGGTGTAAGCCACTTCCATGTGAGGATGAAGTCAGCACCAGCACGGAGGATAAAGAGGTGAACAACAGTGAATGTAACTTGACATCACAGCAGAAAAAGGTAGATCTTGCTGCCTTGATGGGCTGACTGAATGGAGGCTAGGCTTTAGGGTGGGGCTGGGTTGTTAGAAGTCTGCCTGGCAATGGCAGCTACAGTGGCTTATTTTTTTTTAGTTGTTTAACCAGGAGTAGCACACTAAGCTTAAAGCTTTTTACAGGAGCATCCTGGGAGCACAGGAAGTTAAGTGACTTGCTCAGCCACACAGTATGTAAGTGGAAGCTGTGGGATTCAAACCCAGGTCTGGTCTGCTGGATGTCACCAGATTTGCAGCTCAGAGCCTTAAACCACTGCACTATACTGCTTCCCTCCTGCTTAAGAACCAGGCTTCTAACTTCGATGCATACATTGAGGGGGCATTATATCCTTCTGTTTGTGGATATACAGGACACAAGCAGGCCAGAGGAGGAGGAGGCAGTGTCTTAAGTGCTGGGATGCATGGTCTGCATGGCTGGCAATGGCATTTACAGTGGTGACAGCCAGATGCAGCACAGTAATACTGCAGTATATATCAAAACACTGCAGTATACTGCATGAAATGGTATAAATTCCATGACACATAATCCCTTTGTCATGCAATATTTTATGATGTCACTTGCTACAAGTTGCTAAATTTCATCATGGCTTGCTCCACTGTACACTGGCTTAAGAGTGTAAGTTTCTTTAGTCAGAAGGCATGTGATGGAGGCAGCAGTGGGATTTTCCTAGGTTTCCTCTGCCCCAAGTGTCATGAGATATATACATCTGGAATGCTGATGCTCCCTCTATGCATCGGCTCTGCAGCACTGCCAGCCATGGTCACCCAGGTGGCAGTGTTGCAGCAGAGACCAGGTACCTTCCATCCCCATGGAGGAAGCATCCATGGAATGATCAACCATCCTCCCTCAAACAGCCTCCAGAAGCCCAGGATCATTTCCGAACCAGGTTGCTGCCGTCACAAGCAGTAACTCTATAGCTGTACCAGTGAAAAGGCTACCAACTTCAAATACAGATGATAGGCCATATATAAAATGTGTGTCCAGCATGGTGGCAATCCCAAAATCTTAAGACTGCAGAATACAGGAAATATGAGTATCATAGTCCAAGACATGGAACATGTGTTCCACTAAGGCATGGCTTCCAGTATTACCACCTACCCCAGCTCCCTACGTCAGCACACATGGAAGTGGAATGGCC
Organism: Neoceratodus forsteri; assembly: GCA_016271365.2. NCBI lineage: Eukaryota > Metazoa > Chordata > Ceratodontiformes > Ceratodontidae > Neoceratodus > Neoceratodus forsteri. The sequence continues at coordinate 576,709,687 of CM028134.1, read as the reverse complement.
TGACTGATATAGGCAGTGTCCCCATTTACTGCCTGTGTTGCATGTTCTAATGGCCTTAGAATCATGATAAAACAGGACCTTGTGTAATGGCAGACTCTTCCCTGGCTTTATTTGGTTGAATACAGGTAATCAAAATGAATATATTGCCTAGACTTTTTTACATATTCCAGGCTATGCCTCTATTAATTCTCAAAAATTATTTTAGAAGTTTGGATAAAAGAATATCTGAATTTATTTAGGATAATGCATGTCCTCGTTTGAAAACACTAAGTTAAAAGCCACCCATAAGGAAGCTGGTTAGAATTTGCCTAGCATACTTTTGTATCACTATGCTGCTATTATAGAGCCCATAAAGACATGGTTTAGTGGTAATCCTCCTGCCTGGGTAAACATGGAATTTTAACATTATGTTAAACCACAGGTATGAGTTAATAATCAAAAACTTAAACGCTGGACTCTGAAACCAGTAATACATTTTTAACTTGGTATTCATGGTATGGAAAATGATAAGTAAATGTGTAAGCTTAATGGAAGAATTAATACCTAACTCTACTCCATGACAATTGTTTTTTTTCCATTTTTTCAAACTGACACACAAAGTAATTTTACTGAGAAAGGAATAGCCACAATTGGGCATTTTACTAGAAAATACTATGAAATTATTTGAACAAATGCAGACACACTACAAACTTTCCAAACATCTTTTTTCGGTAATTACAACTTAAAGAACTACTATGTAAATTAGTAAGTTGACAGGACAATAAAGAATGGTTCACCCATGTTGCAGTGATATCCACTTGAGCAATGTAAATTACAGCACAAGCAAGTGACAGACAGCAAATGTAGGGTTCAAATTTCACTGCCTACAATGTGCAGCACAGGAGATGGCAAAAATGTCACCTAACAGCAGGAAACTACAACGCATAACTGACCCACCACTGAACCATGTACAGAAGAGCATAGCAACATGAAACGGAATTATTGGTGAGGTTCCACCCCCGCACCTCCCACCACTACTTCATATAACAAACTCCAAGTCATGGCAAACTCAAGGTAAAGGGGTAACACATATGCAACACCAGGTGCTCTCATTCGCTACCACCAAATATAGCAGGTGTCAAGAAACCAAGGTAGCCGACACAGCCTGCACCAACATACCATCGACAACATCACCAAGCTAGAAATCAGTTGGCACATTAATGGGCTACCATAAAGAACTGGTTAAGGGTCACTTTCTATCTGATGTCATACAACAAGCACCAAACAAACAACAGTTAAGTTTATGTTATTTCAATTAAAATCACCAAACCTGGCCAAACTTTGTGACAGCTAGGAAAAGAATAGAACACTGTAATTTTTCAAGACGTTTGGGAACAATGCTGTTCAAATTGGGAAACAAATTGGAAAATTTTATCAATAATAAACGTAATCAGATTTAGTGTTTTATATTTCATGATGTATTATATGTCATACTTACTAAATAAGTTTAACCCAGATATTTCAAATAAATGTAATAGGCTGAGGGTGCATTTATCCATGTTATTTATTCACATGATGGGTTGAAAGATTTTTGGACAAGGTCTTTGGCACAATTAATCAAATTCTGGATCTTCATCTAGTGCCAGAAAAGGAACTCTGCCTGTTGGGATACTCATCTATCCAGACACTTCCTGAGGATCTCAGGGCTTCGACTCGCTGGGGATTTGTGCCAGACTGATTGTAGACCTGCTCTGGTAGCAGGTTCTTTGATTAAAGTGCTGCTGTGGACAAATTGGCTCCCTCCCTTGGGAAAGAAGGAGACTGTATTGGAAAAACAAGACTAAAGTGGTGGAATCCTATGGTGATCTACAGGCTAGCTGGTATTTAGCTGCTGAACTGGTGAGGCAGTGAGAAGGCCTCTAGATTTTTATCTCCTTTTATTGATTACTGCTGTAGTGAGAGAACAGCAACTGGACTAACTGCTGATGAGACTTTTCCAACTTGGGGCTTTGTAGGAGTACTGGGCAGTGAGAGTGCTTATTGCTCAACTTTCTCTGATTGTTTATTTCTGTGGGCAATGTGAGAGATTGACCCAGCTTAAACAATTTGGTCTACCTTCCATTGAGGTGAGCTCCAATGGATTTATACATATGCTCTGAATAATTTAGTGCATTGAACTGCAAATGTGGACTTTGTTAGAGAGTTTTAGTTTGTTTTGAGTATTTATTGTATTTTGCTGTTTATTGCTGTTATAGTTTGGATTGTGTTTTGGGTGCATGGGTATTGTTTTGTAATTTGTTTAAAGTTAGGGGTGGAAGGGTATTGATTGTGTGGGGTGAATGGTTGTTGAGTTGTTCGAGTGTTGGAAATATGTGATGGGGTGTTAGAGAGATGGTCAGGCAGTACTCCTCAAGACTTTGGGATCTCCGTCCTTTGAATTACCTCCACTTACTGCAGAGGTTTATTTTAGATGTTGAATCTGCAGCATCTTGAGACAAAAAGTAGTAGGAGACAGGGATCCTGGAACTCTTGGGGTGATGGGAGAGGAGTGGATGGATAGGGACAATAAAAGCCAGGAGATGCCCTGGGGCAAAATGGGTGCAGGAGCAAGGTTTTCCTTGCTTAGTTCCCATATACCCAAGGGCACCGACTCTGATTTTGCTGTAGGAAGTAAGGCCATCCTTGGACTCCCATCCCTTTTGGGTGGTGTTAAGCAATGCTGGGTTGATCAGGAACAAGACTGGAGTGATTTCTGGATCTTGTTTCCTATGTCGACATGGCTTGCATCACTGAGACCTGACTGGATGGAAATGCGGGTCCTGTTTTGGAATCTGCAGTTCTGGCTGGGATCTTGGTGATTCACAGCCCAAGAGTGGACTGGAGGGCGGGGAGTTGCTGTCTGTTTTAGACAGGATCTAGATCTCAGGAGGTGCCAGTTGGAGGCACCAACTCCTTTGAGTGTATAGTGGGTGCAGGTGCAGTGTACAGGACCCTTCTCATCTACCATCCACCAGGTGATGGGAGGCAGTTCCTGAAGGAGGTTGTGGACTTCATCACCGAAATGGTATTGGAGTCTCCCAGATGGGTAATTTGGGGACTTCAATGCCTGGTCGATGATGAACTCTTGCCATTTGTTCAAAACCTCCTCAATTGATGGATTCATTGGGTCTGTCATGGGCTATTACCTCTGCAACCCATGAGGGTGGGCACACATTGGACTTGGTATTCCATCTGGGACTGGAGATATCCAATGTGGAGGTGGAGCCAACCGTTGGTCTGACCATCACGCCCTGAGGTTCAGATTTATAGCCCCCAAAATAGGCCTCACCCTAAGGAGTTAGTGCAGTTCTGTCCTTTAAGAGGGGTTACTCAGAAGGTCTAATGATGTAGCTGGCTTCTCAGGATTTCCAATGGATAGCACTGACCCAGGGCCCCTGGTCCTGGCCTATAATAGGCTGTGGTAGGGACCCTGGATATCATTGTCTAGTTTGTGTTCATCCCTACCTCTTCACCTGGGGGTTCCCTGGTTTGATGGGGAGGTCCATCAGCTGAAGAGGCGGGATGAAGATTGGAAAGACACTGCCGGAAAACTCACCTGGAGGTGGATAAGCTTGGATTGTTAGAACATTATAAGATCTACAAATCAGCAATCTCCCATAAGAAGGCAGAGTTCCTATCCAGGAATTGCTACAGTGAGGAATAGACCAGCTCAGCTCTTCCGGACTGTGGACAGATCAGGCAATCCAGCCTGTCTACAGGCCAGTGGAGTGTTGTTACTAATACAATATGAGGAGTTTGCAAAATTCTTCACTGACAAGGTATCTACCATCAGGGATGAGATCTGCCAGTGCCCATCCATTGAGCCTTGAGTTGATCAATCAGGTGGCACTAATGCACAGTTGACTTGGTTCACCTTAGCCAACCGGCAGTCATGGATATAGTGAGGATCATCCAGACTCTGCAACCTACCTGCTCTAAGTTGGATCCAGCCCCTACTCGCCTGTTCATGGGGTGTGTACATGTCATCGGCCTGGTCCAGGCTGGGATAGTGGTGGTTTCATTAGAGAGAAGGATCTTTCCAGATCCCTTAAAGGAGACGGTAGAATGCCCCTTTTGAAAAACCTCTCTGATCCCGACTGCCCAGCAAATTACAGACTCGGTCTCTAACTTACCCTTTGTAGGGAAAGTTATTGAGAAGGTGGTCGCTCTGCAGCTGGAGGATCATTTGACCAGCTACAATATCTATGACCCTCTCCAGTCTGGCTTCAGGAAAAGGCATAGCATGGAGACAGCTCTTGTTCAGCTTCTAGATGATCTCCTGATGGTGAGAAATCGGAGGGCCCATTCCACCTTGGTTCTCCTGGATCTCTCATCAGTGTTTGACACCATGGATCATGGGGTGCTGCTCGATCACTCAGGGTTTTCTGTGGACTGAGGAGGGCAGTCCACAGTTGGTTTTGATTTTTCCTTGAGGGCAAATCACAGAGAGTGGTGTCAGGGATTTATTCCTCGGACCTCACTGGCTGCCCTGTGGGGTTCCAAAGGACTCAGTGCTATCCCCATGTTATTTGTGGTGTATATGCTTCCATTGGGGGCATTATAAGATGGTGTGGGTTGAGTTTTCATTGTTATGCTGATGACTGTCAGCTCTACCTGTCCTTTGCACCTGAACGGGAGTCTGATTCCATCACAGTGTTTAATAACTGCCTTCTAGAGATACAGGAGTGGATGAGTACTAGTTGGCTTTGGTTGAATTCAGAAAAACTGAGGTATTGGTGGTGGACCCTGGAGGAAGACAACAGGGGTTTGGGCTGGGAAACCCTCAGGTTTATATCTTTTGGGGCCCGCTATTCTCTGGCCAGTGTGTGTAACCTGGGCGTGGTATTTGATGAGGGCCTGACCCTGAGGGTGCAGTTGTCTGGGCTGTAGTCAAGTCTGCCTTTTTCCATCTAAGGAATATAGCCTGGGTGAAACATCTTGGTTTCGCTCTGAAGATCTTCCTACCCTGGTCCACGCCTTTGTCACCAGTCATTTTGATTACTGCAATGCTCTTTATCTAGGACTGCTGGGGTGGATATCCTCTGCTTGCAGATTGTGCAGAACATGATGGCCAGTTTGTTGATGGGAGTTTCTAGATCTAGCCATATAACACCTGTGCTGCGTGAACTGCACTGGCTGCCTATACAGTGGTGGATCACCTTCAAGGTTGCATTGTTGACCTATAAGGCCCTACACAATTTGGGACCTCACTACCTGAAAGAACTCTTGGTGTCTTACTGCCCTCCCACTCACTCTGATCCTCTGATGAGGGATTGCTAGAGATACCCAGGGTATACTTAAAGACATCTGGAGGAAGATCATTTGCCTATATGGCACCTGCCCTGTGGAACTCTCTACCTCATCAGATACGAGATTGCCTGACTGTGAAAAGTTTTAAAAACAGTTAAAAACATTCCTTTTAACCAAGCATTCTCTGGGGTTTGATAATCAAGGGTTATTTATCTTTATTCATTATATTTACTCTTTTATATGGACTGTATTCATAGTGTTTGAATTATTGTAAAATGCCCTGAGCTTGGGAAGGGTGCTTTAAACAAATACATTTTACTTACTTACTGTCATAACAGGAAATTGTTACACATGGCATTAATTAATGCTAAACGATCCAGAGCAGAACTATGGAAAGATAGTCAATCTCCTTCTTGGGAGTTGTGGAAAAATCTCTTTATAGATTGCATGATCATGGAGAAGGGTTATTATTATTCCATCAAGCATATTGAACTGTATTGGAAAATATGGAAGCCTCTACATAATGCAATAGCTAACAATAGGTGACTATATTTAGTGGTTTCTAACTTAGTGGCTTAGACAAATAGTTTGGTAATATACTGTAGGTATGCTTTGATTTATTCACCTGTATACTTTTAACTAATTTCCTTCATTATGTGTTCTTATCTTGTAATCTATTATTGTGTAAAATGGTGATGTCTCCAATAACAACAACAACAAAAGAATCATGGTAAGGCCATCCATTAGTTACCACTGGTATGCTGTCAGAGACATGGACACTCTGGTATTGTCATGGCTTGTATACAGCAACAGCTATACATACTTTTTTCTTTTTGCAGCTCAGAGAGTGGGTGCTTCAATCATAATCAAGACTCTTGAAGACTTAGCTCATCATCATAGCCACTGTATGCCAATTAGACAAATTTTGTAGGACAGGATGACACATTTTTTCATAATTGTTGATGTCTTGATCCATAAAATGTAGAGCCCTATCTACTTTGTTGCAATCCATCATTTTTCTATACATTCCATGTAGGAAGGGGATTTGAATCTTTCTTTTTTTAAATTTAATATGCTTTATTGATTTTTAGTAAGCAAGTAGTTGACAACAGAGACTTGAAACAAAACACAATATAAGAGACATTTACAATAAGAGAAGCAAACTACAACAATTTGTTGCTTACTTAATCTCCCTCCCCACCTAACCCCTACCCTGCACCCTCTTCCAGGTCTGCCACCAATCACCATTACTCCAGATTATGATTGCTTTCATATTATCCAAATCGAACAGAAAAACAAATAGAGAGGTTACGAATAACAGCAACAACAACAACTAAAATTAATTTACTTGTGGGCCAGAAAAATTAAATGAAGAATCTAAGACTAATTAATTGTAAGAAGAGTATAAAGAGGTTCCCATCTTTTTTATATTTGTTCATACTCTTTGACAACTTTGCTATTGTGAATTTGGCAGTAAGGCAAACAACATTTCATTAGGCCATTCCAGATAACTTGAGTAGATAAGTCTAACCAATGTCTTAGTATAACTTTTTGGCACATACTGAAATCCATGCCATATGAGCTCTGATTGCCCCTGGTATTGATGTGTAGTCGCCAATAAGACAGGTTTCATATTAAAACTTCCTGACAAAGCCAGTAAAGGATTCAACATATTTTCAATGTTACGCCAGAAGGAAACAATCTTTTCACAGGACCATAACATATGAGTTAGGTCTGCAGCAGCTTGATGACATTTAGAACATTGGCTAGTAGTTAGGAAACCTATTCAATGTAGTTTGGAGGGTATAATATAGAGTATGTATTATACAAAACTGCATGTATCTATATTTGTCCCACTTAATACATTTATATAGATGTGCCCAAATTAAAGACCAGTCTCTAGAATTAGAGAATGCCTGGGTAACCGTATCCCATTGGTAAAATCTTTGGCTATCTGAAAGGGTCATTGTCTTAAAAATAAAATTATAAGAATAAGATATTAAATGGGCAGATGGTATGGCCTCCAATATGGATGTAATACACTGAGAAGGGACTAAGCCAAGTTCCTGTCCCAAAGTACTGCATCAACATATGAGATAACTGAGGGTATTTGAAAATTGAAGATTTCTCCAATTAAGGGAGCAACCTTCCTTGAAGGAAATCATTTTTGATCCTTCACTGATTACTCCACCCTCTCTATACCTATTTGTGGCCAGAAAAGCTGAGATTTAATTGGCTTGCCAGCTATTAATAAATTAGGATTACAAAACAGAGGTTGTGTTATATCCCTGCACCTGTCTATTTTGAGAAGAACGCTTAGTTGCTGTTGTACCTGAATTAAAGAGTTTAGAGGAGTAGTATATAGGGTTTGGAAGCTTTTTAGCGAGATCAAAGGTAAGGCCTTCGGTCTAAGCCATGTTCTTCACAGAGATCTTGCTCAATCCTAACCCAAGGAGGCAAATAGCCAACATATTGTTTAGACTGCAACCAATAATGAATTCTGGTCAAGTGGTTGCTAAATAATATATATAGAAGTTTGGAGCTTGGAGACCTCCGTCTAATTTACGTCTGGTTAATTTTAAATAACTTCTTCTAACTTTTACCCTGCCATATAAAATTACTAAGAGTGCCATTGACTCAGTAAAACCATGAATACGGGAGAGCCTGATTAAGCATTTGTAATGGATATAGCAGGACGTGGTAACATCGCTCATTTAATGATGCTCATACGCCCCATAAAGTTAGAGGTAATTTTGACCAACACTTGAGGTCTTCTGTTAAAGTATTAATGAGATCCTCTAAATTAAGTTGCTTCATAACTCTCAAAGAAGGGTGGAGATCTATCCCAAGATACTTCAATTTTTGGGATTCCATTGTATACCCATATGAGCAACATTGGTTTTCATAGTATATTTATTAAGGGAAGAAGTTCTGTTTTCATCAAATTTAATTTATAATTTGAAAAGGATTCAAATTGTGCTATAATTTGGAATACCATTGGGAGGGATTGGGCAGGATTAGCGATATGTAGCAATAAATCATCTGCATATGCAGATATCTTGTATTCCTGGTGCCCTATTTGCATGCCCCTTACAAGTGTGGAAAGGTTAATTTTCCTAATAAGAGGTTCTAAATAAAGATTGAAAAGGTAAGGGAAAGAGGACAACCTTGACGCTGCACTCTGTGACAGGGTAAAAGGAGCGGACAAAACACTGTTGCATTGAATTTGGGCAGACGGTGCTGTATATAATATTTTGACCCATTCTTAAATTCCTAGGGTATATGGTATTTAGAAAGTAACAAAAAGATATTCCCATGACACCTATCAGGGTCTTTTTCTGCATCCAGGGACACCAAAGCGGCAGGTATGTCTGAGTCCCTGATGCAGAAAAAGATAGGCTAGTTTCCTGAGGTGGTCCGAGGAAAGTCTGTTTTTGATAAATCCAACTTGTTCTGTACTAGTAAGATGCTCCCATACTTGATTAAGTCTGTAGGGAGAGAACTTTTGCAAGGATTTTGAGATCAACATTAATGAGAGAAATGGGCCTGTAATTGCTTATACATAATGGATCTTTATTAGGTTTCAGGAGTACCATAATAGTGGCAAGAGACAGGGAAGTGTCCGATAGCCCATTCTCAAATAGGTAGTAAAATGTTTTAATAATATAGTGGCTATGGTTTCCTTTAAAGCCTTATAAAAATTAGTTGTAAAACCATCGGGCCCGGGGACTTATCTGCAGATAGAGAATCAATAGCTTCATAAATCTCTGATAGGGTAATGGGACTCTTTAATTTATCAGTCTGGTATTCAGCCAGTACTGGAAGCTTTATGTCTTGGAGAAACAGCTCTAGTTTTTGGGAAAGATGATGATTTACCAGAGCAGAGTATAATTGCTGATAAACTCGTGAAAGGCATTCGTAATATCTGAAGGGGAGCTAAGAAGTTCACCTGAAGAAGAATAAACAGATGGAATTATTCTCTCTCTGCTACTTGGGCATGCAGTCGTAGGCTAGTAACTTCCCAGCCCTCTCACCTTGATCAAAATAGGAAATTTTGGAGCAAAGTAACAGGAATTATGCTTTTTGCTAGTAATTTGTTATACTGAGCCCGGAGAGATTCAAGTTTGGACCACTCATCCACTGAGGAGGAAGGGAGAGGAATTCTCTAACTCTGCTATTTGATTTAATTTTGAGGAGAGAGCAGTACTTTTTGTTTCTTACATTTGGTAACCAAGTGAATTAATTCTCCCTTAGTGCACATTTCAGGGATCCCCATTGGAAATCTTTTTGGGACATTGATGGGGCATTGTGCTTCATGTAAATTTGAATAAATTCTTGAATTAAATGAACACATTCTTCTGAATTTAGAAGCTGATTATTAAATTTCCAAATTCTGTCTCTATGTACGTTAGGTGAAAGATTTAACTGGAGATTGACCATCCGATGATCCGAAATAGCCTTAGATGAATAGTATACCATGGAGATCCCTGAAATATGATCTGCTGACAAAAGAAAAAATCTATGCGGGAGGGAATGAAATGAGTATTCCTTATCTTCAGGATGTGCAAGCCTCCAAGGATCTACAAGGCCAAGGAGGACATTAGCTCATGTATGGCTTTTTGACCAGAAGAGGACCGTGAATCTGGTTTTGCCTGATCTATCCAGTGCATTTGAAAGCACCAGATTCCAGTCTCTGCCAAGCAATACTGGCAACTTAGACCAGGGGCAAGTGTTGTCATTAAAGAGACAAAGAATTCAGGGTCATCTGAGTTAGGTCCATAGACCGACCCTAGAATGACTTTCGTGATGAAACAACAGACCTCTTATAATAATAAATCTACCTTCAGGGTCTGCAATTATTTGTGAAAGCCTAAATGGGACTTTACAAGCAATTAAAATAACTACACCTCTCTTCCTGGAGTCCTTACCAGCCCCATATACCTGACCCACCCAATTTCTATGGAAATAATGAATACATGTAGTCTTAAGGTGTGTCTCCTGTAAGAAGGCTACATCAATTTGAAGAGTTTTGAGATTAATTAAAATTTGGTCCTTCTTAGCTGGGGTTTGCACCCTTTTATGTTCCAAGAGCAATATTTAAGCCCCATCACAAACACTAATAGAATGTGAAAGAAAGACATATAGATCGGAACACGTAAACTACCAACAAATAACTAGATACAGTTTTGCCCTTACTTTCTTGGTGGCAGATGATCCCATAACCCAAATCCCAAACACCTCCAACCCCATTATCCATACTTTCCCAATAACCATAATATCCCACCCCTATACGATTTAGCCTTGACCAGAACTTAGTATCCATTGAAATGTAATTGCACCTATATTTATCCCTAAGTAAGTACCTGCCCCACCTACCACAGTCCTTGCAAGATTAAACAACTCAAATATAATAGATACATAGCATTGACATATAATCATATGCAATACCATCAAGACTATCAGTGAATATTGGCTATGTGCTGCTGTGGTTACACCCCATCCATCTCTGTGGCACATAATGCCCTGTTGGTTTAATCTCACTGCTAAATACCCCCGAACAACCAACTCCTTCAAATTAAGAGATTGTATATTTTGAGATTGCCAAACCCCCAAAAAAAAAAGAAAGAGGAAGGGAATGAAGATTCCTCAGAAAAAAGCCAGAGTATTTTCTTATTTGGTCACTCAGTCACTTTTAAAACCATATAATTCGCTCTCTTTATGTTTGAAGCATATTTAAACGAACATAATCTTGGAGACTACTATACTAAGAGACTGGCGACTATCTATATACAAAAATCTGATAACAGCCCTTTAACCGAAAGTGTCCAACTGAAGAGACCAGATTTTCATCAGACTTTGTCGCCTCTTGTGACCCATCAGAATATTGTCCGAGCACTCCAGTATCCTTCGCATTGCTCGTGCTTGTATTTCCCAGAAAGAATCAGGCAATCTTCTTAGCGAGGTAAGCCCTCAACGAACTGTAAACAAATCTGGGAGTAAGGTTTGGAGGGCTGGTAACACTTGTTGGACTGACTCAAAGCTGTGCCAAGATCTGGCAATAAGGGCCGAAAACATGAAGGGTATTGGACCCTATATCTTATTCCTGCAGCCATCAGCTTTGTAACCATCGGGTGATATTCGCATGCCGTTGTCTAATGGAGGCAGGCAGGCCTTGGAGTAAACCGGAGTTGCTGGCCTTCCCATAGAACCTGATGTGTGTCTCTCACTTGCCCCAACACATGGATTTTATCTTGATAAATCAAGAATTTAACAATAAGGGTGAGTTGGCTTCCAGCTCCTGGTTTTGGGGCGTAAAGAGCGATGAGCTCTTTCAATGATGTATGTAGTATTGTTAGAGATGGACCCACTATTTTAACCAATAACTTTGCAGGAAGGTAATTGGCATCGATCCTTCAGCCTCTTCAGGGAGACCAAATATGAGTATGTTGTTTCGCCTACTTCAACCTTCTAAATCTTCTAATTTAGACTCCATCTTATGCTGCCTCTGTCTTAATGCTGTCATCTCTGCGTCCATGGATTGTTTCCAGCCTTCTAGTGAAGAAACTCTTGCTGCGGTGTCACAGATAGCTCTATTAGTTTCAGCCAGGTCTCCTCTAAGAGATTTTAATTCAGAGGTCAGCTCTTGTAAGGTGGATTTAAAAGTAAAGCTCTTCCATAACTTTTTCTCGGAGAGGAGCATTTGATTGAGCCATAAGTATAGACACGGAGGACTTTGCTGAACCCCGGATTGGGCTTTCAGGTTTTCGGCCCTTTTCCGGAGTTAGCTGTGGGTATGGGTTGGAGGCGCCTGTCTCATTTCGGCCCCATGTTTTCAGTAGGCCAGGTATCAATTCAAATGCGGCTTCCAAAGACTCCACTCCAGACTAATAGTCGGGCTGTAGAGCAATTGTAGACCCTAACTTTACTTTTATTTTTAGAGAATTATCTCTAATTTTAATAAATAAATTGGCAATCAGGGAGGGAGATGATCAGCAGTGCTGTCTCCACTACAGGCCATCATGTGATCCCCTGATTTGAATCTTTCTAATGTTGTAGTAAAGTTTTATTTGCTATGGCCAAACCCATATTTACTAAGTTTTTTGACTGACTAATGGGCCCTGCATCTCTATTTGTAGCCAAAATATCCCAATGCTGGGGTCAAATGGAAAACCATAGCTCAATATTTTACCAAAACATTTAAAATAAGATCCCAGAATACTTTAATCTCTTTGCAGTTAACCAGCATACAGGATAAGGAACCCTTTTCAGCCTTACATCTAGGGAAAATTTCAGAAATTGAGCTATTTTATTAAAGCATGCAGGAGTTAAATAGGCCATATGAAGGGTATAAAATTGAATTTGGAGTAGTTTATTATTCTTTACTCTGAGGTTTTCTAAATCTATGACCTCTTGCCATTTCTCTTCAGAGATTCTAATTTGCAAATTCCTTTCCCATGATTCCTTAGTAGCTGATAGTTTTATATAGGCCTGAAATTATGTGATTATTTGATTCAAGACCTAGAAAAATTTTGTCCAGAACGGAAGCTGATATATAAAGAGAGTGTTTATTTAAAAAAATAAAGATTTTGACTTGTGGAAATTGGTATAGACTATGGTCCAGTACATTGTATATTTTCTTAAACTCTGTAAATGACATAAACACACCATTGACATATAGATCTCCCAACTCTCAGATATTTTTATCATGGTACCATTCTCGAATGTGCTATCTAATAAAGAGGGGTGAAAAGGGATGTTATATATTGGGGTGTACATTGTTACAGTGTATAGGTCCCTTCCAAATTTAAGAGATTCTTTCCAGCAAAGCCTGTAGAGATAGTGGTGGCCAGGGCATCAATTTTATTTAGCTGAGGAGAATCTAACAAGAATAGTAAGAGCAAATTTTTAGCGGCAAACCAGCTAACTTTTCTTTCTTCAAAAGGAATCCTGCCGTTAGTTTTCTTCTAGTTTATGAAACCACCAGTAAAGCACCTCTAGCTGAGAAGCTAGATAGTACATATGAAAATGTGGGCAGCCCAGCCACCTTTATCCTTGTCTAAGTAAAGCTTTGTTAAAGCAATTCTAGGTTGTTTCTAACCCAAAGGAATTTTCTAATTATTTTTCCAGATCTAAAAAAACTTCCTATTAACAAGTAATGGAATTGATTGAAAAAGAAAAAGCAGTATAGGCAACATATTCATTTTCAAAATGTTGATCCTGCCAATCAGTGCTAAAGGTAAATATTGCCCTTTATCCAGATCCTTCTTGATTTTCTGTACTAGAGAATCATAATTTAATTGAATTACTCTATTAGCATCTTTGCCAAGACTACACCTAATTAATTGTGTAACCAGAGTACCTACTCTATTCATTTATGATGTTATTTACCAGAGGGTATGAAATATCTGGACTATTATGGATAATAGAATCTGCATATAGCATTATGACCAGATATGTTATCAACCTGGACCCCCAGTCTCTGACTCTGTTCCAGGATTTTTACCACTAGAGGTTCTAGAAAGAGGGTGAATAAATGGGGAGAGTGGGCATCCTTGTCTTATTCCACAATGCAGTGGAAAAGATTCAAGATAGATACATTTGTTTTCACTCTGACTCTTGGTGAGGAATATATCAGTTGAATCCATTTAAGGAAATTCCAGCTTATGCTGTAGCATTTTAAGGTTTGTATTAAGAATGGCCATTGCACCTATCAAATGCTTTTTTTGCCATCTAAAGATAAGAGTGCTATATCTGTATCCATATAGGCCTGTATTAAGCTGAAGGCCCTTCTAGTATTATGCTGCAGTCTCCTACTATAAAGTTGACTTGGTCCCAATGGATCAGCTATCCAACCACTTTTGCTAACCTGTTTGCCAATAATTTGGCACACATTTTATAATCACTGTTTAATAATGAAATTGGCCTGTATGATGAACATTGGTCAGCAGGTTTATCTTTTTAAAAACAGAGTTATATCTGCCTCATGAAATGATTGTGGAATTTTTCCTTTAATAAAAATATCTGAAATAGCTCTTGTAGTATCGGGCTAGTAACTATGAAAGATTTTGTAAAGTTCAAAGGGTAGTCCATCGGGACCAGTGGCCTTCCCATTAGGTAGATTACTTATTACACAGATTACCTCTTCTAATGATATGTCCTTATTCAAGATTTCCAAGTCAGTTTCTGAACCTTTGGCAAAGGAACACCATCCAAATACTTTTGAATTTCATCGAGTTCTACTCTTTCTTCAGGTGTGTATAGTTTTTCATAAAGCCTTTTTGAAAGTGGAGTTTATATGTGTCTCTTCCACTCTAAGACCCCACTCTCCCACCCCCTTACCCCATCGATTTGGCTTCTGTTTTGTTCTGCACATATTTGATAAGCTAATAGTTTGCCTGGGAGATCCCCACTGAAATAATACTTTGCTCTGACCTTAAGCATTGCCCTCTCAGCTTGGGATTGGAGCAATTTTTCAATACTATTTCTAGCAGCCATAACATTAATCTTAGAGAGTTTAGATCTGGTGCTAGCATGTTCTGCTTCAGTTACCTCTAGCATTCTTTGAATGTTTCCATACTAGTTGCATCCCAAGTATCTTTGGTCATTCCATCTCAGAAACTATCTGACTTCATCTGTAATATTGCTTTCAAAATCTGGGATGAACCATAGAATTATCAAACCCCATTTAAATTTTATATTAAATAGGAGTTGTCTAATCCGATCTGTAAGAAGCAAGGAGAGTGATCAGAGACTTTAATTGATTCATAGGATATTTGTTTAACCTTAGGGCAGAGGTCTTTGTTAATAAGAAAAAGTCAATTCTGGAATAAGGGTCATGAGCTTTAGAGTAGTATGAATATTTTTAAGAGTTGGGAAACAATATCTGAAATGGTCCTGCAAATTTAGATCAGTAGTATATTCCTTTATTAGGTCCACTGTTCATTTATTTCTTTCCTTCACTACAGGAGCTCTAGCTATTAGACCAAGGGTAATATTGAAATCCCACTAAATATTATATGATAATTGAACTGAAGCTAAATCCAGAAAGAAATCTGTGAAGAAGGATAGAGTTTCATTATTTGGGCTGTAAATACTGCTGAGTGTCAAGTGTGTTTAAAACTTCCACCATAATTATCACAAAGTGACCCTCCCTATATACTGAGAATGTAATAATTTTATGGTTCAGCTTTTTTTTATAAATGTTGCTGTGCCTCTTGCTATGTTTGAAAAGGTGGGAAGAATCCTTGAGCCTTGAACAGGTTGTTGAAATATGTTGCATCCTTTTGTTCAAAATGTGTTCTTGTAAAAATAGAATGCTTGCTTCTATCCTTCTATCTGCAATACTGATAATTTTTCTGATTTTAATCCTGTGCCTGCAGTCATTAAGATTCCAAGTAATATTAGAGAGTTCAGCCATAATGTGTAGTATTTCAAAATTGTTCCAGCAGTTTTACCTACTTTATTTCCTAAATTTGGTGTATAAATCACTGGATCTAATAATCCAAATATACCCTCTTAACCTTTATGATTATTGCTTTAATAAAAATAGAAGATATGGGTTCTACAGCAGATTCTGTCCAGATGGAGCACCCACGCAACTTATTTTGGTTTGCATAGTTTCTCATAATATTTTTATTATAAATATACTCCCTATCTTCCTCCCCTCCTCTTCCCTAACCTAGGATAGAAAAGGAAAAAGAAACCACCCACCACTCCTGACCGTGTACTGAACATAAATTTATTTTATCTTCTAGATTGCCCAGGTTCTGACTTAAAACTTGGTTAGTAGAAAGAAAAACAAAATGGACATCCTGATAGATGGACATCCCACCCCCATATGGAGGTGTCTAAGCTTCAGTTGTGTGACGAGATAAAGTAGGAGCAGCTTCCATCACAGGGACAATATGTCTCTCTAACAGCACCTATTAATCATAGATATTGCAGTGTACTCTACCTAGCTGAATCCACAATGTGACTGACTATGAATATTATAAACATTCCCTTTCTCCATAGATCTTTAACTTTGACCAAAGGCTGAAGCATTTGATGGGGAGATGAACATGGGCAAGTAAAAAGGAAAAGAAAAAGCGGGGCAGAGATACTACACAGAGGTAACTCTTCCTTAACTTCCAACATAGTGAGGGAGAAGGAATAATTTCTGTCCAAAGTCATCCACACCCCACTTTTTCCTCTCCTCCCTTCTGTTCCTTCCTTCCTTCCCTTTCTTCTCCACTCCACCTCCTTTTCCTCCTTCTTTTCTTCCCCAATTTTTCCCTCCTCCCTCCCTTTTCCCCATTGCTCTCTCATAATGCTTCTTTCCTATATTATTATTCAAAAGATGTCACTGTGACTTACAAAAAGTGTATGGTGGGGGTAACATCAGTCAAATGGATGTTTTCTGTATTTTTCCCTGTCCTTCTCTTCCTCCTTCCTTTCTTCTTCTTCTTCTTCCTCTTCCTCTCCCCTGTTCTTTCTCCCATCCTTTCCTTCCCTCCTCCCTGGCCCTTTTCCCTTTTCTTCTTTTGTACAATTATTGAAGGGGGGCATCTCTTATGAAATACTTATTAAACATGTATGGAGTCTTAGGTTCTGGCCAATTCCATAGGAGAACAGGGCATGACTATATATAGAGGAGAACAAGGAGAAAAAGGGGTGCATCCTCTCCTATAAATCTCCTATTTATATAGAGGTTTGATTTTTCTAAGGGAGGATGAGTTTTAGGAAGATGAGGGGTTTACCAGAGAGCTAGCCCATTTGGCTAAGGCTTTGTCAACTCCACTGGAGTATGGAAGAAGTGCTGTTTCCATGAAGATTCACTCTTAATTTAGTTGGATAAAGTAACTGAAAGGGAATCCTCTCTCCTTAATCTGTCTCTTGTTGAATCAAAAGCTTTTCTTCTGGCTAATATTGAGGGAGGAAGGCCAGATATATTTGCAGCTTCATCCCTTGATAATGAATATTTTTTTCCATTCTTGCCTTTTCCAGAATCTTCTCTATCCTGGTAATGCAAATATTTAATATACATAAATCTAGGTCTCCCCAAACTGTCCTTCAGACTGAAGACCTGATGAGCCCGATCTAATTCAATTTTTTGAGATGGGCATTTAAGACCTAGAACAGTGGTAAGAAGTTGTTCACAATATTGGACAGGATCCTGACATTCAATGCCCTCTGAAGGCTTCCAATTTTTAGTTACATCTTCTGGATCTAGATTCCATATCTTCCTACTTCTTTTAAAATTTCCAGTTCTTGTTACATTTTTCCAGGCTATTAGACATTTTTGGTATAGTGTCTTCTAGTCTGTTGACCATTTCTTCACACTCCATAATTCTTAATGTCAAAGATTCCAACTTTTCTACTACTATGTTTATTTTTGAGCTAGCAGCCCTAATGTTGAGTTAATTGATTCAAACCCCATTTTCATTTGGTTAAGATATCCTCCTGTGGGTTACTACATTTTGTTCCACTTCCAACTTTTTATCGGTATACAGTATGCTGATGGTTAGCCTTGTCATTTTTATCGATGCATTCAAGAGTACCTAGGTTTTGGAATCTTGAGTTTTAATTGAAGATGCCATTATATTAGACACCTGAGAATGCCCTGTAGAGTCTTTCTTAGCAAAATGTTGTAGACTCGCAGTGGGGATTTTAAAATGGCTGTCGATTCTGTAAACCAATTTTAGAAGAGGGAGAGATGTGGTTGCTGCTATATAAGTCTTTTTGTCCTTATTTCTCTGTATTTCTTTTCTTTCTTTTTCCTTCTTTTCACTAGGCTTATGTTGCTGCTTACTATTGGATCTAACAGCAGAACTTCCCCTTTCCTCACTGCTTACAAGGGATTTTTCCTGCTGAGGCTCAGGATTTGGGGACTCCCACCTGTTTTAAGCTATCTTTATTACAAATGAGCCACCAGAAAAGTTCCCCAGGTGAAAGGATTACCTTCCTCCTGGAAGATTCAGCTTCTGGTGGTGGGTTTCTTGAGTTTTGCTTCCCAGGGTGGTATCCTGTATGGGGGCATCCTCGTTGCTCAGACACTTGGCTTCCTGATGTGGAGATCCTTTGGAGACATTGGGTTAACTCAAAATGTAACAATAGAGCTTTGACATGCGTGTCGCAAATAAAACAAAAGAGCATCACTGGTTTGCCAACTTTTTTCTGTCATGACTGAAAACCCAGCACTGCTGTTCATAAACACGACCTGGGAGGCCAAATGAAAGTGGAAACACAAATGTCAGCCACCAAGATGCCAGGAAACCCCGAGAAAAGGAAAAAATTGCTGCCACAGATATGCATGTACAGAACCAACCAAAGTAATATGTGAGCTGGAGAAGGAAGAACAACGCCTTAAACACTTTTAACTGTTAGAGTTATTTCTGAAAGGGGAGCTTAATTAAAGCATATCAGTAACTCCTGTGCATGGGGAGTGCTCCTGCTTGCACAGCTGTTGATCAGCTGGCCCTCCTGTCTTCGACCGAACAGAAAACTGCACCTCCTTCTCCACCAACAACTATACAGACCTGGCTTTGTACTGCTTGTACAAGTGCTTGATCAGGTGCAGTGATGAATTCAAATATTTTTTTTAATTCTATGATATCTAGGTAAGGTCCACTAGGCACAGGTCCCTGTTTCAGGGTGACCTGAGAGCACTGGGGTAGTTAATTGACTTGCTCAGGGTCACAGTTTGTAAGAGGAGGCTGAAGCAATCAAGCCCTGGTCTGCTGGATGTACCAAGCTCATCTACAGTGCATTATTCTAACTCTAGACTATACTGCCAACCATCTGGTGATATCTTCTAGCTTCTTCCAGTGCTGAGGCAGTGTGCTGGATCTGCAGGGACCTGAGATGATCTAGAGTTTTCTAGAATTGGCAAAGTGTGAACAGATGTGAAGGGCCACAGTCAACATGAACTTGATATCAGGTTATGGAAGCACATTTTGCACAGGATTAAGACAATGTGCCAGGCATGGCACCTTTGAGAACCTCCCCCATCCATCACTAATGCATTTCACTAAGTTTAAGCCATTATCACTCAACAAAACCCACTTTCAGTGAATGGGTGCAGCTACTCATCAGTCTCTTTGAGGGCTGGGGATGCTGGGATGTATAGGGAGAGGCATCACCAGCAGAAAACAGGAAGTTGTTATTCCTGTACAGACAGTTGGTGAGACCCCATCTGGAGCACTGGGTCCAGTTCTGGAGACCCAACCCTGCAAGGACATAGACAGGATGGAGGCAGTTCAGAGGAGGGCAACTAAAATGGTGCAGGGTCTGCAAGAGAAGCCATACTAGAGAGGCTAAAGGAGCTTAATATGTATCCCTTGTGGAAAGGAGAGAGAGGGGACATGAGAGAAACATTTAAGTACCTGAGTGGAATCAACAAAATCCAAGAGGGTAGTATCTTTCAGAAAAGAGATGTGCAAGAACAAGGGACTCAATTTGAAGATAGAGGGGGACGCTCAGGGGCAATGTGAGGAAGTATTTTTTTTCAGAGAGGGTGGTGGATGCATGGAACAGCTCCTGAGGAGGTTGTGGGGCTCAAACTGTGGAGAATTCAAGAATGCATGGGACAGACATAAGGCAATTTTTGTGGGTGGGTAGGAAGAAATAGGCTGTTGGTTAAATAGGATCTGCAGCTTATTCTCTAGGTAGGAAATCGGCAGACTAGGTGGGCCAAGCGTCCTTATCTGCCATCAAAGTCTATGTTTCTATGTTCCATGTTTCTCAGACTGAAGCAATTCTAGTATTTTCTGACCAGTGTGATCAAATTATGCTGTTCATTGTCAGCATAGCATACCTGTGAATAGCTGAGTGCTGCTACTGTACCACCACATTTGTGTTTAGTACAATATTTCCCTGACCAGAGTCAAATACTGCCCCAGGTGCCTCTGCCAGTGTGCTGTAATGCACAGATAAGAGCTACCAGCTGTTAGGCCATTGGTCCACATACCCATGCTGAGATGTGCAGTGGAGTCAGCCATGATGCAACATAATGATTTGCAGTAAATGACATGTCACAAAATACTGCAGTAAACAAGCATTTGTTAATGCCAACATTTGCTTGCAGGTATATGCTGGGCAGGTGATTTTACTGACAGACACTATACACAAAGTTTGCTAAACAATTTTTTTTAAATTTTGACCCCAACATTTGAAGATACTTACTGAAGGATTTATCTTATGGACATGACATGTACCATTTATAGTATACTGGCCAAAATGTCATTTCTCACCAGAGGTACAAAACACATCAGGGCCAATTCTAAATGGGTTAGCTGGATGCAAGGGACATGATAATAAAGTTTGATGCAAATGGTGACTTGTGTCACCGCTTGCATCAAACTGCTATTTTGGAAGGCTGCCTGTGACTGCTGCAGACACACTGCATCAAAGCCCCTTGTACCAGGGTTGCATCCAGCACCCCAGTGAGCCAAGTTGCAGTGAGCTTGCACCATGGTGGGGCTGCCCATTCCCTTTTCAGGATTGTGGAAGCCCATCATGGACGAGGAGAGTCTCGCCACTTAGACCAGCCTGGAGGTGGTCTATGTGGTCTGTAACAGGCAAAGCTAGAGTGCAGTCCTCCTGTGGAGGAGCAGAAGAGCCATAAAGGCCAGTATTGGGGAGGAAACAGGTTCTGTGGCTTCATTAAGCTGTTGCAGGGTCATCCTTCCCTAAGGTCACTGTGCCACACCTGCCTAGACACCTGTGTGCCACCAGGATGGTATGCCTGCTGTGGCAGGTTATTGCCAACCCCAGTGTCATGTCCATATTCATCCCCACAGTCATACAATCAGTCCCAGTCCCCATAGCCCAGTGTGCAATAAGCATCTCATTCCCAATCCGCCCCCATCACTGACCTACTTCTGGACTAGCTCTTCCCTCCACAACCACCACAGCCAGCTGCAATATGCGATCACACAGCCCATGTTTGTGTACAGTACACATATGCAGTCTGTGAAATTGCACCTGTGGCTGGCCGTGGTGGTGTGCAGAGGTAGTGCCAGTCCAGAAGCAGCTGGGGATGGGGGAGCACAGTGCAGTACTGCAGTTGGACCTTTCCTAGTGTTCTTGGGGGTGCTAGGAGATTGTGGGAGGCGTGCACTGGCACCAGGGCACCTTAGGGAGCCACATCTGGGCTGCTTGGAGATTGATTACGGGTTGGGGACCCTACACCATCAATATCCACTCCATTTGAGCAAGTGCAGGGGTTACAAGTCCTCTTCCATTGCAGGGAGTATGTGCCACTGGGTCCACAGATGTCATGTGGCTACTGTGGAATGGGGACACCACCTGGTACCACAGCGTAGCAGGGCTTCCCATTCCTACCCATGTTCTTCCTGTTGCTCCTTGGGCACCTGGCACCCCTGTACCCTTGCCTGTGACCATGTTGGTGATGTATGCCAATGCCTCTAGCACTCTGTTGGGTGCATGGCCACAGATTGTGGCTATTCTAGATGGTTTGCTGAAAGTGGCAACCTTTCAGAATAGCACAACTAGCTGCATCGGACGATCCCCATTCTTTCCAAACTCAGATTCGATGCAGACAGCTTCCAGAATCGGCCCCATCTTGTCCAGGATTTAAAAAAATAACACATGTCATGTTTATAAGATGGTGTGGAGAAATGGCTACAGTACAACCCTGATTATTCAAACCCCTATTTTATTTGGTAATTTTATCTAATGGACTGGACCCTTGTTCCCCAAAGTGCTTAACTACTGTATAGGTTAGAATTGGGATGGGATAACTGGGCAGGATAATCAGTGGGTTGTATGGTACTGTTTTTCTGCTAAAAGTTTTATTTCTGCCCAAGGTATCATTAAATCTATGTAAAGTGACTAACCTTCCTTAGCAGGCTGCAGCTGAAGACTTCTGAATAGAGAACCATGTGGTCAGAAAGAAATGCAAATGCCAACCAGCCTGCCATCACAGCCTCTCCCAGGTAAATCTGCCTTTTCTTTTAAGCAACTAAATGAACTGCGACATGGGATCTCACAGAAACACTAAGAGTTCTTTGAGTAATAATCAGCATTTTCTAGCAATTTGAGTGTTTTATTGTACCACCCACTCCCACGGTCCACGTGGTCCATGCCATCCAGTTTCTCAAAGTTTCTGAGTTTCAGTTATGTGCAAGCTGGTATCCCTGTGTAGTTCGAATGAAAGCAGACAGTTTCTGAGTTTCAGTTTTTTAGCTGTTTTAACCAACAGTAAGTTCCTGTACCAGTGGGTGTGGAGTTCTTTGCTATAGGGGTAGAAGGGTATGAGACTACAGCACAGCAAGCCCATCAAGGAGAGAGGAAGGAGAGCCAGTAACTCTCAGTACTGGGAGACACAAGAATGGGCATGCTCTCAGAACAGAAAGATGAGTACAAAACAATTACTGTAATGCCACTTGAATTTTGTGCAGAATGCATCTGCTGGCTGGTGTATAGTTTGCCACAGTCATTTGCCATGTAGTTGTCCAATACAGGTGCTGTCTAAGGAAAGCAACACTATCTATGGAGGTAGGAGGGTAATCACTGTTTATATAAAGAGGGTTGCCAAAATAAGAAGGGCAGGCCCCATTGTCCCATGGCCCAGGCCAACAAAAGGGGAAGCCAAGGAAAGGAAGAAAGGGGGATGTGGATAGGGGGGCAGGGTTTAGAAGGGTGACAACACAAAACAACAAGATGTGGCAACAGCTGAATGGGCAAAGGAAGTAAGGAATTGGGAAAGGTAGCAGGTAAAAGGGCTGCACACAAGGAGCTCACAAATTTGCTCCATAAGGAAATTTCCTGTGGAAGCACATCAGTCGAGGCAATAAAATTGAGCTATTGGGCATTTGATTTGGTTTTGAGTTTAAAATTCATGGTGAGTAGTAATAGTAAAACTTAAAAACAAAACAAAAAACAAGGACTTACCGCATAACAGTGAGAGGACAATCAGGAACCTGAGGTAGGGTGATATGAAATGATAGTAGAGGCAGACAGAGAGCCGGTTTGAGGAAGAAAATGAAATGACAATGCGTGGAGGATGCACTGAGCGTGGTGGTTTAAGAGCACCCATTGGTTGTTGCCACTGACTCGCGAGTGGTGTGGACCATGAGAGCATTGAGGGACAGGAATTTGTCCAGGGCTACAGTAGCTGCAGCATTTCAGGGAAAGAAGGCCGAGGAGACAGAGCAAAGGGGTTTGGTTGTAGGAGGATCGCCAGTAGGTGAAAAGTGAAATCTCCCAAAAAACTGAAATGTGTTTGTAAACTTTCAGTATTGAAAATACACTCTGAATGGCGGAGGCAGTGCAAAGCAGTCATGGGGGCAGAGGCGGACATGGTAAGCGTGGTGGGCACGCTCCGAGAGAAGGGGTGGTTTTTGCCTGGGATAGTTGCTGGGCTGAAAGAAAGAACGGAGGCACAAGAAAAGAAGGAGGGGGTTGTGGTCAGAAGGAGCATGCATAGGGGACCATCGCAAAAGGAAAAGAAAAGGAATGAAGGAAACGGCCTCACGAGCAGGCCTGACTCATACATGGCGCAGATGTCATCGCCACGGGGTGGAAGGAGAATGTGGTACTGACGATGGGGGAAGAAAAAGACATAGCGCCAGCAGGCAAGAGGGCAAAATGGTTGGGGCTACACACAACTGCAAATGCAGCTGTTTCATGCCTAAATCAGCACTAAAATCCTGCAAATGCCGCTTTTGTTTTAAAGAGGCATGAGGAGGGCCAAGGTGACACAGGACAATGGCGAATGTTGCCTGGGTAATGTAGACCAAGGGGAGCCAGGAAGCTGCGGGTGTAGGAAGTAAACAAAAGAAACATCGAGGCATCAGGAGAAGCAAGGAGGGTGGGGGAAGTAAGTAAAAAAAAAAAAAGAAAGGTGGTGGTACAGGTACACCAGAGACCAGTTGGCTGGGTTTTTGTGGATGGTGTGTTTGGGCGTGGCCGAAAGACTTGTAAGCTGGGGTATAATGGGTGAAAAGATAGGGGTTGGAGAAGGCCAAAGGGTCCAGGAAGGCAGAGAGTGGGTGGGGGAAGGCACCAATTAAACACAGCTGGCAATGGGCAGCAGGAACAAGCCCTCAGAAGGCGGGGGACAAAAAAAAGAATTATTATATAATGCTTTTAGACCTCCTCACTCAAGGACATAGACAGGATGGAAGCAGTCCAGAGAAGGGCAACTAAATGGTGCAGGGTCTGCATCAGAAACCATATGAAGAGAGACTGCTAGACTGAGAGAGCTTAATATGTATACCCTTAAAGAAAGGAGGGACGGGGGACATGATAGAAACGCTCAAGTACCTCAAGGAATCACCAAAGTCCAGGAGGGTAGCATCTTTCAGAAAAAGAGATGTGAAGAACAAGGGGCACAATTTAAAGATAGAGGGGATAGTTCAGGGTAATGTGAGGAAATTTTTTTCACGGAGAGAGTGGTGGATGGCATGGAACCCACCTTCCTGGAGAGGCTGTGGGTCTAAAACAGTGGAGGAATTCAAACATGCATGGGACAGACATAAGGGAATTATAGTGGGGTGGCAGGAAGTAGGCTGTTGGTTAACTAAAATCTGCAGCTTATCCAGTAGGTAGGAAATGGGCAGACTGGTGGGCCAAGTGGTCCTTATCTGCCATCAAAGTCTATGTTTCTATGTTTCTGTAAAGTAGATATATAACAAGAGAGTGGACACGTGAAAGGCAGTGTTTTGTTAACAGATGTTTGTCATTCTAGATACAGACACAGGGTGGTACCAAGAAAACAAGGCCCAACAAAGAGGAGTGCTTCAAGGTGATGGTTTTGGTGGAGAAGGCTAATTGGCTGCTGGAGGTGGCAGAGCCCGAGGGTGTGGAAAAGGAAAAGCGAAAAGGGAAGATGGGGAAGGGTAAGGAGGCTAACAAGAGGGTACCGTGCAGGTCACCAATAGGAGCCCAGTGGGTGATTCCGTGTCGGAACCATGGATCCCTTCCCTGAGAGACCCATACCTGAGCCATGCCTGGACCACACCCTGAGGCCAGAGGAAGAGCAGACCCCGAGTACTGAGGTGCCAGCCGAACCTACCAGTAGCAAGCTTAGTGCCATCACTGCAGTAAACAAGTGGTCCCTAAGTAACAGAAATACTGATGCCGGGTCTGGTCCTTCACAGACAACAGGTAATCAAGGGGTGACAGTGGAGAGCAGTATAAAAGAATATATAGCACAAATGTTAAAAAGTATGGGGAGAGGGCATTGGCCAATTAGAAAAGGCATTGGGCTAGCAAAAGGGAGGAAATGAGGTGGGGAGGGGCGATGGGGTAATCAAGGGGTAAGGAAGGAGTTAGGGGTCTGGAGTCCGCTTAGCAGACCATGTCCCATCAGCAGTGAAAGAGAAGATATGGAATGGGAATATGTGGATATTTTTGCATTAGCAAATGTAGATAGCATGGAAAAATATGAAGAAAAGATAGCTTTGAGAAGAAAGACATGGCAGCGCAGTAGTGCTGCTCAGAAAGGAAGAGGAGGACAAACATGGAAGTGAAAATGTGGATAACTGGTCAACTGGTTTTACGTATTTCATGGCCATTATGATAGAGAAATGGTGGAATAAGCTATCCCCTGCTCACTTACTCCTCATCATAAAAAATGCATACAAGAAAGGAGGGCATAGCTGGTTACGGGTACGATGAAAATTTAGGAAGAGAATGGCGATTTTGGGGATGTGCAATGGGATGCCAGACAAATAGATTTGTGGTTGGAGATTTACACTGGGCTCGGACAAAGAAACAGAAGGTGAGAAAAGGGCATTGGCAGCAACAAAGGCATGTTGGGGATACAGTAGGGCAGCCTGTTCTTGGCCAAACTGCGATTTCGCACGCAGTGCTCCAAGTGCGGGGGCATCACCCAGCAGCTAAGTACAGGTACAGCCTGGCAAAAGGGATGAGCAGTCAGGACAGCTCACATCAGCCATCCTTTCGAGCAGGCAGAATCCTTCAGGGGCACTGGGGAGAGGGAATAGGGTAGAGGAGCAGGAGAAAATGGCAGGCCAATCAGCCCCGACATCAGGACACATAGGGGGACCATGAAAGTTTGGTTCCAGCTGGCACGGACAACCATAAACATAGGAAGGTTGAAAAGATGGTTGGGGGATATCCGGACAGGTTCATGGAAAAAATTGAGAGAGGGTTTTGAATACGGTTTTAGCTTGCAGTTTAAAGGGCCCAGGAAAAGACGGTAGCAAAAAATTTAAAATCGGTACAGGGAGAAGGGGAAGGGCAAAAAATTCAGAAGGAAGTAAGGAGGGTAGAAATAAGGTCCATTCGATCCTGCTACTACCCAGACTAAGGGTTTCACCTTTGGCTTGGTACCCAAAACAAGAGGGGAGTATTGGGTAATACACCACTTGTCTTATCCAGAAGGGATTCGGTCAATGATTCCATAGGAAGGAGGACAGCAGACTCACATACGCCACACTGGAGGATGCAGTAAAATGATTAGAACAAAACGGGAAGCGTGGTGGCAAAACAGACATTGAATCAGCATTTCACCTCTACCGGTTAGGCCAAAAGACTGGGAATTACTGGGCTTCAGGGTGGAGGACAAGTATTATTTTGATAAAGCTATGCCAATGGGGTGTCTAATAGCGTAGCGATGTTAGAAATGTTTAGTACCTGGCACAATGGGTTTATCAGAGCAGGTTCAGGTACCGGACGGTGGTGCACTACCTGGATGATTTCCTGTTTATTGGGAAGGAAAACACAGCTCATGCTTAAGAGTTTCCAGAGATTATGTCAGGAGGTGGTGTCCCATTAGCTGTAGACAAGACAGAGGGACCAAGTCACAAGATTGAGTTTTGGGACTGGAACTGGATACGGAAAAGGAGTTGCTGGCGCTCCGAGCAGAAGGTTAAAAACTGAAGGAACTATTAAAGGCAGTAAGAAAGTGCAGGACGGTAACGCTACAAGATATACAGCGTTACTGGGTCACTTGATCTGTGACAGTAGAGTGATCACACCAGGGTGAACGGTTACACGGTGTTTAGCCTGGCCACGCAGGGGCCACATGGCTGCACCCCACTGGGTGGATCTGAATAAAAGAGCTAGGGAGGACATGGCAGCATGGGATAATTTCTGCAAAAATATAATGGGCATACATTTTGGCAGGATGAATGGGTGTATAACACGGACTTACAGCTATACACAGACGGGTGGGGGAACAGGGATGGAGGGTACCTCCAAGGAAATGGTTCTCAGAACCATGGCCGTGGTCTGAGACAGAGCAGGGTGACAAAAGACATCACCTTTCTGGAACTATTTCCATATGGGTGGCTATGATAGTATGGGGGTGAACTCAGGAACAGGCAGGTCACATTCTGGAGCGACAATAGAGCGGTTGTGGAAGTACTGAAAAAACGGACAAAATCAGAGAGGATTATGAGAGTATTGGGCAGAATGGTATGGTTGGGATTGTCCTTGAACATGTGTTTTAGGACAAACACGCAAGGAGTTGACAACGGATAGCTGATTGCCTCCGATTGCAGATGGACAAATTCAGGACCTTTGCACCAGGAGCAGAGACAAACAGACCGCCATTCCAGATCACGACGGTTGATTGGATTGGGGAGCTGAGGCATTGTTCTGCAACTCTGGGCCCCTTGGACCCTGAGAGCATATGAAACCTCCTGAGGGCTTTTCAAAAGCTCGGACGAGTGCTGTGGCAGGTAAGTGGTCCAGCAATGGGGCAAACAAGTGAGCAATTTATAGTCAAGGGTTGGAATCAGAACATAGCACACTCAACCATGGGGTGCATTTGGCAGCCATAAGTCAAATTGCACATTAAGGGGTTGGGAGGACACTACAAAAACTAACCTTATTAAGAGAATGAGGCAGGGATGGATGTGAGGAACGAGAAGAGGCAAGATAAGAGAAAGCTGATATCAGAAGGGCTGATGGTAAGGTTATTAGGCACTAGGACACATATGCATGTCCATGGGGAGACGGTGTTATTTTGGGCACCATACACCACCATGTACAGTGGGGTCTTTAGGCTGAGTGAGATAGTGGGCACACAGCAAGAGGATGGAAGGTGGGGGTTTATGATGGAGGACATGGAATGGATGAGTGAAGCCATAACAGTCAAGTTACGGGAGTCCAAAACCGATCAGAAAAACAAGGAGGAAGGTGGTTGTGGACACACCAAAATAAATCCACATGCCCGGTGGTGGCACTACATGTGTATGAGGCAGACCGAAAAACCATGGTAATGGAAGGATATTTATACATGGGGATGGCAGGCCAGTCTCAGGGTACCAGGTGGCTGTGGTATTGAACAAGGTATTCTGGTTTGTTGGGAGTCAACAGAGGATATTCCTCGCATTCATTTAGAATTGGGGCAGCATCAACAATGTTCAGCAGGGCAGAGGAGCTGAGGAGATCAAAAGAGAGGAAGATGGTCATCAGGATGTTATAAAAATACATACCAGAATTACAATGCTAAATGTTTGTTTCTCTCCCATAGCAGGTGCATCAAGAAAAGGAAAAGGAAAAGAAAAGGAGGGGAGGGAATGAAGGACAGGGACAGACATTCATTCTTTGTTTTTCGATCAACCAGGTGTGACTAAGGAGCTCGAGGCATTGATTTGCTGGCACTCTTTTGTGCATTGGGCAGAAAAATGGGCAGCCTGGAGACAAGGGGAAAACAGCTGTACCGGATATTGACACAATAAGGCTGGTGTGGAAAGGCCGACGGGCATGAAATGCGCAGCTGCTGCCAGAGGTCAGGGAATCAGGAGAGACCATAGGCGCACAGATCTGACTGTGGTACATCTTGGGGCAACGACTTGGGAAAAGGCCCTGGTTGGACATTTTTATCAGATTGAACATGATGTTAAAGTAATAAAAAATGGTGGCCAGTGGTTAATTTGGCATGGTCAGACATCACTCCTCGCGAGGTTATGGAGGCAGGCAGTGAGCCACAAGAGCATAGACAGGGCCAGAAAATGCATGAATTCAAGACTGGGGAGAATATTCCAGGGGATTGGGGCAATGGTGATAAAACACGGATCACAGAAGGGTACATGAGTACTACAGAGGGATGGGGTGCATTTGTCTGGTCTTGGCCTGGCCATGTTCAACACCGAGATTTCAAATGTAATAGAGTCATGGCTGGTACAGAAATAAAGGTAAAAAAAATGCATTTTGGAGAGGAAGGAGAAGAAGAAAAAGGGAAAGTCCACTGTCCATTGCAAGCTGGAGGGTGGACTACTGGAAATAAACAGGGGAGCACGGTGTGTATGCCCGTGCCCCCAGTGCAGGATATAAGAATAAGAGGCTGTGATACCCCCCATGATGTACGTTGGGGTGCAGCAGAGATTGAGAGACCTGGCCATTAGTTAAGAGAACAACAAGAAAATGATGTAATATATGCACAAAATGGAAATGTAAAGTTGATGTACATATAATGAATATGGAAAAAGTGTAACAAGGTGAAAATGGCAAATGATTACAAATATATCAAATCAGTAAAATTATTGCCAAGACTGAGCAACCTCACACTACTGGTCCATGTATTTATTGGCGGGGTTCTGGGGATAAAGAGGGTTGCCCAAAATAAGAAGGGCAGGCCCCATTGTCCCATGGCCCAGGCCAATAAAAGGGAAGCTCAGAAGGAAAGGAAGAAAGGGAGATGGGGATAGGGGCGGGGTTTAGAAGGGGAGGACCTGTGACAACACAAGAACAATGACGTGGCAACGGCTGAATGGGCAAAGGAAGTAAGGGTGGGAAAATGGCAGGGCTGCCACATCCCTTTTTCAGGATTGTGAAGCTCCACCATGGACACAGGAGAGCTCGCCACTTAGACCAGCCTGGAAGTGGTCTATGTTGTCTGTGACAGGCAAACCAGAGTGCAGTCCTCCTGTGGAGGAGCAGAAGAGCCATAAGGGCCAGTATTGGGTGTGGAGGAAACAGGTGCTGTGGCTTCATTGCTGTTGCAGAGGTCATCCTTCCCTAAGGTCACTGTGCTACACCTGCCTGGGCACCTGTGTGCCACCAGGATGGTATGCCTGCTGTGGCAGGTTATTGGCAACCACCAGTGCCATGTCCATATTCCCCCACAGTCATACAATCAGCCCCAATACCTATAGCCCAGTGTGCAATAAGCATCTCATTCCAATCTGTCCCCCATCACCGACCCACTTCTGGACTAGCACTTTCCTTCACACACCACAACAGCCAGCTGCAATATAGCGATCACACAGCCCACATTTGTGTACAGTACACTTATGCAGTCTGTAAGATTGCACTCTGTGGCTGGGTGGCGTGCACAGGATAGTGCCAGTCCAGAAGCAGCTGGGGATGGGGGAGCACAGTGCAGTACCACAGTTGGACCTTTCCCAGTGTTCTTGGGTGTAGAGATTGTGGGGAGGGGTGAGCACTGGCACCAGGGTACCTTAGGGAGCCACATCTGGGCTGCTTGGAGATTGTTGTGGGTTGGGGACCCTACACCATCAATACCCACTCCATTTAAGCAACTGCAGGGGTTACAAGTCCTCTTCCATTGCAGGGAGTATGTGCCACTGGGTCCACAGATGTCATGTGGCTACTGTGAATGGGGACACCCACCTGGTACCACAGCAGTTGCAGGGGCTTCCCATTCCCTACTCATGTTCTGCCTGTTGCTCCTTGGGCACCTGGCACCACCTGTACAATTGCCTGTGACCATGTTGGTGACATATGCCAATGACTCTGGCACTCTGTTGGGCACAGGCCGCATGTTGTGGCTATTCTAGATGGTTTACTGAAAGTGGCAAACCTTTCAGAATAGCACAACTAGCTCCATCGGACGCATCCCCATTCTTCTCCAAAACTCAGATTCAATGCAGACAGCTTCCAGAATCGGCCACATCTTGTCCCGATTTTAAAAAATAACACGTCATGTTTATAAGATGGTGTGGAGAAATGGCTACAGTACAACCCTGATTATTCAAACCCCTATTTTATCTGGAATTTTATCTAATGGACGGGACCCTTGTTTCCCAAGTGCTTAACTACTGTATACATTAGAATTGGATGGGATAACTGGCAGGATAATCAGTGGGTTGTATGGTACTGTTGTTCTGCTAAAAGTTTTATTTCTGCCACAGGTATCACTAAAGTCGTGTACAGTGACTAACCTTACTTAGCAGGCTGCAGCTGAAGGGTTCTGAATAGAGAACCATGTGGTCAGAAAGAAATGCAAATGCCAACCAGCCTGCCATCACAGCCCTCTCCCAGGTAAATCTGCCTTTTCTTTTAAGCAACTAAATGAACTGCGACATGGGATCTCACAGAAACACTAAGAGTTCTTTGAGTAATAGTCAGCATTGTCCCCTAACCCGATCAATAAAGACACAGACACCATGCTTGTGACTGCTGCATTCGGCAAAAGTTTACTGAGACTCTAGTTTCCAGTCTTGACAACAACTGATCATTCTCATTGTCCTTTACACACAGTTCAATCATATTGCTTATAATTATACACATACATACACTGTGTCAATCACTTTTCTTTTGTCCCCCAGACGTATGCCATGGGAGGGTGGGAGC
Source organism: Neoceratodus forsteri (assembly GCA_016271365.2). Lineage (NCBI taxonomy): Eukaryota > Metazoa > Chordata > Ceratodontiformes > Ceratodontidae > Neoceratodus > Neoceratodus forsteri. The sequence goes on along the minus strand of CM028134.1, from coordinate 576,677,902 downwards.
CCCTTTCTGCCTCGTTGTTGCCCGGCGACAAGCGTAAACCGTACTCTGCCTCTGTCCTATCTCCCGCGACCTTTTTTCCTGTTTTCTTTAAAGCTCTTCCTGTCCTAGTCCTCCTTTTTCTCCTTTTCTTTCTCCTCCTTCTCCCTTCCTTGTCCCTTGTTCTCTGCAGTCCACCTCTTGCAGTCCGCTTTCTTAGCCTTACCACTGTGCTTCACCAGCCACAGTGTTGCCCTGTGCTCCACCTACCACAGCGCCCTTTCTGCCACTTCTTATAGGGATGGTGGGTGGAAAATTCCTCTGGAGCAAAAATTGTGCCCATTTGCTCCCTTGCAGCCCTTCTTAAGCCCCTCTTTAGCTCTGCCCCTTCCTGGCTTCACCCAATCCTGGGCTGCTTGCCTATCTTCCCTCCTTTTCTTACCTTACCTTCTTGTGACTTCATCCTAGCAACCCCACCCCCGCACCTCCCTATTATTTCTTTGTCTAGGTTGTGAGGACAACATAGTCTGAAACTTTAAGTTGGGCAACCCTCTTTGTCCCCTGAACCCGATCAATAAAGACACAGACACCATGCTTGTGATTGCTGCGTTCTGCAAAAGTTTACTGAGACTCCAGTTTCCATTCTTTACAACAACTGATCATTCTCATTGTCCTTTACACAGTTCAATCATATTGCTTATAATTATACATACATACATTGTGTCACTCACTTTTCTTTTTGTCCCCAGACGTATGTCATGGGGAGGGTGAGGCCCCTTTCTTCCTCTTTGTTGCCAGGTACAAGCGTAAACCCGTCCCTGCCTCTGTCCTATCTCCCTCAACCTTTTTCCTGTTTTCTTTAAAGCTCTTTCCTGTCCTAGTCCTCCTTTTCCATTAGTCCACCTCCAGCTTACGATGGACGGTGGACTCCCCCCTTTCTCTCTCTTTTTTTAAATTCACACTGGCTTAGTCATTGCCCTTCTTCATCCATCCTTCAATGGCGTTGGCTATCTCTTGGTTAAACAGTGCCAGCCCAAGCTCCGAGAGGTGTACACCATCTCCTGGAAATATCGATACCCTTTCTTAAATTGCGTGGTGAATGACCATTCCCCAGAGCCTCAAATAACCTGCCAACCCGTGCATTCATCCTCCTCCTAACCTTATCCATACCTTGTGGCTCTCCTCATGTCGCCACACCTTCTCGAGTTACATCTGACCAGGCCAAAGTCACTTCAGGCCACCATTCCTTAATTACTTCCACATCCTTTTATGTGGTAGAATAAGTCCAACCATGGTCGTGTCCCCAAATCATTGCCACCCAGATGTATGATGATTAGGTCCGGGTCTCCCGTGTACCTTTCTGGCCTCCCTCAGCTCCGCAGCAATTGGGCCCACTTCTTCCCCTTTGGCCTTTCCACCTCAACCGGATGGCATCAATATTCAGGTACAATTGCTTTCCCCTTGCCTCCTGGTTGCCCATTTCTCCGCCAATGGATAAACGAATGACCACAAATCCATGCTTCTAGCCTCTTGGTTTTCCCTGCATGAAAAAACATACTGTTGTTAGTGAACTGTCTGTCCCCCAGCGTTCGCGCCACCTGCTATGGGAAACAAAAAGAAACACTTATTGTGGAACCTACGATATACTTTTATACCGCTCAGATTTCCACCCTCTTTTCCATGATTGCCACAGCTGCGCCCCTTGTGCAGCCAATTCTGATGCTGCCTCAATCCTGAATGAATGTGAAGAGTAACCTTCCACGGGTTGGCCCAAAATTGAATCCCTTTCGCAACACAGCTGTCACCTGATATCCGTGACCGGTTTGCCATCACCATGTACAGTATGAATAGGTTGGACCATTCATCCTCCGCCGCTCTGCTGCTGCACGACAAGGCTCCTACCAGGCAATGGCGTGTTGCTATGCTTCCTGGCATACTCTGTTCCTTGGCCCTTTGATCTGTTTTTGAGCATCTTCCTTTATGATCACTGCCTCCTTACTCCACTCTATATCCCCCCATTGCAATCCCCCCTTGTCCTTCCCGCTGTGCCCCACTACCTCGCTTAACCTAAAAGCCCCACCATACATTGTAAGATACAAGGCTTGAAAGACCAATGCCTTGCCCTTGACTTCGCTATGTGGTGCAATGCCCCACTAACCTTGCAAGCATGCTCTCACTTATTGGTTTCCTAATGTCGTGTTTCCTGTCGGTCCCCTGGGCACAACCCTGCATCATTCTGCAAGTTAGGTTGCTTTTTGTGGGGTCCCCCACCCTTTCAGGTTGCATACTTGCCCCTATGGCTGCCAAATGCACCCCATAGTAGCATGCACCCCCCGCTCCCACCCTTTCACTATAAATTTAGCCATCTGTTCCTGTGTTACTGCCTCACTTACCTGTCCACCATGTTGTTCCGAAATTTCTGAAATGCCCTCCATGATGTCTCATAAGCTGTATGGGTCCTTGGGGCCCAGGAGTTCTGGAACAAGATTTCTGCTCCCTGATCCACTTGTCCATACAGACACTGGAATGGTAGTTCCCTTGGCCTCTGCTCCGGTGCAATGGTCCGAATTTGTCCATCTGCAATCGGGAGAGGCAGTCAGCTATCACATTTTCCACTCCGTCAATGTGCTTAGCCCTGAATGACATATTCAGGGTCAATCCTAAACACACCATCCTCCTTAGAACCCCTATTACCCTTTCTGACCTGCCACCTTTCTTGTTCAACACCTCCACCACTGCCTGATTATTGCTCCAAAAGGTGACCTGCCTGTTCCTGAGATCGCCCCATACCACCATTGCTACCCATATGGGAAATATTTCTAAGAATGTTATGTCCTTCATTATTTTCTTGTCTCGATTCTTCGGCCATGGTTCTGTGAACCATTTTCCTTGAAAATACCCTCCCATGCCCACCCCCTGCTGCATCCATGTAGAGCTGCAGTTCCGTGTTGTAAAGCCACCTCCTGCCAGAATTTCTGACCATTATAAGCTTGCAGGAAGTGCTCCCACACTACCATGTCCTCCCTAGTGTCTTTATTCAGATCTATCCAGTGATGGGGCAGCTTTGCCCTCCTCATTGCCCATGCGAGCCGCGTAAATGTGTGTCCTGGTGCAATGGCCCTACATGTGAGATTCAGGTGCCCCATTAGCTGCTGAGCCTGTCGGAGCTGTACCTCCTGCAGCTGCACACCTGCTTTAACAACACCTGTAGCTTCTTGACCTTCAACTCGGTAGCCAGTATAGCTCCTGTACTGTATCCAGTTCCAAACCCAAGAACTCTATCTTCTGGGGTGGCCCCTCCATCTTGTCTTTTGCTAGCAGCACCCTATTTCTTGACATAAAACTTGAATTCCCCAACATCTTTTCCGTCTCTTCTCTGCCCTCACCTATGAACAGAAAGTCATCGAGGTAATGCACCACTGTCCGGTACCCAAACCTTTCTGAAACAGCCACTGCAACCAGGTACTAAACATCTCAAATGTGGTGCACAATATCGAAAGCACCCATAGGCATGGCCTTGTCAAAGTAGTACCCTTCGTCTCATCTGGAAACTGAGCAGGTCTCCAGTCTGCTGGCCTTACCGTAGTAACCGAATGCCGCTCTATGTCCGCCTTTGCCAGCCATGCCTCTGTTTGTCCCTAACAAGTCGCACTGCATCTTCCAATGTGGCGAGGTAACTCTGCTATCCTCCTCCCTTATGGCATTGTTGACCGAATCCCCTCCTCGGTAAGAAAGGTGGTGTATCACTTATACTCCCCTGGTTGCTTTTTGGGACCAAACCCAGTGGGCTATGCGTAGCCTTGGCAGCGGAGGTGACTTAAATGGGCCTTCCACCCTTCCCACTACCACTTCTTTGAATTAATCGACTAGCATAGCTCTTTTTCCTATAGCTCGACTTAGGTTTTTGCCTTGTCTCCTTCCGACCACCCCTATACTTTAAACTAAACCTATACGAAACCTGTCCCCAGCTCCTTAGCTGCCTCCCGTCCGGGTAACCCACCAAACCTTCCTGGAATAGCAGCCACCTTGATTGGTGTCTGTGCCAACCTAAAGTTGCCCTTTACCACCTCAGCTGTCCTGGTACCTGATCTGGTATGAGTGACCCTCCCTCCCCACTTGTCCTGCCCCTGTTGCCCCTCCCCCACTGTTGTCCCCGAAATGCCCTTGGCTTGTCCGAAAGGGCTGCTGGTGCACCTGCTCCAGCCCCCACTGTTCTTTTCCCAACTGTATTTGCACCTTGTCACTGGATGGTGTTCCCCGATTTTGAGCAAACATGTCGGAATTGGCAATTAGGCCAAGAGAAAATACCGGTTATATCCCCAACAAGCCTTTAACCCTGTTCCACCTCTCCTTCCTCTGTCTACCTCCTTGTCCATTGGCCCCAGATAGATTTCTAGCCACAGATCAATGTGCACAGATCCCATTTCCGCCCCAAAATGTGCCATCCTCTTCTGAACTTCTATCATATCTCAGCCAACTATACCTCTTTTTGTACGCATTCTTAATCATCAAAGAGTAAGTCGAAGTGGGTTGATAACTCCGTTTCTTCTCAATGGCTATGGTCAGAAGTATGTAAACCTGTAGACCAATTGTCCCAGGTCTTCCCTTTCCCTGCTTTTCCTCCTCTTCCTTTCCTAACAGCACCACTGCCGCCACATATCCTTCTTCTCAAGCTGTCCTGCTCTTCCAATTTGTCCATGTTGTCCACGCTCGCTAAGTCAAATACATCAACATATTCCCTTCCATATTTTTTTTTTATGGTCAGACACGTGATCCACTAGACTGACCCTGAGCTCCCACCTACTGTTGGGTGTGGGACCATTCCTCCATCTGTGCTTGTCCCTGCTCCTTTTATTTCCCTAATGCCTTCTCCAGTTGCCCCAGTCCATTCTCCCCGATGCCTCTCAGCATCTGCTCCACATATTCCCTTACGCTGCTTTCGAATGTCACCACTGGATTACCTGGGGGCTTGGTTGTGGGCCGCTGGGTCCCGCTGGGGATCTCCCAGTGCAGGTGTGTCCCGGCCCTAGTGGTGGGGCCAGCTGGGTGTCGGGCACTGGCATTGGTGTGGCAAAAAGCAGGAGCCGGCATTGTAATACTCTGTGGCCTCTGGAGCTGGCACCCCTCCTCATGCCCAGGCTCCAGCACCCGTGCTCGCTTTGGCGACCTCCTCTCCTTCCCATGCTCCTTCACCTGTCTCCCTTCCATTTGGACCCTTGTTCCACCTCGCCTGCTTCCACCACCTCTAGCAGCTGGTTGGCCTTCTCCACCAGGTCCATGACTGCTCGATAACACTCTTCCTTATTTGCTTTCCTTTTTTTGGTGCCATCCTCTTGTACCTACTAAACATAGAAGACATACCATTAATAACAATACATTTTTTTTTGTGTCCCCCACCCCTTCATGGCCCCACCCCTCTTTGTGTTTTTTTTTTTTTTTGCTGGCTAGCACACCTTCTGGCCCCATGCTTCTGTGTCCCACCAAAACGGCCAAATGAAAACAGATATTACATATACCCAGGTTCGAACCTGGTTCCTTCACACTGAGGCATAGAATGCCCACAAGACTCTATATCTCCTTTATTTTTTTTTTTATTATTACCCCCAACCGTGCTCACCCATTGCTGTACAGGCATACTTTGCCCTTCTCCAAACCCCTTCTCCTTTGTTTGCTGCCTGCTTTATTTTCAGCACCCCTTGCACTCTTCTTCCTCGCCTCCCCTTTGGGTCTACTGCTGCGTGGTGATGACGACAGATGCCATCCCACAGTAGGCCCCATTTTCTGCCCTGCTCGCTTTCATCATTCCCCTTTCTACTAATGCCCCTGGCTCCCGTGCCATTTTCCCTTTTCTGTCTCCCCATTCTCCACCGCCCCTGAATCATGGCGCTCTTCCAACTGCTTGCATGACACGGCCCCACAGCTGTTGTAACAAACCTCCATAGTCCACCCACGTGATGCTTCTCATTAACCCCCACCCTGCGCCTGCATTCTCCCTGTGTTCTCCCTTGTCCCCCATGCTTGTCCCTTGCCCGACTCCTCTGCATGCCACCACCTCGAGTGGCTACAGCTGTATTCTTTCATTATGCATCCTGGCTTTGGCCTTTCCACCTCTACCTGTGCTTTGGCTTCTCAGCATACCCTCACTTAATTACCCATCCGCTCTTGACAGTCACTCTGGGAATGACCTTACCCTTTCTGTTGAGCAAGCCCTGTGCCTGTGCCTGAAAACCCCTTATTCCAATGACACAACCGCTGGGACCCAAACGCAATTGCTTCCAACTGCCCACCACACAATCGCTTAACCCTTGTAGCTACCCCAACCATGTGCTTCAAACTTTTCAGGCTGGTCCTCCGCCCATGTCTCTCCAAACCTACTGCGCTGTTGTTCACACTCACCGCTTGCATCTGGCGCATACATTCTGCTGTTGCTACCATGTCCCTTCTTCTCAGCCTCGCCTCACATCGGAAGCCACAAACGCTTACTCGTGGTACTACCTGCCCTCACAATCCTTGCCTGGACACAAAATCTTTTACATTACCTCCGATTGGTACTGCTCCCACCTTCTCAGTTCTTCTCTCCCACTGGTCCGATTTCGACACTTACTGCTTCTGGCTCAATGCTTAGTTCTCTCCAGTCCACCTACCACTGCGATGATATATTAAATTATATATATATGTTATATATTTTTTAAACAAAAGTGACCTTCAGATTATCCCTGTGCTACCCAGCCTCATGGCTGACAAATCCGCATGAGCTGCTGTGCTTCCCAATGAAATTTAAAATTCCTCTGAGCAAAATTTGCCCATTTGCCCTTGCATCCCTTCTTAAGCCCTCTTTAGCTCCACCCTTCCTGGCTTCACCAATCATGGGCTGCTTGCCTATCTTCCCTCCTTTTCTTACCTTACTTTCTTGTGACCTCATCCTAGGCAACTCCCCCACCCCCACACCTCCCTTATTATTTCTTGTCCGGTCGTGAGGACAACATGGTCTGCCCTTTACATTGGGCAACCTCTTCTTCTAGCAATTTGAGTGTTTTATTGCACCACCCACTCCCACGGTCCACGTGATCCATGCCATCCAGTTTCTCAGAGTTTCTGAGTTTCAGTTATCATAGAGCTGGTATCCCTCGTAGTTCGAACCAAAGCAGACAGTTTCTGAGTTTCAGTTCTTTAGCTGTTTTAACCAACAGCTAGTTCTGGTACCAGTGTGTGTGAGTTCTTTTGCTATAGTGGTAGGAGGGTATGAGACTACATCACTGCAAGCCCATCAAGGAGAGAGGAAGGAGAGGCCAGTAACTCTCAGTACTGGGAGACACAAGAATGGACATGCTCTCAGAACAGAAAGATGAGTACAAAATAATTACTGTAATGCCACTTGGAATTTTGTGCAGAATGCATCTGCTGGCTGGTATGTAGTTTGCCACAGTCATTTGCCCTGTAGTTGTCCAATACAAGTGCTGTCTAAGGAAAGCAACTACAATCTATGGAGGTAGGATGGTAATCACTGCTTATATAATGGAATCCTCATCTATTTGATTCCCAATTATCTGAACTGATCTGATGTCTCCTAGGCAGTTCAGATAATTGATTTGTACTGTATGTTGAAAATTTGGAGTCCAAATATTAAAAATTAGCAGTTATGAGTGGATGCTGAAATAGTGTAATGTTCAGTCATTACCTGGGTATTTTACCATATCTGTACACCAAATTTTCAGCATAGCTTCTTTTTCCCCATCTAATGAACCCAGTAGGTAAAATATTAAAATCCTGGTGAAAACATCATTTCTGCACCACCGAGCGTCATTCCACACTACGGGTGCAAAACACATTTTGGCCAGGATTTGAAAAATGACAGTTGTCATGTTCATAAGGTGGTGTGAAAAATGGCTATGTTGAAAATTTGGTCTGAAAATATTTAAAATTACTAAAGTTACAAGTGAGTGTAAAGCAATTTCAATGTATTTGCATAACGTTGCCCTTTTTACAAATGTTGACCCACAATATTCAACATAGACTTCTTATGGCACCACCTCATGACCAATGCAAAATTGCAAAGTTATTCATCAAAGTTCAAAACCCCATTTAAATAAATTGAATCACACTTACCTTAGTTTCCCATATTGCAGTCAGCAGTTCTGGCAGCAAGATGTATCTTCAACTGAAGAGTGGATTCTTCACCCTGGAACCTGTTCAGGTGAGTGAGGGTGTGTGTGGGTGGGTGGTGACTGCTGAGTGGGAGGTCGGGGTGGGGTGGGTGGGAGGTTTGTGTGTGGGGGCAGATCGACAAGAGACATTTTTCTTTTTATAGGTTACAAAGAGCAAACACTGAGGGATGGTTTTCATTATTTCAGATACATTCAGACACTGGGATTGGACACCCCAGTGTAAGGTTTGTTGGGAATGAGGGTGGGTGACCTGGACAGGAGGGAGTCAAAAGAAGCAGTACTAGGGGTAGGCACCCAGGACTGCTTGCATTAAAATACATATCTCTGATTGGTTCAGTATTCCACTGTGATGACAGTAACTTAAAGATACCCATTGTGACAACAGTAACAATGATATTTTTGACATTTTCTGTTACTGGCGCCACTAAGATAACTTTTATCTTGCCATTTTCACCCCCATTCCTGTTGTATAAAGCTATATATATAAATTTAAATTATACCGGTGCAGTAGCATCAGTATATTTAGGGTTTGTGAGAGTGTTTAATGTTAAAGGCCAATTTGCGCTGGTTATTAACATTGGACTGTTTCAACAGATTTTCCTAAAATTTGGCATGCGTCATTACTAATGGTAGGTCTGCTGATGTGCAAATTTAGATTGAATCCTTGTGAGATGTCTGAGATACAGAGCGTTGGAAAACAGATTTTTCTGTTTTTGCTGTTTTATTTCCACCTGTATCTCAGAAATGGCTGTAGCTTCTGGGCTGAAATTTTCAGGACAGAAATTTGTTGCCTTACAGATGTGTCTTTTCAAGGTTTGGTGAACAAATATTAATCCATTCCAAAGTTATTAATGTTGTATTTCCCATTATTTTCTATGGGAAAAAGATGTCCATACAACATTGGATTCTATGTTGGAGTAGAGGTCTGGCATAGAGTTCTATGTCGATAAGTACTGTTCATGTGTAAAGGTACAGTATACAAGTGCATTAAATCCCAGCATCTTGGAAGTGTGGGTGGCTGTTTGTGTTTGTCTGTGTCTGTAGCTAAGTTTTGGGATTTACAAGATCTTCTGCTTGGAGTAACTACACCATTCTTGCTCACTACATCTGTGAAGGCCTCCTGGACTGGATTTTCTGCAAAACATTGCCACAAGGTATTTGCATTTTCAATTTAAAATCAACTTTTGAAGCTATCCCAAGCAAAACAGAAATCAAGCAACTAGGTCTGACAAACTCAGTGACTCTGGGTCCTGCTCGAATACACATTTTGTCTGACTTGTTCCCAAGAGATCTATTTGTGGGCTTTTAAACAACCTCTTTAAATAACAAAGAAAGCACAAGGACAAAATGATTTCACATCCTGCACTTGTACTTGAGTAGGTGTGCCCCAGGCTATCAATGTAATGGGGCTGGGGAGTGCATGCCTAAAAGGTCTTGCATAGCTAAAGCCTCTTGTCAATCCCTGCCTAGCTGTGACCCTGGATGACCTCTGTCATGAGTTAAACCAATGTTGTACCAACAGTCACACCATGTCCAACAGCTGTCTGAGGGTTGCCCTCGTAACTTTTCTTGTCCTACTCTGCCTTGACAGAATTACACTATCCTTATGGAATGAGGATGGCTCAAATAAATCTAGGACCGAGCACTCGATTTTACTTTCTCCAACCTTATTGTTTATAATACAGGATACTACAAACAAATCTTCTCTACCAAAGGGCTGTCCCTACCATTCTCTCTATATGTTTAGGAACTACGGAACAAGTCTACATTATCCCATCCTTTTTCTAACGTGGGGCTGTGGTTCCCTTGTCATCATCATTGCCATTCTGCTATCTGGGGATATAGAGACAAATCCTGGGCCACTAGATGCTTATTTCTCAGCAGATGACATACATAGTATGTCCAAACATGGGCTGTTAATTGCACACTTGAATATAAGAAGTTTGATGTGTCACTTCATGGAACTGGAGTCATGGGTCAAACTGTACAATCCTGATATCCTCTGTCTCACGGAGACTTGGCTAAAACCATCGGTTACTGACTCCTCTGCTCCCTTCCAAATTACTCTATTATTCAAAGGGATAGGATATCGAACAAATGTAGTGGTGGAGTTGCTCTGTGCTACAAAAATAATCTGACTGTCTCTCTTCTCGCTATCCCAGATGCTCAATTGGTATGTGAATACTTCCATGCTATCCTTGCTTTGGGAGCCAATAAACTGCATGTTATCTGTGCATATAATCCCCATCGGGAGAGATTGTGGGTCTAGAGTACCTGTTGGAAAATACCTCTCAGAATATTAATCATAATGAGGTTGTCATCTTAGGGACCTAAACTTAAACTGGCTTGGGGCAGCTCTCAGTTCTCTTCAATCTCTGACTCATAGCTACAACCTGCATCAGATGGTAACAGTGCCAACTAGAAGTCTGTCTTCATCACCACTAGGCACACTATTGGATTGGGTTCTGGTAAACTGGATCAAACACATCTCAGTCACTGGTACTCTTGCTGATGCCTTAACTGACCACTCTCCAACTTTCTGCATCCTGTCCTTGGGGCACCTCCATCTCCTCCACCACATCTCATCACTCTCACAAACTTTGCTCACCTAGACCAAGAGGTGTTTCTGTATGATGTTTCCAGAATTGATTGGTCAGAGATCTATCTATTGCACTGTTCTCAGGATGCTCTTAACCTCTTCATCACTAAATTATTTACGGTTCAATGTAAACATGCCCAAAGATAACCCGGAGAGTGAGGGGTAAACAAACAAGATGGCTAAACAAAGACTTGCTCAAAAGTTTGTGCCTTAGAGATAAACTCTGGAAGTGCTACAAAACATCAAGCCAGCAAACAGATTTCAATGCTTACCGAACACTACAGAATTCATGTAAAAGACAAGTCAGAGCTGCTAAGAGCAAGTACTGTAAAGATCTACTGATTAACTCGGCCAATGATCCCAGAAAATTCTGGTCACACATCAAATCCTTCCTAGGATCCTCACAGTCAACTACCCCTGGTGATATGCTGATAAATGATGTGCATTGCAATGACTCACAAACCATAGCTAATTCTTTCAACCTGCATTTCTCTGATCTCTCCCAATATACCTTTCCTTCCATCCCACTGCAGTGTCCTCCCATCCTCATCAGGAACCTGTCTGGATAAGTTGGAAGTGTTGTCCCCTGTGCCTTTTATATTCCTCCATTCTATTTTAAGGCTGTGTCTAGAAAGGAAGTCCTGAAGGTCCTGAAGTCCTTCTCTGATCATACCAGCTCTGGCTCAGACTCCTTGAACCCCGCCTCTTGAAATTTGCAGCTCCCTTATTGCATTACCACTGGCCAAAATTTATACATTATCACTATCAGGTGGAGTGGTTCCTGACCTCTGGAAGCTGCTTGGACCACACCTGTACTTAAAAGGGGATCCTAAGGTTGTCATGAACTACAGACCAATTGCCATACTCTCAGTACTGAGCAAAATCCTGGAGAAAATTGTCGCAACTCAGACAACTGACTATCTACTTAAGCACAGCCTGCTCTTGGATACCCAACATGGCTTCAGGAAAGGACATAGTACAATGATTGCACTCCTTAAATTCACCACAGACACTCTTTCAAAAATGGATACTGCCAATCTGACTGGGGCTGTCTTTATCGACCTCAAAGGCTTTTGACCTTGTTGATCACACTTTGCTTCTCTCCTCGCTTCAACACCTGCATTTCCCTCTCTGTTGTTGACTGGTATGAAAGCTACCTGACAAACAGAACTCAAGTGGCAAAATTGAATTCCTCTCATCGAACAGTACCACCATTAACATTGGTGTACCTCAGGGCTCCATCCTAGGCCCCTCCTATTCTCTCTTTATATAAATAACATTGGAGCTGCTCTAAAATCCTGCTCTGCTATTCTATATGCTGATGATCTTGTAATCTATACAAGTTCTACTAATATAGACACTATCAATGCAACCCTTTCCTCTGACTTTAACAATATCCAAAACTGGCAATATGACCACAAACTGGCTGTCAACACTAGCAAAACTAAAGCCATGTTGCTTCGATCAGCCCCAAAGCTCTGGGCTTGCACAACAGCACTGAAGGTGCAGGACTTAGAAGGTCAATTACTGGAATATGTGACTCTTTTCAAGTACCTACATCCTGCTAGATCAAGTCACTTGATCTTAATCTTCATGTACAGTCTATTTGCAGAGCTTTCAACTCCAAACTGGGTGTTGCATATAAGACTAGTTATATGCTCATGCCATCAGCTAAAATGGCCATTGCAAGGGGATTCTGCTCCCCCACCTAACCTGTGGGGCCCTTATTTGGGGCTGCCATAAAACTGACCTACTCAGATGGGTCTTACGTATAACAACATATGTCACTACGCCTCTTCTGCTCCTTGGCTTAAACACCACTATCAGCTTTATAATGATCTTGGTTGGTTGTTCCATTAGCTAGTAGGAAATACTTCCTTGGCTCTCTTATTGATTCAATAATTTGAAATCAAACCCCTAGGTGTCTTGCAGCTATGCTTGTTCCTCAGGACACACTCATGTGAAGGCTGAATGGGAAGGAGTGTGACATTTGGTAGGTGCTTGCTCAGGGGTGAGGGGTGGGGACTTCATGAAGTGTCACTGTCTGTACTGACCTCTTTATCTAGCAGAATCCTATAGTGATCCACGATCAGCTGATAAATCCTTTCTGAATTTGCCAAGGTGCCGCACTAGGAAAGGGACTGTTGCATTTGAGCATGTGGCTCCACAGCTGTGGAATTTCCTTCCCTCGACATTAGACTTTCTAGCTCCCACACATTCTTTAAGAGAAAACTGCGCTCAAATCTGCTGATTGCTGATACCTGTTCCTGCTTCACCCTACCTAATGACTGATGTCTCTGGCCATACAATAGTATTTCCTCACCTCTATATAACCTCTTACTGCCTCAGCCTGTCCTTGCTCCCTTTCCCGCCTATATACAATCTTGTACTGCAGGCATCTCCCTTACACTTACATACACTCATATAATCTAAATTCATGGCTTGCTCTCCTCTTCCTCACTTACCAACCTTTTCCTTAATGACACCCCTGCTCTCAATGGTTATTTCTTCCTTTTGTATTACCTGTTTTTGTTTTTGTGTACCTTGTTCTGTTCATATGATATGTCACCTGATAATTTGTTGTCCAAGGTCCTCTCTATTCATTGCATAGGTAGGCACCTATGAACTTATGAATGGTCTACTCTGTATGTCTCTGATATATTGTATCCACTTTAACTCATTGTATGTAAAGCACTTATAATTTGTTATCCTGTTAAGTTTCTGCATGTCTGTACTCTCCTGGGTCGTGCTCTGAAAATAGTCATTTTATGGCTAGTGCACTTACCCGTTAACAAAAGCTAAATAAATAAAAATTTACATGAGAGATTTCTGATTCCTTTATTAAATTGACTTTTTGATAATCAGATCTTCAGAATTACAGCACTGTCATATCACTGTCTTACAAACATGTGGGTAACAAATCTCCAGAGCCTTATTGCTGCACCTTTCTACTTGTTGAAACATAACTAACCTGAAGGCTGACTAGAGAGTTTCATAGTTTGAATGGTTATCTTTCCTCCCATGTCCGGCTCTTGCAAAATCTGAAATCACTTGTCTACAGGTGTTTGCATGTATCAGATGTCCAACTTGAAAGACAAAACTCTGGGGGATTAAATAGAGTTTTAACAATGATCAGTTTACTGTCAAAATCCAAAAGCCATGTTACAGTCTATGAAACTGAATCATTGTAGGATTCTGCTAGATAAAGAAGTCAGTACAGAAAGTGACACTTCATGAAATCCCCCACCCCTCACCCCTGAGCACCCACCAAATGTCACACTCCTTCCCATTCAGCCAGCCCCAAGCCAAGTAATTATTTAGCTTCTTTTTAGCTTGTTTTTCAGTGTTGCAAAGAAAAAGTACCTAGTGCTGCCTCTCTCCTCTCCAATCCCTGATAATCGAGTTACTGTCAAAATCCAAAAAGTAATGTTACAGTTTATGAAACGAATGCGTAGTAGGATTCTGTGTCAGATAAAGAAGTCAGCATGAACAGTGACACTTCATGAAGTCCCCGAAAAGGCAGGAGATTGGGTGTTAGGGTTTCAACCCAAACTCCCCACCCCACCACCCCTACCCAACCCTACTATCATGACTTCTACCTCATTCTCCACACAGACAAGCATCGGAGTGTTGCCTTAGGGATGTTGGCCCTAACACTTACCCCATTCCCTCTTTAAGGAAAGTAAGATTGTACAGTATAGAAGAATGAGGTGAGTCTTAGAGCCAATGACACTAATGTACACTCCGATGCTGGTTGGGTGGAGGGTGGGGTCACAGTGGTAGAGTTGATGGGGTGTTTGGGTTGGAAACCCTAACACCCAATTTCCCTGTCTTTATCTGTTTAGTAAGAACCCTAACTGATGCATAAAGGAAGTTTTTGCATTGAATTTCCTTACTTTTGAGATATTATAATCATATCCTTATTTGTCTGTGGGCTCTGTGCTCCCATCCCCCATAGATTTGTATATATGCTACTCCCCATTTTGTCTAGTAGTGTAGTGCTCCTTTCCCCACCCCCAGTTCTCCGATCACCATCCTAGTACTGTTGTGTGTCCTTGTCTCCGGTAGTTTAGTGGTGCATCCCCCTTCCTCAATGCCAGGCACCATACCACTATAATACTTTCCTGCTGCATACTCAGCCAGCACCCACCCAGGAAACTGAATTGTACCAGGATTCTGTTCCATCTAGGAAACTGAATCATAGTAGGATTCTGTTTCACAAAAAAGTAACTCATTCCCCAAAGAAAAACATATGTTCAATTCACAATGTCCCCCACCCTACACCCCTGAGCACCCACCAAATGTCACACTCCTTCCCATTCAACCAGCTCCCAAGTCTAGTTATCTTTAGCTTGTTTTTCAATGTTGCAAAGAAAAATACCTAATGCTACTTCTCTCCCTCTGATGCCCGATCCCCATTCCTGTATAAAACATATACCTGGTAGTCTAGTGGTCCCTTTCCTCCCTGATGTCCATTGCCATTGTGTTAATTAAAAAAGATCCTTGTTGTACTGTAGTACTCCCTCCCCTCCCCCATGCTCTATCCCCATCCCAATATTAAAAGAAGGAATTTTGTTTTAACATAAGTTATATTCCTGGTGGTCTAGTGGCCCACCCACCCTCTTAGGTAATGACTGACAACCATGCTCCCCCAATCCCTATTCCCAGTCTGCAACCAGCACATCCCTCCTTTCACCTCCACAGCTGGCTGCAGACTACATTCTGAATGACTGCCACCACACAATGTGGCAGGCACTCTCATTCATTGATGCTCTGTATGGTGGCAGTCATTCAGAACACAGTCTGCAGCCAGCTGAGGAGATGAGATGAAGGCTGTGCTGGTCATAGACTGGGAATAAGTATTGGGGGTTGGTCAGTCATTACCTAAGAGAGTGGGGGGGCCACTAGACCAGAAGGAATATAACTTACAGTAAAACAGAGACATTTTTCAAGTTAGTCATTTATGGTGTGCAACAGTCAGATTTCCTCCTCAGGCTCTGGTTCACGGTCAAGCTCCACACACTTATTTGAGAATTAGAAACTATCATCAAGATCAGGCTCTGGCCATCACCACTAGAAGTCACAGGAACACCTATAACCTTTTCCTTGACTACTGTGTCTGAGCCAGAGATTTTGCTAGCTTTTGACTGCTCCTCTTGTCATTGCTTCCCCAAGCCCCACCAACATAGATGCCACAGATGTGGCAGGGAAATCTGCCACCACTGTCGCCAACTACTCCTTCATTAAACCCATCCTACCTGCAATCTACTTGAGTTTTTACTCTGATTAGCTTGGAAATGTGTTTCTGACAAGGTGTCCTCCATTAGACCAGGTATATGCTCAAATGGTTCGCCATGGGCTGGTGATGGTAGAGGCCTGGGTGGCAATGTTAATCTTTCTGCCTGGGGAGTTTCAGCCAGTTTTGGAAGTGGTGCTCAGGGTGATTGCAGGTTTCCATCCTACTAGGTGTTTGCTGGACCTTGGTCCCACCTGGCTACTTTTTAGATTACAGCAGGCTCTGGGCCAGTTATTTCACAGATCGTCAGGTGCACCTTGATGGATGGTGTTTTCATCTTACCTTATATGGAAGTGGTGAGGCCCTTCTTAAAACCTTCATTATACCATGAAATGATGGGGAATTACAGACCTGTCTCTAATTTCCCTCTTTTGGGAAAAGATTATTGAGAAGGTGGTGGTTGAGCAACTTGTGGAATGCCTTGAGAAGTTTAATATCTATGAACCTCTCCAGTTGGGTTTTTGGTCTTGCCACATCAGAGACTGCCCTCATTGCCCTCAGTGGCAATGTATTGAGCTGGTTTGTGTCCTACATAACTTGATGAATGCAATGGGTATTCATGGGAAGTTTTATTTCAGGGCCTCAGCTCTCTTCTGTGGTGTTCCTCGGTGCTCAGTCTTTGCTCCTGTGCTGTTTTTAGTGCATTTGTTGCCACTGGGTGCGATAATTAGACAGTACAGCACTAAGTTTTCACTGCTAAACAGATGATATTCAGCTTTACCTATTTGGCACTCCTGGTGGGCATGATGCAGTTTCTATTAGAGAAGTGTCTGACTGAAATAAATTACTGTATGGTCTCTAACTGGCTATGTCTCAAGCCAGGTAAGATGGAGGTCATGATTGTAGGGCCTGGCAGACAGGGCCCAATGATGACCAGTGGATCAACTTTACTTCCTTTATTGGATGGTCTACCAGTCAGAGCTGCAGATGCAAGCAAGAATCTTGGGTCATTCTGGACTACAAGTTAACACTCAACCGACTGGTGTCAGCTGTGGTCGAGGCTTTCTTTACCATCTCAGTAATATCATTAGGATTAAATTGCATCTAGCCCTGCTGACCTGGTGATGCCTGTTCATGCCTTTGTCAGCTCTAGGCTGGACTATTGTAAAACTTTGTACTTGGGGTTATCTGGAGGTTTGTTGCAATGCTTGCAACTAGTCCAGAATGTTGCAGCCCAGCTGACAGTGGGCTCCTCTTGTAGGGATCACCTCATGCAGGTTCTGTGTGCACTGCATTTCACTGACTGTCTATGCAGTGGCACATAAGCTTCAAGATATGCTGATAATATTCAAGGCCCTGTACTCTTTGGGACCAGATTACTTAAAAGATGACCTAGTTCTCTATCACCCAACTTGCTGTCTCTGCTCTTCCAATGTGAGTCTGCTGTCTGTCCCCCATATCCAGGCTGTGACAATCTGGGAGCGAGCATTTTGTGTTGTGGTGCCTACTCTTTGGAATGTTTTGCCACAACATATAGATCTGGCCACACGGTAGGGGCTTTTAAAACTAATTTAAAAACATATCTCTTTGGTGAAGCACTTCTCTGATTGTTTTAATTATTGCTGGAATTTATGTTTTTATTGCTCATTGTCCACCATTATTTTAAGTGTTACAGTATGAAGTTGTATTATTTTATTTCTTGTGAAGTGCCTCAGCATTCGGAAAGGGTGCTTTCTGAATAAAATTGGCTTGCCTTACTACTACTATTACTACCACCAGCCCTGGAGCCCTTAGATGATGCTGCTGCACATATATTTTTAAGCTGCAACACCCATTTGCCTAAAGCACTTTGGTACCACCTCTAGATCTATTAGTGAATGATTTGGGTTCAACAGACTGGGTTTTTGATTGAGTTTACATTTTATTTTGCTCAAACAAGCAGGGACAGACTTCCTACAACTTTTTCTTCAGTAGACTGAACTCAAGAAAGCCTCCATTTCATTTAATTTGGTCCATTTCAGTTCCACCTGATGTTCAGTTCCTTAGTGCACTGTGAACTTCTGGATTTTTAGGCTTGCCCAAGCACAGTCTCCCAGGTGGCACACCAATGTGCAGTAACTGTACCCTGGGCTAGCTCATATGGGGAAACATTTTGAATACTTTACTAAAGACTGCTAGATTTATAGTCTGCAAATCTTTGAAAGTATTTCAAATGTTTTTATATGTTTGCTTATTACAATTGCACATGTTTTGACAGTTTTGCAGGCACATTTCAGCTGTTTGTTTTTCACTAAATATGAGCCTTTGTTTTTATATACAGTACCTATGTTTTCTGTGAATTCAACATAATGTTTTCTTTTAGCTCTTTGCCACATCTCACACTGATTAAATAGCTTTAACAAGTCAGTAGTGATACATAATGTTGGAGTACCTTTGATTTTTTTTATAGAAATGTGAATGTTGCTGCTAACCTCCATTAGCACATCATAAATCCGCCAAGCCACATCTACATAATTACATCCAGCCTTTGCCATTCTGAGGTAACAAGCTCAAATATGAAAGTCTGTTCATCAAAATACCTGAAACACTCACATTTATTTACACTGAGAGTAGTGCTATTTGGCAGATTTCAAGCAGAGTTGATAGCACCACTATATAACAATCTCTAATCTATTTAGAACAGCTAATTATTTTTAATAGGGTCCCTGATTAAGCCATCTTGTTTGGATAAACTTGGGTAGACTAGACAGTCTGAAATGCTCAGTAATTAGCTAAACCCTGCTGTCAGTAAAGACGGGTGGGTTTTATGATTTCCTGCACTTCTATATATTAACATTCCTACATAAAGAAAAGTCATTGTATACAGAAGGCTTTCATACCACTGAAATGCAAATTTATGTAGGGTTCTCAAACTGTATGGTTGAGGAACGTTGCACATCTAAATCATCTATTTTGATCTCTCTCTCTCTTTTAAAACTATTTACTCTATTTCAGAGACATGTTTTATTTTTCTGTTGTGCCACTCGCTGTGTCTCGGTCTGTGTCAATGCAATGGTGGTTGGTTATTTATTTATTTGTTGATTTTAAAATGTTTATCACATAAACTATGCAGAGAAAAGCAGTCTCATTTAAAGATGTGACCTGAAAGGAGGGAAGGGAGGGATGGGGAGAGGATTCCAATAAGATATAAATAAAATGGGGGCACATGCTAACAGGAACGATATGGTAGCACAGATATTTAGCTCATTTTACCACTGGTGAATCTGTCATATTTCCATTATTGATAAGCCTCCATTCTTAGATTAAACACTAGCCTTGGATATCTAAACACTCTGTGTGGCTATAACAGTCATTTTAAGTGTTACTGAGGACTATAGCTTACCTAAGATCTACAGCATCACAGAGAGTGCAGCCCTACTAGGGATAAGATGGCAACCTCAGAGACTCATGCCATGGTCAAGATAGCAGACTTATTGGACATCAGAGTGATGCTGCAAACTTTAGTTCAAGATGTGCCAAATCTTAAAGTATTGATAGCCCACCTTGATGAACGGATGGAGCTAGCTAAGCAGAGGATTGCTGAGATAAATTTTTTCACCTCCACTGTGGAGCCAGAAACTGCCCATCACACTGATACATTAACCCAACTGGTGAGCGCAAATGCTTAAGGCAAAATAGAGGACATAGAGAACTCGAAACTGTTGCAATAAGTTGCACATTATTGGTATCCCTGAGGGATTGAGGGCCTAATATGTGTAGTTTTTTGCAACATCTGCTGCCACAACTGATAGATTACAAATGGGACATTCCTGAAGTGAATGGGCCTATAGGTCCCTAGGGCCCAAACCAGCAAGATGGTGACCTCCACGTCCAATAATTTCTTATTTTTTTGATTCTCTGTAAAATAGCACATTCTCCATTTAGCCAGAGAAAAGGAACACCATTAAAGTGGAATGGCCATACTGTGCATATCTTCCAGGACTTTTCTAAGGAAGTAGCAGCTAGATGAATGGTATTTGCCCCAATCAGGAAAAAATTGGTGCAAGGGGATACAGTATGCTATGCAGTACCCTGCAGTGCTTACCATGCTCTGGGAACGTCAGTGGCACAGATTTGAACATTTTCAAGATGCCAATGTTTCATGCAGGACACTTCTGCCATTTGTTCTGAGCCACTGGCTGTATCACTATTGTTGGACACAAGCCCTGCAGGCTGGTCTAACGACCTTGCTTCCAAGCATCCCCAGCTGTCACCAACCTCACCACCAGAGACACAGCAAATGTTGGAAATGGGCTGGTCAGAATTCAGATAACAGCAATTGATTGCATATCTACCACCAGATTCTCACACAGCTACCTCCTCTGCTTGAGCAGCTCGAATGATGGGACTATGCCAATTACAGAACCCAGTGTATTGGCTCAAGCTTATCTTTCTTAGGCTACATGATAGAATGTTGAAACATTTTGAGGCTTTTACCTTTGGACATTTTTGTAGTTTTATAGTATTGCTTTTGGTTGTTAAACTACCCGATGCTTGAGATAATAGATGGGGCAGGTTAGAAACATTCATCAGGGGTTTGTTCAAATGCCTTAGGGTGCTCAGTTGAACACTTTCTTCAGCATTGCCCCCTTGTTGATTATGGTCTGCTCCTCTGTTCTTATTTTTGAACCCTATGAATTATATTGGGTGCAGGTCTGCCCTACTACTTTAAGAAACCTTAATCTGCCTGCATTGGGCTATATTGTTTTTTCTGGGTAGTTTTCTGTAGCTTTTCTTCAGGCAGCTCACCTTGGCTTATTGTTTGATGCCTTATTGGATAGCAGTGGTGGGAGCTTGCCTGAGCTGCTTAAAAGTCCTACAACCCAGATAATGAGAATTTCTTCCCACACACCTGCTGATGAGGGAAGGGTGTTGGTGGTTATTTTTCAACGCTCACATTATCCCACTCCTCGAGCTACCACTGCTCTGTAAATGGGAGCTTTTGATAATATTAACACTCTCAATATGCTCAGTTTATTTTATGATTTTACAAGAGGGAAAATATAAGTTGGTCTTGACAATTTTTAATTTGTGGGTTTTTCAGCTTTGGCTTTCCTTTTATCACCAAGGTTTAATGTTTTCTCTTGTTCTATTTGTTAATAGCTTTAGAGTG
Organism: Neoceratodus forsteri; assembly: GCA_016271365.2. NCBI lineage: Eukaryota > Metazoa > Chordata > Ceratodontiformes > Ceratodontidae > Neoceratodus > Neoceratodus forsteri. The sequence goes on along the minus strand of CM028134.1, from coordinate 576,656,774 downwards.
AGTGCACGTATTGACTATCAGATGATAGAATGTTATTTTCTTTTATATATTATAAGGATCTCTACAGATTATAGAGTTGTTAATCCTTTAGCTTTAGTATTTTGGGATATTTGCCAATTTATTTAGCTTCCTGTGTATTGGTAACATCTGTTTTCTTCTTATCTTTACATGTTTTGATATTTCACACTGACTTCTGTAGGCTTTGTAATATGGTTTTCAATATTATCACTAATGGCTAATGTTAAAGTGATTTCATGGAATGTTCAGGAAGAAAAAGTCCTTTCATTTTTGAACTCTACTAAATGTGATATTGTCTTTCTAAAAGAAACTCACCTCCATAAATAGGAAGCAGAAAACTTGTCAAAGGCTGGGTGGGGAAGACATATTCTAGCTCCTTCATTGCTAAGAAACATGGAGTCTCTATTTTATTTAGGAAAGGGTGCCCTTTTCAAGTGATCAAAACACTTTCAGATAAAGCGGGGCACTGGATCATTGTGTTAGAGCAGATTTATAGTTTCCACACTTTTACTTACAGTAGTAGCCAAAGACATGGTCAGATATTTCCAGATATTCTAAAAATTTCTAAAGAGTTTCTCTCTGCTGCCCCTACTGTGGAACTGCAGAAAGCAGGAGATTTCTCTAGAAATATCATAGAAATTTCAGGAAATATATGCCCATGTCTTTTGTTGTGACTGTACAGTTAGCAGAGAGATTTTTGACTGGTTACAAGATGCCATGGTTCTTATTCTTGGAGGACTTTAATTTTGTTCTTGATCCTATGTTAGACAGAACCCCTTTGGAAAAGGTCCCCATCCCACCATCGGTCAAGAAATGTTGATACTCATCTTTGTTCTGAGTTTGATTTACAGGATTGCTGGCAGGTATTACATCCTAAGGATTGTAAATTTACTGTAAGATCTCACAGATTCCAAACATGTAGTCATTAAGGTTACTTTCTATGTAGTTCTACAATTCTGAGGATTTGGTTGATGTAACTATTTTATCCATTATTATTTCAGACCATGCCCCAGTATCTTTAGTTTGGGTACCTAAGACCAGCATTGATAAATCACCCAGATGGAGGTTCAACCCCACACTATTATGTTCAGAGGAATTTAAACAGTGGATGCAGGAGGAAATATGTTTCTGTTTTGACACTAATACCTCCTTAGAGGTGTCAACTTTTATGATCTGGGAGGCTTTCAAGACATTTATTATGGGCCAGATAATCTCTTACTCTTCGATGGTTAATAAACATAGAAAACAGGCGTGGTAAACCTAACCCAGAAAAATACACATATTAGAGGATGTTTTGTATAATTCCCTTTGAGTCCACCAACTTTCTGAACTTCTAGCCCTTAAATATAAACTAAAACCATTTTTTACCAACAGGCCTCAACAGCACTCTTCTTCATGTAGCAATCTTACTGGGAGTCAGGTGAAAAAGCGGGCAAACTCCTTGCATATGGATTGAAGTGAAAGTTGATGGAAGCACACATTCCTTTTTAAAGTCAGGGATAACCATATTCTTACAGACCCAGCTCAGATGACTAATAGTTTTGGACATAATACCTGCCTCTATATACTTATTCTGTTTCTCTGAGCAGGGGACAATTTACTTCAATTTTTGCAAAATAAATTTGCCCCATTTATCAAATGAAATTGCTCAGTCTTTGGTAGAGGAAATAACACCGCCTGAGAGTCAAACAGCGATCCAATCCTCAGCAGCCAGTAAGGCCCCAGGACTGGATGGTATAAGCTCAGATTTCTATCACGCTTTAAACCCATTCTGTCACCTTGGCTATTTAGACTTTTTAAGTCTATTCAGGATCTGCTACTAAGCTTCCCTCAATGCAAGAGGTGCATATTACAGTATTGCCTAAATCTAATAAAGAACCATCTATCTGCTCCCAGTTTAGGCCAATTTCCTTGCTGAATGTGGATTGTAAGCTCCTTGATAAAATTTTGGTACTATGCCTGAAAAGGCATTACCATTCATTATACATAAGTCTCAGGCAGGGTTTATAAGTGCCATCAGGGCAGTGACAATATTCTTGCAGTTTTAAACTTAATTTATTTATTAGCTTTTGGTAACTGGGTAAGTGCACTAGGCAAAAACCTGCCTATTTTCAGGCACGACCCGGAGAGTACAAGTTAAAAATTTCAGTTGTGAACAACAATCAGGTACATAAAGAAGTTAACTGTCAAAGCAACAAATACATCAGCAGAGGTAGATTACAGGACTTAACAGCACAGAAAGAACATCAGGAATAGAGAAGTTATGGTTGAATACAACTTGGCATAATAGCACAATGATGGCATAATAGCAAATAAACAGGTCATATTGCCTAGTTAGAGGAGAAAGACAGGTATACACTTGTACTCATAAGACTTACATAAACGAAGGGTATGTATACAGCTGATTGACAGAGTTGAGAGACAAGCAGCATTTACGTGCATTCACAGGTTCCAAGAGCATAAAGGTGAGAGAACAAAGCATGCTTAAATGTAAGGTGAGATGAGGAGGTCTTAACATGGAGAGGGAGTGAGTTCCAGAACCGAGATGCAAAATATGAAAAGCTTGCTCACCCATTTTAGTGGAGCAAGGCTGAACAGTGAGCAAGGGAAGGTGGAGGACCTATGGGAGTGAGAGTGAGAGACAGGGGTAGGCAGGTCACCCAGAAAGGAGGGCAGGGGTTCTAGATGAGAGTCAACAAAACACCCAAGAGTATAAGAGCATAGGGCTTTGGGAGACAGCCAATTTAAAGCAAAATAGAGCTGGCAGTGAAGGGTTGGCGAGGGCGATGAGCAAATCTACAGATATTGTTGTAAGATATGTCCCATTGAAGAACCCCAGCATTGGCATGAGAGAGTCCAGGGAGGAATATAGCAGTTGTGGGGTAAAACACCTCTTGCTACTGAGATCCTAGCAGCTGGAGTGAAAGAGTGATGCACTCTGTAGACCACACCAATCTTGGCATTGACTGATCAGCATACCTCATTGACATGAGCAGCAAAATCAAGTACCGGGTCCAGAGTAACCTCAAGATATTTGAAAAATAAGGTGTTATTGACAATGGTCCCACCGCAGCAGTGGACCAGGAGCTTGGGGGACTCCTGAGGTACCTTACTAGTGGATCCAAAGAGCATGGACTGGGTCTTGGATACATTCAGGATTTGGAAGTTGGAGGAAAACCAGGCTTGTAGGGTCTGAAAGGCAGATGAGAGATGTAGATTGATGTCAACAATAGACTTGGAGGCAGAGTAAAGCACCAAGTCATCTGCGTACATGATAATACAGCAGTGTGTAGGCAGAGTGGGGATATCATTTAGAAAAGAGAAAGAGATGAGAACCAAGAATTGATCCTGTGGAACACCACAGGAGATAGGAGCAGGGAGGAGAGAACCTTACAGAAAGAGACAGCCTGAGATAGATTTTCTACGTAGCTGCCAAACCAGGATAGGGTAGAGTCAGAGGCACTAAGCAATATGATTTAACCAGAAAAGGTGGGTTATGCACCATGTCTAATGCTTTAGAGAGGTCTATGAACACCACTCCAGTAAGTAAGCCCTTGTCCATGTTGCATTTGACATCATTGGTAAACTCGGTGAGAGCAGTAGTTGTGCTGTGCCCAGCCCCAAAGCCATGTTGTACTGGAGTTTGGAGGTTGGAATTGTGAGTGTGCAGAGACCTGTCAGTGAATCAGTTTTCCAAGCAATTTACTAAGCATCAGCAGGAGTGATATGGGGCAGTAGTTCAGTAAGATTTTGATACCTCCTTTCTTAAACACTGGAATGGTGCTGGCAACTTTCCAGACCAAGGGGATGGAGGCAGAACAGATGGAGGTTGAAAAGCAGGGTCACAGGAGCCACCAGACATGAAGCAAACTGCCCTAAGGATACTAGGATGAATACCATCAGGTCCAGCATTGCCATTAGCCAGCAACAATTTTAGTAGTGTAAGGACCTCCTGATGTGTGACTGGTGTCAGCACAAGAGCAGGGGAAGCAGTGGCCAGTGGCGCTGAGGACACAAGAGAAATGTTGGGTGATGGGAGGGTGGAAGTGAGGAAAAGAGGGAGTTAAAGGCATTCACTATGGTGAGAGGGTTATTGCAGTTGGTATTGTTGACTAGCATTTCATTTGGAGACATTGGCTTGTTGTTCCTGAGGATTTCCTTAATTTGTGACCAGTAAAGTTTAGGGCTAGAGCAGAGGAACTGAGCAGGTTAAGGTAGTATATGCTCTTGGCCTATCAAATCTCCTTTTAGATGTGTTGCGAAGGATCTGTAGGCCTCAAAGTCAGCATGAAGGAGGAGGACTTCCACGTTGCCCAGAGTTTATCCTATGTTTTAACAGCTGGAGAAGGGATGCTTGAGCCATTTGGTGACTTCGCTTTACCCTGTGTGTGGTGACTGGGATATGTTGGTGTTGAAGACAGCATGGGGCAGTGTTGAAATATTCAGTTGCTATGTTGATATCATTGGTTGTGTAGAGGGAGACCAGTCAACCATTTTAAATCCTGTAGGAATGCATCATGGTTGAGCCTGGAGAGGTTGGAAAAGATCAATCAATCGATCATTATTTATTTATAAAATAGCACCATTCCAAAACCATAGCACTAGTACAAATCATAAAATCCATAAACAATCACCTTATAAAAACAGCTTCAACGGATCAGATGAAATAAAAGATAAGACTTTAGAGGGAATGAGGGGAGGTGATATCCCAAACGCAGTACACTGGACAGTGATCACTTATGAAGTCAGGTAGAACTCCAGCCAAGGGAAATTCACCATTCTATTTGTCAGGATCCAGTCTAAGAGGGTGGAGCAGGAACCATGATGGGAGATCCTTGTGGGGCCTGGATAAGTTGGGTGAAGTTTGCCTTGCTAGTAATGGTGGATAGGAGGGAGGAACTAGGTCTGGCCCAGTCCTGATTGAAATCTCCCAAGCAGATTACTCATTTTCCTGTCACTGATGGCAATAGATCGATAAATTCCACCAGACCTGGCCTAGTGGTTCTGGGAGGCATATAAATGCAGAAGATGTGTATTTTTGAGCACACCCAAGCAATAGAAGGAGATGAAGCACTTCAGAATTAGCCAAAGGGGACTATGTAAGATAGTCACATTGAGATGAAACTTGAAGTATAGTGTCAGGCCCCACCTCTTTTGGAGGTGGCAAGATCTGCCCTAAGCATATATAATAGCCGGAGGGAGCAGAGAGTCAGCAATGAATGGCTTCAGCCATGTTTCAGATAAGGCAAGAATGTCAGGTTTATTCAAACAAACTCAAGCCTCAAGTTCTGAGAAGTTGGCAGTAAGGATCCTAATGTTAAGCTGAGCAAAGGTGAAACTGGATGACTGGGGTAGGCATTTGATGGGTGGAGGCTGGGTGGTGTTATAAGCTATAGTAGGACCAGGATTAATCTTGATGTCCCCAGCAATGGTGCTGATAGGGTAATGATCCATAAAGATGCAGTCAATAAAGCCTGAGAAGCATGCCCACAGGAGATAGAGTACCTACACAAAATATAACTAAGTATTACCCCTAGGTGTTTATAATTCAGACTCGACAGAGGTGATGGATTAGGTGGGGCCAGATAGTAAATTGAGTAGCAAGAAGTTATCAAGTGAGTATCTATGGTGAGAGGAGGATAATCAGTCAGACCTGTTAAAAATACCAGCAAAACATAATGCCTAATAATGGCAGGAGGGAAATATAGCCCCAGAATTCATGGAGAGAGGAAGAATGGGAAGGGTAATGAGGGAGGCAAGACAGGAATAGAGAGAGTGGAGGAAAGAGAGAGGATAGAGTGCAAAGTGGAAATGAATGATTAGAGCAAGACAATCATGGGAGAAGGAGGAGATGAGCAAGAAGCAGGAAAACAGGGCAAAAATAAATTAATCCTGGAAAATAAGGAAAATAAACAGATCAACCAGCCAGAGAATCAGCTACCAGGAGAAGGGAACTTGGATGAGTGCTGGGTCAGAGACGGAACTGTAGGTTATCAGTGTGGCTTGGGAGACCTCTAGTGGAGAACCTATATTACGAGCAAATGAGAAACCAGGGAGACAGAGAAAAAGAAATCTCACGAGAACATGGCATATAAATGTAACACCAGCTAAAGGTGGGAGGGTATTGGGGGTTGGTGGGAAGCAGTTGTGAAGCATCATGGGTTCACAGCTAGTCAGGCACTCGGGTAAAAAGTTAAGAATGGAGCAGGCTTCCTGTTATTGAGAACTTGAGCTTCTGAATTAAACTGTAGCCAAAGTAGAAACGCTTTTGTACTTTTAAACAACAGCTGAGCTGATTAATTAATTTTAAGGGCAGCAATTTGTGCACAAATAACAGAAAGGTCCCATTGCTGGTTTCCAATCAGTTCCTCTTGGCTTGCCTTGCCTTTTAGGCCACTAGAGCGAAGCATTGGGTCAAACTAAAAGGTACCAAGTTTAAAATAGAGACAAGAGGGAGCAGAAGCGTGGTCACAGCACCCTCCATGGCATATCTTAAGGGGATTCGGCAGGGCGAGCGGAAGCTGCTCCACTGGAGGTCTGGCTGTTAGTCTTAAGGGGTTTGGCAGGGTGAGCTGGAGCTGCTCCACAGGAGGTCTGGCCGTTGGTAATACAGGTGGACATTAGATACAGAGTCTGCAGCACTGGTTGCCATAGATGCCACAAAGGCATTTATTCTATTGCATGGGATTATTTATTTTTGTCCTCTCAGAGAGGTATTGGCCCAATTTTTCAGTCATGGGTTTGAAGCTTGTATTCCTCCCCAATGCAAGAGTACTGGTTAATGGGGTTTTATCAGACTCTTTCCCACTATTTCAGGGAACCAGACAGGGATGCCCATTGAGCCCTGCTATTTTTAATTGCTATGGAACCATTAAACACTGCTCTACACTCAACATCAGGAGATACCTGGTACCTGGGGGACCAATTCTTTTCTACCCTGCTTTATGCTGTTGATTTGTTTCTGACTATGTCTCAGGTAGAAACATCCTTACCTGCTGCTTTGGATGTTCTTGATTCTCTTTTGGGGCAATTTTAGGCTTAAAGATCAACTGGTCTAAAACTGAAATTCTACCACTTATCAAGGCTGACCCTAATTGCTTATTAATGAGACCACAAAATTGAAATGGGCACCTTATGGGATTCATTATATGGGGATGTACATTTCAGCTGATGTGCAGGAAATGTGTAATGATAATATACAAAATGTATTAATGGATTTAACAGTGGACACGATTAAGTTTGCCAAGCTTCACTTATCTTTCCCTGGTAAGAAGGCTGCAATTAAACTGATGGCCTTCCTGAAACTTTTTATTGTCTTATTAACCTCACTATGCAAATTACTCCTGGCTTATGGAAGAAAATAGATGTTATTTTCAAATTTTATTTGGGAGGTAGATGACCTTGTTTTGGGAGGAAGATATTACAGGCCCTACAACAATGGATGGGTGGAGCATGCCCTGGCTTTGTAACTACCATATAGATAACGCTTTTGACAAGCTTTGTATTGGCTTCATCTCGATGAAGATCATGTCCCGTTGTGGATGGATATTGAAAAATCGACAATAGGTAACTCTTCTTTGGCTATGGTTTTAAGAGATCCTTTCCTGGAACCAAATCAGACCACTTTTCTATTTTATATACCCGACAGATTTGGAAAACAGTGGTTTTATTTGTTAGGTGGCATTACAGGTACTTGGGTCCTTTTGAACCCTTGTTGAGATAACCCAAAATACGGAGTGAGGGTTCCAAATGTATTAGACCATGTAGGCATTGAAAGGTATACATCTGGTAGGTGATTTGTTTGATCCAAAAGTGGTATACAAAGATCTTTTCTCAATTACAGGGCCTTTTAACTTTCCTGTCCATGAATTATGGAGTATTTTCAATTGAGGCATATACTTCCATCATGGGCTATGAGGGCTATCAGTACAAATTGATTTAACTAAACACTTGTTCAACTTATTCAAAAAATATATTAAGTAGCTGGTATAGGACACCAACAAACTTATTGAATATTGGTTTACCTTCTTCAGCTGTTTGTTGGAGATGTGCATAGACATTAATGCTCTTACCATATTCTGTGGGGTTGTTCTTTGGTAGAGGGTGGTGGAAAGGCATTTTTGCATCCCTGGAGTGAATCCTGGGCATACAGGTCCCACAGTCCCCATCTTTTGGGGTTTTAGGGGATCCTACTCTACTGCCCTAATAAGCTTTAAAATTTAAGGTAGTTCTTTATACTGCTGCATTGGAAGCAAAATGACTCCTTCTTATCCATTGGAGGTCTAGTACTCTCCCCTCACACTCATAATGGATACACCCAATGTCTAAATCCACCTCCTATCAACAGGTGATGTATTGGAAAAGGAAGCACTTCATGATTTCATCAGACATGGGACATTTGGTTAAGCTCTATAGCGGTGGGTGCAGAAAAGAAGGTGTGCAAGAACAAGGGGCGCACAATTTGAAGATGGGAGGGTGGCACAGAGGTAATGTAAGGAAGTATTTTTCACAGAGAGGGTTGTGGATGCATGGAATGGCCTTCCGGGAGGAGGTTGTGAGTCAAAAACAGTGGTGGAATTCAAGCATGCATGGGGCATTCATAAGGCAATTCGGGGGTAGGAAGAAGTAGGCTGCTGTTTAACTAGGATCTGCAGCTTATCCATTAGTAGGAAACGGCAGACTGGGTGAAGGCCGTCCTTATCTGCCATCAAATTCTATGTTTCTATGCATGGAACATGGATTGTTTTGTTTCATAACAGTCATTTAGTGGTTTTCTCTTGGAGTTGATATAGTGGTAACCAGCAGAAGTTGGTATGAATTTATATATATAATTTAATTTATAATATATAATTATATATAAATATATAAAATATAAAAATATAAAAAATATAATTTATAATGATTTTTTGATTGATTGATACATACTGCACATCCAGTAGCACTTGGTGCACAATGCAGTACAAGGCAGATATGGCAGTCAGGTAGGGTGCTCACCAGCAGATGTAAAGTGTTGCTTCAATTTTGATTTGGTTACAAAGAATAAGGAGGTGCAAGTAATGCCAGGGCAACCTGTTCCATACTTTGAACAAGCAAAAGCTAATAGCTGCTTGGTCAGCTTTCTTTTCATGGGGAGGGGTATACAACCTTCTATCTAGCTCTACATGTAAATGGTAGATGGGGTTCATGCTGGAGAGCATTGAACATCAAGGTAGGAGGGAGCTTGCTTGACCCAGAATTTAGCTCCCAGCAAGGCAGCAAGATAAGCATGCCCAGATTGGAGCTGCCTAGATTTTTCATTCTGTGTTTATGCTCCCCCTCTTCATTACTCAAACTCCCTCAGGAATCCCAAGGTGCCTGGCTCTCCTGGACCCTGTCCCTCCACTACCCACTCACCTCCATACTGCATTGGTTGTACCCCTGGTGGGATAAAGAGCTATGTCTCTCTCACACTGCATTGTCTTTGTCAGGTGAGTAGCCATGGGGTTCAGGACCAGTCCCTCTTTGGTCCACCAGAGTCTGCTGTCTTCTGAGCAATGAGACCATTTTCTATTATTTTTTTTTCCAGCCCCATAGACACAGGTGCACTTGGGAGGTTCTAGGCTTGTTCATACCAAGTGTGCTGTCATGTCAACCTCCAACCTGCATCCCTACCTCCTGCTGACACCCTTGACTGCACTGCCACCTGTGATCATCCAGGTGGCAGTACTGCAAAAGAACATTGATCCCCTTCCTGAATGCTGGTCACTGGTGTTCTGAGTGGTAGTGACACCACTGCACTATCGTGTTGACAGAGTGGAGTACCTTGACAGTGATGGGTACAAGGCCCACAATTAAGTGCAAACCTGCATAGAGCATTGAATAGGCTATTCAGTTTGGAGACAGTTTATAAGCAGATGCATACTTTACAGCACCACAATCTAGGTAGGTAAGACCATATGATCAGTTATGCATTTTGGGTGAACAGTAAGTTATTACTCTTCTACATATGTAATACACTTAGTTTAGCAAAGCATTCGGTAGGATGGTATTAATCCTTGTTGTGCTGTGGACTGGTATATCAGTCCAGAGCTCCAGTGAATTTTACTTTTGTTTTCAGCCCAGGAGTTAATATGTCATGAGAAAGATAGATCTTTATCAAGTATCATGACCAGCTATTTGAGCTGGGTGACATTAGGCAATAAAGCCTAATCCAAGGCATGGGTATACAGGGATCAGAATTGTGCAGTGAATGTTTGGTACCAAAGAACATGCAAACAGTCTTCTTCTGGGTTGAAATAAGCTAATTAGCCAAAACTCTATTCTGTAAATTTGTGAAATCTAGTTGGAGAGCTCAGATAAAGGAAAGTATTGCTGACACACAAAGTGCAGGAGCTGCTATGGACATGCTCAGACAGGGCTTGTAGCAATAAAAGAAATGTTTTGCTTACTTCTTACACCTGTTGCTTTAAGCAATAAAATAAATGTTTTGAATACTTCTTGTATCTGTTATTATATTGAAAAGAACAACACTGACTGTCCCTTTGGTAAACTCACCCACAGCTTCCTGCATGCAGGTTATGCTAATGAGTTCTACAAACTCTGCCATTAGTTGGTAGCACTAATTAGCATAACCTGCACATAGAAGCCATCTGGTTTGCTCAAGATGGTCATGGGTGAGCCTGCTAAAAGTGCAGTCAGTGCATTTCTTTTACAACATAATAACAGATGTAAAGCATTTAAAAAATTAATTCACTGCTAAAAGCCCTAATTGGGTGTTTTGTAGCAGTTAAGGTACTTTCTTCTGTGTTTTTTTTTGTTTTGTTTTTCTAAATCTCTTTTGTCGCCTCAGAGCTCTCTCAGGCTCTCTCCACTGGCTAATGTCACTCTGCCACCCACTGTGAGCCCCACCATCCTCAAGGACATTACTTTCTCCCCGAGTCTCACTGGGATATAGGGCCCGAGGAGATCAAGGGGTGGTGGAAGAGCTCCAGTGTTGGGCGGTGGCAGCATGGTCTCTGGAGGGCTGTCGCCTCATCTGGACTGGAGGGTATTTTGTAGTGTTTACGCCCCAACATGGGATATGTAATGCCGCCCAGCCTGAGATGTGGGTGCTCCCAGCCATGTCCGCAGGCAGCCGCCTGATGTCTACCCTTGCTTGCTAGTGAGCCCTTTGTGCATAGCAGTGCCGCTGGTCTCACTGGGACCACTGCCACATCAGGCTACCCCTGGATCCCACCTCAAGAAAGAGGAGCAGTCCTTGGATGCTCAATCCTCTCTCTCCTGCTGACCCCAGTGGTCTGGGCTCATTCCCGAACCTGGGTCACTGGGTGTACACTTTCTGTGTTAATAAGCTGTTTCCCTTTAATAGCAGATGCAAGTCAATCAGTGATATACTGTATAAGACTGCGTCATCTGTATATAGGTGAAAGGTTTCATGCAGGCACACGACTAGGGACATCATTGGTGAAAACTGAAAATAGTGGCTCATTACTTAGCCTTGTGGAATACCCAGGCTAATAGGGAGAGGAAGAGATACTCTGTTGATTACAGAGGTAGGACCTAAACCAGGGCAGTGGTGTGCATTTATTAATAACAGAGACTTAACTTTGTTAGCAAAGGTGTGCTTTACAGTGTCAAAGGTTTTGACTAGGTCTGCAAAAAATAGCACCAGAGAACTTACCAGAATCCATATTCCAAATGAAATAGTTGTTGATTCTAAGGAAAAATAGTACTAGAGTGGTTTGTCGGAACTCTAATTGGACTGGTTTGAGAAGTCAGAGGTGTTATAAAATTCAATGAGTTGTTTACTAAACAGTCTGTAGGATTTGAAAAGTACTGAGAGCTAGGATATTGGGTGTAGAGATGGACAGTTGGCAAACTTCACTTCATGAATTAATCCTGAATTTCACACAATTTCACAAAATTCTTGGAGCATGGAACAGATAAGTTCTGCAGTGAAGTGTGAGTTCCATCTGCAATGTGGAATTTCAACCAATGAATTGCAGAATTTTGCCCTGAAAGGTTGAAATTTGCCATTTGTGGGTGACTGAAATGTTCAGGTACATAGGACTTGCCTCACAGATGTGCCTTCACTGGTTTGGTGAAAAATAATCCATTGCAAAGTTATGTAATTTTAAAGTTACTGGTTCTGAGCATGCTCAGTATAGACTTTGGGTAGCTTCCTGGAATGACAAAGGAATTTGATCTCACAAAAAATAATTCCTTTTCTTGAGGGGCCAGTCCTTTTCTTGAGAAAAAAAAATTTCCATGAGCCTCCATCTTGTTTTTAGTTTTTCCACACAGCAGTCTGTCATAACTCTGTACATTGATGTTTTCTACAGACAGCAAAACATGTATTTTGCTCATTGGGACTTGATGGGCTTCATTCTGCATTTTTAACAGCTCCCAACAGCTCCGTGCCCCCAGAACTTTTTTATATTGTTTCAATCCATTTGCATGACTCACAAACATACTTTATTGTGAATACTTTTTATTCTCACGAAAAAGGATTGAGTCTCATGAAAAAGGATTAAAAAAAACAAACCTAAGTCTAAAATTATTTTTCACAATTCAGGATCCTTTTCACAACCACAAAAAACAGTCATGAAATAGAATTCCATCTAGCAAAAAAGTTAAAAAACTAAGTCCAAAATCCTTTCTCACAAGATGGGATCCTTTTATGTGACCATGAGAAAGGATTTGTGAAAAAAAGATCCTAACTTATGGAAAAGGATTGAAAAAAAAACTAAGTCTGAAATCTTTTTCTGTGACAATAAATCATTTTGCCAGAATGAAAAACATTTTGTCAAAAAAAGCTTTCTTATCACAGGAAAGGATTTCTCTAGTTCCCTGTGCTTTTATATTATTTTCCCTCTTGTCCAGTGGTGCCACCCACCTCAATTTTGTCCCATCCTTTTATTATATGTTTTATCCCTGGCCTGGATATTCAAACTGCACCAGACTGTGGCGCAAGGATGAAGCTGCGCACATGCATTAACTGGGTGATATTCAATGGACCTGCTGTGGCACAGCATCATTGAATATCGCACCCGACCACAGAGCAGTGCACATGGCGCAGTGGCACTGTGCCAGCGCAAGTGGCCAGAGTGGAGCAGGAGGATGCGTAGCACAAGTTCCGTTCTTCTCTTAACAACCGCGATATTCAAAGTGCTGCGTGCAAATGGGGCCATAATGTATGCAAGGTGCAAATGGGGCCATTTGCATGTCATTATGGCCCATTTGCATGCAGGTGCGCTAATCCGGCGACTTGCACCTGGCACGTGCCAGGCAGCAGCTATGGGTATAGCGCCCCTGCAGCGACGAAATGTGCCCCACAGCGCGATCGTGGGCTTAAATGAAATAAATAACAATCCAAACTCCCTAGTGATCCGTGGACCACTATCAGCCGATCGCGGGCTTAAGTAAAATAAAACAATCAATATCCCTGGGTGGTCCAGTGTACCCCTCCCCACTCACCCCTGAGCCCACCACCCTCCCCTGGTCAGCAGAGGGTGGCAGCACCCCATCACCTGCCACCCACTGCCTGCCGACTGACACCATCGGTGGGGCTGTACGCCCATTGGTCCACGCATGAGCCAATGGGCATGCAATCCGTACCATACTACACATTCCAGATATGTTAATGGTCACATATCTGGAATGTGATCATGCAATACATGCTGCATGCCTATTGGCTCACACTGGACCTCAGCGTAAAGCGCCATGGACTGTGTCGGTTGGTGGGCGGTGGGGAGGCAGGCGGGATGTTGCCACCCGCCGCTGACTGGGAGGCGGGCAGTGAGGATCAGTGGGTGGTGGGGAGGGGTCCACTGGACCACCAGGGATATTGGATTGCTATTTATTTTTCCTAAGCCTGCAATCGGGCTGACAGCGGTCCACTGACCACCAGGGAGTTTGGATTATTTATTTGACTTAAGCCCACAATCGATTGACAGTGGTCCACGGACCACCAGGGAGTTTGATTGTTATTTATTTTACTTAAGCCTGCAAACGGGCTCACAGCAGTCCACTGGACCACCAGGAGTTTGGATTGTTATTTATTTTACTTAAGCCTTGAGTGGGCTGCCAGTAGTTTACTGGACCACCAGGAGTTTGGAGGTCATTTTGTAGGTATGCCCATGATCTGGAATGGGGGTGCCACCAGGTGCAGCCAGAGCTCTGGTGGCCACCCACACATGGCAGCTGCCGTGTTGCACCCTGCAATACGGCAGCTCACCTGTGGTGGCCAGCCGTTGTTCCTTTTTTTGGATCAACTTTATGCGGTACAAGTAGGGTTCTTGATGAAGACTTAGCACATCCCTGGCTGAATATTGGGATGTGCAGAGTATCCATGGGCACCCCACCCGCGTCAAGATACATTACTGATGCACTCCAGCTGCATCAGGATTTGTGCCACACAATTCTCAGCTTCAATATCGCACTGGGTGCATCAGTGGGTTGTGCATGGCACAACACTGTTGCACCATGTGCAACCCTTTGACTATCTGGGCCCTGGTGTTTAATGCACAACACCTCCAATTCCCATATATTATTTTATTTTTATTTAAATCATTGGTGTCCAGTGGTACCCCCACTCTCCCATGTCCGTCTGAACCTGTAAATGAAAATGATCCCTTTATGATTAGAATACGTAGTGATTTTTAGTATATGGTACCCCATCCTCCCATGTCCCTCTGAACCTATAAATAAGAAAAAGGTCCTCTACATCTTCATGTTTTCCCTCTAAACCTGTGAAACAAAACTTTCCACCGCTGCTCACACTGTCACCCCCAGCGACCTCCCACTGTGGGACGATTAGCAGGTGTGCTGGTGTAGCCAGATGTCAAGCTAGGATTCATTATTTTTATTTATTTATTTATGTATTTATTACTTTGATAACTAGGTAAGTGCACTGATCCCAGGGACTGTTTTCAGGGTACGACCTGGGCCATAACAGAATGGCTCAGGTGGCAGTGAATAGTAGCAACAATACACAATACAAGATTTGACATACCGATGCCACGACACCAATAACAATGTACAGTTGGTTGCATAGTCCCAATGTGGGACCAAGAAATGCTAGACTACAGTATGATGTGTATACATGGGTTAGATACAAGCAGCAGTTGTCAAACATCTGTACAAGGTATGTTACCATAAGTCCAGAGAGCATGCAGGATGTCGATATACAAATAGGCAAGATAAAACATATGTAAATATATACAACAGTATGTACAAGGCAGTGAAGCTGCATATGCAGCAATTATACAGTATAAACAATGCTGACACAGTTGTTGGCATGGGAGTTGACTAGCATAGGTAGATGGGTAACCCCTGGGAACAGTGGCAGGAGTACTGTGCCATTATCCAGTATTTGATATGGACATCCCAGTATAAACAAGCAGCACTACTCTCCATGGCAGTTCAAGTAAAGGTACAGGTGAGGGGCTTGTTTTGATCATACAGTCTTTGCACCTTGGCTGCCATTAATCAGTTTACTGTATCCCACTGATGTTACCACTCTAATCTCTCCAGGAAGGAAAATCGGAGGCCTGCAGTGTCAGACCTCATCCAGCCCTCCCTGAGAAGATTGAAGGATTGTCCCATGGGGCCTGTACCCTGATCCTGCAAAGGTCCAGGGATATCTGTAGAGGTGGACACTGGATGGTGTTCTTCCTCAAATGAGAAGAACTAGCGGGTGGCTACCAGAGGGTGGTGATTCCCCAGGAGTCCCCAGACTGTTGCAGGATATGGGCCAGTCAGAACTGGGAGTGAAGTAGAAGACTGCAGAAAGAAGATTTGCTTGGTGCAGTGGACTGTTTCCCTGGACTGTGGGAGAACCTGCTGTGAATTTGTTTCTGTGTTTTGACAAGTTGCTGATGTTGATTTTCTGTGTAAAGCCCTGATGTCTGGACTTCAAGAAATGGAGACTTCTTGAATGTGTATACATTTTCCAAGTACAGTAAAATATAAAAACAACAGGGGTCTAGGAGGGTGAGAGCCTCTTAAGATCTAAGTTACTTGGGCTGTGGAGGTGACAGCTCCCAAGTATTTGTTTTGAGTTGGACAAAAAACAAAACGTTGATTTCACTATATTGAACTTGGGCTAACAATGGACAAGTTTGATGCATCATACACATGTTGCATCTGGACTGTGCAGGATAAAACTGTCCTGCTAGTCATTCTCTATCCTTGTTCTGAGGATTTACTTATGATTAGTATTCTGTTGTATTATAGTAATTTGTAAATTGTATAAATTAGTTTGAATGGTTTAGTGATGGGTATGTTTGGGTGTGTGAAAGGTGTGTGATTAAGTGTGTTAAAATTGTTTTGCAGTGGGTGGCTGTTAAAGGCTTGGGAATTGGCTAAATTTGGGGCTAGAACCTGTATTAGTTGGGTGATTTGATATTTTGAGAGTTATTTTATTTTGTGTATTGGGTTTTAGCTGAGATAATGTGCCTGGAACAGAGGCCCTTAAGGTGCAGCTACTGGGGATTACCTGCATGACTTCTATCCTTTGAGCTTCCAACACTCCCAGCTGAGGTCTATTGGAGGTGTAAAACCTTGAAAATAGCCCAGGGGGTCCGGGGTAGTGGGACCCGAGTGGCTGCCGGGTGTCTGGGATTCAGGTGGTGAGGCTAAGGAGATGGCCTGGGTGAAATAGGAACTTGAGAGGGTTGCCATGATTAGTTCCCATACCCAAGGGCTCCACAATAGATTGTGGTCAGCTGGAACAAGACTGCTTTAATGGCAGATCTGATATCCTCGGTCGACCTGGCTTGCATCATGGAGAGCTGGCTGGATGAAAATTTGGAGGCAGCAGTACTGGCCGGGTACTCAGTGATACACAGCCGAAGGAGAATCGCAGGGGTGGGTGAGTGGCCATTTGTTTTAAATCTAGCCTAACCCTCATGGTGCTATCTGTAGGTCATATGCAATCTTTTGAGTGTGTGGCTACCCAAGGAAGCATGGGAGCGGGTTTCAGGGCCTTGTGCTCTATCGTCCCCCTGGTTTAGATGGGGACTTGTTCAGGGAGATCAAAGAGCTTGTTGCCAGCCTGGTGTTGGAGTCTCCCAGAGAGTGATCCAGGAGGACTTCAATACATGGGTTGACAGCGGGCTCTCGAGTTTTTGGGAAGGATCTCCTTGGAACATAGGGGCCCTGGTCCTTCTACAGAATGTAACAATAGCCACACCGTGGGTGGCCACACACTGGATTTGTTTTTTTCCTTTGTATTAGATGTGAGCGATCTCAGAGTAGATCCGGTGATTTCGTCAGATCACAGCATTGTGAGGTTTATGTTAGGTCCCAACCCAGGTAGTCCCACCCCTGGGGAGATGGTCCAGTACCGCCTATTAAGAGGTTTCCTCCATGGGACTGTCATCGGTGCTGTACCTATCAAGTATTAGGGCAGTTTGTGTGGTTGGGATGGAGGAAGCAGTGGCAGCTTATAATGAGGCTGTTGTGGTGGCCTTTAATTCCATCACATCCCTTAGGTCCACCCCTTGTCTACTTGCCGGAGACATCCTTGGTATGATGAGGATCTCTGGGGCTTAAAGACTAAGGGCGGAGGTTAGAGTGGTGCTGGAAGAGATCCGGCCTGCTGGAGGACAAATTGGCCCTGAAGTCGCATTATGTCGACTATCAGCTGGCAATCTCTAATAAGATGGCTGAATATTTGTCCAGGAAATTGCTGCAGTGAGGAACAGACCTGCTCAGCTCTTCTGCATGATAGAAGGGCTATTACATCCTGCCTGTCTCTGTGTAGGGGAGCATGTTCTAGCACTAGGTACATGGGGCTGGCTCTGTTCTTCGCCAACAAGGTGTCCTCTATCAGGGATGAGGTCTCTTTGAGTACCTCTTGAAAGGGATGTAGGGTCTGGCCTAGTTGTGCCAAAACACTCCTCCTGTCTGGGATGAGTTTGAGCTGGTTGGAGTGGAGGAGGAGGTGGAGATCATCTCGAAGCTGTGGCGAATACAATGTGATCTAGACCCAGGTCTGAGCCAACTTTAGGTTGGATGTCGGACATGATTGGAACTGTGGTTGCTGAGGTTGTCTGGAGTCCCTTTAGGAGTGGGGTCTTCTCATTGGCCTTGAAAGAGGCCTTGGTTAGACCCCTTTTTTATTATAATTTAAAGTTTATTGATACATTTTACACCATAAGAGGCAGCAATCAGTAAAGTGACAGAGACTCCTTGATATTGCAGAAAGGATACTGCCCACACCCCTAACCTCCCTTACTGCAGTAACCCAACCCTATACCCGTGGATGCCGAGCACTTAGTCAAAAGCCATATGAAACACTAACCCTAGAATAGGTTTAGCCTGGAACCAGAGTGATTAGTGAGTGGAGGGATCCCAAATTTTAGTATAAGGTGCCAGTCTATTGTGAAGACTGGTTATCGCTTTTCTGTAGGCAAGTTGGATAGTACTTCTCTTACCCATTCCTGGAGAGAGGAGGACCTGTCTTTCCAGTGATGAAGAATTATTTTCTTAGCCAATAAGGCAACCATGGAAATATGGAATTTGCACACCTTAATTCTGATAGAAGACAGGTCCCCTAACAAGCAAATCTCTGGAGTAAAGTATTCATGGAGGCCCAGCAGAGGTCTAAGGAAGCTTGGATTGAAACCAAAAGGGGAAATTTTGGACAGGACCAAAGCATATGAAAAAGTGTGCCCTCTTCCTGTGAGCATTTATTGCACATGTTTGAGTTTAGGTAACCCCACCTGTGCAGTTTGGCTGGGGCATAGTATAGGTTGTGCAATATGTGGTATTGCATGAGGAGCAGTCTATCTTGAGAAATGAATTTATGACATGACTTCAGAGAGAGTGCCAATCCAACTGAAGGTGGGGGAAAAATTATCTAAAGTCTTGATGGCTCCGAATGGACCCACAAACTTTTAAAATAAAACCTGGTATAATTTAGAGATTGCACCAGGAGAGCCAGAAAGTGGGAAAACTTCGGACATCAGAGAAGAGATATTCTGGGAAGGGAATACTGCCCAGGTAATTACAAACAAATGTTTCAATTGCAGGGCTTTAAAGTAGGAAGAAACCGGGATGGAAAATTTCCTAACCATCTCTTCCACTGATAGCCAATGCCCTCACCATCAGTAAAGGCAAGGAGCTGCCCTCTCCCAGTTGAGGCAACCAATGACAGGAAATCTGAGTCTTGTTAATTATAAATGATGGAGAGTTCAAGATAGACTGGGTCAGGTCCAGGTGGGGAATACTGCAGAAGGAACACATCTGAGAGTAAACCTTTAGAGAGGTCCTATCATGGGACACTCTTCAGTCACACTTCCTTAGGATAGCCTGAGGAAAAATAACGTGAGAGGGTCCAAGTTTATGCCCTAATTGCATCCAATTCTATTTTGAGCCAAATTGGTTGCATTTCTTCTGGGCTGTAAGACCCTTTTTGGACCCAGACTGCCTCAGCAACTACAGGTCGGTCTTGAACCTCCCATTTTTAGGGAAGGTTATTGAGAAGGTGGTGGCCATTTGGCTCAAGAGACATCTTGCCTCTTCCTCCACCTCCATGAGCCTTTCTGGTCTGGGTTCCACATGGGGCGTAGTATGAAGATTGCCCTGGTGAGGGTCCTTAATGATCTCCTGATGGTGAGGGACAGGAGAGACTGTACCATCTTGGTCCTCCTAAATTTCTCTGTGGCCACCATGGACCACGAGGTGCTGCTTGACCATCTTCATTTCTGGTGTGGCCTGTCTGGTAATGTCATCAACTGGTTCAGGTCATACCTGACAGACAGAGTGCAAAGGGTGATGATGGGGTTAGATTCATCCAACCCGAAGCCTCTGTGCTGTGGGATTCCACAGGTTTCAGACTTGTCACCCTTGTTGTTAACAGTGTACATGCTACTGCTGGGGACATTATCAGGTGGTACAGGCTGGGTTTTCACTGCTATGCAGATAATACCCAGTTGTTACTTGTCCTGTGCACCTGATACCCAGGTGTCGCTTATGTATTTAACAGTTGCCTCGAGGAGATCCAGTTGTGGATGACTCATAACTGCTTAAGTTTAACCAGACCAGACAGAGGTACTGGTTGTAGATTCAGGTCGTCGGGGCAGAGG
Organism: Neoceratodus forsteri; assembly: GCA_016271365.2. Classification (NCBI taxonomy): domain Eukaryota; kingdom Metazoa; phylum Chordata; order Ceratodontiformes; family Ceratodontidae; genus Neoceratodus; species Neoceratodus forsteri. The sequence goes on along the minus strand of CM028134.1, from coordinate 576,636,684 downwards.
GGACTGTGGGGTTATCCCTGGCTTAGTGTTGGGGTGTTCCTTTTCCCTGTCTAGACAGGTGAAGGATTAGGGCATGATCCTGGATGATGGATTTTACCATCTCAGGAATATCACCCGAATCTAAGCCCTGATCCACCCTGAGGACCTGGCCACACTGGTGCATGCTTTTGTCACCTGCAGGCTGGACTACTGCAGTGCCTTGTACCTAGGGTTATCTGGAGGAAGCTCCACAGGCTGTAACTGGTGCAGAATGTAGTAGCAAGGTTGTTGAATGGGGTGAGAAGGTGTGAACATATCACCCTGGTCCTCCATGGACTGCACTGGCTGCCAGTCAGGTGGAGGATTGTCTTCAAAGGTAGGGCTTCTGACCTACAAGACCCTACATGAAAGGGATCTGTCTATCTGCAAGATCTCTCTTGTCCCTACCTTCTGGCCCAGGCACTCTGTCCTGTCGGCAGGGGCCTCCTTAGAGTTCCCAAGGTTAGGTTGCAGCATTCCAGGGACAGGGCATTCTCGGTGACCTTGCCTACCCTGTGGAACTCCTTCCTGTTTATTTAAAGGAGGCTCCTCAGTAGAAGCCTTTAAAACAAAGGGGAAGGACCAGAAAAGAGGAGGAAGAGAGGGATTTGGGTGGGGTGGGACAGCTGTAGTAATATGAAACTAAGAGCTGTACAATCGGACAGACTTGATAGACCTGTGGGCCTTTCTCTGCCGGCAAGTTCATATGTTCGTAAGAGGGTCTGGAAATATCTGTTCCAGCAAGCTTTCTTGACTGATTACTTGTCTGTTTTAGTGTGGTAGATGAATTTTAAATCTGCTTCCAGTTGAATTATGTACATTTTATACATCATTTTATATTGTTGTTTGTTTTTATTGCACAGTGCCCAGAGTCCTTGAAAACAGCATTTTATAAATAAACTATACATCTATCTATCTAGCTATCTGTCTGTCTGTCTGTCTGTCTGTCTGTCTGCTTCCAGTAGGTATTTTCAAAACTTTTATTATACACCTCTTTTGGTGAAACTTAGTCTTATTATTAGGATGACAGGTTATATTAGCAATTGTTAGTGAGCACCTCTTTAATTTCGTGAGTCAATTGTATCTCTCTCTGCTTTTCGAGCAAGCAAGTTTATCTTAAGTCTGAGCGCAATCCAATAATAAGTTGGTTTTAAGGTTATGTTTGGTTCTGTAGAGGTCAATACCATCAATAGTTGTGAGTTTAAAGTGTTCACATAAGAGCTAGCAAAACAGTTAGAAGCAGTTTTGCTCTTAAAGTTTTGAAATGTTTATCATCTTGCCACAACAGATGGAGTTGCTTTGCTACATTACTAGTTAGCCTGTAGCCTTGTCAGCAGGTTGTTTTGTTTCAGCTCTTTTATTGTCATTTTTTCAAAAGCAGCCATGGTTTCAACTTGTTAGTTCCTGTGATTGATTCCCTCCTCAAAATTTTCCAATTTGAGCATGTATTTTCACAAGTAGTTGGTATTTAAGTAAATATCAGAGCGTGGGTTGGGGAGCAGCTTCACAGCATTCTTAGCTGTGTGCCATCTTCTGCCTAATTAGCTTTTGGCTGAAATTGTGAACTTTTGCTCATTACAGTTTGCAGACCAGCAAACCAGACCACATCATGATGTGGGCAGAGAATCGAATCATGATACTACTTTCCAAATGTTGTCCACAAAACAATGTCATTGATCAAGGTTAATCATACTTAATGACACTGCAGTTATTTGCTTTTCAGCTGTTATACAAGTTGCAAAAGAGCTGCAGATCTTTCTTCTTCAACATCTACTGTAAAACTGCCCAGCAGAGTAGGAGGAGCAGTCACTTGAGAGGGAGAGAGAGGTTGATATAGCAACTCACACTTTGACCCTTATGCTCCTACCTAGCATAGGGCTAGCATGTGACCACATTGCTTGTGGAATACTTTTGAGTGTTCTACAAACTTTAACAGTGAACGGCAGAATTGTTTGATGAACTGCAGAATAAAAAAAACCATGAAAAAGTTAAAAAAATTATATCACTTTGCCAGGAGTCAAGTTTAGTAAAAGCCTCACTAGAGAAAAAGGTGTTTCCATGGCAAATAACTATTTGACCCTTTTATTCCGCTGCTCATATGATTATTCCACCAAACAAAGCAAAATTCCATAGTACTGTTAGAATTTCACCCATTGTGAATATTAGTGAAATTCCGTGAAAATTGCATAATTCAGACGCTTGCAGGAGCAGAATCTGCAAATTTAGCCCAACCCTAATAATAACCATGACTTCTGTACAACAAATTGATGGTCAATGCATTCTCCAACAGTAGCTACAATTCTATTTAAATATTGCCCTGCTTGAGAAGGCAAACAAATGTCATTGTTAAAATTTTATTGAGAAAACACAGTTCAAACAACCACAAATTATAACAATTCAGAACAGTGTACCAGGTATTAATTCCCATACATAAAGATGCAGACTACTCAAACAACTATAGTATCTATATATGGTATAACCAATCAACAGGTACCTATAGCTCCCAAGAGCTTAGATACCTTAATTCAGACTTTACCCATAAGCAACAAGTGCTAGTGGTCTATAGAGACTCTTGGAGACTATAATATCACTCCTAATGTCACACAGCTACTGGAGGTACTGTGCCTTCAAACTAATGTAGATATCTGGTATATTTGTCCTGAGGAGAAGCCCACTGGTATGAAAACAAGCTATAAACTGTACATTCTGGGCTAACCATAATTAGTGAGTTGTATTTGGATATGTCCTTAGGATTTGCTTGATCATGGATTAACTGGGGTGTTAGTGATTAGGGTCTTGGGGGGACATGTCTTGTCTTGTCATGAAAGTATTTAGAATCTAGAAGGGTTGCAAGCATTTCTTGTATCTAGTCAGAGCCTCCAACAAAGCTAGACATCCTTTTGAAGGTAGCAACCTGACTTAACAAGAGTATGAACTGCTGGAAGGAAGGGCATAATGCTGTATGCCATTTCATCTGAAGCGGTGTCTTTGCCTGAGCCCCTGCCAGTATTACCCATTTTGCTTCAGGGTCATGTTTAGGAAATCCATCTGTCATGCAGCTGAGGAGGAGAAGAAAAGGATTAACTTTTAGCTTTGGCACCACATGATTACACATCTTGAAGACCTTATCCCAGAAGGATGCAGTCTTGAGACACGCCCACATAATGTGGTACAAGTGGGCATCCTTCGGCCACATCTCCAGCAAGGATCATCTTGAAGGAGATCTATTTTCTTCAATTTGGATGGGGTGCGCTACCACCTCAACAACATCTTGTTCATAATCAATCTGGTCCTACCTTCCCAATCGATTGGTGTATTCCTGCCCAGCAGTTAGGCAATTGTGAGGTAGAAATTACTATTCAGTTCTTCTCCACTGGGCTTTGGCCAATAATTTGGGATCAGGAAGGGCATCACTGAGAGTGCCATATATCTTACTGGCCTAGCTTTGTGTAGTTTCATTCAGGTCAGTGCCTAGGATGAGCCTGGGATAGGGTGGTTTGGATGTCAAGGCTGTATTAGGTTTAATAGCATCCAAGATTTGTAAGTATCTCCAGAAGTGCTCAGGAGGAGCTTATATCTTTCTTTGAGGCTGTAAAGGTGTCTATTATGTTGGACCCTGGGAGTAACAGGTCTTGGATCAATCTGATGCCCCTGTTTTCCCAACTTTTCCATTGGATCTTGGCTTTGCCTATTGTCACGACCTGGTTGTTACAAAGCAGTGTGAGCACCAGGAGTGGGGATGCCTGCAATATTTTATGTATTTTTTCAGCATTGCATCAATATTAAAATGGGTGCATGTAAGGTTCTGTGGGGCTCTTCATTGAGTACAACCAAACCACCGTGAAGCGGTTCCTCCATATGAGGTTTCAAATGAAGCCAGCTGGTGAAATGAACTGTATGGGAAGAAACCACTGGACCATTTGTGCTGTGATGAAGGCAATGTGGCACCCTGAAACCATGGTAGGCTCCATCTTCCCAACTCCAGTGCTGACAGACCTTTTGATGGCTAAAATGGGAGGGTACATTACTGTAGAAACTATCACACAATGGTATCCACTTTGTGAAACCATTTTGGACATATCTGTATTGGAAGATGGGCCAGTAGGTATAGTAGTCGAGGAGACATGATCATATTAATAGAATCTATTTTCCAGGCCAGAGAAACGTGGACGGCCTTCCAGCAGTCCAGGTCACTTTTTAGGAAAGTGATTACTTTTGTAAAGTTTAAGTAAATCATTTTTGGAGGTTATTGTGAGAGTCACTCCAAGATGCACAATGCCATAGGGGCCCATTTGAGGCTGAAGAAAGTAAAGCCTTGTTTAGAACATACATTATTCAATGGCATTACCACTCTCTTGGACTGATTCACCTTTAGACCTGACACCTAGGTGAAATGAGACAGAAGGCCCAATTCACAAAGTGGGCTTAGATTGATGCAAGCTGTGGCAAACAGCTGCTTGGATCAAAGCCAGGTGCACCGGGGACCCTGCACGGATTCAACGCACAGGATGGGTCCTGGCACCTAAGTGCACACACATGCGGCACCCTCTCCTGTGCAGCAAATACATGGCACATGGGAAGGATCTGCTGCAGGCTCCATGCAGTAAACACAGGCACCCCATCCCTGATAATAGAAACAGTATCCATCCTGGTGGTCTGAGTGGTCTCCCTCCCCAAATCCTGATAGAGCCCAGTGCTAATTTAATAAATATGTTACCCCATCCTGCTGGTCTAATGTTCCCCCTCCTCAAATGTCAATAGCGCATGGTGCTAATTAACAAAAGTTATCCCATCCTGGTGGTCTAGTGGGTCCTACCTCCCCAAACCCGTTAACTTAATAAAGTTACTCCATCCTGGTGTCTAGTGGCCCCACACCCACTGGTAGTGCCCACCACCTGCTCTCTCCCAATCTCAGAATGCAGCCGACTACTGGCACAGTCCACCTCTCACCTCGTGGCCCGGCTACCAGACTGAACTATCAGTGAGTGCCTCTCTGTATAGTGTACACACCCAGGAATAATCATGAGCATGTAAACTATCCAGTAAAAGGTGCTCACTGACAGTTCCAATCTGTAGCCAACCCCAGAAGTGAGAAGGTGGTGTGTCGAGATTGCTTGACTTTTTTCTGGGATGGGTGGTTGGTGGACACTACTAGTAGCAGGGTGGGGTGGGGGCCAGTAGACCACCAGGACAGGGTAACCTGTTTATTATTTTAACACCGGTGCTATTCTAGGTTTGGGGAGGGGGCTCCACTAGACCACCAGGGTGGGGTAACTTCTGTATTAATTTAACACCAGGTGCCATCAAGGAGGGGGACCACTAGACCACTGGGCCAAGCTAATCTATTTATTATTTTAACACTGGGTGCTATCGGGGTTTGGGGAGGGGATCACTAGACCACTAGGTGGGGTAACTTCTGTATTAATTTAACACTGGGTGCTATCAGGGAAGGGGACCACTAGACCACCAATATCAGGTAACATATTATTAATTTAATAACAGGTGATATCAGGGAGGGGACCACGAGACCACCAAGGAGTTATTATATACATGTATATCTATATGTATGTATATATATGTATATGTATATATACATATATATATATATATATATATATAGGCATGAATACGGTATTCGAGAGACTCATATCTACGCACATGACACCCTGTAACTTTTTGCTGAATTGTTAAAAGGTTCACATGACACACCTAATTTGTAGTCCCACATTAGGAGAGATATTAAACATAACATGACCCAGTTTGGTTCCATTGTGCTCTTTCAGTTTTATCACAAACATCGATTTACCCTTCAAATAGGGTTCCATTTTGTGACATTGCTTCCATTCCCAATTTAAGTATTTAAATATAGCCCTTTATTGTGCCTTAGAAGCCCAACTGTTGTTAATGTGTTATCTAATTACTTCATTTAAGCCTCCCCAAGAACTCCTGTACAGAATAAAAGTTTTTGCCTTTTATTTAATCATTTTATACAGCTGTAATGTTCATTACATGTAGTGTCCATCTAGTACCTCATCCTAAGCAGACTGTGCCTTTAATTTGCATGAACTGTGGTCCAAAAGCATTATTGTGTCTGGTGACCTTCTTTTTGTTACTGACATGCTGCCAAAACCTTGCAGTTTGTTATAACTCATTTATTTAGAAAATTATCTTTTTCTATGGTGTGTTATTTTCATGTCCTTTTGTTACCCACGTTACTATTGGTTCCTCCACTGGCCCAGAATGTTCAGAACCAGAAATGCATGCTGACACCTTCAGTCATCACCCCATGGCTCTTTAAAGCTGTGGACCTGGTGGGTCTGTATTCTTTGTACTGCCACCTACATTCTGGACAAACATGTCCTCCTGAAGTTTGGGTTATACACGTTACAGGCACTACAGTGGGCTATTCTCGCTGCATCTCAGCTGCTCTTTTGTTCCTGGTGTGTCAGATGTCTGCAGATTGTAAAGGTACAATTTGCTTTTTGGAAACACAGAGACATTTAGTCAGACCTTGCCTCATGGTCCCAAGATGCTGAGCTCGGGTATGAAGGATGGGGTAGGGGCAGAGAGAGTTGATTATAAAGCATTTTAAAGTTGAACAACTGCAGGTTTCCTAGATTAAATGGTTATACATAGTTACCTATTCTATAGACCAAGTCTCTACATGGGGATCATTCTGTGTGACCTGGTCCCTGTGGGGGTGGCATTTTGTGTGATCCTATTCTCTATCAGAGACACCTTTGATGTTACTGCTGCTAAATAGTTTGTTCTGTACTGGGCAAAAACTGCAGTTTTGGGGAGTATATCAATTGGACCTGGTTAGTGTTGGGGCTCATTTTGTGTTAGGCATCAGGACACCATATCTACAGTTTGGAGAGTTCTGTAATGAGAAATAAAATACATGTTGCATTGGGGAGTAAATGAATAGGACCTGGTTCTGCAGGTGCTCAGTTTGTGTAGATCTGATCTCTTTAGGGGCTTATATTGTGTTGGAGGCATCAGAACACCAAAACTACTTTTAAACTACCTGCTTATCTGCTAAACTTAAAAGAAATCCTGGTTAATATCATATTTATTTTTGTAAAAACACTTCTGTAGAACAGAAAAATGGTCAACACTCCAAGCGTACTCACAATACTTATTTATTTTATGTGCAAGTGCATCAAAGCCATTTAGCAGCAGAAAAGCAAATAACAGCAGCAGTAAATGAAGCATTGGGTAATCCACATTTCTCAGATCCACAGGAGTCTATAAGATGGCAACTTTTTAAAAACATATTGCACCCACCGACTCACACACTGAGCACCGAAACACCAGCACAGAAGCATTTACATTTCAGCAATATGTTTTGTGATCATTAGGTGTGCTATGTGCTCATGTTAGGCCAAGAGTCTAGCATGGCACATTAAACAATTACTGAGATTCACTGCAACAGTAAATGAGCCTAAAGGGCACAAACTCAAAAATGGATGTACAATGACTGTAATTGATGGTAACTGGTTGCAGTCACAAAAACATCAACCCTGTTCATTGTTTTGTGCAGTTTAGGCTCATTTGGCTGCTGTTGCAGTGTATGTCAGTAACTGGGCTATATGCTACATGGTATGCCTTAAATGGCTTCCATGGCAGTACAAGTGAAGAAAAATACTGTTTTTCCTTACTGGGATGATTGCTGTCAGTGACTGTTAAAGTGTTACCCTTTATTCTATATATTTTTTCATTCCGTTTTTTGTGCACTTTCAGGCTTACTTTGCTGTTGCAGTGAATGCGTAATTGTTGGTGTTGCCATGTACTGCATGATAGGCTGAGGGCCTAGCATGGCGTATCAAACAATTACTGACATTAACTACAATAGCTGAAGAAACCTAAAGTGCATCCTCTCAAAATCCACTGGTTGCCATATGCACCTGCAGAGACCATGCTGTGGACACAGTGAGTGATGGTACCATGGAGGGGTCCATTTGACAACAGAAAGGGCTGTGTCTTCAGTTGTGGCTGTGACCTGTGGGATGGCATCATTAGTAAAAGGGATAATTGTGTATATCTGCACCATACAAGGGACCATGCAAAATTACTTTGCACTCTGTGATTACAGGACTTCACCAGATTTCAGGTCCATGACTTTCCATTTGTATTGTGCCAACCTCAGAAAATCTCCTGGACACAAACCTTGATTGCCCATAACAGGGCTTTGGAATATGGACATCTCGCAAATCTGGGTTTGTGCAGAAAAAATAGACTTTGCACATGGGCAAGCTTTTGAAGATCTGGCCCTGAAGTCAGTTTTAATTTCATTTTCATTTCTTAAAACACATTTTAAGATTGAAACAACCCACTCAAGGACATAGTTCTATTAGGAGGAAGTAACCCACTCCAGGGTGTGCAGTTATTATGGATTAATCAATATCCCGAGTGCATTGTGAAGCACGAGGGCTGCTGCTGAGTGTCCTCACAACACCCAGTGTGTTGCTTAATCCCCAATAACCATACACCCTGGAGTGGGCTATTACACTTATAACAGAGGGTGCACTACAAAACAAGGAGAAAGCAATATACATGTCTTTTCTCCTTTTATAAAAGACAAGCAAATTACTGTATTCTGCTGCCTAAAAAATAGTCCCCAACAAAATGGCTGTCATGCACATACAGATGTCAGAAGGAAAGTGTTGCTATGCATTCTCTGACATTTGTTGTGCATGATATGCTTCTGAAGATTACAAGTAGCTCTGAAGTGCAAAATATGGAGTTGCCTCTTGTCATTACAGACACAGTGTCTATACCTCCACTGGCTTAGCTGCTCTGTCTCTCTGTCTGAGTTACATTAATGCATGGCAAGCAAGTAAACATTTTCCCCAGCAGTGCAGTCACACAGTCTACCAGACTGTATTCTACCAATTAAGAAATGGCAACAAATGGGACTCAGAGCTTGCAGGTCTTTCTGGAACTCTGTTTCTCTGTCCACCAGCATAAAGCTCGCTTTCAGATCATGACATCATTGGGGGTCTCCTTCTCTTCACACTGTTCCATCTGACTTTATGCCGCAACTATGGGATTTACCTGTCAATCTGGCTGTGCAACAGAAAAATGACCATGGGGACCACACACTTCACTCTGGGAACAAGCTTGGGTAAGAAGCAAGACTACAAACTTTGAACACTACAGCTACTGTTGCTGCACTGCCTGGGACTACATGGCAGGCCTCGGCTCTCACTTACTAAGCAGGGATAGTAATGGCTGCTCCACAGACTGCAGTTTTGCACTATAACAAGATCAGAACAGAAACACATGCTGATCTCTCAGAGGATGGTTCACCACTAGCTGTCATATATTGTGGAGTAAGCAATGGTCACCTGGTGGTTGTTTACCACTCACCTGCCTTTATCTACCCTGTGTTATAAGTTGCTAATACACTTTCAGTGTTTTGCCTTCAGCCTGAATATCACAAGCAGCAAGGGCATGCATTAATCCCAAACATCTCCATTCATCTCATAAAGATATAGTTCGTTTCCCTCTCTCTTATTGTAGGCTTGGACCAGCTGGTATAAGTAATAGACAGACCAGGTGAGATTCAATCCATACTACACTGTAACATAAAACATTTGTGAATATCTTAAGTTAATATAATGTTGTGACTACAGTACAATCTTCAAAATGTTCAAAAAATGTTATACCAAATATCCATAGTATGGCAATCATTTTTTGGTTGAACATTAGCAATAACTTTTGGTATGACTTAGTGAGACACTTGGTATGATACTGATACTACTGTTCTGGTGTCCATATTACTCATGTGACTTCTTGTGTTGTGCCTGTGTTGCTCGTATGACATCCTGTGTAGTCTGAGTGACTCACGTGACATCCTATGGAAAAACCCTTGTAAATGAAGTATAATTCACTTTCTGAAAATTAAGTGATTTCTGTCTTTTCCTATGAGGGTAATATAGTTGTGAAAAAACAATGGGCTAGAAAATCAAGGACATGAATGTGGTAGCCAAACTTAAACATGTCCAGATTTGGGCATACTGTGATCAGTAAATATATTGCAGCATACTTGCCAACAAGTTAAGTTTATGATAAAAAACGAAAAGTTAGATATTATGCTACCTAAATAGATACCATAGACATAGTAACATCTAAAATTATGTTTGATAATATGACAAATTTACTGTCAAGGATACGATGTTACTCACATTACGTTGCCCTTGTGGGAACTTTTAATCCCATTTTTAGCACCTCTGAACTACACTATCTTTATGTTGGGACTGAAATACTACCACATGCACCCAATGTAAATATGATATGGTTATGACAATTGACCCAAATAAATTTTGGAACTTGATTGTCACACTTTGTCTCTCAAGTAGCATATTGGTACCTTATATATATATATATATATATATATATATATATATATATATATTATAGTGGCACGGTAGTGTTACTATAGTTAAGTTGCATAGCCATGTCTATGTTAAACCTCAAATTTGCACTTTAATAACTTTTGAACCATTTGTCCAATTTACCTAAAATTTGGAATGTAGAAAGATCTACCACAGATCTCCAGATCTGGAAATATTTTGTTGAGTCGCATGTATGGTTGTGGAATTGTAGTGCTCTCAAAAGTGAAATTTCCCCAAAGTTGTGAATTCTTTGTCCACCCATAATGCACTGAAGAATGCATTTGAGAGGGTTCAGATTGGGTTGCCTACATGTTTCCTGGGTTGCACTGGTGTCTTTTGAAGATCTGGTAAAAAATATTGCTCTGTTCAAAAGTTATTGCATTTTTCATGTCCATTATAGTCTATGGGAAAATTTATATCTGCATTGCGAAAACATTAGCATCAAATTTTGCTGTCGAGCTTGGCTAAAAATGTTGTCATGCTGCTGCCATCTTGTTTTCAATTAACGAGAAAGAAAAATACTGTAATTCAAAAATGCTGCACTTTACAAAACATCAACCATTGGGTTTACCTAATTGTCCCCGAGGAACATGCCCTAGTATTAGTTTTTAGCACCTGGTCAGAAAATATGTTTTAAATTTTCTCCATTTTTGATCATGCAAACATTTATGTTGCTGTGCAAACAATCACACTAACTCAAAAAAGCAACCGTGCTAACATTTTTTTTGTATGGCTAGCATTCTCATTATATAGATAGGAGAATCGTGCAAAATTAAAGTAATCACGCCAACACTGCATGAACAAATTTTGCTATGTGTTGTTTTTTGTCACTAGATTGTGGCAAGCTGGATTGTGGTATTGGCCTGAAATTTTCAGGGTGGCAAACCCTAGTACCACAGATGTGCCTTTCAGTGGTTTGGTACAGAAATATTCAACATGCCCATAGTTACAGGTTCGAAGTTATAGAAACATAGAAACATAGAAGTTGACGGCAGATAAGGACCATAAGGCCCATCCAGTCTGCCCATTTCTTTTCTACCTTATAAATGTGCCATCGGCCTTTGCTCTGTCAGTGACCTATCTATTCATAGTCATTTGTATTGCTCCCTTATGCCTATCCCATGCCTGTTTGAAGCCCTGCACTGTATTCATAGCCACCACTTCTTGTGGTAAGCTATTCCATGCATCTACCACCCTTTCTGTGAAAAGAATTTCCTCACATTCCCCCTTAATCGGCCTCCTCTAATCTCATGCTGTGTCCTCTTGTCCTGCAATTTTTCTTATATTTAAACATGTTAGACTCTTTCACCTTGTTTATGCCCTTAAGGTGTTTAAATGTCTCGATCATATCACCTCTCTCCCTCCTTTGCTCAAGGGTATACATATTGAGCTCCGTTAATCTGTCCTCATATGTCTTCTGATGCAGTCCCTGCACCATTTTGGTTGCCTTCTCTGGACTGCCTCAATTTGGTTAATGTCCTTGATGAGGTGTGGCCTCAATACTGCACGCAGTACTCCAGATGGACCTAACCAATGTCTTGTACAGAGGGATTATTACCTCCTCTACACTTGTGATACCCCTACTAATACACCCTAACACCCCCTAGCCTTACCTACTGCTTTAGAGGTCTGCTTGGATGATTTTAGGTCATCAGTGATGATGATGCCCAAGTCTCTTTCTTCCTTTGTGACTGCTAGCAACTCCTCCCAGCCTATAAGTGGCTTCAGGGTTTCTCTTCCCTATGTGCATGATTTTGCACTTCTTTGCATTAAATCCCAGTTGCCACTCTTCTGACCATTTTGCTAGTTTATCCAGATCTCTTCTCATTCTGCCCACCCATCTGGATCATCTACTCTGTTGCAGATCTTGGTGTCATCTGCAAACAGACAAGCCTTACCCTCTAGTCCATCTGCGGGTCACTAATGAAGATGTTGAATAGGACTGGCCCTAGGACTGATCCCTGAGGTACCCACTTGTGACTTGCATCTCTTCTGACTGTATACCATTTACCACCACTCTGTTTTCTGCCAGTCAACCAGTTTGCCACCCAGTTGACCAACTTCGACCACCCGAGCCTACCTAGCTTATTTATCAATCTTCTATGTGGAACAGTGTCAAAAGCTTTGCTGAAGTCAAGGTAGGCGACATCAACTGCTCCCCCTTGGTCCACCACTCTGGTTACCCAGTCAAAGAAATCTATGAGATTAGTTTGACAGGACCTTCCTTTGTAAACCCATGCTGTCTTGTATCCTGTACCCCTAGGTTCCAGGTGTTGCACTATCCTTTCCTTAAGGAGTGCCTCCATAATCTTGCCCACTACTGAGGTAAGACTGGCGGTCTGTAGTTCCCGCCTCCTCCCTGCTACCACTCTTGTAGGCGGGATCATAAGAGCCCTTCTCCAGTCTTCTGGGACCTCTCCTGTGCTCAGAGACTCACTAAACAATTCTGCTAATGGCTCTGCTAGTTCCTCCTTTAGCTCCTTAAGTACCCTGGGATGTATGCCATCAGGTCCCATTGCCTTATCCACCCTGAGCTTAGCAAGCTCTTGTAGGACCCTTTCTTTTGTGAAGGGAGTAGTGCTCCTCCCTCCCCTGTGTCCATGATGCTGAGCTGTGGGCCCTGCCCTCCTTCTCTTCAGTAAATACTGAGCAAAAGTATCTATTTAGGATAGATGCCTTTACAGGTCCTCCTCCTCACATGCTCCCTTTTCTCCATTAAGCTTAGCAATACCCCTCTGGACTTTCTCCTTTTCACTAATGTATCTATAGAAGTCTTGTCACCTTCTTTACTGTTCGTGCTAGTGTTTCCTCAGTTTGGGACTTTGCCTGCCTTCTGCCTTACCTGCTTCCCTTAGGGCAGTTTGGTATGCCTCCCTATCTTCATCCGCTGTGTTCCTTATATTTTCTGAAGGCCAGCCTTTTGGCTCTGACCTTTTCTGCTACTGTATTTGAGAACCAAAGTGGTTTCCTTCTTCTTTTGCACTTCCTTTTCTGTCTAACACAATGGGATGTTGCTTCAAGTATTGTATCCTTAATGCTTGCCCACTTTGCCTGTACCTCCTCACCTGTGTTTCTTTTTGCCAGGGCTAGCTTAACTCTGTTGGCCATCTTATCAAAGTCAGCTCCTCTGAAGTCCCATATTTTGCCTTGGAATGGGATGATTTAGATGTAGTAGCCAAATTGAACCATACCATGTGATGGTCACTGGACCCCAGGTGACCTTCTACCTGGAGATCTGTGATCCCTTCTTTGTTAGTCAGTACTAGATCTAGGATAGCCCTGTCTCTTGTGGGTTGCTTGTACCAGTTGTTTGAGGCCCTCCCCTGCAGGAATCCACTATGAGTCTAGTTCTGGCAGATGTTCCTGCTGGTATTGACCAATCTATATCTGGCATGTTGAAGTCTCCCATTATCAGAACCTCCTTTAGCTGTCATGTTTTGTATATCTTCTAACAGTAATGTGTCTATGTCCTCCCTCTGGTCTGGGGGCCTGTAGACAACCCCAGTTCTTATGGCTGTCCCATTTCCTGTTTCCAGGGTGACCCACAGTTCTTCTGGCTCCTATGTGTATTCTGAATTTCTGTAGCTTTGATATTTTCATTAACATACAGGGCCACTCCTCCCCCTTTTTGCACCTCGGTCTCTTCTGAGACAATACATAGCCAGGTACTGAAGTCTCCCAAGTGTGGTTACTGGTAAACCACGTCTCACTAATTGCTACTATGTCCAGTTTAGCCTCTGACATTATTGCCTGCAGGTCTGGGATCTTATTTCCCAGGCTGTGAGCATGTATGTCATGATTTTCCATTGGCCAGATTTTGGTGTGTTAGTTGTTGGGTGAGTTTGGCATTACCCTGTGCATCGTATGGGGAGACAAACCTTTTTCTTACCTGGTGATGCAAATGAATGGCAAACACGCTGAATTCCTGTTTGACCACTAGCTGAGGGGAGGGTGTTCTTCCCATTCGACGTGTGGGTGCTGCCCCCTCTCCCCATTGCTAGTTTAAATATTCTGCAAAGGCGTCAAACTTCTGCCCCAATGCACTGACTCCCTCTTTAGTCAGATGCAGTCCATCAAATTTAAGAACTTTCGCTCCCAGAACTGTTGCCAGTTCCTACAAATCTGTGTCCTTTTCCTGGCACCAGTCCTTGAGCCACGTGTTTAGCTCCCTATCTCTCCTTCTCTGACCTTCCGTCCATCTGTTCCTTCTCCCAGACTGGCAGGATCTCAGAGAAGGAGATGCGGACAGAAATAGATGATAGTTTGTCACCCAGCTTAGTCAGGTGTTCCTTGGTCTCCACAACTGACCGGCTGGCGGAGATCATTAGTCCCTATGTGTACTAGGACATCAATGTTTTCTCCTGCTTTGTGAACAATTTTAGCAATGCAGTCAGTGTCTCTCCATGCTGATGTACCTGGGAGACATCTGACCATCACCCCTAGCTGGAGATGGGTATCAACTCCCGAATCATGGAGTCTCCTATGATCAGAAGTTTTAGGATTTCCTTTGTGCTTGTTTAGTTTTGGTTCCTGATTTGGGTGAGTATTGTTGTGCTAGCTCCTGTGCGCAGTGTCCTGCTCTGCAGTGTCTTCTGCCTCTTTATTTGATTTCAGAGATGAGAGGCAGATACCTGTTTAGTAGCGTTTATATGGTTTTGGAGGTAATGTGTTGGAGAGCAGAGAGTGATGGGGCACCTGATTTGCTCCTCCTAACCACCTGCCAACCTCCTGGACCAACTACCCTCTGCGATCCGAGGTTTTTCTGTTAGATGCTGGGAAATGGCGGGTGGTTCTTATAATGTATTTCCTCTTCAATATGAAATTTGAGGCGTGCAATCTCTGCCCATGCTGCCCGGAGCTGAGACCGAAGATCTCCAAAGGCCCAGCATGTAGGACAGTGTCCTAAATCCTGTAAGACTGTCCTTCTGAAAATTGTTCCACAGTACCTGCAGTTAATGAAATCCATTCCAAATAAGTTGCTGGGTTTGTAACCTAGTCAGAGTAATTAGAAGGAAAAAAAAGGAAAAAAAAAAGCAAGTAATGGTTTAATTGTGCTTTGTTTAACTTGTTATAACAAGTTAAATTACTAGTGCCCTGTAAATGAGATCACCTTGTGGAGCCCCACTGATCCGCCCCTTCCTGCTCTGCCACAGGAAATGTCACAACTGTGGTACACTATATAAAAGGAGTGTAGCGTGGGGTGGTTAGGGATGGGGTGGCTTGGGCCCTTCCCCGCCTAAAAAGAAGAACCACGGACGAAAGAACAAAGAGTAAGAGCAGAAACAATCAGTCAACAACAAATGGAGTAACCCTGAAAGCTTATCCTAATGTTAGATAAAACTGTAAAACCTGTAAAGCACCACCTGTAATAATTTCAGAGAAGATATACCCTGTAAGAAACACTTTGCTCAGAGAAAAACAAAGCAGTAACAGAAGATATACCTTGCAAAAGACAATTTGAATCAGAAGATTACAGCAGTAATCTGTTAGCACACCTGTAGGCACACCTTGTAATAATGCAGAAGAGTATACCAGCAACAACAATTTGAATCAGAGAAAAAATAAAGCAATGAAATGTTAGCCACAAACAGTAGCAATCCCTGTGAGTAAAAAATCAAAACACCACCACACAGTAAATCTGCTTAGCCAAACTAAGTCTTAATCCTTCTCCTTGCTCTGGTAAGTTTCTCTACTCTGCCTTTCAAGCAGTCTTAGAAGGAAAGAGCTCAGGTGAAGCTAGGTGCCTTGGCCAGCAAACCAAGTCTTCTACTCAGGTATTTTCCCATCAGTTAACATTGCAGAACTGCGTGACACCTTTCGGGGCCTGTATCTTGAAAATGGTTCAAGATTCAGACTTTTCATCACAAAAATGCTTAAGGGACTAAGTACAGAACTAGGCTGGAAAGCAATGACAACCATGACATTTGAGTTTTTCTGGCTTGTACGGTTCTCCTGAATATTTGCAAATTATTGTTCCAATTCCGCATTTTCATGTGTATGGGACAGTATTCGACCTCAGTGTTAATGTGCACAGCACTCTCTGGTTCCAAATCTCAGAAAGATGCCCACTTATGTATATTTGCTCTGGGGAGAGCTTCTTGGATCAAATAGATGTGTCTGTTTCTATACAAATTGCTCGTTGGTGGGACATGGGGCCCAAAGGGTCCCTTGCTCCCAGTTATGTGTAATCAATGAATAATATCAGAGAGCATTGCCTCCTCTTACCCCGACATAAGCAAATGGTGTATCAGTTCACTATTATGTGCAGAGGCTTGCTGTGACATCATGGTATAATGTACACTTTTGTGGTAATGAATGGATAATATCAGAGAGCATTTCACCCACCCTTTGTGTGTGTTAATGCCTCCTGATGTTACCATGGTATAAGCAAATGGTGTGTCAGTTTACTATTATGTCCAGAGGCCTGCTGTGATATCATATTATTTTGTACAGATGGACAATTTGGTGGCTCCCACTTATGTATATCTGCTTTGGGACAGTTTCTTGGTTCAAGAGATGTGTCTGTTTCTGTACAAACTGATATGCTGGTGGGATCATGGGGCCCAAAAGGCCTCATGCTTCCAATTATGTGGTTATAAATGGATAATATCAGACAGCATTTTCACCACCATTTGGTGTGTTAATGTTTACTGATGTTACTCCTGCATAAGCAAATGGTATATTAGTTCAATACTATGTCAGAGGCCTGCTGTGAAGTTATAATATTATGTACACATAGACAGCTTGGTGGGAGCATGGGACCTGAAGGGTTCCATGTTCCTACTATCTAGTTATGTTCAGATAATATCAGATAGAATTTTCACAACACTTTAGTGTGTGTTAATGCCTCCTGATGTTGGCCCGTCACAACCAAATAGACTTTTAGATTGCTATTATGAACTGAGTCCTAGACTGCTGTCATGAAACAGTTGAGTATTGCATTTCCTCATGCAGCTGTGGCCAGATTGTGCCATGAACAGCTATATGTGTATGCAGTTCTGTGCACTGTTTCATATGAGCGGACAATTGCTTTTGGAGATTAACAATTAAATTAAATTGATTATGACTGGATATCAGACATCACTTACAGTACCCTCTGTGTGTGTTACTGTCTAGATACTTTTCATATTACCCAGGCATGTACCATTTTATTTCTATTACAATCTTACATTCTGTTACAAAGTCTGTTCATGTGTTACTTAGGCTTGCTTTGACAATGGTAAAGGATTGTAACTTCAATATTTGGGCCACCATTATATGCTATCTAGTTTTAATATTACACTTTTCAAAAAAGGCTATTCATTGAGACAAACCTCTGTAATGCATCACTCAGGGTTGTTTCCACAGTGAGAAGAGTGTGGTAGTTCAATGTTATGGTCAACACCACTATCACTGACCCCTACCCTCTTTCTCTTCCCTCCTGAGAGAGTGACAAGCATTGGGGTGTGTTGGGTATCAGAGGTATCCGGAGTATACGCTACCTTGTTCCAGCTACTGTATACTGCTCTGTCTGATGTTCTCTACACATGGGATGTGATGAGAGTCAGATTGATGATCACAACACATAGCTCTGATGTGAACACTTTCTTGCCACTTAGGGCCACTGTACGGCTCTGCTGTTACGTACCAGTGACAGCAAATGCACTAGAGGGTTTGTGCTACCAGAGATACATATCGTTGGACATATATTTGTAGTTTGTTGAGCTGTGGTGGCCCAAGAGCCGTGTGCTGTCACCAACAAATACCATACATGATTAATATTATACTTTGCTGGAGAGAAACATAACTTTTCTAGGCAGAAATCTGTTGCTGCATCATGTATGGTTCATTACTTAGTAACAAAGGAAATGGAAAATTAAATGTTAGGGTCATGAGATGTATAACCTCTCCCCACAACACCTGTGACAAGACAAGGACTGACACTGTGGTGTCTGTTTGATGACCTTGTACTAATGCAACATTTTGCGGTATACTGTAGCACTATAGTTTCTTTACACATGGGATGAGGTTAGAGTTAGGGAGAAGACACCCCTGGATACTTCTTATGTTTACTGTGTGTTGTTGTGTCTTGATGGTACCTGTTCATAGCCATACAGTATTTAGGTCCAGGAGTATGACCAGAGCCCTGCACCGATGGCATGACATAAATATGGCACTATACTTCTGATGTGCTATGTGTGTTTCAAATATTTGTTGCTTCCCATGTTAAATAGACATACAACAACTGCATACTGGAAAATATACTTTTTAATTTTCTTGACTCGTGTTTTAAAATAGAAATAACCAAAATGTAATGTATAAAAAAGTCATATAGAGTTAGAAATATTTATATACATTTCAATTGCAAGAGCTTTGAAGAAAACATTTATTGCAATAAAAGAGGAAAAAATGCTGCCTATGTTGCTGGAGCTTCATGTGGAAGGGCGTGGCCAGTTTCCTGAATGCAGGGAGACATGGCAGCTGCTGTTCAGGAAGGTGTTCGAGTTCTAGTACAGGAGGGCAGAGGTTCTTGTCAGTGGAGATCAGGGTTGTCTTCCTGTGTTGCTGGTGGTGAAATGGTGGTCTTGATTGTAGATGTCAGTGACTGGACAGCCTGATACAGGTAGTTAAGTTTCATGTTGCTTGCTTTAATTTGTGCTTCAATTAGGTTTAATTTTGGGTGTTATTTTCTAATGTTTTATTGTTGCTTGCCAATTGTTGTACTGCTGTTTCTAATTTAGTGTTAGTTGACTGCTGTACCTGTATCAAGTGTCCAGTCACTGACAGATGACATCTGTATTCGAAAGTGGAGGTTCTGTAGAAACAAAGAAAAGAAAAAAGGTAGATGAGATATTGAGTTATTGGTGTGCACATTGACTTGTCATGGTGATTATCATCTTAAGATTGACATAAATACACATAACTCTACCAGTTGGTGATTGACAGGAATTAATACTAGTTTATTTACTGTTATGTTGCTGCCTATAATTTGTGTGACAATGCTAGTATTACTGTCAGTCTATGCAGATAATAGATTGTGCCAACATTCTGTAATTATGAATTGTGTTACTTTATTTTCCTTAACTGAATTACTATACAGAACATTGATACTTAGGGATTGTAACAGTAGGACAATTGCTGGACCAACTAAGTTCTGTTGTCAATATATATCTAACATATGAGGAGCCATTATTATTAACTGAAAACAAGCACCTTAAAGGCTTGTTATGTGTGATGGTCTCAGGTGGTGCCCCAATATGAAGATGGGAATGAGATGAGTGAGGCACCAAGGTCCGAATTATTGTGGATAAGATAACAGTTACCCAGACAAGGGAGAGTCAGGAGTCGTCCAAAGAGATTCAGTGCCATGAGACATTTATTAGTACCAGTGGGTAGGAGACACAGTCACAAGAGAGGAATGTACACCCAAAACAACAGGGTGGTAAAGATGACAGAATTACTTATATCTATGACTGCTAAAATGATTACAGACAATATTAGAATATGTATCTTGGCCTACTGCCACTATATTTCTACAATTCTTCAACAGCAACCTATGAGTATAACTAGAACTTAGGTGAAAATCAGGTGTTCTTCACTACCCACAATACAATATTTGGTTTACAATGACCACAGAGTTCTACCAAAGTCCAAATGTCAGCGTCTTAATGCCACCGTTGTTCTTCATTGGTAGCTACAAGGAAGCAAACAGAATGGTTGAACACCAAACACAATTCCCAACAGGGACCTAGTTAAGGCCACGAGGGTGGTGAGAGGTTTAGTAAACAGACCATATGTTTCTCAGCAAAAGCCCACTCTCTCCAAAGCTGCGGACAGAAAGAACCAGAGAAAACTAGTTCCTGGAATAAACCCATGGACAAGTTGTCGGATTCCACACTGGATGCAAAGGATTCCTTGGCCAAGACATGCTTCTATAGTTTGCCAGGGAAGAAGCGAAACCAGGAGATGCATGGCGGCAGAAGTCACTAAAGGACTACCATGACCTGGACAATGCTGCAGTACTCCAAGGGCCAGCAAGACTCTGAAGCATCTGAGGTGAAGCAGGATCTCTGATAGGATCAGGAATCAGAATGATCTGTAGTGAAGATGGTTGATTTTGCAATCTTGTTACAAGGAACTGGAACAAAATAAGGAAACAGCAGACGCGTCCCAACTGGGGTTGACGGACTCGACTTATGGCGAGCGACCAGGGGCACAGACCAGGTTCGTCCAGGATGTGCACACTCTCTTCTGCAGAGGGTGACCAACTTCAGGACATCAGGAACCAAAATAAACCACACTAACCGACGGTCGTGATGCGTTTGAACTTTAGCGAATGTAACTTTGAACTGTAAAACAAAAGAAACGGGCAGGAACGACTTGTGTGAACAGCGGCGAACTCAACTTCAGAGGGGCGACATGGAGCGGAGAAGATGATCAATGGTCTGACACTTTTCTGGTGAAGAATAGTGATGAAAATATCCTCTTCTGGGTAGAGACTGATTCTGGATACGTAGGATTACAGACCACACCATGGAACATCAATGTGGTAGAAGATTGAGACTGTCCCCATACACTGGCAGCAATGTAGCTATATGATATGCCTTCTTGCAATGCCAATAGAACTGCGTAATGACCAGATAATTTGCCAGGAGAATGGGCAAATTATCAACTTTAGGAGCAATTATTTACTTGCAGGGCAATTGTTCTATACCTAGGGCAATAGTCCAGATGCCGGAACAATAGTTCAGATCACTGGGGAAACAGTGCAGATGCTTAGGGCAATAGTTCAGATACACAGGGCAATACTTTATACAACCAGGGGCAAATAACCACAATCCTAATGTCACAATGCAGTCTTGGTGCTTCTAGCAATTTCATAGTCATCCAGATGCTTCAGCAATAAACAGTGGCATCAATAGTACAGGCGTTACATTTCCTTGGTAGCATATTGTGAGCTAAGCACCCTTAAATGGACCCTTTCTTGGCTGTAGGGCCTACTGGAATAGGATCTGGCTACCCTTGAGCGTTTTACGATGAATGCCCAACCACTATACTTGGGGGGTATCCTGCCCTATGTTAGTTGCCCTGAACACTAAAGGTCTAAATGCCTTATTTGCTTTAGGACCTATGTGCCCTACTTACTACTACGCTGGCTTTGCCTTGCTGGATAGGCCTGGGCTGCCCTTACTACTACTGGGCTGGCTTGCCCTTACTACCTAGGCCAGGGCCCTTTACTGCTGCTGGACTGGCTTACCCCATTCACTAAGCTGGGGCTGCCCTTACTACAACTAGTCTGGCTTGCCCTAATTCACTAGGCAGGGGCTGCCCTTATTACTACTGGGCTGGCTTGCCCTTTCCTCCTGAGCTGGGACAAACTGCTGTACCTCAGGCCTGGTGCCCTACATTACCTCAGGCCTGGTGCCCTACCTTTACCTTTGCCTGATGCCCTTTATTACTTAGGGCCTGGAGCCCTAAATGCTGTGGGCCTGGTGCCCTCAAAATGAGCCTGGGGCCCTGCTCTAAAGTTATGGGCCTGGTGCCCCTTCTATTCTGGGCCTGGAAACCCACTTTATGTTGGGCCTGGTAGCCCTCCTTTCAAACTGGGCCTGCTGCCTCTCTTTAAACTGTGGGCCTGATGCCCTTTTAAATTAGGCCTGATGCCTCTCTATACTGGGCCTGGTGCCCTTTTAATACTGGGCCTGGATTGCCCTTTTAATTTTCATATGACCAGAAGTGGCAGGGCCCCGTGGCACTCAGCCGCTCCTCTTCTTAGCCTTGTGTGCTAGAGAAAAAAAAAACAGTCCTTTCAATAATTTGGGTGGACAGCACATATCAGTGTGCTGCCGCCCGACTCACCCGCCACACGGGACCAGAGGAAGCAGACAGGAGGTGGGAGGTCTTGCTGGCAGAGGGAGGAGAGAAAGAACAGTAGACAGAGTGGGGATGACTCAAAGGGCCTCGGAGGGCCGACAGAACATGTGACGATCGCGGGCGCTTCTCTGCCACCAATGGGGACCAAAAATTAAACTTTTTAAAACAAATAGGGGATAAAATAAAGAAACAATGGGGCTCTTAAGCCCAGACTGTAAGCAAGCGACCATTTACTCTCTTTGTGGTGCCCCGATGGCACCACTGACCTCAACACAGAGCAGCAACTGGAGTCTTCTGGCAGGAAGGCAGAGCAGGCACACAGCTAAGCCCTAAGGGACGGCTTCAACACAAGGTAAGCCCTCACCTGTCCCTTTAACTTCTGTGTCCTCTCTCCTCTACAGCTGCCCAGGATCAACTGCCCACAAAACTGTTAAATTTTCAAACTTGAACCCAAAGAGGTTCTAGAATGGCTGAGTGGAATGCTGTGCATGAGCAGCTCAGCACAAGCATTCCATCAGGCCATTGTTACTGAAGTTGCATCAACATCTATTTTTACAAAGTTTTAAGTGCACAGGGCACTTTTCCTTATTATTTACAGTGTTTCCCCACTATAAGGAGGAGAATTAACATTTGAGGGGCCCTTTTTACCATTACCCTGCAGTCTACACCTGAAACAGGCATCCTGGGCACCTGTAAACCCCATATGGATTTATTTATTTTTATTTTTTGGGATGCCCCAACTTTGGGGCATTACATATTTATTGTTATAACACTACTATGTGTTAACCTTTCTTGAGTACATGATATCAATGTTATAATGAAACATATTGCCCACAAAATATCAATTTTGTGACAAAAGACAATGCTCGTATCTATGAATGTTCTGTATAGTAATTCAGTTAAGGAAAATAAGTAACACAATTCACAATTACAGAATGTTGGTACTTCATGTCCTCTGAAATATTATGTATGGTGTTTGGTTAACAAGTTGCCTGAAAACACTAGTTGGCGTTGCCATGACATATGGAAACCTCTCAAGCTGTGCTGTCAAGTTTTACTATGATGTCATGCAGCATCTTAATGTGTTAGCAATGTGGTTCATAACCAAGGACTATGCATTGTTCTCTATATTATACCCGGTGAGAAATATTTTCAATGTACTCAGTCAGTTGATATTTGCCTTAATAACCTGGAGGTTATTTCGGCAAACACACAACTTCATCACTAAGCATAGAGCTCTCCACCGTTGGTTCTACTCCTCTGTGTGGGTGGGCTACACAGTTGTGAAATCATGGCGGCTCCATACGTCCGCTAGTGAGGAGCAGACACCACACTGTAGCCAAGGTGATCTGGTCGATTCTGCCTTTACTTTAAAATAAAATACAATAAAACAGTACAAGCTGGTTCACCCTTTTGATTGTTGTGTTTGGTGACTGACACCTGTGAGAGGAGCATGAACAGCACTGTGTGACAGGGCTAGTAAGCAGGATAAAACTGCAGCTTACTGGAAATCATGATGGCAAGTACTAAATCAAGTTAACAAAAACAGCAAAATAAAAACCTTTGGCAAGTAGTGAATTAAAGTAAGAAAAGCAAAACCTCATCATGAGGTGCCTTGCTGGCACTGAGAGTTGAGACACTGGATGTCACACCTCGTGCCACGCTGGCAACTCTGGTTTGGAACAGCGCCCAGTCATGGGGGCAGCGGGGGGACAGGAGATGGACTAAGAAAATAGTGAAGTGGTCTCCCCTCCCGGGTTGGGAGCCAGTCATGATCACTGCAAAGCTGCCTGGGGTCAAGCCCAAGGGCAGTGAGAGAGGAATGGCTCAAATATGGAGGGTGGCATGGATTGCTGCATGTGCATACCTCCACATGCTGTCGGTGGCCATGGCAAAGGAGGAGGATAAAAGTAAAAGCTTGCAGTTGGCAGGCTCCATGATGGCACTGTAGCTCTTGCATCAGCACCCCCTGGAGTCTAGGCATTGGTCTCTATGGGGAAGAAAGCTGCCGCCCTTCATCCTTGGCCTTGCCATGGGGGGGGCAACTCATGGGTGACCGACTGGGTGGGTTGTTAGTGAGAACTGAGGACCAGAGCCTGAGTCCCTCCGATGGGGAGGGGCAGAGCCATATGTCAGATCAACTGGAAGGAAAATTCATTATCCTGAGGAACAATCGACAGAAGCAGTGTGTGTGTGTGTGTGTGTGTCTCTGTAAGTCAATCACTCACACATGGTCCTAACCTACGGCTGGAAAAAAATAGCTCAACAGTATATTATATAACATGAAAGATGAGAAAGTTTACATATGAGAATCTGATGCACACCCTCGTTGTGGAATGGTTTGATAAACCCATCAGGCTTCACCCTTGGGGTTTAACTAGAATCCCACATCTTGGGTGTGCATTAAATGCTCATATCACACGCTTTCGCCATCCTTTATTCTGTATTGAATTAATGAGCCTCATTTTCCCATACAAATAACCATGTATTAAATGTCATAACACATGGCTGTTAATTATGGCACTTTATACGGCTCTTTGTATGCGAAAGGTTGAAAATGCAGCCCCTCAATTTAAGAAAACTAGGTATGGAGTGCAGTGTGTACACTTGAATTTTACACACACCCTAGTTGTTGCATGGCTGCATAAATCCTTGGACTGTGTATTTGTTATTTTCTTATTTATTCCTCCTTCTTTCCCTCGGTTCTGGTCTCCTCGGGAGCACCAAGGAGTCATCCTTCTGGTTTACTTCTACTTGGTCAGTCCTCCATTGCCCATGTAGCCTCGGTTTACCCCGGGCAGGGATGAGGTGGGCTAACACCCGACAATGCAGTAGCATTGGTCAAGAGGTGCCAGGAGGGTGGCTGCAAATCGGGGCAAGCTCTGGTGCTCCATCTCTGCCGGAGCTTAGGGCATTTTCCCCTGTTCTGGGAAGTGGCTGGTGCCCTGGCGTCAAGGCATTGATTCTGACATCTGCCACTCCACCACTCTTTCTTCTGCTCCTCAGTGCTTGCTGTGTCTCTGGCTTCTGCAGAGACCAGACAACACTCAACAGAGACCCTGTCCCTCCCAGGAGGAGAGCTGTCCTCCTGATGCTCAATCCTCTCCCTCCCTGCTGACCCCAGCAACCTGGGCTCATTCCTGAACCTGGGTCACCGGCATGGCACGAGGTGTGGCGTCCAGTGCCTCAACCCTCAACGCCACCGGGCAGGCCTGGATTGTGTATTTGGGGGTAAATGTGCCATCCTTCAACTTGAGTGTGTGTAAGATTCTTGTTACACACTGTAAGATTTTTGTTTTTGTTTAATACTGCTGCATGGTTGTCACTTTTCATGTGGGTACACATAAGGTGAGATGGTTAGTCTGTGGTTCCTGCTGTTGCCGTCTTCTTCCTTAACTGGGACACTGACCCTGGTCTCCACTGGCTCTGTGGAAGTATAGTAAAATATATATAAAGATGGATTATTGTTTATGCAGCATAAGTTGGAAGAGTTCTGTACTATCTTTTTGCCATTGATTTGATGTACTTTAACAAAATCTATGCAATTATATGATGCTGATTTTAGAGGTGATGGTCAGCTATGTAGTCCTGGAAATTAAAAACTAGGGAGAGACATTGCAGATTTGAAACATTTACTTGATCTCAGTATGCAGCGTAACATTTAATAGTGGGATACATATAGTTTTCCTATAGACAGGAAAGGTTATGTGGTTTCTTCCATTTTCTGCTGAGAATTTTGGGAACAGTTATTAGCAACATTCCTACATACTGTCTCATGCTGACTCCCCACCATGCTCCACATCACACACAACCAACGTTGTTTAGGGTCACTCAATATCTTAGTCAACATTATACAATCTTTGACTGAATAAAGTAACCCTGACTGGTCAAATTATGTCACATGACTTATCTAGGATGTAAGTTATTGGTGATGTACACAGTTTCTGTGTGTTTAGGCCCTGTCCACACTACAGCGCTCTGACCTGGTAGCAGTTACAAACCTTTACAACGGGAAGCAGTACAGTGTGTCCACAGTGGGCAGTGTCTGGTCGGGACTGGTACTGCTGGTCCACACTGGAGGAGCTGGGTGACCATTACGGCGCACCCGATCCCACAATGCAGCTCGTGCTGCACTATAGTTACTGCTGGGGTCCACTGTCACGCATACACACTACAGCGGTAATGGTACAGCAGTGGATCCATTTCCATAACCATTGTTGAAACCACCTTACAGTGGTTTTGACAATGGTTATAAACGCCTCCTGTAGCGTTACAGGTGTAAGCGCAGAACCATTACTGTACCAGTTTGGGCCCCTGTAACGTTACAGAAGGTGGATCCAGTGTAGTGTGGACAGGGGCTCAAGTAATTTGCATGTGTGTTGTAAGGCACAAGAAAAGCTGTGGGCAAATGTTGAATGCCCTGAGAATCTGTTGTATGTGATCGTGTAACTAAAGTACAGTGATGTTTGTTGTGTTGTGAACATGTTGATAGTGTTCACAATGACAGTAAAGTTAATAATTACATAAAAGGAAATATAGTTTACACTTTGTGGGGATGGAGATATCTATGTGTTGTTTGGACAAACCAATTTACAATATTGGTTGATTGGTACTGCATATTAGCAATGTCTAAATTGTTATATCTTCAGTGTGTGCAACAAGGGATTTTCTGTACATGTGAGAGTTCTAATCCTGTCTTACTGTTTGTGGTTCATGGAATGGGGCAGAACTGTGTTTGTTCACACAATATTGGAATGGAACATATTTTTCTGTGTGCGATAGTACTTAGAGTTTACAAAAGGGTACATTTCAATTATAGAATGGCAAGAAAGTATGCTGGTCTCTAATTGGTCAGTCTGGGACTGGAACCATGATGTTATTCCAGTACAATATCATGGGTCTACTCTCAGTATATCATCACTGTATTGATTTGTTGCAACTATGGACACCACTTTTACTACGTATTCCCTTGGACTATGCAACACTTCACAAACAAACAAACAGTGCCTTACTGAAAATCCACTAAAACACATTTTTAAGTATTTTTTTATTTTGCATAACAACAAGCCATTGTATAATAGCAATAATCTCCATGATGTGAGTGTCATGTTGGGATAACATGACACCTCAGGTAATGGACACAGTCAATATCTTTGACCTCGTGCCAAACCAGCTGAGGTGTGACATTATCCTGCATGATACACACCCTGTTGGGGTCATTGCTTAAATAACTTAAGGCTTGTATTGCAGTATTTTTATTGTGATTATGAAGCATTGTATTATTTTTATATATTTTTCTGCCTATTATATGGTATTTTATGTATCAGATTTCAACAGTCTAATAAACATTATTAAGCTGCAAGGAACATTGTAGTATTGTCTATAAATGTCTGGTGGTACTCACATTCTGAAGACACAATTATAACATCATCATCCTCTGGATGTTCTTGCTGAACCTCTGCCCTCTCCTCTGTGGGGACCGGGACTGGTGCAGCTGGTGTTTCCTCAGCTGTCCTTCAATGACTGATAAATTGAAGAGTTAGAAAAATGTAAAAAAACAAATAATAATGCTGTGATGCACTGCTGCATGTAGCTTACTCCTATTAATATTTCACTGGGTATGGCACTTGTTTTACCATTACAGGTAGGGTCAGTTAACATTAGGACACATTTACACATAGTAATAATCTGCCACCAATGCTGTCTCTTATCATGTGCTCAGAGTACATAAGTGGAAGTATGGCTCTAAGACTACTTTTCTTATGTCTGGGTAACATCAGGAGCATTATGCCACACTGTACAGTGGTATACATTGTGCCTCATGTTACCTGTTGATAACTAGATACTCATCATGGTTGTTAATATTTGGGAGTAATTGTCTGTTCATATCAACTAGTATCTACAACAGGAAATGCATATGCAGTACTGAACTGAGATAATGTCACGTTAGCTCACTGTTAATGATGTCACTGCAGGGCTCTGTTCATAAAGGAACAGTATTTGGTTATGCTGGGGTAACATCAGGGGCATTAACACACAGTAAACAGTGCTGAAAATGCTGTCTGATATTATCCAATCATAACTACATAAGTGAGGCAAGGCGCACAAGACTATTTTGTTATGTCGGGGTAACATCAGGAGGCATTAACACACAGTAAAGGGTGATGTAAATGCTGTCTCATGTTATATGGTCAGAACCACATAGTCATCTTGGTTGTCAATGTGTGAAAGCACTTGTCCCGTCCATGTCAATCAATGTCCAAAACAGCATATACAAATGCAGTGCTCAATTGTTTATGACATGTCTCAGCTGTCTGTTCATAATACTATGGTGAGACAGTATTTGGTTATGGCAGGGTAAGATCAGGAGGCATTAACACACACAAGGGTGGTGAAAATGCTGTCTGATATTATTTAGTCATAACAACATCACATAGTATAATGGGCATCAAGATTATATGGTTATGTTAGGTAACAGCAGGCACTATGATACACTGTAGGGTGGTGTGAATGCTGTCTGATGTTCTCCAGTGCTAACCACATAGTTAGCTTGTGTGTTAATGTAGCAAAGGACTTGGCTGATCATGTCAACCACTGTCCCACAAGGATATGCATATATAGTTCTGAAATATTTATGCTGTTAATGTAGGCATTTGGTCATAATACTAAACTGATACACTGTTTCATTATGCCAGGGTAACATCAAGAGGCATTAAGAGATATGAATGGTGGTGAAAATGCTAACTGATGTTATATGGTCATAAGTACATAAGTGGGAGCTTGGTGCCCAAGACTATTTGGTTATGTTGGTGTAACATCAGGATGCATTACCACATACTAAAGGTGGTGTAAATGCTGTCTCATGTTATCCACTCCATAACCACATACTTATCTTTCTTATCAATGTGGAAACAGTTGTCTCTTCATGTCTACCAGTGCCCACAACAGCATACACATATGCAGTATTCAACTGTTAATGACATCACTGCAGGGCTCTGTTCATAAAGAAACAGTATTTGGTTATGATAGGAAACATCAGAGGGCATTAACACACAGTAAACTGTGCTGAAAGTGCCATCTGATATTATCCAGTCATAACTACATAAGTGGGAGCATGGTGCCCAAGACTATTTTGTTATGTCAGGGTGACATCAGGAGGCATTAACACACGTTAAAGGGTGGTGTAAACACTGTCTCATGTTATACAGTCAGAACCACATAATCATCTTGGTTGTCAATGTGTGAAAGCAGTTGTCTCCCCATGTCAAGCAATGCCCACAACAGCATATACAAATGCAATGCTCAATTGTTTATGATATCACTGCAGGCCTCTGTTAATAATACTATGGTGAGACAGTATTTGGTTAAGTCAGGAGTAAGATCAGGAGGCATTAACACACACAAAGGGTGGTGAAAATGCTGTCTGATATTATTCAATCATAACTACATAAGTTGGATAATGGGGCACAAGATTATATGGTTATGTCGGGTAACAGCAGCAGGCATTACGATTATACTGTGGGGTGGTGTGAATGCTGTCTGATGTTATTCAGTGCTAACTACATACTGAAGTTGATTGCTTATGTGGATCATCACTGTCTGATAATGTGAATTGATAATCACAACACCAACCGTGGTGCAATACTGAATAGTTACTGAAATCACTGCAGATCTCTGTTCATAATGAAATTGTGAAAGGCTGTTTGTCAATGGTGGTGTAACACCAGGAAACATTAACACAGACTAAAGCCTCATTCGATGTGTCTCATATTATTTGTTAATAATCATTAAATTCAAGACATGTGCTGCACCAATTTATACCTTACAGTGAAACACAACAGAAACAGAACTAGTCAGATAGTTCTTATTGTTCTTTGAACCATGGTATACTTATGAGGGTAGTTTGTGGTGCAATTTTCAAGTGGATATTCATGTGGTATTTTTCTCAAGATTCATGTCAGTACTTATGGTGAAGGATTCTCTCTCCAAAGCTTGGCTTTCCTGCCTGAAGCCACAGCTGTTATGTTGCCTGTTACCAGCCTCAGTCCTTCTCTAGCACCTTCCCTGCTTTCCTCATTTTGAAGAATCTCTGCTGAAGCATCTTCCACTTCCTCCTACATTTGCATTACTTCTGGTTACTTAGGCTTTTCTCATGATGCAAATATCTGGCCATGCCCTTCCACATTTCTTCTTGAGGCATGTTTGTAGCTCTCATCACGATCCGTGGATCTCCTTTCTTTTGTTATAGCCTCCAGCAACACAGGCAGCTGCTCAATACTCCAGTATTTGGTCATTTCTGTGTTGTTAAAAATAAATAAGTATGCTTATTAGATAGCTATGTGTATATCCACAGTGACCCACAGAATCATAATGACAAATGATGTAGCTTTAACAAGTGGTGATGGTGTGTTCCTTAAGCAATATGGCATGACAAGGTGGGTGTTATCGTGTAATAACATCACTCCCTGGGGTGGAGTTGAAGCGAGGCAAAGCCAAGTGCTTCCACCACCCCAAGAGTGACGTTATTACACAATAACACACTCTTGAGTGCCTTATTGCAATTATACAATGGCCTCGATATTATACAAAACAAAAACAAAAAGGTTTTTAATAGATTTTTAGTGAGGCAGTATATCTTTGTTTCTGAAAACAAAATCCATATAATCCTCAAAAATCAACACAGTGATGTTATTGTGCATTATACAATGGCAAGAAAAATCCTGGACTCTGATTGGTCAGTCTGGGCTGGACCGTGATGTTATCCAGTACAACATCACGGGTAGTTTCAGCCTCACTGTGAACCTGCAGATGAGCATTTTATTGAGCTTTTGATTGATTGTTTCATCTTCTCTTAAAAAAACAAAAATATTTTTCCACACAAAAACATCTTTAAAAGTATTTTTTTTATTCTGTGTAACAACGAGTCATTGTATAATTAATAATGCCCTCCAGGGTGTCTGTTGTTTGGGATAACGTCACTCCTCAGACATTGGATGAACTTGGCCTGTGGCCTCGTGCCCAACCACCTGAGGCATGACATTATCCCAGCACACACACACCCTGTTGGGCATTATTGCTTAATATCATCACTGTCTCAGGCACACACTGACCAATCAGAGTCCATGAAATTTTCTTGCCATTGTATAATGATGATTTAACACTGTGAAGAGGTTCCACTTAATTCACTATGCTGATTGATGAGCTATTTTATGAAGCTGTGATTATATTGAGGTACACTGTCACTGCTTGAAAAAACATCACCTAATAGCATTGTGATTTGCAGCTGTGAAGACTTGTACAGTAGAACATTATTCACATTTTACAGCAATGGGACCAATGGAATGATCACAATAAGCATCTCCACTGTCTGTGTCATTTGTGGGGGTTGTATGGCTACTGAGATTTTTAAACTTGCTCATGACGTGGGTATGCCATGCTAAATGTAGTAAGTTCAGCAATTATTCACTCCTCTTCTGCTAAATTGTTTAATTATACAATGGGCTAAATGCAACAGCCCAATCCCACAACCTGGTTGGTTGGCTGGCACCTTTTCGCCATGATAAATCAGCCAGTGTACCCACAGGAAAAGGTGCCAGCCACCAGTCGGCCGCACAAGAACCTCCTCTGAAATCAGTATGTGACAAAGCCAGAACCACAAAAGATGGCGGCGATTGCCGCGGCTAGACAAACACACCCTCCAACTAACAGGCACACACAGCACTCCTACACAAACAAAATGGCGGCCACAGTTTTCAACAAATAAAAGCACAACCACACTACCGGTTAGCAACAGCAGTTAGCTACATCCAAAATATATAATCCCTCATGAAAAAAAAAGATAACTCGAATAAAACTTCCAATACCCCAGTAACCTCGGAATTTACAGCTGACCTCCCCAAAAATGTCTTCACTTCCTGTCACACCAAACTGCAGAGAAATAACCACTACAGTATTGTATTTTGTCTTACATAAGCAACAGCAAAAAGGCAGCGTCCAGGTAAATATGACTCTTGTTTGTAAATGTCCATGGAAACAGCATTGTGCTGTCTCTCTCTGATGTACACCGCACTGAACAATGGCACAGTGGGATGCTCCACTATATTATACATAGCAACAAGGAACTATTTTTGTACCTCAACAAAACAAATCATGTAAAACCACAAAAAATAATTTATTCTTTACCTTTTAGTTAATTGATACAAAATATTGTATAATAGCAATATAGCCCTCCTGGGAGTGGGTATACTGGTGGACTTACCATGCCTGATGTGGTTAAGTCACTCGGCTTCACCTCACGCACGATCCACAACAGCCTTGGTAAATCCACCAGTAGACCCACACCCTGGGGTATATTGCTTATAACTTAGACCATGCTGTGCATGGTTGCTTAAATGCCATCCATACAACTACATGTGTGATTGACAAGCTACTGTCTTAAGTCATGGTGATTCACACACAACTTGTGTATTTACTGTGCACTCACCCCCACCCCACCCACACAGACATTCACACAATAGTAACTATTGGTTTATAGAATTACTTATACTTTTGATTCTGTAAATCATTCTATTTTTGACAATTACAGGTGGCTCTTAAAGAGCCATTTGGTTGATTGCGACCCTTAAACACACTTTCCTTCAGACTACAGAGTGAATGCCATGTAGAAGGTCTCCCAAAATAGGCAACTACCAGTGTCTGAGAAGTGCACGGCCGTCTCTTGGGTACAGCCAATCTTTAAAATATTTAATTTTAGGGTGACAAGTTGTGTGCATACCCAGATCGCATAGAAATGCAGAAATGTGAACATTTACTTTTTTTTTGCCCTGTTGAGCAGATACATAGGCTGATCTGCACACCAGACCATGTGCTCTGTAATATCAGAATATATGATTTTACAGGTCGGTAACGTCTCTGTAAGAAAAGCTAGATCCAATTTAACTTCAGCCACTAGATCTATCCACCTTTGTAACCCAAATCATTTCCTCCAGATGGATGAGCAGTATGTCTGTGCAGAGTGGTTGTTCAGAAGGTCTTGCATAGTGGGAATGAACTGCTCCCATCTCATCCCTCCTCTGCCAAACCAGTAAACCTTGCAGTTCGGTAGATTCAAGCCACTGCCAAAGTGACTTCTCTTATCATATTGACCACCTCAATGAATTAAACTGCTCCCTACCATCCACACCGTGACTCTGAAGTTTTCTGCCATGATCTAAGTTTGTTTAAAAACTGAGTGACAGAGAGTTCAATAAGACAGTCTATGTCTGCTACTGGCTAGTGCTAAGTGAACAACTGTGCCAGCAAATGGCTTAAACATTTTTCTTTTCTGCCTTGCAGAGATAGCAACACTACTCCGTAAATAGTTATTGGCTGTTGGCAGTTCTATGGTGTCAATGAAAAAATAACACTTCTTTGGTGGTAGAGTAAATTTTCCTATTGGCTGCAGCACAGAGTAAACAAAGTTTTGTTTTGGTGGGAATTTATGTCTCTCTGATTAGACACTTTGAAAGAACACAGCACAAGAAGCATTCTGATTTACTGCTAGCCAGGTTGATACACACGTGTTTGCTATGTGGGGAGTCCCTTCTGAACTGAAATGTGGTGGTGAATACTGTCTCAAGGTCATTTTAAAACTGTTAGAATTAACAATGAAATCAATTATTTAACTAAGAGGAACTTACAGTATCAGAGACAGGAAGTTACTATCTACAAAATACAGCTATTTTCAAGACTGACACATTATCTGATATCTACTGTTTTTATATATATTTTAAAATCATGCACTTACTTCCACTTTTGGCTCTTGATGCTGTTTTAATAAAATAGTGTAATTTCCTTCTTCTTCTTCTTCTTGGCTTTTGGCACAGTTTGATTGGTGGCTTGATCTGTTTTCTGTGTTGCATATTTTACTTTAGAAAAATATATTTTTGCATGTGGGCTGTCAATATGGGAAAACTGTTGTCTAATTGGCTAGACTAGCTATAGGGTTGTTTTCCAAAATAAAACATGGCCGCTGTTAGTGGAGCAAGCTCATAAACTACTCTCATCTACTGGAATGAAATAATTAGAGTAATGTATGTGTGTTTCTAGCAGTATATTGCAGTTGTACTGCTTAAGTACCTCATTTTGAACCATTTTGTGGTTACTGGCATTTCTAGAGATGGTGAGCACTTCCTGGTTGCAAAGCATCATGGGAGACAAAGGTAGAAGGTCACAAAAGCTCAACAACAAAATATGTGTGCGACAACTTTTTTTTATCGCGGTCATATGCCTATTCTTTACTATTTAAAGTTCGAAAACATTCACACTAACAATTTGTTTGTGTGCTAACATGCCATGTCCCATTGTGAATCACTCATGTAGCTTGAAAACATTCATGACAACTTTTTGGATCACCAAAACTTCATGTTTTTAATGGGATGATTCATGTACCTCAATAACTTTTGTGGTCAGCACTTCTAAAGTGAGATAAGAATATATAATAACTGGTGACCCCAATATAGGCCTTTTTGAGCAGTGTAAAAGTTATATCAATCTGCTGTTGATATGAAAAGCCAAAGCAAAACCACACAAAGTCATGCAGAGGCATGCAAGTCATGCAAACTGTGCAACCAAATGCTCGAACTGCACAACAACCCAGTAATTGTGAAAATAAAGGATAGTCAAGTATTTTTTAATGGATATTTTTAAACACCTTGATTGTCTGATGACTGTATAAACCAATGGAGCTTCACTCTTGAGGTTTATAAGTCATCACACACCTTGGTGTGTAACAAAATCCATAACATACACTTGTCTATCTATTATTCTCTATGTATCACAAAACCAGTCAGTCTTGTAGTTGAAAAGGTCATTGATAATATTTTTTGACTGTGAAAATATGACAAATGTTAATAGCAGTATAGCATGTTGCATTAAAAGTTTTTAATGGCAAGATGGGTTTGAAAAGTGTCATGCTCTGAATGGTTGATATGAGCAGCTCTCTGGTACTGTGCATTCAGTGTCTGTGTCCTCTGTAGTGCTGATACAGTCTCTGCCATTGTTTTGTTTTTCTGGTGTTTTTATGCAAAAAGGATAGTAAGTGTGGCCGTGAGTGTTAGGAATGTGTGGGGAATGAAAAAGAAACATCACTTTATAACTGACTTTTCAAAAGATTGATATCACTTTCAATAATGAAAGGCATCTGGCACATATTATCAGACAGTTCAAGACTGAGGCAGCAGTGTAGAAAGGCTGTTTTACATAAAACTGTTTTTTTTCTTTTGGTTCTTTATGAAATAGTTATTTGATTTCTTTGTAATATTTGATTCTATTTTATACAAAATAAATTGCTAATAAACACTTTCTAAGCACAGTAATACCCTGTTGGTTGGGTGGTATAGTGCAATACTGAACCTAACTGGAGCAATAAGGCTTTATGCCTGCATCACCATGCACCATTATGTCCCTGGGTGGCATGGCATAGGATAATACCGCACAACCTCTTCTACAGTATTGTTCACAAAACAGTTTTTTACTGTGATAATTTGACTTCTTCATGGTTGAAATTATCATGGAAAAGGAAGATACAGTTTCATAGAAGCCAACCAACAAAATTTGTGTGCGACAAGATAATGTACTTTTTTTGAGTGAGAAAGGAGTCTAAATTTTTTGAACAGATATCCCCTCCCCATCAACGATATGTATTTTATTAGGGCCAACACATAACATTGTGAAACTTTGCTGGCAACATTTATTAACGTAAGCAACATTACACATCTGAATAGTGCTGCTTCATGAAAAACAAGAAATTGAATGTAAATGACTTCCACAACAGTGAAATTGTTCAAATAAAACTACTACTAAGTAAGGGCTATTGTTGTGTTGTGTTGACTTGTCTTTTTAATATGACAGTACAATAGTGCTGTTGTTATGGGCTGTTAAGTTACTTGACTTTTCGATACTTTTTGCTCAGTTTTTGTTTTGTTTTTTGTTTTTGTTTTGATGCTAGAACAAATATGGATGTGTTATATCTTACTTTACAAGTTAGGCCACACACTGTTACATTGTTTAATGCGATTTCTTATCTGAGTTTGTTGTGACATTGTTATGCTGACAGCTTACTGATTCTAATTTCTTCTTTTGTTTTATAGATGTGTGATGCTGTATCATTTGATTGCCTGACAACTGTGAATTCTCTGATTAGAAAATGCCAACTAAGCATAGACAGAAAACTAAACATTGAAGGGCTAAGTATGATGCCTATGTTTAATCAGTGAAGAGTATTGATGGCAGAAAACATATTACTAAGAAAGTTAAGGAGAGTAGGAAGTCTATTGCCAGGAAAAGGTTGCATGCTAATAATAACATGTCTGAGTCACTTTCTTTGACAGATACCGATGTACTGAACTTAGATAATACATGTAATGCTGGCATGCCACAGCATAGCAGATGTATGCCGCTGACAATGCTTGTATTGCAAGATGGAAACAAAAGAAAACTTTGCTACTTGTGCCATCAAAGCAAGTTGACATTTTTCAGAAAACTAGATTCCAAGGCTAAGGTTGATTGGATAATTTCTACCATTATGAGACATCAAGGCAAAAGACTCAAGAGTAAATTGCCTTTGATGAAGCTATGACTTAGAGTTCGTGAGATTTTTAAATATGGCACTTGCTGTTCTTTCATGTTTGTGGAAAAAATTATGAGAGACTGAACATTTCACTGGAACAGCGCAGTCCATTCATGGCTGACTACAGAATGTTGAGGTCTGAACAGAGACAACATTTGTGATATCTTTCAAGGTATATGGCAACATAATAAGCACTCAAAGGCTTTCTTTTGGTAGAAGTTATATAAGCCAGTTTCTAAGAAGCTAGTTATCTCTGTTGACGAGGCTAGTAAGGCTTGCAATGTGTTACATGTGACACATGCAGAAGTAACAACTGTCTGAGATGATAAGACTAGCTCAGAAATTGGTGCCGTGAGCAGAACATCAACATCATGGACATGTGATAGCAGTTGTAATCTGCACCAATTGTCATTTGATGCTATTGCACATTTTGTGTCAAGTTTGTTGCAAGTAAGAATAAAGAGTGATGCAACTTATTACATAAGATTGATCTCTGGAATTCACAAGCATAAAGGGTTGTTGGGACATTCTTTAGCTTGCTTAGACAGTGGTGTTTGCAACAGTGTGTTTCATCACATCGCATGATTGCTGTGCACAATCCTGCCATGCTCAGCTTTGTGTAAAATATACTAGGTTAGAAAAGCTGTTTCTCTATAAAACAGCTTGATGAGTCATTGTCAACAGGAGATATGGAGGCTGCAAGGCTTGTGATACAGGATGTGCAGAGTGGCAATAAACATTCGACACAGTCTCTGACAATACTTCTTCCACTATGTCAGTAGTCTCAGTCTCAGAATTGGAGATACTGAAAACATTCAGGAAACCAATAGCCAAGTTTAAGATGGCTAAGAGAGAGAAATTTGACTCTGTTTGTGTCTCATGTCACAGATTACTTTACAGGTTGCAGTCTGTACAGTTGATCTGGAAAAGATTAGATCTTTCAATGATATATGGGCTCTATTGTTGGCTTACTTATTGGTGAGGAGTGACTTTGACTTGGAACCAGTGGTGATAATGTGTCAGCAGTGTTTGCCAAAGGTCAAAATAACACTCTGCCAGCCAGATCTGTTTCAAACAATATGGCAGCAGATAACACACCAAGTGAGATTGCTGCATTGAATATGTTTGAGCGGATATTGATACAGACCATGAAACCATTTCAAACCATTCTGTGACTGAATACAAAGAGTCACAAGGTACCCCAAAAGAACTTGTGAAGTCTCTCAAAAGGGCAGTGATGTATTTACCTCTTCCTCTGAAAGAGAATGTGCAGACAATTTCAAAGGAAAACAATATGGTAATACTAGTGAAGGGTGTACCTACAAAGTCCAAGGTGATTTGGCAGGATGTTGTCAATTTTCAGAAAATGAAAGCGTGCTCTGTAGTATCTGAAGTGCAATAATCCTTTCTAGGCTGACCTTAATGTTCATGAACTGTTAGATGTGAGTGGCCAGTTTGGACTGGTAGCCACTGCAAAGCCAATGATTTGAGAAGGTTGATGTCACGACTCATGAAGATGTGTATAAACAGTACACAATTCACTATCTGCATGGTAGAGATCCCATTGGTGATAACATTGACTTGCATCAGATGCAACAGGTTGAAGGTAGCCCTGTCAGCATATGGGAGGAACAACTTGAAGCTTGATGCTTCCCAGATTTGTTCCCAAAAGGAACAGGAGGGCATCTGGGTCAGCATGAGGTTCGTGTTCCTGGTGCTGAATACTGAACATCAAGAGTGTTGAACAAGGATGTCAAATTTCATAGGAACATACAATACTTGTTCTACCTGTTGTGGGAGAGTGAGCTTAGTGTGCACTCTGCATCAATTGCTCATACACTTGATTGACTAACCCATTGTAAGGTATGACAGAAGCTGAGTTTCTGCACTGCCTGGCAGAAAAGGACAAAACACTGCAGGTGATTGACATCTTTGTTGTCAAACCTTCATGGCACAAAAGAATACTGGTATCATAGGCACTCAAAGGTTATAACCATGCTGCGTGAATATGGTGCAGCTACTTGGTTTGTAACTCTGAGCTGTGCAGAGTACAGTTGGGATGAGTTGATTATTTATTTATTTATTTACATCTTTGATTTCTGGGTAGGTGCACTGGTCCGAGGGACCATTTGCAGGCATGACCCAGGCCATAAAAGATGGCATAGTTAACAACAATTTAAATCACAAGGCACAAGAATGTTACAGGTTAAACAGAGGTCAAGAACATTTTTTCATACAGGGAATAATAAAAACAGGAACAAATGGTGAAAATCATGGTGCAATAGGTGAGACAATAAGAGGGTACAAACAAACCTTGCCATTCCCCTGATTCACCACCTTTGAAAGTCACATCTAGACGGAGAGAATAGAGAGGAGAGAACAGGAGCCAGAAACAAGCTTGGGGAGAGCAGCTAAAAAACTTGGAGGAGTCAGGTTAGTGCAGGATAGAGATTGTTAGGTGTGAGGGGTCTACACCTTAGGCAGGAGCAATTTGCTCTTTCCACAAGCCAGGATTTGTAGAGATTTGAAAGCTGAATGGGTGTTAGAGGAGGGAGGGAGGGAGCAGGGATCCCATTCCACAGTGTGGGGCAGTAATGGATAGTGCTTTCCCTCCCATACCAGTGGACACCCTCAGTACAAGTAGGGGAGAGATGGTAGAGGAGCAGAGATGCCTAGGTAGAGTTCTGACGTTGAGTAGGGGGAGGAGAGGGACACATCGCTGCTTCTGATGGTACTATCCGCAATACAAACATGGGTAAAATCAAAGCAGCCTTGGAGTGGTAACCAGCCAAGAGAACTGTAGAGGTTACATTGGTGAGTTGAGAAAGATGCCATGAGCGTAAAACAGCAGGCACTGTTGTAAGTCGATGTGAGCCTGGTTCTGAGGGCCGAGGATGTCTGAGAGTAGATGGGACAGCAGTAGTCAAAGACAGGAAGTAGGTTAACCTTCACAATTGCTATTTGAGCCTCTAGGGTAAGGAGGTGGCATAGATGGTAGCAGCCCGAATTTTTGATTGACCTTGCAAACCACGGTGTTGATGTGGTCTGTGAAGGTTAGTGATGGATCAAGTGTCACCCCAGATATTTGAATGAGGTAACACCTTCAAGAATCAGACCATCAGGGATAGTATTTGGAGGAGGAGCCTGAACTATGAAATTTTGTGAGGTGCGGTTTGAATGCGAATAGCATAGCTTGGTCTTTTCCATTTACCACTAACAGGTTTGCTGTGAACCAGCTAAAAGCACTGCCATAGTTCTGGGTAAGGGACTTATTGTCGTGGTAAATGACAATGTCATCTGCATACAGAAGCAATTTACAATTTAGGCTATCGGCTGGGAGTGAATTAATGAAGATGGAAAAGCAGTGGTCCCAGGATGGAACCCTGGGGGATGCCAGTTGAGACAGGGCGAGTCAGAGAGATGGCAGAACCAATGCATGGATTGTAGCAGCCCAAGAGGTAGCTCTTAAACCAATTTGTTGTCTGGGTGGAGCAGCTGAGGAGGTGTAGCTTGGACAGGAGGAGTGCACAGTTTACCATGTCGAAGGCCTTTGTAAGATCCACAAAGACAGCCCCAGTAGCATGCCCACGATCCATGCTAGTAAGGACATGGTCAGTAAAGAGTGCCAGAACAGAGGTGGTGCAGTGAGATTTGTGAAAGCCATGCTGTTGGCTACACATAAGATTGTATTTATTTATGTGTTCCAACAATTGGCACTGGACAATTTTTTCAAGAAGTTTGCTTTTGATTGACCTGTTGATGTAGGCCAACTCTGTTGTTGATGGCATATCATCAATGACACTAGTGAGATGTGCTCACTTGATCCAGTTTCAGTGTCACATTATTTTCACCATCACTTCCATGAGATTCTGACATTTGTTTTGTCTAAAGAAAATCTTGGGTTAGTTGAACACTACTTTTTGGGGATGGAATATCAGCACGAGGTGCACCACACATTCATATGTTGTTGTGGATCAAAGATGCTCTTTATATTGGTGAGAATGAGTCAGCTGAAGTGCTGAAGTTCATTGAGCGTTATGTGACTTGTCACATCCCTGATAAGTGCGATAGCCCAACACTATGAAGCTAGTGCAAAATTTCAGCTACATCTTTGTGGAAAGTATTGTCATGACCAATGAAGAGTCACAATCAGTGGTACACCAGGTATTGATTTGGCTTCCCGAGATGTGTCTGCCAGCAAGGATGCATGAATGACTTGTTTTCAGCCATGCATCCCCATCTCAAGGCAAAGTCCACAAAGAGGGTCTATGAGTTACCCAGACAGGAGAATGAGGTGTTTATTAATGATTACAATCCTACTCTTCTCCTGATGTGAAGGCAAACATTGATGTGCAGTTTGTTGCAGATAACTCTCTGTATCTTGTGTGGTACATCGTACATCACAAAACATGAGCAGACAAGTTTGCTTGAGCTTTGGGAAGATATTGCAGCATTTAACCAATCATTGAGTTCACAACTCTGGTCATTGGGATTGAAGACACTGTCTCACAGGCAATGCAGAGCATATGAGACCAGTGATCATTTGATTGGACACATTTGCATGGCAAGTCTGATGCTGTTCGTTTTCTTGTGAACTACAAAGAGAAATGAAAGCGTGTCTTGAAGTCTCATGATGAGATTAAGGAACTGGCTGTGAACTGGCCTTCTTCAAAAATATTTTGAAGAATAACCTGATTGACACCTGCTACCCAAATTGGGCAGATGCAATGGATGACATGTGGCTGTACCATGTGGCTCAGTGGTACTACTACAAGACAGATGTTTCACCTGATGAGACTCGAGGCATTTATAAAGTCGAGGCTTTGATGGGTGCCTTGTTAAAAGGAAGAAAGCATTGCTCATTGACCACTGCAAATTGCGTCTCCCTACCACTGACAGCAAGAAGCATTACTACTTTGCTCTAATGTTTCTGTTTAAGCCATGGAGGGATGAGATCATGCTGAAATGAGACTGTGACACATATGAAGAACAGTTCTACCTCACGTATGATACCTTTAAGAGTCACCAATCTGAAAAATATATTAGTAAGCTAGAATTAGAGAAGAAGCAGATGGAGCAAGCTAAGAAACAGCTTGAGAAAGATACCCAGGAAATTCTCAGGAAAAATGGATCCTGAGGGAGAGGGTATTCTAAGTGCTCCTCTGCCAGTGAATGATCCTGTGGTTCTCATGAGTGAAGTTGAAAGTGCTATGCAGTATTCTTCTCATGTTACAGATGACCCAAGTGTACTGCTTGATCAGCTAAATATGCAGCAATATGCAGCCTATGATGCTGTCAGTGAATCGGTCAGACATGGCATCCTTCATGAGAGGAAACAATGCACATGTACAAAGTATGAGCCTCTGCTACTCTTTGTCAGCAGTTCTACTGGGACAGGGAACAGTTTGTTATTGAAGCTATCACAGCCGAGATATGGAGACATGCAGGAGAAATGATGTCTGTGGCTGTGACTGCTCCAACTGGTTTGGCAGGATACAACATTGGTGGTGCGACTCTACACAGGTTATTCATGT
Source organism: Neoceratodus forsteri (assembly GCA_016271365.2). Taxonomy (NCBI): domain Eukaryota; kingdom Metazoa; phylum Chordata; order Ceratodontiformes; family Ceratodontidae; genus Neoceratodus; species Neoceratodus forsteri. The sequence goes on along the minus strand of CM028134.1, from coordinate 576,594,271 downwards.
TACCTGTAGAGCATGGAAAAAAAGAGTACCGTAAACTTTTCCATGAAGTGGCATCTGAGCTGTGCCCAATGTTTGTAATGATGAAACTACTCATCATTGATGAGATTAGTATGGTATTAAATGTCATGCTGGCATGTATAAATCTTCATCTCCAAGAGATACTCAGGAGTGATGATGGTCAGCCATTTGGTGGTAAGAATGTTGTTGTGTTTGGTGACCTCCCACGACTGGCACCTGTGAATGGAAGCATGTCTTCACAGCATTGACTGTGAAGGAAGCAAAAACTATTGGGTGCATTGAGGCATACATCTTTGGAGCTGTTTACTTACATTGAGCTGTATGAAAATATGCAACAGAGCCCTGATCTTGGGTACAAGATACTTTTGGATCAGGCTCGAATTGAGTCATTGTCAGACCATAATGTCTCTCTGTTGAGGACATGATGTATCAGCACAGAGTGCAAATCCCTCACAGCAGCATGTGATGTCTTTACCAGTGTGTACTCAGAATCTGCTTGAATCATGTGTCTTATGCCTCGATTGAAACAGCGTGCTCAGATTCAACAGCGTAATGTTGCAGAGACAGGGGCAAGAAATCATTACTCTGCATGCTATTGACACTGTTGATGGTGCAGTCTTGAACCAGAATCTAGTAGCAAAGCTGACAGAACGATTGTCTGAGTTAAAGTGAGATGTGTCTCATACAGCGGGGTTAGAAGCAGTTCTAACTGTGTGCATGAATGCACATATCATGCTACATCATAACCTTCATGTAGAACAGGGCATGGTGAATGTTGCAATAGGACATATAGCTGACTTTCAGTTCAATGTCCAAAAGACACTTGTGGTCAAGTTTGACAACATTGAGCAATGCTTGCCCATTTCTAGGACTACTGTTAAATTTCAGTTTGTGAAAGACATATATGTGATGAGGAAACAATTTCCTGTCTGTGTTGCATATGCTGTGCTCATCCTCAAGTCACAAGGCCTCAGTTTGAACTCAGTAATGGTCGACATAGGCACTGGTATCTTCAAAGATGGCATGAGCTATGTTGCACTTTCACAGATGCGTACTTTGCCTAGGATGCGTATCATCAGTATGGCATCACACAAGATTCGTGCTGACAGACAATGTTTTGCTGAGCACAATAGACTGCGTACGTTTACCAGCCACAATTGCGTTTCATACCACTACCTATGGATGGGTCACAGTGTGATGCTACAGTGTCATCTTGTAGCATTAAAAGAGGTACCAGACAGACAGACCAATATTGCATGTAGACAGCACAAAAGGCGCTTCTAAATGTCAACAACAAAGTACCTCCCACCAAGTAAGAAGGTGCTTGGCATGGCTGCTGTTCCCACTTTTGACAACATCACTGGAGTTAACTGTCATGCTAACTCTGCAGTTCAAGCATTTCTCCATATGTCTCACTTTGTGAGCACTGTCAGATCTTCCTATGACACACCACTGTCTCCGTCACTAAAGGAGGTTATCAGCGACAGTGATAAGCATGACAATAGGATACAGACTCTGACACCCTTATGCATTGTCTTGGGAGGATATGAAGGTCATCAAGCATTCTCCAACAACATTAATCAAGATGTGACCGAGTTTATGATGGCAATCATAAGCAGTTTGGAATCAGATAACATTCCAATTCGGCAGACTTTACTATTCGTATGTCACAAAGTACAGTTGCTTGTCTTGTCGACATTCACAAAAGGAAGTCACAGAAAACATGCTGTGGATTTCACTGTATGTTCCACAGGCTCATTCTGTTAAATTCAGACAATGGCTCAGGAATGCAGAGTGTGGCTGGAGGTGTAGCGGTGTAGAGGAGAGTGTGTTCAGTCCATACTACTTAGGACCTCTTCTTAGTATCTTCTTTTAGTCTTGCAAAGGTTTGATGCACATGAACTATGAGTTGACACACCAATCACAAATTTTGTAGCTGGAAGAGTACAATACATGTGAGCACATTTTGATATCCAGGCTATATATTCCACCATGGACTGTCTCTATATTCAGGCCATTATGTTACATGGCTTAGGTACAGCTATGGCTGAATGGAATGCAATGACTGCATAAACGCACCATGAGAGATTGCCTCTCAACCTAAAAAGCGCTTATGTCCTGGTTCTTAAGAATTACAATGAGCTTCACGTGGCAGAAGAATAGTGTATAGTAATATTCTTACCTCTGTTTCTTACACTGTTGCAGTCAATAGACTGCTACATGCAACTTTAGTGGACATGTGCAGCTACTTTCATATATGTTTATGAACATTTGCAGTCATTAGTATGTAGATGCGAGGTATTTATGATGCCAACAGTTAAAGTATGTGTTGTTGTGATCTTAGCATCATTGCAGGCTAAGCAGGCCTTAATCGTGTGGGCTGTCTGCTTTGTCACATTTCAGACAACTATTGCTTTCACTGTGGAGCACTCATATTACCTGTACATTGATATTGCAGTACCAGTCAATTGTGCTGTATGATGTGTTTATTTTGCATTGTTGCATCAAAGGGCAAAGTTTATAGACATTACTAAAATGTCTAAACAAATTTAAAAAATAGTGGAGAGAAGTCGTTAGTCATTATACACACTGGAGTGAATAACATTCTACATCAAAACATTTATAGCATTAAAGAGGAAATTGTGGGGATTAACAACTTATTGACAGACATTGGGTGCCAAATATGTTTCTCAGAGATACTTCCAGTTCCAAAGGCCGATCAGCACACTAATGACAAAATTAAATATTTAAACAACTGGTTATGTGCTTGGTGTCTTAAACAAAACACAGTGGGTGAGATATTCAGACTACGCCAGGCTGTGGTGCAAGCCTGGAAGCAGCACAACTGGGATGTGCCAGGGCGCTGACAGGGTAATATTCAACATCGTCTGTGGCCACCCGCATTGTGCTTGGTGTGCAGCACCGCACCAGTGCAAGTGGCCAGAGAGGGACAGGGGGATGCGCTGCTCAAGTGCCATTGCGCTAGGCATATCAAATCCACAATATTCAAAGATGCACATGCAAATGGGGCCATAATGCATGCAAAGGTGTAAATGGGGCCATTTGCATGTCATTTCCTCATTGCATGCAGATAGCGCCCATCCCCATCGACTTGCACCTGGCGCCCGCCAGGCCTGCAGCCATCGAGGACCAACACCCCTGCACAAGCGGCAAAGTGCTCCACAGCCCAATCACGGGCATAAGTACATAAATAATAAACTCCTATATCCTGGTGGTCCAGTGGACCGCTTTCCTTGTGTCGAGGGCAGTTGTCTAAAAAGATTAGATCCCATCCTGGGGTCCAGCGGTACCCCTCCCCACCCTCCCACTGAATCCAGCCACCCCGCTCCTCCCAGGTCACCAGCGGGTGGTAGCTCTCAACCACCAAGCCGCCCAGCTGCTCACCGACTGATCATCGAAAGTACAGTTTCCATGCCCATTGGTCCACAGCATGGGCCAATGGGTGTGCAGACCGCACCATACTACACAGTCCAGATATGATGAATGAATCCAATGAATCAACCAGGGATGAGATCTAATCTTTTTAGACATCTGCCCATGATCGGGCTGTGAGCTGTCCACTGGACCACCAGGGATATAGGAGTTTCTTATTTCTATACTGTAGCTCACAATCAGGGTGTGAGTGGTCACTGAACCACCAGGGATATAGGACTGTTTAATTTCCTACTTCTGCCTGCCATCGGGCATGGGGGCACTTCCTGATGGAGGTGCCGCCAGAACTCGGGTGACCACCCACAGCTGGCAGCTGCTGTGTTGTGCCCTGTACAACTGTATGCTGCACATGTAGGGATTGTGCCTGCATGGGCTCTGCACATTCTGGGCTGAATATCGGGATGTGTATGGTATGCATGGGCACACCCCACTTCTTGCGCAGCATACATTACTGATGCGCCCCAGTGCATCGAGTTTGTGCCAATGCACTTTCCCTTTTGAATATCGCTACCAGGGTATTATTGGTGCGATGGCACAACTATGTTGTGCCATGTGCAACCCTTCTGAATATCCCACCCAGTGTGTATAACTCACTGGGAAGAGTTTGTTAATAAAAGGGAATTAATATGCTGGGACGGTTTACATTCTAGTAAAAAGGTTCTAGACTTCTAGGGCAACATATAAATGAATACATAAACAATACTTTAAACTAAATGGGGGTTAGGAAACCAAACCCACTTACACAATCCATTGTAATTATTGTATCCTCAACTATAACTGTCCTTAGTATACACACTACTGGTGTAAATTATAATGAAACAATATATACCCAAAACACTGTCCCAAACACACTCAGTACTGATTTGAAATTCATACTTGTCAATGCCAGAAGTCTAAGCAATAAAATGGATGAACTGAAATATATATTACATAAGGATAAAATTGATATTTGTGGAGTCACAGAAACCTGGTTCACTAATTCTGACTGGGGCATTGATATCCCTGGTTACAGCTGTTTCTAAAACCATGTAACATCTAAAAGTGGAGGAGTAGCACTGTACATAAGTCACAAATTGATCAGCTATGAAATAAAAATAGTGTATTTTCAGACACAGACTCTGAAATTATATGGGCAAAGGTAAAAGTGACAGATGTCTGACTATTGGATTGTGCTATCAGTCACCAAATCTGGATACCACTGGCAAGGATGCATTTATGAAAATAATTGAGGACATGGATGATTATGATGATTTAATATTAATGGTAGACTTCAATCTACCTAATATATGCTGGCAATCACTAATTGGGAAAAACACTTTGGACAATAGATTTATTGATGTTATATTGCAGCATGATCTTGAACAGTTAGTACTGGAACCCACCAGGAATAATAATGTTCTGAATCTTATTCTTACTAATATTAAAGACTCTGGGACTATACCTCAAGTTGTAAAGCCTCTTGGGGATAGTGACCACAGTATGGTTTTGTGGAATATTAAGTATTTCACTAACACCACTGTGATTTTACCAAAACTAGGAATTTCTATAAAGCAGATTATGTGACCTTTAAATAATATTTGTCCAGCTGGAATTGGGTGATAGAACTTAAACACCTTGAATGTGAGCAAATGTAGATAGCAATACAGAATAAAATTGACTATTATATTAATACCTGGGTCCCCAACCATATTAAATATAATAATAACAATAAAATAGTCCCACCGTGGTTAAGCACAAAATCAAGAGATTCATTAAAATAAAAAGGGCATTTAACAAATAAAAAAAAATCTGACTGTGGAGAAATGGCAAAAGTTTAAAGTAAAACAAATGTAAGAAAGCAATAAGATCTGCCAGAAAAACCTTAAAGTAAACCTAGCAACATTAACCAAAGATAATAAAAAAATTATAATTATGTAGGGTCATTAAAGGGTAACCAGCCTAACATTGAGTCTTTAATTAAGGATAATCAGCCTATTATTAATGAGCTAAGCATGGCAAATGAATGTAATCATTATGTTCTCAGTGTATGCAAACCTAAGGAAATTGCCTGTTTAGACAACTTAACTAATCAGGATGTAGATATACAGACTGCATATGATGAAGTTATTGCAGCCATAAAGCTACCAAAATAAACTCATCACCAGGACCTGATGGAATTCCTTCAAAATTTATCAAAGAACTAGCCATAGAATTATCAGGTATACTTACACTCCTATTTAATGCTTCTATCAATGAAGAGACAGCAATAACAGATTGGAAGCTGGCATCTATTGTACCAATTCATAAGGGTGGCAATAAACAAAATGTAGCCAACCATAGGCCCATCAGACTTACCTCCTGTTTAGAGTAAAATCAGGAAAGAATACTACAGCAGAAAATTGTTATGCATCTTAAAAATATGAGCATTATTGATATATCACAGTATGGTTTTACACAGGGGAGATAGTGTCAGTATAATTTAATTAACTTTTTTAGCCAATAAGTAGGCACTGGTAATAGCCTTCCCACTGATGTTATATTTCTTGACTATGAAAAGCCTTTGACACTGTCTCTCATGGAGTACTGGTTGAGGAACTGAATAGAATTGATCTCCATCCAAATGTTATTAAGTGGATTAACTCTTGGCTCAGTGATAGGAAGCAATGTGTGAGCATTAAAGGGCAAATGTCTGAATGGGGCTTGGTAAACAGTGGTGAGCGTCAGGGCTCCATCTTGGGTCCTATATTATTTAATATTCTAATATCCAGTATGCAAACAAAAATTTGGTCTGGTTACACAAATATGCTGATGACAGTAAGCTAGGATGTATTGTTAACGACATACACTCAGTAAAGGCATTACAGACTAATTTGGATAACTTGACTAAATGGTCAATTAATAATAAAATGACTTTTAACACTACCAAATGCAAAGTTATGCACTTAGGCAAAAATAATACATTAGCTAGTTATAAACTTAATAACATCATATTACAAATTGTCACTGCAGAAGGAGACGTGGGTATCACAATTACCAATGATTTAAATTCAACACTCACACAAATAATATAGTTAAAAAGTGCCTCAGCACAATAGTATGTATTCTTAAACACATAAAAAGTAGAGAACCAGAGGTCTTAATCCCATTATACACAAGTTTAGTAAGGTCTCATATAAATTTCTGTGCCCCTTTATGTGCTCTCTTTGGGAGGAAAAGTCACCGTAAAAAGGTACAAAGAAGAATTACTAGGAAGACTACCGGATTAAAGAACATAGAACATAGTAGGAGACTCCAGGCCTTAGGGTTATATTTATTTGAATACAGATCACTAAGGGGAGATCTGTGTCTGCATATAAGGGCCTTGCAAGATCCTGTACTGTGTGAAACTGTCTGCCTTGAAAAGTCTGTATCCAGCTGTAACGCTAGGTCCCATAAATTAAAATTAAAAGCTTGTGTTAATAAAATTACTAAAAGGGACAACTTTATAACCCAGTGATTACCATCCGTCTGGAATTCATTACCAACAGATGTAGTAGCAAGTGACAATCTAGAAGATTTCAAGTTTAAACTTGATCAGTACATGGGAGAAGAAAAATTCCTTTATCGCCATTAGGTGACAAGTTCTATTTGAGTGCGTCCTCAAACTTGTAAATACCTATGAACCTAAGAACCTATGAACCTATGTCACCTGGAATATGGTTTTATACCTGTGAGACCATTCGATGGCAATACTGTGCACTTTTCTAGATATTCACAAATGTGGCTACACTTTTGTTTACCAATGCTGTGTGGTCATATTGCAGAATATATGTGTCAAATCGGCCTTGTGATGCAAGATAAGACATTGTGCAACAAAGCTGACACTTTAGCTGTGTATGTCTTTGCACACATACTGTTGTGCAATGGTTTATCACCACAGTAGGGAAAATGCCTAACATTCTGTGTGAACTTCATGTGTCTCACTGGTGCCTGAATACTACCCACTTTAAGTTGTATACTTTCTGCCAATTGTGCTTACTTCTGTGAACAGTAGAATATAAATAGTAGTAAGATATAGATGTATACAGCAATACTGAATGTTAATATTGTTTATATGTTAAGATATTGTAAAACTTGAAAGCTTCATCTGTATATATGCAAAGTCTTAGAACTCTATTTTTAGAGTGACAACTGTAATATTAAAGTTTATAAGACTTTGTAAGGTTTCATAGTATTGTATACAACTGTGGTTTTCTGCTGTATGTACTTATAGATTAACAGTTGTTTAGTTTTTGTATAGGCAGTCTATGGGTCTTACATATTTAGATGTTTTACCGAGCTCTTAATTTGTTAAATACTTACTGTAGTTGCTAGCTAACAGTTTTATTATTATCTGAGTTCTCACTATTTCACTACTTAGATTTTCTTATTAAGATTTACTATGCAACAGTGTTACTTATAAGATTTATAATTTAAAATGTTGAATTTAATCCTTGTCTTAGTAATGTCAAAGTGATATGACTGTTTATTAATTCTTTATTATGTGTACTGAGTTATTAACTTTTGTTGTTTACAGACTAGTATTGTGAATCACACACTCTACTCATTATCAGTCTGAGGTATGTTCCTGATGATTTTCTGATCACCTTTCTTAAGAGGTCGGGTGAGGAATTTTCCAGATGCACATAGTGTTAAAATAGTTTAACATAGTACTGCACTACCTTAGCAATGTTATCATTTGCTGTTTTGGTGTCCATAGCTTTTTAACTGTTTAACTCATTTGGTTTTGCCCACCCCAGAAACATTGACTTGTTCAGTCTCATATGACTTTCTGTGATGTGATTTCCAGAGCAATTGTGTGAGACTGAGTGAGTTCTGCAATTTGGCTTTGTTTACAACGGAGTTGGCACTGAAAGATTAATGAAACAATTTTCTTAGCTTATTTTCTGTGTCTGTGGTGTTTCTTGAAACTGCATATGAATGTTATATGATTCACCTTGGAAAATATGTAAAAGCAATGTACTGACACTGTAAGTGCATGTGTAAGTGTCAAGAAGGTATACTTTGAGGTGGCAAACTAAGGCTTTATGTCTATTCAATGGCACATGTGTGAGGGTATGGTACATTGCCATTGTAGATGTTTATATTCTCACTGGGAAACATAATACTTTGGTAGCTCTGTATTTGTTAACTTTATTACAATGTCAAAAGGAAGGAAATTCTTTGCAAAAATGTCATTAATGCAACAGTTAGGGTTGTTACTACAGGCGACAAAAGCAAGGAAATTCGGCGTTAGAGTTTTCAACATACAACTTTGTAAACATACCACAACAGGCAGCCATCATCATGTTTCACCAGCTGAATCACTTTTGCTGCCATCCCTGTGTCTTGGTGTGTACACCACATCCTGTACAAGCATGTGAGATGGTCGCTGCATGAACTATATATGCCGTTGTGGGCAGTGGTTGACATGAAGAGACACGTGCTTTAACAGATTAACAACCAAGATGCCTATGTGGTTATGAGCAGATAACATGAGACAGCATTTACACTACCCTTTAGTGTGTGTTAATGCCTCCTGATGCTACTCCAACATAACCAAATAATCTTTACTTTATTATTCTGAACAGAGACCTAGAGTGATTCATAAATAGCTAAGTATTGCATATATGTATACAGTTTTGGCAGAAGTTGGCATGAAGAGTCACATGTTTATCATTCTGCACAGTTGACTGCCTTGGTGGGAGCATGGGACCCAAAGGTCCCATGCTACCACTTATGTGGATTATGACCAGATAATGTCAGACAGCATTTTCACCAATGTTTATTGTGTACTAATGCCTCCTGATGTCACCCCACCATAATTGAAAAGTCTTCCACTTTAGTATTATGGTCTCAGGCCTGCAGTGGCATCATAAACAGTTGACTACTGCATATGTGTATGCTGTTGTGGGCAGTGGTTGACATGAACAGAGAAGTGGTTTCAAAGATTAACAAGGATGTTATGTGGTTATGACCAGATAACATGACACAGCATTTTCAGCACCCTTTAGTGTGTGTTAATGCATCCTCATATTACACCGACATAACCAAATACTCTTAGTATGCTCCAAATGCTCCTACTTATGTAGTTATGGCAAATAATATCAGACAGCACTTTCACAATCCTTTAGTGTGTGTTAATGACCGTGAAGTTACCCCACCATAACAAAATAGTGTTTCTCTTTAGTATTATAAACAGATGCATGCAGTGACATGATAAACACTTGAGTACTGCATATGTGTATGGTGCTGTGGGAGTGGTAAACATGAACAGACAACTGCTTTCTGAGACTAAAAACAAGATGAGTGTGTGGTTATGACCAAATAGCATGAGACAGCATTTACATCATCCTTTAGTGTGTGTTAATGCCTCCTGATGTTACCCGATATCACAAAATAGTCTCGGCACCATGCTCCTACTAAAGTAGTTATGACCAGATAATAACAGGCAGCATTTTCAGCACTGTTTACTGTGTGTTAATGACCTCTGATGTTACCGCACATAACAAAATAGTGTTTCTCTTTAGTATTATGAACAGATGCATGCAGTGACATGATAAACACTTGAGTACTGTGTATGGTGCTGTGAGCAGAGGTAAACATGAACAGACAACTGCTTTCTGAGATTAAGAAACAAGATGAGAATGTGGTTATAACTGACTAGCATTAGACAGCATTTACACCACCCTTTAGTGTGTGTTTAATGCCTCCTGATGTTAACCCAACATAATAAAATAGTCTTGGGCCCCATGCTCCCACTTATGTAGTTGTGACTGGATAATATCAGACAGCATTTTCGGCACCATTTACTGTGTGTTAATGCCCCTGATGTTACCCCACCATAACCAAATACTGTTTCACTTTCATTTTATAAACAGAGGCCTGTGGTGGCATCATAAACAGTTGAGTACTGCATATGTGTATGCTGTATGGACAGGGCACACATGAACAGACAAGTTTTTCCACACATTGACAAATGAGTATGTGGGTATGAGCGGATAATATGAGACAGCATTTACACTACCCTTTGGTGTGTGTTAATGCATCCTGATTTAGCCTGACATAACCAAATAGTGTTATCAGTCGGGTAGCATCAGGAGGCAATAACACACACCAAAAGGGTGGTATAATGCTGTCTCATATTATCTGCTCATAACCACAGAGGCATCTTTGCTGCTAATCTATTAAAGTACGTGTCTGTTCATGTCAACCGCTGCCCACAAACAGCATATACAGTTCATGCAATGACCATCTCACATGCCTGTACAGGATGTGGGTGTACTCACTTAAGACTCTGGGATGGCAGTACAAGTGATACAATTGGTGAAACATGATGATGGCTGCCTGTTGTGGTATATTTAAAAGTGATATGTTATTTCTGTTGCCTTATGGTGTCTGCTTGTGATCAGTTGTCTTGCCTTGTACCGTCCCCAGTTGTATGTGTGTTTCTGTATGTGCGTGAGTGTGTATGTGGGGTGGTGGGGCAACATTTGGAGTTAGGGTTGAAAACCCTAATATCAAATTTCCTCACTTTGCAGTAACAATCCTAACTGTTGCATTAACAAAGTTTTTGCAAAGAATATATAATATATAGTCTATGTGATAACGGCAAACACCTAAAGATGATCATCATTATCGCTCAGTCAGAGTGCTGAAAACATTTTGGCACTCTGGCAACCCAGCACATCAGGACAACGGTGTCAGGACAGTTTTTACTGCTTTCTGTGGGGCTGCACCACACACACACACACACACCCCCGCATGGGCTTATCCCCACACCCCCTACCTAATCGATTCTCAATCCGGGGTGCATGACGGGGTGAAAGCAGAAAAAATAAAGGTTCTGAGCCGAGTGCAATAAAATTACACCAGCGCCTAACTCAGTACCTCACCCACCCCAATCACTAACCAACCTCCGATGCCATGACGCAGTTTATCCAGCTACTGCATAACCACCCCTACAGCATCTCTGCCCCTCCCAGACCACGCTCACCATGCTTGCTCCCACACCTCCCCATGCGATACACATTCGACATCCTGTCACTCAGTTCGCCCACAGCATCATCCAGTCACCCTACCATCCCATCGCCCTGAGGGATTGCGCCGGACAGAGTCAGCATTACGGAAGGCACCCTTCCTCATTCTCATGCGCCCACCTCATGGGTTACATATATATATATATATATATATATATATATAATGTGTGTATTATATATATATATATATATAGATAAATATAAATATGTATGTGGGGGGATCAGGGCTGGGGCAGGGACTGCGTACATTGCCACACAGTGCTCATCCCACCCAGAGCACAGATTTCTAAGTACCTGTTGACCTTCCCTAGCTGGTCTAAGGTATTTAAAAATTCACCCTATGGGTGAGATTTGTGAATCCTAATTGTGGAGCTATGGCAGCCTGCATCTGCTGCAAGCCCCTAATGCCATGTCGCAGCCCATTTCTGGGTGCATGGGTGGTACAAGTCCTGTTTGTGACACAGCCTGTGGTTGATGCAGGCTGCTGCCTTGTGAATAGCTAAGGGGGCAACATTCAACACAAAGTGCCACTTGCACCATTTATGTTTGGTGCAGGCACCTTGCGCCAATCCAGGGCTTTGTGAATCAGGCCCAGGATGTCCAAGATTGCACAACTGGCTTGAGGGGTGTATGCCATGGTGATCAGAAGATCATCTGCATACAGGAAGGTTTTAAAGGTGTTGTTCCTACTGGTATCCCAGGCACACCTTGTACCTCTCTCAGGGCTATAGCTAGAGGTTCAATTATAAGGATGAACAGCAGGGTGACAGTGGGCACCCCAGCCTTGTCCCTTTGTGTAGAGAAAAGGTGGTCGACCAGGTGCAATTCATGAAGGACTGAGGCCACTGGTGAGGAGTACAGGTTAACCCATTCTCTGTACTTGGGGGCCTGTGCCCATTTTATCCAGTGTGGCCATCAATAGGGCCATTCAACCGTTGAATACCTTTTCAAAATCTACTGCTAGGGCTGCTAGCTGTGACGGTATTTTGGGCATGTTGTATAAGGGAGATCAGTGCTCTGTGATGGTCATATCCCAACCTCCTTTGACATATCTGGCCTGATCTGGATGTACAGTGCTACTGAGATGTTTTTCTAGAAGCTCTGCCAGTATATTGACAAGGATCTTAGCATCTGCACTTATGAACAAAATGGGACGATAGTTCATTGGAGCTATCGGGTCTTTCCCCTCTTCGAGAGTACAGTTATGACCACAATTTCCCGTATAGTGGGGTGGAGTTCCTTTAATGAGTGAGAGTCTGTAAACACCCACCTAGTTAAGCACTGATCTCAGTTCTGAGCACCTGATGGAAATCAATGGGGAAGACGCCCTCCAGGGGCTTTGTGGTTCATATTTTGGCTGGCATTTAAAATTCCATGGCTCTGTTATTACCTCCTGGGAGGTCTAACCTTTGTGGTGGAATCTTAGGGTAGGTAGGTAGATAGGAAGGCATCTGTTGTAGAGGGAATTGGAAGGCAGCAGAGGCAAATAGCTGCTTGCAAAAGCCTGCCATGAATTTATTTATGACTTCCTGGGAGCTGGTTAGGCCCCTGAGGCATTCTTTAATACCTTGATAGTTCTGGCAGATTTCTGCTTTGGAGTTGGTATGCCAGGAGTTTCCAGATTTTTCTCCTCCTTCACAGTATGAATAACGTAACCTTCCAGTGCCAGCTCAACTTTCCTAGTGGGTGTATCTTGAGTTGAACTTGGTGCTGTTCAACTGGACTAGTAAGGTGGGAGGTGGGTGTTTGAGCAGTAAGACTTGTACTGTGCCTCCAGCCTGTTTGTTGCTCTTCCAAAGCAGCCTGCTCTGTTTCTTTTTTCATCTCCCACAGGCACATTCTATAATATGCCCAAAGATGGTGGCTCGGGTCCCATAGTGTGGAATCAGAGACATCCCCAGAATTACTGTATTGATTTGCCAATAATTAATGGTCTCTGCTTTGACCCATTGCAGGAATTGTTAATTCTCTAGTAATAAGGGTCCAGCCTCAGGATGAGGATTGTGGTTGATCTGTACAACTTCAGCTGGAGTTCTAGGGGGCATGGTCTGAAATTATAATGGGGAAGGACTGTACCAGAGATACATTATCATAACACATGTGAGTAAGAAGCCATAAGTCTATTCTGCTGCATGAGCCATGCACCATCAAGAAATATGTATAGTCCCTTACTTGGGTGTTTGGTTTGCCAGGCATCCAGAAGTGCATGCTCTGTGGCCAGATGATGTGTCGCTTGTACCACCTGCCTATACATTATCCCTACTTCTATCTATCTTGAAGTCTAATATTAAGTTAAAGTCCCTCCCAATCTTGACAGCGATCTGCCCTGTGCTGAAATCAGTCAAGTAATGATTGACTTCATGGAAGAAAGTGGGATCATCACCATTGGGGCGTAGAGATGTAGCATTATAAGTGGCTCATCTAGGGTCTGCAATTTGGCCATTATCCACCATCCTCCTTATCCTCCTTTGTCTGTGTTACCATCAATCCTAAGTCTTTGTGTAGTAATGTAGAGACCTCATTTTACTGGAGGTGGCAACACTATGTAACTCTTTTCCCACCCAGCCAGTTTTTAGTTTCCTTGCCTTTGTGGAGGACAACTTTGTTTCCTGAAAGAATGCCACTTGGGGTTTCAACTTTTTAAATGAGACAAAACTTTTCTGTTTGATTGGGGGTTGAGACCCTGCACATTCCAAGTTACAAAGCTAGTCTCCATTTAAGGCCTGGTATTTAGAATAGTAGATGGACAATGACCAATTTACTGCCCTAAGCCTTGGCTTGTAAGATACATGGGCTGTCCCTAACGCTCATGCCCCCATCCCATAGGACACTGAAACCCACCCCACATCACAGTTGCCACCTTTGGACTTGCAACTTATAAAACTAAAACCATAACAACAACAATAGAAATAGCAGAACACTGTGTATCTTCGTTTCTCTCCATAGTGTATTTACCCATCCTCTCTTTCCTTCCCCAAACAAAGACTGACCATCACATATTGTATTGGTCAATCTGTTGCCCAGATGCTTGCAATCATCACCAGAGGGCAATTCAGTCCAAATTCAACTGTGTGGTCTGTGTTTGCCAAAAGTTTATCCACCTTTCCAGACGGTATCTCTATATCCACCTTTGTAGGAATGGATACTCCCACCAGCAATAACTAAGTCATCTGGATTGGTCCTTCCCATCTCAGCTGCTTATAGAAACCATAGTTGGTATATGTGTAGAGGGATGCAATTCATCTGATGGGCAGAAGTTAGCAAACCTGTTGGGTATCCTGGTATGGTATGTTTACCAGCTGATACTTTGTTGGCTACAGCTTGTCAGACCAAGCATGGCCCCATACTCTCTGACCTTATTCTCCGAGACCCTGATCATTGAACAATCAGACAAAAACTGAAATCGGGCTGTGGTGTCCCTTGGGTGTCGAGGCAGGGTTATTGACCACTACTATTTATTTAAATACAGAAATTCCTGCACACATGCTGTGTGACTCTAAACAAGTCACTTAACTTCCTTGTGCTCTCAGGTCACACCTTGAAACAAGCTTTGACTTAGTGTGCCTCTCCTGGTTAAACAATTTCCCCCTTTCCCTTATCTGGATGTTCCTAATTCAGAAAAATCCTCTAGCTAGCTGTAGCTGAGGAGATGATGGGTTTTATATGATGTATGGATTTGCACTGCCACTGAATCTGAGTGGCACAAGCTACACTGACCTCAGTTGGGCACAAACCCTAGCTGGAACTTTTATTCAGAGGTAGATGGGGAAGCATGGGGAGAGAAAGAGACTGGGTTTGCAAACTGCCTTCAGAATTTACACCCTTTACAGGGCCATTTTCCCATTCAGATCCCATTCAACGTCCATCTTCCAAGATTATTTACTAGTTATGCCCCATCAGTCCACTTGACATACAGGGTACTCATGCTTAGGGGTGATCCTGTGGGACAGACATTGAGTTAAGTAGTGTAGCAGCTGCCCCCAGGCATGAGCCGCCATTTTCCCCTTGGTAGTTTATATCCTGTAGCATCAGCTCTGTTAGTTAGCTTGTGCTGGGATCGAACTTCCTGATTCAGGGTTCAGGGTTCAGAGGTGACAAAACCAGAACAATTTCTATCACAATGTATATACATATGTGGGTCCTATTATTTGCAGTTAGATACAGTGAAGATGGGCACCCTGAGAGCAGATTAGCAGTTTACTGTCCAGACTTTTAACCATCAGACCTATGCATATTTCCTAGGACCTCCTTCAAGCTGACCTCATAAAGGCACTGGCTTACTGTTCAGTTGACTAAAGCCTGGGGAAATACCAGCTTCAAGTCCTCTGGGATGAAGCGGTGTCCAGAGGCAAGGAAAAATGTCAGTCCACCACCTCTTCTCCACCTGTTAGTGGAGTGCTCAGTCACACGGTGTGAAGTGTTTTCTCTGGTTGTGGAGATCAGGGAATTTGTCTGCGTCTGGGCTACTCTTTTGGTCCATGATAGGGAGGGGCCTGCTTTGGAACTTTCAGGCCAGGAAGCTTGTGCTCACTCATCCAAGACCCCAGCGAGTGGAGAAAAGTCACCTGGTAAGTCACTGAGAACTGCAAATTTGTTCCAGGGATCCATTGGACCTGTTGACCCATGAGATGAGTTGGAGTCATGGCTGTTGCTGTGACTCTGAGATCAGAGTCTGGGAATTTGTCAAGATGTTTCCCCTCCACTGGCCTCCTTCTCCTGTTCTGTCACTGGCTCTTTGGAGCCTGAATCCAGGGATTAGTCTCCATTGCAGGAGGAGGAGACTGAGTTAGGAGCTTCCTTTTGGGCCAGAACCCGAGGCTGGTTAGATTTGTACTCTGGCTTGGGTACATGGTGTTGGCTTCTTAATCCAAGTGTCGGGGAGAGGCTGCGCATCTGGCCCAGTCCAATTGGGGGTTCTGGGATGCTAGAAAATATTCCACCTCCTCTGGTGTGTCGAAGGAGTGGTGGAGCCTTGAAAGCTGATTTGGAGTTTAGTGGGGTATCTTAGCTGTACTGCAGACCTAGTTCCATGCATGCCCTGTGGGCCATAGTGAAGGCACATCTCCATTCGGTAAGTTCTGTGAATAATCCACAAATATTTGTATTTTATGTACTTTCCAAATAAGGGTCTGTTTCTCTCTGGCAGCTGTAAGTATTTCCTCTCTGTCTCTGTGACAGAGAAAACAAAGCCAATATGGGTCTCAGTCGAACTCTGGGATGTGGTGTGGATGCAAGGGAGTGATGGGCCCGATCGATTTCCACCAGGACCTCCATACTTGAGACAAAACCCTGGTAGTACAGATTGAAGAAACAAGATTGTCCTTCACAGTCCTCAGGGAACCCCACAAATCTAAGATTGTTCCTGTGGTTTTCAAGATCCTTGGCCGCTGCCACAAGAGTTTAGTCATGCTGTCTTGTTCCCTGATGATGGCCTTCAGTTTTGTGTTTTATCTCCGGTGTCTGCTATTTGTTATTCATTAACATTAATATGGTGAGACAGCAAAATTATATCAGCAGCAGTATGCTGGGAGGTTATTTCAATTTGTCCATCTGTGCCATAAGTTGTGTAAACATGCCCTTTATTTCTTGTAGGTTGGTGTCACCCATTGAGGGATTCTGTAACTCCATCTCAGGGATGTGGAAGTCGGAATGCCCAGGACTCATGGCCAAGCTTCAAATCCTAGGCAGTCAGGAATTACCCCAGGTGTCAGCTCCAAAGCGTGATCATCAGCGGTGGTAAGTCCTGTAGTTTCTGATCATACTCTTAGTTCTGCAGTTTGGTTAGAGATGTGTGGATATTGTAGGATTTTGTCTCTGGTTAGTAGAGCAGTAAATTCAAGCAGCCATTTCCTTAGAAGGCAAGCCACATCCCCAGAAAACAAACAAATGTGTGAAAGAATAAGCTTATATTTTTGGTGTTTTCTAGAGCTGAAAGCACTTTAAAACAAAATGCATAAGTCAAAGGCAAATGAGGGACCATGGCACTTACCAGCATTCCCTTTACTGGAATGGTCACACAACATGAACACTTTGCTTATGATGATCAGACTTGAATGTCAGAAATGCACACTTATCTCAATGTATCATAGAAGGTATGGCGAATCAAACCAGATACTATTAACCCTGAGAGGGAAAAAATGGAAAATTAAACAGTAACTTATGCAGTACACATGCTGAAGAAACTTTTCTGTTCATCAGGACATTCTGGGAAAGCTAGATGCTAAGCATATGTGTAGAACTTCACTATGCAAGAACAAACTATAGTTCAATTGAATATGGGAGTAGTTTTGCTTCACTGCAAAAGCAGAGGCAAATGAAAGCAAATAACCTTAGCCAAGCTGTAAATCTTATTTTGTTTCTCAACGGCATCAAAAATGTATTTTTTCACTTTTTTATTTCATGGTGGCTCATTATTAACATTAACAATTATACTTTTCAGCAGTTTTAATCTACAGTTAGTGGTATGGCAAGATGACAAACCCAGTTCATTACAATTCATAATTTACTAATCAGTGATACTATCTTGGCTCAGAAAGATGAGTTAAAATTTTTTTCTCAAAAGCCACCCACAAATTTGATGTTTCCAATGCCAAATTTAAATTGACATGTACCATACAGTAACCTAGGCTAAAAACCAACACTTCTCATGTGAACTCCATTACTGTATAATAACTGTGAAATGTTATTTTCAGAAAATGACATTAGACTTTCATTTGCCAATGGATGTTGCCCTATTCCAAGCAGTTGTCACATGGCAACAAGCACAGCTTGTTAGCAAAAGTTGTAGAAGGAGGTAACAAGACATGTCTGTTGTCATGAAGTGCCTGTTGTGGTATTTTTCAGAAACCAAGCCTAACCAAGATTTTTCAACTTTCACCAATCACAGAAGGGAGGTAATGCTGCCACTCTGTAGGCCACTAGTTGGACAACACCTGGAATAGTGTGTGCAGTTCTGGTGCCAACATTAGAGGAAGGTCAGAGATAGGTTAGGAACCATACAGTGAAGGGGATTAAGAATGATCCAGGGGCATCAGGATCTTATGAGGAAAGACCAGACATTCTCAATATATGTTTTCTCTGGAGGGCAGAATATAGAGAGGAGCTGTGATAGAACATGTAAATTCATAAAGGTGTGTAACAAGATAAACTCCACAGATATGTTCACATGAAATAATAAGTCATCCAAAGGGGACACAGTCTCAAGATGAAAGAGGAAATTTTAAAAAGAACATGAGGAAGTATTTTTCACAGAGTAGGTTGTAAATGGGTGGAATAGCCCTCCAAGTAATGTGCTCAGTGTTGGGACATAGCAACACACAGTAGGCACCTTCAACAGGGTTGCTTAGAAGTAATAGTATAAATCATACAGCTTTAGAACAGACCTAATGAACTTATGTTCTTTCTCTACACTTGTTATCACTGGTTTCACCCTTCCTTACAACTACTGCTTTAAATAGTGCAAATGCCATTTGTTGTACATTGTTCTACTTCCCTCAGCTCCTCATTGTTTCTCCCTGGTGTACTGTACCCTCTGTTACCTCACCAGTGTATTGTTCCTGATTTCAGGTACTGTTACTGATATCAGGCTCTGTTATTGATTTTTATTATTACCTCTATTCACGTATTTGATATGCTTTATATTTTTTCTTTTTTGATATTGTATTGTACATTGAAAGTGAATGCTTTGTATCATACTTAACTTTGTAAGAAGTTCTCATTTGCCATCTAATTGTACAATCCCTGCCACCTGAAAACTCTTTTTCCTTGTATTGTATTTTACCTTGTAGTGCCACTATGGCCCAGGTCGTGCCTGAAAACGGTCTTCTGGATCAGTGCACTTACCCAGTTACCAAAGACTAAATAAATAATTATTTTATATTTCTAAGCTCACCACTGACCTATTTGATCAGCCACACACTGTACATTTTATCATAAAGTGTCATTTAGGAAATAGACATGCAATGCATGTTTTTTGAACTCATCTGCACCTCAGTGGTAGGGAAGCAGATGGAATCCTACTAAATGAAAGAATGGTGACATTCTTAGAAGATAGTGGGCAACTGGACCCAAAGCAACATGTCTTTATGGCAGGAAGGTCCTGCTAGACTAACCAAATTGAATACTTTGATTGGGGTCACAAAACTTTGGACAATAGGGGGTGCAGTAAGGCATGAAGAGTAGTACCTAGACTTCAGCAAGGCTTTAGACTCCATTCTACACAGGATGCTAATAAACAAGTTGGAGCACATGGGCATTAGGTTAAAATTGTAAACTGGATCAAAACTGACTCAATGGGAGAACCCATAAAATATTAGTAAATGGCACATTATCAGAGGAGGGTAGACTTCAAGTGGTGTTACACAGGGTTCAGTGCTGGGACCAATTCTTTTCAATGTATTCATCTGTGACATAGCTGATGACCTAAATGAGAAGGTGTGCCTATTTGCAGATGACACAAAGCTCTGCAATAGGGTGAACTCAGCTGAAGGGACTCAAAAGATGGAGTTAGACCTTAGGAAATTGGAAGAATGGTCAGGAATTGGCAGTTGAAGTTCAGGACCAAAAATGTAAGGTTATTCACCTAGGAAGATGCAACCCAGGAAGATATTACTTTCTAAATGGAGCACAGCTGGCGGTACCAAAACATGAACATAATCTTGAGATGATCATCACAGACAACCTGAAGGTTGGCAAGCAATGTGACAAGGCAGCACAAAGGCCAGCGCATCTTGGATTGTATAGGGAGGGCCATAACCAGTAGAAAAGTGAGAGGTGATTATGCCACTGTACAGGTCCCTGGTAAGGCCTCACCTGGAGTTCTGTGTCCAGTTCTGGAGGCATCACCTTAGGAAAGACATAGAGAGACTAGAGACTATACAAAGAAGGGTAACAAAGATGGTGTAAGGTCTGAATCATGAGCCATAGTGATGCAAGGCTAAAACAGCTCAAAATGTACTCACTACAACAAAGAAGGGATGGGGGGCATGATAGAGATGTTTAAATACCTGAAGGCAGCAACAAGGTACAGGCACAGGCTCTTCTTCAGGTAAACAACTGCACCTGGACCAGAGGTTATAACATCAATCCAAATCCTGACTAATAATTTGGACCAGAGAGTCTAAGTTCTGTTTGAGACAAAGAGCTACATTCCTGGTCAGTTCAATTTGCAAGACATCTAAGGAATCTTGTGTCCAGGAAAGCCCTAACGCCGAAAACATTATCTTTAAATACTTTATTATTAAGGGGAAAACAACTGTTCTGCTAACATTCAACTTGTAATTTGAAACCCATCTACTGTATATTCTTTAATAATTTCTAACATGGGTGGGATGGATGTATCTGGATGAGACAACTGGAGGAGGAGGAGGTTGTCTGCATAAGCGGAGACCTTGACTTCCAGGGCCTGGATGGTGATTCCTCAAACCCTCTGACTTGCACCAGTCTACAGATGAAGGATTCTAAATAAATATTGAAACAGGGAGACAAAGGCAACCTTGTCTTGTACCCGATTATAGTGAAAAGTTCAGAAATCACTCCATTACCGGTCACATGGGCAGTGGGGACTGGTACAGAGCTTGTATCCATTTCAGGAATTTAAGAGGAAAATCAAAGGCTTTGAAAGTACGAAATAGAAAATTTCAGTTAACTCTGTCAAGGCCTTCTCAGCATCCAGAGATACAAGGCCACAGGAAAGGAGCATCTCTGGACACCAAGAAGACATGCACCAGAGTGCAAGGTGGCTCTATCAAGACCTCCTTTCATAAATCCCACCTGCTCTGAACCTGTAAGGTCGTGGAGAATTAGGCTAAGATGGCCAGCAAGTAATTTGGTTAAAATCTTAATATCCTGACTAAGGAGGGAAATAGGTCGGTAACTTGTAACCAGTTCAGCACTCTTGTCAGCTTTGGGCAAAAGGACAATCAAGGATTCAAATAGAGTTAGGTCAGCCTGTGCCCCAGATAAAATATGCTGGTACATCGGCAGAAGTAAAGGATTAACTGGTCTTTAAATGTTTTGTAAAAGTTGGAAGAGAAACCATCTGGTCCAGGGGTTTATCTGTAGGAAGATTTTTGATGACTTCAGCCACTTCTAATGCAGAGATAGGGGCTACTAATGCACGTTGGTGCACTTCAGAAAGGGAAGGTAAATGGAAGGCCCCTAAAAGCTGTTCCTTTTTTTTCCTCTGTGATGCTAGGCCAATCAAAATACCCCTTAGATATGCTTTCAGGGCACACCACTCTATGTTCGGCCTAGCAGTGGAATTACAATTAACCTCAGAGAACTGTTTAATGTGATCCAAGATATGTTGGGTTGCTCCAGGGTCTTTAGTAATTGATCATTAATCTTCCAGAATGCCCCGTTTGGAAAGGAATGAGAGGGAAAGTTGGCACGTAACCAGGGGAATGATCTAAGGGAGAGCCAGGTTAAACTGAAGAAGCCAAGACACTGGGGAGAAGTGTCTTGGAAAGTGTATAATCAATGCAGCAGGAGGATCTGTGAACTGGAGAGGTGAATGTGTAGCCTATCATTGGGGTTAAAATATTAGCGTCACATGGAGCCTAGTTAATTGACCAAGAATCACGAAGTGCCAATTGAGCAGGGAAGTCCTTTTGAGAATGACCCGACCGATTCATCACCGGGTCAAAACTAAATTTAGACCCCCATGATTATCGGTATCAATAGAAAGGGAATGAGAACATTAATGAGCTACATGAAAACCGAGGAGTATCCACATTAGGCCCATACAGGCTGCCTAAAATAATTTCAGTAGAATATATTGTGCCCTGAACCAGAATAAACCTGCCCTGGGGATCCCTGATAATCTGAGTGGGGGTGAATGGGACTCTCCTATTTATTAAGATCATGACCCACAATTCTGGGTAGTGCCCCGACAGAGAGCACTTGTCCCACCTGTTGTCTCCTCATCACCAACGCTCAAATCTAACAGATGTGACTCCTGTATGAATATAATTTCAGCTGTCAGAATGTTCAAATGCTTCAGTACCTTGTATTGTTTTTACTTTTGTCTAACCCTTTCACATTTCACGTAGCCAATTTAAGATCTCTAGCCATACCTTTTAGTAAGTCAGACCCGAGAACTATCAGTAGTATGGCATAAGTGAAGGACCTTGATACTTCCTCATACACTGAATCTGTGCTGTCCCCTCCCCTCCAAACCCGTTCATATCCCAAATGACAGAAGATAACCAAGCAAAGCAACCCCAAAATAGACCAACCCAACCCTCCTCCCCCTTACTGTTACAAACTTTGTTCTGCAGAACCCCATTTTACTGCTTGCCCTCTCCAGCCACTCCAAACTGTTAGCTATACAATAAATCCTATCCACTGAATAACTGAAAAGAAAACCCTTGTGCGGGATCTTTAACAAGAACCTTCGATCCGGTCGGCAACAACCAGACTATTAATAATGTAATCAGTATAAGGCTAAACCACCTTAAACCTTGTAGAATAGCACAATAAGCAATATCAAGAGGAAACCCACTTGACAAATAAGTAGTAACTACAGAAGCTCAGAGTTGCTAGTAACAGAAAGGCCCCACTAATAATCTAAATATCTTATGTCTCTACTGTTTAGTAGAGAAATGTCCAACACTAAAACAGTCCTGGAATTAAGGGCTCTGCAAAAGAAAACTAAAACATTTTGTGAACTACAAGAGCAGGACAGAGTGGGAAATCCACAACAAAACCCATACTATGTGAGGCAATTTCCCTTAAATCTGAACCCTTAAGCCTGTGAAACCTAGAGAATGTGCCCCCTCCTAGTGGCTGTAAGGGGGCAGAAACATGAACCTTGGGAAATCATGAGCCAATGTTGATGCTGAAGTCAAGCAGTCAAACAAGACCTTTAGAAGTCTTACGGGTGCAGCTTCCGCAGGATACGCTTGGAGCAGACCTAAGCCACTGTGGAAAAATGACATTTCCAAGTTCACAAATTTAGGCCAGTCAACCTGAGACGCTCGGGTGGTGAAAATTGCAAGGTATTAAGGCCAGCTACTATCAAAGCAGGTAGTGCCTTCATTCCAGCCTTTCATTCCAAACTATGAGCCCTTTACAAAGAAACCCTTCTTTACATTGTAAAGCCTCTTGGTAGATTCATGTGCCACGGAAGAGGTTTGGCAGGGTGACCTTGAGACGGTTTGGGCTGCTTCTGGATCGTCATATGCCTGCCAGCTACCCACAATTAGAACCTGGAGCCTTGCAGGGTAATTCATTTTGAACTTCACCCCTGCTGCGATGAGCTTGATGACCAGGGGTGGAAGGCTGTTCTCGCTGTTGGATCGTGGCTGGCAAATCCTGGGCAACACAAATGTTATTACCCTCCAACGGACCTCTTCATGTTCCCTCACCTTTGAGAGAAAATGTTGGCATTCTATGTAATTCAAAATCTGAAAATTAATGGCCTTGATGAAGTGCCTGGCTGGGGGTTGGTCAGAGTGCATGATGTGCCCTTTCAATCACATACTTAGGCCCCAAAGGAGAGGGCCCAGCAATTTTGCCACTAGTTTCTCTATGAAGAGTATGGTATCCTGGCCCTCTTCATCTTCTGGGACCCTGATGGTGACAGCATTATTTCTGTGGCTGTGGACCTCAAGATCCTCTACCTTCATCTCCATTTTAGTGAGCAGCTTTCTAACTGCCACAAGTTCTGGATCGACCCTCTCCAACCATCTCTCAGTGAACTGATGAGGCTTCGTTATCGAGTATGTACAGCAATGTTCTCCAAAGCCTGTGAAAGTTTAATCTCTGTGGCCACCCGTCAGTGTTCTGCATGAAAGGGTGAAATTCAGCCAGGAATCTGGAGGCGTGAGCAGCTCTTGATCTGTCTTAGGTGGGTCATCCCCAGCAGTGTATTCGCACTAGCGGCCTCTGCTTTCTTAGGGATCTTTTCTGGTGTCATCAGAGGGGTATGCTTTGGTGGTGCCTATAGCATTTCGACCTCCACGGTACTGGAAATTACTGTAACCCATAGGCTGCTGAATGTTAGGTCTTCTAATCAGGTTCTGTAGTTTTTACCTGTGCTAGGAAGTAAGAAAATAAGTTAATAAATGGTTGGGTGGCTGGAGCTGTTAAGCAGAGCTGCTATCAGGCACACTGCATCACGTGGTCCTTCCAGCACAATAATGTAGTATTCTGCCCACTAGTCCTATGGAGCTATGCCAGGGGATAAAGATCTGTGACCACAGTGAACTTTCACCCTTACAAATACGACTGGAGCTTCAGAAGGGTCCACACTATTCCCAGACACACCCTCTCAATTGTGGCATATGCCTCCTTCCTGGGTAGCAGCTTCTGGCGCAAATGCACTATGTGTTGCTCCCAGTGGTGGCACTCAAAATATAAAGTGGTACCCATGCATCGTCTGCACTTTTCAAAAATAAGTACACTTATTCCTTATTTTCCCCTATTTATCCCATATTGCTGCTAATTTTAAACATCCCCATCTCCTTGATTTGACAGATGAGGAGGTACTACTCATTAGTGAAAGTGCCACCACGGTGGACTGCTCCTTCCCTTCAGTTTAACCTGGCTCAGGATAGCACCCAGCCTGTGGTTCAAAGGCATCCACGAGCATGATGAACCCGAGGTCATAACTGGGGATAGAGAGTAGTTAGGTGACCCACACAATGCCTCCTTCAACTGTCTGAAGGCCAATTCAGAATCTTATCCAGAGAACATTCTATGGCATTTTCTTTTTTTGTCAGGTCTAGCAAGGGCTTTGACACATCACTGTAGTGAGGAAGGAACCTCCTGTGGTATCCAGCTGTCCACAGAAATGCCCTTACCCATTTCCTCCTCGAAGGGTGGGCCAGGCCTGGATGGCATCAAGCTACATTGGCTCTGGATGGATGCATCCACTGCTCACCCTTTGCCCAAGGTGGAACACTTTGGTCATGCCTACTTGGCATTTTCCATCATAACTGATAGCTCTGCAGCCTTCAGTTGGTGGAAAACCTCCCTCACATGCCTGACATCATCCTCCCATGTCTGGCTATTAATGGCTATGTCATCCATGTATGCCAGCGAATATTCACATGCCTCTGACAGAATGCAATCCACAAGCTACTGGAAGGTTGCAGGTGAATTCTTCATCCCAAATGGCATTACTCAGAATTTGAATAGGCCAAATGGGGTAACAAAAGCAGACCTCTACCTGGCTGCAGGGGTTAGGGGTACCTGCCAGTAGCCCTTTGTCAGGTTTGTCATGATCAGGAACCAGACTCCCTCAACCATTCTGAGGTTTCATCCATTTTAGGTATGGGATAGGCATCTGACTCCATGCAGCTGAGTCTCCAGTAGTCACAGAATTGTGTGGTACCATCCTTCTTGGGGATCAGGACCACAGGGAGGACCAGAGGCTTCTGGGCTCTGCATTGCTCCAAGGGCCAGCATCCCTGTTTCACTTGCATGGTCTGCTTAACCACCTCTGGTACCCTGTGGGGTGACTGCCTCAGAGGCACTTGGATCCCAGTGTCCATATGGTGTTCAACCAGTGTGATGTACCCCATTTTCCCTGTGAAAATGTCTGCAAATGATCACAGCACCCCCTCATCTCCTCTGCTTGGTCCCGTGTCAGCTGCCCTGTGGAAGGTGAGCTATCCACTGAGGATCCCTACGCATCTCCCCAAGGAGGTCCACCAGGGGATCAGCATCATTTTGCTTTCCTGACATGCTGCACACAGTGAGGGCCATTTCCTCCCTATCATAATAGGGCTTCATCATGTTAACATTATATACCTCTCTGCCTGCCCCTTCTGTTAGGCAGTCCTACTACATAATTGACCTCACTCACTTTCCTGATTATGGAGAACAGGACCTCCCATGCTGTCCACAGTTTATTTTGTCAGAATGGGACAAGTACCACCACTTGCTGTCTGACTTTGTAATCCCTGGCTCTGGCCCCACAGTCATACTAGGTTTTCTGCTGCTGTTGTGCAGTGGCTAAATGCTCCTAGTAAGCCTATGGGCTCCTTAAATTGGGTCCTGAAATTCAGGACGTAGTCCACAACAGAGTCCCATTGGGAGGCAAGGTCACCTTCCCATTCATCCCTGATTTACTGTATCTAGGGGCCCCTCACTCTGTGACCAAACAGGAGTTCTAAGGGAGAGAACCATGTGGATTCCTGTGGGACTTTCCTGCATGCAAACATGTGGTGGGGCAAATATTTTTCCCAATCCTTTTGTGATGGTCAGCAAATGTCCTGAGCATAGTTTTGAGGGTCCCATTGAACTGCTTGACTAGTTCATTTGTCTCAGGGTGATAGGATGAGGAACTGAGCTATTTCACCCCACATTTCTCCCATAGACTAGTTGTTAATGATGAAATGAAATTAGTCCCTGGTCTGACAAAATCTCCTGGGAAATTCCACTTGGCTAAAGATTCCAGGAGTTTATCAGACACCTTTCCACCTCAGTGGAGGACATGGCCACAGCCTCGAGTACCTGGTTATGTGAGTCCATGACAATCAGCATGTACCTTTGCCCATGCAACTTGGGGTTATCAGGGCTCCATTATGTCCATGACTACCCTCTTAAAGGATTCATCAATAATAGGCAGGACATCAAAGCCAACTTTAGCCTTGTCTCCTATCTTTCCCACCCTCTGGCACTGTGAACAAGTCTGACAGAAATCTGCCAAATAGTAACATTGAAACAAAGAAACTGATGGCAGATAAGGACCACTTTGGTACATCTAGTCTGCCCATTTTCCCAATGTACTGCAAACACTGCTGACCCTCCTTAATCTCTGGCTATAGTTTCATTCCTATCACTAGGTTCCTACATGCCTGTCCCATGCTTTTGAAATCCCCACTGTGTTTTCCCCACCATCACGGCTGGGAGTCTGTTCCATGCATCTACCACTCTTTCCTTGAAGAAATACTTCCCCATGTTACTCCTTTAGTCTCACCCTTTCCAGTCCCCATGACATGCCCCCGTCATTCCTGAACATCTCCATTTCTTGAAATATGCTACCCACTGTAGCCTATTTATGACCTTTAGATATTTGTAGGTTTCTATCATATCTCCCCTGCTCTCCTCTCTCTCCTCCAGGGTATACATATTGAGGTCTCCCAGTCTCTCCTCATATGACTTTTGGTGCAGGCCCTGTACCATCTTTTGTTGCCTTCTCTCTGAACTGCCTCCACCCTGTCTATGTCCTTACAGAGATGTGGCCTCCAGAACTGGACACACTACTCCAGATGAGGCCTCTCCAATGATCTGTACAGTGGCATCATCTCCTTTTTCTCTGCTGTGATACCTCTCCCTACCCCAGCATCACACTGGCTCTCCCACAGCCTTGGTACATTGTTTGATGCCTTTAGGCATCAGATATGATGACCCCAAATCCTTTCTTGTTTGGTAACTGTTAGTGTCCCACCCCATCATTTAATCCTCCCTGGGTTCTTGTGACACACATGCATGAGTTTGTACTTTTCACATTGAATCTCAGCTGCCACACTTTAGACCATTCCTCCAATTTAACTAGGTCCTCCTCGTTTTTCCACCTCTGCTGGAGTGTCCACCCTTTTCCAAATCTTAGTGTCATCTGCAAAGAGACACACCTTCCTTCCAGCCCCTCCGCAATGTCACTTATGACCATAGAACTGATCCCTAAGGCACCCTCTAAGCACCCTCCTTTCCTCAGATTGAGCTCTATTAATCACCACCCTCTGTATTCTATCACCCAAACAGTTCCTATTCAAGTCTGCCACCCTGTGACCCACTCCCAGGCTGCCAAATTGTTCACATGTCCTCTATGTGGAACGGTATCAAAGGCCTTAAAGAAGTCCAGGTGGACCACAACCTCCGTCCCCCCATCCATTACGCTAGTCAGCCAGTAAAATAAATAAATTCAATTTGTTTGTGCAAATACTCAGCTTAAAAGAAGTTGTTGGTGAGCCACCTTTGTATGATTAATATTCAGGTGGCCTGAAAAGAGATGTCATGGGCCAGGGCCAAAAGCTGCTTGCAGTAATTCTGGGGACTACCAGCTGACAGAATACCTCTCCTCTAGCCCCTTCTGTGGAGTACACTCCTGTACAACAGCCCATTCTCCCAGAAAACTGACTTTTTGCTTCACTGAGAGTCCTCAGCACTGTCTGCTATCTCTCTCAGTTTCTGGAGGGTAGGATCAGCTAGCTGAGTTCTGCCCAGCTCCTCCTATCTGACCTTCCTCAACTTCCCTTTGGAAGAAAATCTGCCACTGGCTGATACCTCCTCTGTTTGCAGCTGGCCTCAGGGCTGCTACTCCTAGCTGTCCCATCACCCACACTCAGCCACTCCTGGGCTGCTGAGGAGGCCAGTACAGGCCATTTCATCCCTTTATCACCATCACAAGGTAGTGCTTTCACCTGACTACAAGTAGTAACACACACTAGGTTTCCCTGTGGTCAAAATTATTTCCCATGATCACATCCACAGGGAGATCGAGTATGACCTCCACCTCCCATATCCCATGGCCACCTTCCCAACTCAGGATGACATGAGCCACTGGCATTTTGACCACTGGGCCCATGACTCTCTGAATCTTGGAAAACTGTCCCAGGAAAATCTGCTTTGCCTGAATCAGATCCTGCCTCACCGCCGGCCCGTGGCACTGAGGGTTGAGTGCTGGACGCCACACCTCATGACACGCGCCGGCGACCCAGGTTCGGGAATGAGCCTGGAGAGCCAGGGGTCAGCAGGGAGGAAAAGATCGAGCATCCATAGGACTGTCTCTTCCCAGGGAGGGATGGGACATGACCAAGACGGCAGCCCTCATGTACGGAGGGAGCCAAAAGTAATGTTGTAGCATCAGCCTGGGTGGAGCTGCAGCACATCACATGACAGCCGGGCTCCACAGGGAGAAATAATTAAGAAAAAACTCCACCACTGATAGGCGATGTGCCTTCCTCGCAATCCACACTCCTGTAGCCGGGCCCTGGTCCTCTGCTTCCCTCACCTCTCCAGCCCGGTGGCTCAATACTGATAGAAAGAGCACCCTCAGTGGGGCAACCCTTCCCTGGAGGGCAGACCCAGGGGATGCCTGGTGCCGGGAGTAGCAGAGAAGGATACCGAGCAATGCAAGGAGGTAGAGAGTCGGTAAGGAAGGTCACCAGAGAGAGTTCAGCTGTGTGGGTGATAAACAGAGTTTGAAAAAACAGATCCTGCCTCACCATGAAGATGAAGATGCAGTGTTTCTCAATCCCTGTGTTACTATCCCATTAATTAGGATAGGGTGCATATGCATGGAGGAGTTTGGTGGCACTAGTGTGTGCACAGGCTGCTATCTGCTGGGTACTGTCCTGTTCACCCTCCACCAGGCTTTGCCCTTTGTTTATGTTTTAGGGCAATCATAGGACAGATGTCCCACTTTCTGGCAAATCCAGCATATCTTTGCCCCAACCCTTGTCTCCTTAGGACTGGCTGGCTCCATTTCGGGCTCAGGTGCAGACTGATTTACTTTTGGGCTTCCCCTGCATCCCCTTAAAACCAGTGATGCCCCACCCCATTGGTTCTACATTGTGTGTGTGGTCTGCCGTTTACATACAAATCAGCACTTTCTGCTGCCTTATTCATAGAGTTGCATGCCTGGTCCCAAAGCCATATGCACAGGTCCTCAGGTACAATTTTAAGAAATTGTTCTTTACAAACAAATCTTTTATTTGCTCTACAGTCCTCTCTTTAGCCCAATCCATCCAGTGGTCTAGATAGGCATACATTTGGACATGCTGCTCTATTTAAATGTCTCCTGGGCCTTTTCTTAATTTTTGCCTATACTGTAAGCCTCGGAGTCAGAAAACTTCAATAACACCCTTTTAACTTTATCATAATCCATACAATCCTGATCATCCATTCTAGTAAATACATGCAAAGCATAGCCAGTAAGCAGTGGTGTAAGTGTGTCATCCATGAAGCCATAGCAAATTTAAAATGCACACATACCCTCTCAAATGATTTAAAAACAAATCAAGATGATTTCCTTCCAGTATTGAGGAAACATTTTGGAATTAATTGTGGCTTCATGAATTGAACTTTTATGCCATTTCTTATGGTTTACTGTGGTGTTTGCTGGTACAGTTTCACTGTCTCAATCTTGTCCGGTTGTTGTTTCTCATGCTCTGCCGTTCCTTCTCTTTCCCCCCATTCCTTCTCTCTTTCCTCCTGCATCAGGATTTCATGCTGACGAGCCTTCTCTCTCAGCATCGGCCTTATTCTCTCTCTTTTAGCCTCAAGCCTTGCCCTCTGCAGTTTGGCCCTCTTCAGCGCAAGCTATATCCTCAGGATCTCAAGCTAATTTTGAGCCTCTGCTGCACCAGCTCTAGCTCAGATTTGGGCTGTACTGCTCCACCATCTCATGGCTCGAGCTGCCCCTGTGACTCAGCCACTGTGACCTCAGTCTTGCTACCTTGGTCACATTCCTCAGCGATCACCTGCTCCACAGATATTTGGTCATACACCCTGAGACTGTCTGCCCCTTTGCATTTAGTCCTGATCCAACAGGGCATCTATGAGTCCATTCCTTGTCATAGACAATCCTGCTGTCTGCTCACAGTTCATGAAGCTGATGCACATTAAATCTGCCATATGCTGAGGCTGTAGTCTTTTCTAACTATGCTGCACTAAGCTGTTTTCTATAAATCAAAAAGTAGTAAACAATATAACCTTTGTATATCCTGTTTTGTGACTGTTAAAGTATATTTCTACTGGTAAACTGTTTCCCCATGAGTTAGGTAGGGCTTTTACCTCTCTCACATAGTTCTTGCCTTTACAGGAAAGCACACTGCACACAAAATCTGGCCTTAAATCTGTGCAATGATCTGCACTGCTCTGCCACCAGTTGTTACAAAAACTGCCCTTGGCCACTCCAGCTTACAGGGCAGTTTTGTTGGGGCTTCTATTTTCTGCCACCACCTGATTTTATCAGGAAACCTTTTTGCCCCTTCTCAAGTTCTGAAGGTCAACACAATAAGTATTGGTATAGATGGCACTCGGAGACAGGCTTTAAACAGGGTCCAGCAGAAATAATGAAAATTATCTTGTCAATAATGAGGAAGTCATTGGTTCTATCAAAAATTGATTGTTTACTAGAAGATACTGCAGGTGTTTACAAACAGGATATTTTACAGTAAGACAAAAGGTGTTCACATTTACTGAAGTAGAAAATAAAGTATGTCAAACAGACAGATGATTAGTCAGAAAAACTCAAACTTTAGCTGGCCGGTGGCGCTGAGGGTTGAGGCGCTGGACGCACACCTCGCTTACGCCGTGACCTGGGTCTGGAACCGGACTCGGGTTGCTGGGGCCTAGGGGAGGGAGGATCGAGTGTCCCAACGGATGCTCTCTCCCTCAGGGTGGGAGCCATGAACGCTGTCCATGTTCTGCATCACCTCACGGCCGGTGGAAGCACTGACCAAGAGAGGATGGAGGCGGCCCGCTGCTCGGAGCCGGGAGGGGGACATCGGCTGCACATGAGGCTTGCGTGCATCAGCACGCCGCCACCGGGACGACGTCCTAGCTGGATGTCTCAGAGGGCAGGGGAAACCAGGGGAGAGAAAACAAAAAACCCCTCTCGCAGCCCAAGATGATAGCCTCTCGTACCATCCGACCATCGATAAGAGGGACAGACCCACTGTGCAGGAGGGAGAAAGGAGGCACTTAGGGGCAGATCCCACGGAGATGGGATGGAGGAGTTGAGAGGAAGGAAGGAGTGGGCTCCGGGAGTAGAGAAAGGAGGCATAAAATAAAGTATAAAAAAAAAAAAAAAACTCAAACTTTAATCTACCAAAGTCTCTTTTCCTGCTGCTAGCTACAGAAGACATTTCTCTTAGGCTGTGCTTCTTTAACAAGCTTTCCTCCAACAGGGACCTATTCTCCAGATGTCAAATGTCCAAGAGAGGAGACAAAGGGATGTCCTGCTCCCTCATTTCTACCCTACTGGCTGTGGGGAGTGACCTCACCCTTTACATGACAGTTCCCCACAGCCCCCACCCACATGGTGAGTGTGCATGTGTGTGTCTGTCTGTGTCTGTGTGTGTGAGAGAGACAGAGGGATGACTTCATCTCCTTAGCAGTTTCTTGCTATCACTAAGGTTTCACAGGCATGCAGCTTGATCCATTGCCTGACATGAGAACATATCCCAGAAAAGACTCCCCACTAGAATTATGGCTTAATTGCCTCCTCTGCTCATCCTGTCACCACTTACTGCTATCCTTCCTACAAGAATGCTGGCACGTCCACAGTGGGTGACCAGCTCTCAAAATCTGCCTATACATGTGACCTGGCATCAATCTTGTCCATTCCAAACAGAATCTGTAACAGAAGGCTATTTTAAACTAACAAAAAGAATAAATAAAGCT
Source organism: Neoceratodus forsteri (assembly GCA_016271365.2). Taxonomy (NCBI): domain Eukaryota; kingdom Metazoa; phylum Chordata; order Ceratodontiformes; family Ceratodontidae; genus Neoceratodus; species Neoceratodus forsteri. The sequence goes on along the minus strand of CM028134.1, from coordinate 576,561,404 downwards.
GTTCATGTATTCTGTCACACTTGATATATTTCACTGTCTTCCTCCCTTTGTGTTTCCTTATACTGCCTAGAGTGCCACCTTTTCCCCCTCACCATCTTGGTCACTTCTCTAGAGAACCACAATGGTCTCTTTTCCTTCTGCTACTGTTCACTTTCTTCACACAGAGGTCAGTTGCCTTGATTATGCCCCTCCTTATTTTTCCCCACTGTACCTCTATCCCTGTCTGCCCCCAGACAGTTTATGAGAGCAGTCTTCGTGTCTTTAAAACTTGCCTTCCTAATTCAGGTCTTAATGTTAAACCACACTCTGTGGTGATCACTAGTGTCTATGGGACTGCCCACTGTGATGTCTTTAATGTTGTCCTTGTTTTAAGCACCAAGTCCAGCACTGCTCCTTCCCATCATGTATTTTTTTAAATTTAATTAAATCTATCTATTGTAAGATTTACCCACTGGTTGAAAGATGGTGGAATATTATTTGTCCAGTTGACAAGGATCCATTTATTAGTGGGTGAGAATTGGTCATTTGTCTAAATGCCTAATAGAACTAGTTCTTTTCTCACATTAGATTTATTCCCAAGGCAATAGAAATGGTATTAATTATCTTCCAGTAAGTTAGGATATGATACAAACTTATGAATTATATTTCCTGAGATTGATCACAGCAGGGCATTTATCAGATATATTTGGGTTCATTTTATTGAGTTTCATTGGCTTGTAATATGTTCAATAAATCATATAAAACTTGATTACTTGCAGCTTAGATTCTATAATTCCATTATGTGTGGATTGCAAATGTCATTTAGTTTCCAATACTAATGTACCTAAATATTGCTCCCATTTTATTTTCAGCTGTGTTCAGTTTGATCTCCATATTCTGTTGGAGCAATAGATAAAGACAGTAACCATTATCTAAAGTGCCAATTAAACCAGATTCAGTGGTGAGCAGAGGCACCTCCTTCAGGTCAGTAGTACCTTTAAAACCAACCAATAAAAATTATTTTACACCAGAAGGATATGGAATAACCCTCCACATCCACGCCTGTATGTAGTAATCAGTAAGGAAAAAAGAGTTCAAGAAGAACCAGATTCTGGAAATTTGGCATATTACCACTGAGATAGTTGTGGAGCTGTTCATTTGCCTTTTCTGCTTGGGACCAAATAGGGTTTAGGTGCAAATTTGTCAGGAAGAATAGGACAGCCTGGATGGGCATTCCAGTCATTTTCTGTCGACAAAGTCTACTTTTATTTTCTGTTGCAAGAATCCTGTTCTCTCATACCTTGTTGGAATGTTCTATTTGTGGTTTCTTTAAACAAAATCTGCAACTGGTGACTTAAGCAAAACCTTTTTGTTACTGTTGCATGGTGAGTATGATTTTATAGAAGACATCTCGTCTGGAGAGCTTTCTATGTTTCCTGTTACAATTACACATTTCCAACAACACATACACTGTACTTAGACAATGTTTAGAAACTCCAAGCTTTAATGTGCTATCATTACCAATTCTATTTGCAGAATTCCCCACCACACACACACACAAAGACACTGAAATTTAGGGATATAATGGCAATGCCTAGCACAACAATGTGTATATTTCTTGAATAATATTAGTGTGGCAAGTATTATATTTCTCTATGTGGAACATACATTATCTGGTAACCCGTCCATATCCGCTTTTCTGGAAAGAAAACACTGACATATGCCTTGGAGAAATGGCCACACACATGCATTTATTGAATAATATTCCAGATTAACAGCAGCTGCGTATCCAGGATCAACTTCCCTTGATCGTACTGGCCAAGGCCATATCCACCACCCCATCAGGTGCCATTTGCCTTGCAGTATAGATGTACCTGCTGCAAATGGACTGTGACCCTCCCAGGGTCCGGGTGCTCGGGTCTGCCTCAATGCTGACCAGAGGTGTCACGAGCCCTTCAGAAGAACTCAGCTCATCACTGCCTCCTTACCTATTCCATCCCTAGTGATCCTCCGAGATGCCGCCATGACTCACATATTGGCATTCACAATACCCTGACTATTTATTATTTCCTGTAAATTTTCCCCATTTCTACCTCAGTTTTAACACCCTTTTGGAGGAGGTGAAAAACCCTTGGAAAAACCCTGCTACAGGAAAACTGGGAAAAGCCACTCCCTGACCCCTAGTGCGATCACCCTTATAGAGTCAAAAGAGGGTCCCTGACCACCTGGTCCCCATAACTCTGCTTTTATGAGGGTAGGTAGGTGGGTGATCCTTATCGGACAAGAGGAGAATGAAGATGGACAACTGGCTCCATCCCAATAAATTCCTCCTTCTCCTCACCCCACAGGCTATGACCCCCTCCCAAGTGGGAGGCCCCAGATGGACCCGTCCCAATCCCAGGACCTCAGCCTAGTACCCCATGACACCTCTATCTTCTCCTATTCCTCCTACATCCCAGAACCAAGGAGGATGGCCCAAGATAAAATATGGCTGCTGCCATCTGTTGCAGCCTCTGTATTATCTGGTAACCCTCCATACCCCCTTTTCTGGAAAGAAAACACTGACACATGTCTTGGAGGAAATGCCGCAGCCATGCATTTATTGAATAATATTCCAGATTAACAGCAGCGTGCGATCCAGGAGGATCAACTAACCCATGGTCATAATGGCCAAGGCTGTACAGCCACCCCATCAGGCACCGCTTGCCTTGCAGTATAGATGTACCTGCTGCAGGGTGGACAGTGACCCCTCCACTGGGTCTGGGTGCTCGGGTCCACCTCCATGCCGACCAGAAGGTGTCACAAGACCTTCAGAAAACATGGCTCATCACCACCCTTACCACTATTCCATCTCCTAGTGATCCTCCCAAGATGCCACAGGACAGACAACATCCAACCCCAAGACACCTGCTCATCAACTCCTCCAAGACCTCTCCATTGCCTCTAGCCACAACTGTTATCTCCACTGGGTCAAGTGCCCTGTCTCAGCTACCATGATTTGACCAGAGGCCTGACTCTGACTATGTTTTACCACAGTCCCTCTACTGCCTGCATTATCCCTCATCTCCCAGTTGATCCGAATGCAGGCCTTGTTGAAGGGGCCATCCCTCCCGTTCAGCAAACTGGTCCTCTGGATCAGCTGGGACCAGAAGAGGATGGTCTGAGGCCACCACTCCCTAATGGTTTGAAAATCATTCTTCATGGCCAGTAGCAAGTCCACCATCTTCTGTCTTCCCAGATCTTCCCTCTAAGATGTACCACCAATATCTCCGGGATACACTGGGTCTGCTCCTCCTCTCACAGCAGGGGGATCAACTCATCCCAGAGCATGTGCTCAGACCCCAGCCATCAGATCTGAACCCTCAGATGACCCTTTTTCCAGAGCGGCCTCCCTGCCTTGGCTACCACTCTAACTGCAGCTTGCTGTATGAAGGGCTGGCCACAAATCCAAATCAAACCATAGGTTCTGGGGACCATGGAAGAAACAGAAAGCTATTATTGCAAATGTGAGTGCACACATACCTTAAGAATGTCTGGGACTTACTGCATCCCAGCACTGGAACTGCTGTCTGCCACCCCAGGTTCCTGGCATTTGTAGCTGCCCTGATCCTAAAGAGTGTACCAAACTCCTTAGGGTTCAGCCCCACCTGCTGCACTGCCTTGGTCAGGACTGCTCTAAACTGATAGGCAGTGATGGGCCTGCCATCTGCGTGTTGAAAGATCGCCCCTCCTTTCTTGGGGTTGGTGGCTGAGTAAGCTTCACTCTTTCCAGGACATCCCCAGTGATGCCTCTACCAAGCAACAGCTGCCCTTCCACCCTTGGTCCATTTTACTCCTTCTAAGCCATACCCATGTGCCCCATCTGTTGTTATAATGCCCCTGACTCCAACCTGATGATATTAGAAATTGGTTGGGCTGCGTTAGCTCTGACACCATGAAGGCCCCACAAAAGCCAACAGAAACATGGTGTCAAACAACAACACCTCGAACAGGGTTCAGCAAACTTAGGGAGAACCCTCTATATGATCTCCAGGGTAGCCAGAGTGATGGGGTGCCTCGAGCTTGGTGAGAAGCCAATGACTTCCCCACCCTTCCAACACCTTTCTCACCTTGAAAATCTTTGTACTGTTGGTAACCCCCAGAGCTCTGGAGAACCAAGACAAGCCAGCAAGGCACCTGCTCACCACCCCGGCGTGTCCCCGCTTTGCCTTGACAGGATAATGTATGTGTACAAGTGTTCCACTGGAATGGGACAATCCTTCAGCCAACCCTGCTGATCGCGAACCCCAGGTAGAGTTCCACCCCTTCCAATATACTTCCTTATCCTCGGTGCAATGGAATTACATATGATTTCCAAGTCAAGATGTCACTACCCTCCACAAGAAGGGTACCATCCGTGTGCTGCACTGCTGCTAGAACCAGCTCCCAAAAGTGTTGCCACTGTTAATAAGACAAAGCATCTGCAATTTCATTGTCAACCTCTGGTATGTGTATGGCCTTAAACTTAATTAACAGCAAGCATTTTAAAACTAAGATGTGCATCAAGTCCCCAGTGGGCCCTTCAGCCCTAGCTGACCATTGATGATGTGTACCACCCCATGTTATCTGACCGTATAAGACCTTTTGGTCCCTCAGTTGAAGGCCCCATACACAGTACCACCACTAATGGGAAGAATTCCAGCAGCATAATGTTAGTGTGGTCCTGCCACTGACCATTCAGAGGTCCAGCTGCCTGCACACCATTATCCCTGGAAGTATGCCCCAAATCCCAGGCCTCCCACAGCATCCATGAATAGTTGAAAGAGTTGCCTCTCTTGGGTGGCCTGCCACAGCCACCCATTAGAGTGACTCAGGAAGATCCTCCACACCTGCAGATCTTTCTCCTTCCATGACTCATAGCCTGTGGTGTGGTTGGAGCACCTTCTGCCCAGCTTGGCTATGCAGCGTAGGAAGGTGTGACCCATGGGGATGACCCGACATGCAGAATTGACATGTTCCATGAGCTGTTGCAACTGCCGCGAAAGTCACCTTCTTGGGCCACCACCATGGAGTCCACCATGTGTCTAAGTGTGGTAACCTTTATCGCGGCAAGCGGACAAAGCCTGTTGCTGGTGGTGTCAATTTCAATCCCCAAAAGATCAACACCACCATCGAGGTTTCCACCTTCCCCAGTGCCAAAGGCACCCCAAAGTCCTGACAGATTGCACTGAACATGGCCAGTGTGTGCATGCACACTGTCGTCCCCTCGGCCTGAGAAGAGGAAATCACTGAGGCGGTGGACCACTGCCTGATTCCCCTATCATTGCTGTATAGCTCAGTGCAGAGCTACTGGATTTCTCAAATACTGCACATGCCACTGCACACCCATGGGCATGCAATTGTTACATATCACTGCCAATCAAATTTCATGCCCAGCAGCCCTGTCCCTCTGGGTGAATGGAATCAACTTGAACACTGACTCTATGTCTGCCTTAGCCATGAGTGCTCTGGGACTGGCCTCGCAGCTCCCTCAACCACCTTTGAATGATTCATATTGGACAGCTGAGTACCATGAGTCAATATGATCACTCACTGAGTTGCCTTCTGGGTATGATAGATGATTTCTCATTCTGAATTCCCTTGGTGCCTTCTTTGGTACCAACCCCATGGGGAATATCCTAAGGGACGGGCTTGGTGGGGTGCAGAATGGCCCACTAACTCTCCCCAGCCACCTTTCCTTTTCCAGTTTCTCCTGGACCACTTGTGGATGATCCCTGCAGATTTCAGGTTCCTGGCCCCCGGGCCATTGTATTGTATCCTGAAACCCACTATGAATCCTTCCTCCAGCAGAGTGAGGCCTCTCTGTCTGGTACTGGCTCAGCCACAGGCTAATCCTGTCCACCCTTACTGGGGTGGTGGGTTTGTTCCCCTATGGCTTCCTGGCTTCTTGCTCTTTCCCTTAAAACTCCTCTTGGGGAGTGCAGGAGGTGCACTGAATGAAGGGTGCTGTGGTTGGTAGATCAAGCAGATGTTCCAAAATGGCATGATACCAGATTGTACTTTGATTGATTGTAGGCATAGCATGCCTATGTAGGGTGGTCCTCCGCCTTCTGCAGTGGGGCTGGCTGCAGCAGTAAGCCACTGTCGGTGTGCACCCCCATGCATGACATCTACCAGGAGGGTATATCCATCTATCCCACCCCAAGGTGCTGTCCTCTAGCTCCTCCTCCTCCTAAACTCCTCATCATACTTCACCCATGCCATGCCACCTTCCTCCGGTGCAATGAGCGTGATCCTGTTCTTGCAGGTGAACAGTAGCAGCCTTGGTCTTTTCTGTCTGCTGGATAGTACCCACAAAGATGAGGAAGGCTGTGATCCAGTTTTCAAAGGTAAGTTTTTTTCAGGCTCCTCGCCTGGTGGTGGTGGTGGGAGGATGTGCAGTTAGGGTTTCAACCTAACACTGAATTTCTCATTTTCGACACTGTGGAACAGCCCTAACTGATGCATTAAACAGAGTTTTTTGCCATGAATTTCCTTCTTTTGAGAATGTGCACTATAAATAGTGAATGGAATGTGGTGATGGGGCGCGAGGCCCAAAAGCAAATGGAAACACAAATGGAGCGTGTGCATAACGCAAATTATAGTGAACACGGTGACACAAAAGAAATGCAAACAAAAACAGTAATGGAAATGCAAAATTAACAGTAACACAAATGCAAGTCAAACACAAAGGCTAACGCACACGTGCGTAAACAGGAATGATAACATAAATAGTTACGGAACGCAAGTGGAAAGCTAACTGTATAAGTAACAAAATGCACACCTGTTTCTTCCCAAAAGGTGCATTCAGAAGCACAGTGAATACAAAGAATCTATGCATAATAATGGACCTTGGAGCAGAAAATGAATGCTTGAAATACTAAATTGCTTATATCTCAGGAACCGTAAGACGTAGAAAAAAAATAAAATCTCATATTATTTACTGACTTTCCTGGCTAGTTTTGCACTAGTCCCTAGCAAGGGATAAGCATTTTTCCTAGAAACGTCCATATTTCAAAGGGTTTTCAAGATACGGTCTAAAAGGCAGCGGATGCCGTAATGTTAGTCTATGGGAATATTGTGAACTTTGGAGTGCCATAAATTTGCTGCTCTGTAATATTTTGTCACCAAACTAGAAAAGGCACATCTGTGGGATCTTGGATTTCTTCTCCAAATTGAAGCCCAAAAGACCAAACCGTTCTTCTGCAGCAGGGTGGCAAAGATTTCCTATTATTTTGGGCATACTGTCACAAAGTATGTCATGTGATTTGCGACACTTTTGCAAAAAAATCACAAAAGTGTCGAATGTGCAACACTGCTTTGTGACACTACTGTTTACAATACCTGTAGTTTCAAAACATATTTCTGGGGTGTTTAACACCCCAAAGTAGACATGGCTAGCATCCTTAGACTCGACTAGGTGAGCAGCAGAAGAATTGGTGTCTAGAGGGTCCCAAATTTAAATGCTAAGCATTTCTGTGACCACCAAATGAAAACAAGATGGCAGATTTATGACACTACAGGGGTCATTTGTGACACTAAAACTGCATTTGCAACACTTTTGCACTTTTGTTAACTTTTCCATTGACTATAATGGGAAAATTGTTTTTGAATAACTTTTGAACTGTTTAATATTTTTCATGAAATCTTTGAAGCCACATTGGGGACCTTGGCTGCATGTTCCCTTAAGGTTTCAGACTGATCACACAGTCCGTGCGACCTGTAGGCATGAACAAAGACTGCGCAAAAATGCATAATTACTGCATTCTCCAGTGCTTTATAGCTCCGCAACCGTATATCTGACCATTACAAAACTTGGCAGATCCAGAGATTTATGGTACCATGCCATGCATGCCAAATTTCAGGCAAATCCATCATACAGTGGCAAAGTTATTAAGTTGCCAAATTTTAGAGTTGAACCTTAAATAGGGTACTCAACCCTAATTATAGTGGCACTACCATGCTATATATATATATATATCTATATATATATATATATATATATATATATATATATATATATATATGTGTGTGTATAGTAATGTGTAAAGGCCATTGTATTTCCATGACCCAATGCAGCTAGCCTGGCCCCAATTCCTGAACCCCTCAGGGTGATTGATCCACTCCTCCTGCTGCCGTGTGTCATCTTCAGACATTGAGGTTCATTTTCCACTCTGCATGCCTCATGGCCCTCCAGCCACCATCCCTGATTCCATGAGGTGTCACCATGCCATCCACAAGCTGGCCACCAAGAGTCTTGACAGACCTCTGCACTAACCAGCTTGTAACCACCTATCACAAGACCACTCTAGAGGCCTGCAAATACAACCCAGGGGCTGCTGCTTGGGGACAATGCCCAGCCAGCCCCTGAGAACCACTGTGCCACACAGGCAGATTGCTGATAAGAGTCTCTGCCTCCTGACGTTGACTGACTATGGCTGCCTGGAGCAGATGCCCCTGGGTCTTTGGCACTCACAAGCCAAGCACATGGCAGAGGAACAGAGGACACCCTGGCAGCTACAAGCCAGGAAGTGAAAACCTCCAACCTGATGTGAGGACCTCCTGTCCCTGCATGGATACCTCGTGAAGGCCCAGACTCCTGCTGTCCAATCGGTGGGTGTACTCGCTTGTCTCAAATTGGGAGGCGATCCCCCACGACTGCTGGAAACTGAGACTCAGTAGTCAGATCCCAGGCCTGTTGGAGAGCTGCCCTGTATCCCTACCCTTCCTAGCTAGTAGAGGAGTGGTCAAGGAACATGACATGTTGATAGCAGCCTGGATCTACAGAACTGGGACCATGGATTGAAGAGCAGGTAAGGACAACGTGGCATGGGACCCGTTCAACCCACAATGCACAGGAGTAAGCTTCTCCCTCCAAAAACTAGAAGGCATCAGTAACCATGGATAACCAATTAGCAGCATCATTTTTATGCTCACAAGGAGGTCTGATGCAATGCCTCTGGGCAAAATCAATCAATCAAAACTTTATTTTTATAGTGCCTTTCAAAAACAAAGGTGCTGTATACTTTAAATCCACAAATATAAAACGGAATAAAACAATAATACAAATTGGTTAAGAACAATCTGGGAAGGCTAATGTAAATAAGTATTTTTAACATAGATTTAAAACTACTGATGATCAGGCATTCTCTTAACTGATGAGGCACAGAATTCCACAGGGTTGGTGCTGCAAATGAGAAAGCACGAGCACCAGAAGTTTTAAGTGAACCCTGGGAATCTCTAACAATTCCTCATCGGTGGATTGGAGAGGATGAGTGGGGAGTAGGGAGTCAGGAGATCTTTCAGGTAGTCGGGTCCCTGTCTGTGTAGGACTTTGAAGGTAGCAAGCCTACCTTATAGGTGATCCACCACTGAACTGGTTGCTAGTGCAGTCCATGCAGCACAGGCATAATGTGGCTGATCCTAGACATACCAGTTAACAATCAGGCTGCAGCATTCTACACTAGCTGCAAGTGGCGGATATCAACTCTGGACAGCCCTAGGTAGAGGCATTGTAGTAGTCAAGATGGGTGGTAATTAAGGCATGGACCAGTTTGGGGAGGTCACCCGGTGAACGAGGTGTTTCACCTGGGTGATGTTCCCAGATGGTAGAATGAGGATTTAGCTACTGCTGATACCTGAGATTTCAGGGTCAGGTCATCATCAAAATAACACTGAGGTTATCGCACCTGATCCAAGGTAGTAAGCTGAACACCATCAAGCCATAGGCCAGATGCATGCCCAGCCCCCAAACCCACCCCCAGGTGATCCAGGTCCACTACCAACACCTCAGTGTTATCCAGATTCAGTCTCAGCCAGCTAGTGCTCATCCAGTCTTTGATCTCAGAGAGGCAGTTGTTTAATGCAGAAATCGCATCATCCTGTCTGGGCATAATGGACATCTATAGCTGAGTATCATCTGAATGGCAGTGAAAACTCAAACCATATCACCTAATGATATCTCCCAATGGCAGCATATACACTGTGAACAGCATGGGTGCCAAAATGAAGCCCTGTGGCACCCCGTAGGACAGGGGACAGTATCAGAGGAATAAATTCCGGTGAACACCTTCTGAGACCTGCTGATAAGGAAGGACCAAAACCATTTTAGGACTGTACCTGACAGTCCACAAAGGATCCACAGAGACTTCAAAAAGCACACCATGGTTCTCAGTGTCAAAGGCTGCTGAGAGATTGAGAAGGACCAAGATGGTAAGAGCCTTTCGATCTCTTGCCATTAGGAGATCATTTAATACCAGGACAAGGGTGTTCTCTGTGCTGTGTCTCTTCCTAAATCCAGACTGAGAGCTTCATAGACATTGTGGTCACAAGGTGATCGTCCAGTTGCAACGCAACCACCTTCTCAATAACCTTACCCACAAAGGCAGGTTTCAAACAGGCCGGTAGTTAGCTGGGGATTTGGGATCCAAGGAGGGCTTTTTAAGAGTGGTCATATGACTGCCTCCTTTAGGGATCAGAAAGACCCCTCTCCAGAAATCTCTAGACAATTTCAGCTTGATCAGGTAAATAACATCTACACACCCCATTAAAGGAGTAGGGCCCAGATCCAAACTACAGCTGCTTGGGTGCAAAGCTGGACAATCTTCACAATGTCCATGAATTCCAGCTGGCTGAAATCTGTCCAGATAGACCAGGTGCTCACCACCTCCCATCGACCTCCACAACCCCTCATAGGGAGGGCCAGGCCAATTCCAGCCCTAATGCTGGCAACCTTATCTGTGAAGAATCAAGCTAGCTCATCAAAATTAACCAGCTCTAGATCCCTGACTTGTTCACCCAGCAATCCGATAGTTCTAGAACCGCTTGATAGACCATCTAGGGAACTCCCTTAAAGGGTGATACTGGACCATCTCCAAAGGCAGGTCCATTTGGGGAGCCCCAAAACTGAAACCTATGGTGTGATGATCTGACCAACTGACTGGTTCCATCCCCAAGTCTGAGATCTCCATCCCAGGAGGAACACCAGATCCAGTGAGTGACCTCCTATATGGATAGTGGAGGTAACCACCTGTGTAAGGCCCAGCATTGTCATTAGGTGGAGGAGATTTTGACCAGATTATGAGAGTTCATCATTGACCCAGGCATTGAAATCCCCAGAATTATCCATCTGGGAGATTCCAATACCATGTCGACGAGGAAGTCCACTATCTCCTGCAGGAATTCTCCACCATCACCTGGTGGACGGTAGCGAGGAGTATCCTACACCCACTCCCATGATACACTCAAAGGATCTGGTGGACCCCACTGGAACATCCACATGGTCCAGTTCAGTCTTAAAACAGATGGCTACACCGCCTTCTACAATCCAACCTCAGGTATTGAATCACTGAGAACCCAGCTGAACTGCAGAAGCCACTACTGGGCCTGCATTTTCATCCAGCCAGGTCTCAGTGATACATGCCAGATCCACTATTTCAACAAGATCAGCTATAATAGCTGTCTTGTTTCTAATGGATCTGGCATTGGATAACACCGCCCTACTTGATAGGATGCTGAGGAAGACCTCGACCTGCCTAGCATCTGCTGGAGCCTTTGATATGGGGACAAAACAGGATTACCCCTGTCCTGACACCATTTTGCCCCAGGGCGTCTCCTGGTCCCCATCACCCCAATTCACTCCCCATCCATTTCTCCACCAGACCCAGTTCTCCCCTCCTATGCCTCCTGGCAATCCCTAAAGCTTGACAGCACTTGTAGGTCTCAGTTGGTAAGTAGGCAAAGTCAAAGGATGCAGTTCCCTGAGTCTGGTGGGGAATACTGCCTGACCCTCTTTAAGCCCTCCCAGCTCATTTCTAAAACTAGCAGCAAAGCACACCATAAAATAACATATACTTATATAAACAACTCATTAACCCCAAAATGCACAATAACATCTACCTCCCTAAATAATAACCCCAATTATTCAAAATAAACACCTAATTAAAGACAAAACAATTATTTATAAATGAATAGAGTCTTATGGCAGTATGTGAGTCTTTTTTGGATCAATAAGAGTCATCAATTCTCTTAAATTATTTGATAAGAGTCCATCAGAGCTCTTACCTCTTCAGGCAATGAAACCAAGAAGCCCAGAGTCAAATTTCATCTCTTACTCTGAATGTTGAAAATGAGCAACGATTCTTTCCTAGTAATATATCTATATATATATTTTAAAACAAAATTTTTTTTGGTAGCATGCCTGCCCAGCTTCTAGTAATGAGGAGACCTAGCCTCGCTAGAATACGCTCCTTCCTCCATCTCCCTGGCCCAGTCCTCCAGCCCCAGGCAAGATAGCCCTTAGGCCAAGTAGGGCCTTAACTTGCTGACTTGGCTGACTGGACATCTTGATCCTTGTCAGGCAAGAGGAGAAATAGGATGGACAACTGGCTCCATCCCAAATAAATTCCTCCTTTCCTCACCCCCATAGGATGTGACCTCCTCCCAAGTGGGAGGCCTGGTGTCCCATGTCCAATCCTGGACCTAGTCTAAGTCCCCACCTCTATCTTCCCCTTCCTCCTCCTTCCCAGGTCCAGGGAAGGATGGCCCCAGATAAAATATGGTTGCTGTCATCTTTTGCAGCCTCTGTAGCCACATGACATAATGGGAACTAAGACATCATGATATTGGCACTCTAGTACTAAGATTTCTATACACACACACACACACATCTGAATGCCTCATATGGAGCCATGGCCTCAATTAAATCTGTGTATGGTAAGTAGCAGAGATTTCCTGACAAGCTGCTAAAGTGACTAATATCTCAATCTTTAAAATTTCTTTAGGAGTGTAACGAGGATCATGATAGTTAAGATCATGAAATCATTTTTTAATTTCAGGGTAGTTTTAGTTGTAAGGCCAAGCTGAATGTTTCCAGTGAAGAAAAGTGGCAGCCATTGTTGTGTTTATAATCATGGGCAAGTGAAGTGGCTCATTAAATCTGCATGTGACATGACAAAATTCCAAATCTCACTACCTGAGTTTCTTTTAAGGTTTGTGAGGGATTAACATATGAACCTGAGAACTTATCTGGCCAACCAGAAATAATGACATTTGCTATTCTGTGTATAAACTTGCTTTTAGTGTAGCTAGGTTCTGAAGACATTATACAGTATGTAAGATTAGGATTTTTAAGCATGACATGTATAGATCCAAAAAAAGAAAATTAACAGCACAGACTGCATTTTGTTTTGCCTGGCATAGTTTAAGACCTTTTAAAATGACTAGTTATAAAACAGAAACTGGGCAGTTCGATGGGATATTCTAAAATGGATTAGCGACAAAAATAATAGTTACAAAAAATTAACTAAGGAATATATATGAGATGGAGAACTACATACAGTTACCACTAAATTCCAGATGAAGATTTATGTGTCAGGCCATTTAAATTAAATTACCTGTCTCCAGCATTAAAGAGCAACTGTTCATTTTTCAATCCCATAGATGTAATACATGAAAGAAATTGTTTGTCTTCAAGATTTGTATATCTATTGTAATTTTATGTCATTTCAGTTTCAGAATATATAAGTTCATATTTGACTAAACTAATGAGTGGCCATCAGCAGCTTTGATTTTCCTCTTCCTTGCATTCTTACCTTGCTAAGTCTATCTATTTCTAGCTTCTTGCAGCTATGCATTTCATTATAAGAATAAAGCTCAGAGATGATCTTTTAGATTCATTTGGATAGGCCATACAGGCAAGCATCTTGTTCATAGAGTCTACTGTAACTTTATATCCACTACCACTGATATGCAGAGCTCTACTGCGGACAGAGCACCCTGCCCCTATATTCAGCCAGGCCAAACTGTGCCATGCTACTATAATGCTGTGCCATGAATAATGTTGGGACCCAGGCACTGCAATATTCAACCAATGCATTAGGCACCATGCCAGCACAAAAGCAGCTGAATATCATGCAACAGTGCAGCAGCACAAAGGCCACAAGTGCAGTGCTGGATATGTCACAATGCTGGGCCACAAGTATTGCTAATAGCATGAATATGGCACAGACACTGGTAAAGTGCAGTGCTGATAGCACTGAAAATGGTACAGCTGTGGGTCACCAGTGCAGCACAATAGTGAAACATAGCACACCACAATACCCAATACAATTCATGGACAATGGTCCCTGGTACATGACCCACAAAGAGATGCAGACACAACCTCAGCAAAGGTACAAAATATAATTAGTCACAGAACTGTATCACAGACTAACAAGGAACTATAACAACAGATGGAATAATCTTGGGCTAAGAGTAATAAACTTGGAATAAGCATCCACATGTCCGTCTGCCACATGCCCCACATGGCCCATGCAGCTCTGCTGCCAGACCTTCCACAACAGCCATTGTATGTCCCACAGCTGCATCCACCCTGTATGAGTGCCACCACATGATACAGGACCACTGCCTCTATGGCCCATAGCCAACATTGGATTACCCACAGTGAGATAACTTCCTTCCTGAGCAGAGCATCCCTGTCCTGTTCATGCAGGGTGTTCATTACACACCCTGTGGTACCTACTGAAATTCAGACTTTTCTGACAAGGATGTAAATACCCAAATTACCCCAGAAACAGGGAGATTAATTGAGTAGCTAGATTACACCATAGGATGTTAGACAGGCCATTCAAACTCTTTCACTGGACAAGGCCCTGACCTGGACAGTTTTTCCCCTGAAGTTCAATAAACTTGTAAAGGAAGAAATAGTAACCACACTTAACTGATTTATTCAACCAAGCATTCCAACATGTAAAACTGGACCCAAAGTTACAAGAAGTTGCAACTACATTGCTGCCAATACCTGGAATGAAGGAAGGTATTGTTAAGCTGAGAAAAGGGCAGAGTCAGTGGAAGACAGTACAAGAAAGACAGAAGTATTGAATGAATACCTATGCTCAATATTAACTGAAGAAAAGATAGACCAGCACCACAGGGAAAGATAGGAATAAAGATGGGAGAGGGTGAGAATGGGTGAGAAGGCAATCATGGAGGACAGGGTTCTCAAGGGATTCATGGCCCTAAAAGTTGGTATATCTGGGCAGACTGTATGCACCTAAAGGTTCTGGCAGTAGTA
Organism: Neoceratodus forsteri; assembly: GCA_016271365.2. Taxonomy (NCBI): domain Eukaryota; kingdom Metazoa; phylum Chordata; order Ceratodontiformes; family Ceratodontidae; genus Neoceratodus; species Neoceratodus forsteri. Next base: position 576,546,334 of record CM028134.1, on the reverse strand, counting down.
TTCCAGTAGTAGTCCCTTAGGCAGATCTATTCAATAACCCATTTTACACAGGTGTGGTGCACAAGAGTAGAGAATTGCTTATTGCTTATGTAGTACCTTTGCAAAACAGCTGGGCAAGGAATAGGACAAAATCTTGAAAGCTCAGTCACCAGCAATAATGATTTTTGAAAGACTGGTACTTGCTGAAGTTGAGAATATTCTGAAATCACACCACCGAGACATTCTAGCCTCTATAGGTAATGTTGAAAGTAGTACTCCAATTGGTAAACACTGGCAGGAGTTTCTTTATTCAGACCTTTATTCTTTTAATTTGATGGACATTGATCATATTCCTGTGTCTCCAAGAGGGGATAATAGAGCCAGAACCCTCCTACAGCTTGAGAGTAGACTTATTTGTAAACTGGGTGCCTGCATCCCTAATGACTTAAATGATGACTGGGACATTTTCCTTTTTGTAATGGGGAGTGGATCCATGTGATTTTATAGAGCTGTTTTAGGCTTCATTTTCCTGAATCTTGCTGTGTGTTCTCATATCCATTTTTTTAATTTTGTTTTTATTGTTCTTCCCAAAAGTTTAAAATTTTGGCCATTACAATATTCATAAATACAATAAGATCAATTGAATAAAAAGCACCTAATTAATCACAATTATAATATTTGAATATATCTGTGTTTTTCCTTATTTCTTTTGAAGTCTTCTTCTGTATGCCTGTTTTTAAAACTCATTACTGATGAGAAGAAATTAAAGCACATCAATGCCTCTTCCACTGTCCCTGGATAGAGCAAAATAAATATTGTATCATAATCCAAATGTAAATATTTCTTTAGAAAATTATTTAAAATTAAAGTTCTGCTCTTTCTGTACAAGGGGCATTGAACTATAATATGATATAGCATTTCTTTAAACCTGTTGCTACTATTACATTCGTTAGATTTATTATCAATTGTAAGAGCAAAACCATTAAATATGTAAATTTAGAAGTAATCAGTTCAAATCTTGCCCATGTTATTATTTTCTGAATATTAGGGGCTAAACGGAGCAATTAGTAATTTTCTATTCTAGAATCAATTTTATTTTTCCAATCCAGATAACTTGTTTCTGTAGTCTAACCTACCTTAGTTGGTTTTCAAGAGCATTATCAAATATTTTTTGATTTTTCCTCTATAAGAATCAGATATTAAAATACCTTCTGATAATCTCTCCATAAATGAATAGAGTTTATCTTTTGTAAGTTTGATATAACAGTTTTAACCAAGGTGAAGAAAACCATTGACGTACCATATTTGTTTTCAAGGAAACAAAGTTTTATTAAATTGTTGTTATTATTGTTAAGAATCTTAAGCCAATATGATAAAAGTCTAAGATTAATTAAGTCTGCTAATGGTATTGTACCTAATTCAGCACTTACAATCACATTAGCCATTGAATGAGGTACTTGAAGAATTGTTTTATAAAAATAAGAGAAGGAGTCTCAAGGTTAGAGTTTTCCTTGGTTCCCAAATTTCAGCACCATATAACAGAATTGGAGGATCTTGGCTTCCCTTGCTTTAATAGCTGGTTCCACTAAAGTTCTCCATATTTAATATTAAAACGAAGGAGGGCCTTTGATGCACATTTAGCTTTGGTGATTTGATTATTAAAGTGTGAAGTCCAAGATCAATTGAGGTAAATATTATCCCAAGATAACAATATGAAGTCACTTCCTCTAGAAATAATTTATTTAACTTGACTCTTGGTTTAGGGGAATTAATTTCAAAACCATTAGCTTGGTTTTATCAGAATTAATAAGTTTTAAGTAGTCACATTTTGTTTTAATTGGTCAATTTTTTTGACTGAAGACCCTTTGAGATAAAGAAAAGAGAACTAGATCATCAGCATAAGCTAAACTTTGAATATATTGATTATTTATTTTAGGAGAATCCAAGGATACTGATGTATCAAAACAAAGCAAAGAATCAACATATAGGTTAAGCAGGAGTGGAGCCAGCAGACACACCTGTCTAACCCCGCTATTAGTACTAAAATATCTAATCGCAGTACTTGTTTCAGAATATAACAAACACATTGGAGTAAGCAAATTAGTAGGTATAGTACGCTTCTAAGAGAATATCCCAGAGGGTATTCCTTACTACAGAATCAAAAGCTGTGTAAATCAACAAAATAATATACAGTTTCATCTTTTTATATCATTTATATTTTCCGATTAAGTGGGCTAGGACATAAATGTTATCAAGTGATGAGAAACCTGGACAAAATCCTGTTTGAAAATTTGAAAGGGACTGGATTTGATAACCCAAGTCTGGAGTCTATTTAATAAAATTCTAGAAAAATGTTACTGCTGATGTCAAGAAGGCTTATAGGCCGATAATTCTTAAGATTTTGAAATTAACCTTTTTATGTATCGAACAATGATAGTTTTATGCCAAGAGGAAGGAATATATCTTTCTAAGGCAAATGTTGAAGAAATTTACAAAAAAATGGCCCTAGAAATTCATATTTTCTTTATATATTCCCTGAATACAATCTGGTCCAGGAGCCTTTATTGTCCAATTTATTAATTGCCTGTTTAACATCTAACCGAGAAAATTACAAGGGTAAATATGTATCAGCTAAAACCATTCTGGCCTTATAAAGTGGTCTTGTGGGTCTGATTCATTAGTAAGAAGTTTTGAGTAATAAGTTATCCAAATTTCTTTGGTACATAAACTGTCAGTGATGGTTGCAATGTTTTAACTCCCTTGCAACTAATAGCCAAAAAGCCTTTGCATCTTTTTTATTTATAGTTTCTAGCATATGGGTCCATTGTTTTAAAATAAACTCATAATTTTTGTGTTTTAGAAATTGTTTATATTGCTTGCTCGCTCTGTTGAGCCTTACTATATTCACTCTTGCTGAATGTTTAGTAGCTTTTTAATCAGAAGTCCCAGTTTATACTTTTCATCCTTACATTGTTGGTCAAACCAGGTAGGGAGTATAAAATTAAGTTGGTATGAGAATAAATCGCAGTCCTAATATCCTGATACCCCACTTCCAAATAGTTATTTATACATTGTGGTGAGCAATGATCCTGAAACAATGTAAATATTGAGCTCATTTTCAGGAAAATATGACTTCTGCTGCTTTTTCTTTATTTTTGTTATTCAATTTAAGTTTATATTTACCTATAATGGAAAGTGAAGGCAGTGATACAAGATTAATATTATTCTTAGAATTGTCTTTTGTTGTATCAATCCTCACTATTAATGCCGCATGGTCACTTTCAGGTCTCATTGCAATTTTGAAGTCATGAAAGTGACCATAGGCCTGGAGAGATTATCAGATAGTCTATAATGTTCTTCCCATTTGAAGAAAAAAAAGTAAATGCTCCATCCGGTCTCTCTCCTCTCCCATTTAAAATACAGTAATTACCATTATTAATCAAATCCATCATTTTAAAACCAGCACCATTCACAGTGGTATCTTCTGAATTCCTAGGTTCAAGACCCTCATGTAAATCTGAGACTGAAGTATTTTAGATTGTCAAAGTTAGCGATACAGGCATTTAAATCACCCCTATTATAGTGATATCAATATAATGTTTTGAATACAAGAGATCTATTTCAGGGATAGCTGTGCCCAAGGATCATAGTCAGCCATAGAATGAAAATTGGGAGGAAAGTACATTCACTATCAAGAAAGTTGAAGAATTCCAGGAAACCACACAAAACAAGATTTCATTACCAAATGTGGTGTGCTCTATAATCTGAATACCCTTTCTTAGTTTAACCTAAGTGGACAAACCCCTTTAGGTCTTCCAAATTTTGTTTTTTATGGCAAAAATATGAAATGGCATATAACCATTAATATTGATATCTGATATAGTCCGAGTCTCTTGAAATAATATAATATCTGTTTCTAAAACATAATCCAACCAACATAAATCCACCATTTTTATTGCAAACCTGCAATATTCCTTGAGATTAAATTATAAGTATCTATATTAACAATATTATCTAAGTCAATATGCTCCTCCCAACCTCAGCAACCTCAAAACCAAGTAAAGTTGGTGGGGAGTTAGATGTCATTTTTATCCAAGTTCCTAGTTAAATAATCTGGACAATCCAGATTCAAAGATCAACCAAGTAAATATCATGTTTATCCAATTTATAACTATTTAACAAAAAATAATCATACGATTTTGTTGACTTAATTTCTATGTCCACTTGGGAATCCAGTTTAGCTTGATATGTTATTTTACTGTTCTCATATGTGTTTTCTTCTTCTGTCCTTTTCTAGGTTTTGTCTTGGGACCTCTCCTTTGAAAGTGTTGCCCTAACTTTGTATAAGCAATGATAACTTTGTATTTATCAGCCACCTTTTCAAAATATTCATCTTTTGATTGGTATTGAATGTTATTCAGTTAGGGCTTGTATATTTATTTATTGTACAAATCAGAATGACAAACCTTTGAGCCATAGACTCATTTCCAAAGGCTCCTTGTCAGACATACACAGATTATAATAAACAGAAAATGGCATAGTAACAGAGGAATATAATAACAGTAACAGTGGTATGACATAACAGGGTTTCAAACAGTAAAGCAGGTACATGATCAGATATAACAGTGGTAGGACATAAGGTAACTTCACCTAATACAGATATAACATGGAATAACTTCTTATTCGGGGTAAGTAAAGTGGGAGAACTTATATATTTGTCTCTAGGGCCATAATTAATATGTTTAATGTTTTATTTTGATTTGATTTGCTGTGTCTGTATGACATAAATGGTATATTTTGGGGTAGATAAATTTCTTACATTTTGTTAATTTACTGTTATTGTACCTTTGATTTTTGCCTTTATAAGTCATGTCAGTTACCTGTTACCCTGTCCCCAAGGTAGAATCTGAGTGATTCAAAGTACCAGGGTATCTGTGAATGTTCTGACTTTTTCTGACTCCTAATAAGTGATACTTACAGCTATCCTGACTGTGCACTGATGTGCTTTATTGCAGTTATTTATTTATTTAGTTTTTAAAGGATAAGGTGCACTAGGCAAACACTTGCCTATTTTCAGGCATAACCCAGGCGAGTTCATCCAATTTAGACCATTAAAGTGCTGACTGAGGTAACACATTGAAGCAACATAAGACACCTGAGGAGTACATTTTGTACACAACACTGAAGTTAGATATGGAATTCAGAGGGTACAATTCAATACAATGACAGTGAGATATGGCTGTACACTAAGCAAATAGTGATGAAAAAATAAAGCAATAAAACAAAGCAATAAAACAATATGGTACATGTCTAAGAGCAGGGGACATAGGAGAAAAGTAAATTGGTATAAACATATAAGTCCAGACAATTAAGACAGATATCTAGTAATCAAGTGCAAGGAGCAGACAGATATCAGTGGCTACATGAACAGTGTAGGTACTGGCTAGGAGCATACTGTATGTTGAAGCAATTGGACTGGTGTTGGTGCTAGAAGGTGTAGCCAACTGAGAAATGTCTAATGTGAGCTGGTGTGCTGTTCCATAGTTTTGGTATAGCAACTGGATGGCCATCTCACCGTATTTGGTCCTAGTCTTGGGGATGGATAGAAGGCCAATGTCAGAGGAACTGAGAAAGTAGATATTTTTGTAGGGCACCAGGAGGAGGCAAGGGATTGAAGCACTTGGTTATACATTACACTATGAATATTGTTGCCGGATGAGAAGTCCCATATAGCAGAAGGGGAGGGCCAACCTAGTATGGAGTATAATGTACAGTGAGGAATATGTTGAGTGCATGCAAGAGCAAAACAACAGATATTATTGTAGGCCACATCCCATTTACACAGGACAGAGTTAGAGGTATTACAGAAGATGGACAAGCCATAGGATAATTTAGGGAGACAAAAACCACGGGCAACTGCAATGCGAGCTGATGGGGAAAAGATTTGGCCTGGCTCAATAGTCAAGTCCAAAAGTGATGTTAACAGCCTTGCAGATTGATGTTATGTGTAATAAGAAGTCAAGGGAGGTATAATGTAACACTCAGGTATTTGAAAGAGTTAATGAAGTCCAAGGACAGCAGTTATCACAAACCACACTGAGCAGAGTAGGACTGTTTTTAACCGTGGGTGGATCAGAAGAGCATAGCTTGTGATTTAATGGGGTGCATTAGTAGCCTATTCTCATGGAATCAAGCTTGGACAGCCTTCATGTCTGCTGTGAGGGTGTTATTAATGCCAGCTACATTAGGTGCACTAGTAAAGAAGATCAAGTTGTCACATAGAGAAGAGGGGCTATTAGCAAAGCTATGGTGAATTAACGGACAGTGAAAAAGGAGAGGCCAGTATGGAAGCCTGACGGACACCAATTGAGGTGGCTCAGCTGTCAAATAGAGAGGAGCCAAATCTGACACATTGCTGTCTGTTAGTTAGGTAGCCCTCACCCAATGTAGGGCATGTTCAGAGATCCTCAGGGCACTTAGCTTGCTGCAGAGGAGAAAGTGATTGGCCATATCAAAGGCCTTTTCGTGGTCAGTGAGTATGGCTCTAGTAAGCTCGCTTTGTCTAGAAAGGTGGAGATGCTGTTAGAGTGAGCATTGCATTAGTGGTGCTGTGGTTCTGATGAAAGCCATGCTGAGTTGGGGAGATGAGGTTGTGGATAGTAAAGTAGGAAATGAGTTGGGTTGAGACAATTTTTCAAGTACATTATCCAGGACAGGTAAATGGCAGTGGGTCTATAATTATTAATTATTTTGCTGTTCCATCTTTTGAACACAGGCACTATATTTGCCATTTTCGATTATTGGAAACTCATTTGTTGAAAGGGAAAGTTTGAAAATTCTTACAAGTGGAGGTGCCAGTTCCTGAGAAGAAAACCTAAGGAGTTTGGCTCTGTGCAATCTGAGCCAGCACATTTGGATACAAGGATCTGTCTCAAAACTCTGTATACCTAGGAGATGCTAACATATTTGAAGTGCAAAGGGAGTGTTGTCTAGATGGAGAAGATGAGGAGAGGTCTAACAATTCAAGGGAGTGGAAAACGCTTCAGTGTATTCAAGAGGTCTGAAAATAGCTTGTTGAATGCACTGGAAATTGTTGCAGGTTGTTACATTACACACTCTATCTTGAAATCAGGAGGGTGGGGTTCTACCATGGCCCAGGGATTTTTGATGCAGTTCCAAAATTCACGGGGGTAGCAGAAGGCAAGTGGAGTTCTATGGACATGACTCTTACTCTGTCAGATGGCGTGTTTGCATTTATTTCTGAGAGTTTTGTAAGTGGCCCAGTCAGACAGGGAGTTGGTAGAATTGAAGACTGCCCAGCATCTGTCTCTCTCTCTTTTAGAAGGGATAGGAGAGGGTGAGTCAGCTATTAGTTGTTGGTCCATGGACTCTTCTGGTGCTTTTTCATTCATGGATTCCTAGAAGTAGCCAGCAGATAAGGACCATGTGGCCCACCTAGTCTGCGATGAAAACCCCAAGTAGTATCCTCTACTGGGGGCCCTCAAACCTGTCCCTCCCATCCCAGTATACCCATATACTTATCCCATATATGCTTAAACTGTGTGATCATTACTACCTCCACCACCTCCTTCAACAAACTGTTCCAGTCATTTACCCACACTCGGTGAAGAAGAACTTCCTCACATTACCCCAGACCCTGCCACCCAACAACTTCATACTGTGCCCCTAATGTTTAAAGCTCAGCTCCATTGAAACAAACTCTCCATCTGTGCCTTATTAATTCCTTCAAATATTAAAATGTCTTGATCATATCCCCACCTACTTCCCTGTCTTCCAAGGAGCACAGGTTCAGTTCCCCAAGCCTCTCCTCATAGGACATCCCCGCATACCCAGAATCATCCTGGTAACCCTCCTCTGTACCTGTTCTTGTGGAGATAGGGGCCTCCAAACTGCACTCAGTACTCGATATTTGGTCATACCAGTGTTACATACAGGGAGATAGCACCTCTCTCCTCCTCCTGCTGGTGAGCCCCCTTCCTATGAATCCAAGCATTTGATATGTTTTCCCACTCTTTCTCTCATTGTTTTCTCACCTTAAGATCATCGGTAATAATTATTCCTAGGTCTCTCTCCTCCTCTGTGACCTCCAGTCCCTCCCAAGTGTGTATTCTACACCTGGGTTTCTGTACCCCAGGTGCATGATACTGCATTTCTTAGCATTGAACCTCAGTTGCCACCTCCTGGACCACTTCTCCAACTTCCCAAGTCTGCCCTCATTTGTCCACCCCGCCCATATGTCCACCCTGTTACTAAGTGTTGCATCATGTGCAACAGGAATCGATCCCGTCCCAAATCTTCTGTTATATCACTGAAATAGATGTTAAAAGCACTGGTCCTAACACAGACCCTGTGGTACCCCACTGGTCACCCTCCCTCCTTCATGAATACCCCATTCACCACCACCCTCTGACTCCAATCTCTAAGTCAATTTTCCACCCATTTCTCTATCTTTGTCCCCACCCCCAGGATCCTCAGCTTCATTACTAACCTCCTATGTGGGACAGTATCAAAGACCTTTCTGAAGTCCAGCTAAGCCACATCTACTGCCCCATCCTAGTCTACCACCTTAGTTACCTCAACAAAGAATTTAATCAGGTTAGTCTGACAGGACCTACCCCTGGTGAACCCATGTTGTCTCTGGTTTTGCAGCCCACTGGCTTCCAGGTAATCCCCAAACCTTTCCTTGGCGAGTGTCTCCATTACCTTGTCAGCTGCCAAGGTAAGGCTTGCTGGCCTGTGATTCCCTGAATCCTCCCTATTTCCCCTTGTGTATTTGAACTACATCTGCTATTTTCCAGTCTGTCAGCAGCTCCTCTGCATCCAGTGATTTGTTGTACAGGGCAGCCAGGGGCACACCCAGAACCTCCCTGAAGTCCTTCAGCAGCCTGGGGTGCATTGCATTGGGCCCCATGGCCTTGTCCACCCTGAGACTGTACAGGTCTCTGTGTACTCTGTCCACAGTAAAGGGACTAGTGTCCACCCTGGACCCATTATTCCACTCTCATGAATTTTGGGCTCATCCCTCTCTTGTCTGTAAAAAATGAGCTGATGTAATATTTCAAGATTTCAGCCTTCTGGCTGTCCTCTTCCACTAGCACTCCTTCTTCCCCATTAGCCTGACAATCCCCTCCTGACCTTCCTTTTTTCCAAGTAAATCTAAAGTATAACTTATCACCCTCCGTTCTTTAGTGGCTATCCTCTCCTCAGTTCTTGCCTTGGCCCTCCTAACTTCCTTCCCGCCTCCCTCTGCTGTCTCTGGTAAGTTTTCCTAGTTACCTCTGTCTGCTTTGCTTTGTTGATAGGGACGTATTTATCCTGGAGGTTAGAGAAAGTGGTATTAAAATGAGAGATGACCTGATCAATGTCAAAGATTGCCCAGAGGTATGACCAACTGAGATGGGTCACTTCTGTTTAGAATTGTAAGGGGTCCAGATGAGAAAAGTCACAAAAGTGAATCAGGAAAGGTGGGACTGTAGGGGCTTAAGTGCACCACATGCAGAAGACTGGGGATTGTTTGCTAGCTGAACCAGAGATTATTTTGTCAGCACTGGGACTAGCACCGTCAATAAGGGTACTATCTTTGCCCATTACTGCAAAGCCTGGTATGATGGGATATTAATTGGGTGAGGAGCAGCTTGTTCAGAGATAGTTCTACTGTGTGACTATTACATTTTAGCCATTCTATGCTGAAGTCACCAAGGATAATAAATTAATTATTATTTACAAGAGGACCAATGGCGTTAAGTAGGGTGGGGAGGACTTGCTGGTTGGTAGCAGGTGGTAGAAAAAAAGAAGATGTGGAGTTTTTGGTGTTACCTTAGGTTAGAATAATGTAACACAGTTCTAGGGATGTTCCTGAGGGGCATAGGGGAGGCTAGCAACAGAGAGGTTAAGGTCAGACTTATAGTAAATCATAGTGCCACCATCTCACATTGGGAAGGCCCTGTCACATCTAATAAAAGTACCCTGCAACTCACAGAGACTGTTAGGTATTGCAAGTTTGAGCCAGGTCTCCAAGACATATAGTATGTCAGGCTGATAGTGGCATTTTTGTTTTCTGTAGTTTCATTATTTGTGGTTGTGGCAGACCAGTAGCAACATGCCAATAGGGCCTGAGGAGCATGTGCCTACCCCCAATATAATTGCACAATCTAGTTAAAAATAAATATTTTATTTTCAATAAATCCCAAGGTCCAAAACAATATGCTTTTTTTGAAGTCGTTGGTTTTGGGTGCAGATCCGGAGCAACCGTTGGCAGTCGGAATTGTGGACCCCAATTCAAGGCAGTTGCAATTAGTTGCAATTACCTTGAATTGCAGCCCTAATTCAGGGAGTCATATGTATCTAAAGTTGATGACCTTGTCTCCAGCTGGCTTGCTTGCCTGACAGTCCCCCCACAAACTCATCTCAGAGACAGACAGTACTCTACAGTGGCAGCAGCACAATTTTCTTTATTTTTATAAATTATTTAAATTGTTGTGTCTATGTTGTTTCAAACTTTGGTGGACAAACTTAGCCACCAACAAAATGTGTTGCTGGCTCCTCAGCACAAAAAGTCATCCAATGAGTATGAGATGGAGGAGGAGGACCCAGGAGTTGTGCACCCAGCATAAGAAGATCATCATGGCACAGTTTGTTTGTGGGCAGCAAGGAGGAAAGAGTAGGATGAAGTCTGATGTTGGGGAGTGGAGTGCTTAAAAGACAACTTTTCAGCAGGCTTTAGTAGTTATTTGTGAAGAAGTTGACTTGGGGAGACTCAGAGGACAGCAGTAGCAGAAGGAGCGAGCAAGTGGCCCAAAGAGGAGAGAGACCAAGGGTGGGCTAGACTCAAGAGGAGGGACTGTCTGGGCTGTGAAAAGCCACTAGAGAAAGTGATCTGTGGGCTGGGACCAACCGACTAGGTGGCCCAGGTCATGGGAGGGACTCTACGATGGCTGTGTGGGGAGAGAAAAACAACAAGTGGTGTGTTCAGCATTGCACACTGAGTTGAGAGGGAGAGACAGTGAGTCTCATCTCATTGTGACACTCTCAGACACAGTCTATCAGTGACCAGTGACCCCTGGGCCATGGGCCTGACCAGGCAGCACAGGATTGCACAGCATCCAGAGGAGGGAGTCAGATTGGGGCAGGCCAACTGAACAGACAACAGAGCGACCACATTGACCACCATCTCAGCTATGCAGTAGAGAAAAGAACAAGTCTGTGACCTATGTCTCGTGGAGTTGGGGCCAGTGCAGTGGTGGAGATGGAGTGGGACTTGCCTGGAATTAAACAAAATCAGTGAGAGAAGGAGTGCCTGGCTGGAACAACTGAAGCCAGGAGCTGGAGTAACAAGCAGGACTCAAGAGCACAGGAGGAGCCTGGAGGATTTGATGGGCCGGCGGGCCTGCTCTAGTGTGTTTTGAGCATGAGACTGAGTGAGGAGCAGTCCAGCAGCACTTGTATACTAGGCCTGGTGTAGGCCAGGAGCACTGGAGCAACAGAAGGACTGTCAGTGGTGGAAAAAAACAGTAAGTCAGCACCTGGTGGACTGCTGGTCGGCATACACAACTACTGGGGTCCAGGTGGGCAGACTGCATGTGGTGGGCAGCTGGCCAGAAGCAGAGTGAGCAGAGGCAGCAGACTGAGTGGTGGGCTGGATGGGGTGGCACTAGCGGGCACAGTTGAGGGCAGGCTGCAGCAGCATCCAGAACAGACTGGGTGAGATCCAAGGATAGGAGAGAGACTACTAAAGGAGGAATCACTGAGTGGGTCTGGAATCTGACCACCAGAGACAGCACCACCTTGATTAGAAGTGGCCAACACACAGGAGGTGAGTTGTTGCTGTTCTCAATAATTATTCTTTCTATTTTATTCTATTTCTATTTCTGTTCCCTGCTAGGTCAGGGTGGACCCTGGTGGAAATAATTGGTTCATCTTGACCATCTCCTGCTAGTAGCCTAATAGGAAATTTGACTGGAAAGATAAATGCCCACTGAAAATAGAAAGCAGAGATGAGAGTGACTTGACATCACCTTAGAGTCACATATATAGCTAGCTCTTATTTCTCCTTACCTCTTCAGAGTCCAGTAACTTTGCTTGTGTCTTTTTTAGATAATTTCTTCCTGAAGCGGTCTTATCCTATGTATGCATGTGATGCTGTCAAACTAATGTTTTATATTTTCAGTGTACATTTATTATTACCTTTTATGTTTGCTTGCACGCAGCACAAGAAACATATTGTGGCAGCTTGGTTCAAGCAGGTTCTGAGATGTGGCACTGTTGAGGCCAAAACCTGCATGGCATTTTAGGGTGTGTGTGATGTCCACCAATAATGGGGGACACAGTCGGTGACACTGGTTTGGAACCTGCCACCAACTTGTGAAAAAATAGTCACAGCAATCAGGTGCTGCCTCGTCATTGCAGCTGCAGCCATTCGTGTAATGAAGGAGCGACTCAGTCATTGCAGGGCAGGATGTTCACACACTGATATTGTCTGTGAACATGCCGCAGTTTTCCACCTGTTCACAAACAATATTAACCCTCCTGCCGAGGGGTTACCAATCCCCTGGCAGCATGTGCCCTCAACACGCTTGTTTGCCGACAGGAGCCCCAATCCCCATTGGCTGCAGTGGCCCAGATGTATGTTGCCGATGATGGAGCCCACCCCTGTTGGCAGTATGTAATGGCCCCCTCAGCTTTTCTTTGTCTGCCTAAGGGTGCCCAACCTCGCCTGCATAATCAATCCCCCGTTGTTGTGTGCTGACGGGGTGCCCAATCTCCAACGGCATAACATACCCCCTGTTGTGTGCCGATGAAAGGTGCCCAATTCCTTGCTGGCTACAGTGCCCCAAAAAAGACTCAGTTGGCACACTGGGAGCTCACCCCAGCATGCCACATTGCCCTGTAAATAAAAAACCGTCCCATAAAGTCTTTTTTTTTTTCTTACCTGTAACAAAGGAAATGGTCCAGCGGCAGTCTCCCTGGCCCCCCACAACCCGTACCCACCCACTGCACACACTGCCTCCCACACCCCTCACCCCATACTTACCTCCGGAGTCCAGCGCAACGATCTTTGGTGGACCGGGAACACGCCTGCACTCTTCAAAGCTGACCACGAACTGAGGAAATGCCGTAAGCTGTATAATGGAATAAATAGGGTTTTTTCAACTTTGCTGCATATCTCAGGCATTTTTGAAGTTTGCCACCAAATTTTCAACATGGGGTTTTTGGGACCCCTCCTCATGAATTCTGTTATTGTCATGGCATTAATCGGCCCTGAAGGGTGATTTTGCGGTCACTGCACGGAATCACCTTTCAGGACTGATTAATGAAATGACAGTGACAGTGTTCATGAGGTGGACTCTCAAAAGCCTATGTTGCAAATTTGGCAGGAAAAATCTAAAAATGACTGTTTTATGAGCGCAGCATTGCACAGTTGTTACGCACGCCGTAACTTTGTGAATTTGCAATATTTTCATCCCAGATTTTCAACACTGGCATTTTTCAGACCTCCGTGTGAACAGTATAGCTGTCATTTTCACACCCTGGATGAAATGTGTTTTCGACTTGTGGAGCAGAATAACGCAGTTGGTGTGGGAAATCAGTGTTCCTCAGATTAAGAAACTGACACTGATACTGTTCATGAGCAGAGGTCCTAAAATGCCTATGTTGAAAATTTGTGCGATACTCCATAAATGACTGTGTTAGGAGCATGCATTGCTCTGTTCCTACGCACGCTTGTATGTTCATGAATTTTCACTATTTTCACTCCAGATTTTCAACATTGCCATTTTACTACACCTCCTTATGAGCAGTACAGCTGTCATTTTCCACATCTCACCAAAAACGCGTTTCACGCATGTAGCACAACAATGGCACAGTCGGTGTGTGAAATCAATGTTCAGCATTGACAAAATGGTTGTTGTTCTTTTTCCACTCACACACAATGTTCAGCACCTTTTTAACCAAACAAAAATGGTTCTGGAGTATATTAAATGAATAAAAGTTGAAAGTTCTGGTAATTAATTTAAATCGTAATTAGTTCTGTGGTTCATCAGAACAGAACCATATAGTCTTCTGTGGGTAATGGTTTAGTTATCTCTGACAGATACAGCACAGAAAGGCAGGCAGACAGATGATATTCAGAATCTGATTGTATTGTATTGTACATGGCCAACAGTTTAAATGGTGACAGCAACTGGCATTTTAACATAAGCTGCTGGCATGTTGAGAAGCAGCATGCATGTCTACACGCCATGCATGGTGGTTTTTTGGATATGCAGGTTTAGAAGTGAACTATTAGGATGCTGGAGCTGGGCTGGGGTCGGGAGGGTAACAGCTACCTGACACACAAATACCTCCCTGCTGGCAACACAAGGAATAACTTTATTTGAAGGAGTAGTAGCTACACTTCAGCCATTTTACATTAAAGGAATAATGCATGACAGGGTGTGTGTCATGCTGGGATAATGCCACACCTAGGGAGGGTTGTGCATGAGGCCACAGACTGAGTGCATCCAATGCCCCAGGCGGGTATTATACTAGCATGACACACACCTGGGGTGCATTATTCCTATTATACAATGGCTTGTTGTTATATATAAAATAAAAAAAAATTTAAAGAATGTTGTGTTAGGTGGAAGAATATTTTTGTTTCTGAAGAGAAGTTGCAAAAAGAGAGGTGGTAATGAAGGGGAGCATCATCCAAATGGGTTAACAGTGCTGAGACTAGACCTGTGGTGTTGTGCTGGGATAATGGCATGGATCCAGCCCCAAACTGACTAATCAGAGACCAGGATTCTTTTTACCATTGTATAATGTTTGTTTCACAATTGAAACAGCTTGGGTGTAATCATCTTGAAGTAGGTGGTTGACAAAAGATGAAAAAGGGAATGTATATTTTCTTTCAAAGAAAATGCATGCAGGTCTTTAGCTAGCTGAGTGACACAGAGTTGTGCTGCTATCTGTGACAGAAAGAACCTGTCATAAATCACAATAAAAAAATGGGAAATGTCCACTCTGCTGTTAGATCACTGAGATGTCATCAGATTGTAATATATTAATAACAGGCTTTGCTGGATGAAATGTTGGTGCTTGGTAATGATTCTGATTCTGAAATAAAATATGGCATGTGTGTGCTGATGATGGCTTTAAAGCTGAATTTGTGAGTTTTCATTAAAATAAAAACCTTATAGTTGTGCATTTGAGCAATTTGTGCTCTATGTTGTATTAGGACTTACTTGTGTCCAAAGGAGGAGTGGAGGCAAATGTGGTGGGAAGGGAATGTGACTTGTAGATGCAGGTGCAGACTATTACTAGTTAGATGATTTACTGTAGTGTAAAAGCCACCAAAATGCACAATTTTAGTTACAGTTTTACCAAATTTACAAAATTTCTTTGAAAATACAAAAGGTCACTGTCTCTAGATTGAACAAAGACCAAAACAAATTATACTTACTTTTTATTATGATGGCATTTAGCATGTTGGGGAACAGTTTCTGGCCTGCTAAAAGTCACCAAAATGCATCATTTGACCTCTGTTTTTAAAAGTGTTCCCAGGGAGCATGTCTCCGATTCCCTAGAGAAATTTGGAGATTGTACCCTCCAAAATTTCTGGTTGCATGATGCCCCTGTGGCAGATTGCCTTTCCTTAGTGCCCAGGGTTTTGTTTTGGTTTCAGACAAGGAATAAGCCAGTGAACTGCAGTACAGACCAGTCAGCTTGACATCGATAGTTGTAAAGTTGATGGCAAACCATCATCTAGGAAAGGTTGGTCAAGTTCCTTGAGGTGAACAGGCTCCAGGATAACAGGCAACATAGGTTTCTGGCAGGAAAATAATGCCAGATGAACTTGATCAATTTCTTCAACTGTGTAACAAAGGCAGTGGACAGAGACGAAGCAGTCTAAGTACTGTACCTGGATTTCAGCAAGGCCTTTGGCTCGGTCCCCATAAGAGAGTAATCAAAAGCTGAAAACCTGGGATGAAGGACAAATGACTAGATGGTGGCAAACTAGCTGAGAGGGAGAACCCAGAAGGTTATCAGTGGGTTCCACCGAAGTTGGTCTTTAGACAGGTGACCATTCAATGTATTCATAAATTACACTGAGGACAGCATTAGGGCAACATCTGCCTCTTTGTAGATGACACGCAGTATTTTGGGAGGTGGACACAGCAGAGGGGTGTGAGAGACATGAGGGTGACCTCACAAAGCTGGAAAGATGGTCCAGAACCTAGCAACTAGGATTCAATGCAAACAAGTGCAAGGTCATGCATGTAAGGAGTAGGAACCTAGCGCACAGTACAGAACAGGAGGAGTGACCATCACAGTGTCCAAGAAGGAGAAAGATCTTGGGAGTACAATCATAAGCAATCTGAAATCCTTTATGCAATCCAGCGAGCAGCAGCAATGGCAAATAGGATGCTGGGTTGCATAAGCATGGAATTCAGCAGCAGAAGGGAAGAGGTCATACTGCCATTTTACAGATCCATGGTGAGGCCATACCTGCAGTACTTTGTATAGTACTAGAGTTATTACCACAGAAAGGACATCAGCCCACTGGAGGCAGTAAAGAGAAGTGTTACAAAATTGTTGATGCCCAAAAGGGCCCTCGTATGAGCACAGACTTGAGAATCTGACCACGTACTCACTTAACCACTGAAGAGAACATGGGACATTATCAATGCAGATAAGTGCAAGGTCATGCACATTACAAATAGAAACCCTAGGGAAGAGTACAGGTTAGGGACGTGGTCATCAAAGTGTCCAAGAAAGAGAAAGTCCGTGGATTGCAATCACAAGCAATCTGAATGTCTGTCTGCAGTGCAGCAAGGCAGCAGAGATGACAAATAGGATGCTAGGCTACCTAAGCAGGAGACTCAACAGTAGAAGGAAAGAGGTCATACAAATCTGTTGTGAGGCCACACCTGAGTATTGTATGCAGTACTGGAGTCATTACTCAAAAGAACATCAACCTGCTGGAGGCAGTACAAAGAAGAGCCATAGAAATGATACAGAGTTGGAAAATGAAAGGAGAAAAATGAAGAGGGATCTGAAGAGGCTAGAAAACTGGTCCAAGGAATGGCAGTTGGGTTTCAATGCAAAAAGTGCAATATTATGCAGCTAGGAGAGGGAATCCTAGGGTTGAGTATGAACTAGATAGGGTAACACTGGAGGCCACCAGAGAGAAAAGGATCTAGGATAGTCATAGTAGACAACCCTCAAGGTAATTAGTGCAACAAAGCAGTTGGAAAGGCTAATAGAATGCTAGGGTCATAGGGAGAGGTATAACAAGTAGAAGGAGGGAAGTGGTGGTGGCATTGTACAACTACCTAGTAAGGCCTCATCTGGAGTACTGTATTCAGTTCTGGAGGCCCTATCTCCAAAAGACATAGACAGGAGGGAGAGAGTACAGAGGAGGGTGACAAAATGGTGTCGAGGATGCAGCATAATTCATATGAGGAGAGACTCAGAGCTCTAAATATGTACTCCTGGGAAAAGGACACAGAGGGGGGACATGATAGAGACCTTCAAATATCTAAAGTAGATCAACAGGGTACCAGAGGGAGCATCTTTCACATGAAGAGAATAGCAGAACAAGGGCACAGCATGAGATTAAAAGGTGAGAAAACTTAGTGGGAACTAGAGGAAATTTACTTCACTGAAAGGGTGGTGGAGAGATGGAACAGTCTCCCCAGGAAGTGGTGGGGTGGACATAGTTCAGGGATTCAAGAAGGTGTAGGAGGTACATGGGAATTATCAAGCTAGAGGTGGGGCTTGCAGCATCTAGGTACCTTAAGCATTATAAAGAGGGGATAGGACAGACTGGATGGGCCACATGGCACTTATCTGCTGACAACATCTATGTATCTGCGTATCTATGTAGCAGAAGCTCTCATAAGAGCAGAGACTGGATAACCTTTATATGTAATGGCTTGAGGACAAAGGGAACATGGGGGCATGATCAAGACCACTAAGTACCCTCAAAGTATCAATAAATTTGACCCCAGTGAACTTTTCAAGATCAATAAAAATAAGAACACACTGATGCAACAGTAGCACTACCACCTGTGACACCAGCAACCTGAGTTCAGGAATGAGCCTTGGCTTTGAAGTGCTTAGCAGGAGATGATGGTTGAGTATCCTATGGATGGTCACCTCTTCGGTGGAGGGAGGGATCATGGCCTCCACTGCAAGACTGCCACCTGGATGACCACAGATTACAGTGCCACAGAGCCAGAGCACAGGAGGGAGAAGCAGTTCTCTGACATCTCAACTTCAGATGCACCATCTCACAACAGTCAAGGGTGGGGCAGAAACAGAAAAATCCCAGATCAAGCAGAATTCCACCCACTGCCCTGCCCCAAGTTCCACACCACCAACTGAGGCTCTCACTCCCACACCAACACTAAAACTCTGTTTGGGAAAGTGGTGGCCCTTGGACAGCCATTCCTGTGGGAGATCATCCTCAAGGGCACAAAGGAGTGAGGTAAGTCCAAGGATGGTGGGTGTCATGGCTGGGCAGAGTGAGACACTGAAAGGGTCTGGTTGAGTCAAAGGAGTAAACTACTGCAACAAAAAAGAACACAAGAGGACACAGTTGCAAACTGGTGGCAGGTAGGTTCTGGAAGGAGGCTAGGAAGCCCTTCTTCATGGACAGAGTGGTACAGTAGCAAGGTGTAATGGGCTACCAGAGGAGGTAGTGAACCACAAAACTATCAGGGTTTCAAGAGGGTGGGATAATGTCTAGAGTAGGGTAAGAGTGCCTGAGGAGGGTGGAGCAACATGTAAAGAAAGATGAATGTGCTCCTCATCAAGCAGACTTGATAGGTCACAATGCCTTCTACTGGCAAATTCATATGCTTGTATAGAAAGAAACCCAGCTTTGTCCTGTTTCAGACTAATCTCTATACTTAATCATTATGTTAAGATCCAGGCTAAAATCCTGGCTAAATACCTGGCAGCAGTATGGAGCAGTATGGAGCCACTAATTAGTGCAGGACAGATATGCTTTATGCAGTGGCACCTGTCTACTGCTCACATGCAAAAGTTGGCTAACATACACTTTCTGTCCAGGAACTCAGGCAACCTTTTAGCTCTGATGTCACAATGTAAATAAATCCTTTGACTCAGTGTCATGGAGGTTCTCGCTACTACCATAAAAATATGGCTTGACACCTACCTTCCTCAAATGGACAGAACTATTATACTTACATTCAGATTTACATTCGCCAGCAAAAATATTTGCAGTTGTGTGCAATCTGAGCTATTCTCTCAGTTAATGAACACATTTAGGTTGCCCTCTATCCCTTTATTTATTTCATCTTTACCTGGAACCCTCACCAGAGACATTCCAAATGCACCCCATATCAGGGCATATTAGTAGGGACCAGAGATACAAAATCTCAACCTATGCAGATGATGTCTTATTACATAAAGGAGCTGCAAATGTCCATCCCAGAAGCCCTACAGATCCTGAATGACTTGCAACCTCTCAAGATAAAGATTAAACATCGATAAAACAAATTTCATGCCACTGAATAATTCCATGTTTAAAGCAGATGTAATGAAATGGGGTGGGGGCACGGAATGCCAAACTCACTTGTCTATTTAGGCATAGAGATGTTGCAAAATTTTATTTCGCTGGTGAAATTGCCATGATATCCGAATTGTGCTGCTCAAAATAGTTTGTAAAATTGTGGCAAAATTGCGAAATTTTGCGCACAAATGTGCATCGTTATTTTGTTATTTATACCTCACTGATGTCTAGTGGCCCTCCTGGTTGATCAATGTCAGAACTGAAGACCCCCGAGTCACCCCAGAGTTATTTCCCCAGCCATGACCCCAGCCCCCAATCTTTGAACAAATATGCGCTATTCATTGAAGCGCCAGTTGGGCTGGCGCCATGAGGTGAGTGGTGGTCCCAACTGAGTACTGGGAGGTGGGGATGCTATCTGACTGAAGACAGGATGAGGGCAGGGGTCCACTAGACAACAAGGATAGGGGAGAGATTTTTTAATGATTGGGGCCAGGGTCATGGCTGGGGAGGGAAATAACTCTGGAGCTGACTTGGGGAAGGTTCTTCAGTTCAGCTGATGATCGGCCTGGGGGCCCACTAGACACCTGGGAGTCTTAATTAGTGGTGAAATTGTGAAATTGTTCCTGCAGTTGGTGAAATTTCATCCATGAGCGTGAATTTCGCTGAGTTTGTGGGCAAAATTGTACCACCGTAAAAGATTTTGGTAAATGCACAAATTCGCTAAATATTTAATTGGGTGAAATTTTCCAATTTCGCACAACACTATTTATTCATCAGTATTTGAAAAATAAGAAGGGAAAATTACAAGGATTCTGGATTCCATCATGGTTACTATCAAGAACAACTTGCACAGGTGGGAAACATTAACCTTTACTCTCAAAATGAATGTCTACAATGTCTTCTGTACCAATAAACATGTTGGGAATTGTAATCAAACTATATGGCTTATCCAGCTGTGATGTAGCCTGTCACATTTCTCTGGGGAGAGAAAGTGTCCAGATGGGCACACTGTAGGCTAGTGGCCATGTAGAATCAAGCAGGCTAATGATCTTAGGATATACTGTTATGTATCACATCAGCAAATACCTATGCCGGAGTAATCCGGATACAGAGCATGTGAAGGAAGGATCTGAACCACAATGGAAAGAAATAGAAAGGAATCTGTCATATGAGGGTATAAACACTTGGGCCCAGATATTCAGAAATGCACCAAAGGCCAGTGCAAGTCAGGCACAGTGCAAATCAGATGCATTGTGGTGCAACAGAGCGTATTCAGAGGTTGTGCTGGCCACACTGGCACAGGTGCACCATGGGCAGACAGAGAAGTCCCAGGGCAACAGTGAAGCAGAGCAACAGAGAGGGGCATGGAAAGAGAAGAGACCCAGGGACAGAGCCAGGGAAGCATAGTGACAGGCCACAGGAGGCCACCACCAGTCAGGCACAGCAGGGAGCACACAGGCACCCAGACCCCACCCCAGAACACAACAGTGGCACAGACAGAGGCAACAGGGGTGCCAATGGGATGGAGGGCCACCAAGGGGCCCAACACAGGCAGCAGGCCATGCCCCTGAACATCCAGACCAGTGCAGACCACACCCAGGACCATGCAGCCAAGCAGACACACAACCCTGACAGCTCCCAAGAGCACCCCAAGGCACAGCCATCAACCCAAGGGAGGGACACACTTCAGCACAGAGCAGTGATCCACAGAAACACAACTCATGCCTCAACACATGCACACTATATGGA
This sequence comes from Neoceratodus forsteri, assembly GCA_016271365.2. Classification (NCBI taxonomy): domain Eukaryota; kingdom Metazoa; phylum Chordata; order Ceratodontiformes; family Ceratodontidae; genus Neoceratodus; species Neoceratodus forsteri. The sequence continues at coordinate 576,525,066 of CM028134.1, read as the reverse complement.
CAGGCACTTGGCCACTGCAGCATGGCTCCTCATGCCACCTGCAAAGCAGACACAGACACAGGCAGGTAAGTCAAAGGTAATAATGAGCAACACAACTATATACAAGAGAAGGGTGTGGAGGAGGGTAGGAAAGGAAGGAAGGGTAGGGAACTGGGACTGTACAGTGGGATGAGGGAATAGAGGGGATGTATGGTTGGGGAAACAGGGTGAACTCAGGGCCTGACTAGCGGCGGACGGCCAGGCTCCCTGCATCCCCGCTGACATCACTGCCTCCTGTCCGCCAAGATCATTCTGTGGACCTGCATCACTGCCTCCATTGTAGTTGACATGATCAGGATGAGCTGCCTCAGGAGCCTGCAGTAGAGGGGCCTCCTGTTCCACTGTGGGACACGAGGACAAGGAACAGAATAGGTGATCAGTGCAATGTCCAAAGGAACCATGCCCAACGATACTGGGCAGCGGGAACACCCCAAGGGCCCATACAGATCACCCACAGGGTGTTGGACAATGTCTGCCAGAAATGAGGCACACCACATCAGTGCACAGCAGTGGTCCCCACTGCACAGTGGCCATCTGACTGTGCCATGGCAGTCACATGGCACAGTGCCTGGCAGCACCACTGAAACATCAGTGGTGGCTGGGTGCACCCACCCCACCAGCAGCCAGCACACGTGTCTAATGGATGTGCCACAGTGGCAGACACATGTGCACAGTGTGACACACACAGCTGCCATGGAACATGGCACCGGTGGCTTTGCCCACACCCATGCCCCCACCTCCCCTCAATGACGGTGTGGGACAATGCCAGTGCCTACCTGTCCTCCGTGGCCATACTGGCGCTGGAGCTTCTCCACCCTGACTGCTGCAGCCTGGCATCCCACCAGTGTCACTCATCATCGTTTTCAGGTCCTGGGAATGGAACAGGAGCAGGTACACATCAGTAATCAACCACAGCTGCTGCCACCACCCCCACCCTGTGCACAGGGTGAGCCCCTGCCCAACACATCCCACACAGTGGCAGTGCAATGTAAGGCGGAGGGTGATGACACCCCACAATGAGCACAATGGAAGTACACCACCCTGCAGGACATGCTAGGCAGCCTAGCCAACACCACAGTAAAGCACCAGGGCACACATGCATGATGGGCCTACTCAACCTGATGCATGCCTCAGCCTCCTGAGGCACTCTGAATCTCTCCGCACCAGGTCCCTGTTTGGTGGCAACTGATTACCCGTCCCTGGCCACCGCGTGCTGCCCTCAGTGAGACAGCAATTGTCTGCCACACAGCCACCAAGGGGCTGCTGCAGTGGTGCCTGCCCAAACAGCTGGGGTGCATAGGGCTGGATGCAGGCCACGAGGTTGGCAACCTCGACCTGTGTCCAGTTGGCTGCTCATCCAGTTTGCTGCTGCGCCATGTCTCAGCAGCCGAGTAAAATGGCAGCGGCAGGTACATGTAGCCACAGACTGTGTCAGTTGTATGGGCTTCAGAGACACTTGTTGTCTCAGCTATCATGCACTCACAAGGATGTGTGGCATGGGCATGGCTAGGTGGGGTCACAGGTTCAGGGACAGCCAGGGACAGAGGTCACAGCAGGGGTCCGAGGTTGGCCACCGCACAGTGGGCACATGCACAATACCAGGCATGGTCCACCATGTACCATGTCCCCTATTGTGCAGTGTGCACAGTGCACAACAGGCAACTGCATCTGTTCAGTGCATGCGCTGCAGTACTGCGTACCGATGTGATGTGCGCATTGGCGCCAAGATTTGTTCCAGAGCAACTTATTGCGCATGGATCAAATATGCTATTCAGCCACCACAGCAAATGAGCTCATCAGCCAATGCGTGGCACACTGGGGAATTAGCATGTCATGACCGTTGCATCAAAGCTCATTTACATGCATGCACTATAAAAGTGCCATGGTTCGCACAGGCCATGGACTGGTATTGCATCCATTTGAGATAAGTTGTGCATGCTGCTGGAGAACACTGAGCACAGCCAGCACAGCAGACTGGATGGAATAGGTGCTGCTACCACTGACACATTGTGCTGTCCATGTCCACAGGAAGCGACATGTCGGAAAGGAAGGAGGGAGCGGAGGTGGGCCTGCTCACAAGAGCAGGCCCAACTTCATGAAGGCAGAATCAGAGGCCCTGTTTGAGGCCCACTCAACAGGAAGCTGCTGTTGAGTGGTGCCACAGGCACACCACAGGCCAGGGCTGGGGCCTGGGAGGAGGTGGCGTGCGTGGAACCAGCAGGGCAGCCACCAGCGGTCAGTGCAGGAGTGCCACAAGAAGGTGGGCAGGAACAAGTGGTGCATTAAGGAGAAGGTTGCAGCCATCTGTGCGGCCAGGAATACAATTGGGGGAACTGCAAATGTGCCACAGCTCACGGTGCAGGAGGAGTTGGTGGCAGCCACCATGCGCTGCAGCACCATGGAGGGTGTGCCTGGTGAGGATTCCAGAAAGGTGGGCAGCCCATCACTGCATGGTACGAATGCAGTCACACACAGAATGCAGTGGCTGTGTTTGGGGGGCGCTTCGGCATTGCATCACTGACGCACCTGTTTTCTCTTCAGCATCACCATGCCTGTGTGCAGAGGATGGGGCACCGCAGCGACTGGGAGGCAGGACCAGCCCTGGATGACCAGCCATCCACCTCCATGGGCCTCTGGGGACCTGATAGGCTGCAGCACACCACCACTGTGCAGCTGGATGTTCTGGGCATGGGGTCGGTCAGGCCCTGGATGTGTTTCTCCAGGATGCCAGTCTCAGCATTCTGTGCATGGAGACACAGATTGGGGCAGGGTCCATACCGATGATGACCTCACCTTAATCTTGTACAGTACAGGTGGTGTAGTGGGGAGATGCCCATACCAGACTCCAACACAGGCGGGCACCAGTGACCTGACAGTGGAGGAACATCTGCCAGCTGCCATTACAGGTGCAGCTGTGTGCACTGCCACAGCTGTGCCACATGGTGGTGGTGGTGGTGCACCCGCAGGTTCTGGGCAGTGGTCAGCGGACAGACGGGCAACAGCAGTAGGCTGCAGGTGCCACAGGGCAGCCGGATGCAGGGTCTGGCACTGGGGCACCAGCTAGGAACATGCCTCATGAGGACTCCACCTGTGCAGCATCCACCTGAGAGGGGTCTGTGGCATGGCCTGTCACCACAGAAGAGTTGGCATCCTATCCGGAACCCAGGACACCAACCAACTGGCAGAGCACACTCATTTGCTGTGGGTCTCCGTGGAGCAACAGGTGCTGCTTGCTGCTGGGGTGTGCACTATGCACAGAGGTGTGCCAGGTGGCCGAGCAGTGCGAGAGGCACAGCGCAGCTCCTGGCAGAGATACAACACATGCAGGAGGCCATGACTGCATCCCAGGATTGCATTGCCAATGCAATCACAGATGGCCTTGCACTGCTGGCTGTCACAGGGTGTGGTCAGCCATCACGGACCCCATGCAGTGCACTGTCCACCCCATGATCCCAACATCAGGTGACACCCTCACTGTCAATGCCAAGCTCTGCTATTGGCATCCCAGACACACCTGGGGCGAGCCTGTTTGGGCGCCTACACACCGCTGCCCAGAATCGGTTATGGTCCCGTGAAGTTCAACCCCTGGGGGCTGTTGCTAACACCCCTATAGTAATGAGCAGCCTGTGGCTGTTGATTGATCCTGGTGTGGCCGCCCATGGCCACAGTGGTCATGGTTCCATGCGGTGGCCCTGATGTGTGTGCTGCCCTGCCACTGCTTGCAGCTGCTGCCCTGTGTGCATGGGTGGCATGTGTGTGCATACCACTGGTGTGTTGCCTCTGTCATGCCGCACACTGCCTGTGTGCATGCCTGCCCAGCCACTGGCAGTGTGGTGTGGGCCTGATGAGGGCAGTTCAGCACCAGTTGTGCTTGTGCATTGGTGCAATGCATCTGATCTCCGCTACTTGCCAGAACCTGGGTGTGTAGGTGCATGGGTGCGTTTGCGTGTTGCTGTGTGATGCTGTGTGCAGTTGTGTGTGGCTGTGTGCCACTGACTCCCCTACCTCTGCGCCATGCCTCTGCATGTGCATGCCCATTGCCATGCATGCCCCTCTGCCTGTGTGTTGTACCTGTTGTGTGGCCTTTGCATGGGTTTCGTACCACCTACCTGCATGCACCATAGTGCTCCTGTGCGACGGTGTCATGATGCTTCCATGCCATCCATTGCAGCCAGGTATACTCCATCTGGGGACTGTCCACCACCCTCTGGCCCATTGTCTCCATCATTGCCACTACTGTTGCCCTCATCAGCCTCGACACCTATCCCATGGTCAATGACCATGTCAGCCGTATGCAGCAGGTCAAGAACAGGCCACAGGCTTTTGAGGGGCTGTACCATAGGGCACATCCAGACCTGTCTAGACAATGGAATATGTGTTCTCAGCATGCCCAATACACACTCAATGATATTGTGCATGCTGGCATGTTCCTCTGCTGGGGATGACGGGGCGGATAAGACCTCACCGATAGGTGCTGTCTCCTGTGTGGATAATGACATGGTTAGCCCTCTGACATCCTTTGCTGTGCCCTTACCTGTCCCTGGCACCTCACCAGTATGCCCACCCTGCCTCCACCATCCCATGGCCTGCTCTGTCCTGTCAACCCTTGTCCATCCCATACTCACCCACTAGGTGGCCAGTGGGATGTCCCCACACTTGAACCTGTGGCACAGCACAGAGCTGTGCCAGATGAACACATCATGTGCACTTCCAGGTGTGTGGCACAGACATTGGTGATGCACCCTTGGCATTGCACGCTACTTGGCAGTTGATGCTCGGAAACCCTTCCTATTGATATAGGCCACACCGTCAGGGCCAGGTGGAATGAAGATGCCTACGTGGAGTGCAGTCAGTGGCCCCAAGCAGTCCAGGCATATGTGCTACCCTGTGGAAGTCCTGCATGGTTGTTGTACACTCTTGCCTGTGTGCTGGGAAATGGATATATTCCAAAGCACGTGGCAGCAGAGTATTGAGGAACTGTGTGAGAAGGCATGACATGGCTGACTGGATTATGCTTGTGGTGTCCCCTGTTGGTGTCTGGAAGGTGCCGGTGGTGAGCAGGCACATGACAGCTGTCACTTTGGTCTCCACAGACATTGCGTGGCTCCAGCTTGTGAGTGCCTGCATCTCTTCACTGCAAAGCTCACGGAGTTGCCTCAGAATGGTCCGTTCAAGTGGTACCATCTCCAATCTCCATGGTAGAGTAGTTCTCAAAGGTGGTGCGGGCATGATACCACCTGTTTGGGGCATACTGCCAAAGGTCCTTCCACAGCCACATCACTGTTCCTCCTGTCCCTCACACTCCTCATTATGGCCTCCATCAAGACAGGCCCATGGTCATGGCCCCTGATGTGCTTTCTCCCCTGGGCTGTCAGCTGCTGCAGGCTGTGTGCCACCCTGGTGCACTGCCTGGCACGTGCCTGCCTGTCTCTCTCACTTTCTCTGCCCCTGACTCCCTCTCCACTGCCACCTCTGTCTCTCTCCTCTGTGGCTGCCTGTATCTGTCTGCCTGTCTCTCACTCGCTCTGTTTCTCTCGGTATGTCTTTCCGTCCTGTCTGTCCTTCCTTCTTTCTTTGTTGTGGCACTATCTCTCTCTACATCTCACCTGGCGCAAGTGCTGTCTGTGTGCTTGCACCCTGTATTTATAGGCTTAAGTCTGCTTGGTGTATCCATGTTTTGCTCCCCACTTGCATATGGTTCCACAGTTGAATATCACACTGCACCAGATATTCATGGGCATGGCCCCTGCTCTTGCGCCTGCATTCATTATAGTTGCACATTGGTGCAATGGGATTTACATTGTGCAATGCATCCCATTGAATATCACTCCTATACGCTCACTTGCCCCAGTAACTCAGTTGTGCCATGCAACTGCTTTAAATATACTGCCTAGGGCTTGTGTGTGTGCATTGAAGACAAGTCCTGCAAGACTTCAACCAACTACCATAGATAGATGGACAGACAGACAGATAGTTTATTTATTAACGCCATTTCCAAAGACTTCAGGCGCTTTACAATTCAATACAAAACACATAATTAAAACAACAATACACTAGTATTCACATATAAGAACTAAAATACCATTAAATATAGCAGTCTATTAATTAAAATACTTAACATTCAGCAGTTAATCAGAAAATGCCAGCTGGAATAAATATGTCTTTAGGCCATGTTTAAAGAGCTTCCACCGAGGAACACCCTCAGATAATCAGGCAAGGAGTTCCACAGTGTGGGTACAGCCATGAAAATGCCCTATCCCCAGAATGCTTCAACCTCATCCTGGGAACTCTGAGAAGTCCTCCTCAGTAAAACGTAGTGCCTGGGGTGGGTTTAGTTTAGTTTAGTTTAGTTTAGTTTAGTTTATTGTTCTAGGAATTACTACCTTTGAGCCAGAGGCTCTTTTACAAAGGTTCCATGTCAATTAGGTACAGTACAAAAGGTTACATAGATAACACAACAATTTGTGTTGTGTCAAGAGCAAGAAAACATATACAAATACATATTAAATCACTTGTGCAAAAGGACATGAGAGATCAATAATCACATTATTATTACAAGAAAGAGGTCATGCCAGATTAGGAGAAACAAATAGGGAAAAGTCCAGAACAGAAAGGTTAAGTGAAAGGTGTGGGGAGCAGACAATAGCAGGAGAAAAGGTTTCCAAACATGTCTTTGTCAGATAACGGAACAGGGTGGGTAGTGAGAAAATAGGAGGTTTAATCAGGGCAGTCACAGGAGCTGGAGGTGGTGAGGTGAGAGAAAAGCCTTGATTTGAAAATACCTAGAGAGGTGGAGGCAGTAATATGAGTGCTGAGGGCATTTAGCCAGCTGGGGGCACGATAGGCAAATGATCTTTGTCCCTGAGAAGTCCGGCATAGGGGACTTGGAGAGGCTGGTGTTCTGATCTTCTGGTAAAATGGGTGCTAGCTGCCAGGCTAACAGGTCTTGGATACAGGGTGGAGGAGGCCCAGAGTGGATTTTTTCACCATCAGGCAGGTAAGGTACTTTATCCGTTTGAGAGTTGCAACCAACCTGAGTCAGCATAGAGTTCACATGTGTGGGTACGCTCGATGTGCACCAGTGAGCAGCCAGACAGGCCTTATTTAGGGATGCTAATGCGACTCAGTGCTGTAGTAGTGGCAGATCCATATATAACTAAGCCATAGCCAACGACTGAGATGATAGAAGATTGTATGGCAATCCCTAGTGCAGAATGGGTAAGAAGCTGTCGGCTCCGATACAGAATCCCATTCGCTGATTAATAGTTTTGCTGTACTATCAATGTGAGTTGCAAAGGTTAGGCCTTGATCAAAGTTGATTCAAGATATTTGAAAATTGGCACTTGTTCAAGGGTATTTCCAGGTATGTATTAATGGTGAGTGGGACTTGCTGTTCTTGTTTTATGGTTAGAGAAGAGCATGGATTTAGTTTTTTGTGGTTTAAAACCAGCTTATGTTCAAGGAACCACATCTCAACTTTGGAAAAGCATGCTGAAGGTTGAGGTGTAAGAGGTTCGGATCTTTATGAGTGGCAAGAATCACGGCATCATCGGCATAGAGGATTAATTGTTCAGGGCAGGATTTGGGGAGGAGTTTAGGAAAAGGCTGAAAGGAGGGGGCCCAGGATGGATCCCTGGGGAACTCCTGAGCGAACCGTTTGAGTCTAAGAGAACTCCAGCTACTTTTACAGATTGAGAGCGCTGAGCAAGGTAATTTTATCCAGTCACCAGGACTCATGAGAGCCCTAGGGATAGAAGTTGTTTGATAAGTAGGCCATGGTGGACTGTATCAAATGCCTTGTTATGTAGACTGTTGTGTAGTCTTGGTTATGTAGTCAATGTAGACTGCTCCAGTTAGGTTTCCTTTGTCCATGGCATTGTGGATTGCTCCTGAGAATTCAAGTAGGGCAGTCGATGTGCTGTGCCCTTTCCTAAATCCATGCTGCTGAGTGCATACGATGTTGTGCTATTCCAGGTAGTCTGAAAGTTGGTCCGCCACCAGGCTTCAAGGGCCTTAGAGAGAGGTGGTAGTATTGATATTGGGCGTAGTTACCAGGCAGTGACTTATCACCACTTTTGTGCACCAGAGTGACAACTGCAGCCTTCCATTTCCTAAGGAATTGGCTGTAGCAGAGGAGAGATTGAACATTTTGTGAGGGGATCAGTACTTCCTCCAGAGTGAGGGACAAGTTTAAGGTCAATAATGTTGCTGCTTGCTCGGGACTTAGAAATGGCCTTCATTACATATTTATAGACTTCATGTGCCTTTACTAGTTTGAAATGGAAGGGTGGTTTGGTTGAGAGGCAGTAGTAGAAGTAGAAATTGGAGGATCAGCATCAGTAAAGAAATCAGATGAGAGGACACCACTAAGGTCCGTGAAGGTATCATTTAGGGTGTTTGCAATGATCTCTGGGTCTAATGTAGTGGTTCCATCCACATTCATTATTGTAGGAGAGGATTTGGACTGCTGACCCATGATATTCTTTATGTTGTCCCAGAAGGATTTCCTTCACCCCAGGAGTTGGAGAGGGCATTCTTGAAGTAGGAGCCTTCATCAAGCGGATCTATTTAGTACAGTGGTTGCGAGCCTGTTTATACTTTTGAATGGTGGTAGGGGACAAGGAGATCTTGCAGATGGGCAGGTCCCTTCCTTGTAGGGTTTTATAGGTGAAGAACCTATCTTAAAGACAATCTTCCACCTGACCAGTAGCCAGTGCAGACTGTGGAGTTCAGGGTAATATGCTTAGATCTTCTTACCCCATCAGTAATTTTGCTGCTGCGTTCTGCACCAGCTGAAGTCTGCAGAGTTTGCTGCCAGAAAACCCTAGGTACAGGGCATTACAGTAGTCCAACCTGAAAGTAATGAAGGCATGCACTAGAGTGGTCCAATCCCCAGACAGGATCAGAGATTGGATTTGGGTGATGTTCTTAAGATGGCAAAACCCAATCCTAACAACTGCTGACACCTGGGCATCCAGGGTCAAGCTGCTATCTAGAATAATGCCCAGATCTCTTACCTGTCTAGAGGGGACCAGAGGGACTCCCCACATTAGCCCAGGGTGAAGGCCCTCACATCCTTCCTCCACCCTCGATGAGCTGGATCCACAACCAATACCTCTGTCTTGTATGGATTCAGTTTAAGCCAGTTTTGAGTCATCCATGCCTGTATCTCTTCGAGGCAGCTATAAAACACAGAAACTGACACCTGGCTCTCAGGTGCACAGGACAGATACAGCTGGGTATCATCTGCATAACAGTGAAAACCCAGTCTGTACCACCTGGTAATGTCCCCAAATGGCATCATATACACCGTGAACAACAACGGTGACAAGACTGAACCCTGAGGAACTCCACAGCACAGAGGCTTCGGGAAGAAGGTGGCTAGCACCGCCATCACCCTTTGCACTCTGCCTGTTAGGTATGAATCATTTGATGACCTTCCCAGAGAGAATACACCAGAACTGCAGGCAGTTGAGCAGCACTCATGGTCCATGGTGTCAAATGCCACCGACAGGTCAAGGAGAACCAAGATGGTGCAATCCCTCCTATCCTTGCCATCAGGAGGTCATTCATCTTACGTTCAAGGGCAGTCTCCATGCTATGCCCACCCAGAACACAGATTGGAATGGCTCCTAGGAAGAGGAGGAGGCGAGATACCTCTCGAGCTGAATGGTCACCACTTTCTCAATAACCTTCCCTAAAATGGAGGTTCAAGACTGGCCTGTAGTTGCTGAGACAGTCCAGTTCCAAGAAAGGTTTTTACAAAAGGGGTCTCACCAATGCCTCTTTCAAAATTAATGGAAAAAACACTCCTCAAGGAACTTCAGATGATCTTAACAACCATAGGACCCACCAGGTCCAACCATCTGACTAAAAGTCGGGTTGGTCCTTGGTCAAGATCACAATAGGTAGGTCATAGCTTCAAGGTTATCCCACCACCTCATCCACCCCAACAAGCTCAAACTCTTCCACACAGGAGGAGTGTCTTGGCACAGCTCAGCCAGACCACTTAATCCCTTTCAAGAGACATCCAAGGAGACATTGGCCTTAATGGAGGCTACCTTGCTGGTGAAGAACAGAGCCAGCTCTTCGCACCTAGTACTAGAACCTGCTCCTCCCACATACCATGTTCAACCCCTGCACACCTGCAACTACACAGGAACTGGGTTCCAGCCTAATAATGCACATCATACAATGACTAAAGAACAACCCCAACTTTGAACTGGGCAACAAACTATACTAACACATTCCTCCACCCAGACAACCTACAAACCTTACGCCATGAGTTGTATGGGACAGAGTCATTGTTTATCAAACTTTAATGAGCAAGAATCAGTTACACCCAAATGTTGTATTGTCCCCTAGAAACCCTACCAAGAAATAAAAGAGAAGTATGTGTGGTGCTGAATTTGGCAATCAAGTTCCTTAAATGTTCTCTTTGTTCTTCATTATATACATTTTGCATATTTCTCTGTTTAATATATTTGCAAACCTCCTCCATTACATCTCTATATTATGCCATAATCATTTTTCCAAATAATCATTTTCATGTTTTGTTGCCCATTGTCATCTTATTTCTTCTATTCTCTGTCCTCTTCTACCCCCAGATGTATATCATGGGGGCTGTCTTCTGTCATCCTCATTCATTCCAAGGGTGGTACTAGTGTACACTCTGACCTACTACTTCCTGTTGCATTCTTTCACCTCTTTTTCTTACATGTTAATTTCTTTGTCCCTCAACCAATATTCCTCCCTTTTCTCCTTCCCCTTACCTATTTTTCTTTTTTTAATTTAGTATGCTTTATTATTTTTAAACAAGCAACACCATATACAGACAACATGATAATGCATGAATAAAGACTGGATGTTTCAATCCAGATATATAATTATATACCATTCAGTGATGAAATACAGTATTGAGAAGCTATAACTTGTTAGAGTTGTCTACATCCCCACCTATCACCCTAACTTCCTCCCTACCCACCCCTGTCTGCCACTAGTTGTTTAAGAAAGGTTGCAAAAGAATGAAATGTTAAGGGACAAGTTTAGAGATCTCACCAAGGGAAAGGAAAAAATATCTTTGGGGCATAAGTGACTAAGGTCTAGTGAATCAAAATAAGGGTGTACAGTGATTCTCATCTTTGTTTGTATTTACCCATTCCATTAGTAATTCCTGAAATGCTGACCTCAGCTTGTAAGGCAAACATGACTTCCTTAAACCATTCTACATGGTTTGGGTGGTGAATCTAACCAATGCCTCAATATTACTTTCTTACGCATGGCTGAAATTAAAACCATGTGGGCTCTCTGACTACACCCTTGTAGTTATGTGCAGTCTCCCAAGATACAAATTTCTGGATTGAAGCTATCAGACAATATAAGTAAAGGGTCGAGCCTGTTTTCAATACTATGCCAGAAGGATCAATTTTCTCATGTGACCATAACATACTAAATAAGTCACCAGGAGCTTGTTGTCATTTGGGGCATTGATTAGAGGGTAGCATACCCATTCAGTAGAGTTTATATGGGGTATAGTATAGATTTTGATTGATATAGAATTGCATGTATCTATATCTGTACCATTTAATATACTTATATAGGTGGCTCAAATAGTAGGCCAGGCCCTGGAAGAAGTAGCCGATGGTAGGATGTTATCCCACCAATAAAACCTCTGGCCTGCAAAGTAGCAATGATTGATTAAAGAATTTATGTGAATAGGATATCAAATGAGAGATAAGGATGGAGCTAAGTATGTGAGCAAGGTAGACGTGAAAGAGCTAGCCCATACTCCTAATTCAAAATGTTGTATCAACATGTGGGATATCTGAAAGTATTTAAAACAGAAGTACATTAGTAGCCACGGTAGCACCAAGTTTGATGGAGCAGTAAACCTGTTATTACCGCACAGTAATGACACAATACCAATGACAGGTATTGTGCCACCCAAGCACAGTGTTTTCTGTGGGCTGCACCCCACACCACCAGACTTTAGGATTCTCAACTCCAGGTCAGAGTTGGTCCGGAAGGGGCAGACACTGGGGAAAAAGAAACACGGAAATGGACCATTACAGTGACTGTCGCTGTGGTGGTAATTTCCATGTTTCGCCGTCAGGGTGTCCGGGCAAGAGGGGGCACCAGTCGCCAACAGACATCACCAGATATTTCCTGAAATTTCTGTGATATTTCTAGAGAAATCTCCTGCTTTCTGCATTTCCACAGTAGGGCAGCAGAGAAAAAGTCTTCATGAAATTTTCTCAAATAGCTGGAAATAGCTGGTGATGTCTGTGACTACTACTCTGTAGTAGACCAGTTGAAAAGGCAACAGCCTTCTTGAAAGGAAAGCAGTTTTGTTCCTGAACCAACTGGCCTACTCGTTCTACACCCATAACTGCCAAAAAAGATGAGGTTTAACTATCTTACCTGAAATTAAAAGATTAGGATTTTGAAACAGGGTTTGGGCTGTATCTCTATATACATCTGTTTTGAGGGAGGAGTTTAGCTGATGCTGTGTTTGAAGCAGGGAGTTTAATGGGGTATTCTGCAGGTGATTGGGAAGGTTCTTTTAATAATGAAAGGAAGAGCCTTGGGATCAATATTATGCCGCACAAAGAGCATGTTCAATTCTGACCCAAAGAGGGCAATAAACAGAATCTGGAATAACATTTAAGGGTTGTATCCAATGTCAAATTCTAGCCAGGTGAATAGCTAATAATATATGTAGCGCATGTAGTGCCTATCCACAAGGGGATCAAGGGAGGTGGGAGAACTACAGGCCTGTCAGCCTGACATCAGTGGTGGGCAAGGTGATGGAGGGCATTGTCAAGGAGTGGCTAGGGGGGCCCTGGATAAGTCAGGGTGCCTGGACGATAGACAGCATGGATTCATCCCGGAAATCATGTCAGACAAACCTGGTGGAGTTCTATGACTGGGTGACAAGTGCCTTGGACCTGGGTAGACCAGTGGATGTCCTCTTTCTGGACTTCAATGGCATTTGACTCTGTTCCTCATGAGGGGCCTGTTGGATAAACTAGGAGAAATGGGGTGGAGAAACCAGATGATCCAATGGATGGGCAATTGGCTCCAGGACCGGACCCAGAGGGTCGTGGTTGGTGGGATAATCTCTTCCCAAGGAGGGTCATTAGTGGGTCCCACAGGATCAGTCCTTGGGCCTCTTCTGTTCAATGCCTACATATCTGACATAAGGACAGGAATCAGGAGTGAGATGAGTCTCTTTGCAGATGACTTGAAACTGGAGGCAGTGGTGGATGGGGAGGAGGGGAGGTGGCTGCAGGGACCTGGAGACTCTGGAAAGATGGTCTAGAAAGTGGAAGCTGAGGTTTAATGCAGGAAATGCAAGGTACTCCATCTGGGGCCAGAAACCCAGGCCAAGTGTACACCCTGGGGAAATACTACAAGTCTCAATGGCTGAGAGGGACCTGGGGGTGGTGGTGGATGTCAAGATGAACAACTCTGAGACTTGTAGGAGGGCAGCAGCCAAGGCCAACAGGATGCTGGGATGCATCGCTGGGGATCACCTCCAGAAGGAGGAAGTGATACTCCCCTGTATAACTGCTTGGTGAGGCCGCACCTGGGTACTGCGTGCAGTTTTGAGGCCATACTTAAGAGGACATTAACCTCCTGGAGAGGGTCCAGAGGAGGCAACCAAAATGATTTGGGGCTTGGGGGACAGGACCTATGAGGAGGCTCGAGAGCTAATATGTACACTTTGGAAGAGAGAAGGGACCGGGGGACATGATAGAGGTCTTCAGGTACATGAAGAGGGTAATAGGGGGAACAGCATGAGGGTGCTTCGAAGGAAGGAGGAAGGGGCCACTAGAGGCATGGGTGGAAGCTGGAGGGGAAGATTCAGGGAGAAAGGAGGAGGTGCTACTTCACTGAGAGGGTGGTAGAGCCATGGAATGCACTACCTAGGGGCTGGTGGAGGCAGAGACAGTGGAGGGTTCAGAGGGGTGGGACAGGTACAGGAAGGGTTCAGGAAGCAAATCCAATGCAGTAAGAATATCCGAACTGGGAAGGAGAAGCCAGAGAAGGCGAGGGATAGCAAGGTCAGCACCCAGGGTGGGGCTGACCAAACGAGCAGACACGAAAGACCATTAGGCCTATTCTGCTGGCATTTAGTATGTTAGTATGTATGTAGTATGTAATATATGTGAAGTTTGGGGCTTGAGGCCACCATCAGCTTTTTCAATGAGTAAGCTTGAAATAGTTCTATCTAACATTTTACCCTGCCATATAAAGTTACTAAGAATTTTGTGTACTTGTGAATACCATGATAGTGGGAGGCCCAGTTGAACATTTGTAAGGGATATAAAATGCAAGGTAAAACATTCATTTTATTATGCTCATATGTCCCAACAAGGTTAAAGGTAGTTTCAACCAGTGTTTAAAGTCTTCTGTCACTGTATTAATGAGGGTGTCTAAATTAAGCTTTTCATGATATAGGGAGAGGGTGAAGATGAATCTCAAGATATTTCAATTTGTTGGCATCCCAATGTAACCCCAGATGATCAACATCAGCCTTAAGGTATATTTATTAAGGAAGAACTTCTGTTTTTCCAGATTCAACTTATAATTCGAAATTGACTTGAACTGGGAAATGATTTGAAAAGCAACAGGAAGGGATTGGGTAGGATTAGAAATGGGCAGGAGTAAATCATCTGCATAAGCAGAGATTTTATATTCTGTGTTACCTATTGATATACCTATTATGAGTGAGGAGTTTTAAGTTTTTTGATAAGGGGTTCTAGATATAAATTAAAAGATAGGGGAGAGGGACAGCCCTGATGAGTACCCTGAGATAAAGGAAAGGGATAGAGAAAATTCCATTGCATTAAATTTGAACTGTTGGAGAGGTGTATAGAATTTTAACCCACTGGATGAATTCCAATGGAATATGGTATTTAGGTAGTAGCATAAAAGGTATTCCCATGACACCTTGTCAAATGCTTTTTCTGCATCCAGGGAGACAAGAGCTGCTGGCATACAGGAGTCCATGGATGCAGAAAAAGATATACTAATTTCCTAAGGTGATCCGAAGAAAGTCTACCTTTGATGAACCCAACCTGTTCTGTACTAATGAGTGATTCCCAAACCTGGCCTAGTCAAGAAGAAATACTTTTGCAAGGATTTTGAGATCCACATTAATTAGGGGAGCTAGATCTGTAGTTGGTCCTTGCTGGGTTTAGGAAGAATAACTATAGTGGTCAGGGTCAGAGAGTGTTAGATATACCCTTCTTGAAAACGTAATGAAGGTGTCCAGGAAAATGGGGCTAAAATGTCCTTGAATGATTTATAGAAGTTACTTGTGAAACTGTCAGGACCAGGTTATTTATCTGAGGTGAGGAGGTCTATGCCATCACAAACTTCTGTTAAGGTAATAGAGCTTTTAAACTATATATCTGAAGCTCAGATAGCACTGGGAGGTTAATATCTTGGACGAACATGTCCAATTGTTGGGCAGAAGGGGAGTGTAGAGGCCGAGTATAATTGCTGGTAATAGTCTCAGAAAGCATTCACAATGTCTGGGGGAGGTGAGAAGCACACCTGATGCAGAGTAAATAGAGGATCAGCAACTTGAGTGCGGCGAAGAGCCAGGAGTTTCCCAGCCATTTCCCCTAATCAAAATAAGACATTTTAGAACAAAGCATAAGGAATTCTGCTTTTCAGCTAGTAGTTGGTTATATTGGCACGGAGAGACTCCACCTTTCCCATTCATCTATAGGGAAGAAGGAGAGATGACTCTCAGATCCACTATCTGATCCAGTATAGAGGACAGAGCTACGGTCCTCTGTTTTTTCGCTTAGTCGCTAAGCGAATTAGTTCACCTCTTAATGCACATTTCAGGGCCCCATAGAAAATCTTTTTAGACATGGAGGGGCATTGAGTCCCATGAAGTTATGGATGAAAGTTTGGAGAAGCTGCACATAATCATCAGATGTCAGAAATTGATTGTTAAGTTTCCAGATTCTATCTCTGTGTATATTGGTAAGAGATCCAAATGGAGATGGGCAATATGATGGTCTGAAATTACCTTTGATGAATAATAGGCTAGGAAACACCTGGAAGATGATCAAACGACATAAGAAAATAATCTATATGGAAAAGGAATGATGGAGAAGGAGTGAAATGAATATTCTTTGCTGTCAGGGTGCATAAGCCTCCAAGGATCCATGAGGTCAAGGAAATGCATTAACTCATGAATGGCTTTTGTCCTGGTGACTAATTTTGCTTAATCTGACCGGTTCTATCTAACTTATTAGACAGTACCTTGTTCCAATCTCCACCCAGAATTATTGGAGACGTGGTCCAGGGAGTAAGTGTGGCCATAAGAGAATTAAAAATTCTGGATCATCACAATTGGGTCCATATATAGAACCTAGTATAACTTCAGAGTGACCTAGAAGGGCCCTCAAAATAACGAATCTATCCCCAGGGTCTGTGATTTCTTGTATAAGACAGAATGGAATTCTGTGGGATATAAGGATGGCTACCCTCTTCTATGGGAATCAATGCAGAACCAAACACCTGACCCACCCAGTTTCTACACAGATAATGAGTTTGAGTAGCCAAGAGATGTGTCTCTTGTAGAAAGGCTACATCAATTTGTAGGCTTTTAAGGTGAAGCAAAACTTTAGTTTGCTTGGCTGAGTCTGTGCCCTTTTATATTCCAAAAGCAATATCTAAACCCTGCAGGGGTATATTAAGGTAAAAAACTGACATGGAATTTATGGGAAAGCAACCAATCCAAACTACCTAAGGTAACTGTAACCCACCCCTCCTAGTACAGACATCCCTTTATTTTAACCCGACAACCTCCCTCCCTCCCACACAAAAAACTGATTTTGTATAACCAAGTCTCAGAAGTCCCAGTCATGAACCCCTCAATGACATAATAACTGAAGTGGAAAAGTTCCCATACTGGGATGAAGATTGTGAAAGTTCAAACCCCAATGTCCAAAACATGACTGCTTCCCAACAACTAGACAGTCATGTACTCCCCATCCTTAACCCAAGCCAATAGTTAAGTATTAAAGTAACAATCATCAACTGAGAGAATTAAATTCAACTACACTAGTTAGGCCCAATGCCCACGGATGGTTTGTAAACCATAAATTTACTATAAACTTAGTAATAGAATTATACTACCCTTTATAACCAGTAACTAGATACTAATTAGGGAAGGTAACCTAAACCTCAACGCTAATTAAATTATTCCACATTTCTAAAGATACAAAAGGATCCCTTGATTAAGGTAGAGGATCCTGTAGAGAAAAAAAAAGCCCATCCTGAATTGGCAAGTCTGGGAATATCAAGGTAAATTGTGAGTAGAATGAGTGGGCATATCATAAAAATTAAATCAACAATGTCAGCCACATAGGAATATGGCTCAGGCAACATTGTGCCCAATTTGTATGTTAGATAAGTTAGCAAAGGAAAAGAAAAAAGGCAAATAGAAAACCAGAAAAGACATTCAAATTAAAATTATGAAACTGTGCTCAATTAGTAGAAAAACAAATCCTGTTGTTGAAGACAGTCTAACATCAGTGAAGAAGATCTGTCCTATAGTGGTGGTGTGCAGTTGAAACAGTTTGCATAGTCGTGCGGTAGAACTATAATTATGTGCACATTTGAGGCGGGTCACCATGTTGCACACTCACATAGAGGAACAAGCAAAATCAAGACCAAAGCTACAGTTAGGGCAGCTGGATCTCTGTCTGGGCAATCCATGCTGGTTAAAGTGTAAGGGCCAGGCGACAGTTCCAGATGCAGGAATCGGATACAATTATCGGATTAAGCCAGCTAAGGTTCCAGGAAAGGCACAGGAGGCTGCTATGGACACAGACAGTAGCAGCAGGTTGTTTATCTTCTGCTGAGGAGATAAAGATGAAAGGAAAGAACACTATTGAAATCAATCAGCCTATATGGTAGAGTGGGAGCAATGCTGACTAAATAAATCAGAAAATAGGGATGTTAGGTTCCGAGCAGCCTGGTCAGCATTGTCAAAAGACTTCCAGAGACCTTGTGTAATACAAATAGTCTGGCTGGATTAAGCATTCAAAATTTAATTCCAGCAGCAATCAATTTGGTAATACTGGGATGATATTCAGCACATTTCTTGTGGGTGGCTACTGGGAGGTCTTGAGAAATTCTGAGGTTTGAGTCTTCCACTTAATTTCTTGTAAACTCTTAACTGTAGACAAGATATGTCGATGGTCAATGTAGATCAAAAGATGAAGGATGAATGGTCTAGGCTTAGATCCTGGAGATGGCTTAGGCCTTAGGAATCTGTGGGCCTCTCTCAATGATTTATGAGGCAGAGTGAGGTGGAGGGCCTGCAATTTTTGAAGAAGCTTCTGGGCAAAATGACAGGGGAATGCCTTCAGTGTCTTCTGAAGGCCGAAAATAACCATGTTATTATGCCTGTTTCAGCCTCTAAATCTTCCAATTTAATCTCTAAATTGCTGAGTTTCTGTCTTATTGCAGAAATATCAGGCTCAACACAGGATTGCCACTTTTCAAGAGAGGTAGTGTGAGCTAGCAATGTCCACAAGAGCCCTGTTGGTATCTGTTAACTCTGCTTTGATAGACTTTAGATCTGAGGCAAATTCCAGGAATGCAGATTTTAGGGGGCCATCTCCACCAGAAACTTATCTTCTGAGAGTGGTGCTGTGGTTGCTGGAGGCTGGGAAGTCTTGCCAGTAGAAGTGCTTTGTGTTTTGGCCCACTTAGACTGCTTGTCCGTGTTGCAGGCAGCGTACATGATGGAGGGCCTGTGTCATTTCGGCCTCCATCCTGCAACTATTTTCTAGCTTCTTCAAGTTAACTTTGGGACCAGAGGTGTCCTGATGCTGTTAGCGGCGATAGATTTGATGTAGGCTAGCTAGTGAATGTCTAAACTTTGAGTTTTGTAGTTTTTAAAACCTTGAGTTGGGAGTGAGGTGTACAAGCATCCGTCTACAAGGTAGGCGTCACCTAATCTCTCACCTGTTTTCTTAGCCTTCTGGCCTCTTTTCTGCCGTCCATCTTCAGCAGTCCAACACCACTCACATGTGTTTCACCTGCATGAGTGACCAAACCATCTCCCCATTATTGCTGTACTCTAGGAAGGCGGGTGGGTGGGAAACAATCTTGGAGAAAATTGTGAGCTCCTTGGGCCTGTGCAAGCCATTAAGTATTCCTGTAGTTCACCTCTCTCTCTCTCTTCCTCCTCTAATCCCTGATTCCCACCTCACTCCATCCTTGACGTCCTCATCCCTCCCTTTGTGACCTCACAAGCCCATCCCATGTCCCCCTCCCCTTTCCCTTCTTCATTCCTTCTCCTTACCTCAGGCTACACACCTCCTTGGATTTGGTCCTGTGGACAATAGAGTTGCCCCTTTAAAGGTGGCAACCCCACTTTGTTCACCAGAAACTTAACAGGAAATACACAGGACAAGAATGTGTGGGTGCTCTAAATTGGCACTCAATTTACTTAAATGTTCTCTTTTGAGTGATATGCTGACCCCTACTTTCTGTTGAATTTCTTCACCTCTTTTCTTACATGTTAATTTCTTGTCCCCCACCAATATTCCTCCCTTTTCTCCTTCCCCTCCCTATTTTTCCACTAGTCCACCTCCTGCCTGCAACTGATGGTGGACTCCCCCCACCAAATCAGCATGAGAGGGGACAGGACCTGCTCTAAATAACCTCTGCTCCACCCAGGGCCTATCATGTTGACGATCTCCTCATTAAACTGCACCAGACCTAATCTGGAGAGGTGTACCCTTCCCTCTATAGTACTCATCCTTCTCCCCACTATCCTCCTGTGCACTACGAAGCTTACCATGCTCTCAAACAGTCTTCCCACCCTGGCATTCATACACCTCCAGCCCTGTCCAGGGCTTTGTGACTATCCACATGTCTCCACACTCATTGTGGAACAATGGCTGACCATGTTAATGTCACCTCGGCCACCATTCTTTAACCTGTTCAACATCCCTTTTGATCTGATAAAGATGTCCAACCATGGCCTTGTCCCCAGGTCATTGCCTCCCAAGTAGATCATAATTAAATGAGGATGGCTGTGTTCACTTCTTAACTCCCTGAGTGTTGGTATTAACTGGGCCCACTTCATGCCTCTGTCTGCCTTCCAGGTAAATTTGATGTAGCCGAGATCCTGATACAGCTGCCTCCCCTCAGGCCTCCCTGGCTGCCCACTTCTCTGCCAATGTATGAAGGAGTGGCTGCTTATCCAGGTTCCCAGCCTCTGTTTCCTTCCTCCTTGGAATCATAAACAAATAAAATTTACTAACCATCCATCTTTTGTTTCCCTCCCATTCTCTTGCCCCCACTCCCTCCTCCCATTCTGTCCTGCCAGTATCTTCTCAGAACTATGCCTGTTCTGCTAAAGGAAGGAATAAAGATAATAATATTATTTTGGCAATGTGTTACAAACATATCTTTATAACAATCAGAAGACCACCTCCCTCTTTGCTTGACATTCCTGGTGTGCTCCCCTTGGCCATCATCTCCGAGGCTGCTCCAATTCTGAATGAATGAGAGGAGTACCCGTCAGGTCCTCCCTAAGAACATCATACCCTTTTCAATATGGCCACTATCTCTGACCCCTTCACCGAGGTCCCGTTTCCATGTACAAATAGTAAAGAGCTCCTCCACAATCACTCTGCCACATATGCATGCAGGACTTCCACAGGGCAGATGGATACTTGCCTGCAGTGCCACAGCTCCACCTTGGCCTTTCCCAAACTGATCAGTTTTGGCCCTCCGTACCAAACTGAAACCCCTCCCTGACCATGTTATGTCTTTTGAGAGCAAGCCATCATTCAGGCCTGTCCTGCCATGACCTACAACCTCACTGACTCAAGCCCCATTATACATTGTGGTGAAGGTGCCTTAAGCAGCATTGCTTGCTATGACAGCTGCAAACCTGATGTAGAACCCTACTAGCCTTCCTAGTAGTACCTCCATCATTGGCATCCATTGGTCCCACAACCTCCCAGTCTCCTGCAGCCAACCTACATCATACATTTTATGAGGTTAGATTTTGGCCAGGATTCTCCCACCTGGTCTCTCTACCTGGCTTATCACAGCCAGGTGTACTATGTTGTGTGGGCCAGTTGGTTGTTCCATCCTGCTACAATGAATTGTGCAACCTGCTCTTCTGGCACAACCCACTTACCTGGCCACCATTCTGTGCTCGGAAACCCTTGAAGGCCCTCTATGAGGTTTTGTAGGCTTTGGGTTCCGGGGACCAGGAGTTCAAAACAAATGTTCAGCTTCCCATTCATCCAGATGTAATCTGGAACTGGTGTCTGTCTTGGCTCTGCTCCTGGGGTGATGGCATGGAACTTGTTCATCTGCAGGTAGAGAGGCAGTCAGCTATCATGTTGTCCATATAATCTATATGTCTAGTCCTAAATTACATATTTAGTGTTAATCCTCTGAGCACTAGTTGTCTTAGGATTTGCATGACCCTCATGGACATCACCCTCTGCTGTTCAACATGTCCACCACTCTGTATTGTCGCTCCAGAAAGTGACTTTCTGGTTCTGCAGCATCTCACCCAAGACTTCCATGGCCACCCAAATTGGTAATATCACCATGAAGGTGATATCCTTCATCAGTCTGGCTCAGGCCCACCATGGGGCCAAGCCGTAGAACCATTTTCCTTAAAGTACCCTCCCATACCTATACTTCCAGCTGCATCAGCATATGTCTAGGTCAGTATTAAATACCCATTCATCTTGCCAAAAGGTCTTGCCATTGTATCTGCTTAGAAACATGTCCCATACTTCTAAATCCTCCCTAACTTCTTTGTTAATGTCCACCCAATGGTGCAGCCTAGATGCCCCTTGCATTGCCCTTGCCAGGTGCTGTGTAGGCGTGCAGCCTGGTGCTCGTGGTAGACTGCACCCTTATCTGGTTCTTGACCATTTCTGGTGGTGACTTCAGTTTGTTCACTTTGTCTTGGCAGCCTGAATAGCCCCCAACCTTGTCTATTTCAATGCCTAGGAAATCAATACTTCTGCTAGACCCTCTGTCTTCTCTGGAGCCAGATGCACACCTACCTCCTGGCACATGGTCTCAAAATCCTGCAACATCCTCTCTGTCTGCTCCCAGCCTTTTCCTATTAAAAGAAAGCCATCCAAATAATGGACCACTGTCTGGTGCCTGTACTTCTCTTGGAAAATCCTTTGTAACCATGTGCTGAACATTTCAAATGTCACACACGCTATGGAACAGCCCATAGGCATGGCCTTGTCAAAACAGTGGGTCCCTCCCACCTGAAAACCCAAGAGGTTCCAATCTTCTGGCCAGACAGAAAGTAACTGGAAAGTCTCCGTAATGTCAGTTTTGGTTAACCAACCCCTCCATTGCTCTAACCAACTGGGTTGCCTCTCCAAGGTGGAGTATGTCACCTAGCTTTCCTTCTCCTTGATGTGATCATTGACTGAATCCCCCTACAGATAAGATATGTGGTGTATCACCCAGAACTCCCCGGCTGCTTCTTTGGGACCAGCCCAAGGGGTGAGATCATAGTTTTGGCAAGGTGGTTTCCCAAATGGGCCCTCCACCCTGCCTGCTGCTATCTCCTTTCCAATTTTGTTCCAACAACTGTCCCCTCCCTTTTGCTGACCTCACATTTTTGCTTTAGTCTCCTTTGGGCCCCATTGAAGTGTAGACTGAAACCTCTTGAATCCTCTCAGTAATGTGTAAGCAGCCCTTTGTCCGGTGGGGCCTCAGCCATTCCTCCAACATCTCTACTCTTATGGGGGTGCAGACTGGGAGAAACATCCTCTTCCCCAATTATCCTGTTGTCTACTGTATAAGGCCTGATCTCTACCCCTCCGTTCCCCTACCCGGGTGCCACTCCCCACTGTTGTCCCTTAACCCCATCTGGTGTCCCGAAAGAACTGATTATAGGATCCATCCTGACTAACGTAGCCTCTTTCCCAGCTGTACCTGCACTTGGAGGCCAGGTGGTTGCCCCACATTTGGAGCAAGCATGTCAGAGCGGCATTTGGCCATGAGCAAAGGTTTGGTTGTATGCCCAGCAACATTTTGTCATCCTGACCCCCTTTTTCTCTCCTTTAACCTTCATTATTGGTTCCCCGTATAGATCTCCAACCACAGGTCGATCTGCTGGGCATCCCATTTACATCCTGAAATGTGCAATTCTTTTCTAAACTTTTCATCATACTTCAACCACTAAACTCCCCTTTTGTACACGTTCTTTATGATTAATGAATAAGTCAGTAGGGATGTGGCCAGTTCTGGCTTTTTCCCTATCACTATGGCAGTAAAATATGTAAACTCAGTAGACCAATTGTTCTACATCTTCCCTTCATAGACTTCTTTGTCTCCTTTCCTAGCAGGACCACTGCTGTCACCATGTCCTTTTTCTCAAAGCTCTCCTTCTCTTCATACTTTTCCAAATTGTCTACTTTGGCAGGTGAAAATACCCATAATTCACCTTTCAAATTTTTCTTTAGTGGCTATTGGAATATGGTCCCTCAGCCATATCCCTGGCCCCCTCGATCTCAAGCCCCTCCCTTCTCTCACCTAACGATTTGCCCTCATCTCCATTGCCTCTCCTTTTTCTTTGTTGTTTATTTCACTCAAAGCTTTTTCAAACTACTTACCCATTGTCCCCATCGTTTTGACCATTTGCTCTACATATTCTTTCCTGCTCTCAATGTGACTTCCTTATTACCTTGCTGTAGGCACAGCTGTGGATTGTGACTCATCGTTGAAGCCAGCTGGGTGATGGACGGGTCCCAGCGTAAGGTTTTCCTGCTCCACCTGAGCAAGAGAAACTAGTGCTGGCAGCACCGTTGTTCTTCTTTCCTTCTGCTGCTTATCACTTTTTCACATCCTGCCCTTGCTGGTATTGGGTGGTTCTGTGGTCTCCAGCAACAGGTTCACTTTGACACTAGCTCCATCACTGTCTGATAGCACTCTTCCTTACTCGGCTTGTTCTTCCTAGGAGCCATATTTTGTTTGAAATACCTGGAAACACATAAACTTTTGGAGAAGGGCTTATGTGATCCCGCTCCACAAGAGTGGTAGCAGGAAGGAGGCAGAGAACTACATACCAGTCAGTGTTACCTCAGGAGTGGACAAGATTATGGAGGCACCCTTAAGGAAAGGAATAGTGCAACACCTGGAGTCCATAGGAGCACAGGAACCAAGACAACATGGGTTTACAACAGGAGGTCCTGTCAAACTAATCTCATATATTTCTTTGACTGGGTAACCAGTGAGTGGACCAAGAGGGAGCAGTTGATGTAACCCTACCTTGACTACAGCAAAGCTTTTAATACTGTTCCACATAGAAGATTGATTAATAAGCTGGGTAGGCTCAGGGTGGGTCAGACGTTGGTCAACTGGGTGGCAAACTGGTTGACAGGCAGAAAACAGAAGTGGTGGTAAATGGCATGCAGTCAGAAGAGCTGCAAGTCATGAGTGGGGTACCTCAACGATAGTCCTGGGACAGTCCTCTTCAATATCTTCATCAGTGACATTGCAAATGGACGGAGGTAAGGTTTGTCTGTTTGCAGATGACACCAGATCTGCAACAAAGTTGATGATCCAGATGGGGTGGGCAGAATGAGACGAGATCTGGATAAAGTGGCAAAATGGTTGGAAGAGTGGCAACTAGGGTTTAACGCAAAGAAGTGCAAGATCATGTCCATAGGGAAGAGAACCCTGAATCCACCTATAGGATGGGAGGGGTTGCTGGCAGTCACAAGAGAAGAAAGAGACTTGGGCATCATCATCAAAGATGACCTGAAATCATCCAAGCAGACCACTAAAGCAGTAGGTAAGGTTAGGGGATGTTGGGGTTTATTTGTAGGGGTATCACAAGTCACAAGAGGAGGTAATAATCCATCTTTACAAGACACTGGTTAGGCCCCATCTGGAGTACTGCATGGCAGTACTGGAGGCCACATGTTCACAAGGATATTAACCAAACTGAGGCAGTCAGAGAAGGCAACAAAATGGTGCAGGGACTGCATCAGAAAACATATGAGGACAGATTAACGGAACTCAGTATGTATGCCCTGGAGCAAAGGAGGAGAGAGGTGATATGACTGAAACATTCAAACACCTTAAGGGCATTAATAAGGTGAAAGAGTCTAACATGTTTCAATATAAAGAAAAATAGCAGGACAAGAGGACACAGCATGAGATTAGAGGGAGGCCAATAAAAGGGTAATGTGAGAAGTTCTTTTGACAGAAAAGGTGGTGGATGCATGGGATGGCCTACCTCAGGAAGTGGTTGATATGAATACTGTGCAGGGCTTTAGACAGGCATGGGATAGGCATAAGGGAGCAATACAGATAAGTATGACTAGATAGGCCATTGACAGAGCAAATACCTTATGGGAAGGCTGTGAGTCCCTCACCACCCTTTTGGTAATGAACCTGGTATACACTTCCCGGGAGTCCACAATGCCTCCTTACTAGCACATGCTCAACTGTATGGCTACTTCCCAGTTCTGTGTCCCCTACTCAGGGCAAAAACTGCCTTCCCATTTACAACCAGCAGTGCCCTTCCAAAGGAGTGAGTACCCTTTGTTAAGCAAGTGTTCAAAATCCCCATATCACCATGTTGACATTTTCCCCAAGTACCCCTTTTACGTAATCCTGAAAAAAAAGTGAAATCATAGAACCCCCCATCAAGGTAAAACGAGGATAAGCTTCCTTGATCTTCATTGCTGATCCGCATGCTTGCCGGCCAATCAGCGATGCAGTGTCCTAAAATGGCAGAGGCCACATGGTGCTGATGTCACCGCCACTGACCACAAAGCCTGCTCCATAGCCTTCCTCATGCTTGACCCTCCTGCTCCCTTGTGTTCTCCACATTCACAAAACAGAATGAAACTCCACTTCCAAAAGCCCCTCTGACTCCTTTTCCATTTCCAAAGCCCTTGGCCCACCCGCATCTTCCATTTCCCCTCCAGCTGATAAACCAAACTCTGCTTTTTAACGTTTTGTTAGTTAGAGCTGGTTGCTTTTCAAAACTCCCTCACATCTTCCTCTGGAGTAATAAGCAACCTGAAATGGGAGGGTCACTTGACATAATCTCCAACTGACATGGGCACATAACCATATTTCATGCTACTGGTTGTTACACTGCCACCAAACACCTGGCCACTGCCACTGTCCTCGTATCTTTTGAGCAGTTCTGATCTCTCTATCTCTGCTAGTGTCTACTGCATACCAGGTTAGCTCCAATTGCTCTAAACAGTCCAAATCTACCCTGTGCCTTCCAATCCCCACAGGACAAAGCATGGTGCAGAGCAGCTGCTTCCACTTCTCCTTCTGAATTTTGTTATACTGTCATTTTACCCACTGGCCCCACTGGTGCAAATACCACCAGCTTTTTCAGAGCCTCTACCTCCCTATTTTGGTGCCAAATTTCCCCCTCCCAGCCACCGCACAATTCCACTCCAATTCACCTTTCACACACACTGCCACCAACAACTGTGGTATTGTACTACCTGCTCAGGCACAAACAGCATTATCCTTTGAGCTTTTTTTTAACACCTGATTCTTCCACCAGCTGTTATAGTCACGTGTAGTTGCCAGAAACCTCTCATTTTCCCATTGTCTGTGGACCTTAATATAATACTTACACCCCAGTAAATACTTCTTAAAAAGCCCAGTAGTTTAACTCAAAATATCTATGAAAACAACCCACTGGCTCAATAGCCAATCTAACATGAAACAATTGCCAAATTGATGTGCTTCCTAGAGTAAATTCTCTTGGAGCAAAACTATGAGCTGTTTGGGCCTGTGCAAGCCCTAAATATTCCTGTAGCTCACCCCTCTCTTCCTCCCTCAATCCCTGCTTTCCACCTCACTCCATCCCTGACATCCTCTTCCCTCCCTTTTGACCTTACAAACCCCTCCCACTTCCCCCTCCCATCCCTTCTTCCTTCCATCACTTGCATCAGGCTACCCACTCCTTGGCTTTGGACCTATGGACAATGGGCCTGCCCTTTAAAGGGCAACCTCTTTTTTTCCTTTAACTCCAATACATGTGCCTTCAAGTGCTGAGGCCTACTCCTGGAACTTTATTTCCTGTGCATTTGGGATGACCTATTATGTTTGGCAAAGTAAAGGTATGCCATTTCACTGCTCTATAAACAGGTTACTGAATGAAATGACCCCAAGATATAGTGCAACCTGTCCCTACGGATGAAGGATTTTCCACCATTAAAAGAGTAGGGAATAGATAAATCTATGATGGTTAATATGCACAAATACATTGAGTTTCAACCTCAGACTCATGCAATGCTATATTGTTCACAACATGTGTTTTGCATCTGTGAGGCTTCACAGGATAGATAGACTATCTACCAATATCTGTGTCAAATCTCAGTAGCAGGAGAGTTTCCTGAAGCATGGCGTGTGACTGTGACAAAACCCAACCACTATAGCAGAAAATCAGAGAAGACTCAGTCTCAGACGGCCTGCGTAAAAGCCTTCATAGTATCATAGCCAATATAAAGCTTAAGCTGGACTGTCACCCATTTGCTTGCTATACACCCATTTTATATTGAATTTAGAACTCAAGTATTTTATTTTGACTTTAAGTGTCCAACCTTTCTTTGAAATTTCTAGTATGGACTTTCTACTACTGCTATTGGAAGTGCATTCCAATCGGTTTACCTTTCACTAAACCAATATTTCTGCTTCTGTAGTCTCCACCTTTGTAAATCTAATTGTAAATTATGAGCTCTAGTTTTATAGTTCTTTGTTTAGCTTCAAGCCCTAAATCTACTCTCAGATTATGATCATGAAAAGCTTTATACACTGACATCATGTCCCCTCTCCACCATCTATATGTCAATGAGTAAAGATTAAGCTCCTCATCCTCTCTTCGTATGTCATATTATCCGACCCTTTATTACTCTAGAAGCTCTCCTCTGACCCTCTCACTCTATCAACTTTCCCCTATTGTCACACCTACACTTGAGAGCAGTATTCAAGTTGTGTTCTCACCAGTGACCTATACAGTGGCATCAAAACCTGTCTGTCCCTACTTTTAATATGTCTTAAGATGCAGTTTAATATTCTATTAGTTTTACCTATCATCTGGTCACAATTCATTTCCAAAAGTAAGGTCATTCTTAATAATAACACCCAGGTCTCTCTCAGCCACAGATTGTTTTAACATATCTGAACCAATCATATAGTCATATGTTGCATTATTCTTTGCAAAATGAAGAACTATACACTTTTCCCATTCAGTTCAAGCTTATACTTCTGTGTCCAAAGCTCAATATAAGAAAGAAACTCTTGCAGTTTCTTTTGGTAATGTAATGATTTTATGACACTCCCACTTGGCAATCATCTGCAAATTTTGTAATCCAAATATCATCTATTTTACACTGTAAGAGTGGATATATACAAGTTAAATAAACATGGTCCCAAAACCGATCTCTGTGGGACCCCACTTGACACTGAAATCCAGTCTGATAGTACTGTATACCATTTACACTAACTCTGCCTTCTATTATCCAACCATGCTGTTATCCAATTTATAATATTTGTCTGTATATTTTGTTCGTGAAGTGTTTCAGTTAATTCAGGATGTGGCAGTTCATCAAAGCCTTAGAAAGTCCAGTTGCACCACATACACTGAGCTCCCATCATCCAAAGTCTTACTCACTTTACTTCCCAATTGTGTCTCATGCAAATTAACATACAGCAGACAATAGGTCATCAATGGTTCAACATGGTTCTCATATCAGCTAGAACCAAAAAAGTGATCATACTGCACTGGTGGACACAACCCCCCACACACACACTTTCTGGGAATGGCACCAGAATATTTTGGATGCCCTAAAGGGGCTAAAATGCTCACTGATCTGCATCATTCAAGAAAAGTATAAGGTAGATGGAAAATTACATACTGTTCTTTTATATTATTATTAGATTAGAGGTGCATACGATGCAGTGACTCCTGTCCCAAACATTTACCAATCACTTGAGATATTAAAGATGATAAGACAAATTTGTAATTTGAAGCTGTTTATAATGTTACTGTTTTCAGAAATGAAATTTATATCATTAAAAGTTTCATATTTAACTGTACTCTAATAAAAGCATTATAACAAAACTCTGTTTTGCAATGTTTTGTTTTATGACCAACATTCTATTAAAGCTCTCCTCATGGAACCAGAGATCTGAGTTTTAACTACGTCATCATTTGTGTACAGATCTCTGAGCATAGTTCTGATAGGTCAACAACTCATGCATTGCAGTCTGTACACAAACTATAACAGTAAAAACTCAAAATTCCAAACTCTGTTAAAAAAACTGAGCAGAATGTTGCCCATACCATGAAAACAAATGAAAACACAGTTTAGTCACATCAGTGTTTATTTAGATTCAATTTTATATGGATGATTTAAAGTATGAATTTTATTTTGTAAATAAGAACATTACTAACTGCTGCCAATTAGCACAAAATTTCCTGTCCCTTTTTAAAGTATATTATTTTTTTTTCATTTCTTTCTTTATGCTGCCCGCAGCCACTGAGTCCTCATCCCAGTCACGGACCTTTGGACCCCCCACCATACTGACTGCGACTCCTGACACCCCCTGACTTTCCCTCAGGGTGGGGTTGTGGCACCTGAGCTCAGTTCCACAAATGTGGGACCAGAATTGGGAGCTGGCCTGGAGGCTAATTAGGCCAGGGTGGGCATCTGCAAGCAAGGTTTTTCCTGTTTGAACCCCAGGGCAGGGACATGCAATTAACATCCTGTGTCCACCCGCCCCTCATAACTTCTTGATGCTGGTGCTTGCAATTCCTCCTGGCCTCCGACAGAAGTCCTTGCGCACTGGGCAGTCTCCCCAGCCCTCCCCAGAGAAGGAGAGCAACGCTGGGGTGCTCAATACTTCTTCCCCTTCCAGCCCTCCAGCTCCCGGGTTCATTCCTGAACCCAGGTCATTTGTCGTTACAAGCGAATTCCAACCTCTGCTCTTGCAGGCTGGCATAAAGTATATTGTTGTATAACATATGAATTAGTTATGTTTGAAAATGTAACTGCTTAAAATAGTACTGTTATTTTATATCAGAATGAATCTAATATATCCACATGTCAGACTACTCTTAAATGTTGATAGGGCCTGTTTA
Source organism: Neoceratodus forsteri (assembly GCA_016271365.2). NCBI lineage: Eukaryota > Metazoa > Chordata > Ceratodontiformes > Ceratodontidae > Neoceratodus > Neoceratodus forsteri. The sequence continues at coordinate 576,494,852 of CM028134.1, read as the reverse complement.
ACTGCATGTATTGCCGTTTGACTTATTTTATGAAAATGTTTAATACAATAAACTCATGTGAAAAGAAACAGAATGTAATGTATAAAATAACTAATTGCACAGTCCAGTATACTCATGAAATATTACCAACCTGGGTACTAACAAGCTCATAAAAGGCACTCATCCTTTGACATTCCAGCATTATGATCTTGTTAGCTGCTCTGTAAAAGGTGAACCCTGTACAGTTAAAAGTAATAATTAGTACCCACACATGTAGAACCTCCATACCCCATTTTCTTTATTCATCTGGTATTTTTCATTGTTTTGTTATTTTTCTATTTTCTCTCTCACTTTTCTTTATTTCACTGTCGGTATGCCACCTACAGCCCCTCTTCTCCACTGTACTTTTCCTTTCATCAGGTCCGTCCTTCTTCTTAAATAATTACAGTACCTTTTAGTTGTGAGAAGTCAGAAGCTGCACTGCAACGTAGCCATGGTTCCCAAGAGAGCATTAGAGGCAGCTATAATAGGCACCACATCTTACAGTAGCATGTGGGTAGAAATGCACTCCAAAATAGAAAGTGAAAGTTGAATGGAGCTGGAATGTGCCCAGAGAGGTACACACCACACCTGATGTGGCTCTGAAATGTAGGAGCCAAAGTAGGCTCTGAGGGGTATTTTTAAGCAATGTTCCTGTAGCTGCGGCTCAGACAGGATCTGCATACTGCACCAAAAGTGCAGTACAGGCAGCACTTTGGGAGAAGTTTGTAGTATGCACAGTGCATAGTATGGCTTTTAATATAATGAGCTGAGGCTGGCATTATGGGGTAATTCTGCCAATAATCCCGTAGTTGCCTGCTTCAGAAGGGCCACATGTACAAGTGGCTGAATAACAGAACTGATGGTTTGGCTGATGGCTGACAAGAAAATAAAAAGAGCAGATCATAAAGAAATAAAGCAGAGTAGGCCAGATTGAAAATTTAGCAGACTGACTGAAATATCAGCCATTGGGGAAAAGAAAAGGGCCCGTTTGTTTAAGAGTTCCCTACTATAATCAGGACTACTTAGGAGGGTTTTCTTATATTGTGTTGTAATATATGGTATTAAAACAAGAAATGGAAACAAACTGAAATATTAATATGAGGTTTCAGGAGTTGGCAGAAGAAGGAAAAGAGGAGCACCCTCGTTGTCCCATTCTATCTACAAACTCCTTTAAAACAACAAATTTAATAGCATACTGTCTTAAGGATACATTCAATTAATGTAAAAGCTAAAATGTACCTGTGGGAAAGCCAGTATGGAAGTCACTGTGTGGGCAGTATTGCTTTTCATGACCTACTATAGGGCTGGCAGCTCTCAGAATGAAAGCATTTATTGTTGTTCTAAGAGTGATGCCACTCCCTAGGGGAGGAGCTTAGCCCCATTACTGCCTATTAAGTATGGATGCAGTGGTTTTAGCCTTTAAAACAAGGTAACATTGTTTCAGACTAGATTTACTGAAGAGCCAATAGGTAATGAATACCTTAGTGATGTATAATATTAAAATGTAAGCAACATAGAGGATTATGCTGGTAATTAGAAAAGGGATGAATCATCAAAGACCACCTGACAGTGATGTCACCTCAGTAAGATTATAAAAAGCCTGCCACTAGGGGCTAGAGTCAGATAGGTGGTTCAGTAGCTTGCTGACCACAGATTGAGATGGTCCTGTAGTTTGAAAGCTTACACACTGATTGAAGTACAGTATATGCAAGGAAAGGCAAGAACAACACAGGAATTTGCTGGGAAAAGCAATTGCCTGATTGTTTGATTGAAGGACTAACACATTTTTCCTTTCTGTTAATTTTTTTCATTTTACTTTCTTATTTTGCTTAAATCAATTAACAAATGCAAGTTTGCGTTTTTATGCACTTGAGATCTGCCTATTGTGTCTGTTCTTATCCCACGTTACTATACACTCAATGGTATTATTTCCTTCTATATGACACTATGCCATCAGATATTCTTTCTCTCTCACTCTCGCTGTCTGTCTTGAAATATATATATATATATTCATGGCAAAGAACTCCATTTAATGCATCAGTTAGGATTGTTCCACAGTGACAAAAGCAAGGAAATTTGGTGTTAGGGTTGCCACCCTTGCACCCAACGCCCACCCGCCCACCAACAGGCATCAGGGTGTGCATTGGGGTTGTTGGCCCTAACTCTCACCCCATTCCATAAGAAAACAAGCTGAGGTGGTGCAGTATATGAAAATGGGGTGAGAGTTAGGACTGATGACTCGCAACGCAATCGATGCCTGTTGGTGGGCAGGGTGGAGGGGTGCAAGGGTGGCAACCCTAACACCAAATTTTCTTGCCTTTTGCTGCTGTTGAACAACCCTAACTGATACATTAAATGGAGTTTTTGCCATGAATTTCCCATCTTTTGAGAATGTGCACTATAAATAGTGAATACGCCCCACCATGTGATTTTTGTCACTTAGCTGTGCAAAAACTGTATGACCGACTGAAATGAAAATTGTTAAATGAAGATGTACCATGGCACACCGTGTGTCCAGAATTGTGTGTACATCCATTCAATGGTCACATACGCCACAAGCAAACAACATAACATGCACAATTCAGCAACTGTAAGTGACAGCAATCCAAAAATTGGCACAGTGAAAGATGAATTCAAAATCCAATACCAAATGCCAGCCAAATCAGACAAATGGTTCAGAAGTAACTGAACCATAATGAACAAATTTTCATTCGTCAGAGTGATATAATTCCACACCTATTAATGTTTAACACTTGAAACCACTGTAACGCACCTCTGTGCCACTAGGGCTACCTACGCTATAAATTTAACGGCAGTAACATCACGCAGAATGCTGTGTTCAAAACATTAACTGCATCATGCAGTATCTCTGCAGCAAATTATTTCTCAAACATGTAAACAGCATAATTCACATCTCCAGAACATCCACGCAACAGCCTTGGAATTTCATATGAAAGACTAAACCATTCCAGAGATATTCAATTTTTATGTTTCTGTACCTTTAAGAAGTCTTCCACCACAAAATGGCAGAAATCACAGCCGAAATTGCACTAAAATGGCAGAACTTGCAGATGAAAAGTCAGTAACTGAGAAGTGAGACAACTCAAATGACCATAACTATTGCACAGAACAACATTTCTTCACCAAACAAAACTGGCATGTTCCTTATTAAACAAGCTTTCTACCTGCCAAGATTCAGACCAATCAACCACACACTGGCTGGGATATGCATCACAGAAGACAGTGCAGAAAAATAGCAAAACATAATGTTTTGCACTGCACTATGCAAAAGCAAAACACAAACAGTAATGTTAACACAAACGGTGTCTGAAACAGCAAGGTAAATGAAATAGTAACGCTAATGGTAAAACAAACACAAGCACAAATGGTAACATTACATGGTGATGCAAACGTAAACGATAATGCAAATGGTAAGAGAAACAGAGCGCAAATGTTCCTGAAAACAGAAATGGTAATGCAAACAGTAATGCAAATGCTGACAGCAACAGAAATGCAAACAGTAACAAAAACAGTAACACAAACGCTAACGCCAACAGAAACTCAAATGCAAACAGTAATGAAAATGCAAACAGTAACACAAACGCAAAGAGAAATGCAAATGGTAAATGGCAATCTATGACGCAGAAGGAAACAGTAATGCAATCGACAATGGAAATGTTACTGAAAATGCAAAAGCTAAGGTTAACTGAAATGCAAATCCAAATGGTAACAAACACACAAACAGTAATGGTAACGCAATTGGAAATGCAAATAGTTATGGTAACAGCAACGATGATGCCAAAGGAACACTAACACAGACACAAATGCACGTGTGTATGCAAATGTAAAATGATAATGCGATGTCACGTAACGCAATTGAAACACAAACGCTATAGTAACACCAACGATGACGCTAAAGGAAATGCAAATGCAAATGGAAACACAGACACAAATGGTAACATACACAGTGACAAAGGAAACGCAAACAAAAGCAGTAATGGAAATGCAAATGCAAGCGCAAATGCAAATGCAAAGGGTAATGCACATGGTGCGTAACGTAAGCGGTAATGCTAACGGTTACGAAACACAAATGGTAACAGTAACAGAACGCAAATACTAGGGTGACATACACTGTGATGCAAAAGTAAATGCAAACAAAATGGTAACAGTAACACAAACACAAGCACAAATGCAAAGGGTAATGCACGGACGAATGGAAACGCTAATGCAAATGGTTATGTAAATGCAAGTGAAATGCTAACAGTAACAAGTAACGCAATGCACATATATAGGCACAGATTTGCTACTGGAAATACCTATTGTGACTCTCAGGGCAAAAAATAAAGTCTGTGTTTCTCATGACTATGCCTCTGTTAAGATGCATATATGCTACTGTTGGTATGTAAAATATAAAGATGGTTCATGAAGTCTATGTTATGGAAAATGTATTCAAAGTTAGAATATGAAAAATCTAACATTTGTAACATGGTGTCTTACTTGTTTAATTTCTAGTTATGTAAATAAAATAATCTTTTGTAATACCATGACTTCTGCTTCTATTTATGGGTTGTAGTATGGATCTTTCATTGTTTGTTTCTTATTCATTCTGGGGGCTTAAACAACAATTCATCTTAGGACACCATCATATGTTAAACTTTGGAATATAGCAGTTTTGTTGTAACATGGATCTTTCTAATATTCCTGAACAACCATGCTGTGCAGCCTTCAACACTTTTGTTTCTAAGACAGACAACTCTGCATCTCCTAGTTAAAAATGAAATGTTATTTTTAGAATTATTTTCAACAATAACCGTGTGCTACAGGGACTCCACATTATCACAGTGATACTGTCTCACCAAACAAACTAAAGCTAACCACTACTTGTTCATAAAACAATGCCATATTGACAAACACACACTAAGCTACTTACAAAGAACTATATACACCTAATTACACTATGTTCAAGGTATATAATTTTGCCTAATATGTCTCAGCCATCCTCATACCAGCTGGTCCCAAACCCAGAAAAGAGTGATGGAATCCAGTGTAGTACACTAATAAACAATAACCATCAAAATATTGCATTGATAAAATGACTGTTTGGTCTGAGGCAAGACACAGCTAAGGGTTTTGTAGTGGATACGGTGTTCCTAGACATTAGTAATGCATTTCACATCATGATGCACAGAATGTTTCTGCACAAATGAGAGCACTGGGGTGGCTCCAGAGATGAAGAGATGGATGAATAATTTGCTGGAGGAAGGAGGCAAGGTGATCATTAATGGAGTTCCATCAGGGTAGGGAAGGGTGACTAGTGTTGTACCACATGGTTGGCACGGGTCTGATTCTATTCAATATTTTCATTGGGGACATTGTGGAAGGGCTTAAGGGAAGGTATATTTATTTACAGACAGTACAAAGCTCAGCAACAGAGTAAGCACTGTTGATGGGGTATAAAAATGAAAGGAGTTCCACAAACTAGAGGTGGCCAAAGTGTGCAGCTGAGCTTAAATGTCAAAAGGCAAGATTATGCCCAAAGGGAATAGTAATTAAAGCAGAGTACTGGAAGTGATAGAGCAGGAGAGAGAACTTGGTATAATCATATATAATGATCTCAAGGTGGCTAAGCAATGCAAGGAGCAGAAGCGAGGGCCACTAGAATGCTGGGATGCATAGGCATGAGTATTATGAGCAGAAAGGGGAGGTGGCAATGCCACTGAAAACAGCTGGTGAGGTCAGACCTTGAATATGGCAACCAGTTCTGTAGACTGTACCTCAGGAGGATATGGAGAGAGTAGAGAAGGTCCAGAAGAGGGCAATGAAAATGGAGCAAGGACTTAGCCATTTGACATATGAGGAGAGGTTGAAAGACCTCAATATTTATACCTTAGAGACCGTTAAGTACCAAGGAGTATAAACAAGGTCCTAGATAGCAGTATATTCCAGAATAAAAGGCTCTTAAGGACAAGGGGTTATGACATGAAGATAGATGGTGGATGATTCTAGGGAGACATCAGGAAACACCACTTCAAAGAAAGGGTTGTAGAAGGTGGAATCCACTCCCGAGGAGGTGGTGGGGGCCAAACCAGTGATGGGATTCAAGGTTGCATGGGATAGGTACAAGGCAATTCTGGAGATGGGGGTTACCCAGATCACCTAGGATCCTTAAGTAACATGGAGATAGAACACTTGGACAGATTCAGTGGGCCTGGAGGTCCTTATCTGCTGACAGTTTCTGTTTCCATGTTAACTAGCTGCATCAGTAGACAGTCATGGAGGTATCCAGCAATATCTAACTCCTGGTGATTTTGGCCACCAGGATCTCCCAATTAATGTCTGGCAGATTCAGTTATCTGACCACCAGGACTTCCTCTATTGGCAAGCAATAAAGCATAGTCATTGGGGCACTGAGTTGCACACTATGATCTGGAAATGATAGGCCTATCAGACTGATCTCAGTGGTGGATACAATTATAGAATCTCTGCTAAAGAAAAGGATAGCCGAAAATTTTGAATCAAGTGGAGCCAAAGATCCAAGGCAACACAGATTCAGAGGAAGAAGTCATGCCAGACTAATCTGATTGATTTCTTTGACTGGGTCGCTAGGTAGGTGGATTGTGGGGAGCAGTTGATGTGGCCTACCTTGACTTCAGCAAGGCATTTAACATTGTTCCACATAAGAGACTTGTGAACAAGCTGTGCAGCCTGGGACTGGGAGCATAAGGTGGTGAACTGGGTTTGAAACTGGCTGAAAGGTAAGAAACAGGGTGGTGATTAATGAGATAAATCCAAAGTAGGAGGGTAATCTTTAGGGTGCCACAGGGTTCAGTTCTTGGACCAGTGCTGTTTAATATCTACATCAGTGATATTACAAAGGGGCTGGAGGGAAAGATGTGCATCTTCACAGATGACACAAAGATCTGCAATAGGGTGGACAGTCAAGGTTGGGTGGAGAGAATGAGGAGGGACCTAGCAAAATGGAAGAGTGATCAAGAATGTGGCAACTAGGATTCAGTGTGAAGAAGTACAAAATCATGCATTTGGGTAACAAGAATCCAGGGAGGACTGCATGATGAAGGGGAGATATTAGCAGTCACAAAACAGAAAAGGGTTCTGGAGGTCATCATATCTGATAACTTAGTGGTTGCCAAAAAATGTACCAAGGCAGTGGGAGAGCCAGTGGTATGCTCAGGTGCAATGTAAGAGGTATCACTAACAGAAAAAGAAAATCATAATGCCACTATACAGGTTATTGGTGAGACCTAATTTGGAGTATTGCATCCTCAACTCCAGGAAGGACATAGACAGGGTTGAGACTGTTCAAGGAAGGGCAAGAAAATGGTACAGGATCTGTACCACAGATCATAAGGAGGAGACTATAGGAACTCAATATGTACACCATGGAGGAGAGGAAGGAGAGGGAGACATGATAGACATCTTCAAGTGCCTCAAGGGATTTAATAAGGTATAGGAGGGTGGTTCTCTTCGAACAGAAGCTGCCCTAAAACAACAAAAGACCATAACATGAAACTACAAGGGAGAAGGCAGAGAGACAATGTAAAGAAGTACTTTTCATGGAAAAGGTTGTGGATGCTTGAATGACCTGCCCCAGGAGGTGGTTGGGGAAAACACAGCTGGGGATTTAAACAGGCATGGGATAGACATGAGGAATCCAAAAGAGGATGGAGAGCAGCAGCATTGGACAAGTAGGGTCAGTAGCAGCTAATTAAAAGTAGGCTATACAGGCAGATTGGATGGGTCTAACAGTCCTTATCTGCCATCAATTTCTATGTTTCTAAATCTATAGACATATGTATGAATTCCTCAGCCTTGCTTGCGTAATGTGTGACCCTGATGGCTAGCAGCTCAACACCACCTTTATTTGCTTACATCCGTGATTGTTGACATGGCAAAAGGCTATCAACTCTCAATACTTGAAAACCCTTTTTCTTACCTTGGGAATGAAATAAAGCAAAAGAAAGTCATATATATTGAGGTTGTGGTTTGCCTAACTGCCCACCAAGTTATTTAAATTATTGTTAACTGTTACTGCTGCTTTAAGAATTTTAATCTGTGTTGGGTGGACTATCAGAAAAAGGTTTGTTACTCTGAGACTGAAATGATAGGTATGAGAAAAGGTGTGATTTGTCCCATTTATCTAATAGAACATTAACTGTAAAGCTTGCTTTGAATAGCACAGTAAGTTTCTGTCAAGGCATGCTTTCAGTCTGAATGGGGCTGGCAGTATAGCATATGGTTAGAGTAACAAGTTGTGAATGAGCTTGGTGCATCCAGCAGACCTGTGTTTTATTCCCACAATTTCCACTTGCATACTGTGTGACTCTAAAGAAGTCACTTAACCTCTCCAGTGTTCCTAGGCCACCCTGCAATCAGGCATGTGTGCCTAGTGGGCCTACCTGAGTAACAATGAATAAAATAAATGGAATGTGGTTCAATTGTTTGAAGAGTTTGAATGGCTCTTCAAGTTATACATGTGAATGTGCTTTTGGGGCTTTGGTGACAGTGATTCATTGCTTGGTGGTCTGGCACACATGCACACATTCAAATACAGTCTTTCCCAGGTTCCAGACAATTGTTTTAACATTTCTTTTCGAAAGCTATGGAGGGCCTTACGTGCAGCACATGGTACACCAAAACATTACTGAAAAGCAATATCCTTTACTTTGAAATTAAGAAAAATTCAAACTTTCAAAAGAAAAGTGCCCTTATATATAAGTATGTTAGCACTCTGCAGTCATCTTGGGGAAAAAGATGTAAATTACACATTTAAAGCTGTGTTCAGGACAAAGGAAACAGCCACTTTAGTTTCCCACTGAACATCGACTGGAGCAACTAAACAGCCCAAATGTTTAAAAAGCAAAACAAAAGTAAAAAGCACTAGCATTGAAGGTAACTATGGGCTAGTTACAGGCCAGAGCCGGTTCTCGTTACAAAACTTTATTTTACATCTCTTTTCACCAGAAATGGCCATACTGGGCCTTACATGCAGCACATGGTACGCCAAACAATTACTCAAAAGCACCAGAACAAGGTCTGACGACATTAAAAATCTAACTTTCAAATACAAAGGTGCTTACAGATGAATTTATTAAATCTCTGCATGCATCTGGGGAAAAGAGATTTAAATTGAGCATTCAGAGCTGTGAGATTGGCCCAAACTTATGTTCAGTATAAAGGAATCAGCCTTTTAGCTTCCCCTGTACTGAACATTGACTGAAACAGCCAAACAACTCAAATGTTTCAAAAAAGAAAAAAATTTGAAAATACACTAGCATCGAAAGTAACTATGGGCCAGTTACAGGCCAAAGCTGAACCAGGTTACAGAACTTTATTTTACATCTCTTTTCACAGGAAAAGGCCATGTAGGGCCTTACATGCAGCACACGGTACACCAAACAATTACTTAAATGCACCAGAACTTGCTCTGAAATGAAATAAAATCCAACTTTAAAACACAAAGGTGCTTATAGATGAACTTGTAAAACTCTGCAGGCATTTGAGAAAAAGAAGTTTAAATTAAGCATTTAACGATGTGAGATTGGTCCAAGCTTATGTTCAGTACAAAGGAACCAGCCTTTTAGTTTCCTCTGTACTGAACATCAACTAAAACAAACAACACAAATGTTACAAAAATTATAAATAAAACATGAAAATACACTAGCTTCAAAGGTAACTATGGGTTCAGTTACAGTCAGAGCTGGACCAGGTTGCAAAACTTTATTTGACATCTCTTTTCACAAGAAAAGGTTATGCAGGCCTTACACACATCACATGGTACACCAAAATGTACTCAAAGCACTTGAACATGCCTGGAAATGCATTAAGAAATTTAACTTTCAAATACAAAGGTGCTTACAGATAAACTTGTAAAACTCTACAGGTATCTGGGGAAAAATATGCAAATTCAGCATTTAAAGCTGTGAGATGCCCCAAGCTGATGTTCAGTACCAAGCAAACAGCTCTTTTAGTTTCCCTGTACTGAACATAGATTGAAACAACTAAACAGCCTAAATGTTCTAAAACCCTCAAAATGCAAAAAATGAACTAGCATTGAGGGCAACTAAGGGTGAGTCATTGGTCAGTCTTGGCCCAGGTTACAAAAATATTTTACATCTCTTTCCCCAAAACACCCATGTAGGGTCTTAAGTGAAGCATACTGTTCACTAAGGAGTTATGTCTAGAATTATTGCAGGTGAAACAAGCAATGCAGAAAAGTACAGTTGCTGAAAAGGCTGAAGGATGACCAGAAAGCTGATGTGCCTTTGAAGATAATGCTGGCTGAGTAGCATATGTTCATTACAAAGGAACACTGTGAGGATGACAGAACGCTCACCGTCAAAAGTGTGACTGAAAGAAACTGAGAACTACGAGTCAAGCCTTTTAAAGACCTGGTGGATGGCAAAACCAGGTGCTGAAGTATACTTTCAATTCTCATTTATCTGGACTGGGGCTAGGACAGTACCTCATATGGGTAAATATGGGACACTAAAGACGGATCACCATAAACTATAAAATGAGCAAAAAGTTAAACTTATACAAAGAAATGTATTTTAAAATATGAAAGGGACATGAAAATGCATCATTGCAGAGAGCTGCACTGAAATTGCACAGCTCTGTAATAAATGGATAACACCAGTCCAGCAAGGCGTATAAAGGACACCATATGTTGTGAATGTGAGAGGGCAATCCAAAGTGGCATAAATTGCAAAAATACATTTATTTAACCAAAGCTTTTAAGTAGAAGGATACAACATGTTATCTAGCAATGAATGGAATCAAAGTTTGTTAAGTAGAGCACTATGTGCATGCAATGATTACAGCACAATTTGTGATAGGCAGAAATGTCACAAATGGATGCAAATTTAAGATAGTGAGAAGGCAGTTGAAGGGCCATAGTAAAAATCAAATTTAACAACAGGTCATGTTATGCCTAGTATGTCTTATGATAGATCTCTACAAAAAAGATGGAATAAAAGCAATATAATACAGTTTAAAAAAATTACAGGGTAAAATTGTGCATAAGGTATGAATCTCTCCAGTACTGTACACAGAGTCATATATGTATGTATGTGTGTATATATACATATATATTATGGTAGCACGGTAGTGCTATCGTAGTTAGGGTTGAGTAGCACTTTTAAGGTTAAAGAGGAAACTCTGCACCTTAATAACTTGGCAACCATTCAAAGGATTTGCCTGAAATGTGGTACGCATGATTGGGCATGGTAGATCTTGGGATCTGCCAACTTTCGTATCAGTCGGATATACGGCTGCAGAGTTATTAAGCAACAGCCAAATGTGCAATTATGTTTTTTGCAAATTCTTTGTTGTCACCTACAGGTCGCACGGTTTGTGCGACCAGTCCAAAAACATTAGGGAACGTATGGTTGGGGTCTCCAATGTGCCTTTTGAAGATTTTGTGAAAAATATTAAATGTTCAAAAGTTCCCATTATAAGCCAATGGGAAAAGTTAACAAAAGTCTGAAAGTATAGCAAATGCACTTTTAGTGTTGCAAATGGCCCTAGTAGTGTCACAAATCTGCCATTTTGTTTTCAGTTACTGATAAGAAAATGCTTGCTATTTAAAATTGGGACCCTCTAGGGACACAATTCTTTCTGTGTTGACCTAGTCGGACCCTGAGGATGCTAGCCATGCCTTTATTTTGGTGTTAAACTCCCCAGAAATGTGTTTTTCAAATTTCTGGGAACAGTAGGTTGCAAAGTAGTGTCGCACCTGTGGCACTTTCGCAAATTTTTGCAAAAAGTGTCATAAATTGCGTACACTACTTTTCCAGACTATTACCAAAATGACACGAGTTCTTTTGGTCACTCTGCTGCAAAAGAACCGCTTTGGTCTTTTGGTTGAAATTTGGAGGGAAGGCAGCCAACATCTCTCATATGTACCTTTTGGTGGTTTGCTGAAAAATATTACATGGCTGCCAAGTTATGGTACTTCGAATTTGACATTTTTCCCATAGACTAACATGGTGGTGTATGCTGCGCTTTCTGGGCTCATATCTCAAAACAGTGCGAGATACGGAATTTCATTGTAGAAACCAAGCCCTGAAACTCATGAATCATGTGAAATTTAATTTTTTTTCTATGTCGATGGTTTCTGAGATATAAGCAATTTAGTATTCCAACTGCTCGTTTTCTGCTCCCAGGCCCATTATTATCCATACATTCTTTGTACACACTGTGTTTCTCTATGCAGCTGTTAGGCAAAACCAGGGTGTGCACTCTGTTACTGTAACAGTTACTGTTTACACTTGCGTTCATTACCCATTTGCTTTACCGTTCCTGTGACACCTCCGTGCGTTACCTTTGTGTTCTTGTTTGAGCATGCACTTGCTTCACATTTCCGCTTTCTCTTTACTTTGCCATTATTTCTGCTGTTAACGTTACCATTTGTGCTCCAATTGCTGTACTGTGACCACACACATCACGGTTTATGCTTCCATACCTGTTTGCATTTCCTTTTGCATTTCTGTTTCTTTGGCATTACTGTTACTGTTACTATTACCATTTACATTTACAATTGCAGTAAGCTGACCGTCGCATTCGGTTTGTGTGTCCATACATGCTTGCATTCCCATTTCCATTCTGTTTCCTTTGGCTTTATTCTTCATGTTAACTTTACCAGTTGCATTTACAATTGCGGTACCGTGCCTGTATGCTTTACAGTCTGCATTTGCAAGCGCTTGCATTCGTGTTTCCATTTCTGTTTCCTTTGATGTTATTGTTGCTGTTACCATTAACATTTCTATTTACAATTGCAGTAATGTGACGTAGCATTATTGTGGTTTACGTTTCCATACATGCTTCCATTCCCATTTCCATTTCTGTTTCCTTTGGCATTACTCTTCATGTTAACTTTACCATTTGCATTTACAATTGCGTACCATGCCCATGCTCGTTATAGTTTATTTCATGCCACTTCGCTCGCATTTCGCTTCTGTTCCCTTTGGCATTCTTTTGCTGTAACACTTAACATTTGCATTTAAAATACCAGTGCCATCACTGTGTGCTAATAGTTGCATTTTTGCATATGCTTGATTGTCCGCTTGTCACTGTTCGCTCGCATCACTTTCGCGCTTGTGTTTCTATTAACGCTTGTTTACCATTTACATTTAATTTACCATGTGCGTAACTATTGGCACTTGCATTTGCATTGCTGTTCCTGTTACTATGTGACAAGACATCATGAGGTGGGAGGGTGGGGCTCCTGCCACCGCATTCAATCACTATTTATCATCCTCATTCTCAAGAAAAGGAAATTAGAGGCAAAAATCTCCATTAAATGCATCAGTTAAGGTTGTTCCACAGCAACAAAAGCAAGGAAATTCAGTATTAGGGTTGAAAGCCCCCTTGGACCCCCCTCAGCCCACCCCAACTGGCATTGGGGTGCGCAATGGGGTCATCGGTCCTAACTCTCACCCCATTCTCCTTAACCTTAGCTTCTTTACACATGTGATGGACCCCATTCTCTTTAACCTCAGCTTCTTTACACATGTGATGGGGTGAGAGTTAGGGCTAATGACCCCATTGCACACCCTGATGTTGGTTGGGGTGGGCTGGGGTCCAAGGGGCTTTCAACCCTAACACCAAATTTCTCACTTTTGTCGCTGTGGAACAACCCTAACTGATGCATTAAGCACAGTTGTTTTGCTCTCTATATATATATATATATATATATATATATATATATATATATATATATGTATATAATACATATAATGTTTGATTAAAAGTTACATTAATTCACACATTAGGATTTGCTATTATACCAAAACTTCAGTGTATGCATAATGGCACATCACTGACACTTTTGCAAGTGGGGCTGTAAAAATTAAACTTTTGCAGGTGGAATTTTGGCAAAGTCGGAATTTCACTGTCACGATATTTTGGAATGCACTTTGGCAATTTTCACAGAAATTCTGACTTAAAACAGCAGAATAAATGTATGCATTGTAGATTGTTGAATTAAACTGTAAGAAAAATTCACAGAACTGATCACTGTCAGTGATCAATTCTATGGAATTTATTTCACAGTTTAATACATTAAAGGGATACTGTCGGCTTTCTGACTAATGTGTGTAATCATATACAGGATTCAGTTTAATTGAATCATACAGTCATCACATTTAATGCTGGACTGATAATATTGTGATATTTAAACTTATTCTGAGTTTTTAGCTTTTGTTTGAAACTTGATCGGTCTGCTGCCTGACCATCTCTTATCGGATTTTGTTCACATGTAAACAAGACAGTGTCAGTTGTCAGATGTCCTTTGCTGTGCTTTTTGTGCACTCATGAGCTATTCACATGAGTGAGCAGTGTACATGACAATCAACTGTAAATCTGGAAATACCCTTATAGTATGCCAGTCATACACTTTTCCAGGAAAAATAATGAGTAAGGATGTAAATATGTTTCTAAAATGATGTTGAAGTGACAGCAAAATTCATTGTGTAATGTTTCAGATGTGTCTCAGTGATTCATTATTTTCCTATCTTTGACTCTGCATGTCATGCTTTGTAAGGGAATTTAAGAAAACAATCCGTCACATCTTCATACTCTGGTGATCTGTTTCTTGTGAATTGGAAACAGAAAATTCAAGTAGAGATCATACTATTACAGTATAGTACATTCAGTAGTCCAGGTAAGAGACCTGTTTGGTCACAGAAACTGCTTAGATTTTGGATCTTGTCAGTTCAGGTTATGTCACTTTAAAGTAGATTGTTGTCTTTCACAGCATGTGTTTCTGTTTTCATCCACCTGTTTAATGATTTTTATTTCTGTGTTCAGCATTATGCTGGAGGGTGTTGGCATTTACAATCACATATTGAGGCAATTCCTTTGTATGCATGATAATAATGCTAATTTGTATGTTTCCATGAGTTGAAACCAAAACATATAACAAAAATACTTGACAAATTTAAACAAGTTCATAAGATGTCTTAAACCCACTTATTGTATCAGAATTATTCCCTGTAAAAGACATATATGGGCAATGTTGTAAAGGAAATGAGCTTCATATTTTCCCAATAAAAGAGTACAGCAATGCACCAGATGGAAAGAAACTGATTTACATTATAAATAATCTGTACATATCATGAATGACATATGAAAAACAGAAAAGTTAAATGGGAGCACTCACCCATGCCAATAAGGAACCTCAGAACAAACTTTTGCTCACAGAGAACTTGTAGTTTATTTGGCCATAGTAATGCAGTATAGCACAAGAGTGTCTTACATTTCACCCCACAGCATGCACATTCATTAGAAAATATATATGAAAACATCTATGGCAAAATAATTGAAAAGAACATGCTAGCAATGCAAATTTGGGGAAATAAACTTGGTGAATCCTGGGGTTTGAAGCATTTGACTCTGAGAGTGACTCATCAAAAGTGCCTCCAACAAATTATCAGTGGTGAGGTTCAAACATAGTGATCCATGTACAGGGAAACCCATGATTTGTACCTAAGTTTGTTGGTGAATCTTATAATAAATGTCCACAAGTTCAGATGTGGTTATTATCATCTCCTTTCAACAGTTACCCTGATGTTTCACTCCAAACACATCGGCTCCCGTAAGGGTCCTATCCCCAATGTCTTAATGCAGCATTACCCTGCTTGCTACATGTAAATTTTTATACTGCTGTTACTGTACTTCACAGGCTGTCTTGCATCTTTGGCACTAAATGTGTGGTCTCAGTGCAGCTCTCTCTGCCACCCACTATTCTACTATTTGGCTAAATGCCATGTGAATGTTCTTGTAACAAAGATAGTGATGCTGCATCATGACATTTGAAAACAAATCCCATTCAAAAAGCCAGATATGAGCAAGGAAAAATGCTGGGACAACCGTCAAATGAAGAAAAGAAAAGCCTAGTTTGAAAGGGTGGCCAACACTTATGTATCTGAAATAACCCACAAACCTACTTCAGTACATAGTCTGTATGAACCTTTCCTTCGTGGATTTGAAAGAATGACCTGCCATTTCATGCAGTATAGTTTTGAATACAGAGAACCCATTTCTTGTAAGTCCACATAGTCTGAGAGTGATCGTAGTAGCACAGAAAGTGTAGTAGGTGAACCAATTGGTTCATCATAGTCTTTGAGTGAAGCAGATACAGATCTGCTATGTAAATCAACTGTTTTTTTTTCAAACTGACTGCACAGTTTCTATTCCTATACGTATTATATTTTTGGTTCCATTTCTGATCTGCTGGACACGAACTTATCTAACCCATCAGAACTGGAAAGGCTGACCCTCATACTCCAGTTGTCACTTCTGACTGCAGTATTTTCCATTCATCCACATGGCAGAATGTGGCAACATGATACAAAAATGCCTTTCACCATTTATATGTACAAGTCTAACATCTAATTTTCAGTGGTGTCCTGGTGGTTGCCATAGAAGCAGCTGTATTGTCATTGGCAATGTGTGATGATGGTATATTTTATTTATTTAGTTTTTGTTGACCGGTAAGTGCACTAGACAAATCCTGCCTATTTTCAGGCACGACCCGGGAGGGGATAAGATGAATGCCAACTGACCTTGAACCAGATTAAGCTGTTGGTGGTATTTTGAGTGAATGAGGGAAATTTGGCCAGGACACAGGAAATTCCTACTCGCTGCTGTTCTGCTGCCAGTAGGGGACTGGCCATTTGCAAGATGGCCACCAAGCAGTTCCAGGATGGAGCAGGATGTCGACAGAGTGAGGAGACAGCCTTGTCTCCTGCTCTTGTTTTGCTAGAGGCTACAGCCGGTGTTAAGGCTGAATTTAATTCAGATATTGAGCCCCATAAAGAATTGTCAAAATGGGAGCTTTCTGAGGAAAAAATAAAATTATTGAAGATACATTGCGGTTATGACATCTTCTGATATTAAGGAGGACAATCTGGTAGTTAATAAATCGTTTAATTCTGAAGGAGGAATCTTTGTTTGCAACATCGTGGTTTGAACCCTGGAAATGCGAGGTTCGTCTCTTAAAACTCATCGTATGAATCAGCATTGGCAGGGGAGTTAATGGAGCAAGATAATGGAGAGCAACATCTACCTGGGATCCCAGAGTGTTTGCAACGGACTTACGAGGAGAAGTTTCGTGGAAATGGCGCCAAATTTCAAACAGGTACTGTAAATTTTGTAAGCTCATCGAGAACGGAGAACGGATATCTGAAAATACTTCTGTGGTCAAAATAGAAGAAATAGCTTGCACCTATCTTCCAAGCTTTCACCAAGAGGGACAGTGCAATTTTACTGATGGAAAAACGAGATTTAAATTCAAGGTGGACTTGAGAGATGATAGCGGTCTGAATAAGCAGAGCTTTGATATGACATGCAACAGTGGTGTAAAGATTGATTCCCCTGTTTAGACTCTGTTCAGGACTGCAGTTCTAGTTTTGAATGTAGTAAACTCTTCTGCCTGTTCTAACTTTACCAAAACAAAGTAATAGAGGTTCAAATGTGGAAAATAGCTGTAACATTAATACTGCAGGTTTTCATAATGATGCAGTTCCTCTAGATAAAACATCTGGATTTGTTTTTAAAGTATAAATCAGGGTGAATCCTTGGCTGCTCATGAGGTGGTTTACCAATCAGCTGAGGGATCTCAAACTGGGGTCACTGAGTTTTTCTTTGAAAATAAAAAAGAGATATTTCACCTTTAAATCTAAAGGCTCTGGAAAAAATCTGAATCCTCTGTATTACTAGATGAAGAGGGACAAGTTTCTTGGTCTCCAGATAAAGCCTTAACTGGGGCTGGTTGATTCAGACTGACACAGGAGTGTGGAAGCCTGATCCAACATGGAACTCACAACTTTCATTGTCACAATATTCACCAGAATGGGCTCCTAAGGTTCAGCAGCAGGATAAGATTAATTCTGAGAGAGAGAATAAATTAGAGTGTGTAGTTTCAAGCCCTCCTGGTAACCCCAAGGATTTGACTATCTCTTCAAATGGTACTTTATCTAAGGATTCTCAGGGGCAGGTTTTCTCAGTAAAACCCTCAGGTGAAAACTGTGTACCCCCAATACTTCAGCTAAAACCCTTACTGTCCGAACTCTTTTCAAATACACAAAGAGAAGCAGCAGCTAGGTGGAATGCAGTGCTTTAAGATATAAAGGTGGTTTGGAGGTAAGGCCTGACAGGCACTATGTGGGTAAGGTACTATTAAAAGACTCATTACACTTTTCTCCTAAGGATGTTTACGCTTTTATAAACATTTCAGGAGAAGACAATTTTGATGTGAGTTTTCGTTCACAGCAAGCTCTAGACCTTTTTAGACAAGATATGGGCAAGTTAAATTTTCTCCAAATGGGCCCCTTTATAGTTATACCATTATCTAAACCTTTGATCAAATTTGTGACTGTCATGTTTAGGAATGAAGGGGTTTGGGTGGAAGATATTACTTTCTGGTTAAAGAAAAGATGAGGTGTTGAGTGAACCTGAGCCTATTTTAGATACTGAGCAGTTTTGGACAGGTGGATGGAAGTACAAAATTAAACTAAGACAAAACAATGCAGGGACAGAGCACATACCCAACTCCTTTTTGTTAGGGAAAGATAGAGGAGTTTGCTTTTATAGTGGGCAGCCTCGTGCTTGCTAAGTGTGGAGCTAGAACACATCTTTCCAGTGTATGTGACCAACCTAGATGTGATAACTGTGGGGAAGTTGGGCATTTAACAATGTTTTGTTGCAATCAATCTTGCTGTGACCTATGTGATTCAAAGTGTCACGTGTTTAAAGTTTGTCCTTGGGCTGCTCATAATATAACAAATTGTTCTGGCTCTGAGGTCTTCATTCAGAAAGCACAGGAGGCTTCTGCACAATCTCTCCTCTTACAGGTGGGTTCCTCCTATTCTCAGTACTAAAACAAAACAATCTGAGGCTATAAAATCAGTGGAATTTAAAAAGAGGAAAAAATCTGTTCCATATACAGTTACAAATAAAAATAAGGCTCTATCTGAAAATAGTGTAGGTCTGCATGATGGAGTTTCAAATAAGATGGATACTAGGAAGGAGAAAATGGGACCCCGTAATATTTTAAGTTTTCCTCCAGTTTGTTTTTCAGATGAGGCACAGGGAAGGTAGATAACGCTAATAAGCAAAATGAATCCATAGTGGCCATACGCAGAGAAGATCAGCTAGAATTTGCATCTCTAAACCTCCCTCCTCCCCTCAGATATCCACTTGGAGACTAGTAATACTTATGCGGCTCTGTTTACTTCGTGGGAGAATATGGAGGAGGTAGATGATTCGGATTCTCAAAAGTCTTCCCTTTACTAAGTCACAGGTAATAGACAATTACAAAGACAAAAAAAGAAAAAGAGGAAAATAATGGTTTGTGAACATTTAAAAGGGTATTGAAGTTGTACTGGGGATCTTTGAATGCTCATAGCCTATTGAATAAAGTAAAGAGACAGGACTTGTTTCATTATATTCATGAGTTCCTTTTCAGTTTGCTTTTTACAGGAGATCTGGATGTTCTCAATAGAACAGAAGGTTGCATTTAAAAAGAGTGGTTATGGGGCCCATCATTTTGGTCTTTCAGAGAGGATGCTGCAGATGGTGTAGGGATTATATTTAACTCCTTTTCTTTTCAGTTACTTAATCTAATTGACCTGATACCTGGGACAGTTTTAATAGTGGATGGGAAGTGGTTAGGTATATGGTTTAGATTCATCAACATTTATAATCCACAAACTAAATCAGGTAGAGTTAACTGCCTAAAGATGGTTCAGCCTTTCTTATTTACAACAGTCAGAGTGTTATGGGAGGAGATTTTAATTGTACAGTCCCGGATCTCACTCAAAAGAAAAACAATAGGAAAAAGTGTATTGTGATTCTAATGCCTTAAGTAAAATATTCAGAGAGGCAGGTTTAGTAAATTGTAATAACTCATTAAATAGAGAAAATAGTTTTTCATTTAAAAAGGGAAATCCTTCACTCTGATTGACCATATGTTTGTCTCACCAATATGCAAATAGAATCATTCAAAATATTCCCTGTGAATTTTCCGACCATTCGTTTTTTGTTAAGTGTTTTTTTCTTCGATAGACTAGAAAAAGACAATTAAGATGGAAACTGAATAATTCATTACTAGATCTGACCTTTATCAAAATAGGGGTTAAAAATTTGTTGAGGGCTAGACTGTCAGTAGCCTTTTGTATCCTGATTTAAGTGAATGGTGGTTAGATACAAAATCTGATTTAAGAAATTTGTTTAAAGCTAATGGAAAGAAAATTAAAATGATAAATTTTATGCTATATAAGTTTAAGACAGCAACTGCAAAGACTTTTGACTATAGCATACACATCAAGGAGGGATTATTCACATCAAATATCTTTGTTAAAAGAAAATGAGGACTATCAATATGACAGAAGTAAAACCATGCAGGCCATATTAATTAATGGAGTCAAAAATCTCCCATAGGTGATCCCTTGAGATGTGCAAAGAATTTAGAGACTCAATGGGTTTGGAGGAGTTAAAAAACTGATGGGAGTTTAGCTACCACAGTGGTGGAACTCGGATGTTATTAAGGATTATTTTAGCACATTAAATTCTTATGAAAATATTTCTATAAAGAAATAGTGAACTATTTAAACCAGATAACTGTCTCATCTAAGAGGGTTAAAAGTTAGAAGAATGGGAATACATTTCTCGCAGAGATTCTTGAGTCCATTAGGACATTAAAACTAAATATTTCTCCGGTTTGGATGGCCTTACAAATAATTTGTATAAATCCTTTCCAGAGGAATTTAGTCAATGTTTAGGTCTTTTGTTTCAATATTTCCTAGATAAAATGATATTTTCCTTCATTTGCAGAAGGATTATTGACCTACATATATATAACTTGATAAGCAAAATATTGTTAATTGAGGCCAATTACAATATTAAATTCTGATTATAAAATTTTTGCTAAGATTTTAAATGATCGGTTAAAAAATATGCAGGAGAAGTAATTTCACCTTATCAATATTGTGGTTTGTCAGAAAGAAGGATACAGTCTGCTCTCATGTTAATAGTGATGTAATTGATCATCTCTCAGACATGGGCTTAACAGGTTGTTTGGTTGCTGCAGATTTAGACAAAGCCTTTGATAGAGTGCATTTACCTTTTCTTTTATGACTTTGAGGCATTATGGGTTCATTATAAACTAGTGAATTTAATCGAGAAACTATATAATAAAGTTTTGGTATCTCCTTTGTGAAAGGATGTAAGGCTGAAGGATTTCAATTAACCACGGAGTTCGACGGTGCCCTCTCAGCCCCTTTTATATACCTTCGCTATAGACCCCTTTTTACAAATAGTGTTGGCATCCCAAAATGGAAGGGTATTCCCTTTAATGAAGAACATGATTTTCAGTTAAATATTCAGGCTTATGCAGATAATTTAGTAATTTATCTAGAGAATAGTGCTTCATTTTCGCATTTCTTAGTTGCTTTTGAGGATTTTGCCAAGGTTTCTAATGCAAAACTGAATATAAATAAAACTAAGGGGCTGATAATAGGGGCAAGTGGGATTAAGGAATCATGGGTGGAGGGAATTCATATCAACAAACCCACTAAGAATTTTGGGGATTAACTTTGATCACAGAATTTACCTAGGGATAATTGGGACAGTGTAATTAGAAATATTGAAAAAAAGTAAATAGGTGGAAGCAGTGGAGGTTACCCAAATTAAAAGAGTACAAATAATTAAACAATTTCTTCTTCCCATTATACAGTTTGTAGCAATGATCTTCCCATTACCGTAGAATTGGAAACCAAGGTGTATAGTTTATTTTTCCAGATGCTTTGGGCAATCGTTTAAACCCTGTCAAAGGGTTTTTATATTTAAGGAAGAATCAGGAGGGTTAGGTATGATAGATCCTGTTGTATATGCTCATGCTTTTTCATATCTAACTCAATCAAGGAGGGATTAAAATGGAATTAATTGCTGAGGCTTCGTGGAATTTAAAAGTAATGAGTAAATATTATAAAATTGCTTTCAGTAGCTCCTAAGTTAATAGACATTTGCATATTCCTGAGCATTTTAGGCCTGTTGCTCAGAAATTATACAAATGGGAATTACAGAAGCAGTCTGTATTATCTTATAACACAAGGGGTTTGTATCACTATTTAATGTTAAAAATATATCCACAAGAGCCGGAATTTAAAAATTGCCCTTCATCTTTAAAACCAATGGTTTTGGCATAATTAAACAACCCAAGGATGCCAAAGAATCAATGGGAAGTACAGTGGTTAATTTTTTATGGAAGATTAAATGTCAGAGGGAACGCTAAATATAAAGCCTTAGAAGAAAGGTTATGTCCTTACCTAGAATGTATTAATGTGGAGGAAACCATGGAACATTTTCTTTTAGATTGTACTTATGCATCAGGATTATGGGATTATCTAGCTAAGTTATGGGGATTTAAGTGGTTACTTAATATGTCATACGATTTCTGATTTTTGACTGAAACCATTAGTTTCATTAGGACTGCATGATGGGACTTTAACTTTATTTTTAGGTTGCCTAAGATATTATTTGTGGCAAGCTAGAATACAGTGGGTTTTATACCAAAAGAAAATGTCATATGCTTGTGTTAGTATTTTAATAGTAAAGGAATTAGAGAAAATGTATACTTCAGATGCTTTAAGAGTTTCACCTGGGACTTATCGAAAATGGTGGAAAGGTTTTTACATTTTATTAAGTTCAAATAAAGAGTGGATTTAACATTTATAAACCTGATTAAGATTATGATAAAAGTGTTTATGAAGGATTAAATAGATGATATATTTATTTAATTGGTATGTAAAAGGATTATGATATCCGATTAAGTATGTATATTTGTTGTTCATGTCCATGTGTTTGTTGTATATGTTTGTTTTGCTAATAAAAACACCCCTACTCTTTTCAGTAAGTGCTATGGGATCTTTAACATCCACCTGAACTACCACCAATCCAGGCAGATGGGACCTCAGTTTAACGCCTCATCCAAAAGATGGCACCTCAGAAGTGCAGCACCCTCTCATGCTGCACTACAGTGTCAGTACTGGATATTAACCCAAGTGCCAGATGTGGGAACTGAACCCACAACCTCTGATCTCCCGGCCTCAGAGGCGAGTGTGTTACCTACTGAGCCACTGACACTATGCTTACATATATGCTTACAGTTACTTATTTTGCTACTGTATTGGCAGTATCATGCTGATGAAGTTGATCTCATCCCCCATCATTCTATTAGTTAATAGTAACAACCAATACTCTCAGGTACTGTAGTAGTAGTGTGATAACATCTGCAGTCAGTATTGTCTATGCTCTACTGTGAGTCAGAAAGATAGTTCAGCTGATGCACTCACTTTCTGTCATACTCTTCTAGTCATGCTTTTTAAAATAGCCAGTGCTGTGAGAGTAGAACAAGATGGGTACAACACATGGCATTACTAGTCTTGATATTTATGCACATACAGTGTTCCTGTCTGGAATGTATAATTTTTTTTACTTTGAATCAGTCCATTTTTAAAGGTTCTATTTCTTTGAGCAAATGCATTTGCAGACTGCTCATAATATCTAAAGCTTGAATTATAGTAACAAAATAATAGTTGTGTACATTATCTGACTGTTTAGATTCAAAGCAAGTTGTCATATTGTGGTTGGACATAATAAGCTGGTTGTGTGTAGTATATAATTTTTTAACATTCATTAAAATCACATTTAATGTCCTCAGGTTTGCAAATTTAACTAAGTGTTAATGTTATAAAATTTCTATTGGCTTGTACTAATATATTGCTTGGTTTCTTGTGTGCATAAAATACAATTTTTTTATTATTTTGTGTCACTAGTAAAGGAACACTAGGTGCAAGTTCTGTTTTCAGGAGCGACCCAGTAGCACTGAGGCTGGTTAAGTGACTTGCACAGATTCATTCAGTACTGTATGCAACTGGAGGTTGTGAGAATCAAACCCAGGTCTACTGGATGTACTAGGGTCATTCAGAGCTTGTTTGTATAACCTCTAGGCTGTACTGAAGTTTACAACATCAATTGTAAAATTAAGGGATATCGCTTTGTAAACATGACAGATTTTTCTTTTCTTTTTAATTTTTTCAAACACTAATTAATTCATGAAAATGTTAATGCATATATATTGCTGGACTAGAACAATCATCTGTAGTAGCCCACTGCAGATAGATGACTAGAACATAACTTGCAAATAGCAGAGTGTTTAACAGGAGGACCATAATGAAAGTGAATCAGTCAGCTGTGCTGATTGCTTTCAGTTGCTCAATGAATCTTTCAATCTCACAGTTTGGATTTGATGAATGTATCGACATTAAGAAATGATGTACTGTATGACCTTCAAATGTGACATTTTATCCACACAGTCAAGGGTAAAGAATGTATATCTACTAGTAAAAAGAACAACATTGTCACTAATATCTGGATGGAGTTTAATAGGTTGATGTCACAATGTTTACTATATAGTTGACTCTCATAGATAGCAATCATCTGTACAGTGGTTCAAACAAACAAACTGAAACCTTTAGTCACTATAAACTTGTGTAAAATAACAACAAAAACAAGCATCTGAGTTGGACCTCTGAAAAAAAAAAACACTAACTGTTCCCAATCCTTATTTAACACCTCAATACCACCTAATAGCCTTTCCAAATATGTTATACTCAATTGTGTATGCTCACGGGTCATAACGGCACTTATCATAGCAAAACAAATTGTACCAGAATGTGGTGGTGTTGAAGAGATATGTACAATCTTGTTGAAAAAGTATATCAGGAAAAAACAGTATAATATACATGTCTTGTTTATTTTTCTTAATGTTACTAACTGGTCAATGAGTTGGTGGTTGTGATAAAAAGTGTTAAAGTGAAATTAAAGCATTTCCCAAAATGTCAGAACATACCATGCTTGAAATTACATTGCTGACCATTAATTGGTTTATCAAGGATTACTGACAGCCAGAATAAATTATTTTGACACTGGCACCTTTGCTCATAAAAGTTGTGTGATTGAAAACATCCAAATGCAATCTGTACACACATAATAATCCTACTGTATATTGTGCATAACTTTCTTCAAAATGTGAGGAAATGGTACTGAAGTGATTCGAACCAACACCATGTACTGAAACCATTGTTGTTTACCATGACTGCATAGAGAAACTTAGTTTATTACCTCATGTGAATCCATGAGAAGTAGGTTATAATTTGCTACACAGTGGACAAGTACAGTTTGCCTTTTTAAGAAAGAAAACACTTGCTATAAGCTGAAGTACAAGTGACCCAAGATTAACAACAAGCAAGACAGTAAACAAGAGCTCAAGTGGCTGAATGTGCTGCTATCAGCTAGTACTCATTTAGGAATGCAAACTATTTGCAGTTTAAAGCACAACTTGTTCATCCCCTTCAAACATTCTTACAAATGTCAACATCCTTATAACAATGGCACAGCAAACTTGGTCTGCTAAGAGGTTGTACCAGCTGCACAAATGTAAATAAATAGACACAAACAGCTTTTGTTTTTTAAAAATGTATTTACTGATGTCAACACTAACACTTTATTGGCTATCCATGTGAAGTTACCTAAAATTCAAAATGTCATAAAATGGCAATTAGCAGTGTGTCTTTTGAGACAGTGTCCTAATCTCCAATTCATCCATTCATTCAACAGTTCAGTAAATCACTGAACTGTGGAATTAATGTATGAATTGTGAATTAAGGAATTACACTGCAGAAAGAAATAATGCAGAACTGATCACCGAACTGCCAAAATTACATGTATGGCACAATAATCCATTCAACTGGGGAATAACATTTCTCAAAACTATAATTCTACAATTTGTGTGTATTATTCTGCAGTTCAGCCAACAAGTTCTGTGAAACAGGATGAAAATCTGCCAAACACATTTGGAAGATTCCAATCTCACCAATGGTGACAGTTCAGAAAATTTCATGAAATGAACAACATTTTGCAAAAGTTCAGTGAAAGCAGAACTCATAACTTTCACCTGTTCTATCTGAAAGTGAAATACAGTACCACTGCATGTAGTATTTGCCAGCAAAGGTGGGCACTTCACCAGGTGAAAACTAAATGAAGTATGGTGCCAACAAGGCAAAATTGGGGAACTTCACAAAAGACTTTCACGAGTGAAGTTTCAAAACTTCAAACATCTCTACCTTCTACAGCATTTGGCAATTGCACAAAAAGTAGTGTTTAGCAAACAACTAATGGAGAGAACAAACATGGTAGACTTTAGCCCATTTCTGTAAACCCCTCTTTAATGAAAATAAAGGCATTTTTCTATATAGTGTAAGTGATTTATGTAACAAATCCTGAATTATTGTTTTGTTTTTTCACTCTTATAGATAATTGGAAATCAAGGAAGCTGTGAGGAAAAATTTATCTGTTGGACACTGCATAATCTGTTTGGTTACTTGGGGTACTTGGGTAGTAAGAGGTGGATGTGCACCAAAAGCACTTATAGTCCACCACCCCACACTATTAAGTGGACATTCACTTGTATTACTAAGTGTTCATTAATCTACAGTAGCTGTTTCTTAAAACTGTAGTTAGTAAATCCACACTGTGTGATGCAAACTATTCTAATACTTCACAACTCTATTTGTGTAAAAGAATCCTATTTTATTCATTCTGTAGGATTTCCTAACAGCTGTTTATTATGAATTTTTGGTGTTATACCCTGTATCCCTAAAAACAAAACCAAGGTCAGGCTTTAATTCCTTATTACTGACCAGAATATAAAGAAGAATAATGTCTCCCAATAGGAATCTTTTTCTAGGATGTGCAATCCCAGTTGTATCATGCTGGCTTGGTAGTCTAGCTTGTTGCATTCATGGATGATTTTAGCAATGTGCCTCTGATTTTTCCACTTGCTGTACATCCACTCTCAGATATGCTGACCAGAACTGGGAGCAATAGCCTAGGTGGAGTCTGGCCAGGGCTGTATACAGGGAAACAGGACCTCAATACGTCTACTTACAAATGTCATTTCATACAGTCTAAAATGTTTTGGTTATACTGTCGCTACAGCAACAACTTTACAGTGACATGGTTGATACCTACAACATCCCCAAGTCACTGAAAAGTCCACCTAGCACCCTGGCACCATTTCCCAAGGTCCTGCACCCATTCCTAAATCAGCTCCATCTCAAAGTTGATAATCATAAGTGGGAGGGAGTGAAAGGGGCACAGCCCCTGCATGGGGAGTGGAGGTGCAGCCCCCACAAAACAAGAAATTTGAACTCGGTGGCACCATGCTGACTGCAATTACGGTTGATGTAATGCATCAGAGAAACATTGCATAGACAAGAAATTGTCAATGCAGCATCATAGATCCAATCTTTGTGCCTTGTCCACCGCTATAGAACAATTTGACCTAAATGATAGGTTACATTTGATTACCACAGCAAGGTCTTTCTTCTGTGATGGATTTCAATTCTGTACTTCCTAGTTGTAACAGTTTTTGACATTTTGCTACTCATGTGGATAACCGCACATTTATCCAGATTAAACTTCATTCAAGTTACTACGTAGGCCATGGTGTAAATCACATATA
Organism: Neoceratodus forsteri; assembly: GCA_016271365.2. Classification (NCBI taxonomy): domain Eukaryota; kingdom Metazoa; phylum Chordata; order Ceratodontiformes; family Ceratodontidae; genus Neoceratodus; species Neoceratodus forsteri. The sequence goes on along the minus strand of CM028134.1, from coordinate 576,467,224 downwards.
TATATTATAGGAGCATGTTGTGCCCTAGGCACTTTAATGTTAAACTTGACATTTTGCACGTTAATAACTTTGGACCCATTCAACAGATTTGCCTTAAATTTGGCATGCATGGGGAGCATGGTAGATCTCTTGATTTGCTATATTTCATTTCAGTCAGACATACACTTTCTGTGCAGCAAAATGCCCAATAATGCACGTTTTGATAATTTTGTGGACACTTTTTGAATTGTTCTGTGAGCTCAGCGCTGTGTGGTGTGTGTGTTCAAAACTTGGCACATAGAAAGAGCCTGAGTCAAGGAACATGTCACATTTTGTTTGGTGACAATATATTAATCCAGTCAAAGGTTATTAAAGTTTTTAGCTCCCATTATAAGTCTATGGGAACATTTTATATGGTTGTTTTGTGAAATAAGAATGGGGTTTTGGCCATCTGTTCTATCCTCATGATCAAAGAATTTGCAGGCTCATGATCAAAGTATCTTTCATAGCAAGAAATTTATTGTTCTCAATAGCCGCCATCTTTTTTTTTTAACTTTGTTTATCTCCAACCCTGGAGAACTCCTTCCAGTGACCCCAGGGCTCCCAGCCTCTACCTCACACCATGGCCACCTCTCCCCCATGCCACTAAGTACCACTTCCGGTCTGAACCCTCCAGAGGTAGGGCCACCTATCCACCCAGGGCACTCTTTCTTATAGGAAAGTGCCCAGCACACATGAGCCTGGCAGGAGAGAGAGCAAAGAGAAGATGGTCCAGAGTTGGGATTATGGGCTGTGAAGGTCGAGGTGCCTTCATCTGTCCCCAGGATTGGGGTATTTCTTTCTTTCCCATTCCCCCAGAGCTTGGCCAGTGAGGCAACGTAGTGCTGTAGCTGTGCCCACCCAGGTATACACCACACGGCTCAGTCAGTGAATCTCCAGCCACTGCCAGAGGTCGCTCCATGAGTGAGTATCTCCACACCTCCCCTGAAAAGAGAGCAGTCCTCCGGACACTCGATTTCTTCCCCCGCTGACCCCGGTAACTCCCAGCTCATTTCCAACCCAGGTCGCCAGCATGGCATGAGGTGTGGCATCCAGCACCTCAACCCTCAGTGCCACAGGGCAACTAATAGCTGTCATCTTGTTTTCAGTTTGCAGTCAGAAAAACAAATATCTCAGCTCAGGGGTGACTTGTGAAGTAAAACTAGGATGGGTTTTGCTCTTGGGGCTTCCTCTATCAACCCATGCCTGTGGTTTAATGTAGTTGGTCAAAAGGGAGTTTCAAAGTTTTAAATTCTTTGGTCATGGCTCGCTAATGATCTTTGATCATGAGCCTGCAAATTCTTTGGTCACGAGATCGTTTTTGATCATGACCTTATTTCACGACTTCAGGATGAGATGGCCAGATTTTTGCTGGACCAGATGTCTTTGGGAGGGACCAGATAGCCTAAATATCATGACCAGATGTCCCCTCATGGACAAAATGATCTTAGATCTCGAGGTCGAGGCTGATTCTCGCGATCAAAGAATTTTTAAAAGTGGTAAAATTTTAAAATTAAATATCTCTGAAACAGTTTGGTCTTTTAACTTGAAATTTAGAGGGTGTTGAGGGATGTCCTTCAGATGTGAATTATGCTGTTTGAGTGTCAGAAAATTAATTCACTGTGGAAATACTCCATGATGTAGTTTACATTTTGCCATAGTGTTCTGCATCATGCTAGTGGCTTGAAATTTATAGGGTAGGTAGCCTTAACACCATGGAGGTACTTTTCAGTTGTTTTGTGTGTAAAATTTAAACAGATGCAGAATTATGCCACTTGACAAATGAAAATTTGGTTCATTTTGCTTCAATAACTTTTGAACCGTGTGTCTGATTTGTCTGAAATTTGGAATGTAGAAAGATTAAGCATAGAACTTTGAATGTGTCAGTTTTTGTGTTGACATCACATACAGTTGCTGAGTTGTGCTGCATGTTCATTATAGTTAATGGAAAGTATTTATGTGCATTGTTAAAGCCATGGTGAGCACACATTTGGTTGTGGAGGAAGATGTCATCATAAGGTATAGGACAGCTCAAAATGTATGGCAGATGTATGAGGTTATGCAGTGCTGGGCTATGTAGTGGGAGCACAGTACTTATACTGTGATGTGATGCAGAAATGTACAAGTTGGTGGGAGCTCCCAGCAGCAGTGAAACAATGCATTTGAGTGACTTCAGATTGGGTTGCATGGGTGCTGGGCTATGGTGGTGTCTTTTGAAGATTTTGTAAAACAATATTGCTCCATTCTAAAGTTATGTTTTTTTTGGTCTGTCATTATAGTCATGGGGAAATATATGTGTATTGTGAAAACAGTGATGATGTCATCTTTTGGTGTGCAGCAAGAATGTATTTGACTGACTTCAGAATGTTTTGTATACATGGGTGCTGGGCTATGGTGCTCTTGTTTGAAACTTTCATGAGAAACTGTTGCTCTGTTGATAAGTTATGACATTTGGGTTGTCCCATTATAGTCAAAGGAAATACAGATGTGTAGTGTGCAAACACTCTGCTCATGCAGCACCATGTCTGCAAAGCATTGTGCTGGCTGTTTCTTTCTGTGGGTCTCTGTTGTATCACTGCATTGTGCTGGTGGGCACATATGTTGTGGGTGACAAGTTTTCTGTCACAGATGTCAGTTTTGCTGTGATAGCGCCTCTATCTTTAGGGTTCAGTACGCCTTCATGTTAAATGTCACATTTTTTGTGTGCTTATAACTTTACAACTGTTGAACGGATTTGTGTGCCATTTGTAATACTTGGTCTACTGTGGTACTTGTGGATTTACAGATTTTCATTTGATGTGTACATACGCATTTTGCACAGTGAAACGTTAAAATGTATTTTTACCATGGGTGTGCAGTTTTCACTCATGCCACTCTGCAACTGTTGAAGAGATTTTGATAAGATTTGGTATGCATGGACTGGCATGGCACATCTCTTTATTTACCAATTTCTATTTCACTGGTGCATATGGTTTTGTGCAGTGAAGTGCCAAAATGCAGTTTGTGCTATCTTTGAACACTGTCTTCCATGATGCATAGCACAGTCACTGTGTAGTTGATGTGTCTGAAACTTGACATGTAGAAATCCTTTCTTTATGAAACATGCCAGTCTTCATTTGGTGAAAACATCTTGTTCTATTCCAGAGTTATAAGGGTTTGAAGTTGTCCCCTCATGATCAAAGATTTTCGGCCATGAGGTCTGCCATTTTAGTGCATTTCAGCCATGAGGTCCTACATATTGTGATAGTCACAGCCGATTCTCATGATCAAAGAATTTTAAAAGTGTACACAGTTTGAATTTAAATATCTCTAAAACAGTTTGGTGTTTTAACTTGAAATTTGAAGGGTGTTAATGGGATGTCCTGGAGATGTGAATTTTGCTGTTTAGATGTCAGAAAATTAATTCACTGCACAGGCACTGCATGATGCACTTAACATTTTATGATAGAATTCTGCATTGTACCAGTGGCTTGAAAATTATAGGTGTAGCCCTAGTGCCACTGAGGTGTTGTTCAGTGGTTTGCTGTGTAAACTGTAAACAGGTGCGGAATCATGCCACTCCAACAAATGAAAATGTGGTTAATTTTACTTCAACGACTTTTGTACCATGTGTCAAATCTGCCTGAAATTTGTGATGTAGAAAGATTAATCATAGATCTTACATTGTTAACATTTTTGTGTCAGTGCCACTTACGTTGCTGAGTTGTGGTGCATGTGTGATTGGCTTGTGTACATCGGGTTGTGGGTGTACTGCTGCTGTTTGAAGGTTTTGTGAAACAAAGATTGGTCTGTTGAATAGTTATGCCACTTTGTGTCTGCCATTATAGTCAATGAGAAATATATGTATGTAGTGTGAAACATCTATTTGTGTGGCACCATGTCTGCAAAGCACTGTCCTGGCTGTTTCTTTCTGTGGAGTCTGTTGTATCACTGCATTGTGCTGGTGGGCGAATATGTTGTGGGTGACAAGTCGTTGTGTCATAAATGTCAGTTTTACTGTTATAGTGTCCCTATCTTTAGGGTTCAGTATGCAGTTCATGTTAAACGTCACATTTTTGTGTGCTTATAAGTTTACAACTTTTGAATGGATTTGCATGCCATTTGTAATACTTGGTCTACTATGGTACTTCTGTGGATTTACCAATTTTTGTTTGACATGTGTATACGGTTTTGCACAGTGAAGCACCAAAATGAATTTTTGCCACTCTTGTGCAGTTTTATGCTTGTGCTGCTCTGCAACAGTTGAGATTTGTATAAGATTTGGTATGCATGGACTGGCATAGTACATCTCTTTATTTACCCATTCCTATTTCACTGGTGCATATGATTTTATGCAACGAAATGCCAAAATGCAATTTTTTCTATTTTACACAGTTTTCCATGATGCATAGCACTGCCATTATGTAACTGATTTATTTAAAGCCAGGCACATATAAAGTCCTTTATTTAAGGAACATGGCAGTTTTGTTTGGTGAAAACATCTTGTTCTGTTCCAGAGTTATAAGCATTTGAAGTGCACCCCCAACAATCAAAGATTTTTTGGCTGTGAGGTCCGAATTTTAGTGCATTTTCGTCTGTGAGGTCCACCATTTTGTGGCAGTTGCAGCCGATTCTCACGATCAAAGAATTCTTAAAGGTGTACAAAGTTTGAAATTGAATTATCTCTGAAACAGTTTTGTGTTTTAAGTTATAATGTGGGGTGTTGTGGGGATATCCTGGAGATGTGAATTATGCTGTTTAGATGTCAGAAAATGGATTTGCTGCAGAGACACTGCATGACACAGTTGACAGTTTGCCATAGCGTTATGTAGGTAGCCCTAATGCCGCTGGAGGTGTCTTTCAGTGGTTTGGTGTGTAAATGTAAACAGGTGCAGAATTCTGCCACTCCAATGAATGAAAATTTGGTTAGTTTCACTTCAATAACTTTTGTACCATATGTCCGATTTGCCTGAAATTTGAGATGTAGAAAGATTAATCATGAATCTTAGATTGTGAACATTTTGTGTCAGTGGCACTTATGATTGCTGAGTTGTGGCGCATGTTCCTTATACCTAATGGGAAAATATTTCTGTGCATTGTGAAAGCCATAGTGAGCACATATCTGGTTGAGAAGGAAGATGCCATTATAAGGTATAGGGCAGTTCAAAAGGTATGGCAGATGTATGTGGTTATGCACTACCAGGAATTCAGGCCCCACTCCAATTCACACATGTTATCCAGTACTTATATTGTTATGTTATGTACAAATGTAAGAGTTGGCTGTGCTCCCACCAACTTATGTGAGAATGTACTTAAGTATGCTTTTTCAAAAGTAAGAAATGATTTGCAAAAATGGCGTTAATGCAACAGTTAGGGTTTTTACAGTGACAAAAGTGAGGAAATTCAGCGTTAGGATTTTCATCAATAATGTTCCTCAGAAAAACACCGTTCCATGAAATTTTACATAGATACAGTACATAGATACATAGACAGTGTGTCGGCAGATAAGGGCCTATGGCCCACCCAGTCTGCCCATTTGAGCTTGTAAGTTCAGTTTGTTTTCCTATAAGTCTGTTGCCCTTACCCCTGACCTCCAGAATTCCTTTATGTCTATCCCATGCATTCTTAAATCCTATGATTGTTTCAGCCCCACCACTTCCTCTGGCAGGGTGTTCCACTTATCCACCACCCATTCTGTGAAGAAATTCTTCCTCAGGTTTCCTCTGAATCGTCCTCCTCCAACTTCATCCCATGCCTCTAGTCCTGGAACATCTTTTCGCTTAAAAATAGTGTATTCCTGCACCCTGTTCCTCCCTGTAAGATACTTGTATGTCTCTAACATATCCCTCTCTCCTCCTCTCCTCCAGGAGTACATGTTCAGTTCCTTCAACCTGTCCTCATAGGACTTGTGATGCAATCCATGCACCATCTTTATTGCCCTCCTCTGAACATTCTCTACCCTGTCTATGTCCTTATGTGGGTAAGGTCTCCATAACTGTACACTGTACTCCAGGTGGGGCCTCACTAGTGTCTTGTATAGTGGAATTATGACCTCCCTTTCCTGCTGGTGATGACCCTGCCTATGCATCCCAGCATCCTATTTGCTTTACCTGCTGCCTTGTCACACTGTTTCCTACCTTGAGGTCATCAGAGATGATAACCCCAAGACCCCTGTCTGCATTGATGCATGCTATCTCCTCATCCCCAACTGATATATTGTGCCAGGGTTTTGTGCCCCATATGCATTATCTTGCACTTCTTTGCATTGAATTTCAACTGCCAAACCCCTGACCATTCTTCAAGTTCTGCAGGTCCTTCTCATTCTGTCTACACCCTCTGGTGTGTCTATTCTGTGGATCACAGTAGGCAGAATACTGCAAGTGCAAGCAAAATTCCAGTGGAAATTCTGCTAACAGAATGGTCATTCCGCACTAATTCTGAGGATGGAATTCATCTTCCATGGTTGTACATGATGTCAGTGTACACACTTAAGAGACTGGGATGGCAGCAGAAGAGATATAGTAGGTGAAACATGATGATGGATGCCTGTTGTATGTTATTTCTTTTGCGTTATGGTGTTTGTCTGTGATTGGTTGTCTTGCTTTGTACCCCCAGTTGTGTGTTCTGTGTGTGTGTGTGTGTGTCTATGTGTGTATGTGTGGCAGTGGGGTAAAAGTCAGAGTTAGGACTGAAAACCCTAACGCTGTGGGGGGACGGTTTGACCACTGATGATGATGGCTGCCTGAACCACTAGCTCTGTCTCCAGCTAAAATAATATGCCTGCAATCGCAGTCATACAGTCACTAGGCTTCCTAAACCCCCAAATATGCTGTTAACGCAGCTTGCTCTTGCTGCTGATTTAATTGCATCTAGTGACTTGGTATATTGCTACAAAGCGCCGACCCTTCGTGGCTCATCCGTGGCAGAGAAGGTCTAGAAAGTACCATTCCCATGCAGTGATCCGCACCAAATGGCTCCTTGTGGCAGCGAACAAGTCAACAGACTGTGGACACCTGGATTAGGAGGCAGCATGGATAAATCTTATGGCTCAGACTCTAGGATGGCTTCCTTTAAACCCAATGTAACAGATCATGGTGCAGCCCTAGTGGGTGGCCATAACTCTCAGGTGGATGTTGGCACTTCACTGCAATGCATCACAGCCATGCTGGAAACTTTGCTTACTAGGGTAGATACGATTTCTGCCACATTATCGGGGACAGTTGCAGAGGTGAAAGTGCTCAATGATAAACTAAATGTCACTGATCAGCGACAGAGGATTTAGAGGTTGGACAGACTAAGATCTTACAACATATGAGGGAACAAGATGATAAATTAGCTTTATTATGGAAACGTGTGGAAGACCAAGAGAATCGTGGGTGAAGGAACAATATTAGGATTCTTGGTGTTCGGAAGGTGCTGAGGGCAAAAACACAGAGAGGTTCCTCAATGAAGAAATCCCCAAGATGCTAAGGGAGCGATGGCATGGCCCAGTGGAGGTAGAGAGGTGCATCACATCCCAGGGGACCCGGCCTACCAATTCCCCTCCTAGGCCTCTTATCGCCTACTTGCTATGATATTCCACGGAAGAAAGAGTCTTGAATGCTGCAAGAGATAAAGGGGAATAATATGGCACGGGAAAAATATCCTTTCTTCGGACTTTTCTGCAGAGGTTGCCGCTTGAAGAAAACCTTCTTCCCTTAAAAGAATACTGACTGTGCACGGCTTCAAATACGGGTTCAGGAATCTGTCTTTTCTGCATGTCTTTAAAGAAGGCAGGGAAATTGTGGCAGAAACACCCGGGAAGTGGAGGAGAGCTGAGCCTCAAAATACTGGTCCAAAATCCCTGGGCATACCACATCTCCTAAGAGGCTATGGTCACGGTACCCACAACAATGGAAGAAGGAACCATATGTCTAGGTGATGATTGCAGGGAAGACCATAACTTACAATGGACTGTACCCACCTCAAATGATTCCCTCAGGCCTCCACCAGTAGCAAACCATCAGAGCTGGGAAATAATGTTATACCTTTACCTGTGGGGTACACAGAGCAATCCTCAGCACCTCTATTGCAGTGGGGACCCAAACAGGCTGCTCCCATACAACAGCGTTCTCCCTCCAAAGGCCTCAGGATGGCCCCACCAGTGAAGCAGACCAGCGATGACTATCCAGTACAGGAACACTCGGACCTGCAAGAAATTCCAGATGAGCTGCTAACAGAAGTAGCTGAATCTACCTCCTGGGCTGATCTTTCACCAGATATTGCGAGTTGGCAGGACTTTCCCAATACAGTATGTCTGTCAAGCCAGGCCTGCTAAACTTTGCCCATGCAGTGTCCCAAGATCTCACCATAAATGCAACAAACTTGGCCATGACAGGGGTACCAACCTCTAATGACTGAGCATTTATTATGTATACAAAATATGATGTTTGTTGTCTACTCCTCTTATCTCTGGGTACCCAGCCTTGGGGCATATGTCACAGGGATCACCCGCTGAAAGGGACCCCTCAGCTTAAGGCACTCTGGTTGGATACCAGGCAACTCAAAAAGAAGTCTGTTCACTTTTACAGGCTATCTCTGCCTCAAGCTGATCCCTGGCTACTAGCCAGACACTGCTGGCATCTACCATAGACTTGAGATAAGGGGACCCCAAGGTAGCATGGTATGACGTTATAATGTAAGGGCTGATTAAGGTAGCCCATACCACAAGGCTCAGATATGCCCGCGATATCCTGCATGATTATAGGGCAATATCTGACTCCCCTTCCTTGCCTGAACGCACTGTTATGTACCTGTCCTCTTATTCGTTAAGCTGGGGCTGAGTTTATAGGTTAGTGTTCTTGTTTTTGCATTCTCATCCATCCCCATTAGGGTGAATGGTCAGTGTGGTTGAGTGCTCCACCTCAGTATAGAGGAAGTTTGCACCTCACATTCACACCCAGTCACCTTTAGCTCTGCAATTATTTATATATTGAGCATTACTTGGTTTGTAGTAGTTATAGTATCTAATTCAATTAGGTGTGTTTTAGAGTTATCACCTTACGTTTTAAAATTTGTTCACTGCTTTTCTTTTGTTTTTTTTTGTACCAGGTTAATATTTGTACTCATGTTATGTGATTGGACTCTTCTCTCCTTCTAGAAGTAGAAGACTTGGTTTGCTGGCCAAGGCACCTAGCTTCACCTGAGCTCTTTCCTTCTAAGACTGCTTGAAAGGCAGAGTAGAGAAACTTACCAGAGCAAGGGAGAAGGATTAAGACTTAGTTTGGCTAAGCAGATTTACTGTGTGGTGGTGTTTTTATTTTTACTCACAGGGATTGCTACTGTTTGTTGCTAACATTTCATTGCTTTATTTTTCTCTGATTCAAATTGTTGTTGCTGGTATACCTTCTTCTACAAGGTGTGCCTACAGGTGTATGCTAACAGATTACTGCTGTAATCTTCTGATTCAAATTGTCTTTTGCAAGGTATATCTTCTGTTACTGCTTTATTTTTTCTGGAGCAAAGTGTTTCTTACAGGTATATCTTCTGAAAATTATTGCAGGTGGTGCTTTACAGGTTTTACAGTTTTATCTAACATTAGGATAAGCTTTCAGGGTTACTGCATTTGTTGTTGACTGATTGTTTCTGCTCTTACCTCCTTGTTCTTTCGTCCGTGGTTCTTCTTTTAGGCAGGGAAGGGCCCAACCACCCACCCCATCCCCAACCACCCCACGCTACACTCCTTTATAGGGTACCACACTAGTGACATATCCTGTGGCAGAGCAGGAAGGGGCGGATCAGTGGGCCTCCACAAGGTGATATCATTTACAGGGCACTAGTAATTTAACTTGTTATAACAAGTTAAACAAAGCACAATTAAACCATTACTTGCATTTTTTCCTTTTTTTCCTTCTAATTACTCTGACTAGGTTACAAACCCAGCAACTTATTTGGAATGGATTTGTTAACTGCAGGTACTGTGGAACAATTTTCAGAAGGACAGTCTTACAGGATTTAGGACACTGTCCTACATGCTGGGCCTTTGGAGATCTTAGGGCTCAGCTCGGGCAGCATGGGCAGAGATTGCATGCCTCAAATTTCATATTGAAGAGGAAATACATTATAAGAACCACCCGCCATTTCCCAGCATCCAACAGAAAAACCTCGACCGCAGAGGGTAGTTGGTCAGGAGGTTGGCAGGTGGTTAGGAGGAGCAAATCAGGTGCCCCATCACTCTCTGCTCTCCAACACATTACCTCCAAAACCATATAAACACTAGAAACAGGTATCTGCCTCTATCTCTGAAATCAAATAAAAGAGGCAGAAGACACTGCAGAGCAGGACACTGCACAGGAGCTAGCACAACAAAACTCACCCAAATCAGGAACCAAAACTAAACAAGCACAAAGGAAATCCAAAACTTCGATCATAGGAGACTCATGATCTGGGAGTTGATACCCATCTCCAGCCAGGGTGATGGTCAGATGTCTCCCAGGTACATCAGCATGGAGACACTGACCGCATTGCTAAAATTGTTCACAAGGCAGGAGAAAACATTGATGTCCTAGTACACATAGGGACTAATGATCTCGCCAGCCGGTCAGTTGTGGAGACCAAGGAACACCTGACTAGGCTGGGTGACAAACTATCATCTATTTGTTCAGCATCTCCTTCTCTGAGATCCTGCCAGTCTGGGAGAGGGAGCAGATGGACAGAAGGTCGAGAAGGGGAGATAGGGGGAGCTAAACACGGCTCAAGGACTGGTGCCAGGAAAAGGACACAGATTTGTAGGGAACTGGCAACAGTTCTGGGAGCAAAGTTCTTTAATTTGATTGACTGCATCTGACTAAAGAGGGAGTCAGTGCATTAGGGGCAGAAGTTTGATGTCTTTGCAGAATATTTAAACTAGAATGGGGAGAGGTGCAGCACCTATACGTCGAATGGGAAGAACACCCTCCCCTCAGCTAGTGGTCAAACAGGAATTCAGCATGTTTGCCGTTCATTTGCATCACCAGATAAGAAAAAGGTTTGTCTCCCATATGATGCACAGGGTAATGCCAAACTTCACTCAACAACTAACACACCAAAATCTGGCCAATGGAAAATCATGTACAATGCTCACAGCCTGGGAAATAAGATCCCAGACCTGCAGGCAATAATGTCAGAGGCTAAACTGGACATAGTAGCAATTAGTGAGACGTGGTTTACCAGTAACCACACTTGGGAGACTTCAATACCTGGCTATGTATTGTTCAGAAGAGACCGAGGTGCAAAAGGGGGAGGAGTGGCCCTGTATGTTAATGAAAATATCAAAGCTACAGAAATTCAGAATACACAAAAGGAGCCAGAAGAACTGTGGGTCACCCTGGAAACAGGAAATGGGACAGCCATAAGAACTGGGGTTGTCTACAGGCCCCAGACCAGAGGAGGACATAGATACATTACTGTTAGAAGATATACAAAACATGACAGCTAAAGGGAGGTTCTGATAATGGGAGACTTCAACATGCCAGATACAGATTTGTCAATACCAGCAGGAACATCTGCCAGAACTAGACTCATAGTGGATTCCCTGCAGGGGAGGGCCTCAAACAACTGGTACAGCAACCCACAAGAGACAGGGCTATCCTAGATCTAGTACTGACTAACAAAGAAGGGATCACAGATCTCCAGGTAGAAGGTCACCTGGGGGCCAGTGACCATCACATGGTATGGTTCAGTTTGGCTACTACATCTAAATCATCCCATTCCAAGGCAAAATATGGGACTTCAGAGGAGCTGACTTTGATAAGATAGCCTACAGAGTTAAGCTAGCCCTGGCAAAAGAAACACAGGTGAGGGGTACAGGCAGAGTGGGCAAGCATTATGATGCAATACTTGAAGCAACATCCCATTGTGTTAGACAGAAAAGAAGTGCAAAGAAGAAGGAAACCACTTTGGTTCTCAAATACAGTAGCAGAAAAGGTCAGAGCCAAAAGGCTGGCCTTCAGGAAATATAAGGGAACACAGCGGGATGAAGATAGGAGGCATACCAAACTGCCCTAAGGGAAGCAGGTAAGGCAGTAAGGCAGGCAAAGTCCCAAACTGAGGAAACACTAGCATGAACAGTAAAAGAAGGTGACAAGACTTTCTATAGATACATTAGTGAAAGGAGAAAGTCCAGGGGATTGCTAAGCTTAATGGAGAAAGGGGCATGTGAGAGGAGGACCCTGTAAAGGCATCTATCCTAAATAGATACTTTGCTCAGTCTTTACTGAAGAGAAGGTAGGACAGGGCCCACAGCTCAGCATCATGGACACAGGGGAGGGAGGTGAGCACTACTCCCTTCACAAAAGAAAGGGTCCTACAAGAGCTTGCTAAGCTCAGGGTGGATAAGGCAATGGGACCTGATGGCATACATCCCAGGGTACTTAAGGAGCTAAAGGAGGAACTAGCAGAGCCATTAGCAGAATTGTTTAGTGAGTCTCTGAGCACAGGAGAGGTCCCAGAAGACTGGAGAAGGGTTCATGTGATCCCGCTCACAAGAGTGGTAGCAGGGAGGAGGCGAGACTACAGACCAGTCAGTCTTACCTCAGTAGTGGGCAAGATTATGGAGGCACTCTAAGGAAAGGATAGTGCAACACCTGGAATCCATAGGGGCACAGGATCCAAGACAGCATGGGTTTACAAAGGAAGGTCCTGTCAAACTAATCTCATAGATTTCTTTGACTGGGTAACCAGAGTGGTGGACCAAAGGGGAGCAGTTGATGTCGCCTACCTTGACTTCAGCAAAGCTTTTGACACTGTTCCACATAGAAGATTGATAAATAAGCTGGGTAGGCTCGGGTGGGTCAGAAGTTGGTCAACTGGGTGGCAAACTGGTTGCGGGCAGAAAACAGAGAGTGGCGTGTAAATGGTATACAGTCAGGAGATGCAAGTCACAAGTGGGTACCTCAGGGATCAGTCCTGGGGCAGTCCTCTTCAACATCTTCATTAGTGACCTTGCAGATGGACTAGAGGGTAAGGTTTGTTTGTTTGCAGATGACACCAAGATCTGCAACAGAGTAGATGATCCAGATGGGGTGGGCAGAATGAGAAGAGATCTGGATAAACTAGCAGAATGGTCAGAAGAGTGGCAACTGGGATTTAATGCAAAGAAGTGCAAAATCATGCCATAGGGAAGAGAAACCCTGAAGCCACCTATAGGCTGGGAGGGAGTTGCTAGCAGTCACAAAGGAAGAAAGAGACTTGGGCATCATCATCACTGATGACCTAAAATCATCCAAGCAGACCTCTAAAGCAGTAGGTAAGGCTGGGGGTGTTAGGGGTGTATTAGTAGGGGTATCACAAGTCATAAGAGGGAGGTAATAATCCTCTGTACAAGACACTAGTTAGGCCCCATCTGGAGTACTGCGTGCAGTATTGGCGCCACACCTTCACAAGGACATTAACCAAATTGAGGCAGTCCAGAGAAGGGCAACCAAAATGGTGCAGGGACTGCATCAGAAGATATATGAGGACAGATTAACGGAGCTCAATATGTATACCCTTGAGCAAAGGAGGGAGAGGTGATATGATCGAGGCATTCAAACACCTTAAGGGCATAAACAAGGTGAAAGAGTCTAACATGTTTAAATATAAGAAAAATAGCAGGACAAAAGGACACAGCATGAGATTAGAGGGAGGCCGATTAAGGGGAATGTGAGGAAATTCTTTTTCACAGAAAGGGTGGTGGATGCATGGAATGGCTTACCACAAGAAGTGGTGGCTATGAATACAGTGCAGGGCTTCAAACAGGCATGGGATAGGCATAAGGAGCAATACAAATGACTATGAATAGATAGGTCACTGACAGAGCAAAGGCCAAGGTACATTTATAAGGTAGAAAAGAAATGGGCAGACTGATGGGCCTTGCGGTCCTTATCTGCCGTCAACTTCTATGTTTCTATGTTTCTATGTTTCTACTTTGCTCTTCCTCTTCACCTACGCAGTATCAAGCAATCCTCCCAATCCTGTATGATTTTCTCCCTTGGACTTGGGTGGTGAGTACCTCTTAATAAGTTCATGGGCTGTCAACATGGTGCAATCTGCCACTGCAGGTATCAAGCTTGTGTCATGGAATGTGAAGGGCCTAAACCACCCTGTTAAGTGTTCCATAATCCTTAGGCACCTACACTCCTTGCAGGCAGATATTGCTCTAATCCAGAGACCCACTTCACTGCAAGGACTGTAGAGTGGCTTAGGAAATCCTGGGTGGGTACGGTTATAGCCAGCTCAGCATCAACAAAATCTAAAGGGTCGCTATCCTACTCAAGAAATCTTGCACATGGGTGTGGGAACAAGTGGTCTCAGATGCTCAAGGCCATTGGTTGGTGGTCCTCTTTTCATACCCAGGTGGCCGTGTGTCATACTGGTGACCATATACGCCCAAATACTGACAATCCTGAGATCCTATTAGATATTAACAAGACAGTAGAAACCTTGGCCTCACCATACCCAGAGATCCTAATCATACTTGGGGCAACTTTAATCTCGCCCTGGATATATTCATTGATAAGTCATCACCAACCCCGCAAACACACCCCAAGTCATGTTCAGTCCTACAAGGAGTAATGGAAGAATGGGGCATGACTGATGTATGGCACAGAGACCGTCCTTCAGGGTGGGACTATTCTTCTTCTCTGCCGCTTGTGCTTCAAGCAGTAGGATCGACTTCTGGATTGCCAATTCACCTGCAGCCCTGGATATTACCTGCACCACAGTGCATAACATCCTGTCTCAGATCATGCCCCAGTATCTTGCATGTACACTCCTCAGGCCAGGGCAGACCAGGCACCAGATGGAGATGTAATGCCCTACTCCTTAAAGACCTGCAGTTTCTAGTCATGGTGCTGGAGACCACTAGGGACTTTTTCTCTAAACTAGGCCTCAGATACCTCAGCTGCTACTGTGTGGAGGTTTTAAGGCTGTACTGTGGAGCAAATCATGCCACACAGCACACAGAATAAACAGAGGAGGTCCAACTAAATGATCTGCAAGCTAAACTTTCTGCTTTAGAAACTAGATTCAGGACCTCAATACTCAAGCACCTGACCCTGTACTTTTGCAGGAAATTGTTGGCCTCAAATACAGTATCAACACGATGCTGCAGCAAAATGCAGAATGGGCCCTGCACTGTCTAAGCATGGCTATTGGGGGTGGTGAAAAAGGGAAAGCTCCTGGCCTTTTAATTAAGGAAACAACAAGTGGCCTCTAGGATACATGCCCTCAAGAATTTGAGTGGCTGCATTGTTACAGGCACAAAACAAATTAATGACTGTATGCAACACTTTTATTACAATTGTACCGTCACACAATACCTGGGAACCTGACCAACTGCAGGGGAAATGACAATGTACTGTGCTTGGGTTGATATCCTGCAGCTGTCAGAAGTAATGAAACAGGCTTTGGACAGGCCCTTCTCAAAAAGGAGAGCTGCTGATCGCCCTGGGCAATTGGCCAAGGGTAAAGCTCCAGGCCAAATGGCATGACCACTGAACTTTATCAAGCCCTCAGTGATCAGATTTGCTCTTCTCTTCTCTTGGCATTGCAGGAGGCTCACGAACCTGGCATCCTTCCCTTCTATGCGAGAAGCATTAATCACTGTACTACCGAAAAAGTCAGATGACCCCAAAATTGCAACAACTTCAGGCCCATTTCTCTATATTGGTAGACTGCAAAATAGCAGCCAAAATGCTAGCCCTCCACTTGGCAGATGTCATACCCACTCTTATACACCCCTCTCAAGTCAGATTTGTTAAAGGAAGGGGGAGTGGACAATATCAGGCTGGTCCTGGATATCAAGTGGCTTGCAATGCAATCCAAAATTCCCATGGCAGCTACGACGGTGGACTTTTCCAAAGCATTTGACTCCATAGAATGGCCCTACCTCTATGAAATACTCTGGATCTCTGGGTTCGGGTCCATATTTTAGGCACTGGATACAGGTGTTATACAATGGCCCCCTAGCTAAAATCCTGACAAACAAAGATATATCCCTCCCTTCTTTGCAAAGAGGTACCAGACAAGGTTATCCCCACTCTTCCTGCTGGCTCTGGATCCACTTACCCAGAAGCTGCAGGTGACCAAAGACATTAAAGGTATTCAGGTGGGTCATAGCACCTTTCTGACTGCCTTATACTCTGATGATCTCCTCTAACACTGGCACTGCCTAAAGATTCACTCCCCATGTACTCCAAATCTTGAAGCAGTTTGCTCATTCTCTGGCCTAACTATAAACCAAAAAAGACCAATGTCACCCCTCAATGCGGCTTGCTCATCTTCTGTATGCAAGGATTAAACTGGCTTGGACTCCACATAGCTTCTCATATCTGGGCATTAAAATCCCATTTAACTGGCAACTACTGCCACAAGAGAACTTTGCCCTCTAATAAAATTATTAACGACTGAAATTAGTAGATGGTGATGAATCAACCTCTATCTCCTCCCAGGTAAGGTAGCAGCTATCCGGATGCTATTGCTGCCTAAGGTGGCATAGCTCCTTAAATCTTCCTATTTCCCTACCCAGCAAGGTTCTACACCCTTAGACAACCTGATATCCTCTCTTTATGGGAGGGTAGGGCCCTCGTTGAACTGCAGTAAGTTGAGGGCCCACTGGACTAAGGGAGGCTAGGGCCTCCATGGCTACAGGGGTACCACTGGGCTTATACAGCTGCACAAGCCAATAGATGGTTCGTCCCTCACTTTCTGAGCCAACACAGTGGATCCACTTGGTGACACAGCTGATGCAGAACACCCCTTGAGATCCCTGCTTACAAAGATCTCTATAGACCATAGCAAGCTCACACCAGCTATGGCTGAGACTAGGAGGCTTGGTTCAAGCTTGAGCAGCATACTATACTAACAAGGCAGCGAGTCCCATCTTGTTCCAGTATATGGACCTCTGCATAACCAGCTCCTTCTGGTAGACAACAAACCACTTCATTGGGATGCGTGGAGTCCAAAGGAATTTTACTATCCATGACCTATTTATGTCCAACTCTGACACCATGATGTCATTTGAGCAACTCTAAAGCTCGGTATTCTCTGCAGGTGCATGACTTCTGGAGATACCTGCAGATATGTAGTGTGGTTCAGACTCTCAGCAAAAATTATGAAACTGACCCTAAATGGCATTGGCTGACCTCCTACACAAGAAAACCTCATCCCAAGGCTTAGCAGGGTTTTTACAACACTTGGAGGGAGGCACAACTAGACCATACTGAGTCATGCAGAGTCACCTGGCTTGGACCTCAAGACCCCCATTACCTCAGAAACCTGGGCTAGATTCTTGCACCTGGCCCACTTGCATATATGGATGTTAGGAGTCAAATGATAGAACTCAAATTGCTTCTCAGATGGCACCGTGATCCCAGCAGTTCTTCTTTCCTGGGGTATTCTTCCTCATGCAGAGTGCTGGCATTGTAGGCATGACCCGGCTAATATCCTGCACTTATTGTGAGAATGCCCAGTACTTGCCTCCTTTTGGTCTGGTATTGCCATGGCCTGCTCTGAGGTATTAGGTCCACTGTGGATATTTCCAACCGATGCTGTTAATTGAGACTCGAACCGTGAACCAACTCTCAAAATCACATCAGAAATAGCTCGTCAGAGCTTTGCTGGAGGCCAAGAGGCTCTTGCTTTGGTTCTGGATACATACCTCTCCTCCATCCCTTTCACTGTGGTGCTGTGCTCTAGCTAGACTAGCCACCTTGAAAAGCTTACCCATGGGAGCAGGGGCAAATGGAGGATACTTCCAGAAATGGGAGCCTCACCTTAATTCTCCCTGTGCAAGGCATCACTTCCCTGCTGGCAAACCCCAGCCTAAAGATGTTTTCTGATTATATAAGGACTCTAGAAGCTCCCTCCCTGTCTTGTAACCCTGCTGATCCCTGCAGAATTGGTAATGGTGGATACAACTGAGCTCAGAAGGAACTAGAAGGGGACAGGATCAGATCTGTACAGTACAGTAGCTTCTTCTTCTTTTTTACATTGTTTCTTGTGGATTCTACTTTGTAGAAGGTTATTTCTTTCTTTCTTACTACTTCTAAGGGGCTAGCAGGGTATTGTTTGGGGCTGTTGGAATTTTGAAACCTGTTTTGGTAGCTGTAAGGTGGGCTCATTTGTTTGATGTTTCACTGTGTGGCAGGCTGCATTTGTAAAGGCCTATTTCTTCTGATTTAAAAACATAAGTAGTGTGATTTAACTGGTCTGTTTCTTGAATTGGAGACCCATATCTTCTAATTTCAAGCCTATTTTGATGTGTTGTTGGTGAAGCTGTTTGAGTCCTGTTTCTTTGGGTAGCAAACCTATTTTGGGGCTTTGAGTAGAATTGTGATTCATTGTTGCTGGCTTTACTAGCTGCAAAGCTTAGTGCAGAGTGGGGAAGGGTGCTAATGGTCTGACCAGGGCCTCCAGCTACCTGATTGTTTCTGGAAGACTTGGCTGGTCCCACCCCCAAGCCCTCACCCCACCCACCCCAGGTCCATTATTTCCTTTATACCAGGGTTCTGACATCAGTTCCTCCAACAGGCAAAGGACATGCATCTGTCATAGCAGAAACAGACATCCAGGAAAGGAACAGCAGCAAGTGAAGTGGTGACTGCTATCTCAGTGGAAGGGAAGTAAATGCAAATCTAGGTGCTTTCATTGTTACTTCTTCGTATTGCTATTGCATTGGGGAAAGGAGGAGTAGGAGTTTGAAGAAGGTTGTGCAATAGCTACTTAAAGTTTCTTTTGAGTGTGGACAGGAAGGATAGGAATATAAAAGCAGTTGCTCAATCTATCTAAACATGTACAACAAAGGGGTAAGGGAAATAAAGAAAATAATGTTTTGCACTGATAGAGGGGGAGAGGGAAGACTTGGGGAGTGTTTGGTATCCTGCATCGGAAGGGTGGGGGTCGCTGGTGGCAACAACAGCAATGGGTAGGGTAGTAGGTTGCAACAACTGCGGTGCACCAATCTTTCTAAAAATTGCCTGAGTGGTGGGAGGATGTTTAGTGTGCAACCACATAGAGAAACTTAGAAAGGAGATCAAGGTCTGCAGGAGGAACTAAGACATGCAAGGCAGATTGTGGGTGGGTTTAGCCCAATACTGAGGGAGGAAGAAGGGAGATGAGGGAGGGTGATTTAAGCCAACAGTGGTGAGGAGAGGGTCAGAAGAAGGGAAGCAGAGACAAGGGGCCCAGGCCAGGAAGAACGATTGCCGGGAAACCAGGTCAGGAGACAAAAGACAAATGGAAGGAGGAGATAGGGACCTGTGAGGGGAGGTGAAGAAGTGGCAAAGTCATGGAGTGGAAAGGAGATAACAGGTTACTATGCAGAGAGAGAGGAGCGGCATTTGTGAAGGGTCTTCAGAAAATAGTTTTGCACCGCTAGAGAGGAAGAAGATAGAGGAGGGAAATGATGAAATTAGAGGAGAATTGATAAATGCCTGGACCAAACTGGAGCAGGGGAAATTCTGCTGGGAGAATTGCAACGGGGCAAAAGGGGGAAATAATGTGCAGGAGGAAGAAGAGGAGCTGCAATGAGAGGGAGAGGAATGGAAGCAAGCAGGAGTAAGAGTGGTGGAATCTTAGTGCTGGGGGACCCAATACTAAGAGGAGTCAGGTGGGGTAGCAGGGGCAGAGGCAGAGTCGCGATTTGGGTGGAAGCCATGCCAGGAATGACAGCAGAAAGGGTGGATTATCTGTTCTGAAACATGCTAGAAGGGTAGGGACAAGCCTCATTTAATTATGCATCTTGGGACAAATGACCTGGCTGACAAGGCAGTAGATATAGTCCAGAGGAGGTTTGAGAACTAGCACATTTATGTGAGGGGCAGGAAGAACAGTAACTTTTCAGATATACTTCCAGTGCCCAAGGCAAGCACAACAAATAAGCTGAGAATAGAGGAATTTAACAGATGGCTAAGAACCTGGTGTTGTGCTAAAGGGTATGGGCTGTTGGAGTTTGGGAGGGACCTGGGAGGATAGTAGTCTCTATGCCAAGGACAGACTACACTTGAGTGAGGCAGGAAAGAAGGTGTTGAAACAGAGGATAGAGAAGTACATAGAGGAAGCTGTGAATTTAAACTAGGAGTGGGGCATTGGACAAGAGATATGCAGAGACCACAGATTGGGAAACCGTATGAGCTTACCCCATAACAGTGACAAAGGACAAATGGCAAGTACTATTGGCGATGCTAGGAAAGGAGGGCAGGATGGGAGGGGAGGGTGGAAGGTGGTTCTCTAATGCTAGGAGCCTTGGGAGGAAAACTGCAGAGTTACAGGTGCTCATGGCAGAGGGAGAGGGACATTGCAGCCATCACAGAAACATGGGCCACCCAATACAATGACTGGGACCTGTCTGTACCAGAGTACAGGTTATTTCGTAGGGACAGGGTGATTGGAAAAGGAGGGTGTGGCACTATATGTGAAGGAAGGACTGAAGTGTGTAAGGGAGGAAGGGGAGGAGGGTAGTACAGAGTCACTTTGGATGCAAATCCAGGATTCCAAGAATAGGATTCTTAGAATGAGAGTGGTGTACAGGCCACCATCTCAGATGGAGGAGTTAGACAGGGAACTAGCAGAACGGATCAGGAGGACCTCGAGAAGGGTAGTGTGGTGATTGTGGTGGACTTCAACATGCCAGGAGTGGACTGGAGTACCCCAACAACCAGAAACAGAAGGAGCAGGTACTGCTGGATGCCTTCCAGGACAGCTTCCTGTTGCAAATGGTCAGTGAACCAGCCAGTTAGGAAATACCCTTGACCTTGTTCTGGCTAATGGGGACTTTGTGAGAGAACTTACAATGGAGGAACTGCTGTCAGGAGTGACCTCCACTCAGTATGACTCACATTGGATATAGGCAAGGAAGGAGTAGAATCAGGCACAAGAGTGCTGGACTTCAGGAGGGCAGACTTTGGGAGGATGGGGCAAGTGGTAAGGTACCTGGCCAGAATTCAATCTAGTATGAACACTAACCAGAGGTGGAGCTCATAAAGCTGGGGATAGTGGAGGCAACCAAAACCTGCTGCAAGGCCCAGAGCAAGAAGGCTAGGCTAAGAAACTGAGCTGGTTGAGCAAGGAGGTCATGGAAAAGGTAAGGAGAAAAGAGCTGCTTTAGGAAGTACAATAAAACAGGGAGGGAGGAGGACAGGGAGGAGTACTTGACAGAATCAAGGAGGTGAAGGGCAGTAAGGGGAGCCAAAGCATACGGAACTCAGGCTGGCACAAGGCATTAAGAAGAAGGAGGAGAAGGACTTTAGGTACATCAGGAGAAAAGGAGCTGTAGACCATATAGTAAGGATTAGGAAGGAAGGGGTTGGGTGGAAGCAGGGTATGATAAGGCAGAGCACTAAATGAGTACTTCTGCTCAGTATTTACTAAAGAGAAGAGGAGGTGACACCCAAGGGGGGAAATTGCAGAAACAGGGTGGAAGGGGTGACAGATGGGAAATCATGGAGGGAGAGTTCGGAGGGTTTGAAGGCACTGAGGGTGGACAAGGTGCCAGGCCCAGATGGCATCCACCCCAGGGTGCTGAAGAGCTAGCAGAGGTCCTTGAAGGACCTTGGCAGACCTATTTAATGCCTCACTACATCTGCGAGTGTGTACCTCTAGGACTTGAGGATGGCTCATGTGGTGCCCCTCCACAAGAGTGGCCCCCAGGATGAACCTGAAACTACAGAGCAGTGAGCCTCACATCCATCATGGATAAGCTAATGGAGACTATCCTGAAGGAGAGGCTGGAGGCCCTCCTAGAGGCCAGAGGACTACAGGACAGCAGACAGCATGGCTTATACAGGGCAGATCCTGCCAAACCAACCTGGTGGAGTTCTATGACTTGGTAACTAGGCAACTGGACAGGGGCCATGCAGTGGATGTCCTGTCTGGACTTCAGTAAGGCATTCGACCTGCACGCATGGAAGGCTGAAAGTAGTTAGTAGGCACGGGTGTGTGCAAAGCTGGTGAGATGGGTAGGAAACTGGCTTCAGGGAAGGCAACAGAGGGTGGTGGGTGGGGAGCCTCACACCTAAGGGTAGTGACGAGCGGTGTTCCACAGGGCTCGTGTTGGGACCAGTGTTGTTTGGGATATTCATTGCAGACATATATTGGGACATCAAGAGCAAGATCAGCCTGTTTGCTGATAATACCAAGGTAAGAGCGGTGGTGGATGACCTAGGGTGATGGCAGGGGTTGCAGGATGATTTGGCAAAGCTTGAAACCTGGTCAGACACCTGGCAACTGGGATATGCCAAAAGTGCAAGGTGCTGCATTTTGGGATTTTGGGTGCTCATTACAGGGTCAGTGAACAACCTGGTACAATGTAGGAAGGCAGCTGCAAAGGCCAACAAAATGCTGGGTTGTATTGCAAGGGGTATATCCTCGAGGAGGAGGAGGTGATTCTGCCACTGTATAGGTCATTAGTTAGACTGGCATCTGGAGTACTCAGTGACAGTACTGGTGTCCGATCTGAAGAGGGACATTAAGTTACTGGAGGTGCACAGGCGACAAAGATGATCAAGGGGCTGGGGAACCTATCATACGAGAGGAGGTTGAGGGAGTTGAACATGTATTCACTGGAGGACAGGTGGACAGGGGGACATGACTGAAATCTTTAAATACATGAAAGGAATAAACAAGACAGGTACAGAGGGGCTGTTCAAAGTAAGGAGAGGGAGGGACACCAGTGGCCATGATATGAGACTGAGGAGGAAGGTTCAGGAGGGAGATGAGGAGACACTTTTTACAGAGATGGTGGTGGCTGGGTGGAATGTGTTACCTGCAGAAGTGTTATCCAGCAGAACAGTGGACTGCTCAAAAGGATGGGACAGGACAAGGGGAGGGTTAATGAAGGAAAGGGTGGAAGGGAGGGACAGCTGCAGAATAAGGGGTGCTAGCTGCACATTGGAGCAGACTTGATAGACCTCTAGGCCTTTATCTGCTGGCAAATTCTTATGTTTGTATGTTCGTATGAGCATGCCCACTATATTCTCTCTTACTGCAGTACCTCTTCTATACACCTTCTTTTTCTTATTCCTCTGATAGGTTTTTGGCCAACAATGGCACTGAGGGGCTTATTTAGTTGCCCAAATGGATGAGATTCCCAATCACTTAATGGTAAGATAGGTTGAAATTTATTAGGTAGTTATAATAAGCCCAGTTCTTAGCGGATTTTGTCTTTTGGAAGAATTAGGGTAGAATATTTGAATGCATAAATACTGTATGACATACTCAGAGTATTGCTTGAACATATATATATAGTCTAGAATGTATTTACTGTTATGCTTCACCCTGTCAGTTAAGTATTTGTACAACACCTGGTTGTATGATTTATGAATAACTGAATAAAAATTATTCTTTGATAAAAAGAAAACCCTAAGGCTGAATTTTCTTGCTTTTGTCACTGTAAAAAACCCTAACTGTTGCATTAAAGCAGTTTTTTAAAGATATATATATATATATATATATATATGTATATATATATATATATAGATATACACCCCTTGTTCCTAGGGGTTACTAGAATCCCACTTAGAATCGGTGGCAGGCAGGAGAGGCAGCTTGTGAAATGCCAATTAAATGGATTTCACACTGTCACACTCTGTTTTCAGTCTCAGCTGAGCTGGAGTGATGATGTCACTTTAGAATTTTGCAGCATAAGCCACATTGGAATACTAGCTGCAGGAGTTAGCCATAGAAAGCTGAGCTAGAGTTCAGTAGTCTGTAGAGTGGAACTCTAGGAGGAGGCTGCTGCCTTGGCAGCTCCTCAGATTTTAGCTCTGACAGAGAGCTACCTCTGTAGTTTGGGTAGTTTGTTCTCACCCAGAAGAAGAACATAGAGGACAGAAAGTGAAGCGATAGAAACCATTCCAAGAGGGTTTTCCAGTGCCCCATCCCTGTATTCAGGGGCAATCCTCTGGTCCAGCCTGGACTGTGCTGAAGCTGCCTGAGATTCATCTGCTCTGTGAGTACCTGAAACTTTTGTGTGGAAAAGCCCTGGGGCACCTGCATTCCTGTGGTGAGTTTTCTCTGACAAAGGGACTCTGTCACCTAGACTGTTTTCTGTTTTAAAAGTATCTGCCTACTATGGAGTCCAGAAAGAGACTTGCCAAGTACATAACGTTTAGTTCATGTCTGATTTAAAAGTGCCTGCTAAAGTTGGGGTCTAGTGAAAAGACATTGCCAATTACAGAACTTTTAACTTCATGACACCTCAGAGGTGTGTAAAGTAGTATGTTAAATGTGAAAGACATTTCAAGACAGCATTTATAAGTTTTCTGTGAGGGTGTTGTTAACCAGATGAAATGGCCTAATATAAATTTGAAGCAAAGGTGGGAGACCCCCATCTGGAGTAACCATGTTTACCTCTCTGGGATCACTTTGGGCATCTGTGTTTTCTCTCAGTGCATTTGGCCAGTACCTAAAGAAAATAGTTTACCCAGACGTGGGTTTGGATATTCTGTGAGCCTGTATGTGCTCTTTGGTTGTCGAGGGTGCCACCAGTAATTCCTTATGAAATATGGGAAAGTCTCCTAGTACTGTCTGAGGGTGCCTAGTCAAGGGAAGTGTACCAGATCTGACCGTGTGTGCCAATCTCCATTCAGAACCAGAGAGTTCACTGTGTAATTCAGAACAAAAGTGTTCGCTGTTCCATTCAGAACCTGAGGGTTTGCTCTGTGTGTGTGTGTGTGTGTGTGTGTGCTCTGTACCTCAATAATCTGCATTACCAGTGGGAGTAGCCCTGTGGGGGTCTATCTTCATTTTGTGATTATTCTCTATGTATGTGAATAAAAGCCACACTCTAGAATCCCAACCTGATTTTGACAGTACTGTTATTGCTTCCAATGGGTCTGGATTTACTTGGGTGCCCCTGACCAGAAGTACATACCTAGCATAATTGTGAGCAAACATTTTCTCCCAGGGACACATGTTGATGGCCATGGTAAATGGTCCTCCCAGGTGTGAGCCAGGTAGTTGCCACACTAGGTTTGCTCTGTCTGAGGCCAAAAGGCCTCTCACACAGT
Organism: Neoceratodus forsteri; assembly: GCA_016271365.2. Lineage (NCBI taxonomy): Eukaryota > Metazoa > Chordata > Ceratodontiformes > Ceratodontidae > Neoceratodus > Neoceratodus forsteri. The sequence goes on along the minus strand of CM028134.1, from coordinate 576,442,223 downwards.
TTGCAAAGGTTAAATATTTTTTAATTTAATGGGTTCACCACAATATATCCAAGGCACACTGCCTTAAGGGTAGCTGGTCCATTCCACTGGGGTGTCAAACAGATGAGGCATACTGATGAGTCCTGGTAGGATGAAACACGTGTTATGTCTTCTGTTAGCACCCTTTGCAAACTGTGTGGAGAGGCCTTTTGGCACCATGCAATTCTGCTTAAAGTTGGACCAGCATAACATTCTGTGGTGATTTGTATATGCAGCCCATGATGCTTTGCATTGTGGGGCATGTGATTTGTATTTTCTTGAAACTTGGCTTCCCAGCCAAATGCCCTTTGGTAACCCTTGCCTCAGTGTTTGTGCACAGAGGTTCTTTGTCTTTAAATAGTTTTTTATCTTAATGGGTTCACCACAATATATCCAAGGCACACTGCCTTAAGGGTAGCTGGTCCATTCCACTGGGGTGTCAAACAGATGAGACATACTGATGAGTCCTGGTAGGATGAAACACGTGTCTATGTCTTCTGTTAGCACCCTTTGCAAACTGTGTGAGAGGCCTTTTGGCACCATGCAATTCTGCTTAAAGTTGGACCAGCATAACATTCTGTGGTGATTTGCATATGCAGCCCATGATGCTTTGCATTGTGAGGCATGTGTGATTTTGTATTTTCTTGAAACTTGGCTTCCCAGCCAAATGCCCTTTGGGTAACCCTTGCCTCAGTGTTTGTGCACAGAGGTTTTTGTCTTTAAATAGTTTTTATTTTATTGGGTTCACCACAATATATCCAAGGCACACTGCCTTAAGGGTAGCTGGTCCATTCCACTGGGGTGTCAAACAGATGAGGCATACTGATGAGTCCTGGTAGGATGAAACACGGTCTATGTCTTCTGTTAGCACCCTTTGCAAACTGTGTGAGAGGCCTTTGGCACCATGCAATTCTTGCTTAAAGTTGACCAGCATAACATTCTGTGGTGATTTGCATATGCAGCCCATGATGCTTTGCATTGTGGGGCATGTGTGATTTTGTATTTTCTTGAAACTTGGCTTCCCAGCCAAATGCCCTTTGGGTAACCCTTGCCTCGGTGTTTGTGCACAGAGGTTCTTTGTCTTTAAATAGTTTTTTATTTTAATGGGTTCACCACAATATATCCAAGGCACACTGCCTTAAGGGTAGCTGGTCCATTCCACTGGGGTGTCAAACAGACGAGGCTTACTGATGAGTCCTGGTAGGATGAAACACATGTCTATGTCTTCTGTTAGCACCCTTTGCAAACTGTGTGAGAGGCCTTTGGCACCATGCAATTCTGCTTAAAGTTGGACCAGCATAACATTCTGTGGTGATTTGCATATGCAGCCCATGATGCTTTGCATTGTGGGGCATGTGTGATTTTGTATTTTCTTGAAACTTGGCTTCCCAGCCAAATGCCCTTTGGGTAACCCTTGCCTCAGTGTTTGTGCACAGAGGTTCTTTGTCTTTTAAATAGTTTTTATTTTAATGGGTTCACCATAATATATCCAAGGCACACTGCCTTAAGGGTAGTTGGTCCATTCCAATGGGGTGTCAAACAGACGAGGCTATACTGATGAGTCCTGGTAGGATTAAACACGTGTCTATGTCTTCTGTTAGCACCCTTTGCAAACTGTGTGAGAGGCCTTTGCGCCATGCACTTTGCTTAAAGTTGGACCAGCATAACATTCTGTGGTGATTTGCATATGCAGCCCATGATGCTTTGCATTGTGGGCATGTGTGATTTTATATATATCTATTTCTATATCTATACACACAAAACGTTTCACCTTTTCTGATGCTGGGATGTTGACTTCAGGTGTCAGATGACCCCTCAAGCCCATTTTATTGCTGACAGGAGTGCCCAATCCCCTGTTGGCATGCACCCCCACAAACTTATAGGGAACTCTGGGAGCCCACTCAGTGCGCCCAATTTTTTTTTTTTAGTTCCTGTAAATGAAGAAACCATCCCTCAATGTCTTTTTTATTTATTTTTTGACCTATAATGAAGAAAATGGTCCTTTGTCATCTCCCGTCCCTCCCCATCTCCACCCTCTCTTTTTGCACCCATCTTCCTGCATCCCCTCACCCATACTTACCCTCTGGAGGTCGGGAGCTGTGATCTTCTCTGGACTAGGACATGTCTGCACTCTTCAAAGCCAGACTACGAAATGAGGATCGGGTAAGCGCTGTATAATGGGACAATTTTAGGATTTTGCACCAAATTTTCAACATGGGGTTCCTGGGATGCCACCTCTTGAACAATGGAACTGTTGTTTTGTTTCTGTGTCTCGAAAGGTGAGTTCATGGTCACTGTGTGGAATCACCTTTAGGACCGAGAAATTAAATGACTGTGCCGCTGTTTATGAGGTGGTGTCCTAAAAAGCCCATGTTGCAAATTTGGTGAAAAATTTCCAAAATGACTGTGTTACAAGCATGTATTGCACAGTTTCTGTATGATAAACATTGTAATTGTTATGGATGAATTTTGACTTTTATCCACACTATCTTTATCAATCATGGTTATTTTATATCTTTATATGCAATGTTGTGTATATGTTTGCAAAACTTGTGTTTCAGATGTTAAATGTTGATTCAATTGAAAAAGAGATCATTTTATCTCATTTTGATATCCAGAAAGTTGAAGTTGAAGTTTCTACACACGCCTTTTTAATACACATGCCAATTTTAATATTTTTAATATTTTCACTTCCGATTTTCAACATTGCCATTTTTTCACACTTCCATATGAACAGTATAGCTGTCATTTTCAAATCCTACTGAAAATGTTTTTCCACAACTGTGGAGCAAAGACAGTGTTACAGTTGCACGGAATTACATTTTGACAGGGATTTGAAATTTTGTTGTACTGTGTGTGTGTGATGAGGTGCTAAAAAGTTATGTTAAACATTTGGGGTGAAAATGATTTGAGATGGCACATTCATGACTAGTTGTTGCAATTTCACTATGCCTGCTCATAACGTAATGTGTGGAAGTGCAGGGTCTGAGGCCTCTGTGTTTCCACAGCTAGATACATATGTGCATCTGGGGAGGGATGGAAGCATAGGGTCCAAAGAACCCTGCACTCCCACCATGATGTATGGATACTGTTGTCGTATCTGGATGGAGGGATGGGGAGTGCAGGGTCTGAAGGACCCTGCGCTCCCACAGTAAAATGAGGATACATTTATACTATCTGAAAAGAAGGAAATTCTTTGCAAAAAGTCAATGCATTAGTTAGGGTGAATACCACAGTGACAAATGTAGGGAAATGGGGTGTTAAGTTTCCTAACCTAACAATATCCACAGGTTCCACCCCTACAACCCACCCCATCCCCCACCTGCACACCAACAGGTATCATGAACAGGTGATCTCAGGCCTAACTCTCATCCCATTGCCCGATACTGTAGCAGTGAGCTGATTTACATGTGGAATGGGCTGAGAGTTGGGCCTGACAACAAATGGCACACCACAACACCTGTTGGTGTGTGAGGTGGGGATGGGGGTGGTAGTGGGAACCCTGGGTGGAGTGTTAGGGTTTGAAACCCAACGCTTCATTTACCTGCTTTTGTCACTATGGTATTCACCTAACTAATGTATTAACAAAGTTTTCTTGCAAATAATCTAAATATATATATATATATCTAATAGTGGCAATGTAGTGCCACAATAGTTAGGGTTGAATACCCTGTTTAAGGTTAAATCTCAAATTTTGCACCTTAATAACTTTGCCACCATATGACAGATTTGCCTGTAATTTGGACTGCATGATCTGGTACCATAGATCTCAGGATCTGGCAAGTTGCATTATGGTCTGATGTATGGTTGCAGAGCTACAGCATGCCAAAAACGCAAAAAACTGTGCATGTTTCTTTGCTCACACCAACAATCCACACAGTTTGTGCAATCAGTCTGAAAACTTCAGGGAACATGCAGCCATGTCCCTGATGTGCCTTTCAAAGATTTTGTGAAAAATAGTAAATGGTTCAAAAGTTATTCAAAAAACTGTATCCCATTATAGTCTATGGGAAAAGTTAATAATTGACACTTTCGAAAAGGCCTTTTTTGCTGTCACAAATGAGCATTTACTTTCATGAGTCAACCATTTTTTTTCAGTTACACTCAGAAAAATGCCTGGCATTTAAAATTGGGACCCTCTAGGGACACAATTCTTGCTGTGTTCACCTAGTCGAGTCCTGAGGATGCTAGCCATATCTTTTTGGGGGTTAACCCCCAGAAATATGTTTTACAATTTTTCTGACAATACTTTGGCAAAATACTGTTTGCAAATGCAATGCTTTTGTGATTATTTTTATGAAAGTGTCATGATTTGGTAACTAATTTGGCGAAAGTATAGCCAAAACAACAGGATATCTTTGCCACCCTGCTGCAAAACAACAGTTTGGTCTTTTGGGCTGAAATTTGCAGGAAGAAAGCCAACACCCCACAAATGTGCCTTTTGGTGGTTTGGTAGCAAAATATTACAGGGCTGCAAAGTTACAACACTCCAAAGTTGACAATTTAACCATTAGCATTTGTGTTTGCGCTTGTGTTTCCATTACCATTTGCGTTACGTTTCCTTTTGTGTCACTGTTGGCATTACTGTTATCGTTTGCATTTGTGTTTGCTTTTTGCACTACCATTTGTATTTCCTTACCATTTGCATTCTTGTTATCATTTGCATTACCATTTCTGTTTCGTTTACATTTCGCTTGGATTCTATTATCATTATGCTTAGCATTTCTGTTTACGGCCACCATTACTAGCACCATTTGCATTTGCATTTGCATTTCTCGTACCATTATCATTTGCTTTTGTTACCATTTGTGTTTGCTTTTGCATTACTATAAACATTAGCATTTCCATTTCTGTTTACATTTGTGTTGGCATTACCGTTACCATTTGCATTTCTGTCACCATTACTGTTACATTTGTGTTCTTGTTACCATTTGCATTACCATTTGCTTTTCTGTTTGTGTTACCGTAACTGTTAGCATTTGTGTTTGTGTTCACGTTTGCATTGGCATTACCAATAGAGTTTGTGTCACTGTTACTGTTACCGCTAGTATTTGTTTTACTGTAATCATTAGCATATGCATCTGTGCTTCTGTTATGGTTACTGTTCTCATTATTGTTACCATTACCATTAGCATTGGCATTACTGTTGGTGTTAATGTTCCCATTAGGATTACTGTTATCATTGCCGTTACCATTACTGTTAGCATTAGCATTACTGTAACAGTTATTACCGCACAAGTAGTAGGGAGCATTGGGGACAAAAGGTCCCCATGCTCCCACCACCACACACCATCTACACTATATATAGTGAACATTCTCAAAAGAAGGGAAATTCATGGCAAAAACCTGTTAATGCATCAGTTAGGGTTGTTCACAGTGACAAAAGCAGGAAATTTAATGTTAGGGTTCAAACCCTAACTGCTCATCCCCTACCCCACCACCACCACATACACACATACATGCAAGTAGGGAAGGACCAAGGCAACACAACCAATCACACACAACCAGCAGGAGGTGTATACCTGTTTTACCATAGCAAGCAGGAAAAATACAACTTCAGGTATAATACATTATTTACAAACTTGTTTCATGAGGTTAGTTCACCTAAAGGTGAACCAAGCTGCCAGTAGTGAAAACTGTGTACCTCAATCTGCTTTTCAATATATGGGTGGTGAAAGTCATCATGGGCACTACAATGTTAGCCTTTGGGACATTGGTCAATTTTGGAACACTGTAACTTTGTGATCCTTAACTATTTTAGCACCAAAGCAGTGAAAGGAACATCTGTAGGACTAGGGATTGCCATCCTGCAAATTTCAGCCAAAAGGACCCAACCATTTGTTTGCAGGAGGATGGAAAAGATGTGCAGTTATCAGGAGCATATTTACGAAAAATAGTGTCACAAGCACGAAAGTGTGAAACAGAAGACACAACACTTTCGCTTTTTGTGAATGCATGTAAAATACTTTTGCAAAATACTTTGCAAACACGAAAGTGTCCCAAATGAATAGCATAATACTGTCGCACTTATGAAAGTGATTTGCAAAAGTATTTTCAGAAAATGTCCAAAATCCTGTTTTAAGGCTTGTAAACCGCAAAATAGCATATGTGTAGTCTGTGTTATGTGTTGGTGGCAGCATGGGGCCCAAGATGCCCAGCTGTATGTAATGATATATGTTTTGTGGAAAGTCTGGGATCAGAGTTAGCAGTGATGGCCCCATGCCACACCCTGACATCTGTTGGAGTGTGGAAGATGGGATCATGGGGTGTGGTTTCATGATTTAGATATTTGTATGGTATTTCTGTTATCTGCTGCTGGTTGTGTTGCCTTGTTCCTTCCCTACTTGCATGTATATGTATATGTGTGTGTGTGTGTGTGGTGGGTGGAAATGTGCAGTTAGGGTTTTGAACCCTAACCCTAACTGATGCATTAATGGAGTTTATTTGCCATGAATATATATATATATATACACACACACATATACACATATATATACATATATATATATATATATACACACATATGTAATGCTGGTGCAGTAGCACCAGTATAGTTAGCGTGAGTACAAACTTCTATATTAAACCCAAATGTTTGTACATTAATAACTTCTCAACAGTTTAACAGATTTATAGAACATTTTGCATGTGCAATGTCTTGCTGTAGGTCTCTTGACATGGCAAATTTCATGTGAATCTGTTTTGTGGTTTATGAGATACAGAGTGTCAAATATCCATAAATTTACAATGTTGTTTGTTGTTTCTTTGTCCTCCCATTTCAGAAACTGTTTTTGGTTGTAGTCTGAAATTTAAAGGTAAAAGCCTTCGCCTCACCGATGTGCCTTTTGAAGGATTGGTGGGCCCTGTATTTCCACAGCTACACTCATATACGCATCTATACAGGCATGGGAGTGCAGGGCCTCCTGGGCCCTGTTCTCCACAGAGAAACAAGTTCTGGTCAAAGCTGATATGGCTGTGGAGAACTTTGGGAGTGGCAAGAGTGTGGAACAGAATATGCTATGCTTTTGCTACAGCTGTAAGTAATACTGCAGCAATTACAGTACTGCACATGTATGATACTTGCACATGTGCAGTTTGTTCATAGTCAGCCCTGCTCAACATGGCAGTGCTGACAGAACTATGTATGCACAATAGTCATGCATGCGCAGAGTAAGTCAACGTCCACCATGTTGCAGACAGTGGCATCACTGCTGCCGCTGCAGAACAGAAACATGGTGCGCAGGGAAGGGTATGTTTATGCAACCCATGGAGGGAAGGGCTGCATTAACAGAATCACTGTAAACTATGTCAGAGCATTGTGGCAGCATGTCAGACAGCAGTCCGTTACATGTTTCCAAGAGCTCTTATATAAATCTGATAATGGCATAACATCTGTGGAGCTTGGCCAGTGCAGCCATACAAGTCAGACTGAGGAGGAGACTATTAACAAACTAGAGATCTGGTCTGGGACTTGCTTGCCATCACAGTCACTTTCTTTCTAAGCAGTAATTTCTGGCAAATGTGCCTTAATCCATATTGATCTCAGTGCTGGTAGACTATTTCTGGTTTTTCCCTGATTGTATTAGGTGAGGTAGTAGCAGTCTTCAAGTGGTAGCTGCCGGTGGTAGCATGTTCTGGAAAAAGTGGTCCCATGCTCGTCTGCACATTTTAGAAATGCTGCCTTTCCTTGTTTTTTCTGTAAAGAAACTGAGTCCTTTAACACAAAAACAAGGTGTCAGTTATGGCCTTTAACCCCCCTTTCACTTCAAGTGAGGCACATGATTATGGGTTTGCATTAGATGTACAGTGGCAGCCATAGATGCATAATATTGTTAAACAATAACCAACTGTATGTAAAAGCTCTTTTTTAATGTGTGCTTTCTTAATGTTATCGATACCACTCCACCCGTTTGTACTCTGCTCCTGGATTTATGTGCTCCAAGTGCATTATTTTACATTTTTGTTTAGGACAAAAGGCCTTTCAAATGGGAGTATTCACTAATCAAATTCTTTATAGTTTTTGTTTCCTGCATGAGCGCAAGAAACATCTTGTGTAGAACAACATTTCAGAGGTGTGTCAGGCATGTCCAGTGCATAGCAATCTACAGTGGTCTTGTCCCTGACAGACCAATGAGCATGCAGCCAGACTGTGATGCTAGTCACAGTTTCACAGATGGAAGCCATTCTCTAGTTGAAAGAAATGAAGCATTCCAATGAGAATACTTCACTGTTTTCATTCATGCCCTTATTTATCTTACTGTTTATCTCCCACCCACCCTACAGATGTCCACGCACTCAGCCATACACTGCATCCCCTCTCTGTGCCATAAGCAGTAAACAGTTCTAGCAGTAAAGAACAAATAAATATAATTTATACTTCCCCGACAGACGCCTGTGTTGAACTTGTTTGTGTCTCTGTGTGAATGAGAGTGCATGTTCTTGTCCCTGAGCTCCTATGTCTCCTGTGCTTCATCTGTGCCACAATGTCTGGCCCTAGCATTGCTGTATGTGATGGTACCCACTGGCCTGCCCCATGGATTGGAGCGAAAGTGCTGAGAAGTAAGGCAGCATTGCCTACAGAACTGTAGCTAACCCTGGACTGTGGGAAAGGCTGCAGGGACAAACACTGAGAAGGAGAGGCAGCAGTGCCTCCAAAAGAGAGCACAGGATTAAAAGAGGTTGTGAGTAGCACCAGTGTCAGACAGAGCACAGAGAGCATCCAAACAGTGACAGCAACATGCTGAGATGTGGCAGTAAGTGGAACGAGGTTGATCACCAGATCACTATTGCAGCACCACCTTGGCAGTGTGAAATTGGGGCAGTGCAATGTAGTGACCACAACCACAATGACCGTGGCTCCCAGACCTGCAACTGAACAAATGTTCATTTCAAAGGGTGGCCTTCCCCTAGCAGTGTCTACTCCTCCTGTCCTCTCCCCCACCAAGATAGACACAGCAACAACGAGAGCCACTTCTAGTGCAGCCTATATGTGCAGGTCCAATCCTTCCAGTCAGAAATGGTGTCACCCCTTAAAACAGAGAAGTAGAGTACAGTGTGCACCCAAGTGCTGTTGCATCTATTTTATTGCCACTCACTCTTCTGGCACCTTGCTGTCGGGTCTCACTTTCTGTTTGTCTTTCAGAAGCCCAGTGAAGCTGACAGCACATACAAAGAGGCAGAGAAAGTGGCAGCAAGAGTGCTGTAACCAGGACAGAGAGCAGTGCTACAAGTTTTCCTTTTGCTGTGGGAGTGGAGGTCAGAGAGAGAGAGAGAGAGAGAGTAGGAGATACACAGTGTAAAATAAACTTGGTAGATCTATTCCACCACTGCACAAGAAGAGCACCCAGAGAGAGACAGCGACAAATATGTGGGTCACATATCTGCCCTTCACTTTGATCTAGCACAGCGTAGAGTGGGCACTGGATGGGCACCCTGGGCAGTTTCTGCCCACTACATGTCCAGCTCACATCAGCACATATGGAACAATCAGCAGTAGCCAGAGACTGAATTATGTTAATAATCTTACCCTCCCCACCCATCACTCTCCACAGAGATTGGCACAGTGACAAGGTGACTTCCAGGTGGCCATCCCAAGGCAAATAGTGGACTGTGGCCTGGCAGAAGTTGGCGATTGGGCCCCCTCCCAACTGTCCCACTACTGTACATTGGCTGCCCCAGCCAGAGACGGAAATGTAGTTGCACATTTGCCACACCACACCTGTTTCTATCTAGCCTGGTGGGCTCCAGGTGGGTGGAAATGGGGCTGCAGTCCAGCTCCACTGGGTGACCTGAGGCCATTGGCACCCAACACACCATTCCACATCTCTGCACATGTGAAACATTTCTCCTTCCTTTCCAGCTCCTGCACATGAGAAGCACTGTGCAGGAATCAATGACATATGTGGTCTCACATCTGTCCATCTTCACCTGAGTTCCATGAAAGCTGGAACTGGCATTGGCTGGGCTCCAGGCAGGTGGTTCTGAGAGAATGATGTCCCATCCCCCATCCCACCTCAGCACAAGGGTAGCACCTTGTAGCAGCCATGGATAGAGATGCAAGTTGCACATCTGCCCCTTCATATCCATCTTTGCTTGAACAGGGCTAGCATGAAGGTTGAAGGGGCTTTGGGTGACTGGCACTTCCTCACCCTATGCCACACCTCTAGACTTGCAGAACACTCTGCTTCAGCCAGAGGCTCACACTGAACGTGTTCTGCCCATGGAGAGCACTCAGAGGTACTGAGATATAGAAGTGTGGCTCCTGTATCTGCCCCTCCACAACTATTCCCACTCTGCTGGTGGCTGGGAGGCAGGATACAGTGGGTGTTCCTGCATGACTGGTGCCCCTCTTACACCTCATCTATCAACCCAATACTTTACAGCAGCAGAGAAGAGATGTGGGTTACACATCTACACCATCATAAACTGTCCCCATTTCAAAAAGTTTCACACACAGGCTAGAGTGGGGTCTAGGATGGTGGCCCCTAAGTGACTGTTCCCCATCCCACTGCCACACATAGGGGCACCCTCCACCTCCATTACACATTTGCACATAGAGAACACTCCTCCTCCATGTCTTTTTTTTGAATATAGGGGACCAATTATATTTCTCCAGCCATCTTCCAGATGGTGGACATAGTGTCTTGTGTAATCATATTTGGTCTCAGTCCTTGTTGAATTTAACATTGTACATATTCTGCCGGGTGGCTTCCTTGGAGTTCCCAGGGTTAGGTTGCGGCATTCTGTGGACAGGGCATTCTCGGTGGCCATGCCTACCCTGTGGAACTCTTTCCTGTCTATTTAAAGGAGGATCCTCGGTAGAAGCCTGTAAGAAGGACCTAAAATATACCTGCTCCAGCAAGCTTTTTATTGATTATTTTTTGATGTTAGTGGGATAAATAGGTGCATTTGAAATATGCTCCTAGTTAAAGTTTATATACATTTTGGTGTATGATTTTATATTGGTGTTTGCTGTTTGTCAGTGCCCAGAGTCCCAGGAAATGGATGCTTTATAGCTACAATATCTGTCTGTTTATCTATCTATTTATCTGTCTCTATCTATTGTATATACTAATGTAAAGACAATTGGTTTATTTTAATTTATATTAAGTGTCCTTACTTTTATATCTCACACCATGTATTGACTTTATCATTGCTTGTACAAGAGACCTTCTTGCAAATTAGCTTGATCAATGGATGTTATCCTTCACAATAAACTTGAACATAGAAAGCACTCATCCTCCATTCCATCACCCACATAGGTATCACTGCTCCACCTCCATCCCACCACCATACATTGTGAGCACTGATCCCTGACTTGCCCAGTGCTTCTCCCACTCACATTTCACCTCCCCCACATTGGAGCACTCCTCCCACTGCATCCTACTTCCAGCGCATAGGAGCATGCATTCCCTTCATTTAACCTCTCCAAACGTGGGGAGCTTCCTCCCACTTCATATCAGCTCTGTACATGGGCAGCAATCCACCCTTCATCCCACTGCCCCATATGGAAATATTGCTCCCATCCATCCCACTCCTCCACATGGGGACACCTCCACACATTTGCATCACACCTCCTGTACCACCATCCCACCTCTGCATACAGAAAGTACTTTTAACCCCATTCCACCTTTGCATATGGGAGCACTCTTCAACAGCCAGAGACAAAGATATCAGTCAGGCATCTGCCTTTCCACACCTATTGCCACACCACATGATAAGCTCCAAGTTATGCAGAACATCAGTGGCGTTGAGATGTAATGTGGGTTGCCCAGGCAGATGGTACCAATACCCTCATCACCTCTCTGAATGAGAGAAGTCCCGCCCCTGAATCAATCTTTATTCTTTTCTCCACTCACCACTTTTCTGCTGATTATCCTCCTGTTGGCTTGCCTTAATAGTCACTCCCTCCCAAGACAGGACTATAAGCCACTAGGACAGGGCAGAATTTTTCTTGACTCTCCTCTCTTAAGACTACACCACCAGTCCAGCCAGTGTCCAGCACAGTCAAGAAAATACACTGTGTGCTACTCACAGCTCAGCCCTGGGTGGGTCTGTTCTTTCTGTGGTGGACCATTCTTCAAGTTCTCCCACAGTTCAGCTGAGGCTAGAGAGGAGCAGCACACAGTCCTACTCTACCATCATGACAGTAAATGGGACACCACAACTTGCTTGGTGCTGTACAGATGATGCAGTACAGCAGCATGCTCACTAGTCCATCTCACCAAGCTTCTCCTGCTCTCTCTGTTGATGATGTCTCTCTCTCTCTCCTCTAGCCATCAACAGTTCTGTGCATGCACATTGTGTTGTAGCTAGCTCTAGCCATTATGGAGACTGCTAAGACACTGAGTATTTTAGCAGCTGAGCCTGAGAAAACTCAAAATAAAATACAGGAATTTGAACATTTCTGAGATAATTTTGGGGGTTGGAACACCCTGATCACCCCTGCCTATGCCCGTGCAATCCACAACAGTTCAGACACATGCAGTCCTTACACTTAAATGCACTCCTCACAGCCCAGCTACCACCCCATCTGCCCTGGCACACAAATGAACATCAACTGCTACCTCCCACTTCCTTTGCATGCAGTGAGGATCCCTCATTCTGAAGTGGTCAGTCCCATACAAGTAGCATAGTTGGGGTCTGGGGCTGCAGTCAAACCTGTTGCTGTAATGGAACTTGAGCCTGCTTGAATACCACAGGACAGCTAAACTGAATCCTTAATCCCTACAGATGGAGGGTGCTACACAGATGATTGCTATAGCCAATCAGGCACCACCAGGGATTTAAAACAACAGCTGGACTATGGCAAGCTGCCTGCCATCCACCACCTCCTCCTCCTAGACTGACTGCTTGTCAGCACTTCCCAGCTCCTCCTCTGCTACCACTGCTCACCAGTGGTCAGTAGTGTTGGTAGGTGGCTCTCCATTGCAGTGGTCAAGCAAGCTACTCAACTCGTTATTAGTCCCCATCACCAATTCCTCTTCTGACTTCCTTCCATGTCTGGTTGCATTTGCCTGTTTCCAAATACCCAATAAACTTTTTCTAGTGTCTACTTAGATACAGAATGTTAAATATATTAAAATAAAATATAATTGCTTTGAAGAAGATAGAAGCCTTTATTATGGCTCGGTTCAATGTATGGTTGGAGAACACTGAAATCTCATCTTGATTGTTTTACTTCCTTATTTCTATTTTTCATTTTCAAGTTAAATCAAATATAATGAAATATAATTGTTTTTGAGAAGATAGAAGCTTTATTATGGCTTTTGGTTTGATTCACGCACAAAAACACTGAATCAGTGAGATCACCACAATTTTGTCAGCTTTGCACCATTCTTCTGATCCTAAAATATGCATCACAATTGTTGTATAATTGCACTTCTATATTCAAATGTCTTTAATTCAGTATTATCACACACTTAGAAAACGGTCTTAATGAGTGCATTTAAGGTTTCATAATTTGACCTTTGCAGTTTTAATGACCTCCCAATCCTGGAGTCATCAATGTGTTTTATCTAAACATTTCTTTGCTCAGTTCATCAATAGTCCAATAAGATTTAGAATGAAATTACTTTAGAACAGAAACTGTATAATATTTGGGTTTGATTTTGAGCAATATTAACTTCTCTCCGAGTTGAAAATGCATAGGAGATTAGTTGTATATCTTTTCTATTTCTCCAAACATTTACTTTGGACATTTGTTAAAAGATGTAAAATAACATTTAACAGTCCAATAATATTTAGAATAAAATAACTTTAGAACATAACTGTATAAACTTTGGGTTTGAGTTTGTGCAAATATTAACTTTCTCTGAGTTGAAAATTCATAGGAGATTAGTTGTACATACTTTTCTATTTCTCCAAACTTTTACTCTGGAAATTTGTAAAAAATATGAAAAAAATAACACTTGATCTTTTGTACAGGTCTTGGAATGGCTTAAAACTTATTTAAGAGTCATTCATGAGTTATCCTAAGGTCACGATTTAGTAAACTATACATTTAATGTGTTTTAATAGTTGAAGTTGCCAAAGAGGACATAATAAAGAAAAAAATCAGTTGTGCAGCTGAGATGCTGAAAAGGTATTAAACCATTTGCTTCTCACAGTTTCACAGACAGTCAAGTCTTTTTATGTATGTGAGCATTGTTTTCTTCTGTGTCTTCCTTCTTCCCCTATCTGTTAGTGCCAGCTTCACATATATTATATTGCTGACTAATAATTACTAAAATTAATCTGCTGCTTTTTCCTGAAAAGATTTAACATGATCCCATCCTATCCTGAAAAGATATAATGTGCATTCAATAAGCAGATCAATTTGTTTCAAGCTGTTTTTTCTCTTCATATTAAGAATTGAAGAACTCCATTGATGTGTTCTACATTCCTCAAATAACTTCAGGGTCTGCTGTTAAATTAGGCATGACAAGATATAAACCTAGGCCAAGATATTTAGACTGCACCTGGCACTGGCACAAATGGGGGCACATCGCATCCGAGATGCGCCGGGGCCAAGCCAGGGTGATATTCAAAGGTGATGTGCCATGGCGCATCAGCTTTAATAATGGCACAGAATGTGCGTAAGAGAAAGTATAATCCACCTGCACAGTCCCCAGACAGGAAGACTGAAAATGCACCAGCGCAACTGTAGTTCGCTGGGCTGCTACCTATGATATTCATACATAGGCATGCAAATAGGGCCACAATGTGAGGTGCATGGTGAAAAATGGGGCCATTTGCATGTCATTATGGCCCCATTTGCATGTGTTGCACAGGACATCCCAGTAAGATGTGCCTGGTGCCCTGTGCAGCTGCTGTCACCATGCAGTGACACCCTGGCAGGCTAGCATCTCCCTCCCACCCGTAAGCCTGATCATGGGCATGTGTAGTAATAAACATACCCTTGTGGTCCAGTGGTTTCCCTCCCATCCCAAATGCCTGATTGTGGGCATTATTAAATAAAAGATTAGTCTGGTGGTCCAGTGGTCCCCACCCAACCATATGCTCGAATGTGGGCAGTGGTATGTGCAATGCAATCCCTGGTGGTCTAGTGTTACCTCCATCCTCAGTATGCCCAATCACAGGCTTGCAACATAAAATTGTAACCCTGGTGGCCTAGCAGTTCCCCTCCCTCCCACCCACAGTGGCCCCCAGCCACCAACACCCCACCATTGGTGGGTGGCAGCTCCCCACTCACACTACTGACTGGCCACCTGCTGAATGACAGCACAGTACATTCTGTAAGCCTGTTGGTCCCAGGCGTGGACCAATGGGCTTGCAGATCATACTGTATGACACAGGCACAGTTATGTGAATGAACACTTTCATTCACATATACAGTATGTGCCTGTGTAGTACAGTATGATCTGCAAGCCCTTTGATTCACACTGTGGACCAATAGGCTTAGAGAACATAATGTAAGCTGTCATTCGGTGGGTAGCCAGGTGGTGTGCAGGCAGGGTGCTGTGCGCCACTGCTGATGACGGGGGTGCTGGGTGGCCGGGCCTCTGTGGGTTGGAGGGAGGGGGAACCACTAACCACCAGGGAGTACATTGCACATACTACTGCCCATGGATCGGGCATATGGGTGGGTGGAGGGAACCACTGGACCACTGGGGGTTTTGGTGCATGTGGATGGTGTCCCTTCTGGGCAGGTGCTGTGTTGTGCCCTGCAATACAGCAGCCCACCTGTGGGTGGCAAGCATTTGAGCCAGCATTTCGTGGCTCAGCCTTGTGCCTCAGTATGCATCACATGTGGGGTTGTGCCAGCATATGCACTGCATATCCCAGGCTGGACATCAGGATGTGCTGCATATGCATGGGCATGCCCCTTTCAGATGTTCCGCATACATTAGCAATGTGTCCTGGCACATCGGGACTTGTGCTGTGCAAGGCATCCCTTTAATAACACACTGGGAAGATTGAGGGGTTACACCTGGTGTACACCCCTGCTGCACCAGGTGCAACCCTTGAATATCTCAGCCCATATGTTCTGGTTTCAGCGTAGTGGTTTCAGAAATCAGGCTGTCAGAAATGTAATAGGAGTTATACCAAACAAATGTAAATATCTCTAAAAATATAGGAGTTAGTCATAGCCCATCAGTATGAAAGTTGCTCAGGACAAAAACACCTTTCAAATGGAGCCTATTTGTTAAGCTGCACTAATTATATTTTTATTTATATGGCCATCTTATTACCTGAATTTTCATTTTTCTTCACAATTTTCACCTTCGGATAGCTATACTTAAAAAAAATCTAATGAATTCAGATTAGTGACTACCCTCATTTGAAAGAGTGTGTCCTGAACAACCTTCATGTTGGTTGTATATTGGTAACTTGTATATGTTCGAGATATTTACACTTGTTTGGCATAACTCCTTCTGTGTTCACTCAGAGAAAAAAAATGAGGTTGTTTGGAAGACCATATTTTACAAAATATAAAGAATGCAGATTAGTGACTACCCTCATGTGAAAAATCTTTTGCCCTGAACAACTTTCATGCTGGTTGTTTTGCTCACCTTGAGTAGTTTTAAAGATGTTTAGATTTGTTAGGAAGGTATGCACATTTGCTCTTAGAGAAAAGCAGCTTTGAGTTCTGTGTCCATCATTCTAAACTGAAAGAAGGAAGTATTTTTTAACTGCCATAGGGATTTTCAGTGTTATGGAAGAATACACTGAAAACTACTAAAAATTTGTTCCATGGAAACCCCTTTTCAAGCTAAGTGATATGGCTGTAGGCTCCGCCCACAGCCATAAAAAGGATATGATTATATTATCTAAAAGTAGGAAATTCATTGCAAAAACATTGTTAATGCATCAGTTAGGGCTGTTACTAAACAGCAAATTATGGAAATGTGGTGTTAGGGTTTTCAACCTAACACACCACCCCACCTTGATGACACTGACAGGTGTTAGAGTGTGTTTGGGTCATTCATCCCTAATGCTCACCCCATTATCCTATACTGTACTCATCTCAGCTTATTTACTTATGGAATGTGGTGAGTATGAGGGATGATGACCCCAAGGCACACCCCGATGCCTGTCAGTGTTTGTAGGGTGGAGTGGGGTTTTAGGGTTGGAACTCTTAACACCACATTTCCCTGCTTTTGTTGCTTTGGTAACAACTCAAACTGATGCATTAACAAAGGTTTTATAATGAATATATATAGATATATATATATAGTAAAACAGAGGTCCCAGCACCGAGCCCTGGGGACACCACTTGGTACAGTAACACAATCTGATAATGTACCTTCCACTTTAACTCTCTGTCTTCTGCCTACCAGCCAGCTGCCTACCCAGTGAACCACATTTCTATCTATACTCAATTTACTTAATTTAAAATTAGTTTATTGAGAGATACCTTCCAAAGGCCTCACTAAGCTCTAAATAGATCATGTCACAGGGGTGTTATGATCAAGAAGGTCAGTAAATAGCTCATAGAAGGAGATGAGGTTTGTCACACAAGACCACCTTTTGTAAATCTATGCTGTAACCTAGCAAGCAATCCATTAGCACTAATATAGTCAACAATGTGATCTTTTAATATTCTTTCCATTACATTACCCAGGATGGAAGTTAGACTAATGGGTCTGTAATTATTTAAAGCCTATCTGGTGCCCTTTTTAGGGCTGCAGTGGCATAGCCCTGCAGACTTCTTGCAACAGAAAAAGGACTCTTTGCATACCTTACAACCGAACAACATATTGGATATGGAGGAAAGTTGCCTCTGCATTCATGGCATCCCTAGAGCACTCCGCTTCTTGTCTCCAGGGAACTTCTCTATTTTGTAAAACATGACAGCATCCTGATCATGACACTAGAGGATTGGGCACCCCAGTGTCACTGTTATGCTTTCTGGGTGATGATTTGGCTTAGTGGGTGCTGAAAGGAGGGTCAGGTTGGGGATATCTATAATTTAAAAGAAACAAGAATCGGAGGTCACAGCATACTCTGTGTCCAAGATGGCTGCTGCAGTCTACTGTGCATGCACGACTACTAGCTCATGTGCAGTAGCCTGTGGTGGCCATTTTGGACATGGTGAAGTGTGCCATGACCACCAGTTCTTGTTTTCTTTTAAATTATAGATATTCCCCAACCTGACCTCCCTCTTAGCACCCACCACCACTATCCAAAACACAAGATTGACATTGGGGTGCCCATTCCCCAGTGTTGCAATCAGGATGCTGCCATGTTTTTGTTTTATTATTCTCCACCTGACTCTCCCTTGGTGCCCCCAAAACATATAAGTGTGACACTGGGGAGTGCCCAGTCCCCAACTGTCATGATCCAGAGCCTTTTTTAATATTCCCCATCCAACCATCCTTCTCAGCACCCCTCACCCCCCCAGACACATAAGTGTGACACTGGGGGTGCCCAACTCCCAGTGTCACAATCTGAAGCCTGTTTTTTAAATCCTGTAAATAGTAAACCATGCAATGTCTTTGCTGTCATTCTTACCTCCCACCTGACCCTCCCACTCAACACTCACAACCCCCCAAGCCCTTACTTACCCATCAGGGGTCCAACACAATAATCCTCTGGACTGCAGACACATCTTCATGCTTCAATGCTGGACCTCTCACTGAGGAAATCAGATATGTGGTTCAATGTATATCAAAGGATTTTGAACTTAATAGCATATCTTGGCCATTTTCAGTATGTTTGCCCCAAATTTTCAATACATCTTTTGTGACTCCTCCTCATAAACAATTCAAGTGATTTTAGGTAAATCTGTCCCAAAAGGTGAGTTCATGGTTGCTGGACAAAATCACCTTTGGGGCAGGAGTTGAACATTTTCTTTACCTGTGTTCATGAGGTGGGGGTCATGAGATGGCTATATTGAAAATCTGGTGTAAAAATATTACAAAACAACAAAGTTATGAGTCTACATTGAATTTTGTGAATCCAAGCTTGTAACTTTTGTAATTTTCAATATTTCCCCAAATTCACAACATAACACTATTTTTACAGCACCTCATGAGTGTGACAGCAGTTATTTTCAAATCCTTTTCCAAAATGTTTTTGCTTGTTTAACATCCTGAAAGGTGATCAATCAATCAATCAATCAATCTTTATAGTACCAGGCAAAGCACTATTGAGCAAGTTCATTTGCAAGGTGGACCTGGACAAATGCACATAAAAGTAAACAATATACAAATGAAAAGATGGGTTTACAATCAAGAATACAATGTGGAAGAGGACATAAAACATAGTACAGTATTAGGTAAGGTCTATACAGGCAAATGTGCAAGAGGCTAAGAAAAATATTGTCAATATACATTATTATACAGTATGTACATGAACAGTTCAGGAAAAAGGGGTAGGAGGGTGATAGGGAGAAGAAGGAGAAGGAGTGATACAGAGGGAATCACAAGGCCTGGGACAGATGTTCTACACTTATTTCACTGGCCTCCAGGGGCAGGTTAGAGGATTCTATAAAGGAATAAGAGAATAGCTGTTTGAAGGAGAAGGTTGTCGGGACAGCCAGCTTCAGAGTTTTTGTAATTTGTTCCATAGGTGAGGGAGTACATAGCTTATAGATGCTTTACCAAAATGTGAATTAACTTTAGGAATGCATAAGGAAATGAATGAGAGGCTGTGCAAGGAGTAATTTCTGGCAGTGCATTGCATAGGGGCAAGCAGTCAGAGATATACTGGGGAAGCTTATGTGTGATAGCTCTAAAGTCCAAAAGGTGGCATTTATTTGTGTTCTGAATTTGAGGATGTCTAGCCTACTGCAGTGTACAGAGAGCAGTGGTGGATGAGGTATAGTAGACCAGACATAAATCTCAAAGCTCGGTGATAGAGCAAGTCAAGTTTAGAGAGTGTGGAGGCAGAGCCTTGGCCATAGAGAAAGTCGGCATAGTCCAATAATGATAGAAAGGTGCTTTGGACAAGTCTTTTTGGCATCATGGGATAGGAGATGCTCGACCCAGAAGAACAGGCCCAGTCTCTGCCTTAGCTTCTTTGACAGTTCCTCAATATGGTCAGAGAATGTAAGCTTGTGGTCTATCCAAAGCCCCAGATATTTAAATTTTGTCACATATTCAATAGGTTCTCCCAGAAGTGATAGAAACTGTGGAGTTAAGCTATGTGGGAAGGTTTTTGACCACGGCTGAAGGTGAGACAAGTATAGCCTTATCTAGCACCTGCTGCACCTTCCTTACACACCACTTCCCACCTGTCACATAATCCTATCCTCAGATGCTGTCTGCATTAGCATCCCAGCATCTTCCCACCAATGTGCTGCCTTCTTTTCATGTGCCCCTCCATATTTCAGGGCTTCTATGCAAACCATTATCATGTTTTTGATGGATAGCATCACAAAGGGTTTTATTGTATATGCTAACCATACACATCTTGCTCCTGTGGTTATTATATATCATGCTACTGTTGTTTTATGCATATATTACTTCGTTGCCATTGGAATGTATATATTCTGTTCATATTGTTATTGTAAACATTGTGTTCCTATTGTCTTATATATATCTTATTTGTGTCTGTACATTTGTCCCTGCCAAACTGCAGGTCCACCTTGTAAATGAGCCTGCTCAATGGTGATCACCTGGATAAATAAAGATTTTGATTGATTGATTGCTTGATTGATTGATTTTGTGTTGAATTTAGAAGAGTTTTTGGCTCAATAAGTTTAAATGCAGCTGATTAAAGTCCACCTGTAGGTCCATACAGGTATGCTCCAGGGTTGGCTAGCAATGTATATGACCGTGTCATTGGCGAAGAGATGAATGTCGCTGCTTTGATTCCAGAGTAAGTGTTGTTAATATAAAGAGTAAAGAGCAGTGGTCCTAAAATGGATACTTGTGGCACACATCTTTGGAGCAATTTTAGGAATAGAGATCCCTTTGGGCTTTAACCTGTTGGAATCTCCCAGAGAGGTAACCATTGAACCATTTCAAGGCAGAATAATCTAGGCCAATGCTTTGAAGAGTGTCCAACAGTAGGCCATGGTCCACTGTATTAAATGCCTTGCTAAGATCAAGAAACAAGGCAAATACATATTTCTTGTCATCCAAAGAATTGTGCCAATTGTTGGTTACCTTTGCAAGTGCAGAAATTGTAATGTGACAATCTCTAAATCCTGACTGGGCAGGGTTAGCAGATTGGTGGTGTCCAAGTACTTCCTAAGCTGCACATTAACCACTTTCTCTAGCAGTTTAGAGAGGATGGGAAGTAGAGATATCGGTCTGTAACTGTTTAGATTATTTGGGTCACCAGATTTGAGCAGTGAAATAACATGGGCAGTTTTCCAAATGGGAGGGGTCTCCATGAGCAAGAGATAGGTTAAAGAGGTGGGTGATAGTGCTGATATATATGTGGAGGCGAGCTTCAGAAAATAGGGTCAATAAGGTCAGCAGCTGCACTTTCTTGGTATCCAGGGCTAGCAGTAGATTTTCCACTTGTTTCAATGACACAGGGCTAAAGGAGAAGGCCATGTCAGGGATAAAGGTAATGCTAGTGGGTCTAACAATACCCTGATTGCAAAGTTGTGTACAGAGATTATACGTGGGTGAGAGTCAAGGCAAGCCCAGCAGTGGCAAAGTGGTTGCTAAGCAGATCTAGGATTGTCTGTTTGTCAATGAATGTGCAGCCACCAGAGGGATTTTGGCTGGGAAAGAATTTGCTAATTAATGGCCTTCTATATTCTTAATGGTCTTCCAAAACTTAGAAACACACTTAGATGATGAGTCCAGCTCGTTCTGAAAATACTTAGCTTTTCAGATCTGACATGTTTAGTTTAAGTGTTCCTAGCCATTCTGAAAGCCAACCAGTCAGCAGGGAGCTTGGTTTCATGTCATTTTCCAAAGAATGTCCTAATAAGTAAAGTGGCCTTCAGGTTAGCCGTAGATAACGGGCATGATTTTTTCTTTGAGCAAACTTTAACCAACGGAGCATGTCTATCTATAGCGAAAGTACAATCCTTTGAAAGGATTCATAAACTTTACACATTGACTTGGCTAGATAGAAATTTTGCCAACTAGAGTTTTGTAGTTCAGAAAGGAATGCTTGAGTAGCAAAGTTATGTCTGCTTCTCTTGTATATATATCTTGAAGAGGAGACTGGTTTAGGAACAGACCTCACATGGCGATGGAACAATGGTCACTAAGGTCAGTGAAAAAACATCTGAATGGGTGAAAAGGTGAGGCTTATTAACTAGAATAAGATCAATTATGGTACTGTTGTAGGGTTTTTCTTATCAGGGCATGTGACTTCAAGAATTAGTTGTATAAGGCGAAAAGTGTTACATAGTTCTTTAAGGGGTTCAGAGCTTGCTGAGAGCCAGTCGAGGTTTAGGTCTCCCAAAATGATGACTTCTGAGGATGACGTTCAATTCTTGCATATGTGGTCTAGCGCTTTAGGCCTGCTGAGGGTGGGTGGTAACATTCAATAACGCAAAGAGATTGGGAGGAGGAGAGCTGAACCTTCATGGTCAAACTATCAAACTCCTTAGACAAAGAGGTTGAATTGTTGGTGGTCACCAAAATGTATCTAGTATATATACAGCTACTCCACCCCCTCTGGTAGGTCAGTCAGTTCAGAAGATGTTATAAGATGGAATGTTTATGGCAGAATCCAGAGTAGAAGGGCTGAGCCAGGTTTCGGTTACTACCAGTATGTCAGCACAGTATGGAGGTCCAGGACTGCATGGAATCAGACTTCTTCAGAAGACTACAAACAATAATATGAAAGAATTTTATACCCTTAAGGTGAGCTAAATCCAAGGAAGCTGTTATTGAAGTGAATGGTCCAGGGTTCAGTTTGACATTGCCTGAACAGAGTAATAATATCAGCAACATTTTACTCAGGGTATTTAGTAACAGTTTAAAGATATGGGTACATTCTCTTTTATGATGGGGAGAGAGACTAGATGAAGAGTAAGCACCTTGGTATCTAAATGGTCCTAACACTGCATACAGCAGTACCCCAAGCCTCACAAAACTGAGTGGAAGAGGACAGATGGAGTACAATTGGGTGGTTAAAAGTATGATAAAAGGAAGTCAGAGGTAGTGGTGGGCAAAGTGGGCTCAATCCACTCCAAGTGATTCATGGAGCAAGGCGGTTCGCGGAGTGCTCCGCAATGTGAAGTGGAGTACTTTGTGTTATGATGAGGAACATGAAGTGTATTGGAAACAATGACTTTACGTTACTCCACTTCCCCAGACCACTACTCTGCCAAATTTAAGGTGAAGTGCATTGTGGGCAGTGCACTTTGCCTCACTTGCCTTGTTTTGAGCTCAAGGTGAATTTTGCAGTGATTTATGGGATTTCAGGTTACATGGGCTCTATATTGATCTGCACAGCCTTAGTTTGGGGTAGTATGTGTAGGAAGGAATAGAGACAGTGTGCTTTGATAGCTGTCTGTGATAGAAATCTTGTAAAAGCTGTTGGATTTTTGGGGACTCAACTTTAGTTCATCGATTGTAGGAAACCCTCCTGTGCCTATACTATCAGCGTTTTGTTTTTGTGTGGATTTTGAATGTTAATTTACAACATTGAGTGTGTGTGGTGAAAGTCACTGAAAGTGTGCTTTGTTGGAGGGCGTATCTGTGGTGTAGGTAGATTTAAGTTGGAGAAATAGTGATTTCTTTGTTTTTGTTATATTTTTGTTATATAACTGACTGTTAATGTACACAATAATATTGTCAGTAATAGTTAATTTCTCTTGCTGTTTGTGTGTGGATGTGGTGCAGCAGTTCATAATTTCAGGTTGTTTACATTACAAATTTACAATAATGCTACGCATACTACTGAACTTTTGCATTTGCTACGCATTACTCATTCAACATTGTACACAAACTGTTATGTTTGTGAGTGTGTGTGCAGTGTTACATGCTTCAAATAACACACCTTTATTGTGCCACAGACTAGTGTAATGCAAGTGCAGCAGTGTGAACCTGCTATCCAGTGCAGCTGCCTGATTTTGTACTGTGATCGTGGTATCTGTTCTTTGTTTTGCTGCTTGTAGTGCCATAAAATCTTCACTGTCTGCATTCAGTGTCTCCCCCACCCCACATTCAAAAGAAATTTTTACCAGATTGGATTGTTTTTGTGACCTCATCAGCACCACTGGTTACTGAAGTTGTTTTCATTGCATGAAATTCTCAGACTAGTCTCTTATCTATTGCTGAAGCTACAGTTGTTTTTGGCTTCCATCCAGCGTCCACCAATCAGACAGAAGGTGAAAGTATCAAAATCTGAATTTGGTTATAATATTGTGATTGATCCCCAAAATACCTGCAAAGAGATGTGCAAGCAAAGCTTTTCATCCATGGCAATGTTGGCAGTAAGATAGTCTGTGGGCATGGAAGAGATGCGCAGGCACGAGAAGTGCATTGCTGATGTGAGGAAAGTATTTCTCCTGCAATGTTTTTACAGCCCAATCAGTAGCTTCACTCATAGTAGGAGGAGATGATGTTTTCCCAGCTGGTGGTGTTAGTGTTACTGGTGTTAGTGGTGGTAGTATTAGCATTGTTACGTCAAGTTCTAATTCCAACCAGTGTACCATATCCAAAAATATTGAGTGTGAAGCAGTGCAAGTGAGTGGAAGCAAAGATGATGTCTTACTTCCCAGTAACATCCCAGTAAGTGAACCTGGGAATTCTGATAATCATATCAACGATAGCATACAATGTGATATTCAGTCCACCGTGGCAGTTAACATCATGCATTTTCCATGCAGTGATTCACAGTGTGGTGAAAATATCAGGTGATGGTGGTGTAGATGCTGATGATGAATGTGATGTTGACAATGATGTTTCTGTTGTTGCAACATGCAGTCCACATGCTAGCATCCAAGCAGAAGATGTGGATGTGTGTGACATTGGTGAATATGATGATGATGTAATTGACCCCAGTTGGGAACCGGAGAAAAAGAAATTCAAAGTGACTGTGTCATGAGTCTGTTTGCAGGAATCCTCCCCTGTAAAACGTGTGATCTACGGTTTTGTTGATGATGATGGCCCAGTCATCAATATAATAGGTAGTCGTGGTGGTCAGTTGCAGTCCAGGGGTGCAGTGCCCGAAACAATCACGTGCCCCCACTTCAGTGCTTATAATAACAGATGTAAATAAGCCACATCATGGACATGTTAAAAGCAGAGCATCACAATCCCTTGTTTGGGATTTTTGTTCAAGATGCAAATGATGAGTAAGTTGCAATCTGCCAGGTATGCCATGTGCTTGTGAGTCGAGGTAAAGGGGACCCATCTGGGCACGGAGAACAACATACGTATCTTGAGAACAGACACTTGGCACTGTGGACCCAGCACAAGCTAGCAGCTAATACCACAGTGGGGCATTCACCTCATCGTCGGCAACCATAGCCAACATGTTATCCTTCCATGACTGTTAAGTCCAATAGGAAATTAAACATGTGCAGTAGTGAGGTAATAAGAGCAGAGGATTACTACAGGTATGATGAGGTGGAGGACCATAATGACTTTGAAATGTTGACCAGTGCTGGTGAGAGTAGCAGTTTTGTGGTGGTGGTGGTGGTGGTGGTGGTGGTGAATGCAGTATGTCTAGTGCAAGTGGTACATCAACTCCGGTTGGCAAATCTGGCAAAATAACAGCATTTCTGGGTTTGTCATCATCACCTGTGCAACCGTCTTCATCAAATGTCCACACACCACTCCCTGGCAATGCCGTTCATTGCAGAAGCACAACCATTTGTGATCAACACACCCAGTAAAATGTTTAAGTCAGCCCACGTTACAGAGTGTTTTGCGCATAAGCTGAAATGCACCCTGAATCATACAGTGTCATGTGAACTTAATGCTGCTGTAGCAGAAATGCTGGCAATTGATCTTTTGCTCTTCTCTTTGTGGAGAACTCTGGGTTCTGGTGGTTTGCTGCATGTGTGTCAAAATGGAAAG
This sequence comes from Neoceratodus forsteri, assembly GCA_016271365.2. NCBI lineage: Eukaryota > Metazoa > Chordata > Ceratodontiformes > Ceratodontidae > Neoceratodus > Neoceratodus forsteri. The sequence goes on along the minus strand of CM028134.1, from coordinate 576,416,316 downwards.
TCCCATCCAGGACATACTTTTCTACCCATGCTGTCCCAAGTTGTTCGGCACTGTGTCCGACTCAGTAAGACATGCCCTTCAGCAATCCTCCTCACCATTCATCCATTTAAGTATGGATATGTGGACAAGTGGCAAAACAGTGGGAAGTTCATATCTGTGCATAACTGCACACTGGGTGCAAGTGCCAGGGTTGTTTGTGATGTTGGTAGTGTGAATAATCAGTACAAGGTGGATTGTCACAGTAGCAATCTTCCAGGAATTCGACAGCATGCAAGAATTGCTATGCATAATGTGGCCTGTTCACACACTAGTGAGAACATGTTGGACATGGTACTGACTGAAATTGACAGATGGCTAATCCCTCTGTCCCTGAGAGCTGGGTTCATAGCAAGTGACAATGGGTCAAATGTGGTGAAATGCATCACGAATGATGTTTTTTAGTGTTCCATGCATGGCCCACTGTTTAGATCTTGTGGTTCAGGAGTTTCTGTAGCACCCTGATATAAAGGAAATGCTGACCACTACACGACGTATCTGCTCTCACTTTTCAAGATCTGGACAGGCCCATGACCAACTGCGACAGTTGCAGATACAAAACAGCCTGCCTCAGCACGCTTGAAGCTAGAAGTTGTCACCAGTGGAACTCCACTTTATATATGGCAGAGAGGTTGTATGAACAATACAAAGCCATCTCAGAATATCTTGTGATGCACACTAGCAGTGACAGTTCCGGGCCTCCATGTCTATGAAGACTGAACAGTGGCACCTCATGGACTCTGTAATAACAATTTTGCAGCCTTTTGAACATGCCACACAGGCAGTGAGTGGTGAGTCTGCCTCCATTAGCCAATCAATTCCACTGCTGCAGGTGCTGAGGCAGACACTGGTGAATGTACAGCATAGCCTTGATGTTGCCAGAGACAGTTGTAGCAGTACATTGCTGCAACACATGCTGACAGTATTCAACCAGAATAGTCACATTGTAAGCATTCAGCGTGGTGACAACTTGCCATAGCAACAATGCTGGACCCATGATACAAACTTGGAATTGCATCAGTACTGGAGGAGGGCCTGAACAGGTAAAAATATCAGTGGTCAACTGGTGCACTTGGTTCATGGGGCACAGAAGTCATGTGCCAAGGTCTGCAAACCTCAGCAGCATAATCCAGCTAAAGGTGTACCTGGAGGACCATCAAGCATATCCTGTAAGGGGAAGAGGACTGCAGTTCTAGGTGGTCTGTCATCCAAGTGGCTGGCATCAACCTGCTTTGGGAGGCTTTGTCCCAAGTGGGTATTTGTGAAATAAATGTTCAGAAGAACAGGATGATGCATCAACAACTGGACTTAGTGCGGCACAGAGAATGGTTGAGTCATACTTGTCTGAAAAAAGGCATCTGACAATAACTGAAGATCCTCTTTTGTACTGGAGTGGAAAGGTCAGTGAATGGCCAGAGCTGACTGCAGTGGCACTGAAGTACCTCACATGCCCACCCTCCAGTGTAAGTGTTGAGAGGGTATTCAGCTCAGCAGGTGCAATAGTCAGGATAGTCGGACAAACCTGTCTCCTGCAAATGTTAGTTTGCTAACATTCATTAAAATGAATGAGAGGCACATACCAGCACAGACTGCAACCTCAGTATTTGTACCCTGACCTAGTCATGGTGGTCCTGCTGATGTGGAAATGGACCATCCTGGTGGCACTGGAGGTAGCGCCTGAAACAGCACACCACTGATGTAGATGACACAATGGAGAAAGAATTTCCCAATGGTCAGACTTCAGACATCGATGACTGTGAGGGCAGCTTTCTTTATGAGGATGATGATGTGGTTAATTTTGGCAGGTTTAACTGAAGTTTTGAAAAGGTGGTGTGCCCCCAGACCACCACCACCACCACCACCACCGGGACTGCTGTTAGCCACTGCCACCACTGAGCGGAGTGTGTCTGCCCCCAGACCACCACCACTGGGACTGATGTTAGCCACTGCCACCACTGAGCCTGAGTCTGTCCACCTCCTGGACCACAACCACCGGAACTGATGTTAGCCACTGCCACCACTAAGCCTGAGTCTGTCCACCCCGACCACCACCACTGGGACTGATGTTAGCCACTGCCACCACTGAGCCTGAGTCTGTCCACCCGGACCACCACCACTGGGACTGATGTTAGCCACTGCCACCACTGAGCCTGAGCCTGAGTCTGTCCAGACCACCACATCCATTAGCCACAGACACAAAGCTTCTTAATATTTAAACCGTAAAGTGAGTATGTTACTCATGTTTGTTAAGCTGCTTCACTTCCTTTAGTTGTATGTTTTGTTTCTGTAGCTTTTCAGAGCCACAATGGAAAAACACATCAGGTACACTTATTTTGTTTCTTTTACAGGTTAACAAAAAAGTCTCCATTGCTAAAGTCAATGGGAATGGTACTGCAGCTGTACCGTACACAGAGGAACCTATGGAATATCCATGTGAAATCCATTCTGGTAAGTATGAAGATTTTATTTCATCCATTTCATTGTTTTGGAAAGACTGCAGCAAATATTGCACACAGGTTGTGTTAGTTGATAAGATGTAGGTTTGAAATGTAACTTGACTTGAGATTGAGAACCAGGGAGGGACAAATAACAATTAAGTTATAAGAAGTCATTCATTTCTTTTTTTAGGAAACTTCCAGATGCTTTGTTGTTCTGTCAAAGTGGCCTTATCCAAAGTTCTTCAACATCAGGCAACCCTCTCCCCTGGGCTGAGCACACATGCAACACTCAGAAGTCATTTCATTCGATGACCATGACCATCATTAACAACCAGACTCAGAAGGATGCAGATGAAATATGTGAAGTAACAAAATAAGAAACCTTTACAGACAAACCTGCAAATATGATCCCCCACCCCAAAAAATACTTACCTTCATGTGCTTGAGAGTTATTTGTTTCCAATTTCAGCACAAAAATTCTCATTGAGCACTGGAATGTGCACACCAGCAGTTTCTGTGTGACCTGTGATGATGCAGAACAATACCATGAGTACATGTTGATGCCAACCCCCCTCACCTACAAAATACACAACCATATATCTATCTATATATATATATATATATATATATATATATATATATATATATTAGAGCAAAAAATACTCTGTTTAATGCATCAGTTAGGGTTGTTCCACAGTGACAAATGCTAGGAAATTCGATGTTGGGGTTGAAACCCCTTTGCACCCCTCTAGACCACCCCCAGACTGGAATCGGGTGTGCGTTGGATCATCGACGTAACTCTCACCCCATCACATGTGGAAAGAAGCTGAGGAATAGGAGAATGGGGGGTGAGAGTTAGGACCAATGACTCAACACGCTCCCAATTCCGGTTGAGAGTGGGCTGGAGGAGGGTGCAAAGGGGTTTCAACAACATGGAATTTCCTCACTTTTTTCGCTATGGAAAACCCTAACTGATGCATTAAATGGAGTTTTTTGCCTCTATTTCCTTCTTTTTGAGAATGATAATGAGAAATAGTGAGATGTAACGCGGCAGCGGGAGGCGGGAGTCACGGGGCCCTGTGGGCCTCGTGCTCCTACCACGTGATGCTGTCACATAGTAGGCAGTATAGCGCAGTGGTCTGGCTCTGAGCTTCAAATCTGGTGACATCCAGCAGACCAGACCTGGGTTTGAATCCCACAGCTTCCACTTGCATACTGTGTGACCTTGAGCAAGTCACTTAACTTCCTTGTGCTCCCAGGTTGCTCCTGTAAAAAGCTATCAGCTTAGTGTGCTATACCTGGTTAAACAACTAAATAAAAAAAATAGTAACATTGTGCCTGCAAATGCAAATTGTAATGTGCATGGTGATGCAAAGCAAAACAGAAAGAGAAACAGTACTGTAGACAGAAATGTTAAAAACAACGCAAACGCTACCACAAATGAAAAGCATAGAGGTAACGCACATGGTGGCGTAGACATGAACGTAAGTGAAATGGCTATGGAACCAAGCAGAAATGGTAATGGTAACAGTAATGTAAGCGCACAGGCTGGTTTTCCCCAAAAGCTGCATAGAGAAAGACAGTGAATACAAAGAATGTATGCAAAATAATGACTCTCGGAACAGAAAATGAGGACTTGGAATAGTAAATTCCTTATATCTCAGGAACCATCGACATACAAAAAAATTAAAAGTCATATGAATTATCACTTTCCTGGATAGTTTTGTACTTAGCCCTGATCAGGGGCTGAGCATTTTCAACGAAAGTCCGTATCTCACACCATTTCTGAGATCACGGGCCTGAAAGGCGTGGCGAATGCCCGTAATGTTATCCTACAGGAAAAAAACAGAAGTTTGAGTGCCATAACTTTGCCTTCCTGTACTATTTGTTCATCAAACCACTGAAAGGCACATCTGTGGGATGTTGGCTGTCTTCCTGCAAATTTCAGCCCAAAAGATCAAACCGTTATTTTGCAGCAGGCGCCAAACGATTGATGCAATGCGTTGTATGCCGTAATGTTATCCTATGGGAAAAATCATCAAATTTGGAGTACTATAACTTTGCCGCCATGTAATATTTTTTCAACAAAGCACTGAAAGGCACATCTGTGGGATGTCGACTGTGTTTTCTCCAAATTTCAGCCCAAAACTCCAATCCGTTCTTTTGCAGCGGGGTGCCAAAGAATTGCTGTCATTTCCTACAGCCTAGAAAAATACTATAGCTAATTTGCGCGAAAGCTTTCATAAATTCATTCGACAGTGTCGCAAGTGAAAGTATTTTTCCAGAAAATGTGAAAACACATTTCTGGGGCGTTCCTAACATAAAGACATGGCTAGCATCCTCAGGGTCTGACTAGGTGAATACAAAAAGAATTAGGTTGCTAGAGAGTCCCAAATTTAAATGCCAAGCATTTTTCTGATCACCAACTGAAAACAAAATGGTGGATTCTGCGACAGTAAAAGGGCCATTCACGAAAGTAAAAACTGCATTTGCGACACTGTCGAACTTTCTGTTAACTTTTCCCATTGACTTATAATGGGAACTTGTTTTTGAATAACTTTTGAGGCGTTTAATATTTTTCACGAAATCTTCAAAAACACATTGAGGACCACGCACATTCCCTGAAGATTTTGGACCTGTTATGCAAAACCGTGCGACCTGTAGGTGCGACTGTAGAAATTCCAAAAAGCGTAACCACCACGCAGATCACGCTTAATAACCTGCAGCCATATACCTGACTGGTACAAAACTTGGCAGATCCCAAGGTGTATGGGTCTTGATCATGTATTCCAAATTTCAGGCAAATCTGTCAAACAGTTGCAAAGTTATTAAGGTGCAAAGTTTGGGTTTAACATGTAAATGGCTCCTCAACCCCAACTACAGAGGCACTACCGTGCCACTATATATATATATATATATATATATATATATATATATACTTACCAAAGGCTACTATTAGTGTACAGCCAAGGGCACCCTTCAATCCAGTTGAGATGATCATATTGCATTTGCTCGAATCACCTCGCAGAACACATTGGACCAGCAACAGGACACTCACTGTCATCATTTTATACTGGGGACTTTGTATGTGCTGATTGCTGAAACACTCTCATTTCACTGTGTTACCACTTGTCACTTTCTACACACAAGAAGGATGCATTTTGGGCCTGCAGAAAAATCTGGGACTCTGTGCCACCACTTCATGCATGACTGAGTGCACCATTAATTCTGGGGTACTTTGTATGTGCTGAAACACTCTCATTTCACTGTGTTACCACTTGTCAATTTTCTGCACACAAGGAGGATGCATTTTGGGCCTGCAGAAAAAATCTGGGGACTCTGTGCCACTTTGTGTATTCTGTGATTGTTGTGAGCTCATGATGTCAAACTGACATTATAATTAGAAGCAACATGTTAAGAATGTCCTAACAATTTTGAACTGTACTTTTTATGCTACTTTACATTGCCACAGCCACCACCAGTTACCTCCTAGTCATGACTTGAATGATACGCTTCTTTTCACAATTTATGTCTGCTTTACTTAGTTGACTACTTTTTTCATGTATGAAAAAAATGAGCACGCCTTCAATATTTTTCTGACCAGGTTTATATTTATTTGCAGCTGCTTTTCAATAACTATTGTTCTGTGGTGTCATAAAACACTGTCTGCTGCATAACTGTTAATTAACAACAGAAGTGATATATAACAACTAACTGATGTGATGGAGAAAAGCAGAAGAAAGCAATGAACAAAGACCTGGTCAGCACCAATTTAAAAGGAATGCTCCATTCATTATTTCACACATGAACAAAGGTAGTACAGGAGACTCCACGACTGCAAGCTCTCGTATTATTCCAGTCAGTCAGGATGTCAGTAAAGGAAGTTGTAACATAGCATTAAAACATATAGAGTTAGTGTTCTCAGCAGATTGTTGTGCTGCTGCTTTACAGAGATTTGCCACGTTACATAGTTATGGTGATACATAACCTAATATGTGAGGGGCCTTACTCCCACTGGAACATTTCTTGCTCCACAGAGTGCAATATATTTCTGTGAAAACCACCCATAATTTCATTACAGTGTGACACATGATGGAGGAATTACCGTTCAGAAAAGCCACCCACATTCTGCCCCCTTTCTCAGCAATGTTAGGATGTAATGCCAGGGGAGCACAGGTGCATGCTCCACTATAGTGAGCGTCAGCACCTACCCCAATGTTTCCTTATGTTATCAGATTGACTTTGTGGTGAAATGTGGGAATGTTTCCACTAACAAGGCTCTTCTTACTGGAAACGTTCCACATGTTTCACAAACTGACCATTATAACATAAAAAAAATTTGGAAATCTGCTGGACAATCGGATATTTGCTGAAAGGAGCATGCACATGTGCTCTCCCTGGCATCATGTCCTAAAGTTGCTGAAAAGGGAGGCAGAATGTGAGCAGATTTTCCAGGCAGAAATTCCTCCATTCGTGACACACTGTAATGAAATTACGGGCAGTTTTCACAGAAATGTATTGCACTATGTGGTGTAAGAAAGATTCCCCAAGGGAAAATGTGTATGATTAAACAACAAAGACAAAACACACTAAAACGTACAACACAGTAGTTGGGTGGGATGGGGGTAGAAAACAATCCCTTAAATTACTGTGGTCATGGGATGCCATGGTGGTCCAACAGCAGGTGCAGCATTGTAACTATTGCTGCTGCTGTTGTTCTATTGTGTTGACCTGCAGCTGCAAAGCACTGACCCTTTGACTGTTTTCTTCCAGAGCTGCCCACACTGGGTCAATGTCAGCCTGTGTTGCAGGGACTGTGATGGGGTCCACTGAAGCAGGAAATCCAGGTAGTGAGGGTGGTAGTGGAGAGGGTGGTGCTGGTGGCTGTGGTGGTGGTGGTGGTGGTGGTGGAGCAGTTCTGTACTGGCCCTCCTCCTTCTGTGGTGGTGACTGTGAGACACAATTCCTACCCCAGCAGCACCCTTGGCCACTGCCATGGAAGAGCCAGCAGGTGGATGCCTGGCCCTTCCATGGCAGCTTGCACTCTGCCCTGTGTGGTTGAGCATGTGGGTGTGCTGGCCACCTGTCCCCAAATGTGTCCTACTGGGGCCATGGTGCACCAACATACCACACAGACAGCACACCACCACTGTGCTGTCTCCCCTAACAGAGTTAAAAACTCCTGCACTGGGGAGCTGTGGGGGACCAGACACAGTCCTCGCACAAGTCCCACCACCTACATTTTCCAGGGCCAGCTCCTGTGGCTGTGGAGGTGGTGGAGGGGTGCTGCTGGAGCCCCTATAGCTGCTACTGGTGGTGGTGGTGGTAGTGGCGGAGAAGGTGGACACACAGCAGCCACCAGTGGCACTGATGATGCTGTTCCTGTTGCTTCAACATGGGGAAGCAGCACCCAGGAGTCAGGGTGGAGCAGCATGACATGACTGCCCTGCCCCTCATGTGTACACACTCCCTCTGACCACACCCATGGGCCATCGACTCACCTTCTCCTGGGTCCATCCTGACACAACAAGTCTGGTGGCTGTGGTGGTGGTGGAGCAGTTCTGTACACACTGACACACACACACACACACAAACAAACACACTGACACTCACTGACACACACAGTCAGTCATACACACACACACACACAAAACAAAACAAAACTTATAAAAATCAGTAACAAAAACACAAATACAATACAAAACTAAATAAAGTTATAGTTTTAAAAAGCTGTTGGTTTTCTTCAGTACTGAAACATAAGTGGCAATCAAACACTTTCACTCTAGTATCCTCTCAAAGCTTTCTCCCTCTACAATGCAAAGGAGAAAGTGAAACTGCTTTCTGACTCACTTCCTTCCTGCCTGGCTAAAGCATGTGACTTACAGTACTGTAAGCAATGTGATGTGTGGGGGCTGCCTATTCTCTTCTCAATTTGCCTTACTTCCTGTTAAGGCATAATGGCAACATAAAGTAGTAATGTATGTACAAGTGAGCACTTATAGTCCACTTACGTTATTATTCTGCTAATGTGAAGTGGTCACTTCACATCCATTCGCCACGGATTAACATTTTGCTGCATCTCTAGTCAGAGGTTCCAGGATTCCAAGGTGATTGAAGGAAGGTTCAATAAAAGATGAAACCAGGTAGTGGGTGGCACTGAATGTCCTCCCCAAGAAGATATAATGTACTCCACCTGTAAATGGTCAGTATGTGGCTCTAGGGGAGTGAGGATGGAGGTAGATACAATGTAAAGTAATAATAGAGAGGTCTGCATTGTGTGGACTTAGATAAAGTAGGGAGTATAAGGCCACCTGACAGACAGCAAAGTTTATGTATTGCTGTGTGTAACACAGGAAAATAGTATTGATAATATGAGTGCTGTACAATGGTCATGAGAGAAGCTGGAATAATAAGCTGTTCCATGGGAGCTGATGAGCTAAGCTATATTACGTAGCCTGAATGCAACTATGCTAGAATGCAATTTAGTTACACTAGATCAGGAACATGCTTGCGCAGAAACAGTGTTACTGTCACTTTGAGCTTGAGGAGCTGGCTGGCAGAAGCCTGTAGGATTGAACTAGTAAGCTGGGGTGGGGTTTAGGTGTATTTAAGCAGGGCTGGGACTGGGTGGATGGGCTGAAAAATCAAGGTCATGGTCCCTGAGCAAAATCACCTTTCAGTCAGGAGTTGAAAATTTTCTCTGCCCTTGTTCATGAGGTAGTGTAATAAGAAGGCTATGTTAAAAATGTGGTGTTCAAATATTAAAAAACAATGAAGTTACAAACTTATGTTGAATTTGTGAATGCGGCTTGTAACTTCGTAATTCAATATATTTACCCCACAATGTAGCTATATCTTAACAGCACATCATGAATGTGTCAGCTGTCATGTTTCAAATCCTTGCCAAAATGTTTTTACATCCCAAAAGGTGATTTGTGGCCCTGCACAAAATCACCTTCGAGCAGGAGATAAAACTTTTCTCTGCCCTTCTTCAAGAGGTGGGGTAATAAGAAGGTTATGTTGCTAAACTGGTGCAAAAATAATAAAAATCAATAAAGTTCTGATCCTACATTGAATGTTGCAAACACAGATTCATAACTTTGGTCATTTTCAATATTTTTATCCCAAATGTGCCAATACAGCCACCTCTTTTACTGAATCTCATAGATGTGACAGCTGTCATTTTCAACTCTGGCCCAAAATTTTTTTATGTCCTGAAAGTTGGTTTCACAGTCCCTGCACAAAATCACCTTTAGACCAGCAGTTGAACATTTTCTCTGCCCTCTTCATGAGGCAGGGTGTTAACAAGGATATGTTTTGGTGTAAAATATGAAAACACATTTTCATACTTTTACCTCAAATTCCTCTCCTGCAGCCCTGTCAGCTCTGGCCAGAGTTTGTTAAATAAGGGGTAACTATCGCTTCTTTCCAGTCATTGGGCACTAGTAGTAGTAAAACTTTATTTTTATACAGGAAAACAAATATTTAGGCTGGTTAGCCTAGTTTACAAGAGTTGTCTTGTGCCTTACAAGTTGCCTAAACATTAAAACAAATACTCCCGTAAAAAGACATGGATAATAAAACACTGACAGTTTCAGAAATTACATGTACTGCATTTTAATTAGAGTAGAATGAATATTATCAGCTCCTGGGCTTTGTAGGGTCAAGTCAATGTTCCTTAACTTTATCTGGTAAAAATAGAGCCATCGACAAGGTTGGGTTTTCATTTACATTTAGACTGTTTTCTGATCTTTGAAATTCACAATCCAAATCAGGGCGGTTTAGAGAGACTGCAAATAATTTATTAAAATCCTCTGCAAGTTCCTCTGGTTTGTCTACCAGAATGCCATTTACATCTAATGAGCCAAAGGTTGTTTTCTTCCTTTGAAGGAGTTTATATACCTGAAGAAAGCCCTTGGGTTTGCTTTGTTTCTGGCCAAATGGAATTCACACCTGTACTTGTTTCTTTTAATATCAGACCTACAGTATTTAAGATTTTCATTGTATGTGTGAAATGGGATTCACTTGGATCAGACTTGTATTTTCTGTAATATTGTTTTGTTTTTAATCTTTCACTTAATGCCTGCTGTTAGCCATTTAGGTTTAATCTTATTGTTTTTGGTTCAGTCTTTTGGGTTAACCATTTATCTCTGAGTGCAATTAATTTGTCTTTAAAAAGTCCATATTTTGTCTGCAATTTTATAGCTAAAGTCTTTTTCCAACCTCAGTTTTCTAGATCGTTGACCATTGCTGTAAACTTGGCATTCCCATAATCAAAGTAAGCTATATTGCCAGATGTAACATGATGTCTATGAATGTTAACCTGAAGCATGCACTTATCATTATTTCCTTTTGGCTGAAAGATCTTGCAACATGTCACCTGATTCTTAATGCTTGTAAATACTACGTCCAAAAGATTTCTTACCCTAGTTGGTTCTGACCTGATTTTCTCAGTTTGCCTTTTTTACAATTTCTAGTAGTTAATTTCCCAGATGACCACTTGCTGTCTTTGTTTTCCAGTAAATCGATATTAAATTAAAATTTCCAAGGACAATAATGTTATTGTTTGTCATACACCTGTTATGTATTGTTTGAAAAAGCTAATATTATATTTATGATCAGAATTGGGTGGCCTATAAAATGTTCTGATAATTATGGATTTGGGCTTGGTCTCAATTTGACCCAAATGATTTCAATATTTAAGACCTCTTCGCCTTCAGCTGAAGAAAGGATCCTGCAGTATAGCCTAGAGGGTAGAGTAATGAGCTGTGAACAAGCTTGGTACATCCAGCAGTCCAGACCTGGGTTTAATTCTCAAAACCTCCACTTGCATACTGTGTGACTCTGAGCAAGTTAATTAACCACCCAGTGCTCCCAGGTCGCCCCTGAAAACAGGCATTTGTACCTAGTGGGCCTTACCCGTTACCGAAGACTAAAATAAAAATAAAATAAAAAACAAGTTACTAACATAAATTGCAACACCACCACCTCTCTTATCTTTCCTATTTAGTTTATATAATATAAAGCCATCTAGTTGTTTTTCCCAGTCATTTGTACCCTGCCACCATGTTTCTGTGATTGGTGTTATATCATAATGATGTTACACCTGTTCTGCTACTAGATAATCCATTTGACTTATGTTGCTGTCAGTCTCTATACAGCTTGGTCATAAGTTAATGTTAAAACACACACACACACACACACACACACACACACACACACACACACACACAAACACACAGATATAGATTTAGCTATAGATATAGATTTATATATATTCTACTGATGCAGTGGTGCCAGTAGAATTAGGGTTGGCTGTTTGGTCTTTGCTACCCATCTCCTTGTGGAGTCACTTGAATATTATAAAATGACCCCTTAGAGATGTATAATTTCACCCTATCCTAGTCATGGTTTACTCAGGTTCACAGAATTCTTACTTCCTTTTGTGGGAAGGCAAGATGGTCCATGGGCCTACTCCAAATTAACATGTACTAAACAAGACAGAGGCCTTCAAGCTCCCAATTTCTTTTTATATTATTTGGCTGTGTATCTTACTCAATTTTCTCACTGGTTGAGGCCTTCATGGGAGACCTTTTGGAAACATATGTTCTGTACTGGTTGGACATAGAACATCCCTTGTGCTTTCATAATGGCCTAGATATTCAGTGACTCCCTTACCTCTTCAGTTTCTATGGGGCACTCCTTTGGAAGCTCCTGTGTGTCCACTCCCAACTATGTGCTGTAGTAAAAATTTTGCCGTACAAAGAATCATCTCAACCCTTGTTTGGGAATCCTAATCTTTGAATAGCAGGACAGATACTCCCTAGAAGCTTTTATCCTGGTATGGGAGTGAACCTTACTCATAATCAAAAGTTATTATCCTTTCAGGAGGCCCACACCGTATATCATCAGCCCCTGCTTCCTGTTTTCACTACTTTCAATTGTCTCATATGCTTCTACAATTTTTGGTAATGGCCCATGATCTAGCCCTCTAGGTGATTTTGTTTTCCTCTCCTTCATAACACCTCTACCTCTCACTATATCTCATATTATTATTAGTCCGTGCAGGAGTATCTGGCTACCAATGAGGGTCTCAGGTTCTGTTTTTGGATTAGGCTCTTCCAGTCACCAATTCCACAAAAAATTGCTTGTCATCTGGAAACACCTATACAAATACTGTATATAAAGTGGATAGATATCGATTCATGCAATTCAGATCATCCACAGTCTTTATTATACCCCAGTCAAATTGCACAAAATGAGTAGAATACTCACAGATTTTTGTTCCAGATGTGGTAAAGAACCTGGTACTTTGCTTCATACTTTGTGGTCCTGTGAGAAAGTTGTCCCTTTGAAATTCAATTTGAACATGCCTGGACCATATGTTGGGGTTAGCTGATGCATTCTTCCCTGAGATTTGTATCCTGGGTGAATATAGTGATACCCTGATTGGCAACCAGAGGCCACATATGGCCTTAATTTCAACATATGTGCAAAAGGTAATTCTGTGGCAGTGGCTTGACCAGTGCTCACGTCCATTTTGAATGATATAGGGATATATTGTTTGCTTTGCAATCTGAGCACCTTATAGCTAGTATGTTTGGTAAACTACACAGATATCAATGTGTCCAGGAACCACTATATGTTTTATTAACAGTATTAGTGTAAGTTGCAGTGTTCCAGTAATACCTTCTTGGCAAGCTGGGTCTGCAAAGCTGGATTTTCTAAACCATGTTCTTTTAACATGTTATTAAGCAATAAGGCATGACCAGGGGTTGAATTAACGGTCTGTTAATCACCCCTGAGTGTAATGTGCATGAGGCACGGCAGTGCGCATGTTACCCAGGGGTGTGACAATGACTGTAACTCTCTAGGATGCTTATTGCTAATATAAATTATTCCAAAAGAAAAGTGATAATAGTATGCTTTTGAATGTTTTCTTCATTTAGAGGAAGATTTTTAATAAAATAGTTCTTCCACCAACAGTTTAAGAATGCTGGTTCAAAATAAGAATGCAGCATTCCAGTCATTCAACAGTGCTAGAGGATGGAATGCTGACAGGAAGAATCCATGTTCCATGGTGATCAGGCTGTACATGACAGTATAACATGGATTAATGTAAGGCTGTTGGAATCCTAACAGCCAATCAGATTGCAGCATTTCTGAGACCCTTTTCATAATTTTTGTTAATCTCCAGTGGTGTGGGGAGGTGACATGGAAGGGGTTTGAGGGATGTATTTGTTGGGTTGTGTTTTCAATGTAAATTAAATACCCCCTCGACCTGGTTACTATATTTCTTTCTACATTGTATCTCCAGGATTTGTTATGACTTTTGTTTGTTTACCTCTTTCCAGGTTTTTAATAAAGTGTATTCAATTTAAAAAATGAAATAGGTTTGGCTGGGTGGTTTAATGTTAAACCTCAAATTGTGTACTTCAATAACTCTGCAACAATTCAATGAGTTTCATGAAATTTGACATGACTTTCAGCTAGGATGATTACATTAGTTGCCAAATTTCATGTGAATCCTTTAGCGGTTTTGAGATACAGAATGGTGAAAAACACAAAGTTTTACTGCTTTTTTTAATGTTTTTCCAGTTTCTTTTGACAGCCATTAGCTTTCGACTGTGGTCTGAAATTTTCAGGGTTGAAAGCATTTGCCTCACAGATGTGCCTTTTCAAGGTTTGGTGGAAAAATAGTAATCCATTTAAAAGTTATTAAATTTAAAATTTCACCAACAAAATAGATGTGCCTTATGAAATAAACATTTTTTGTGGGAGAAGCTTGTTTCCCCACAATGGAGCTTGTTTTCCCAGGCAGGGTTATGTAATGTCACAGAAGCCTGGTTGTCTAGTGGCATCACCTATGCCCATTATTTGCCCTTCTTCCTAGTGTCTAGTGGCACCCCCTTATGTTGCCCAGTGTGTGGTGGGAATCGCTCACCCTCCCATTACCATGCTTTTTAGCCCACCTCCACCACTGCTGGACACTGGTGAGCCCACTCCCAGTGTCTCAAAAAATGTTTTTAATTGGTTTGCTGACAGCAGGATGCCCAATCTCCCTGTCAGCACTGAACATCCCTCACCCGCCTGTGTGGGACACTGTGGAGCCACACCCAATGTCCAGAAAAATGTTAAATTTTTTGCCGACAATGGGGCGCTAATCTCCCTGTTGACATTGAACATTGCCCACCCCACCAGTGTGAGAAACTGCAGAGCCCACTCCCAGTGTCCCCAGTGATGTCCCCCTTCCCTTGCAGTATGGGGCACTGAGGAACCCATATTCAGTGTCCCCATATGTGTACCCCTAATAGTCTGGGACACTGGGGAGCCCGCTCCCAGTTTCCTGAAATGTGTTTATTATTTATTACACCTGTAAAAGAGAAAATAGTCCTCCAATGTCTTTATTTCTTCTAAAAAGAAAATAGTCTTTCATCCCCTTCCCTCCCTCCTCCCCTCCCCATCCCAACCCCCATTGAGCAACTCACCATCCCACATCCCCTTGCCTATATTTATCTCCAGAGGTCATCCACTGTCATATTTCATGAACCAGGACACATCTGAACTCTTCAAAGCTGAACCACAAACTGAAGAATCAAGATAAAGCCCTATAATGGCTATCATTGGGGTTTTGAGTGTATGTTGAGATCGTGGCCATTTTGGTATTTTGCACCAAATTTTCAACATGGGCTTTTGGGACCCCACCTCATGATCACTGGCACTGTCACTTCATTACCTGGGCTTGAAAAGTAATTTTGTGGTTGCTGCCTGAAATCACCATTTGGGAGTGATTAACAAACAACAGTGACACTTTTCCATGCAGGCACATAACCTTGGTAATTTTTAATATTTTGACTCCAAATTTTCAACATAGTCATTTTTTCACACCACCTCATTAACAGTAAAGCTGTTGTTTTCATATCTTGCCTGAAACATGTATTCACACCTCTGGCACATAATAATAACAATAATAATATTCATAATAAAGAATAATAATCATAATAATAAATAATAATAATTTAATTGTTAAGCACCTTTCAAGTATCAAGGTGCTTTACAGTATTAAAACATGGTTCTTAAAACAACAATAACAGATCATGACAAGTCATAAAAAGCCTGACTCCACAAAAAAGTTTTGGTGGCTGTTTAAAGCTCCCCACAGTTGCGCATTCCCTAAGCTGATGGGGCAGAGAATTTTCAGAGGGTTGGGGCCAAACATAAAAGCAAGGGCCCTGGAAGATTTCAAAGTAACCCTCAGAATCTCCAGCAACCCTCATCAGCGAGCGAAGCTGTCACACAGGGTGTGAGAATCAGAAGCTCATTCGCTAGTCAGGACCAAGTCCGTAGAGCTTTGCAGGTTAATAAACCTACCTTAAATGTGATCTACCATCAGACTGGGCAGCCAGTGCAGATCACGCAGCACTGGTGTAATATGCAATCTCCTAGACACCCCCTATCAGTAATCGGCAGCAGCTGCCTGCACTAGCTGCAAGTGATGGATATCAACCCCAGGAAACCCTGAGTAAAGGAGTTGCAGTAGTCAAGGTGTGAGGTCACAAAGCATGGACCAACACAGGCAAATCACTGGATGGAACAAGGTGTTTGATCCTGACAATGTTCCTGAGATGATAAAAGGCTGACATTATGACCACTGACACCTGATAATGAAGGGTCAGCCTATCATCAAGCACCACTCCCAGATCGTGCACCCATTCAGCGGTCAGGATCTGGCGCTAGAAATAAACTGGAGGACTGATCAGTCCTCAACCTATCTATCCCTGCCCACAATCATAACCTCGGTCTTACTACGTTCAACTTTAACCAGCTTGAATTCATCCAGTCTTGGATTTCAGTGAGGCAGCTATTGAATACTGAGAGAGCACTAACCTGGTCAGAAGCAAAAGACAGGGTAGACCTGGGTATCAACATAGCAATGAAACCTTAGCCCATACCATCTTACAATGTCTCCGAGGGGTAGCATATACACTGCAAACAACATGGGGATAACACCGAGCCCTGAGGGACTCCACAAGACAGACGGAAAGAATCAGAAGAAAAATCCCTGAGACAACTCTCTGTGTTCTGCCAGTTAAGAAAAATGTAAACCATCTGAGCACTGCACTAGTCAGGCCACAGATGGCCCTCAAATAGCTTGAGCAGTACCCCATGGTCTACAGTGTCAAAAGCAGAAGAAGAGATTAAGGAGTAGCAGCATGGAACAGTTTCTCTGATCTCTCACCATCAGGAGATCATTGAGCACCGAACCAGAGCAGTATCAGTACTATGCCTCTATGAAAACCAGACAGGAGAGGTTTTAGGCACTATGGATGGTCAAGTGGTTCTCCAGTTGAGTTGCCACTACTTTCTCAATTACCTTTCCTACAAAGGGAAGGTTTGCGATAAGTCTGCAGTTAGCTAGAGTGTCTGGGTCCACTGAAGCTTTCTTCAGAAAGGATGTCACCACCACCTCCTTCAGGGAGCTTGAAACTCACCCAATTCCAAGGAGCACTGGATAATCTGAGCCAAGACTGGGCTAATGATATCACCACAACCCAAAAATCAGGGATGTTGGGCCCGGATCTAAACTACAACACATAGCGCATCCCCTGGACAATCCATTATAATATCTCTGAGCTCCGTCAGGTCAAAGGAACTCAAGGAAACACAAGATATAGTGACGGGCACTGATCAACTGCATCCCCATAGATCGAGTCAAGGGATCTCCGACCTGATGTCGGCACAGTCCATGTGTGAAATCACCTTTCAGGACTGAAAACAAAATCACAGTGCCACTGTTCATGATTTGGGGTCTCAAAATGTCTATGTTGAACATTTGGTGAAAAGATTCATAAAAATGGCTGAGTTACACACACTTGTTGAAATGTTTCTATGCACATGCGTAACTTTGGTAATTTTTAATATTTTGGCCCAAATTTTCAACCTAGCCATTTTAAACCACCTTATGAACAGCATAGCTGTCATTTTCAAATCATGCCCAAAATATGTTTTCACACCTGTGATGGGGAATGGCATTTTGACATGAATTTGAACATTTTCACATATGGGGTTCATAAGGAGGGGTATAAGAAGACTATGTTCAAAATTTGGGGTCAGAATATAAACAAATGCCTAACTTATGACCATTTGTTGCAATTTTGGTGTGCTTGATCATAACTTTGGAAATTTTAAATATTTAGTGACCAGATTTTCAAAATAACCTTCTTATTACCCGACCTCATGTACTTTATATTACAGCTGTCATTTTCAATCCATGACTAAAATGTATTTTTGCACCTGTGTTGCAAAATGGCATTGCACTTGTGCAGAATTAGGTTTGGCAAGGATTTTACAATTTTTATGCCAGGTACATATACGGGTGTAATAAGATGGCTATGCTGACAATTTGGTCATGCATCTACAGAGGGATTGGTGTACAGGGTCCAAAGGATGCTGTGGTCCCACAGTAAAATAAGGAAAATCCCACAGCCAAATAAGGATACAAGTAAACAATCTCAAAAGTAGGACATTCACCCTGTACACACTGACAGGCATCGAGGGTGTGCCTTGGGGTTGTCAGCCTAATTGCTCACCCCATTCCATAACTACCATAAGCTGAGATGGATACAGTATGAAGAATGGGGTGAGCATTAGGCTGGCAACCCAAGGCACACGTGATGCCTGTCAGTGTGTACAGGGTGGGATGGGTGTTAGGTTGGAAACCAGAATTACCCCATTTCCTGCTTTTGTCACTTTAGTAACAACCCTAAATGATGCACTAACAAAGCTTTTGCAATGTATATATATATATATATATATATATATATATATATATAGTTATTTAAAATTGAAGTTAAAATCGGTGGCTGGTATTACATTACAGTGCCTTCTTGTTTCAGGACAGTTTCTTCCTACAGGTTAAGGGCACTATGATGGCAACTATTGCCTACAATTATGCAAACCTGTATCTTGAATACTAGGATTAAGAAGTGGTCTATAGCCCAAAGGTTAACCCTTACTATCATGGGATAGACCTCTGGAGGTGCTATATAGATAACAAACTGGGGGTCTGGAGGTGCAGTAGAGGCAAGCTGAATAAGTCTGTGGAATTTGTTATCTTGAATCCCACTTTGAAGTTTACTGCTCATGTCAGCTAAGGAGGTGAATTCCCAGGATCTTAACATCAGTAAGAAAGATGACAGTACAGTTAAGACCAATTTATTCTACTGAGTTATGCAGGTAGACTCACTTATCATGACAGCCTTTTGTAGTTAAGGACACAAGGACAGTTGAAGAGCAATCAGTAAGTTTGGTTACTACCCATGGCTGGTAGTCTGCCGCCATCAGGAACATAGTGACTAAAAACTTGGGGATCATGTGTTCTGGTGTTGTCCTATATAGCCAATGCCTTAACCTCCCAGGATGACTTACAAATGTGCCCAATCTGGCAAACATATTGGCACACAGCTTGCAACCTAGCATAGGCAGAGCACAATACATGTGGCTACTAGGTTTGCCTAACAGCAACTTCACATGTAGTAAGTGCAAATGAAGCACACAGGTGGAGAAAACCATCCATCTTCTGTAAATGCTAGAAAACATTTGGGACTAGACACTTTATTAATTCTGAATCTAAGCAGACAGTCTATCTTGCTAACTGTTTATGGGACCTTTTATGTGGGAAAAACTGCCCACACATTTATCATCCAGGTAGCTAGCACATCAGGACAATTCAAAGAAAAGATGAGAACAGCGCCTGTCCTGCATGTGAATTCCCAACCAGACCCCAAGAACCATAAATTTAAATTCTGTGGCATGGAAAAGGTTAAATTGGGGAACCAAGGTGAGGACATAGATACCCAACTCTTTAAACGATAGGTCATGGGGATAGTACAAGTAGGGCTGCACTTTTCACCAGGGCTAAATGAGAGACTTGACCTGCTGCCATTGATTAAATAATCTTGATTAAAATAGGATGAATTGGATTTCTTTATTTGAATGTATCAATGTGGGTCTGTCCCTCTCTGTTTACCAGATACTGTGCCTACTGTTCTGGCTCATCCGAGCTTTCAAGGCTAGATAGCCAGATTTTGCCTCGGAAACCATAATGGTCTATGCGTGCAGTATGTCACAAGCATGGATGTTGTCACTCAGTATGGGACTTTCTGAAATTTCCTTCTTTCTCTTTTGTATATGTAATTTCATGATCACCTCAGTAAATAATGTAAAGTTAGTAAAATGAAAAAAGTTTCTATGCAAGCACTAACCTGCAAGCAGGAAGCCAGAATGATTTCTTGATTAAAGATACATTTATTCAGACACAAACAGGATCTAGCCTGAGATGTTTTGGACTGTAGTCCTTTCTCAAAGCCTTTGAGAAAGGACTACCATCCAAAACATGTCAGGCTATAGCCTGTTTGTGTCTGAATAAATGTATCTTTAATGAAGAAATCATTCTAGCGTCCCCTGCTTGCAGGTTAGTGTACGCAGGAAACTTTTCTCTTTTACTGTTCATGTTGTTTCCTAGCACCACACCCTGTTGCATACTCTGTGGTAGCATTGTAATTATGTAAAGTTATTGTTGGTTTTACCTGCATGATATCAATTGTTTCCATAAGTAAGTACTTATTTATTTCATTGTTCAGAAAGCATCTTTGGTGAAAGCTCTTTTGCAAAGGTTCCACGTCAAGTACATGGCATATACAGTAAAACAGAAGGTTGCCCCTCTGCAGTTCACACTTTGTGGCAAGGAGTGTACACAATAAGAACAACTCAGGGAACATTAAAAAACAGTGCAATGGTAATGCAAACAGAGAGACATAATCGGAATATAAGTACAGAATAACAAGTAACTAGCTACTGAAGCTACTGCCAAAACCTTAAACAGAGTATGACTATGAGTCTACAGGGAACACAGAAACAAGGTCCTTAGCAGCCCATAGTACAGGATTTGTCCTGGTAATAGGGATGGCAACTGATAAAAGCCAACTTGGGGGAGGGATGGCTATGGGGGTGGGAGTCCGCTAGTACCAGGCATGTCCTCCAGTAGGATGGTAAGTGCTAAATCAGAGCAGAGTGCAAGCCTGTAGAGGAGTGATCCAAGCCAGGCCCACCTATTGCAGGGGCAGTTAGTGTGGTGGGCAGATGAGGAAACTCTGCCCACTGCTAAGGCCAGCCACGACTGTTACAATGTGGGGCAGGTGAGGGAGATGCAGGGGTATCAACACTCACACATATTAGGAGATGGGTGAGAGGGACTGGTAGTACACCATCTATCTGCAACAACAGGCCCGGGTGCATTAAGGTGGTGTTTCAACTCTGCCTTAAATGTGGGAGTCTGTCAGTAAGAAAGAGGTGAACAAGGATCTTGTTTAGCCACAAAGGAGCCCTGTAGGCAAAGGACCGCTGTCCAAGAGACGTTTTTCCCAAATGGGACAGTATTTACTCCATTAGTGAGTATGAATTGTTTTTAATAACTGTGTACTGCATCTTTAAATCACTTGTTTATCTGGGTACTCTATCCTATTTCTGGTACTCTTGACAAAGTGTCTAGTGAAACCAGTTGGGTTGCTGGCTCACCAGTTATTTGTAACTGTCCTCCACCATCCAACAAAGTATGATTGCCTTATTTGCACATATACTGTATTTCTGCAATTTGTATTATTCTAATAAAGCACCCTCTTTTTCATATCCTGATGCATGGTGCCTTATTTTTTTTATGCTAATTTGTGAAACTGACTATATTTCTTTAATAAAACTGCATGAGACTGTTCAATAGCCCTATACAAGTACACCATAGCATTCTAACTCTGTTCCTTGAGGAAAAGGTAGTGAACCTCAATATGTAGGTGAAGTTAGTGGCTGTGTTCAGTCCAACCTTGCAGTTCTGGGATACCGTTATATATATATTTATTGCACTTTTGCACTTTATTATTTTTGCATGAGGAGCAAATCATTTTATTTTGCAGTTAATTCTTTTTATTAGAAAATTTTCAAAGAAGTACTCTGTAGAGGAACAGAAATACACTCCACCTACAGTACAAAATTAATAAAGCATAGAGTAGAGGATTTCAGGGCAGACACAAAGCATTACAGCAAAAGAACACTGCATCTGTGATCAAGGCCAGAGTTAATGCAGTAAGGACATACCATGGGAGTGAGAAGTACATGAGGCAAAAAGGGGTGGGGTAGAGCACACCTTAACAAGCTCCAGCAAGTCACATGAGATCTGAAGATGACAATCATTGCAACTATCCTATTCAGGTCCAGAGTCGGTGTCTGCATTGAGAGACTCCAGAGGGGTGTGGGTCTTGGGTAGCAAACTCTGAGGACAAAAAGGGTTCCCTTAAGGTGAGATATGAGGATGATGATTTCCTAGCCATGTGAAACATCCTGTTCAGAGTAGCAAGGAGCTCACAGAGGTGACCACTGGGGAACTGTTGGGATATCTGACGTCCTCCACCCTCGAAGATTATTCACTTGGCTTCAATTCTCACTATCAGTAACCAGTGTAATTTTGTCCTGGGAATAGCTACAGATGGGGGAGGGGTGACAGGACATATACAGCTGAATAGAGAAGAGAAGAAGAGAAGAGAAGAAGAGAAGAGAAGAGAACAGAACAGAACAGAACAGAACAGAACAGAAGGGAATGGTACCTCCCAGAATGGTACAGCAGCAACTATGTATGCGTGTCAAGAAGGGCTGCAGCTTGACAGAACTCCAGAGAATGTGGAGGAGGTCCGCTCCCTGTGATGTACATATCCAGCACTCACTGTGTTGCAAAAGACCCAGTGATTTCAGTCCAGCAAGGATGTGATACCACATGTGCAGGATAATATTTTGAATTAAGAGTTCTACAATTGGTGCAGAAATTCTTGAAAATGGTCCATAACAGGGACCAGTTTACCTCTGAATTTTCAAATTCTGGCACATGGGACCACTTGCTGCAATATTTGTTAAAGGTGTTTGCAGCATTCTGAAGAATGACCAATAAATCAACCCTCACCACCTTTAGAGGTTGTAAATCAGATTTGCAGGTAGAGGCTGTCAGACGAGACATATGGGAGGGAAGACACTGGAGACACCCACCAGTGTCACTGTGGAGGAGCTGATATTTCCAGAAATCTTCCCTAGGAAGAGTGGCGCACTTCACAGATTGTTATACAAACATAGGTGTGTGGAGTTATGCTTCCATAGGTTGGGCACAGCACTGAATGCCTTGTGACTCAATGAACCTCAATAAACCACTTTCCCACTTATCATCAGCAATGGATTGTTCCATATGGACTGAAAGACTTAGAAGTGAGTAGGAGACAGATCCAGGTTTCCATTTCCTCCATGATTTTAAGAAGGAGACACCATGAGATCTAAATTTCTGATAGTGGGTGGGAGGAGAAAAAGCAAACAGGTGGTAGGCCACCTGGTCCAATGGCACTCATTAGACAGCCGTGTCAGGAGACAGAGAGAAGCAAGCAAGTCCCAGGCCAGGATCTATGCACATTTGAATGCCACATGGCAACATAAAATAAAAGGTAGGCCCCAGCCCCTCTGAGGCAATAGGCCCTGAATTTATCTCTACTATATTGAGGAGGCTTACCCTCTCAAGGAAATTCCCAACCAGGGCCTCCATTGTGGAGAACTATAGTGCAGGAACTTCAACTGGCAGAGGAGAAGCAGTGCAGCAACTTGGGAGCAATGATCATCTTGTTCACTGCAATCTTCCCAGCCAGGGACAGGTTAAGGAGTTTCCAGCAGTCACAATCTTCTCCAGCTTTTGAAACAGAGAATGAGATTGTCAGGGTCCACCCCAGCCAGGTCTGTACAGACCCTGATGCCAATACTTGATACCTTAGGCGACAACAGAAGACCTCCTTTGGCTGCCACATCTGAGGTACAGCAGTCATTAAATGGCATGAGCTCCATGTTATTGGAGTTTGTCCAGAGGTCAGAGATCTCCTGGAAGGACCAATTGACCTTAAGAGAACAGGCACACCCACTTGGACGTCCCTAATGAGGACAAGACTGTCATCAACTTACAAAAGCATGTGATAGTGCCGTGGGCCTGGGAACTGATCAGAGTGGAATACATTCTTAGGCCAATGGCTCAATTGCCTGAACAAACAGCAAGGGGATGGGGCAGCCTTGATGGGTCCACCTGTGCAGATGCAAGGAGGAAGGACTGAGTTGGCGGGAACACAGGCCATTGGCTGAGCATAGAGTGTATGGATCCAGGCACCAAACTGGTGCCCAATACCCATTTCTCCATGATGGCATGGTAATACCCCTATTCAACTGAATTGAAAGCTTTTCTAAATTGATAGCCACCACTGCATCATAAGTGGGGACAGATATCACCAGAGATACCAGTGAAAAGCACTCTTGTAGTGATCGGAGCTCAGGGCGCCCGCCATTAAAACTTATCTGAGATGGGTGGATAAGATAGGAAGGACAGACTCAGTCTGGTCACAAGGAATTAGCTAAACTCTTTGCATCAGCATTGATGAGCAACATAGGTTGATAACTGTCTGGAGAGGTGGGCCTTTGGTTCCTTTGGGAAGACATGATGACCACCTCAGGCATTGAAGGAGGAAAGAAAACAGAGTGAGATTTCTGAAAGATCTCCTGCAAAACTGGAGAAACCAGTGGGGAACCAGCTGATACAAATCAATGGAATGCTGTCCCTTCCTGAGGTCTTATGAGGAAAAGGCCAGAGATGGCTGTCTGGATTTTGATATTAGTGAGCAAAACCACCACGATAGCCCTCTGGTCCTCCAATAATGTAGGAATGGGGAGATCAGCCAGAAAGCCAGCCAGCTTATCCCAGTCTAGTGGATCATGAGAGGACTACAACCTCTCATGAAAGGAGTGCATTATGCAGTTAACCTCATGCAGAGAGGTCTGAACCACAATGTTCCCATCTTTCAGCCCATGGCTATAGCTGTCTGACTGCTACTACACAGGTAATAATACTGCAGTTTTCCAGCCTTCTTCCTGTCATCCCAACATGTGATGCTTCAAGGACAGCACAACCAACTCCACTTTTCTGGTGGCCAGAGAGTTGAGCTGTATTCAAATAGTGTTAGTAGCCATCAAAAGTTGAGGAGTCAAAATGGTAGGAAGCATATTCTTGAGCTCTCTTTCTTTAGCAGCAAGTTAAGATTCAAGATCTCATTGCACCTGTTCTCGTTTGTGACCAGGCAGTAGCGAAGAACATAAGCCCTCCATTGAAATAGCTTAAAAGCTTTACACAGAGTGGACTTGGAGTGCTTCCACTGTCATTAAGTATAAAAATGGAAGCTTCCTCTGTACCCAGGAGGAAAATCTTTGTCCTTAATTAGAGGAGGTCCAAGAGGCAGACTTAAGGAGTGGGACCTAGTGCACCACCAGATCAACTGGTGCATGATCAGATAAATAGAGTGGTGTGATATAAGAGGCCTGTACCTTGTGGAAGGTGGATAAGGAAGCTAGCCAGAAGTCCAGACAGCTGGAGGAGTAGTCCAGGGCCTAGGTGTGATGCAAGTGCCAGATGTCACTTGGGAAAACACCAACATGAAGTCTTGTACAGCAGCCAGATCTCTGAGTGAGTTTCAGTCCCGGCAGAGTTCCTGTTCAGGTACACTTACAGTACCAAATTAAAGTACCCACCTGAAAATCGGGAAGGGAGAACCAGTGGGGCAAGAGTCAGCAGTGAGCAGTCCAGAGCATGAAAAAGATTAGGGTCATCCATGTTTTGCCCATAAACTTTTGCCAAAACCAGCAGGCCCTCTGGAGTTTCAAATCTGGCCACAAGCCATCTGCCATCCATATTCTGTGCAGAGACTGCCACCTTACAGTGGAGAGACTTGTGTACCAGTACAGATACCACAGCCCTAGAGTTGGAGCACAACTATGAAGTTTCAGATCCACCCACTCTCTGTGAATCTTGGTTGCTTCCATGGGGAAATTTTTGGTATTCTGCAAACATACCACTGGAGCTTTCATACACTAAAGCGGATGGGATCATCTTCCCCTTGACTGGAGCATTCAGTCCCTCACATTCAAGAAATAAAGATGCATGGGGCCATTTAGTGGAGGGCATGAGAACTATACTGAACACATGGGTGGATACTCTCCAGAGTGGTCAGGAGGGATGACTGCTGGTTCCTGAGGGAAGAGTGCCTGACAATGTTACAGACAGAAATAAAAACCTGAAATACAAATAGCTTAGAGTGTATCACAGTAATACCATACAATAAGACGAACAGTGAACAACAGCAACAAGCCAGCATATCTCAGATGTTATAGGATCAAAACACTGTGGGAAAACATTGGCATCTACAGCTATCAGGGCCTGATGGACCAGAGTAACAGCAGTATCCAAGGCCCAGGCCTCAATAGTGGGGATAACAGCAAGAATACAGTGGTAGCCACTGCCACTTTCAAAGGTGGTATACGTATATGGTGTGACATGGGTCAATATTGTTATGAAAAGCTGCATTCATCTGAATGTGGCATTTCCAGTATTGAGTACTGAGCCGTGCCACCGTGGTGCACAACTGTTGAAAGTGGTGATGGCTATCACTGTGGAACAATGCACATAACATTATTAATGAAGCAGTGAGTCAGGCTGAATAAAAAAAAAAGGGAAGAAATTAACAACCAAAAATGAGGCCCTTCAGTGGAAGACTAGGTTTGCTGGCAAAGGCACCTAGCTTTACCTGAGCTCTTTTCTTCTAGGTTTGCTTGTAAGGACAGAACAAGGAATAACATTATCAGAGAAAGGAAAAAAACTAAGGCTTCTTTTTTGCTAGGCAGATTTACTGTGTGTTACTATTTTCTTTTGATCTCACAAGGTTTGATATAGTTTTTGCTTACATTTACTGCTAATCTTCTCTGATTCAAATTGCTGTTGCAGGGTATACTTTCTTCTGCATTATTACAGGGTGTGCCTACAGGTTTGTTACTGTTTTGTGCTTACAGATTGCTGCTGTAATCTTCTCTGATTCAAATAGTTTTTTGCAAGGTATATCTTCTGTTACTGCTTTATTTTTCTCTGTAACAAAGTGATTTTGCAGGGTATACTTCTGTGAAATTGTTACAGGTGGTGCTTACAGGGTTTACCATTTTATCTATCATTAGGCTAAGCTTTCAGGGCTACTGCATTTGTTGTAGTAGTAGTAGTAGTAGTAGTAGTAGTTTATTTGTTCTACCATAAAAGGTCATTATAAACATAATACATAACACATTTAAAAATACATTAATTGCAAATATGATAAATGCAAACACGTATTCATTACAATGTCAACATATTTCTGACACCTAATATTTACTTTACATCAAACAGTTTACTTGTGATAGTAGTAATCTATCAGCATTTAATGCCAATTTAACAAAAGAAGAGTGCTAAAACATCTGAAATATCAATCCATTATTTGAATAGGCATCTTAGGTTATTTTCTCCTGTAATGATATTTATAATATTTAAAAAGATACATAACTTATGCTCTAATATATTAACAGGATTTACCTTCATCAGTTTACCCTATTAGATCACAATTTTTGAAACTTAGAGTGTTATATAGCCTCTCCATATTCAAACTAATAAATTTAGGAGACTAATAATCAATCTGAACCAGCATTCTACAACTTGAGCCAGAAACCAGCATTAAGGCCAGATGGAACCATTTCAGTTCAGTCTGTCCCAACTGAATTTACCCCATCCACTCACTCCTGTCCCATCTGTACCCATCTGGTAGCCAAATGGACATGCTACATTTAAAGGGCAGCCATCAAAGGTACCATGCAGCGCATGCTGCTCCATACTCAACAAACCACCTCCTATCCAGCCACTCCTGTTGGCCATACCAAGCACTTAAAGGACTACATATATTGGGGCACCATCTGACCATGCCATGTACCCACCGATCCTACTTAGAGGCCTGTTGGACCTGCTGGCAATGAGGGTGTGTCCACTAGGAGCATCATGCAGGACTGCTGCTCCATGTCCCGAAAGTCACACCCTGTCCAGCTATTCCTGTTGGCTACTGTTAAGGAATATGATAGAACTCCATGTTGCAGTTCTGTCCCATCCATCCACATCATGTCACATTAGCATATCCCTGATGTCCAGTTGGACACACGGCCTTGAGGCTCATCCATTGGGGCACCATACAGCGATGTCGCTTCATGCCCCATTGATTGCCCCAAATCCAGCCACTCCTATTAACTACTCCTTGTGTACATAATGGTGCTCCATGTCACTGGTGGGGTCACCCATAAGGGTCATTTTGTCCTACCTAGTACCAAACAGCCACAGGCCAGTCCTAAGGCCTCATTGGCCAACACTGATATATGGAATGGGGACTATTCAGTCAACCCTAAGGGCATAATAAATTTCAATATAAGTTCACATGTTCACAAAAACTCTGGTAATATTAATAACATATACTCTGTCCATGAGAACACCTAAATAGATGCAGGGTTAACAGCACTTTCTTGAATAATAGCATTTAAGTAACAATTAACAACTGTTGATTATATACTTGGGCACTCTTATTTAAACATTCTTCTGCCTAGGAAAACCAAAGTAGCATCTCCTTAGTTAAAACAGCTCACAGTAAAAACAAAAGAAAAATAAAAATCCCTACACAGTTATGGTTCCTTGGTGTTCAGAAGTCCATTCATTTAGATTTTTTTTTTGGCTTGATGTTCAAGGCTCCATTGAATAAGAAGTCCTACAGTAGGAGCCATAGTGATTAAAACATTAAGCACAAAGGTAGGGACAAAATATAAACTCATTATTAAAAGTATTAAGGAGTTTAAAACAGAAAACTCCATAAGAAAACAGCAACAGCACTGTCAGCTCTAGGCAATATTTAACTCAATGCTCCGTTTTAAACAACAGACACCATCATCACTGAAAACAGCCTCTCAGATACAGCAAGTAAGTCTCAACATTCACAGGATGCGGATTGTAATAGTCAATAAACTTAACTTACTTGCATTTCAACATACTACAGTCACCACTTTTTACAGGCATTACATCTCTCCAAAATGGGAGTATTTCAAACCTGCTAGCAGGAGTAGCATGGATTTGCCTTCCAGTTATCATCATGTGTTATTCTTCACCAAAGAGTTGGTTAACATCTCAGGGGTTTGCTGGATGCTTTTCCAAAGTTCACCGTAGTTCATCTCCTCCAGGATCTCTTCCAGGATTCTCCTCACTCCAACTCTGGTAATATACTCTTGTAATCACCTGAAAAAATAAAGAAGAAAGGTGCTCTGCTAAGCTCAGTAACTAGGGATCCACAACTCAGCCCTGCTAGCTCTGAAACAACACTAGCATACCTTTGAAAGGCTTAATGAGCCTGTTAGCACCCTCAGTGCTGCTGCAATGTTAAGATTCCTCCTAAGCAGATCAGCTTTCCTCCGGACACCAAATCAGCAGTCATAACTCATTAAATACTTCTTCACCAAACCACAGGCTTCAGACCAGCAGTTCAGAGTCTGACAGATGCAACCATGCTGATCTCAAGATGATCAGTGAAATGGTAATAGGTACTATTTAACACTTAATTCTAAATGGGAAAAAAGAACCCAATTCCACAAATTAAGCAAAAAAAAGCAGGTTTCATTCATCAGAACTCGAAATGTGTGGGTTCAAAAGCTTCCTAATTTACATGTTTAAAACATTCAAGTTACCCAAAATGCCAGACTGCAGACAGAGCATGGAGTGGCAAAGATGTAGAAATATAAGGCTGGTATTCAGCTTGGTACAGACACTCCAACAACAAAATTCTAGTGATTTAAATCAAAATCTACTCAACAAACTTAAAGAAAGAAACTCCTGGGGTGTGGAGTGGAGCAGTGATGCAGCCATACTGCCTAGCCTCGAAGTTTCCGCCTACTGTGTTTGTTGTTGGTTGATTGTTTCTGCTTTTACCTCCTTATTTCTTTCATCCATGGTTCTTCTTTTTGGCAGGAAGGGCCCAGCCACCCACCCCCATCCACAACCACCCCATGCTACACTCCTTTTATAGAATAGCACAGTTGTGACATCTCCTGAGCAAAGCAGGAAGGGTGGGATCAGAGGGTATCCACACAGTGACCTCCTTTACAGGGGTACAAGCAATTTATCTTGTTATAACAAGTTATACAAACAAAAAAAACAAACAAATAAAAAAATCAAACTTTTGCTTGCATTTTCCTCCTTCTAATTACTTGGACCAGGTTATAAACTCGGCAACTCAACTGGAATGGATATTATTAACTGCAGGCACTGCAGGACACTTTCAAAAGGGCAGCTATACAGGATTTAGGATGCTGTGTTACATGCTGGACCACTGGAGATCTAAGGACTCAGCTCCAGGCAGCATGGGCAGAAATTGCTTGCCTCAAATCACATATTCAGGAGGACATATATTATAAGAACCACCTACCATTTCCCCAACATCCAACTGAAGCACCTTGACTGCAGAGAGTAGCTGTTCCTGGAGGTCGACAGGTGGTTGAGAGGGGCAAATTGAGTGCCCCATCACTCAATGCTCTCTGACGTATCACTTCCATAAACCATATAAAAACTACAAACAGGTATCTGCCTCTATCTCCAAAATCAAACAAAGGGCGGAGGACACTACAGAGCAGGACACTGCTGCCCAGGAGCAAGTGCTACACAACTCACCCAAAACTGGGACCAAAAAAACAAAAAAAAAGCAAAAGAAATCCAAAACACTTCTGAACATAGGAGACTCCTTGATTCGGGGAGTTGATACCTATCTCCAGCTGGGGTAATGGTCAGATGTCTCTAGGTACATCAGCATGGAGAGACACTGACCACATTGCTAAAATTGTTGAGGAAGCAGGAGGAAACATTGATGTCCTGGTACACATAATGGACTAACGATCTTGCCAGCCAGTCAGTTGTGGAGACCAAGGAACATCTGACGAGGTTGGGAGACAAACTGACATCCATTTCATCTGGCATCTCTTTCTCTGAGATCCTGCTGGTCTGGGAGAGGGGAACAGATGGATGGAAGGTCAGAGAAGGGAGATAGGGAGCTAAACATGTGGATCAATGGCTCATGCCAGGAAAAAGACACAGATTTGTAGCTAACTGGCAACAGTTTTGGGAGTGAAAGTTCTTTAAATTTGATGGACTGCATCTGACTAAGGACAGAGTCAGTGCATTGGGGCAGAAGTTTGATGTCTTAGCAGAATATTTAAACTAACCAATAGGGAGAGGGTTTCAGCACCGATACATTGAATGGGAAGAACACCCTCCTCCTCCTCAGCTAGTGTTCAAACAGGAGTTCAGCATGTTTGTGGTTCATTTGCATCACCGGATAAGGAATAAGGCTTTCCAGACAATGCACAGGAGAAATGCTGGATTTCACCCAACAATAAATGCACGAATCTGGCCAATGAAAATCATGTACACAAATGCCCGCAGTCAGGAAACAAGATCCCAGATCTTCAGGCAACAATGACAGAGGCTAAACTGGACATAGTAGCCATTAGCAAGACATGGTTCAGTAGTAACCACATTGAGAGACTTCCAGTACTGACTATGTACTGTTCAGAAAAGACTGAGATGCAAAAGGTGGGGGCAGCCCTTTATGTCAATGAAAATATCAAAGCTACAGAAATTCAGAATACATATAAGGAGCCTGAAGAACTGTGGGTCACCCTGGAAACAGGAAGTGGACAGCCATATGAACTGTGGTTGTCTACAGGCCTCAAACCAGGGGGTAGGACATAGACACATTACTGTTAGAAGATATACAAAACATGACAGCTAAAGGGAAGTTCTGATAATGGGAGACTTCAACATGCCAGGTACAGATTGGTCAATACCAGCAGGAACATCTGCCAGAACTAGACACTTAGTGAATTCCTTGCAGGAGGGCCTCAAACAACTGGTACAACAACCCACAAGAGACAGGGCTATCCTAGATCTAGTACTCACTAATGGGGAAAGGATCACAGATCTCCAGGTAGAAGGTTACCTTAGGGCCAGTGACCATCACATGGTATGGTTCAATTTGGTCACTAAATTAAATCATCCCATTCCAAGGCAAAAATATGGGACTTCAGAGGAGCTGACTTTGATAAGGTGACCAACAGAGTTAAACTAGCCCTGGCAAAGAAGAAATACAGGTGAGGGGTACAGGCAAAGTGGGCAGGCATTAAGGTGCAGTACTTGAAGAAGCAGCATCCCATTGTGTTAGGGAGAAAAGCAAGAACAAAGAAGGAGGAAACCACTTTGATTCTCAAAAACAGTAGCAGAAAAGGTCAGAGCCAAAAGGCTGGCTTCAGAAAATATAAGGGAATGCAGCGGAAGAAGATAGGGAGGATATCAAACTTCCTAAGGGAAGCAGGGAAGGCAGTAAGGCAGGCAAAGACCCAAACTGAGGAAACACTAGCAGGAACAGTAAACGAAGGGGACAAGACTTTCCATAGATACATTAGTGAAAGGAGAAAGTCAAGAGAGGGTATTACTAAGATCAAAGGGGATTAAGGGGAGTGTGTGGAGGAGGACAATGAAAAGCATCTATCCTAAATAGATGCTTCTGCTCAATATTTACTGTGGAGAAGGTAGGGCAGGGTCCACAGCTCAGCACCACGGACACGGGGTGTGCACAAGTCCTTCACAAAAGAAAGGATCCTACAAGAGCCTCGCTAAGCTTCAGGGTGGACAAGGCAATGGGACCAGATGACATACATCCCAGGGTACTAAAGGAGCTAAGGGGTGGAACTAACAGAGCCATTATCAGAACTGTTTAGTGAGTCTCTGAGCACAGGAGAGGTCCCAGAAGACTGTAGAAGTCTCATGTGATCCCGCTCCACAAGAGTGGTAGAAGGGAGGAGGCAGGGAACTACAGACCAGTCAGTCTTACCTCAGTAGTGGGCAAGATTATGGAGGCACTCCTTAAGGAAAGGATAGTGCAACACCTGGAATCCATAGGAGTACAGGATCCAAGACAGCATGGGTTTACAATAGAAAGGTCCTGTCAAATTAATCTCATAGATTTTTTTTGACAGGTTAGCCAGAGAGGTGGACCAAGGGGGTGCAGTTGATGTTGCCTATCTTGACTTCAGCAAAGCTTTCAATACTGTTCCACATAGAAGATTGATTAATAAGCTGGTAGGCTCGGGTGGGTCAGAAGTTGGTCAACTGGGTAGCAAACTGGTTGCCGGGCAGAACACAGAGAGTGGTGGTAAATGGTATACAGTCAGAAGAGATGCAAGTCACAAGTGGGTACCTCAGGGATCAGTCCTGGGACAAGTCCTCTTCAATATCTTCCTCAGTGTCATTGTAGATGGACTGGAGGGTAAGGTTTGTCAGTTTGCAGATGACACCAAGATCTGCAACAGAGTAGATGATCCAGATGGGGTGGGCAGAATGATAAAAGATCTGGATAAACTGGCAAAATGGTCGGAAGAGTGACAAATGAGGTTTAATGCAAAGAAGTGCAAGATCATGCACATAGGAATGAGAAGCCCTGAAGCCACCTATAGGATGGGAAGGAAGTTGCAGGTAAGCACAAGGAAGAAAGAGACTGGGACATCGTCATCACAGATTACCTGAAATCATCCAAACAGACCACTAAAGCAGTAGGTAAGGCTAGGGGATGTTGGAGTGTATTAGTAGGAGGTATCACAAGTCGTAAGAGGGAGGTAATAATCCTCTTTACAAGACACTGGTTAGGCCCCATCTGGAGTGCTGCATGCAGTACTGGAGGCCGTGACTTGCATAAGGACATTAACAAAAATGTAGGCAGTACCGAAATGGTGCAGGGTCTGCATCAGAAAACATATGAGGACAGATTAACAGAGCTCAGTATGTATACCCTAGAGCTAAGGAGGAGAGCGGTGATATGATCAAAGCATTCAAACATCTTAAGGGCATTAACAAGGTGAAAGAGTCTAACATGTTTCAATATAAGAAAAATAGCAGGACAAGTGGACACAGCATGAGATTAGAGGAGGCAAATTAAGGGGTAATGTGAGGAAGTTCTTTTTCACAGAAAGGGTAATGGATGGATGGAATGGCCTGCCTCCAGGAAGTGGTGGATATGAATCCAGTGCAGGGCTTCAAACAGGCATGGGATAGGCATAAGGGAGCAATACAGATGAGTATGAATAGATAGGCAATTGACAGAGTAAAGGCCTCTGGCACATTCATAAGGCAGAAAAAATTAGCAGACTGGATGGGCCTTGCAGTCCTTGTCTGCTGTCAACTTCTTGTTTCTATGTTTCTCCACTGAGGAGATACTGTAGAAGGTAGTTCAGCCTCCCAATAACTCTGAGGAGTTAGGATAGGTAATGGGGGGGTTGGATTGCAGTACAGTAAATAATATTCAGCATCCCAGAAGGGTGATGAGGGGAGCAGACAGAGATGCTGAAGGCAGAGGGTAACAAAACATCTAGGGAGGGAAAGTACATTGACAACCAGAACAGAACTCTGGTGCACCAGGGTCTCACTCATGATAGAAAACAGAGCAGGCAGTTACCTGCTCAGGTCTGAGGTTCAGGAAGTCAGCAGGTCTGTTATCAGGAAGGAGAGCAGAGCGAAGTAGCCTTACAAAGAGAGTACCATGGTTGCTGGAAAGCCCAGTGCCAGTCCTTGCAACTGTCCCTCTACAGAGGACTGGGACCACAGGGAGAGCACAAAGACAGTGGAAGA
This sequence comes from Neoceratodus forsteri, assembly GCA_016271365.2. NCBI lineage: Eukaryota > Metazoa > Chordata > Ceratodontiformes > Ceratodontidae > Neoceratodus > Neoceratodus forsteri. The sequence continues at coordinate 576,382,182 of CM028134.1, read as the reverse complement.
GATGCAAGAACCCCTAAAGCAGCTAAGCTACACTGTCCTGCCATCTCACCAGATAGGATTAGGGGCCATTCCAGTTCCCACAAGTAGGGTCAGGCACAGTTCACCGTAGGTAAGGGGAGAAAGAAAATATGCAGAGCTTCACTTTCAGTCTCTGTGCAGCCACACAACTACCAGTAGGCATACAACCCAGTACCCACAGATAGAATCAGTGCAAGCTGCAAGAAACATTGATACTGCAGAAAGCATAAAATCCCAGTCCCCAGTCCCCAAAACTAGCATTAAAAGCATACTGTAGAAGACAGCAGTTTAGAATGGCAATACAGCATTAAGTTCAGGAGCATTGACAGGAAACAGCCAGGTAACAGTTTGGTAGTTCACAGTTCCACTGTAACAAAGTGCCCTAACAATCTGGGCCCAACTTTCTGAGGGACTTTGATGAAAACATAGGAAAGCCAGTGCATACTGTCCAAGTGATGCCATGGCACCAGTCCAGGGATCACAGTCTACAACTTCCCACCCACTCATGTCATTCACCAAGTCCCTTACCTCTCTCAGTCACAGACAAAGTACATAGAGCACAGTCAGTAGCTGAATCCAAACTAGCTCGAGTGGTGGTGGTGTGTGGGGGATGATGCAGATAATGAAACAACAAGTACAGGGAGGGCAGCCTATTAGTGAATCAAGCAGATCAGCAGAAAGTCAACCAGCATGCTTCTGAGAGGAGTGCTGCTGTTTAGGGCTGCAGAAATTGATAACTGAGGAGGTTATGTTGGAGGAGGCACCAGTGGAGTGGCTACCCTGTCTGTCCATGATTTTGCTTCAGAGACTAGTTGCGATACCTGCTGCAGAGGAAGGTCCACAGACTGCATGGGACCTTTTGCTGACCAGTGGGCGGAAGCATGGGGCCAATGACAAGTTCTGCTGAAGAGACTCAAAACAATTCTGTGCAGGCAAGGGAGCTACTATTGCTGGGCCATACAGAGACTCCAGGGATACTGGGCTACAGGTCCCTGTCTAGTGGCAGCCTAAACTGAGTCCAGATAACCTGCCACTGTATACCTTGTCCTGCCCTGGCACCACCTTTGCTGGATCCACTGTGCATCTTCCTCTGGTGCTGGCAATGAATGACTGCCCAGGCCAAAAGCAGCTGCAGTAAAGACATCCATGGCAGAGGCAGCAGGATTATGACGGTCGACTCATAGGGTGAAGTACAAAATTTATAGCCCAGCCACTGCTTTGTAATGGAGTTCTCAACTGCCTCATACATATCAAATTGATATGTTGCTTCATGACCTGGACTCAAAACTGAGCAGGATAATGGAGATCAGTAACAGCTCTGTGTTGGGAAAGCTGTCATTTATTAGGGACATAGGCCCTTCGGTGATAGTAGAGCTCTTGGGAATAGTCCTGCTAAAAAGATAGCAGATGGCCTTCCCAAGGATGTGGGTTGCATTCCTAAGCCAAGTGGTGGATATTTTCTTTTACTGGATAGTTAAGCAATTTTAGCAAAGTTGGATGATGGCAATCACCAGGCTTAGGTTAGGGGTAAAGAGTGATGTGCCCTCTCAGTCTCCAATGGGGGGTTAGGAGCATTAAGGATGATGAGGATCTGACGTTGCAAAATAGAACAATGTCTCTGCCCTCAGCTCCATCTGGAATGGCCAACCAGCTGGAGATTATTGCACCATGTATGATTTATCTAAATCATCCACCTTTGTCAATAGATACTTGCTGGCACTGTCTTATTCTTTGAGCCTGCTGCTATGTACTGTATGTTGTCCTGCTCCTCAAACTGTTGGATGTCCTGTTCTGGCCCACCACTTTCTTGCCCAGGTCTGAGAAGTCCTTGTTTGTCTGAGCTGCCAACTGCTTTAGGTCAGCAGTATCCTGCAATATGTGCTGCTAAAACACCTTGATGTTTCCTACATCCACAGCATGATCAGAGTCGAGGCTATGGCTACAGTATGCTAGGATTCTGTAAATTCTGACAGAAGAGGTGTGAACAGCACGGTAAGGACTTTAAATTTTGTCTGAAAGCAGAATGGACCAGGGACTGCTGAAAGACCACTATACTGAGATGTCCGGACACTCACAAAAGCAAAAAGGTAAATTCAGTGCACTACAACAGGGCTACCCAGTACCAGTAGACTGGTGGAGAAAATTCCAGTGGTAATGGTTGGATAAAGAGAGATCATGTCAAATCTGAACTCTGCTAGCAAATCAACTCTGCCATCTTGCTGGTGGCTAGCCATGCTCCCTCCCAAAATAAAATAGTTAATTAGCCTTTTGTGTGCACTGGTTGTAGAATTATATCCTCCATGACACCAGGGCTCCTGTTAGTGAAGATATCCCTCTGCCACATATCATGGTTGCTATGATATTTGGACTGTTATAAGCAAGGATGCCCATTACAGTAGTGCTTGCTGAGGGTGGAAGTCTTCTCTTGTTCCTTAGTAACAAGAATTTCAACAAGCAGTAACAAGCAGCCTTTGGCCACTGAACACCATCGCTACTCAGCCTCCAGTACATTGTATCAGCTGCATCATTTGTTTCACTGACTTTGTCTGCTGGCAGGTATCCTGCACTATACCAACTTGTTCAACACTTTCCTTGTGCTGGTAGGGGATCAGTGATGAGGCAACGGCTAGAGAACTGTCTGGAGGGATGGACTACTGTGGTTAAATTCTGTGTCACCTCTGCTACCAGCAAGTAGTCTGCAGCTATCGAACAACATCTCTGCTCAGCCTCCAGTACTTCATGTCAGTCATATCATTTGTTTTACTGACTCTGACTGCTGGCAGGTATCCTGCATTGTACAACTCATTCAACACTCTACTCATGCTGGTAAAGGGCTTGACAGTGAGCCAACAGTCATGAGAGTGTCTGAAGGATGTATCTACTTTGTTTAAAGTCCAGCAACCTCTGCTACCAGCAAATGGCCTGCAGCAATTGAACACCATCACTGCTCAGCCTCCAGTACATTGTGTCAGCGACATCCTTTGTCTCACTGACATTGATCACTGGCAGGTATCATGCACTGTACCAACTTCAGCAGTCTCCTCATGCTGGTAGGAGGCTCAGTGGTGAGCTAACAGTGGGAGAGTGTTTCAAGGGGTGCATCTATTGTGGATAAAAATCTTGGCCACCTCCTCTAGCAACAGCAGCCTGCAGCCATTGTGTCAGCTGCATCATTTGTTTCCCTGACATTGACTGCTGGCAGGTATACTGCTATATATCAGCTTGTTCAACATTCTCATCATGCTGGTAGGGGCTCAGTGATGACCCATCAGCTGGGAATGTCCAGGGGTGGGGCTTGTAATTAAAAGCCCACTGCCTCCATGGTGTCCATGCATATGGTGCATGCATGATTTGTGCAAACACAGCTTGAAATAATATTAAGAAAACATTGCAGTTTATAGTGTAACATTTTAAGCAGTGTTCTAAGTAGTTTGTTTCTATGAAACACCTGAGCACTCTATCTGTGATTCAGCAGTAAGTTTTATATATGCTGTATAGTCCAGCATAATATAAATTCAAGCTTGTTTAGTTTTTTAATCCTGCAATGCTGAAATGGATTATTCTGTAACCTATAGTACTTGGACAATTTTTACATTTTAGTCTCTTAATGGTGAGTTTAAAGTACTCTGTGAATTTAGGACCCCAGTATAATAAGGCTCAGTATCATAAGGTACTTGAAACTGATCTGGTACATAATAAGTGAATATATAACTGGTTTCTTAAAATAATGTTAATCTTATCAATATAATAATAATGTTGTTTATTTTACAGACTGACTTCATAATGTTTAATCCTGGCTTATGCCAGAGTGATATGTAGTCCGATCTATACATCAGCATAATTGTGGCTGGTAAGCAAGGGGCTGCCAGGAATGGGGACAGAACTGTGGCAGTGGAAGCAGACTTATAGCAATATAAATGTGCTGCTGCTGGTCTGTTTTAGGCAGATGATTCTGTTTTAGTTAATTTTGTTATTTATTAGGCTAAATAGTATATAAACACTTAGGCCCAGATATTCAAACTGCGCCAGGCTGTGGCACAAGCCTGCGCAGCGCAACTGGCTGCGCAGGGGCATTGACCGGGCGATATTCAACGGAGCTGCGACATGGCACAGCATAATTGAATATCACACCTGGCCACCCACAATGTGCATGGTGCAGTGGCACTGCACCAGCCCAAGTAGCCAGCGTGGAGCAGGGGATGCGCTGAGCGCAAGTTCCATTGCGCTATGCACAGCAACCGCGATATTCAAAAGTGCACTTGCAAATGGGGCCATAATGTATGCAAGGTACAAATGGGGCCATTTGCATGTCATCATAGCTCATTTGCATGCAGGTGCTCCAATCCCGACAACCTGCGCCTGGCGCCCTGCCAAGCAGCAGCCGTTGGGGACCGACGCTCCTACGGCACGGCAATGTGCCCTACAGCCCGATCGCAGGCATTTGTAAAGAAATGTGAATCCTATATCCTTGGTGATTCAGCGGATTCGCTGTCAGCCCGATCAAGGGCATTTGTAAAATAAAGTGAATCCTATATCCCTGGTGGTCCAGTGGATCGCTGTCAGCCCGATCACAGGCATTTGTAAAGTAAATATGAATCCTATATCCTGGTGGTCCAGTGGACCACTGTCACTGTCAGCGGGCATTTGTAAAGTAAATGTGAATCTATATCCCTGGTGGTCAGTGGACCGCTGTCAGCCGATCGCAGGCATTTGTAAAGTAAATGAATCCTATATCCTTGGTGGTCCAGTGGACTGCTTGCAGCGATCGCTGGCATTTGTAATAAAATAAATGACGCCCAATATCCCTGGTGGTCCAACTCACTCTCTCCCACCTGACCACTGGAGCCCACTGCCCACTCCCCGGTCAGCGGCAGGGGCAGCACCCCACCTGACTGCTGCCCTGCCACTCGCCAATCGACATCGTAGGTGGCTGTCCATTGGTCCACTGTGAGCCAATGGGCGCAGTTTCAAGCAGATTAGTTATTATTCCAGATATGTGAATGGATCCATTCACATATCTGGAATTGTAGTACTGTACGGCTGCACACCCATTGGCTCATGCTGTGACCAATGGGCATGCAGCTCTACCTACGGTGTCAGTCGGTCGGCGGGGCGCAGGTGGGTGGTGCTGCCCACCGCTGACTGAGGGGCAGGGCAGTGGGGCTTAGTGGGCGGGTGAGGAGGAGGGTACCGCTGACCTCCAAGAATATTGGACGCCATTTGTTTTATTACAAATGCCCGCGATCAGGCTGCAAGCAGTCCACTGGACCATCAGGGATATTTTAATTCATTTTATCAATACTTGAGCCCTTGAGTGATGCAAGTAGTGGTCCACTGGACCACTAGGATATTTTAACATATTATTAATACTCAAGCTCATGATCAGGCTGACAGCAGTCCACTGGACCACCAGGAATATAGGATTCACTTTTATTTTACAAATGCCCGCGATCGTTGACAGCGTCCACTGGACCACCAGAGATATAGGATTCACATTTACTTTACAAATGCCCATGATTGGCTGACAGCGGTCCACTGGACCACCAGGGATATAGGATTCACTTTCATTTATACTTAAGCCTCGATTGACTGACAGCGTCCAGTGGACCAGCAGGGATATAGGAATCTATTTCATTTGGTAGATGCCCAGCGACATTGAAAGCGGTCCACTGGACCACCAGGAATATTGAACTTTCTTTATTTATACCTAAGCCCGCTTATTGGCTGCGAGCAGTCCACTGGACCACCAGGGATATTGGATGTAGTTTTATATAAAATGCCCATGATCTGGCTGACAGTGGTCCACTGAACAACTAGTGATATAAGAATCACTTTCATTCATACTTAAGCCTGCAATCGGGCTGATAGCTGGCCACTGGACCACCAGGGATATAGGAATCACTTTCATTTATACTTAAGCCCGCGATTGGGCTGACAGCGGTCCACTGGACCACCAGGGATTTTGGAGGGTCATATTTTGCGTGATGCCCATGATCGGGCATGGGGTGCCACCAGGTGCAGCAGGAGCTTGGGTTGCCACCCACAGGTGGCAGCTGCGTGTTGTGCCTGCAATATGGCAGCTCACCTGTGAGTGAGCCAGCCATTGTTCCTTTTTTTGCTCACCTGTGTCTGCGGGCGCAAGTAGGGGTTATGAATGATGGACCAGTACATCCCGGCTGAAAATCGGATATGCAGAGTATGCATGGCACGCCTTCACCTGCATCAGATACATTACTGATGCGCCTGTGCATCAGGATTTGTGCTCAGGCACAATCTCATTTTAATATTGCACCAGGGTGCATCGAGGTTGTGCATGGCGAACACTGTTGCGCCCATGCGCAATCCTTTTAATATCTAGGCCTTAGAATTTAATTGGATCATTCTTTATTAAAGCCAGTGATCATAAGTGTTTATAAGTAGTTTTTTTTTCATTATTGAAACTGGGATATTGAAGAATGAATCAGTTACACATGGCAGTGACCTTGTGTGAGTAAAAATGCCAAAATTACTAAAATGTGGGAAAAATGTATTGAGGAAGTTTGCAATGGGGATGAATCCTTTGCAGATATGTTAATTCAAATTGCTATTGTTATAGTTCTATTAAAATTAAATGATTAAAGCCTAGAGTGCTCAAATGAATAGAAATAATACTAAGTATTATTTTTTATTTATTTCTATTTTTTGTTTGCATAACAAGGGGACTTTTTCATTGATGCTGTTATTGTTAAGTAGTGATATAGAAAGTATCCCAGGTCTGTTATGAGTAATTTGAGAAATGCCTCACAACAACAAGTTAAAGGGAATTAATTAATTAATTTGAATGTTAGGAAGTTAATGATTTATATGGATGAAATATGGGTGTGGGTGGAGTTAGAAAAAATGGATATACTTGCTTGAAGTAGACATGTCTAAAAACAAACAAACAAAAAATAATTCCACGTAACCAGGTTCTTAAAGGAGTAAGGCTTATTTCAGAATGATTGTCAGAAATGTAAAGGAGGGGAGTAGAATTATGTGAAAGAAAAGTATTTAGAATGAGTAGAAATGGATTCTTGTAACTCAACTGAAAATATCAACGTTAAACATATTAAGTAGTAAAAGGAACAGAAGTTTGTTTTCCTTTGTGTGTGCATTTACTGACTAAAACAGCTAGAACATACAGTATATATTAATAATTTAAAAGTGGCAGTTTTAAATAAAGATACAAAAGAACAGATAATTACAAGGATTTTAATATAGACTGGGGAACTATGAGTAAAAATGTAAAGAAAATAGTGTACTAATGGCAAATAGTTTTAATCAGATAATAGATGAATAACCCGCCAGAAAATAACCTATAAAACGGAAGTGGAATCTGTTATTGACTGGGTGTTAATAAATATGATGCATATTTTAGCCTGGGGTTTGACAAATTTCATATCAGATCACCGTCCAGTCTATGTACCATATACAGTTTCTTCAATTTGAAGCCACCCGATTATAAGCCACGCCGCATAAAAGCCGCTAATTGAAAATAAAAGTTTTACAAAAAGCCACTCTCCATTTAGAGACCACAGCTAGTAATCAATGCTTGGGTTAAAACTGAGCTGCTATTTGCCCCACTAAACCCCTCTCCTCTGCAATACATGTACAGATACTAACAGTGTTAATAGGTAAATAATATTATTTGTTGCAGTCAGTATTTATTTTCTTTGAAATGTGACAAGCAGAATGGCAAATGCTGCAAGCTTAATGCTGACATACCGACTGCCAACTTCCTGCTTTGTGCAGTCAGCATGTTCAGCATCCAAGTACAGTAATCTCAAACTCCCTTGGGACTACCCTCCTGTTCCCTTTAAAAAAAAAAAAATTAATACCAGGAACCTATGTCATATCCTTATTCCTCTAACGAAACGGAGTGAAGAGCCAGATGTTTTGGAGGACCATACTAACTGTAAGCATGTTGAGACAAGTGGTGAAGTACTTCTTGGAGGAGGGAAGATGTGAATATTTCATAGCTTCAGTATGGTGTCATAATCAGTGTACAGATGCAATATCTGTTTCTTTTATTTTAACTTCAGACTTTCAATCAGAGAGAGTTCTAAGCTAATGGTTTATATAGCTGCTGTATATAGGATCAAAGCCAGGAGAAAAGCTTGTTTGTGGGTGGCTTTCAATCGAAGCCGCCCACGAACAGTGGCCACCCTCAGTCAGAAGCTGTGACAAGGCATTTGATACAGTCCCACACAAAAGATTAATACACAAGATAGCCAGCCTTGGAGTGGGTCCCAAGGTGGTAGCCTGGATAAAAATTGGCAGACAACAGGACGCAAAGGGTAGTAGTAATGGAGTACACAGTGAAGAAAGGAGGGTTACTAGCAGTGGTACCGCAGGATTCAGTACTGGGACCGTCCTTTAATGTCTTTATAAGTGACATTGCAGAGGAACTGGAAGGAAAGTATGTCTCTTTGCAGATGACACAAAGATCTGCAACAGGGTTGATACACAAGATGGAGTGGAAAGGATGAGAAGGGACTTGGCAAGGTTGGAGGAATGGTCAAATGTATAGCAGCTCAGATTCAATGCAAAGAAGTGCAAGGTAATGACATGGGAAACAAAACCCAGGGAAGCGATACAATGGTGGGTGAGATACTGACAACAGTAAAAATAGAAAGAGACCTAGGGTAATTATATCAGATGACCTAAAGGTGGGCAAGCAATGTGAGAAGGCAGTAAGGAAGGCTGGGGATACTGGGATGCATAGGAAGAGGCATCACTAGTAGAAAACAGGAAGTTGTTATCCCTCTGTACAGACAGTTGTGAGACCCCATCTGGAGTACTGTGCAGTTCTGGAGACCCCATCTCCAAAAGACATAGACAGAGTGGAGGCTGTCCAGAGGAGGGAACAAAATGGTGCAGGGTCTGCACCAGAAGACATATGAAGAAAGACTAAAAGAGCTTAATGTGTATACCCTTGAGGAAAGAAGGGAGAGAGGGACATGATAGAAACTTTCAAGTACCTCAAGGAATTAACAAAGTCCAAGAGGGTAGCATCTTCCAGAAAGAGATGTGCAAGAACAAGGGGCACAATTTGAAGATAGAGGGGGACGGTCCAGAGGTAATGTGAGGAAGTATTTTTTCACTGAGAGGGTTGTGGATGATGGAACAGCTTCCCTGAGGAGGTCATGGAGCCAAGAACGGTGGGGGAATTAAGAATGCATGGGACAGGCATAAGGCAGTCCTAGTGGGGTGTAGGAGGAATTAAGCTGTTGGTTAACTAGGATCTGCAGCTTATCTGTTAGGTAGGAAAATGGGCAGACTGGGTGGGCCAAGCGGTCCTTATCTGCCGTCAAATTCTATGTTTTATGTTTCTAAAATAAAAGTGAAATAAAAGCCACAGCTTCTAATCAAAGATATATGGTAGTTAGGAAAAGGAGAAAAGAAAAGAAATACAGTATTCATAAAGAATGTAGGTATTTTAAAAATGCCATAGATGACATATTTACAAATGAGGTTTCTAAAGTAGATTGGTCGCCACATTATGGTATAAGCCAAAATTTAAGTGACTGTGACATTCTTTAATCAAAATCTATTAAAAATTGTTGATAAGCATGCATCTATAAAAGGCAAGAGTATGTGTATGTATGCCCCACCTTACTAATTAGGAAAGCACCTCTCCCTAATTACAAAGGAGGCATATACATGGTAACCATGAGGTGGGTGCATGAGGAAGGGTGCCGCCTTTAACGGCGACTCCTTCCCGTGCAATCCCTCAGGGCGATGGGAGGGTAGGTAGGCCAACCAGATGAGGCTGTGATGGACTGGGCAACAGGATGTTGCTAAGCATACGCATATGGGGGGGTGGGAGCCGAGCACAGCAGCATGGGCTGGGAGGAGGAGAGGCTGTGGGGTGGCACTGCAGTAGCTGGCCTAGCTGCGTTGTGGCATTGGGGGCTGGTTAGTGGTTGGGGTGGGTGAAGTGGGTTGGGTCCAGGTGCTGGTGCGATTTTATTGTGCCCGGCTGAACCTTTATTTTGTTACTGCTTTCACTCCCCGACATGCACTCCCTGAATTCAGAATCCTTAATTACGGGGGTGCAGGGGCTAAGCCCCTCGCGAGGGTGTGTGGGGAAAGCAGTAAAAACTGTCCTGGCACCATTGTCCTTATGGCTGGGGTTGTCAGAGTGCCAAAATGTTTTGGCACTCTGACTGAGTGATAACAGTGATTGCCTTTAGGCATTCTTCGTTATCATGTAGACCCTATATCACTACCTGTATTTCTATTTTGTCCTGAGCCTCACATTTACTTTATATCTCCACTACCTAAGACTTGCCTGTATATTTCATCCACAATGGCATACTTCCTGCCTCACGCAAAGGCACATTAGGAGCAAAACAAACAAACAAAAAAATCAGCCTCTTTCTCTCTCTAACCTTCTCTTTTCTTCATTTGTTACCATTGATCCTCCTCCTAAATGAAAAACCTGCAACTCTTCTTTTGTCCACTACGCTTTCAAGTAGTGAGCATCAGCTCTTCTTTTATTCATTTCTCAGTAAACTCATAATGGACTATGTCCACTGCAGGTATTGTGGGACTCTATTCAACCAAACAATTGCCCATAATATAGGACATGCCCCACATGTTATGCTCTGAGACATCTAATAATCCAGCTCCATGCTGCTTGGGCTAAAATTGCCTTTCTTAGAGCAAAGATCTCGGAGACTCACACAGCACTATACTCCACCAGCCCCAAGCACACACCCCAGCCATGGATACCTCTACTGCAGACAGTGACTAAAACCAGGGGAGCCAGCAGACAGTCAAAACCATCAAGCTGCATGATCATATCATAAGTCAAACAGTCCAATTAAAATGTCAAACAGATTTGAGCCACTGTCACCCATGCCATTCATTGAGGCAGAGGTCACAGGACGTCCAGACCTACAACAGGGCTCATGTGAGCAAGAAACAAGCTACAGGAAGACACAAGACATAACTGCAAACCATGCACTAGTCAAAAGGGACTCTATGACTCAGGGAATAGAGTCTCACCTACAACAGAGCAAAAATACAAAGATGCAGTCAGGTGCCTCTAGTATTATCAGCACACAGAGACACTACTACATTGAGAAAATTGTATGGGACACAGGATAAATCTGCACATCTTAGTCCACCTAGGCACCAATGACCTGACCAATCATTTGTTGGAGGAGACCAGAGACATCTGATCTCTCTAGGTGACAAACTTTTCCTATTTCGTCCACTGCCTCATTCTCTGAGATTAGTCTGGTATGGGAAAAAGGAGCTAGCAGGAGAAGATCAGAGATAAAGGCATCTCTGAGCTCAACAACTGGCTCAGAGACTGATGTGCAGAGAGGGGCTACAAATGCAAGGGGACTGGAATACGTTCTGGGAAAGGCAGCTCTTCGATATGATGGCTTGCACCTCACCAGGAGGGCACCCAGGCGGTAGGCAAGAAACTGACATTTTCAATTCTAATTTAAACTTTTTAATGGGTGGAGCAGCACTTAAGGAACCACAGGGAACAACTGTTGCCACTCCCCAACAATCCCATATGAACACACAACTAGATCAAGACAACGCCTAACACACCTTTATCAGAACACTTAAGGACCCTTCAAGGCTACTTAGTATAAAGACAACATCTCCTGCAAATATACAGAAAAAGAAACTCCATAGTGATCAATTCTAACCAATGAAGGTGAGCATTGTGCAGCAATGCTCATAGCCTCATGAACAAAATCCCAGATCTCACCACCATAATGGTGGAGGCAGACCTGGACAGGGTCATGGTCACAGAGACATGGTTCACGAGAACCACACCTGGGATGTAGCTATCCCAGGATACACACTATTCTAAGAGACCACAAAGATAAGAAAGGTGGAGGGGTAGCAATGTATGTAAAAAGTCAACATCAATGGTATGGAAACCAGGGACACAGCAGCAATGCGGAGGTCCTCTGGTCACCTTGGAGCAGGAAGTAAGTAACCTATCCGAGTTGGGGTTATATACAGATCCTCATCCCAGGATAAAACTTGAACAGGGAACTCCTGGAGGCCATCCTAAAGATTGCAGACAAAGGACAACTGCTGCTGGTTGGTGATTTCAATTCACCGGTTGTGGATTGGCTCTCACACATGGCCTCTACAGAAAGGAGCAGAGAAATCATCCTAGCATTAAAGGGGCAGAATTAGAACAGTTGGTGACCACAGCAACATGAGAGGAAGCCATCCTGGCCTTGTGGTCTCAAACAGTGACAGGATCTCTGATACAACAGTGGGCAGCAATCTGAGTACCAGTGAACATCGGACCATCTGGATCACCATCACCAGTAAAGAGAAAGTCAGCCACAGCAAACTCAGGGTCCTGGATTTCAAGAAGGCTGACTTTACTCAAATTAGGGCTTCCATTAAACAAATACTAGCAACGAAACAGGGGGCTGAGTGGAATAGAGGTGGAAAGCACTGAAGAAACATAAACATAGAACATAGACTTTGGCAGCAGATAAGGACCGCTGGCTCTTAGTCTTCCCATTTCCTACCTATTGGATAAGCTGCAGATCCTAGTTAACCAACAATCTACTTCTTCCTACCTCCCACCAGAATTGCCTTATGTCTATCCCATGCATTCTTGAATTCCCTCACTGTTTTTGTTACAATCTCCTTAGGAAGGCCATTCCATGTGTCCACCACCCTCTCTGTGAAAAATACTTCTTTACATTGCCCTGAGCTGTCCTCCTTCTATCTCCAAATTGTGTCCACTTGCTTTGTACATCTCTTTTCTGAAAGATGCTACCCTCTTGGACTTTGTTGATTACCTTGAGGTACTTGAAATTTCTATCATGTTCCCCTCTCCCTCCTTTCCTCAAAGATATACATATTAGACTCCTTTAGTCTCTCTTCATATGGCTTCTGTTGCAGACCCTGCACCATTGTAGTTGCTCTCCTCTGGACTGCCTCCATCCTGTCCTTGTTCTTGCAGAGATGGGGTCTCCAGAACTGTATGCAGTACTTCAGATAGGGTCTTACCAACTGTCTGTACAGAGGATAACAACTTTCTGTTTTCTATTGGTGATGCCTCTCCCATACATCCCAGTATCCCCAGCCCTCCTTACTGCCTTATCACATTACTTGCTTTACCTTAGGTCATCTGATATGACTACCCCAGGTCCCTTTCCATTTTCATTGTTGTTACACCTTCCTCCATTGTGTACTCTTCTCCTGTGTTATTGTTTCCCAAGTGCATTACTTTGCACTTCTTTGCTTTGAATCTAAGCTGCCATACTATTGACCATTCCTCCAACCTTGCAAGTCCCTTCTTATCGTTTCCACACCCTCATGTATCACTCCTGTTGCAGATCTTTGTGTTGTCTGCAAAAGACATTTTTCCTTCCAGTCCCTCTGCAATGTCATTTATAAAGACATTAAAAGGACTGGACCACTCTAGTAAGCCCCTTTCTTTGGAGTAGACTCCGTTTACTATTATCCTCTGTGTCCTGTTGTCCAGCTGATTTTTACCAGGCTACCACGTGGGACCCACTCCCAGGCGGGCTTATTTGTTTTTAATCTTTGTGTGGGTCTGTGTCAAATGAGTTGCTAAAGGCCAGGTAGGCCATGTCCATAGCCCCTCCCTGGTCTACTACTTTGGTCTCCCAGTCAAATCAATCTATTAGATTTATCTGACATGCTCTTCTTGCTGTGAATCCATGCTGCCTTGGGTCCTGTGCCCTGTTGGCCTCTAGGTACTCAACAATTCTTTCTTTCACAGTGATTCCATCATTTTCACTATTACTGAGGTCATGCTAATAGGTCTGCAGTTTCCTGCCTCTGCTTTGCTCCCATTTTGTGAAGGGATCATATCCATCCTCCTCCTCCTCCAGTTCTTAGGTACCACACCATCCTCCCATGATTTGTTAAAAGGGTAGTCAGTGGTGTCACTAGTTCTCCCTTAGTTCTTTTAGAAATATTGGGTGAATCCGTCAGGCCCATTGGTTTGTCCACCTTCAGTTTTAGGAGTTCTTTCAAACCCCTTTCTTCTGTGAGAAGGACTGGCATCGACCCCCTATCCAGAGTGTCTCTGCTGACTGGATTAGGTACCTCCCCTCTCTTCTTTTGTGAATACTGAGAAGTATTCATTTAGTATCCTGTTTTTCACTGTCCTCTCTGCCCACCCACCTCCCTTTATTAAGCCTCACTATCCCTCCTTGGTCTTTCTTCTCTCCTCTCCCTAATGTTACCTATAAAGGTTTTATCCCTTCTTAACTGAGGTTGGCTAGTTTTCCTCAGTTTGGCCTTTGCTATTCTGACTGTCTTCCCACTTTTTCTGCTTTAACTGTTACAGTTCTCTGTCCTGCTCCTTCTGTGTTTCCTTATGCGTCCTGATGCTATTTTTCTCCTAACATTCCCACCACCTCTTTTGAGAACCATAGTGTTTTTTCTTTCATTTTGATTTATTTGCTTCACACAAGGCTTGTTGCCTCTGTGATGGCTGTTTGATGTTTCCCATTGTTCCTCCACCCCTCCTTCTTGCCTGTTTGCTAGTGCTTTTCTGAGACACTCTCCCATTTTGACAAAGTCAGCCCTCCTAAAGTTCAGTACCCTCACTTTGCATAACTTGACTGTGCAGCTGTGTTTATTGTGAACCACCCTGTTTGGTGGTCACTTGTTCCCAGATGGCTACGCATTCTAGATCTGAGATCCTTTCTGTCCACATTTGAGACTACCAGGTCTAAGATTACTCCCTCCCGAGTGGGTTCTAACACTAGCTGTCTTAGGCATGCCCCTGTAGGCATCAAGAATGACCCTGCTCTTTGATGTGGCTGCAGCAAAGGTGCCCCAGTTAACATCTAGTATATTCAGGTCCCCATCAACAATATATTCATTTTTCTGCCATCCTAAGGATGCCTTCTATCATTTCCTAGTCCATTTACTCCCCTGAAATGGGGTCTGTATACAACCCCATGTGGATTGTGGTGCCTTTTCCAGTCTCCAGGGTAACCCACAGTTCCTCCTCTCTTCCTGTTACCCTTTAGTTCCATTGCTTTGATCCCTTCCCTTACATAGAGAGCTACTCCTCATCCTCTTCTACCCTACCTGTCCCTCCTGTAGATTGTGTACTCTGGTATGTTGACATCCCAGTCATGGTTCTCTGTGTACCATGTTTCTGTGACTACCATGATATCCAGGCATTCCTCTTCCATCAAGGCCACCAGTTCAGGGTGCTTGTTAACTAGACTATGGGCATTGGTGCTTCACCTCCATCTTTTCATGGCCTTACCCTTTCTGCCCCATCCCTGTCCTTACTGCCTTCCTTTTATCTCCATTTATCCCTGCCCTTCTCCCATCGACTTCTCTATCTTGGTGTTTACCTCACTAACTACCCTGATTTTAGAGGGGCCTGGATTTCCCTGCTCCTTCTCAGTGCCTCCCCCTTGACTAGTTTAAATGCATAATGAAGCATTTAAACCTATCCTAGGATCCCAGTTCCCCACGAGAGAGGTGCAGACCATCGCGTCAGTATAGGCCTCATTCCTCCAGGTGGACCCACAGTCCTCAGTGAAAAAAAATCCTGAGGTCTGCATAAGTTTTTAACCATTGATTGAGTCCCAGGGTGTGGAGCACTCTAGCCTCACCAATGCCATAGACAGGCAGCACCTCCAAGAAGGTTACCGTGCATGCTACTTGTCTAAGGCCCTCCCCAACTCCACAAAGTCCTCCTGCACTGCTCTTATCTCTTTTCCTGCTAGGTCATTTGTCCCTAGGTGGACAATGACATACAGCTCCCTCCCCCTGATGCAGCTGCTTCAGCTTTACTCACAGTAAGCTTTACTCACAGCAACTGCCCAGTGCAAGAAGCAGATCTCTAAGTCAAAAAATAGGACAAAGGTATACCAAGGATGTAGCAACAAAATAAAGGATAAAAGTAAAGTGTTCAAGACATTCAAGGATATTAACAATGAGGCAGATATGGAAGTCTACAAAACCAAGCTAAAAGAAGCAGGGAAGGCAGTAAGGGTATCCAAAGCCCAGACAGAAGAAAGAATTGCATGAGGAGGAAGAAGAGTGACAAAATATTTTATAGATGCATCAGAGAAAAAAGGAAAACAAAGGAGGCATTATAAGAATGACAACCAAGAATGGCAAACAGGCAGAAAATGATAAAGAAAAAGCAGAGCATCTACACAATTTCTTCTGCTCAGTCTTCACAAAAGAAGACGGAAATGGACCCAAAATGCAAAGCACAGGCAGATTCACTGTAGAAGTAGATGCTGGACCATTTAACAAGAGACAGTGTCCTAAAAGCTTCTAAATTAAAAGCAAATAAAGCAATGGACCCAGATGAAATCCACTCTAGAGTTCTGAAGGAGCGGACACAGGAAATTGCAGGCCCACTAGCAGAATTATTCACACAGTCTCAAGAGAGCAGGAAATACCTCAGGACTGGAAAAGGGCCACAGAAGTACCCTTGCACAAAAGTGGAAGCAGGAGGAGGCCCAAAAGCACCAGCCAGTGAGCTTGAACTCTGTAGCAGGAAGCTTTGAAGTCCCTACTTAAGGAACTGCTTAAAGTTGGACCAGCATAACATTCTGTGGTGATTTGCATATGCAGCCCATGATGCTTTGCATTGTGGGGGCATGTGTGATTTTGTATTTTCTTGAAACTTGGCTTCCCAGCCAAATGCCCTTTGGGGTAACCCTTGCCTCAGTGTTTATGCACAGAGGTTCTTTGTCTTTAAGGAAAGAATAGCAAAGTTCCTTATGGAAACAGGGCAGCTTGGTACTAAATAGCATGGATTTACAGCAGGATGGTCATGTCAAACAAATATGATCAAATTCTTTGACTGGGTCTCCAAAATAGTAGACCAGGGAGGGCGGCAGACATAGTCTATCTAGATTTCAGCAAGGCTTTGACTCAGTCCCCATAGAAGATTGGTCAATAAGCTAGAGCACTCTGAGTTAGGGCAAACAATAGTTAAGTGGGTTCAAAACTGGCTCCATGATAGAATGCAGAGGTCATTGTCAATGGAGCTCTGTCTAGTGAGGAAGGGCAATCAGTGGTGTGCCTCAAGGATCTGTCCTTAGCCAGATTCTCTTCCATATATTTATCAGCAACATTGCTGATGGCCTGCACATAAAGTATGCCTGTTTCCAGATGACACAAAGCTCTGCAACAGGGTAGATACAACAGGAAAAGCAGCAATGGAAGCAGATCGAAAAAGCTTAGAAGAACAGTCTAGGGACTGGCAGTTGAAATTCAACACCAAAAAGTGTAAGGTCATGCACCTAGGTAAAGGAAATGCAAGGAAAACATACACACTTGATGGTAAATTGAACAGGACCTTGGAGTACTTATTTCCAATGACTTAAAGATGGGCAGACAATGTGAAAAGGTGGTGTAGAAAGCTAGTAGCATCCTTGGATATATTGGGGGTATTACAAGTAGGAAGTGAGAGGTCATACCCCCTCTGCACAGGTCCTTGGTGAGGCCACATCTTAGTACTGCATACAGTTCTGGAGGCCACACCTAAAAGGACATAGACTGCTTGCAGGTTATACAGAGGAGAGCTACTAAATGGTACAGGAATTGCACCAGAGCAATATGAATCTAGACTACTGCAACTGCAAATGTACTCCCCAGTAAAGGAGAAACAGGGGATATGATAGAAACTTTCAAATGCATTAAGGGCATAAATAAGGTAGAAGCAGAAAACCTCTTTCACAAAAATGAGGCTATGCAAATGAGGGGCAAAGTTTGAGATTAACCTCCTTCTAAGGTAATCTACACCAGGATGATGAAGCTGGGAACATAGAGCTACTAAAATCCAACTACACAGACTGGATTGGTCTACACTTGACATAGGCAGTGATATCAACCAAGCCCTGGACATGTTCATCAACTGCTTTACAGTGGCCTGTGACATAAATGCACCTGTGAAGAAGTTTAAGCTCAAAGGAAGGTCCAACCCATGGATAATCCCTACGCTCATAACACATCTCAAATACAGGGACCACCTTGAGCTCGCGGCTTGAGCCACATCTATGCTTTGAGGATATAATTAAATATAAAACAGCTCAAAATGAATGTACACATGCCATACGGAATGCAAAAAAGCAAATATTTCAGGGAGGCACTCTCCAGCACATGTGGGGATGGGAAAAATTCTGGAGTAACATGAAACACCTCACAGGAAAGATCTCACTGGAACTCCCACGCTTGACCTAGGTACTATCACCAACACCTTCAACAATGCTCTTTCAAACCTGTACAGTGTACTACGACTTTTTGACACACCTTCCACCAGCACTCACCATGACACTGCTGGCAATGGTTGCTCACTCCCGAAATTCCTACTTCAAAGTGCTCCCAATGCACTTAGCCCATATATATATTCACAAAGCCATCCACAATTCAGGGTACAACGGTGACTCCTCAACCTGAAGCTGATTGCACTTGTCCTAGATGAAATCTTGAACTCCTGACAAAGATCTGCAACCTCTCTCTAAGGCTGCCTCAATCATCTCTCTGGAAACAGGCAACCATTACAACTGTACACAAAAGCGGTGACAAGTCACTGCATGCCAACCAAGACCCATCTCCATCCCCCCATCTAAAGCCCTGGAATGAATCATATCGGACCAAGTAACTGAGTATCTGATAAAATATGATATCCAGTGCCCTGAACAACATGGATTTAGAAAAGGACACAGCACTACCACTGCACTACCAGAATTTACGGATTCATCCACACCACCCTTGATCAAGGAAACTGTGAGTGCAATATTCCTTGAACTTATGAAAGCATTTGATACCATCAATTATCCACTACTACTCAGGTAACTGTCAACTATCAGACTCTCCAAGAATGCCCTGCTCTGGATAACAAGCTCCTTGAGGGAAGGGTCCAGCGAGTTAAGATTGCTGATGTCACCTCTGATAAGAAACCGGTCCTCTCAGGAGTACCCGAGGGTACATCCTTGGAACCCTACTCTTTAGTCTCTTCCTGAATAGCCTCCCTTGCCTCTGCCATAAGAAAATACTTCTCATGTGGATGACACAGTCCTCTTTTCTAGCCATCTCGACACCAAGCATCTAGAAGGGCAGCTACAGCGTGACTTCAAACGTTGAGGAATGGTTCTGCTCCAAAAAACTTGTCATGAACTACAGCAAGACAAAAGTTATGACTTTCTACAATGCAAGGAGTGAACATAGATTTCTACCTTTCATCATCATTAACCATTCTGGGGTTACACTGGAGCAGGTTCCTCAGTTCTGATGCCTCGGTGTTACTCTGGACTGTTCCCTCTCCTATGCTCAGCACATTGACAATGTTGCAAGGCCACTAACATATGGATTGGCCTGCTTCACAGGTTCAAACACTGTATGACCACAGAGGCCCTTAGTTTGGCTATCTACAGTTCTGACACCTCCATCATAGACTATGGGATTGTCATCTACAGCTCTGCTTCTCCTACAGCCCTCTGCAGGATATCTGTGGTGTTCAGCAAAGCATGCAGACTTCTTATGGGCGCTGCCCACCTAACACATACTTGTGACTTGTACGCCCAGTTTGGGTGGCTCTCTCTCATCAGCAGTATCAAATATCAGACCTGCCTCTTAACCAAAAGGTTCTTCTTGGGCTCATGCCACCTGGGGTTGAAAAGCTTCTGACTGCCCACTACAGCACCCAACACACCTGAAGTACACTAAGTCAAACCTTCCAGGTCCCCAGATGCCAGACCACTATGGGACAGAGGTCATTTGTCCACAGGGCCCCCAGTGGTTTAATTCACTCTAAAAGGAATCCTTTCAGCTACTATGTCAGGCCCATTTAAAAAGGCAACTATGACTTCACCTCTCTACTACCAGCCAATGTGAGTGTTTCTCCCATTGGTCAACCTCTACACTCATGCCTGGCATCATGTTGCTCTTAACCCTCTGGCCAATTATCCTTGTCCTCCACTCTTCCTCCCTCTCACCTACCCCTCCTCCCATTCCTCCCTTACCTCAACCACACCTCCCATCTTTTAGCACTTCAGACTTCTGTCCCTCTAGCTTTCACTTCTCATACCAACCCCCAAGACAATGGCCCTTCAGCCTGCCCTCCTTCTTGACCCCCAACCACCCTCCTCCCCACCCCTACTGGTTACTCATCTGGACTTAGTATCCTTTTGCTGTCTCTCGGCGAAATATGGTATTTTGTTTTGAGACTCTGTATGAATGTTTAACTTTGTTTGTATGTTAACCTTCCATCCTTTGATGTGGAACCTTTGTAAATGAGCAGTTCTTGCTCAAAGGTATTTGTAATCCTAGGACTTAGGAAATAAAAAAAATAAAAGGGTAAGTTCAAAACGAACATTCATAAGTTTTCCTTCACAGGGAGGTGGTGGACCCTTGAATAGCTTACCACCAGAGGTGGTGGAGGCCAAAACAGTCACTGCTTTTAAGCTAATGTGGGACAAGTACTGTGGTAATCTTGGAAGAAGAACAGAATAAGGGTTAGGCAATCCGTGCAGACTAGCTGGATCACATGGTCCCTGCCTGCTGACACGTTTATGTTCTTATGTCAATATGGACCAAGCATCTACAATGGTTGAATACAGATTTCATTGAATTAATAAAAATAAAGGATAGCCTTTGGAAGGATTATAAAAACAAATTCAAAGGTGACTTAAATGCTTATTGTAGATATAGAAAATCTGCAAAACTGAAATAAAAAGAAATCTAATAAAGAATACTTAAGACAGACAACTTAAAGACCTTGGGTGGGATATTCAGACTGCACCAGGCTGTGGCTGCAAGCCTGGGTGCAAGCGCAACTGGGATGTGCAAGGGCACTAACAGGATGATATTCATGTTCTGCGCCAAGGCTCAGCACTGTTGAATATTGCACTGTGACCACCTGCAAATGCATGGCGCGAGTGGCACTGCACCAGCTGCTAGTGGCTAGAGAGGGGCAGGGGATGTGCTAATAGTGCAGCTGCGCTTAGGTGCATCACCTGCTATATTCAAAAGTGCACATGCAAATGGGTCCATAATGCATGCAAGGTGCAAATGGGGCCATTTGCATGTCACTATCACCCATTGCATGCAGGTGTGCCGATCCTGGTGACTTGCACCTGACACCCTGCCAGGCAGCAGCCATCAGGACCGGCGCCCCTGCACAAGTGGCAAAGTGCCCTTCTCAATTGCAGGCATATGTATTAAATTAAAGGTCCAATATCCCTGGTGGTTCAGTGGACCGCGTCCAGCTCGATCGTGGGCATTAGTATTGAAGTGAAGTCCAATATCCTGGTGGTCCAGTGGACACGTCCAGCCAATCACAGGCATTAGTATTGAAATAAAGGTCCAATACCCTGGTGGTCCAGTGGACCGTGGTTAGCCTGATCGCAGGCGTCAGTTATAAAATATTAAAACCAATCCATCCCTGGTGGTCAGCGGTACCCCCTCCCCACCCACCACTAAACTCCACCACCCGCTCCCGGTCAGCGGCCAGGCGGCAACACCTGCAAACCGCCTACTGCCTGTCGACTGACCGCGCATAGTAGGGCTGTACCGTCCATTGGTCCACAGCATGGGCCAATAGGCATGCAGCCCAATTTATCACACAGTCCAGAAATGTGAATGGATCCCAATCATCAGGATTTGTGTCACACACATTCCCTTTTGAATATCGCGCCTATCCCTGGAGTATAAATCTCACAAATTTCTGAACTCCTTTAGGGAGCTTTATCAATCAGTTAATCAAACAGGAACTGATAAAAAGAGTTGGTGAGGCATGATAAGTGACTGCTTGGAAATAGCTGAAATGTTTAATGATTTTTCACTAACATGGCAGACTATAAAACTGAGATAGACCGGGTTTATGTTGATGGTAAGGAATTGAATGTAGGGAATACTTCCAAAAACGTTTAACTTTTCAAATTAACTAAAAGAGATATATGCATTATTATGGAAATTGGTAGTTATAAAGGGTGGGATCTGATGATCTTTCACCAAAATTACTAAAAATAGCGGATAAGAAAACCAGTAACATATCTTTTTAATTTATCACTTTGTACAAACCAGCTCCTTAGCTGTTGGAAAACATCGTGGTAATCCCATTACATAAGCCTGGAAATAATCACAAACTATTGCCCATTTTCTGTTCTATCAGCACTGATAAAATTACAAGAGAAATTAGTATTCAACCAGTTCACAAACTTTTGGAAGATAAAATTTGTTAACAGAGGATCAGCATGCATTTTGTGTGTTGGGGGGCAGCATGTCAGTGGCTTTGACCATAGTGACTAGTGATGTTTTTGACAACGTGGATAGAGGATTACTCACTGGAGCTATTTCATCAACCTGACTAAGACCTTCAACCTGGTGGGCCACCTCATTAATAAAAAAATAAATCTTGAGAAGGGAATTATACAGTGAAATCATTTCACTAAATGTAAACATACGAACATGCAAAGTAGCCAGCACAATTAGACCTTCTGGTCTATCTAGTCTGATCAATGTGCAGGGTTTACAGCTCAGGCTGTCATCCCCATCTCCTCCTGCCATTCTCCCTCCCATGACCCTTTTCCTTCCCTGTATCTATCCCAGCCCCTCCAAACAGATGGTAAAAATAGGTTCTGAGAGATCTGCCTTAGAGAAATAGTAACAGGGGTGACTCAGTGTTATGTTTTGGGTCTGCTCCTGTTTTTGGTTTTTGTTAATGACCTGCCAAGAATGTGCAGGGGATACTGACAATGACGTATGCATATGATACAGTATTGTACTGTGCAGAGAAAACAGGGCAGACCTGAAACTGTAAATGGAACCTATTTATCATACACTGCAAAATTGGTTTAATGCAAACACAGTATTACTGAATGAAAAGCAAACCAATAGGATTGTATTTGGAACTAGACAAAAAGCAGAAAAAAAGCAAGTGAGATGCTAACTGAAGGGGTAAAGTGACATACTTTAGAAGATGTATCTAGTATTAACTATTTGGATATTATATTGGATCGGCCTTTGACACTTCAGGAACATATTCAAAATATTACAAAGAAAGTTAATGTCAGATTGGGCTATCTATACAAAAATCAAAATAACCAAATGCCTATATGTCAAAACTATTATAGCTAAGCAGGTCCTTTAAACAGCTTTCAAAATATTTGTTTTTAATCTTTTGAGTATAACCTTTATAAATACACTGTGACTTTTAATAATATAGCTAGATTTACTACCCAGTCCACAAAAAATGTTTACCACTGTTGTCATTACATAAAACTGGAACTTTGTCACTCTGTTCAGGACTTAATATACAGTGTCAATATTTTTGCAAAACATTTCGAAAAAAATATTCTGAAACCATTAAGAATCAGATTAACACTTTCTAATAATACTAAAATTTTATGTAAAACTTCTATCAGATCATTCAGTGAAACTAGAACTAAAACAAAGATAGCAGAATGCTCATTGTCCCCTGAATCCCCCAGGAATGATGGAAGCTACAACAGTTTAACTTGTTGGCTGCTCGTTAGCAAATTCGTTTAATGGCACAAAGAATATATTTACACCCACAGATATTTATGAATTCACAATTCAATTCCACACAAAATTTATTTCAAAGCTCCCTGGTTCTGGCCTCTGTCCTTCTTCTGACGTTCTTCCATCTCGCTCTTCAGGGCCTGGACACTGCAATCAGACACCCTCCTCCACACAGAATCAGGCCAGTTCCACCTACCCGGTTTTTGCCCTCCAGGCCTGTACACTTCTGAATCAGTGCCTGGACCTATCCCCTTCCTGCTTTACCACCTTGGCTGGGTTCCTTGTCCTCAGCCCATGTATCCTCACCCTTCCCCTTCCTTCACCCCCACGCCCCCTTTTTCTTTCCACCGCCTCCTCCACCAGAACCAGGCCACTTCCACCTACCTGGCTTTCGACTCTAGGCGTGGACACTTCTGAATCGCACCTAGACCTATCCCCTCCAGCTTTACCACCATATCTGTTCCTTGTCCCAGCCGTGTATCCTTCCCCTTCCTTCCCCCGCTCCCCTTTTCTTTCTTCCCATTCCAATGGGCATCCTTGCCCTTCCTGCCAGGACTCTGCCTAGACCCCTAGCCTGATGCTGCCTCCCCATGGCAGAAACACTGGCCCTATGCCCAGGGCCCCTAGAGCACTCAACCTGCCCTCCACTCTTTCCTTTGTGCCAACCATGCCCCCAGCACCTTCTTTAATAAGAGTGGGAGTGTGGGAAAATTCACAGCAAAAGAGGTTGTCCTGCCTGAGTTCTGGCCTAATATACCCCTATAGGCACCTGGTCAGGACCCCCTTGGCACCTCCTCCAGCCAATCCCTGGGGCTCTGGCATGCCTTTGTCATTTTACACTTTTACTTGCTTGGTGATGTCACTAGGCCCACCCCTCTTTTCCATCTGCTCCCCACCCTCCCTCCTATGCCTCTTCCTGGCAGGGATCATTAGACAACCTGGCCTACCTTTTAGTGGCAATCCCATTGTTCCTGAATCACCCCAGGAATGAAAAATGCTACAACAGTTTAACTTGTTGGTTGCTCATTGGCCAATTTATTTAATGGCACAAAGAATATATTTACACCCACAGATTTTATGAATTCACAATTCAATTCCACACCAAAATTTCTTTCAAAGCTCTCTGGTTCCGGCCTCTGTCCTTCTTCTGGTCGTTCTTCCGTTTTGGCCTTCAGGGCCCAGACACTGTGAATCTGGCCCTCTCTCCTCACACAAGGACTAGGCCAGTTCCACCTACCCAGGCTTTGCCCTCCAGGCCTGGACACTTCTGAATCTGCACCTGGACCTATCCCTCCTCTTTACCACCACATCTTGGTTCCTTGTCCCCAGCCCATGTATCCTACCCTCCCTTCCTTCCCCTGCTCCCCCTTTTCTTTCTTCCATTGCCCTCCTCCAGCTTGCGATGGACAGAGGGCTCCCCCTAATGGTTTAGTACCTAAAACCATTTCTGGCTATCTGGTTCACTAGATCCCTGATAGGTCTTAGGAATAGGCACATGCCAAACTCAACAGGTGGACCCTGTCAGACCTGTACACGCAGGCTGGTCGAAGGAGATGTCCTTGTGCTGCAGGTGCACTCCCCATTTCGATTCACGCCTCACCACTTCTTCTATTTAAATGCTTCCTGACTTTCTCAATCAGCTGTATGTCCTTCACCCTCCAAACCCTCCGGGAGGTGATGTCGACCAGCCGATTGTCACCCTCAGCCACCACCATCTCAGTTTCTAAATCTTCCATGATGCTTTGCCAAAATGCCCCCATGGCAGGCCCCAAATCATTGCCCCCAGGTGTATAATAATGCAATACGGTGTGCCCATTGCAACTTTAATTCTTCCATCAGAGGCATGAGTTGTGCCCACCTCATTCCCTAATGTCTTTCCACAGCACCCTGGTATGCTCGGTGTTATATCTCAACTCTGCTCCTCTGGAGGTGGAACCTAAACCTTTCCACCCAATATGCGAAGGAATGCCCCACTATCTAGATTTTCCTCTTGGAACCTGCCATGGGAAACAAATAAACAATGTGAGTTGCTGTTGTCAATACCTCCCATACCTCTTATAGTAGCTGGACTTCCAGTGCCCCACCTTCTGTACCTCTGCCACTGCAGCCCTTTCTCTGCTGCCTCCATGGCTGCCCCAATCTGAAATGAATGTGGGACAAATTTATTTGGATCTTCCCGAACGCCAGCATCCTCTTGAGTATTGCCCTACCTGGAACCCTGTGACCGGAGAGCCATCCTCATGTTGGAACAGAACCCTCCTGGCCTCCCGATCACTCCCATATGTCTTCAGCACACTCACAGTGCAGCTGGTGGACTGCAGTTGCCTCACTAGTGTCACCTGGGTCCCCTCCCCGGTTCATCTTAGTCTTGGCCAGGTAATGATCACCTTGTTGTGTCCCCATAGGATGTCCTCATGCTGCAAAGCCTGCCCAGCAGCTGCCTTCACGGGCCACCACTTCCCCCCCTGGAATGCCCCTGCTGCCATAACTGCAAACACAGCCCAGAATAGTGTCCCCTCTTGGGCCAATGTGCCATACCTTCTGGGTTTCCCCATGACCTTTTCAGTAAGTCCCTCTCTTGGGGTGCTTCCTGTCCATCCTGACCACTTGACCCTCCACCACCCTGACACCATGCGTTTTATTGTCCTGCTGGCCCTCTCGTTGGGCCAGCCTCTGTCTTGCATACCCAACTAATGCTGGCTGGGTCCAGAACCATTGTGGCATGGGCAGCCTTCTTTCCACATCTCCACCACAAACCTCCTTACCTGCTCGTCCCAGGCGGTTTGGCCCTGTCCCATCCATATTTCCTTCTGAAATCTGAAACTTCACCCATCCTGTCTTGTAGGCCCTCAATGTGCTAGCTGCCCAAGATCCCCAGTACAGCACCCTGGCTGTGGCCCTCCAGCCTCCACATGCGGTCCAGGATTCTGGTCCTGTGTGATGCTGCCCAAGACCTCAGCTCCTGAAACCTGTCAAGCTGTAAACGGAAAGACTGTCAGCCACTTCATTCCTCAGCCCTCAATGTGCTGCACTTTGAAAGATATATTCAACTGCAGCCCCAACAAAACAAGCCTCCTGAGCAGTCTGCCCACCATCTCTGTCCTTCCCCTTGCCTATTAATGACATCCACTACTCCTTTGTTATCGCACCAAAACAAGATGCACTTCCTTGCATCCTATAACCCCACACTTCCAGAGCCACCCATATCAGGAAGATCTCCAAAATGTGATATCCTTCAATAACCCCTTTTTCCCATGATGCCGCCAAGGCTGTGACATCCATTCCCCTGGAAGCATCCATGAACAGTTCAAGTCTGCATTCCTTTCCCATTCTTCCTGCCAGAATGTCACCCCATTGTACTCCTCCCATACCCGGAAGTCCTCCACACATCCATCCAGTGGTGCAGGGCAGCTGAGTTTCCTGTGGCCCTTCCCAGCCTCCTTGTGAAGACTCTTCCTGGGCTGATGGCCTTGCAGGCAAAATGAAGGTGCCCCAGCAGTTGTTGCATTTGTACCAGCGCCCTCCACCTCCCTATAACCTGGGTTATCAGGCCTCTAAGGAGCACCCACCTTGTCCCCAGGAAGCCAAAAACAACCTCCTCTGTACCCACCTCTATGCCCAGGGATTCCAATTTACGGGCTGGGCCCTCCATCTTGCCCTGTGCCAGTGGTATACCCACCTGTTAGCACATTGCCTTAAAATCCTGCAACATCCTCATCCCATGCCCTCAGCCCTGGATTCTCCGGATGAGGAGGAAATCATCCAGGTAGTGCACCACCCTCTTGTGCCAATACCAGACCCATACCCACCTGCACCCAGATGCTGAATGCCTCGAAGGTGGAACAAGCCACTGAGTAGGCCATGGCATGGCCTTTCTCAAATACATGCCCCCTTGGAACTGAAAACCCAACAGGTCCCAACTTGGGCCAGACAGGTAAAAAGCCGAAACGCTTATTCTATGTCCATCTTCACAAACCATGCCCCTCAAGAGCCCTGATTAGCACTATTGCCTGTTCCAGAGGCATGCGACACTGCCCTAAGGTGATCGGGTATGCCTCGTTACTGATGAGCTCTTGGGGTAGGATAAGTGGTGGATCAAGCAGAAGGCCTCTAATTTCTTGGGACAATGCCCAAAGAGGAAACTCAGAAATGCTCACAAGAAGGGGGGCCCAATGGGTCCTCAACCCTACCGCCCTGATTTCCTTCTCTATCTTGGTCCCTACTATCTCTTCTTTCCCTTCACTGACCCAAGATTCTTGGCCCACATCTTTGCCCACCTTTGTAACCTCAGTGGAAGCCCGTCCAGAAACCAGCCCTGAGCAGTTCTGCTGCCTCCCTATTTGGGTAGTCTGTGGTCCATTCCTCCACCACTGCTAGGGAGATGGGTGCTGCCAGTGAGTAACCCCATCATCTCTCACCATGTACCTTGTTAATGCCATCCCTGGGAGTGTAATGTTGCCATCTATGCCCACTCCCCTGGCCCCTGCCCTGTCCCCCTGGGTGCCCGAAAGGACTGTTCATGGTACTGTCCCCTATGTTACCCCTCTATCTTCCCCTGTCAGCAATTGCAAACCAGGTGTGTCTCCCTGCACTTGGAACAAACATGCCGGAACTACAATTGTCCCATGTACATGGGGCCTTGTTGTAGCCCCAACATGTCCTGGCCACTGCGGTAGCTGTGGCCTTCTTTACTTGCTCGGCCCTGGCCCTGCCCACTTCCCCAGATAGGGTCCTTACCCACAACTCTGAGTGGGTACAGTCCCATATCAGATCTCCTTTGCTGCCATCCTCTTCCAGAATGCCTCGTCACACTTGAGTCAGCCATACCCAGCTTTGGCCTTGTATGTGTCCCTGACAATGGATATGTACATCAGTAAGAGGATGTCGAGTTCTGGCTGCTTCTCCAGCACCAATGCTCTGTATATGATGAAACCCCTTGCCAGTTCTCAATGGTCTTCCCTTTTACTTAGCTTCCTCCATCTTGTGACCCAATACTGCCAATGCCAATGCCATTTCTGACTTCCCACTGACTCCTTCTCTTCATACTCATGGCGTGTCCTCGTCCACCAGCCTGAAGATGTCCACATACCCCTTCCAAATTTTCTCCTTGATTGAAACCTGGACGTGGTCCCCAACCTAGCAGCCAGAAGGCCCACTGTATAATTTTTTGCTGCCGCTTGTCCCCCCTACCCTTTACTGCTCCCACCCTTTACTTTTTAAGGCCTGAACAGCCCATTCCATCTTTTCAATTCCTGAGTCACCCATGTTCCCTCAGCAGCCCTCTAAGTACTCTTTTAGGCCATTTCATCAGAGATCCACATCATTCTCAACCCCATCTGGGCTACCATCATCCAGCTCTGCGGGCAGGGGCACCGGATAGGTGTGGGTGTGGCGCTTCCTGTCTGGGCCTCTTGCCCTTTCCCTGCCCGGGTGCTCCTCTCACTCCTACTTTCTCAGCACCGCCTCTTACCTTCCTTTCTTTCACTGGCTCTGCAACTTCTTTCTTTCTTTTTTTATTGACAAAAATCCACTGCATTCGTCCCCACCACACACCTGATTTCCCCAGACCAGCACTTCTGTTCCTTCTCGCCCCCCCATGGAGAGGAACAAGCCCATCCTCCACCTAGGTTGCCCCAGGCCACGTGGCCTCCAAGGCCTAGCTGCATACTCAGACCACAGGCCATTTCCATATGCGATGCTGGTCCTGCTTTCACCAAACAACCATTTTATAAATAGGATTACCACCACATGTGCATGGCCAAACCCTGCTCCCATCTGTTTCTCACACTCACCACACCTGCAGAAATAACTTTTAACATGCCATGCAAGGATTTGAACAACCAAGAACCACAGAGCATGCATATTCAAAGCCGGATTGTCCCCTTTTCTCTCTTTACAACACCAGGAAAGAATGAGCAAGACATTTCAATAAGGAACCACAGAGCGCATAATGGACCTGATTTCAGCTTGTCTTCAGTCGGACGGCCAGAGAAACAATCACATTCCCAGAAGCTTCGTGTCACCAGCTACCACTTGCAAGGCTCTCACCTAAAAACCAGCTGGGCATTCAGCCTGCCCCTATCTCTGTGCTCGCCCCCAACTTTAGCAATTTGAAAATGCATGTCAAATGAAGCCTACCATGATGACTCTGCAGCCATAAGCCACATTCAAATGTTGAAATGCATCCTGTGCACCCGTTTTTAGCCCAAGCTCTCTTCTCATTGTACAAAATGCACTGATAGCAAATAGAACCCACTGAGTTCAGTAATCTGCTCCCAAAACACAATTCCAAACTAAATTAATGAGCCTTTCAATACCATGCTATCTTATCTTATGCTATGCTTTTTTTTACTTAAAATGCAATGAGAGAAAAACACAAAGCACCCAGCTGCTTCCATGCATCTTACCTGCTGCTTGCCAATGATGTGCTGAGTTCTCAGTCTGAAAAATTCCCAGCAAAAGAGATCATCCTGCCTGAGTCCTGGCCTAATATCCCTATAGGCCCTGGTCAGGACCCCCTCGGCTCCCTCCTGAGCCAGTCCCTGGGCTCTGCATGCCCTTGCCATTTTATACTTTTTATCTGCCTGGTGATGTCACTAGGCCATACCCCTATATTCCATCTGCTCCCTCCACTCCTCCCTCCCATGCCTCTTCCTGGCAGGGATCATTAGACAACCTGGCCTACCTTTAGTGGCAAGCCCAATTGTCATATAATGGGCCAAAATTAATGAACAGAATGACAAAACTGGGCAGGATATCAAGTTAAGGACAGATGTGTTTAAGAAACTCCTAAAGGATCATCTTCATGCTACATTAATTTGTAATTGTTTGGAAACTGATGTTTTGGTTATATGCTTATATTGTGTATATGTAAATACTAGTTTTAGGATAATGCATTATTTGATTATATTTTGTGTAATTTGTGTGTTGTAATTAAGTGAAGTTTTCCTACTGTAATCCCATTTTTCACCAGGCATTGCAAAACTGGGTCACTTGAGCCAGTCCAACTTTCGGTAAAATAAAATAAATAAAACTTAAAAAAATCACCATCAATTATTGGTCCAATTATACTGACAGGTTTATTTACCTATATCTAAATAATGTTTTGGGGTCCCTCTTTTCAATCCCTAATGCAAGTTGCAGTTTTCTTTTTCCTTAAGTATTGTTTTTTGTTTACACTGCTGTTGTTTTCACTTATACTCCTCTGAGGATTCATTAGTCATACTGTAGTTTTTCTTTCCATGTGCCTTCACTTCATACTTTATTGCTCTTTTCAAGTTTTCTGTATGCCATTGAGGCTTCCTTACTTTCTGTTATGAGCTCTGGCATGAGGGTTAAATGTTTTGGTTGAAAAACTGTGTGTTCTTCAGGACTGTCAATGCCTCATTAGTATTGTTTTCTTTTCTCTCTAGTCACACATGCACACAGTTAGACTAACCTGATAGTTTCTTTGACTGGTGATGAGGGAATTGGATAGGGTCCATGTTTTGGATTTGCTTTACTTCAACTTCAACAGGGTTTTCAACTCATGCCTTACAGATGCTTGCTGAAGAAGATGGAGGATCTGGGTGCAGCTAAGGTCATAGTAAACTGGGTAGGTAACTGGCTAATGGGAAGGCAGATGTTTTATCAATGGAATCCAGTCAGCAGAGAGGGAGGCCATGAGTGGGAAACCACAGGGATCTTTTCTGGGACCAGTCCTCTTCAATATGTTTAGTAGTAACATTGGTGACAGTTTCAGGGGCAGGCTGTGTCTCTTCACAGATGACACTAAACTCTGTGGGAGGGTGGACAGTGATGATGGAATCGGATGATGTAAAAGGAGGAGTGGTCTAAGGTTCGGCAGTTGGAATTCAAAGCCAAAAAGTTCAAGGTAATGCACCTCAGGAACAAGAATACCAGGACAGAGAACTAGAAAGGTGGCATGAGACTTAGCACTGTGACTGAGGAATGGTACCTTGAGTTATCATCAGTGACTCCCTCAAACAATCAAGTCAGTCTAACAAGGCATATAACAAAGTGAGTAGGATGATGAGATATATTAGGAGGGGTATTGATAGCAGAAGGAAAGATGTAATACTCCCCTATATGGATCCTTAGTGAGGCCACACATGGAGTACTGCATCCAGGTCTGGAATCCTTGATTTAAGATGACTAGAGATAGCTGGACAACAGCACAGGTTAACAAAAATGATTCAGGGCCAACAGGGTAGGTCGATGAGCAACACTAACTGGCACTGAACTTGTACTCACTGGAGACCAGCAGAGAGAGGGGCGATATGATAGACGTTTTCAAGTTCCTAAAAGGAATTAATAAGGTGAACTGTGGGGAAATATTAAGCTTGAATACTAGTTCACAGTCATATGTACATGAGTGGAAACTGACAGGAGGGAGACTCAGAAGGGACAAGAGGAAGTGTTATTTACAGAACAGAAAGTGCCCCACAATACCTTAATTAAAACTACAGGAACTATGGATTAATTAATGTCTAGTTAGATAGGTACATAGTTGGCTTCAAAATAGGGTCCAACATGTTCAATATAATGACACCAAATCCAGTGAAGGGCTACTGAGTAGTGCGTTCCCAGGGATCTGTTCTGGGCCCAGTTCTGTTTGCTATATTCATCAGGGATATTGACAAAAACTCAATAACAAACCTATAAAATTTGAGGATGATACTATGCTGGGGGAGGAGGTAAACTCACTCTAGAAACATCTAACCCTTATTAATGATATGGGTAAAATTGAAAACTGGCTGAAAAATGGTATGTCTCTGAACTCAGAAAATGTTCGGTTCTGCACTGGACACAATAATCCAAATTATTCTTAGATTCTAAATCAGAAAATACTCAAAATCTCTACTTCAGAACAAGATTTGGGAATTCTTATAAACAACAATAATCTGTTCCAACCGTGTAGAACAATCTCTAGGAAGACCAAGGGTATGGTAAATAAAATGAAATGCAACTTTATATGTAAAACTGAACAGCTCATCATTCCCTCTTCAAAACTTATGTGCGCCTCTTTGGACTACAGTTCCCAGATTTGGTCACCCTACCTTATTAAAGATATAGATCAGATAGAACGAGTCCAGAG
This sequence comes from Neoceratodus forsteri, assembly GCA_016271365.2. Taxonomy (NCBI): domain Eukaryota; kingdom Metazoa; phylum Chordata; order Ceratodontiformes; family Ceratodontidae; genus Neoceratodus; species Neoceratodus forsteri. Next base: position 576,349,544 of record CM028134.1, on the reverse strand, counting down.
GTCAACAACAAAACTTATTCCTAGTTTAGTTAATATGCCATATGACATAAGATTAAGGGATACAGGTTCATATACCTTACACTATAGGAGACAGAGGTGACCTTCTCCTACCTATAAAATCCTTAAATCTAATTAACTCACAGAAGATTGTAAATTGAAATATAGTGTCACAAGGGAAATATGAGATCCCACGATAAGAAATTAGTAGAGCCAAGGGCAAGAACAAATTTGAGAGATATCTTTTACACAGTTAGAACAACTAAAGCATGGAACAGACTCCTCAGGAAATTACAGATATCAATTCTTTTGAAGAATTCAAATGAGCCCTGGACAAGACATATTACTCAAAATACAGGTTGGTATAATCACCCACTGGAGTGGGGACATTCACAATGGGCCATGGTGCCCCTTATGTCCTTTAAAAACCTAGTAAACTGATGGGACATCATGGCTCCTGTTAGCAAACAGATCCACTCTGCCACATATACTGGCTGCTGTGATATTAGGACTATTACACACAAGGATGTTGCCATACAGACCTGCCTTTGTCAGATCAGATTTCCTGCTAAAAGAGAAGTCCTTACTGCATTGCTGAGAAGTCACTATAGGAAAGAGGCTCATGTTTGGGGATCTCTTTGCTGATTTCAGTGACTTTGTCATCTAACATCAGGGCTTGAAATCCTTCATTCAGTACTCAGCAGTCATTGTAAGACTGGTCCCCACTAGTGGGAAGTCCTCCTGTATGACTCATGATTGTAGTTAGACTAAGGTTCCTGCTCATAAGCAAGCACTTCATGCAACATTCAGAGGTGATGTCATATCAGGTATCCTGCAATGCATTATTTAGCTTAGCAGGACATTGTTTTGGTGACTGTTGTGACATCAAGCCTCCTCTAACATGAAAGGTATCCTGCCATGTTCAGCAGTTACTGAAGGATTGGAAGCTGGAAGCAGGATAGCACCACATGTTAGTGTACAATTGATCTTTGAGATTTTGCCCCAAAATGAACATATATTTATGCTGAATGAAAACACTGGGCCCTGATCAACATGGAAAAGAGCCGCCCAATGGCACTGAAGGTTGAGGTGCTGGATGCCACACCTCGTGCCATGCCAGTAACATGGGTTTGGGAATGGACTCAGGATGCCGGGGTCAGCAGGGTAGGGAGAAGATTGAGTATCCAAAGGATTGCTCTCCTCTCCTGGAGTGGGTTGCAGGAGTTCCCCATTCTGTAGCAGCCTCTGATGGAGATTGGAGGAAGCACAAGAGTGGAAATGTCTGAGTAGGGACGATGGAAGATGCCAGCGGCAGGAGGTGGGGTCATGCAGAGTCATTGCATGCCGTGACCTGGTGGAAACTACAAGGAAAAATCCCTGGAGGACTTAGGGAGGTGAAGGTGACCCTGGAAGCCAAGCCTACATCCCAACATCGGACCACCATTCCACCAGCTCTCTGAGCCCCTCAACATAGCCTAGGATCATCCATCTAAATTCCAGAAAGATCGCCAGGTAGGAGAGGGCAGTCCTGCCCCATGGGGTTAGATCTGGGGGCTGATGGATCTATGTGCTTTGGAAGGGGTTGCTCAGTCCTTGTAATCCCAGAGGAAGGGGTCTCAGATAGGAATAGAGACCGAGGCTGTGAGGGTACACCTGAGAGATGCCCTGGTCCCTGGTGCTATAAATAGAGTGTAAAAAGAAAACATGGTGATAAGGGGCAGGGATGCTATAGTTTATAGGACTGTCAGGGTACTTAATTTGTTTAGTGATTGTTATGAATAAAGTAGCCCATAGAGACTTTTTTTATTCTAGTTGAAGACTACAACATCAAATAAATTAAATTAAATTATTCAAAGACCTGAATGATTTTGGTTGTTCATAGCACTTTTTGTGAAATTTGTATCCCAAATCACTGTACTGTCTAGGACGGAAGTTGAGGAAAATGTTGCTGCCATTTTAGCATAAAGGGTACAGAGTTACATTAAATAAGAGATTACAGAGAGGTTTCAAACAGAGACGCTAATACTTATTCAGGATTACACAGTAAAAGGTAGTTGTGGATTCAAACCCAGGTCTTCAGTTTCATTGTTCTGACCACTAGGCCAAACTGTCTTATATTAAAAGCCCATGATGAACTAACTTTCTTGTGTATGTTACTTCCACTGTCTATGACCAACTCTTTATTGAAAACATGCAAAAGAATATTGCTGTTTTGACAGTCTATATACTGTAGTATTAAGGAAGCATATATTTTCTAAACCATTTTCTACTGCTTTATAAGTCAAAAATAAAATAAAATAAAAAAATAAGCATGTTATGTTTGTGGCTTCTATGAAATTATATTCCATGAAGAATATCTCTTGAGCAATACAGTTTCAAAAGAACTGTACATGCTGTATACAGGAAACAGCAGCATAACTGACCTTACTAGTAATACTTCACAGTGAAGATGTATCTGATTTCTCTGATCAGATCAGAAGGTGATTTTGGAGGCAGTTGCACAATCACTTTCTGTAACAAAAAGCATTACACTGTGTTACTGTAACTAGAAATCTGGTTTTAATATATCTTTAGCATTTTGTAGAATTACAGTACAAGGAATGTATTCAATTTCTCAACTGATATATTAGCCTAGCTGTGAGTCCACATATTGTACTGCAATTTGTTTCCCTTTTAACCCTAAAGCTGCCAGTATTGGAACATAAGGAGAATCAGCATGTCTAAAGAAGTCCATGACAGAGCATGTGACGTGTGCCTAGTAAGGATATACATTTTAAAGAATGACAGTTTGGTCCTTTTAAATGCCTTGATCTTGTAATACTATTTTCACATTTGTTTGTTTCTGTGCTTATTATCTTTTCTAATTTAACTACTACTGTATAGAAAAATAATTGAAAAGAATCCCTGTATAAGGAAGCCAGAATATCATTACTGGCATCACCTACAAAGTATTTCAATAAAAACTCAAAATCTGTTGAAGATTTTTATAGGAAATATTTCTTTACTGAACTATTATAGACAGAAATGTGCAGAATGCAACATTTCACCAATGGATTCCATGTAGAATGCCAATTTTGTTTGAAATGCATTTTGTAATTTCTTTTCAGTTCCACAGAATTCCAAAAGCATTTCTATGTAATCCTATTCCACAGATTATATAATCTGTGTAATAATCAATCAATCAATCAATCAAATCTTTATTTATCCAGGCGATCACCATTGAGCAAGCTCATTTACAAGGTGGACCTGCTGTAGTCAAGTACAAGTATATACATACATACAAGCTTCAGTAAAACACAGGCTACAAGGTGAGAATCAGGATACAAAACAATCATACAGCAAACATGTTAGATGCAATATATACATTCCAATTGTTCACAGAGATCCTACATGAGAATCATAACCTTTATGCAGTATTTACAACCTTCAAGTACACAGAGTTGAGTTATCATGAGTATTATTGCCTACATGGAAGGGTACAATTATTTTCATTTCAGCCCTCATTAACTGATTAAATGCTTAGGTGAAGGTCCCAGTTTACTGATGAGCCCACAGTGAGGACAATAACTCCTGCTTCAGAGGCAACTGGAGAGTAGAAAAAGAGATGCCAAGGTGCGAGGGCCAGAATGGCTGCTGGTTAGTGACTAGTTAAATGGGGAAAGATAGAGATAGATTCATGGCTGAGTGTGATGGAACCAGTAACGTATACAGGACTGCTAGTGACGGTGGAAACACTTACAGATTTCAGTGAATGCTTTATCATAAATAGTCCTGAAGAGGGCAATGCTGACTGGAGAACTAAGTCTCAGTGTTCTTTGTATCTTATTCAGAGTGTGGGCAGTCGTGGCTTATGGCAGCCCTACCAAAATGGTCACTGATCCTGGGGATTTTCAAAGTACTTAGTGAATGGCTTGGTAGATCGTAGTTACTCATTGGATTTAAGGGAGACAGGCAGTGATGTATTCTGGGAGCTTGTTGGTGAGGGCTCTAAGTGTCCAGAGGGCTGCATTTCTACTCCGTCTGTATTGCAGGGAAGGCCACCCTACTGCTGAATATAGGACCAGTGATGTGTAGAGGACGGAGGTCGGTTATGAATCTTAAGGCTCTATGATACAGAACATCCAGCTTTGCAAGGGATGAGATGGAGCATTGGCTATAGATAATGTCAGCGTATTCGATTAATGAGAGGAATGTAGACTGAACAAGCTGCCTTCTAGCATCTGTGGTCAGGAGGTGCTTAATTCTAAAAAAGAGGCCAAGCCTCTGCCTTAGTTTTTTCATCAGGGCTTCTGTGTGTTCCAGATAGGAGAGTTTGTTGTCAAGCCATATGCCCAGGTATTTGAATTTAGGTACAAATTCAAGCTTTTCACCTAGTAAGGTAGTTATGGGAGGAAATGTACCAGCGGCAGCAATATAGGCCCCAGAGCTACGGGTGAAAATATCATGCCTTGGTTTTTTGCATTTAGTAGTAGTTTTTATGTAGAGTTAGTACTGTAGTGTATTGAATTCCTTTGTAAATCTGAGCACGCAGTTCCAGGTGAGTCACGGCTTAGGTAGAGCACTCGTATTATCAGCAAACAGATGTATACTAGCTTCCTTGATTCCCAAATCCAAATTGTTAATGTAGATGGCGAACAGTAGAGGGCCCAGTATGGATCCTTGTGGGACTCCTCTATTTATTGGCTTGAGTGTAGAGAGCTCACCTTCTGCTTTGATTTGTTGCTGTCTGCCAGTGAGGTAGTTCTGAAACCAATTCAATGAGATTGAGTCCATGCCTATGGAATTTAGGGTGGAGAGAAGTAAGCAATGGTCAGCAGTATCAAGGCCTTGCTGAGATCTAGAAACACCCACAAACAAATTTTTTATTGTCAAGGTCCCGCTAAGCGTCATTAGTGACTTTGGCCAATGCCGTAATGGTGCTATGCTTAGCTCTAAAGCCGGACTGCATAGGATTAATCAGGAGGAGTCATCTAGGAATGCTCTCAACTGTGTATCCACAATTTTTTCCATCAGTTTTGAAAGTGTTGGTAAAAGAGATTGGCCTATAATTGTTTAGGTCACTTGGATCTCCTGCTTTAAATAGTGGGATGACATGAGCAGTTTTCCATTCTCGGGAGAGAACCTTGGGCTAGTGACAAGTTGAATAGGTGTGATATAGGTGGGCAAGTATATGGTATGCAATTTTCAGAAAGTATGGGTTGAAGGAGTCAGCTCCTGCACTTATTCTAATATCTAGCTGTAGCAGAAGGTTCTCAATTTCCTTAATGGTAGTTGGGGAAAAGGAGAAGATCATATCTTTATTACTTGATTCAGGCAGCTGAGCTTTGAGCTGTGGGCATAGTCTGCTTACTGGTGCATCATCAAATGCCATGCCTGCAGTGGCAAAGTGGTTGTTGAAGGCTTGAAGAATTTCGGTATTAGTAGTGATAGTTGCATTGTCAATGGTAATTTTTGAGGGTAATACAGTACTTGGAGAATGTCCAGACAGTTCCTTTATGGTAGACCAAAATTTGGCAGGGCTATTGGCTGCAGAAAGTAATTCATTTTGATAAAGTTGGCCTTGGCCTGTCTGACAAGTTTAGTGCAGGCATTTTTAGCTGTCCTAAAGAGGCACCAGTCAGCTTCAGCATGCGAGTTCCAGGCCTTTTTCCATAGTAGGTCTCTTTTGAGTAAGGTTTTTCAGATCCGTGTGAACCACCGCAGGTTTGGGTTTTATTTAATATTGTGCAATTTGTGGGAAATCAATTTGAAGTTTACATACTTGGCAGAATAAGATTATGCGTGCTTGTGTACTATCAACTAAGGGATTACCTGGAAGCTAACCGACTTCTGGCACCCTCCCAACATGGTTTCTGACAAAGCCTGGGACCGACACTGCCCTTATCAGGTTTATCACTGATGTACTAGCAGCTTTGGACAAGGGCACCCACAGGAGCAGTCTTCATTGACCTAACCAAGGCCTTTGACCTGGTAAACCACCCACTCCTGCTTACAAAGCTGAGTAAATTTGGACTGGACCAACACTCTCTGAACTGGTTCTACAACTACCTGTCTGATGGCTCCCAACAGGTCAAGTGGAAAGGCACTATCTCTGGACCACTACCTTTAAATGAGGAGGTTCTGCAAGGTTCCATCTAGGGTCCAATCCTGTTCTCCCTGTTCATCAACGACCTCTGTTTCCACTGTGGGAATAGCTTTGAGGTGCAGTATGGTGATGACACCATACTCTACAGAACTGCGCAGTACTTGGACAACTTAGGGCCCTGCTTCAGTCTGACTTTACCAAGGCCAAGCCTGGCTAGTTGAAAACCATCTGGTCCTTAATTCTAGCAAGACCAAAGCACTCCTGTTTGGCCCGAAATCCTAGGCCTTCCTAGGCCCACCTTTTCTCACTTGTTACTGTATCTGGCTCCACTATAGAAGTGGTCCAATCATTCAGATACCTAGGCCTTACAGTAGATCAGGAGCCCTCTAAAGCCACACATGGACATGGTAACAAAAAGATATACCAAAAACTTGGCCTCCTCTACCAGCTAAGTGCCAACATGACACCAGAGACTAGACTGACAATCTCACAGAGTATTCTCCTTCCTCTCTTACCTATGCTGCCTCAACCCTTCTAGGCTCAGGAAAACTTGACCACTCCAGACTACAGACTTTGTACTACAAAACTGCACAGTTTGCCACGAACATAGAAACACGGACTTTTAAGGCAGATAAGGACCATTTGGCCCACCTAGTCTGCCCATTTCCCTACCTACAGGATAAGCTGCAGATCCTAGTTAACCAACAGCTTATTTCTTCATACCCCACAAGAATTGCCTTATGTCTGTCCCATGCATTCTTGAATTCTTCCACAGTTTTAGACCCCACAACCTCCTCAGGAAGGCTGTTCCATGCGATCACCACCATCTCTGTGAAAATAATTCCTCACATTGCCCCTTAGCTGTCCCCCTCTGTCTTCAAAGTGTGTCTCTTTGTTCTTGCACATCTCTTTTTCTGAACAATGCTACCATCTTGGACTTTGATGATTCCACTGAGGTACTTAAAAGTTTCTATCATGCCCCACCTTTCCTCAAGGGTATACATATTAAGCTCCTTTATTCTCTCCTCGATGGCTTCTCTTGCAGGTCCTGCACCATTTTAGTTGCCCTCCTCTGGACTGCCTCCATCCTGTCTATGTCTTTGCAGAGATGGGGTCTCCAGAACTGGACACAGTACTCCAGATGGGTCTCATCAACTGTCTGTACAGAGGAATAACAACTTCTGTTTTCTGCTGGTGATGACTCTCCCTATACATCCCAGTATCCACCCAGCCCTCCCTACTGCCTTCTCACATTGCTTGCCAACGTTAAGGTCATCTGATATGATTACCCCAGGTACATTTCCATTTTTGTTGTTGTTACTACCCCCAACTGTGTAATCTTCCCTGGGTTTTGTTTCCTAGGTGCATTATTTTGCACTTCTTTGCATTGAATCCAAGCGGCCATACTTGACTATTCCTCCAACCTTGCCAAGTCCCTTCTCATCCTTTCCAAGCCTCCTTGTGTATCAATCCTGTTGCAGATCTTTGTGTTATCTGCAAAGAGCTGTACTTTTTTCCAGTCCCTCTGCCGTGTCACTTATAAAGACATTAAAAAGGACTGGACCCAGTACTGAACCTTGTGGTACCTCACTAGTAACTAACCTTTCTTCAGAGTGGTCTCCATTTACAACTACCTTCTGTGTCTTGTTGTCCAGCCAATGTTTTACTTCAGGCTACCACCCTGGGACCCACTTCCAGGCTGGTTAATTTGTTTATTAATCTTTATGTGGGACTGTGTCAAATACCTTGCTAAAATCTAGGTAGACCATGTCTACAGCCCCTCCCTGGTCTAGTACTTTGGTTACCCAATCAAAGAAATCAATTAGATTCATCTGACATGACCTTCCTGCTATGAACCCATGTTGCCTTGGGTCCCATGCCCCACTGGCCTCTTGGTACTCAACAATTCTTTCCTTCAGAATTGATTCTATCACTTTCCCTACCACAGAGGTCAAACTGACAGGTCTGTAGTTTCCTGCCTCTGTCTTGCTCCCACTTTTGTGAAGGGAATCACACCCACCCTCCTCCAGTCCTCAGGTACCACACCATCCTCCCATGATTTGTTAAAAGGGTAGTCAGTGATGTCACTAGTTCTCTGCTTAATTCTTTTAGAATTCTGGGGTGAATTCCATCTGGCCCTATTTACTTTGTCCACCTTCAGTTTTAGGGAGTTCTTTGCCCACCCCAGGACCCACTACTGTGAAGCCCTTGCTGCACTCAACTGGCCCACCCTGAACCATAGGTTCCAGTAACCCTGTTAAGCTGGACATATAAGCTTCTGATGCAAACCTCCTGCAGGGCTAACCGTCTCCTTGCCCCTAAGCGGACCATCAGACTACTCAGGACTTTGGATAAAAAACACCTGAACTGCCCAGGGCCTGCTCCTCAGCTGGCAGTAAATCTTTTCCCATATAGGCCCTGCTCATTGAACAAGCTCCCTGACACCTTCAGGAAGCCCCTTCCTAACCATATTCCATAAGGGACTGCAGGCTCACCTCCTAAGCCATAGTTCCTGCTCCTGTCCTGAAGGTTAACCAACCCGCCTCCTGTGGCTTGGCCCTAAGTCTGTCAGCTGCCATTATTGAACTGTCTAATTGTGCTGTATGTGAGTGCTATCCTTAATAATAACTGAAAACTGTATATTGTCATTGTATCCCTGTACAATATGTCCTGTACTGTATCACTTGTATGTATCTGCACTGCTCTATGTAACTAATTCCAAGTTACTCCTGAAAAAGGACCCTCAGGCCCAGCGGCTTACCCAGTTAACAAAATTTTACAAATAAATGTGGATAACATTTCACTTTTGAAATGTCAGAATTCTGCTGAATTAAGTGGAAATTGTGAAATTAAGTGAATTATGATAAAAGCAGGATTTGAAATGATGAACTGCTCTAAATGTAGACTTAATAGAAATGTGGTATTTTTAGTACTGTGAGCTTTTGTAGTGATTTAGCAGGTGGTACTGTATTTTCTTCCTTGTCAAATGTCAAAAGAAAAAAAACTGAATCTAATTGCAGTTTCTTTTTAATTTGTAATTAAATGGACCACTGTTTTGCAAATATATAAAATGTACAATTTGGCGCTGAAAGAAATAACTATTTTTTGAAAAAGCTAAATTATTTCTATAGCTTTTCATTAAAATACAGTGTGCTCCAAAGTATAGTAATTGCACGCTTCTGAACTAACAGTAGCAAAATTCTATTCAATTATTTTTATTAGCAGTTTAAAAAGTAAGGGTGGAATATTCAGACTGCACCAGGTTGTGGCACAAGCCTGGGCTCAGCGCAACTGGGATGTGCCAGGGTGTGACAGGGTGATATTCAACGGTGCTGCGCCATGGCTCAGCACCATTGAATATCGCGCTGTGGCTACCCGCAATGTGCATGGCACAGTGGCACTGCACCAGTGCAAGAGGCCACAGAGGGGCAGGGGATGCGCTTAGCGCAGTGCCGCTGTGCTAGGCGCATCAACCATGATATTCAAAAGTGCACATTCAAAATGTGGGGCCATAATGCATTACGTAAGGCACAAATGGGGCCATTTGCATGTCATTATGGCCCTCCCATTTGTATGCAGGTGCACCATCCCCCGGTGACTTGAGCCTTGTATCCCGCCAGGCAAAAGCAGCTGTCGGGGACTGATGCCCCCGCACAAGCGGCAGAGTGCCCCACTGCCCGATCACGGGCATTAGTATTAGACTGAATAGTCCAATATTCCTGGTGGTCCAGTGGACTGTGTCCAGCCCGATCGTGGGTATTAATATTAAAATAAATGGTCCAATATCCCTGGTGGTCCAGTGGACGGGTCCAGCCCGATCATGGGCATCAGTTTTAGAATATTACACACCAATCCATCCCTGGTGGTCCAGTGGTACCCTCTCCCCACCCGCCCACTGAGCCCCACCACCCTCTCCCCGGTCAGTGGCGGGCAGCAGCTCCCCACCCATAGCCGCCCCACTGACTGACTGTGTACAGTGGGACCGTCGCCCATTGGTCCCAGTGTGGGCCAATGGGCGGGCAGCCGTACCATACTACACAGTCCAGAAATGGAATGGATCATTCACATTTCTGGACTGTGTTGATGGGTACGGGCTGCACGCCCATTGGCCCATGCTGTGGACCAATGGTCATACAGCCCTACTGTATGCAGTCAGTCGGCGGGTGGTGGGGCAGCTTATGGGTGGGGAACCGCCACCCGCCACTGATGGGGAGGGAGGGGGTGGGGCTCAGTGGGTGGTGGGAGGTGTACCACTGACCACCAGGGATGGATTAGTGTATAATATTCTAAAACTTATGCCCTTGATCGGCCAGACCCGGTCCACTGGACCAGCAGGGATATTGAACAATTTATTTTAATACTAATGCCTGTGATATTGGACGTGTCCACTGACCACCAAGGATATTAGACGATTTATTTTAATACTAAAGCCCATGATCAGGCATGGGGGCGCTAACATGAAGGTGCTGCCGGAGCTCGGATGGTTACCCAGCTGGCAGCTGCCATGTTGCTCCCTGCAATATGGCAGCTCACCTGTGGGTGGCCAGCTGTTGCTCCTTTTTATGTTGCTCAACTGTGTACGGCGCGGGTGCAGGTTACACTTGCATCTGCTCAGCACATCCCTGGGCTGAATATTGGGATGTGCAGGTATGCATGGGCACACCCCATACTTGTGCCACATACATTACTATGCACTCAAGCGCATCAGGATTTGTGCCACACACATTCTCCTTTTGAATATCGCATCGGGTGTATCAGTGGGGTTGCGCATGGCACAACTGTGTTGCGCCATGTGCAACCCTTCTGAATATCCCATCCTAAATGTAAAAATCCACTTGTTTCACTGCACACATATTTTAAAAGTAGAGAGTAATTACTAACACATTAACACACAGTAATTACAATTTCAAATGTCAATTTATTAGAATTGAACACATGCTCATAAACGTTAGTGTGTATTGTACTAACATGACTTTTCTTTCCTCCATTTCTTTTTGTAGAACTTTGATGACTACTTTCAATGCAAAATAATTTTCAGAGTTAGTTTTTTTCTTGGAAATTGTGCTTTTATTTATATTTATTTAAAATGACTGGACAGTCAATGTTTAAAATATATGGATATCAATATGAAAGCTTCAAAGCTTCTGGCTGCATTGGCAGCAAGGAGAGGCATCTGGGGACATTCTGCTGGTAAGGAGGACTGTGGGCGAAAATAGCACTGCATCAGCAGCACAGCTGAAGATCCTTTTGGGCTGCAAGGAGGAGGACCAATCGGGACCCAGGGCGGGCTATTTTGACTAGTGGTCGGGCTATAAATAGCCAAGCCCAGCTGCTGAAACAACTACCCACAGAGCAGCTGTATTGTTGTTGGAGACAGCCACATCAGTGGCAAGGAGGGCAACCTGGGAGTTTCCGCTGCAAGAAGCATCCACGGAGAGTTTCTGGATGAATCAGTGGCAAGGAGAGGTGCCTGGGGCATTCTGCTGGCAAGGGGTCTGTGGCTGAAAATAGCACTGCATCAGCAGGGCAGCTGGGGAGCCTATTGGGCTGCAAGGAGGAGGACCAATTAGGACCCAGGGAGGGCTTTTCTGACAGGTGGCCAGGCTATAAATAGTCAAGCCCAGTCACTAAACAAACTACCCACAGAGGAGCTGTATTGTTGTATTTTAGGAGCTGCGCTGTGAATTTTAGGTGCTGTGTGCTGTATTTGTTGCACTGTATTTGTGTCCCACCCATCCACCCTGGCCCTGGCCTCTATTAAATGGTCTTAGGAGGAGGAGCTAGCTAAGAAGTCATGGCCTGGGGCAGAGCTATTGGGTGGGAGGAGACCTGGGCTGGGTTACAAGGTCTGGTACAGCTTATGTTATGTTATATCTGTTATGCTGGTACCCACTTCCTTCACCTGACGGGGTTGCTCTTAGTCAAGTAGTTTGCTCCAGCAGACATTGGGAGGGTTCATAACAGGTTCCAGCAAGGGGTTCTTAGTCAAGTAGCTTGCCCAGTGGGCAATGGAGGGTTCAAACAGGTTCCAGCAGGGTTAGAGAAAATGATGGGGCAAACCAACTTGAGGGGAAATTGGAATGGGATGAAGATGGGGATGGGACTATGGTAGGGTCCTCAGATCACAAGAGCCAGCATCTTTGGAAGGGTGGTGGGGGTGCTGAGTGTGGGTCAGCCATGGTACTAGCCTTGGCTTTGAAGATGGGGTTACATGGTGTGCCAACAGCTGGCACAACTAAAGATGGAGATCAAGTGGTTAAGATGGACACTGGGTAGGGCAGGGGTGAGAGGAGGAGGTGGAGAGGAAGAAGACCCTGCTGAGGGTGTAAGATGAAGTGGGGACAGAAAGAGGAATAACAGGGAAGGCATGGTGGGTCCAGGACCTGCACCTCTAATGGACAACAACAGTCAGGAGAAGGATGGAATGAGTACAAGGGACTGCATAAGAAGGTAAGGAGGTGTAGGGTGGGCATTGGAGAAGCTCCAGGAGGCTTGGGAGGGGCAGTCCTGAATGTGAAAAGGCCAAGGGTACTGGCAGGTTGTTAGGAGCAAACAAGGAGGCAATATAGTGCAGTGGTTTAAGGCTATGAGCTGAAAATCTGGTGATATCCAGCAGACCAGACCTGGGTTTGAATCCCACAGCTTCCACTTGCATACTGTGTGACCTCGAGCAAGTCACTTAACTTCCTGTGCTCCCAGGTCACTTGTAAAAAAGCTTTCAGCATAGTGTGTTACTTGGTTAAACAACTAAAAAAAAAAGGATCCAAGGTATGCAACGAAAGGGAACTGATGGGGAGGTGCACCAGTGGGGGAATCAAGGCTGTAGGCATGGAACAAAATAACAGATTTGCACCATTAGTACAGATAAATGAAGAGGAGAATGATGAATTTGGAGCAGAGGTGGATCCAGGGAGAATGGAGAGTTGGGCATGAGGGATGCGCCAGTAGTCAGAAGGAGCAGGGTTGTTCCCTTGCAAAAGGACACAGAGGGTGGAAGAGGAGCAGTCAGCAGTAGGCAGTGTGTGTGTGGAGCAGGACAGGCTGAAGGGTTGGGGCAAGGGCAGTGGGACTAAGGAGGAGTCAGGGTTAGCACAGGAAGGGAGCTGGGAGTAGGGTGCTAGGAAGGAGGAGGACCTGTAAGGTTGGGGTGTGTAGTCCAGGGGAAAGGGACCAGCAGGGATACAGTGAGGAGGAGATCAGAATAAAAACTGTGAGAGGGTGGAAATGAGTTGCTTGTGGGGCAGGAGGGGCCGCTAGATCTAGGGGGCACTGTGGGATGGACCGAGGACGAGAGGGAGAGGGGGCCAGGGGCAGATAGGTCTGTTAGGAGAAACAGGAGGGATAGGACAGCAAATGCCACTCAGATAGGGAGTGTGGCCAGCAGTCAGATAGGGGTGAGACCAGGGAAACTGATGAGATAGTGGAGGGGAAGGGATATTTGAGAATGGGAGTATGCCTAGGGATAAGGAGTCAGTTAGGGTGCTCCTGTTGGGGCACCCATGATTAGGGGTATTAAGTGGGAAGGGCAGGAGAGGGAAAACCCTGTACTGTCTGGGTCAAGAGTATTTCCAGCTTGATTGGTGCATGAGGCCAAGCACCTGGTCTATGCTCTGGCCAAGGAATGTGGAGGATCCTGACAAATTATTAAACTGGGGAAAATTATATCGAGGGGATAGTGTGCTGGAGATTATGCAAGGTTCTGGGAACTAGCCAGGGTCTGTCATGCTGTAGGTGTTTGGTCTCCTTCATGGAGATCCTACTGGTGCCTAGATCCAGTGTGGGAAACAAACAAAAATTAGAGAGGTAAATGAATGGCTTGGGGATGGTGGGAGGCTACGGGGTATGGGTTGGTGGGGACTAGGATGCAACCTGGGAGGACAAGGGGCTGTATGCAAGTGAGAAGCTCCACCTCAGTTTGTGGGGAAGGAGGTTCTGAAACAAAACTGGCTGGATTCATCCAAGCTAGGTGGGGTTTAAACTTGTGGGGGCTGGTGCTTGAGACTGATCTCTAGTATGCCCATCAAGGATGCTTGGCCTTCTCCCCAAGCAGTGACTGTGCACAAGGGAGTTTGAACAGGCAGCCACCTGGGGATCTCAGGTTGGGGAAATGAGGCAGGGTAATAGAAAGGGATTTAGTTTAGTTTATTGGTCTAGAAATTAATACCTTGAGCCAGGGCTCTTTTACAAAGGTTCCACATCACAAAGAACATCAAACAAAACAATACACATTACAGGTAATACCAAATGGAAAAGTTACATAATAAATTTGCTATTAACAGTTTAAGGCAGAAAAGTTATAGAGTTACATAATAAACATGCTTTTAACAGTTTCATGGGAGTAGACAATTTGGAAATAAAGAAACTTCCAGGGAGAGGGAGATCATTAGGATCCAAAGAGAGGCAAGAAAGGAGGGAAAAGCTGTGGGCGGTAGAGTAAGTGAGAGGGGACAGAATGGGGGAGAAGGAGTGAGTTGGGTGGCAGACAGGGGATAGTAGTGGTACATGAGTGCTCATTAGACAAGGAGAGTAGGCCTTGGATGTGAGGATGGTCATGAGGAGGAGTAGTCTTTATCAAATGCAATCACAGTTGCTAGTGGTAGTGAGGTGGGCATAGAGCATGGTTTTGAAAGCTCCGATCGAGGTTGAGGATAGAGTAGGTGGACTTAGAGCATTGAATCATGTCGGGGCCCTGTATGCGAACGTTCTTTGTCCTTGTGTGGTCCGACATCTGGGAACCAGGAAAGGTTGGTGTTCAGATCTGGTGGAGGGTCGTAAGCCAGGATTCGGATGGAGTAGATTTTGACAGAATGGAGTCAGACCCAAGATAGAATTTTTGCCATTATGCAGGTGAGATATATAAGGTGATTTGATAGTTGCAACCAGCCTGTTTCATGGTAAAACTCACATGTGTGAGTCAGTCTTTGAGCTCCTCGTGAGGAGCCGGCAAGCCTTATTTAGAGTGATTGAGATATGCCTTAGTGCCGTGGAGGTAGCTGAGCCATATATAATAAGGCCATAGTCAATGATAGAGATTATGGAATTCTGTATAGCTATCCTCAATGCAGCTTGGTTTAGAAATTGACGATTACAAAATAGTATTCCAAGACGTTGGTTCACTGTTTTGCTGTGTTGTCAATGTGGGTTGCAAAGGTGAGCCCTTGGTCAAAAGTGATACCAAGGTATTTGAAAGTATTTACTTGGTCCAGTGTATTTCCAGCAGAGGTTTGTATGGTGAGTGGAGTATTTCTGTTTTTGTTTTGGTGATTGGTAAAAGCATGGCTTTTGTTTTATTGTGGTTATGCACAAGTTTACTATCCAGGAACCACCTTTCAACACTAGAGAAGGCAATTTGCAGGCTTTTGTGAGGAGTTTGGGTCTTTGTGAGAAGAGAGAATTAGAGCATCATCAGCTTATAAGATTATTTTTCCGGCAGAAATCTGGAGGGAGTTAAGGAACAGGCTAAAAGGAGCGGGCCAAGAATTGATCCCTGCTGTACACCCGAGAGGACTGGTTTGAAGTTGGAGAGTTTATTAGAGATTTTTACAGCCTGTGACTGATTTGACAGGTAACTTTTACCCAAGCACTAGGACCTTCAGCCAGGCCTTGGCTGGTCAGTAAGGAGGTAAGTAGGCCATGATGGACTGTGTGAAAGCTTTAGTGAGGTCAATAAAGACCGCGCAATTTGGCACCCTTTGTCCAGGGCTGGAGTGGACTTCTCCAGAGAAGTCAAGTAAGGCTGTTGTAGTACTATGTCCTTTCCTAAAGCCGTGCTGTTGATTACAGAGTAGATTGTACTTGTCCAGGTAGTCAGAGAGTTGATCTGTCACTCATACGTTCAAGTGCTTTGGAGAGGGGTGGAGTATTGAGATTGGTCGATAGTTACCTGGGATGGAGGGTGGTCCTGATTAATGCCAGGAGCAAGGTAACAAAATGCCTGAGCTTCAGGCAATGCTGGTAGAAGGAGAAGTGATGCGGCGGCTGTCACTGAAACTTGGGCCACTCCCTGGGCATGACTGGGACCTAAGCCTGATGGGGTATACTATTCAGAAAGGCAGGGCTGTTGGCAGGAGGAGAAGTAGCACTCATCATTAAGAATGGCATAGGGAAAAGCAGAGTGGAGGGGCAGAGGGAAATGTGGAGGCATTATGGGTTACCTTGCAAGCACCTGGGGCAAGAGAGTAAAACTAGGGGCTGTTTATAGGCCACCCATGCTGACGGAAGATCTAGAGGAAGGCCTGGTGGCAAATATTAGCAACCACTGTGGTCAAGGGTGGTGCAACGGTGGTGCTGGGTGACCTAAACATGCCAGAGGCTGATTGGGAACTATAGTGTCCTCATTGGCCAGGGAGCAGTGACTACTGGACTCCTTCCAGGATGCATTCCTTGCCCAACTGGTAGTAGACCCAACGAGGAGGAATGTATCTTGGATGTGGTCCTGTTGGACTGTGATCTGGTTAAGGACCTACTGGTAGGGGCCCACTGGTGGGGAGTGATCATGCCACAGGCTGGTGTTCCCTGGACCTGGGGAGAGGAGAAGATCACACAAAATGATGGCACTTGACTTTAGGGGTGTGGACTTCCAGGGTATGGAGCAGATCCTTAGGGTCACTTGGAGGATCAGACCGGGCATCGACACTGAAAGGAGGTGGGAAGTTATTAAAGGAGGCTCCAGGAAGCTTCCAAGGCCTGCACAAAGGTGTGACATGTTTGGTAGGGCCAGAAAGCTGAGCTTGGAACCAGGAAGGTCCAATAAGTGAGAGAGGGAGAAGAAGGCTGTTTATAGCCAATACAGGTACTGCATGGGGTTATGGACAAGGGCAGTATGATATGAAGGCCAGAACTGTCACCCGGTGGTGAGATTGGCCACAGTGAGGATGGAGCAGAGGTTGGCGCAGGGGATTAGAAGAGGTGATAAAGGGTTCTTTAGATTTATCTGGGAAAGAAGGAAAGTGAAGGGACAGATTAGTAGACTGAGGTCTGGGAGTGGGTGGGCTGAGGAGGCAGAGGAGCAGGCAGAGGTACTTAACAATTACTTCTTCCTCTTCACTAGGGAGGATGGTGGGGCAGGTTTGAGCTGCATTTGGGAGGGGTCATGGAAGTTGAAATCCCTGTTGGTAGGGTGTGGAAGTCCTCAAGTCCCTAAGAACAGAGAAGGGGTCTGGATAGTCTTCATCCCAGGGTACTAAGGTAATTGGCGGATGTCTTGGCTGCACCTCTGGCAGATCTTTTTAACTCTTCCCTTCATACAGGGAGGGTGCCTCAGGATTGTAGAATGGCCCACATCGTGCCTATCCACAAAAGAAGTCTCACAAGAGGAGCTAGGGAACTACAGGCCTGTCAGCCTGACGTTGGTGGTAGGCAAATTGATGGAGGCATCTTAAGGAAAACTACACCCTCATATCTTCTAAATGTTATTTGTTTCCTATGTCAATAGACAGCTCTTTTCTATGTAGCTGTTAAGGATGCATGCAAATGTTTTAGTCTGTTTCATAGTTCATACTAGGCCTGTTACTGTACTAGGAGGCTCCATTTCATGGTTGTTGAAATCTCATTGTCCCTAACAGTTGCATTAACATATGAGAACATGAAGCGTAATCACCCTTTAAACTCCCCAGTATGCCTATCTGCTTAATTAGTCTGAAAAGAAACAAGCTGCAAGAAGGTGTGAAATTCCACATTTACCTTCAGTGAGCTATCCGAGTTGTAATGCAGGTTTCTTCCCTTTAAACTTCATTCAGTTTATGAGTTTCCAGATAGTTTTGCAGAGTATTTGTTCCTTCAGCATATAGATACATGGTATAAATGGGTTATCTAACATCATGTTCTTATATGCTAATGCAGTTCTCATGGACAATGAGATTTTAATAATCATGAAATAGACCCTCCCAGGGCAGACCCAGGGGCTACCATGAGCAGTGAAACAAGCTAAACCTAACACATATAGCATATAGCCCTAACAGCTACAGGAAATGAGTTGTCTGTTGACATGCAAACAAATAACATTTAAATGATTTGAGGGTGTAGTTCTCCTTTAAAGGAAATGCTGAGGGTGTTTCTGGAGACACAGGGTTACCTGGATGATTGCCAGCATAGGTTTGTTCAAGGTAGATCATGTCAGACCAACCTTGTGGAGTTCTACAATTTGGTGATGAAGGTGCTGGACAAGGGCAGGCTGATGGAAGGCATTTGATTTGGTGTCGCATCCTGACTGCTGGATAAGCTGGGGAAATGGGATGGGGAATGGATGGTCAGGTGAATAGTGAACTGGCTAGCTGGGTGTTTTCAGAAGGTGATGGTTGGGGAGGTTTCATCTCCTAGAAGTGTCATTAGCAGGGTCCCAATGGGATTGGTGCTGGGTCCACTCCTGTTTAACGCTACATCTCAGACATCAGGAATGGCATCAGGAGCAAGATGAGCCTCTTTCTGATGTCTCAAAGCTGGGGCAGTAGTGGATGGGGAGGAGGGTAGAGTAGCCCCACAAGGGGACCTGGAGACTTTGTAGAGGTGGTCACACACCCGAAACTGAGGTTTAATATGGAGAAATGCAAAGTTCTCCACCTGGGGCTCAGGAACCCAGCTCATGTGTACACTTTGGGAGGGAGACACTGCAGGCTTCAGTGAGGGAGAAGGACCTTGGGGTGGTTGTGGATGCCAAGATGAACAACTCTGAGCATTGTAGGAGGGCTGCAGCCAAAGCAAATAAAATGCTGGGGTGCATCACCATGGGATAACCTCGAGAAGCTGGGAGGTGCTTCTCCCTCTGTATAACTGCCTGGTTAGACTGCACCTTGAATACAGCATGCAGGTTTGGTATCCATGCTTAAAAAGGACATTGCACTCCTGGAGAAGGTCCAGAGGAGGGCGACCAGGATGATACAGGGTCTGGAGAGAGGTCCTATGAGGAGATACTTGAGGAGCTCAACTGTACTCCTGGAGGAGATGAGGGACAGAGGGACATGATCGAGGTCTTCAAATACCTTAAGGGGAAAATTGGGAAATCTAGATAGGGTGTTCCAGGTGAGGGAGGCGGGGACCATTATGGCGCACCAATTGAGGCTGGTTGGTGGGATACTCAGGGATGGACAAAGGACGCTTACTTCACTGAGAGGGTTATTAAACGAGTTCCCAGCACCCTTATTGGTACCCCCAGAGGTACACTGTAGACAGTTAGCATCTAGGTATATGTTATACTAACATATAGAGCTAAGGACATCTACTGTATAAGAGTAGATGTCAGGATATGTATGCACATAATTGCTATACACTTTACTTTCCAATATACACATGCGTTCTTGCTTATAAGATGTTAGAACATCTGTGTCCTTGTAATGATTATGATATATAAGTCAGCATTGCCATCTTCTGATGATTTGTTTTACTACACTGCTATGTACAAATTGTACCTCTTGCTTCTACAAAGTGATGACTATAACAAAATTGTATAACGTTATCTTGGACTGAGGAGACACCTCTAATTTAGCCAAAAGGGCTCATCTCTGTAACTAGAAATGTTTCTGTCTTACAGTAACTATGGTAATTATCTTAGGTATATAATGTAAGACATTACAACTTCTACCTTGGAGACCCCAGGAGACATGGAGATTACTCAAGGTATAAGGAATGCTTTGCATTGGCTCCAGTTTCTAATGTTAAGAACTGCTTAGGGCAACTGTGATTTCCTTTGGTAGTAATAAACAAGTTGTATTACTCTTATGCAACGTGTCTTTGATTCCTTGCATGCCCATTTTTGCCAAGAAACTGAGAGGAGGTTTAGACCACCTGACAGAGTGGTGGAATCCTGGAGCGCACTGCCTGCAGAACTGGTGGATGTAGTTACTGTGGAGGGGTTCAAGTGAGGCTGGGACAGGTATAGGGAAAGGTGAAACTGGAGGAGAACTTCACCTGGGGTTAGGGTTACACAGAGGAGGTGGGGAAGGCAGCAACGGTGCCCCAAATGGATACTGATCCTCAAGCATATTCAATAGACCATAGGGCCTACTCTGCTGGCATTTAGTATGTTAGTATGTTTCAGCCTCTAGTTTTAACCAAAGTATTCCTTTGCAGTATTGTTACTGAGTACCATGGATGTCACGGTTACTACCTCTGCCTTGTGGGTTCAAACAAAGTTGAGGGGCCTGAGCCTTTCTCTTCCTGATTTGGGGGTGTTTCCAGTTAGATTTAGTTTGTGTCATGACTCCACCCAGAGATTATTAAGTCTAAGTTGGTCTCATATCAGAGCAGTACAGCTCCCTGGAAGGTGGTACCTATCCACCTCTGTTAAGTGCTCCCAACATATCAAAAGGAACTGTGCAACCCTTAAAATTCAGGACAAATGCATTAATGACCTACTACTGATAGAAAGTCAAAATGTAGTAAACATTAGACTATTGGAGGGGGATTCTCGTAAGGGAATGAAAAATACAACTCAGGGCTGTTTTCAGAAACTTGTGAACTTGTTGAAAAACTGCCAAAGTTAGGTATCTGACTAGGCTTGGCCAATTAAACACTAAACAGTAGTGCCACCCCCACCACACAATGCAAATATAGTGTGTAAGCCAGTTTGTAAGCCTTATTTCATTGTCAGTCCACCTGTACTGAGAGCACTTTCCTCTTCCCACTGGTCCTAGTTCAAACCCTTAAACTTTTTAGGAGCACCTGGTGCTCAGAAGGGGGACTGGCTTTGGGGTTGTGGAAATAGTGTAGGCCTGTTGTTGTTGTTGTTGCAGTTGGTTGACCAGCAGTGGTGCACTTTATCTTTTTAATTTGTTTATTTTTTATTTTAGTCTTTGGTAACTGGTAGGCCCACTAGGCACAAGTGCCTGCTTTCAGGGGTGACCTGGGAGTACTGGGTGGTTAAATGACTTGCTCAGAGTCACACAGTATGCAAATGGAGGTTGTGAGAATCAAACCCAGGTCTTGTCTGATGAATGTACCAAGCTCATATGCAGCTTGTTACTTTACCCTCTAGGCTATACTGCCAGCCCAAAACAAATAACTTTAAATGAATAACAACTTTTCAAAACCAAACACCAAAGACCATGCAAGCTTAAAATGGCAAACCTCAAAGCATGGTATTTCCTATATCCTGCTCAATGGCCAAATCTGTAGATTTGGTACAAACTATGAGCAATTCCCAGTTCCAGGGCAAGCCCTGAGAGTACTCACTGTTCTGGTGTTACCAGCTTCCATTATAAATTGTGCTCCTTTTCCTCTGTCTCTGCAGGGCAGGTTTCTCTGAAGCAGTTGATCAAATGGTCTGTCGATGTGGGGGATCAGCTTGTTTGTGCAGGTCTCAGGTGCCTCAGGGCTGGAATCAGGCTTTCTGCTTCAGAAGTCATCTGGACCTCTCTGACTGCTGTCTCATTTTCTACACAGAACAGTGTAATGACCAGGAGTCACATATCTCACACACACACACACACACACACACACACACACACAAATATCTAGGCTGTACAGTGTGAGACGCTAACCAGTACAAAGCTGTAAAACTAACCATCAGGTTCACCAGACTGTCTGCAGTGTCGATACAGGCCATGTAGCTCAACAATGCACACAGTCTCTAATCACATTATAGGCTTGCAGCTGTGGCACTAGTGCTGAATAAGCACACTTTTACCTCCTTTTCTCTGAAGGCAGGATTCAGTCTCTTACCTCTCAAGTGTCATTCTGACACAGGCAAGCAATGCACTTTTCTGAAGATGTACCGTTGGTTGTAGAAACCTTCAGTTCACTTACTGTGAAGTGGCTGTTGTAGCCCAGGCAAGCTTTCTGTGATGACTTTGACCAGCAGCTACTAGCCCTCCTTACTTGTGAAAGCTAACTGTTCACTGACTTGCTCTGAACTACCCTCAAAATGTCACTGGCCAAGGGCAGTGTCTGATTAGTCCAAAGGCTGTTAGTAAATGAAGTTAGTATGCAAGGCTTTCACTGACCATGCTACTGGTTGTAGTAAACAGTATCAAACAGGCTGCATTTATGTTTTCCAGAATCTTATTTTACTGTAACTTGAGATCCCTGACCTCTGTGCAGAGCGGACAAAATTAGAGAACTTCGCTTCATGAAGAAATTTATGAATTTTACCTAACTCTCGATACTCTCCTTATAAGGCAAAGTTCTATTTCACCTTAAAGGAGAACTTAGCAAATGGCAAACTGTGAACTTCGCATGTGAATTTTGACTCTCAGGCAAAGTTTGCAAGGATCCATGGGATCATAGCACACATGGTGTTGCAGTGAGCTATATTGCCATGCATAGACTGAATTCGGTGCAGTGTGATGAAGAGACAGTTGATGTTAATGCGCCTGTATCTTTGTGCCTAAAACCTCCAGAAAGCATTTAAAACAGACAATTATTTTCAAAGAAATCACTCCATTAAGTGTCTGCTGTGCCTTGTGTCCCTTGCTCATGAATTATTTGTGGTATGTTTTGTGATTTAGTTAGTTTAACATTGTAGATTTGTTTTGTATTGTGTTGTGAGGTAGTACTGTGTGGGAGGGGAGAGGAGATTAGCTGCAGCAACTTTCAGAAAGAACAAACTCTGGGCAAAGTCAATATGGCTGCAGAAGGGATTATGGTGTAAAACTACTGAAAATTGCCATTATCAACCTTTGTTAGCAAAATGTAACATAGGCACCTAAATTTGTTGTTTTGTAATATCTGTACACCAAATTTTCAACATAGACTTCTTATGACACCATCTCATGTACAATGGTGGAGCAAAATATTCAGCTCCAGCCTAAAAGGTGATTTTGTGCTGGGACTATGAAATCAACATTCAGGACACAAAAACACATTTTGGGCAGTAGTTGAAAAATTATTCCTGTCACATTCAGCTGTAAAAGATATGGTTATGTTGTAAATTTGGGATAAAAATATAGAAATTACAAAAGTTATTAGCCTGTGTTTACTAAATTCAATGTAGGCTCATAACTTTGTTGTTTTTCAATATTTTCACAAATTTTCAACATAGCCTCTAGAAAAGAAGTAACTGCCTAAACTGTCATTTAAAAGGTACTGAATAGGATTTCATATTTTTAACCCTGTCCAGTGACTCCTCTTCAGATAAAACAATACTTCAAAAAACAAGGACCACTGACTGAGCAAGTTAAACATGGAGGATGTCTTTCAGAAATCAAGAAATACCACGCATTTATTTCATAGAAAGGGCAGAGCTCCCCTATTATAAGTTTTTTCCACAAATCACTCAGCTCTATTCCCCATGGCACCATTCTCTGTAGTTTCTCAGGTATACTTTGGAAATTCAGCACAACTTTTCAAATTTGCTTCAAACTACAAAATAAATGTGTCCCTATATGTACTGTGTTAATAGTCCACAGTGACATTATGGCTATGAGTCTACTGTAGCTGAGAGAGAGACATCAGGTGACTCTCAGATTTATAAGATAAAGTGCCAGTACCAAACATTGACATGGATCTGGACAGACAGATTCATAGAAAGACTGTATTTATTTACTTAGGGTGTGTTCCTGCAAATGATCTCGTATGAGGGACTTCAGTAATCCGTGACAATACCATAAAAAATATTTGTTTTATTCCATTTGGGCTTGCACTAGCAATGCCCAAGCATCATTTTAGGTACTTTAAAATTCTTGAACGATACCAGATGTCTCTCTCATTCTGTGCATGTGTGTGTGTGTGTGTGTGTGTGTGTGTGTGTGTGTGCCCATCAAAACCCATGCAGAATGATTCAGTTACAACAATGTATTAGAGGATATACTATTTTGAAGTTCAAATGCAGTATTGTCATTGATGTTTGTGATATCACAGATCTTCCCTGTCACAGTGATGTCAGTAACACAAGGGATGGTCACTTGACAAGCAGTGGAAGCCTAGAAAACAGTGACATTCAACATAATTTTTGTAAACTCAGCTTTATTTTCTTTGTTTTTAGTTTAAAACTAGCTATATAGTATGAGTTTTCCATTACTCATTGCCACTTTTGTTACAAGCTTTGTGTTAGTTTCTGTGCTTATATCCCAGAGATTGAATGACTTAGGAACACATTATATATGTTGTTGTAAAACTACAGGTCCCAGCTTTCAGCAGTATATAGCATGTTATCTTTGGCCCTACCTTCTTTGCGATATAAGCCCAGAAAGTAACACTATGTTTGTAACCAAAGGTGGCTTTATTTTACCATTGTAGCTTAGTTGGGCCACACATTTAAGTTATCTGACTTGCAGAGCAAACATTTAAGATTTAGAAGGCTGACTATACATGCACTTGTGGCCAGTATTACCTTTATCAGAAAGTCTTGTCTGTTTTAAGTTCAAGCAAACAGGGACTGCTCCTAGCCATCCTGCAGTACACACTAAACACAGGACAGGACAAAACAGAACAACCTAAAGTCCTTTGTAATCCCCACTGTTCTACTCACCACTGGTCAATCCACCTTCTCGCTCCACTGTCCTAAACTGTGGAACACTCCACCCCATCCACAATGCCACCTTACACAAATCTCTCCTCCCTACAACATGATTATACAACTCCTACCTGCTCTTGCACAAACCCACCAACCTCTCACCTTATGCTGACCCTCTACTCCCTTCCCTAACCCTAGCCCTGGATTTGGCTTCCTCAGGCAATGATCCCACTGGGTTAACCTAAATTAGCTCTATAAACTGTTGCCCTTTTGCAAATGTAGCTTCCTACCCACCCCACCTTACCTTGGTAATATTGTTGCTACAATGTATTCATTGTGCCTTGTATTTATGATGTAAATATTAATACCTGGTTGTACTTAATGTAATGAATCTGGCTGCTATGAAATCATTGTGCCTTTGTATGTATGTTGTAATTATTGTATATACTGTACCAGGTTGTACTTGTTTGTAATGTATTTGGCTGCTATGCATGCTGTTCATTTATTACTGTCTTTATGTTTTATGTGCATATGTACTTGTACTACTCCTCCCACCCCACACAACACATCTGAAATTAGCTAAACTACTCAGTATGCTTTCCTGGTAAAACACTTGCATAAATAAATAAATAAAATAAACAAGCCGGCTCAATGAAAGGAAAGAAATTATCTATACTTTATTTCAGTTTTGAAAATATACATTTGCTTTTTATTCTGTTGATTGAGGGGATTGAATTTGCATGTTTAAGTGAAGAGTTAAACATTGTTAGCACTGTATCCATGGTTTCTAGGAAGGATTGTACTCAATTAACAATGTGTTGTCACATAAATGGGACAGTATCTGAAAGATCTACTTTATAAGTATTAACTGTGTCTGTTAATTGCAATATGTTATCCCCTGTATCTTATTTGTGAATTTGCAGAACTGCTCAATAAAAAGTAACAAAACAAAAACAAATAAAGGCAAGAGTATGAGATATCCCTTGAGGCTAGAAATGTTTTTTCTTATTAAACAAATGCTATCCTCCTCTGATTATGTCCCATTACTGAGTTGTAGCAGCTCAGTCCTCCATTCTCTCCGCCATCACTGAACAGCTGTCCTGATGATACTATACAGACTTCCCACAGCATCTTTCTGTGAAGTGGTGCTGGTATACGAAAATGTTCTTTCAAACACTAAAAGCTCATCTCAACAGTCATTGGAATAACAAAGGAGTTTATAAAACACTAAGCTTCAGCTCACAGTAGAAAGGGTTGCCAGATTTATGGCTCTACACCAAATTATATAGAGCTCCATCAATTTATTTTTAAATTGAAACAGAATCGACCCACTGTGGGTGATCAAAAGCAAAATGCACAAAGTACAGGGTATGTAAAATAGTCATACAGAGGCAAAGAGGGTAGAATTTGTTTTATTAAAACAAATGCTCTTCTCCTCTGACAATGTCCTGCTACTGTGTTTGAGTCAGCTCGGTCTTCCATTCTCCCTCTGTCACTGAACAACTGTCCTGATGATACTATACAGACTTCTCACAGTCCCTTTAAGTGAAGTGGTGCTGGTGTATGAAAATGTTCTTCCAAACACTAAAAACACACATCAACAGCCATTGGAAGAACAAAGGAGTTTCTAAAACACCGAGCTCCAGCTCACACAGTAAAAGGGTCATCAGATATATGACTCTATACTGTCTTATAAACAGCCCCACTGATTTTATTTTGTTAACATAAAATCAAGTAATATTATGGAATTTGGACTTTCTATACATGCCTGTCTTGAAGATAAAGCCATCTGATAAGAAAGCAACAGTTTATCAGTTAGCTATACAGTGTAGGTTTTCAATACTCATTGCCACTATTTGTTACAAACTTAGTGTTATTTCGGAGCTCATATCTCAAAGACAGAATGGTGTAGGAAGACATTCTATATATTGCTAGAACACTACAGGTCACAGCCTGTCAGCAATATATAGCATGGTATCCTTAGTCATACCTTCTTGTGATATAAGCCCCAAAATTAATGCTATTTTGCCAAAGGTGCTTTTATTTTACCACACGTAGCTTAGCTGGACCATGTAATTAAGTTTAGGGAGGCAGTATAGTGCAGTGGTTTAAGGCTCTGAGCTGAAATCTGGAGACATGGGTTTGAATCCCACAGCCCTCTTGTATACTGTGTGACCCTAAGCAAGTCACTTAACTTCCCTTGTGCTCCCAGGTCACATATGTAAACAAGCTTTCAGCTTAGTGTGTTACTCCTGGTTAAACAATTTGAAAAAGTTCTCTGACCTGCAGAGCAAATGTTTCAGATTCAGCAGGCTGACTATACATGCACTTGTGGCCAGTGTTACCTTTATCAAAAGTCTTGTCTGTTTTGAGTCCAAGCAAACAGGGACTGCTCCTAGCTATCCTGAGGCACACACTAAAGACAGGACAGGACAAAACAAAACAAGAAGCTGGGCTCAACAGAGAGAGGAAAGAAATGATCTATACTTTATTTTAATTTTGAAAAATATACATTTGCTTTTAATTCTGTCAGTTGAAGGGGGCATTGAATTTGCATGTTTAAGTGAAGAATTAAACATTGTTAGCACTGTAACCAATATTTCCTAGGAAAGATTGTACTCCAATTTACAATGTGTTGTCACATAATTGGGAAAGTATCTGACAGTTTTACTTTATAAGTATTAACTGTGTCTGTTAATTGCAATATGTTATCATCCCTGTCTATTATTTGGGAGTTTACTTGCAGAACTGCTCAAAAAAGTAACAGAACAAAAACAAAAAGGCAAGAGGATGAGATATTCCTTACAGAAAAATGTAAGATTCCTAAATGGGTAAAATGTTTTGTGATGATGTATTAAGCACCCCTCCCCAGACTCTTTGAAGTGTGTTGAGAATTGCCATGGTGATAACTGAAATATGTAATCTTACTTCTGTCATTTTAATAGAATGAATTAGATCAATGTAGGGTTACAATAACCTGCATAGTTTTAAAGCAGTATTGTGGTTCTTGAAGTTCTTGCCATGGGCTCTTCTGAAAAGCCTTCTGCCCTTTACAGTAGATCGGTTTTTATCCATTTTGAAAATACTGTAATTGATAAATATGAGCATCAATTGTGCCAGAAGTATTAGAATGCATTTGTGAGAGGGTAGAGACACTGCAAAATGTAGGTCAAGAGCAATATTTGCATAACTAGTAAGGTAAACTTAGTGAATACTGTGACTTTACTGGTCAGGTAACCATGGGCCATACATAATAAATAATAATTGCTTTAGCCATGAAATGGTTGTTGAGTGAAAATAAAACTGATGCAAGGTGCATCATGCAATGGTGCTTTATTATTTGTTTCATTGTTTGCCCTGCCTGCCACTCAGTCACCTTGACCGCAGGCAATACTCAGTCTCCTGATGGCCGACTCCATCCCAGTACCGACTTACTGCGTAACATTCCGTATCATCAGCGACTCCACCTGAATCATCCCCATCACTGTCACTGTCATCCCATCCATCTACATCCAATGACGATCCTTCCTTTGATAGTGACAGTCCATCAGACAGAGAGTGTGACTAAGTCACTTACCATCCCAAATTTCAGTGTGCTGCTGCTGCCTCTGCCTGCTGACATACCTATGGTGCTAAAATTACCTTTTGTCCTTGTGATGCCAGGATGCCACCTGCATGTAACAACTCAGAGTCACTGACAGCAGTCGCTCTTCCTCTGGACCAGAGCTCGGACTGCATGGGGTGGGGGTGGGGAAGAATTGTATTGCTCTCTCTAGTCCAGACTCCATCTCCACCACTCTTCCGGTGATGATGTTTAATTATACCAGCAGGCAGCAGCTGCAGTTCATTGTCAGCTGGCTGCAGATGCTGTATCTGAGATGCTCCATGGCTCCAAATGTTGGGGTGGGGACTGCCTCTACCATGACTCTCACTGCTGGAGGGACAGTGGCAGATGTACAACTGGACGGACAGGACACTGTCCATTGTTTGTTGGCACTAGTGTTTTGGCACTTCACTTAGCAGTGACTTCAAGTTCATTCACACTTGAGTAGAGCTGCAACTCATTTAATGAATGAATGCAGCTTTACTGCAAGTTTTCTCTGGTTTCTCTTTCTGATCACTTTTTACAGGTCCTGGTCCCAGCTCAGCCAGCCAGCCGCATTCCATGGGGTTGTTGGGAGTCATGGTGGCTGTCTGGGTTGGGGATGGTGAGGTGATGACTGATCCAACTTTGGGACCTTGATTCAGTGTCACAGCAGCACCAGGGATATATTCAGAGTGAATATAGGACAGTAAATATGGACTTAACTGCAACATTTGGGACAGGTTTTGAGCTGATTTCAACCATGTTTCTTCTGTTGCTGAAGCCTGCAGTTTCTGAAGAGCAACATGTCTGTCTCCAGAATGGTTGTTCCCCAGTCATTCAGGTGACTGCTTCAGCTGTGTTGTGGGGAGAAATAAATTAAAAAAGCTGACTTGCTTGCAACTCCTTTTAATCTGAAAAGATGAACCACATTTGTGGTATTTATTTCATAGTGGAGCAACATTTGCACTTTGCATCTTTGTAGTTAGCAGCTCACATTTACTCTCAGGACAGTGAATATGGACTGAACTGCAACCTGTGGGACAAGTTTGGAGCTGATTTCAACCATGTTTCTTCTGTCACTACAGCCTGCAGTTTCCTGAAGAGCAGCATGTCTATCTTCTGAAGCGCTGTTCCCCAGCCATTCAGGTGGGTGCTTCAGCTGTGTTTGGGGGCTGGGGGGACAGTATTTTAGTGGTCACTGACTGCCAAAAGGGAAAAAAAGTAGTGCAAGTGAGAGTGTTCCAAAGATGCGGAGGTGACTTTTTGTCACTCGAAACATATGCATTTGCATGGAATGCAGGAGCTCTTCTATCAAAACAAGATGTCTG
Organism: Neoceratodus forsteri; assembly: GCA_016271365.2. NCBI lineage: Eukaryota > Metazoa > Chordata > Ceratodontiformes > Ceratodontidae > Neoceratodus > Neoceratodus forsteri. Next base: position 576,320,163 of record CM028134.1, on the reverse strand, counting down.
CAGGGGCTCCACCCACTGCAGCCCTAAAAGGCAGGTTAGGCAGCCTTTTCTGTACTAGCAGTACTAGTACTGTTGTAGTCAGTGTTTTGTGTAATTTTCATTTCCTGTTTGCTTTGGTTTGTAATTTTAGTTCTGTAGAACAGTTAGGTGCATTTTACTGAATTATGTTGTCACTGCAATTTGACTATATTGATTTCAGTTTTGTTAACTGACTGAAGTTAGTGTTTTTGAGTACACAGTAACATTGTTATAATTACCTGAGTTGTTGCATCTTGTGTGTGTCCCCTTAGTCACTGAAATCCCTGTTGTATATTGTTTGTATATATATAAAAAAACTGTTGGCAGTGTGGGTGCTGCTGGCGATGTTGGTTCATGAGGAACTTAAACTTCAACAGAGAATTCTGTTGCTTCCACAGGGTGTGCCCACCCCACCGTGACAAGGAACATCCTTTACACCTTCCATGAACTCCAGCTGGCACAGACAGACCACTACCTCACCACCCCATTTGAACTTTCTCCTGCTTTTCCTCCCACTCAGCCTGGTGATTTGCCATGAGATGGGTCCTCTGGCTCCCAGTACCCTTGGAGTCCTCTACTCCCTCGGGACACATTTATTGCATAGGTTGCAAGTGACTCCAGTAACCCTAACCCTAACCCTAATGTTCCATAGGATAACACTGCACTTTAACAAGCCATAACTCCACCAGTCTTTGGAGTTAAGTGACACTATATATAGACAAACAAGGGTATCACTGAATACTACAATAGTAACACATTATATCCCTGAAAAATTCATGAAGTATGCATAGCACCCTAAATCACCTCCCAAATTGACATTGGTGCAAAATCCACAGTTTAAGTCCAATAATCATCAAAATGCTCCATATATGCATCTCCTTTTGGACTACAAACACACCTGGATTCAAATAGATCTGATGAAAATTGACAAATCTATGCCTAAAAACACAGAAGGAGTAGTTGGTAGAAGTAAGCAGGTGGCATTAGTGTTGCCAAATTATTCTCTGCCACATCTGTGTCATCCATGTGGGTGAGTACTGGGGAGGTGGCAGCAAGAGATCAGTCAAAGAGGTAGCAAAATACTTGGCTCAGTAATAGCTTCATTTTAATCCAAATTCACCTGGTGTACCCCAAGGAGAAGTTACAAGCGAAGTTGTAGGGTAAAGTTACCAATGGCAAATTTCCTAACAAATTGAAAAACTTCATGAAGTAATCTGCTGAGGTGAATTTGACAACTTTGCATGCAAATTAAAACTTTGCAACATCTCTACTTCTATCTGGCTGTGACTGAGATGTGGTTCACAAAGATTGCTGCCACATACAGGAAGAGGGGCATTGGCTCCAAACAAACTCACAAAGATTGCTGTCACATACAGGAAAAGGAGCATTGGGTCCAAACAAAGTTAATATTTAGGACTCCTGCCTTCACTTTAGACAAACTGCCCCAAGGTTTATGAGCATGGCTGTGCTCTGTTTTTTGGTCAAGTCCTCTCAGTGATTGGGGTTCCTTTGCCTGTCACAATCTCTGTAGTGCTGTCACTCCCTCCAGAAAGGGCGGCCCCATGGATGTGCTGCTGAGCTGCACTGCGCTGTACACAGGTGCCAAGCACATGCTGTTCTCCCTCCCATTCCTACTGTGTCTCAGGCCACCTTAATAAACTGTTGGTGTTCCTCTGTCTGGAACACACAAGAGGAGCTGATGCAGTTTCAGTTGCATTCATGGAGCAAACGTTGAGCATAAAGAACACTGAAAATAAATAGTCATCAGGCTGGAACTCACAAAGTGCACCTCCTGTCCCCATACAAACTACACTCCATGGAGCTGAAGTGAGCAAACAGATGCTAGCGGCAGTCACAGGATGGGCACTGAAGATTAAGGTAAGCCTTACCATTTAGGGATTAAAATATATATGGTATATATAATTTTAGACTCTCTCATACTATAATGCATACAGGCTCAATGTTCAAAGCCCCAGAGTGACTCAAGGAGCTTGCATAAGTCAGAATTGATGCAAGTGGCTCCTTGCATCACATTGCACCTATACCAATTTTCTATCGGTAGCTGTGTCCCATCTGGGACCCTTCATGCCCAGTTATCCTGTGCCACTCTTTGCGCCCAACAGGGTTGTGCAACAGGTTGCAAGGGGCTTGTGCCACAACAGGGCTGCACCATCCCTTATTTGGGATTTCAAGCCTGGCTATATGGCTGCAGCATGGGGCTCGCTAGACAAGCCAGGAGGTGGTCTAAGCTTCTTGTGCCATGCCATACAAGGTGGAAACTTGAGAGGGCTCTGAAAGTGGGGTCTGGTGGCTGATGGGAGACAGAGAGTGTCATGGGGGTGTTGTTAAGATGGACAGGGCATGCTCAGGAGTGATGTGGCACCCAGCAGCATGCCATTAATAGACCTAGTAAGCTAATGGGATGGTACTGCAGGGGAGTCCAGGAACAAATAGTGCCATGGGCCCAGGCGGGCACAACCCTGGAAGCATCCTCAGACTCTGGCACTGTTTGTCCCTGGAGCCCCCTGGAACCATCCCATTAGCCTAATAGTTCTATTAACAGTACCCCCACTGGGTGCCACATCACTCCTTGTGCTCCTTCTGTCCTTGGACCCTTCTAACATGTTGCACCCCACCCTCCAGCCATCCTGAACCCTCTAGTGTTGCACTGGGTGGGAGTGGGAGCCAGATCTGTGCGGTATTTCCTGCAGGTGTGCCAACTGTTTAGTGCTGGCCTACAAGTGCTGCATCTCCTGGGTTTTGCACAGGGACACTTTATTTTCAAGAATTGGGTGCAGGGTCCCTGATGCACCTGAAATTTGCTGCAGCGAAGATCACCATAAATTGCAATGATCTACAGGCTCTTTGAAATTCAAGCAGTACTTCTCCAACATAAACTTTCTAATCTATTTTAAAGCTTTTTATGCTATGTACCATATGTTATTCCCATCAGTCTTACATGTTTCCACACCAGCTTGCTCAGTCCACATGCTACAATATTACATCGCTTTAGTTTCTGACAGACACTGTCGCTTTCCATGAAGCCAAAATGAAAATGTGAAGACTCTAATACAAACAGAAACATAGAAGTTGTTGGTAGAAAAGGAAAGGTAGGCCTATCTAGTCTGCCCTATTTTCCTGCCTGTTATTACGCCTGGACCCTATTTGGTTTCAGGTCTCCCTCCCTCTTCCCTTTCCTTTACTTATCATGCCATGTGACTGTTCTATGCATGCTTGAAACTCCCCACTATCTTCATCCCCACAACTTCTTTACAGGCTGTTCCAGACATTCACTTCCCTTTCTGTGAGGAAGTACCGTATTCCTCTCATCCCTCATAAATTCACCTCCCAAGCTTCATCGCATACCACCATGTTCTGGTGCTCCTGCTCCTGTGAAAGATACTCCTCTCCTTCACCTTGTTCACCCACATGAGTTACTTATAGGTCTCAATCATGTCCCCTCTCATCCCTCTCATTCTCCTCTCCTTCTGGGAGTACATGTTGAGCTCCTGCAGCATCTCCTTGTACAATTTCTGTGCAACTGCCGAACCCTTTTGGTAGCCCTTCTCTGGACATCTTCACCATGTTGACATCCTTGTGTGGGTGTGGCCTCCAGAACTGGACACAGTACTCTAGGGTGCCTCTCCTAGCAAGTGATACAATGGCAACATTACCTCTCTTCTCCTGCTAGAAATTCCTCCCCATACCCTCCACCATCCCACTAACCTTGCCTACTGCATGTTGATGCTGCCCTGCCACTTTGAGATAATCAGATATGATTACCCCAAGGTCCCCTCTTGCTGGGAACTGTAAGTACCTCCCTTATTCTATGCACAGCTCCAGTTTTCCCACCCCAGATGTATAACTTTGCACTTTTGGGACTGAAACCCAACATCCACATCCTAGACCACCCTCTAGTTTCCCCAGATCTGATTGCATTCTCTATACCCCTTCCTGGGAGACTTTTGTGTCATAGAAACATAGAAACATAGAAATATAGAACTTGACAGAAGATAAGGACCGCTTGGCCCACCTAGTCTGACCATTTCCTACCTAATGCATAGGCTGCAGATCCTAGTTAACCAACAGCCTACTTCCTCCTACCTCATCTGTAAAGAGGCACACCTTCCACTCTAGATCCACAGCAATGTAACATATGAAGACATTGAGGAGGACAGGACCCAGTACTGATCATCCAGTACTGATCACTGTGGCACTCTGATCCACTCTCTCATCCCTAAGTGACTGCTGTTTGCCACCATCCTCTACCTCCCACCTTCAGTTTGATACCCAGCTACCATCTTCTCTGCAACTCCCAGGTTGCTAAGTTTCTTAATTAGCTTCATGTGTGGTACAGTGCCAAAGTCCTTACTGATGTCCAGATAGGCCACATCCACTGCCTTCCTTGATTCACCTACTTAGTCACCCAGTTAATGAAATTTATGAGATTTGTTTGACATGACCTCACCCCCATGAAACCATGCTGCCTTTGGTCTTGCATTCAATTTGCCTCCGGTAATCCATTATCCTCTCCCTCAGCAGGGTCTCCATTCATTTCCACCACTGATGAGAGACTGACTGACTATAAAATTAATGTGAGAGGGAATCTGATACAGAGGTTGGAAAATATTATAAAACAGATTTAGAACTGAAGTGAAACACAGATTTTAAGCTTTACATGGGAAATGACTAACCCAGTGGAAGAGTTTAAATGACAATAGAAGCAATGCCAGTAAACAGATGCTGAGCTGGTTACAGGAAAGCTGAAAAGCATTGTGGATCAGAGAACAAACTATACAATAAGCAGCAAAGTCAAAGTTTATAGATCGGCTTATAATATTGAAACTGAACAAAAGCCATACAATATCCATCATAAAGAAAGAGTGGTGGACAAGTGGAACTCCTTGCCAGGTGAGGTAGTGGCCTACAAGATGATAGACAGTTCAAGAGGGGTTGGGATAGGAGAAGGAAGGTATAGGATGGGGAATGAGTGTGCAGCAGCATTGTAAGGTGCTAGCTGTGTACTGAGCAGACCAGATAGACCGTGAGGTCTGTTTCTGCTGGCATTTTCGTGATGTTCATATGTTCATAAATACTTAGGCTGGCAGTAGAACCTAGAGGTTAGAGTAACAAGCTGTTAATGAGCATTGTACCTGCAGACATGGTTTGATTCCCACAACCAGTATCCTTCTGGGCACCATATTTGGAAAAAGAAAAAAATGATGGAAAGTCTACAGAGAAGAATGACAAATTAATATCAGAAATAAAACATTTGCCATATCCAGAAAGGATAAAATCATTGGGATTATATGACTTGCAGACAAGATGGGACAGAGGTGATCTGTTGTTGTTGTTTAATATTCTAAATGATGAAAATTTCATGAATTTAAGTGGATTAAAATATTTGGACAAAGTATACGGCCTGAGATGTAATAACAGGCAAATCAAAATACTAAGGGCAATCACCAACAAGGAAATACTATTTTACCATGATAGCTGCGGTACTTTGGAATTCTCTGCCACAGTACATAGTTAACAAACATCATATAACCAGTTTAAATTGAACTAGACAAGTTACTGTTGGGAAGTTATACTTGATATCCCCCACTTTTGTGGGAAAGTGGTCTCGATGGGCCTAGTGCCTGCTTCCACTTTTATAACCAAGTAATACCGACAGTAACCTCCACTTGCATACTGTGTGATTCTGAGCAAGTCACCTGACCAGCCCAAAGCTCCTGGGTCATCTCTGAAAACAGGCACTTGTACCTAGTGGCTCCACCCAGTTAACAAAGACTAAACAAAAACACAAGGCAGGTCCATTGAATTGTAAAGGTGGAATAAAATCTATTTATCCGCTGCTGAGTTCCAGGCTTTACATCAGTTCATCACTATATGCAGAGTTCAAATAATTTACAAATGTGTAGCAGTTAGATATCCAATAAGTTTAATATCCCAGAGTCTATAGTTGTAAACAGATAAATAATTGTTAGTCCAGGAGGAAGACCAAGACCAGACAGAGTTTCCCCATGCCATTTCTTACTAACTTTTCATAGATAAGGCACAGTAGCATAATATACTTCAAATCATCTTCTACCTTATTTCCACAGCCACAGAAGGGATCCACTACTCTCTCTCTTTTCTGTCTAAAATGTATACATTTAGCTGTATAAAGTTCCAGATAGAACCTTGTAATTAAATGCCTATGCTGAGGATTTGAGATATTAAGCAAATATGATTCTAACTGATGAGAAGTTTGATTTCTTTGTACCATCTACATTTTTTTAATTCAAATATTCTCTTTAGATCTTTACTATTGCCAACTCCTTGATCCACTGTTTAATCAGAAAGTAAATGTCCTCATTTGGTCTTAAATATATCTTTGTACAAGAGATGGCCTAGGCCACTGGATAGAGTTCTTTTGAATTAATTTAATATTTGAGAAATGAAACCAAGATTTGTATAAGTAATTTCTTCTTCAAGACACCATCTAGGCATCCTAGATTTAGGAAGTTGGAAAAGTCCTAACATAAATAATGTTCATCTTTCCAATGCCATCATTTCCAAACAAAATTGACCCAACTCTATCCTTAGAATTTCAGAGGGCACAGATTGTGGTACCATCAGTATATAATGATATAATTTATTGATAGTAAGATCAAGATCTTTTAAGTTAGTATCACCCCATACTTCTGTGGCATATAATATGCTAGCTTTCAATTTTGGATTTAAATCCCTAACAATCCCTCTAACTGTACCTTTTCTTAATTTTGAGTTCAATAACAAAGCATTAAATGCTTTTTCATCTTAGTCTGAGTGAGTATGCTATGACTCCTCCATGTATTGTTTTGGGCAAAGTGCAGCCCTAAATAATCATAGTATTTATCAGTTATAATTTTTTCTTGACTTATAACTGCTCTAGGCACTGACTTGGATTTGTTACCAAAATTGCTACTTTAGTTTTTTCCATATTGATCACTAATCCATTTGTTTTACACATTTCTGCAAAGCTATCCAGTTTCCTTTGATGTCCCAAAAGGATATAGAAATTAAAACCAAATCATCTGCATACACTAAGAGTGGTATTCTATGATCCTTAATTTTGGTGAATGAAAATCAGAACTACGTAAACTTTCTAAGACTGAATTAATGTATAAATTAAACAAAGTTGGGATGGTATGCATCCCTGACATACCTAAATTTGTGTTTATTATTGCAGTTGTCAAGCCTTGATGGTTATTTTGTACTTTAGTCCAAGTATCTTTGTGTAGCATAATAATGATGTTCAGTTGGGTACTGTCCATCCCAAGATCTTCCATTTTCCCCATAACAATGCCATACTAATATAATCAAAGCTGCTAATAGATCCACAAAGCAGCAAACAATTTACCTTTTTCACTGTCAAATATTTCCAAACTAAGTGATTCAGTACATAGTAGTGTTGAATTGTGGACCTTCCTGCTGTAAAGCCATTCTGATATTCATTCAATATACAAGTCAACATAATAAAATTTTACAGAACACATTCTGTAAAACATTAATCAGGCTAATGGGCCTGTACATTTTGGGACTTATTGGATCTCTTTTTTTTAAATGTGAAAGACAGTACTTCCTCTCCAACTATTTGAAATATCTTGCCCTTGCATTAGTGAATTAAATAAAATTTTAAATATTGGTATCTGCCAGTCTGAAAAGGTTTTATCTATATCGCTGAAAATACATTCTGGTCCTGGGTCTTATATGAAGTTAATGTAACCAGTGCTATATATATTTCTTCATCCTGTATACACATTGGGATTGGACTGAAAATGTTTACTTTATCCACCCTGTCCATTACTTTATTTATTTTATTTTCCACGTCTCCTGAAAAATACCATTTTTTTAAATACGTTTCCCAAGTTTCTGGTGTCACATAGGCTTCAATCTTAGTTGAGTATTGACTATAGCTTCCACTAATAATTTTCCAAAATGTTTTATCCTTTTCAATAGCTGCTTTCCTTAGCTTTTCCCATGGTTTCATATTATATTGATTCCTTTCCTGCTTCAACAGTTGTTTGCATGCCTTCCTAATCATATTTAAATCTTTAATTTTTCTGCTTGTCTTCCCTTGTTTCATAGCTCTGACATCCTATTTAAATTATGTTTAGCTTTCATGCATATACTGTTAAACCATGTTTTCTGTCATTGTCTTTGTAATCTACTTGTTTTACAAAAATTGTCTAATGTATGTATTTATATCTTACCATTCTTTCACTATATTTACAGTATGTAATTGATATTTTCAACAAATTCTGCCTGTTTTTACAGAATATTTTCTGTAAATAGTTCCTGAAATATATTAATGGTGTCTCTCTGCCGTTTAATCATTCTAAGGTTTAATATTTCCATTACTTCATTATTATTGGATTCATTTGTTTCTGAGCCAGCGTTAGAACTGGGCAATGAGAAGAGTCTGGACGATGAAGGACCATAAAGTTCTGCAATATTTTGAATGCCTCCACATTGGCCCAAACCTGATCAATAGTACAGTAGAGGAACCCATCGAGCCTGCATGTATAATTGCCATCTTGGTCCCCGGATAACTGACCATTTATAAGTATAAAGTTATATTCTGAGAAGAAGGCTACAAAGGCAATCCCTCATTTATTACATTTTGTCTTCATATTTCCTAAAGTAGATTATTTTAGGATTAATGACAGCAAGATTCTAAAAGATCCTTGTACAGATCTCTTGTGCATTTTTCTTCTGGGATTCTAGCATTAAAGTCCCCAGTACTAAGACTGGATAGGACTCTAGTTCTTCTGCTAAGGCCTTCAAGGCGCTCTACTACCAATCCATGCATCTACTAAATTTTAGGTTTTAGGGTATATATATATATATATATATATATATATATATATATTTTAATAACCTAATTTTACCATTTTCCAATCTCAAGGGTAAGATAGTATCTCTGGAGCATTTGTTTGTTTCATTTTTAGTTTTATTTATTTAAACTGGAGTCCATGGGCCAAAGACCCATCTACATGGTTGACCAATATACATAAATAATACTTGCATATACATTAGCAGGATGAAAACAGACTCATACATTTTCATTTTGTTATTTTAAAAGTTAAAAGAAGTCCTCACATAAGTAATAAGTCCTGCTTTTAGACAACCCTGCTTTTTATCCCTAAATGTAGGAACTCCATGCACTGTGAATCTGGATAGGTATCAACATGTTTCAAAATGACTACTCTAAGTTTCCTGTAGGCACAAGATATCATGTGTCCCCAGAAATCATTAATTTCTTTATCTGCTAATTTTATGTAACTCTTTCAATGTTCCATGACAGAATTTTTAATTCCATAGTTCTCCTTATTCTCTATTTTCTGACATTTAGTGTTTGGTTCTTGTGCAATCAGATTTTCTACTACCTCTATGAGTGGAATTCCATCTATTACAGTTCCTCCATTAGTTTTTGCAAGTCATATAATTATCTATCATATGACTATGCTCCTAAATATTCTTTCCCTGTGGTCACTTGTTATTTCTTGTAAAACCTTTTGGTGTTGTTATAAGAATGCCAAATTTGTCCAACAGTGTTGCCTTATCCAAAACTGTCATAACTATTTGAACATTTTAAATGATATATCTATTTGTAATGTATCCAAGTTCTCATCCTGAATTGCAATACAATCTATCACATAAGTAGGAATCTCAATATTGAGGGAGCATATCAGGAAGGGATAATCTCTTTGCCAGTTCTCCTTATTGATTTTTCTCAAAGAGTACTCCATCCAAAGATAGAAGTAATCTTACTCTCCCAATCTAAGTATTATTTTTTTATGCTCCTTTATTATTTTATAAGATTTTGCATTTCATTCTTATCCTTGTCCTTAGCCCTCCCATAGGTTTTTTTAATAGTATTTTTATTAATTTTCAATTTAATACATTCACAGCCACATGACACATACAGAAATAAACAGTACATGCATAACATACATTAATACCATTGCAATAGTCTGATCTGTTTGCCACCACAGCGGTAATATATATCAAGCTTTTCAACATTCTGAAATCTATTTTGAAATCTATTTTGGTGAACCAACAGAGTACCAGTTTCCATATATTGAATTCACACTAGACAGAGATGCATAACAATAAATCAAACAAATAAAATAATGAATACATCAAGATTATGGTACACTGGTGTATTTGCAAAAAGCAATTTATTATTTTGATGCTGAGTAGGAGCTATCAGTAACCGTTCACTTATTCTTAACGGTAGACTATTGCTGTTCGATAATTTTACATCTCTATATATCTGCATACCCACATTTATAGACATATATATCCAAATATAATATAGGGCACCACAGTTAATCTCTCAGTAGCAGGTCAAAGGGAAGGGGTAAAAAATGGGGAAGGGAGAGTGGGTTCCTTTTCAAGAGATCTATTGAACTGCCAATTAAGCAATAATGCACGAGAGGTGTGTGTTGTGCTGGGATAACATCATGCCTGGGGTGATTAGGCACGAGGCGGAGGCCGAGTGGACTAATCATCCAGAAGTGATATTATCCCAGCACAACACACACCTGGAGTGCATTATTAAGCATACACAATGGCTTGTTTGTAAAAAGTAACAAAAATGATGGAAACTACATTTAAAGCAGATTTTCTGTCATTTTTGGCATGAGTAGGGTAACTTCAAGGAAAAGTAGTGCCAATTTAGCCAGCAGGTGGAGCTAATGTGTTTTGGGCAGTTGTGAAGTCCCTATAGGAGGGTTTCAACCTTTGTGCTACTCTTTGTTAATATGACCTATTGCCAAGAGGCCCCCAGCATGGTGGTGTGTGGATCTCTGTAATCGAAGGAAAGATCATTCATATTGCTTGTTTAAAATATTTAGAAATGGGGAAAAAAGGTGAGCAAGTGAGGCTAACTGTACGCGGTTCGTGTGAACACTCGCTTCATTGTCATGTTGTACAGAGCGAGTTGTTCTGGCTGTTTGTTCCGCACAGGTTTCATGGCGGGACAGCTGTGAGAACTTGCTGAGGAGTGGAAAAATATTTGTTTTTGCGCTGCCACACTGTTCTATGTGTTTACCGAACCACTGTGTAGCGCGCTTACTGTGTTTCGGTCGGAAACGAAAGTGAGAAGTGTTGAGGGCGATCGCAGTAATGGCAGGTTACTTTTGTTTTAAATGTTCTGAAAATTCAAAGCTACGTAGGAAGGCTATAGTGTGGTAATGTTACTGTGGACAGTTTCAATTTATGGTGGGTGTGTTGGGTTTCTAGTGGCTGTTGGAAGGGTGATTTAAAAAACAAAAACAAGCAAGTTCTGGCAAAAGCCACAGCAGCCATGCAAAGTGTAGGCAACTTGGACATGGGCTGTGGCATGATTCTATTACATTTTATACGGTCTGTTGTGTGCTGGGACTAGACCCGTGATGTTGTACTGGGATAACATCACGGGTCCAGTCTCAGACTGACCAATCAGAGCACAAGATTTTCTTGCCATGTATAATATCTATTATAATTTTGTTTTCTTTGCTTGATAATGAAATAAAGGTAACCATCATCCCTTAAACCTTTCAAAGGTTAGTCTGAGGAGTTTAGCAGTCATTTTCTCCATTTCCAATATTTGCAGGCAAATCCCATACCAAGAAACTATTTTGGAGACTTATCTGTGCCAATTTTTGTTATTGTTTTAAGGGCTGCGGCAATCACAATATAATATAAATATAATTTGCTTTTGGTAATTTTAAGGGGTGGTAGTCTAAATAGTAGATATTGTGGTTCCTAAGGGACATGGGTTTTTAGTAATTGACTAAGTATCTCACCTATCTCTCTCCAAAGGGTGTTACTTCAGAGCAGGCCTGAAAATATGGGCATGCATCCTCCTTTGTAATTTACACTTCTAGCATATGTCTGGGGTGCCTCTATTAAAATTAGAGATGGGCAAAATGTTCTGATAGCTCCAGCAGTGAACTGCAAAGTGAAAGTGAATTCTCAGTACTCTGCAACACAAGCGGAATACTTCACGTTATAATGGGTAACACAAAATCCATTGAAAACAATGACTTTGCATTTCTCTGCCTTCCCAAACCACTACTTCACCAATTCTTAAGGTGAAGTACATTGAAAAGAAAGTACTTCATCTTGTTTTAAGCTCCAAAGGCAAATTTTGCAGTGATTCATGGATTTCAGGTCACAAGGGCTCTATATTGTTCTGCACAGCCTCAGTTTGGGGTAGTGTGTGCAGGGAGCTGTAGGAGACAGTCTGCTCTGAGAGCTCTCTGATTCAAACCTTCTAAAAGCTATTAAAAAGTGTTTCTGAGTAGGTTTTTTTGCGAAACTTTAGTTCATCGATTGTAGGAAACCCTCCTGTGCTCATATCATCGAGCGCTTATTATTTGTATATGGATTTTGAATGTTAATGTACGACATTCAGTCTGTGTCTGAGAGACAGCGGAAGTGTGCTTTGGGGAGGGCATATCTGTGGTCTAGGTAGATTAACTTGGAGAAATGACAGTTCTTTCTGTTTTGGTGATATTTTTCTTATATAACTGTGTTAATGTACACACAGTAATATTTTCAATAATTCTTGCCTTTTTGCTGATTGTTGTGGTGCTGCAGTGCATAATTTTAATTCATTTAAAATACGTGGTTATAGTACTGAAGTTTTCAATTTGCTACACATTACTTAGTGTGTGTGTGAGCATGTGTGTGATGCATGTCATCAAATCAGACACCTTTTCTTGTGCCACATAGTAATTTCAGCAATGTGAACCTGCAGCTGCAGCTCCGTGATGATGAAGAATGTGATTTGTATCTAGAAGTGACTCGTGAGCGTGATGATGGTCCTGACTTAAAATGCATATTAATGAGTACAATGTTCATGCACAATTATGCACCACACCAGTCCAGTACTCTGAAGGTACACTATAGCTGTGTGATTTTTGTACTTCTTTGTGGTATCTTTACTGGTACTAGTACTAGTGAATTTTACTGCAGCAGTGCAGTACACTGCCCCACCACAGCCCACCCCAACTGGCAAAAGTATTCTTTCCAGATTTGAATTTCTGATGGTGAGCACTGGTTAGGTGTTGTGCCTTTGTGTCTGCATCTCTTTAGTGTGCAGAACAATCTTAATCTGTCTGTGCTTTGCATCTCTTTAGGGCCCAATCTCCATCTGTAACTTAACTCACAGTTGTTTCTTTGGCTTCCTTCAGAGTACTGGACTGGTGTGGTGCATAATTCTACATGAACATTGCACTCATATAATATGCATTTTTAAGTCAGGCCCTCATCACGTTCATGAGTCACCCGTGATACAAATCACATTCTTCATCATCCGGTCACAAATGCAGTCATAAATCATGATTCACGATCACATCACTAATCACAACCATTAATTTTTTACTAGTTACTTGCATGTACTGTAAGCCTGTTTGTAGTATCTCTCTAGGCTACCCCCCACCATTGTACTCATTAATAAGTGTTTTAAGTCTGGGGTTTTGTGCTACAGCTCATTGGGGAAGTACAGCCATAGGCATTTGTGTTCCCTCCTGTACAACATGTGAGTTACAGTACTGTAAGTAGTGGTGGGCGAAGTGGCCTAATTCGCTCCATGAAGTGATTCATGGAGTAGCATGAAATTTGTGGAGTACTCCACAATGTGAAGTGGAGTATTTCACTCGTAATGAGGAACACAAAGTCCATTGAAATCAATGATTTTGCATTATTCCACCTTCCCAAACCACTTATCCACCAATTTTAATGTGAAGTACACTGAAATCAATGTAATCTGCCTCACTTCACCTTGTATTTGAGCTCCAAATGAAATTCTGCTATGATTCATGGAATTGCTGGTCACATGGGCTCTAGATTGTTCTGTACAGCCTCAGTTTTGGCCTAGGTAGTGTGTGTGTAGTGGTAGCTGGAGACAGTTTGCTCTCAGAGCTCTGCAATTCAAAACCTCTAAAACTGTTTAAAATGCCTTTGAGTCTTTTTTTTGCTCAAATTAGTACATTAATTGTAGGAAACCCTTCTGTGCTCATATCATCCAGTGTTTATTGTTGTGTGTGGATTTTGCATGTTAATTTAGAGCAGTCAGTCTGTGTACTGTGAATTATGCTTTGGGAGGGGCGATTTGTGGTGTAGGCACATTAACTGGGAGAAAAAGGCAGTCTTTCTGTTTTGGTTATATTTTTCTTGTATAACTGTGTTAATGTACACACTAATATTTTCAGTAATTCTTGACAGTTTGTTGCTGATTGTTGTGGTGCAGCAGTGTATAATTTGTCTGTTTAAAACATTTGTTTATATTACTAAAGGTTTTCAGTTTGCTACGCATTACTTGTAGTGTGTGTGTGAGTGTGTGTGTGTGATGCATGCCATTAAATCAGACACCTTTTACTGTGCCACAGAGTAATTGCAGCAGTGTGAACCTGCTATCCACTACACCTGCATACATTTTATACTGCTTTGTGGTATCTGAATTGATATTGGATTGTCACTGCCCTGCACTAATCCCCAACAGGCAAAAGTATTCCTTTCAGTTTTGGTTGTGACTTGTGAGCACTGGTTAGGTTGTTGTGCCTTTTGTGCATCCCTTGAGTCATAGCGCAATCTTAATCTGTCTGTGCATTTGCAGTGCACCATTAATTCTAGGAGACTGCATTTCTTCTTACGCTATCATTTCATTTCGTCAGAACTGGGGAATTTACTGGACACAAGACAGTAGCATTTCGTCAGCACTAGGGAATTTTCTGGACACAAGACAGTAACATTTGGGGATGCACATTAATTCTGGTGATTCTGTGTGTGACTACATGATGCATGGCTAAGAGCACCATTAATTCTGGGACACTTTGCATTTCATGTTACCTCTTATTTCACTTTGTCAGCATGTGAATTTTCTGGACACAAGACAGTTGCATTTGGGGATGCACAATAATTCTGGGGACTGTGTGTGACCACTGCACGCATGACTGAGTCGCCATTAATTCTGAGGGACTTTGCATTTCATGTTATGCTCTTATTTCACTTCGTTACCACTTGTCAATTTTTCTGGACACAAGGCAGATGCATTTTGGAGATGCATAAAAATCTAGGGACTCTGTGTGACCACTGCGCACATGACTGAGTGTGCCATTAATTCTGGGACACTTTGCATTTCATGTTATGCTCTCATTTTACTTCATCAGCACTGGGGAATTTTCTGGACACAAGACAGTTGCATTTGGGATTGGGAATTTGATGAATCTGGTAAATATTTTGGAGCCTCAGTAATGTTTACTTTCCGTCATATTATCATGAAGTATTTGTCAAAGAACAGGACTGAGCACTGAAATTATACTGTGCTAAACTACAGGCCCAGATGTTCAAAGGGTTGCGCATGGCGCAACAGTGTTGCGCCATGTGCAACATCCACTGATGCGCCCTGTGCGATATTCAAAAGGGAGCACATCAGTAAAGTATGCAGGCACAGGTAGGAGGGCATGCCCATGCATACTCTGCACAGCCCGATGTTCAGCCGGGATGTGCAGAGCCATGTCACAACCTGCGTCAGCACAAAGTTGATCAAAAAAAGGAACAATGGATGGCCACCCCAGGTGAGCTGCAGCATTGCAGGGTGCAACACAGCAGCCACCGAGCTCCGGCTGCACCTGGCAGCACCCCCATACCGGCGCGGGTATTTGTTAAAAATAAAGAATGCTGTCCAATATCCCTGGTGGCCCAGTGGACCGCTGTGTGCCCGATCACGGGCATCTGTATATAAAGAAATAAGTCAATAACCCTGGTGGTCAGGGGAATTTCCCTTCCACCTGCCCACGAGCCCCACCACCCTGCTCCCCCTGTCAGCCCAGCAGGTGGCAGCACCTAACTGCCCTGCCCAGCCGTCACGACCGGAGCCACCATCGGAAGGCTGTATGCCCATTGGTCCACAGCGTGAGCCAATGGGTGTAGAATACACCTGTATCGACACATTCCAGATATGTGAATGAATCATTCATATCTGGAATGTAGTACGGTATGGAAGGCACGCCTATTCTCCGCCACGCTATGGACCAATGGGCGACAGCTCTCACCGATGGTGTCAGGTCAGGCGCGGGCGCAGACTGAGGTGCTGCCACCCACTGGCTGATGGGGAGCGGGTGGTGGGGCTCAGTGGGTGGGTGGGTACCCTAGACCACTAGGGATATTGGACTTATGTCTTTTATATAGATGCCTGCGATTGGGCAGATAGCAGTCCACTGACCACCAGGGATATTGACTTATTTCTTTTATATACAGATGCCCATGACACAGATAGCGGTCCACTGGACCACCAGAGATATTGGACTTATTTCTTTCTATTTTTACAAATGCCCACGATCGGCAGATAGTGGTCCACTGGACCACCAGGGATATTGGACATTTTTATTTCTATTTTTACAAATGCCCATGATCGGGCTGTGGAGCACATTGCTGGCTGCAGGGGCATCGGTCCCCAATGGCTGCTGCCTGGCGAGGCGCCAGGCACAAGTCATCGGGGATCGGAGCACCTGCATGCAAATGAGGCCATGATGACATGCAAATGGCCCCATTTGTGCCTTGCATACATTATGGCCCCATTTGCATGTCAAGTTTTGAATATCGCGGTTGCTGTGCATAGCGCAATGGAACTTCCGCTAGCGCATCCTCATGCTCCACTCTGGCCACTTGCGCTGGTGCAGTGCCACTACGCCATGCACACTGCGGGTGGCCAGGGTGTGATATTCAATGCTGCTGAGCCATGGCACAGCTCTGTTGAATATCGCCCAATCCACACCCCTGCGCAGCTGTTGAGCTGCACCCAAGCTTGTGCCACAGCCTGGCGCAGTTTGAATATCTGGGCCCATGTCTGCAGTCCATCTTCTTTCTTGTGTGTACAGACACTGTTCAGCATCATGTTGCAAATATACATATATATATATATATATATATATATATATATATATATGCTGATGCTGACTTGTTGCACTATTCATGTTGATGGTATAAAGAATAAAGATAATAATATATATTGTATAAGTAAACATTAATGAGGCACAAAAAGCACATACACACACACACACACACACACACACACACACACATAACAGAGGAAGAGGACAGAATACAAAGTGTTAGCATACGGAAGACAACAAAAGGGCATAATTACATACAAAGGTCAGGATGGTGGAGGAATACATTTTATAACACAGCAAGGAAGGTGTGGGTACACATGGTGTGAGGAAAAAACTAACATGGAATCCGTGGTGATCCAGCAGTAATTCCAGCATGGGCATATTTTGCAACTGATGTCTCTCTATGCAATCCAGCCGTGTTCAACAGCACTCACCCTCTCGTTGTTCTCCTTGACAGCATTCCAGAGAACTGCCAAGTCAGCCTGCATTACATGCAGTTCTGTGGGGTCAAACGTTCTACAGGCTGACCTGCTGGTGGTGGTGGTGGTGGGCTACCGCCATGCACAGCTGCCTCTCTGCCACAGAAGGGCCAGCAGGTGCAGACATGGCCCGTTCTGCGGCAGCCTGCCACTCCAACTGGTGGTAATTGAGCATATGGGTGTGCTGGCCCCAGTCCTAGGTGAGTCCCTCGGGCCATGGTGCACCTCCACCTCACATAGGCAGCACCTGACCATGCTGCTGTCCCCCAATACAGTAAAAGCTGCCAAACAATGGAGGTGTGGGGAGGACCAAGCACAGGCAGGGAGGGCCAGATGAACTGGCAGCCAGTGGGTCACGGTGCTCAAAGGGATAGGGATCCACCTGGGCCGGAGGCACAGGCATATCCTGCTCCAGAGGGACATGGTGCTGGAGCTGGTGCTGAATGTGGTGGTGGTGGTGGTGGTGGTTCAACTGCCTCAGAGTCAGGAGGCAATGCTGGTCCTGCTTCTGGGGGACACTCAAAATTTCTGATCGGTCCAACAGGAACCAGCAGCCATCCCCCAAGCATGTGCATGGTATGACACCCAACAGTTCCACACTCGCCCAGAGCTGCCGCCCAGAATTCCCTCACCCTGGTCTGTTTCTCCTACTACACTCCTCAGTCTGAGCAATGACTACTTACACTGTCACACAACACACACACAATCACACAGACGCAAACAATTAACTACTTATAAAGGTAAAAAAATAAATTTAAAGGAAGAACAAATTAAGTAAAAAGAGTAGAGAAAAGCAAAAAATGTAGCTTTTAAAAAGCTGTTGGGTCTAAATCAAAGTTTAAATCTCTTCCTCACTCTGATCTCCAAGTCTCAGCAGTGACAAAACAACACACTCCTCTCTCTTCATCTCCATCTGCACAGGAGAAAGTGAAAGTGTCTGCTTGTATGACTCACTTCCTTCCTTTTCCTGCCTGGCTATGGCTAAAGAGCATAGCAAGTCCATTGAAAACAAATGACTTCACCTTACTTTGAGGTGTCATTCCACCTTAACGCTGAAGTGGTAATGACAATGCAGAGTGAGCACTTTGCTTTGCCCACTCCACACAGTGGAGTGGCAACTACAGTGCCCACTTCATGTCACTTCGCCAGTGGAATTTAAATTCTCTGCATCTCTAATTAAAATGTTTAGCTATTACCAGGGTGCAAAAAATCAGCAGACCACTTTCCATCTAAACTCTCACCACATATTTGAAGCTTTTGTTAAATGAATGCCCTCCATACCTTTCTCCATTTTCAGACTCAAGAGTTATATCCAATTCCCTGTTCCAGCTCTCTTTAATATGGGCCATTTGATCTTCCTCTGAGTCCATGCTCCCATGAAATTAGTCAATTTAGATATGGCTTCTCTAGAAACCAGGTTTGATGCCAGTCCCAACATTAATTCTACGGAGGATTTGCCTGGTCAATAAACTGATGTTGTCTATTACTTTCTAACAAATAATGTCTAAATTTGAAAATATCTGAATAAATCCTACATTAATAGTTTGAATTCACTCTTTAGTTGCTGAAAGGATTGTATTTCTCTATTTTGATACATTTGCTCTCTCCTCCAGAGACATAGAAACATAGAAGTTAACGGCAGATAAGGACACAAGGTTCATCCAGTCTGCCCATTTCTTTTTCAATCTTATGAATGTGCCATAGGCCTTTTCTCTTTCAATGGCCCATCTATTCATATTAATCTGTATTGCTCCTTATACCAATCCATGCCTGTTTGAAGCTCTACACTGTATTCATATCCACCACTTCCTGAGGTAGGCCATTCAATGCATCCACCACCCTTCCTTTCCCAAACCCAGAACCCCATATCCATTCATGCTGGGAGGAAATCTACACAAGCTCTTACTGGTGTTTGTACCCTTTTAATTAAGGGTATTTGCAATTTTCTACAAATGATTTTCCAAGTTTTTATGAGGGTTAAGGTCCATGGCTTACCAGTATATATCTTATTAAAGCCCTCTGCATCTAACCATATTAGATCTCCTATATGTTGGAGGCTACATGACAGTTTCTCAATTTCTGTCCACATAGGTTGTGCATCTTTTCTCAAAAGGGTATTACAGCCTGAATCTGCACTGCCCAGTAATATCTGGGAAAATCAGGCAAACCAGACCACCTTGTGCTTTAGGGAGTACTAAAACTTTCCATTTTATTTGGGGGTCTTCATTCCATATAAATCTTACTAACAATTTCTTTAGGGATATCCAGAACAATTTTGGTAGTCTTAGAGGTAAAGATGAAAATAAAATAAAAACAAGGTAATATATTCATGCGGATACACTCAATCCTGCCGACAGAGACAGTGGCAGTTCTTTCCACCTGTTACAATCAGTTTGTACAGCCTTTAACAACGTCCATAATTAACCTCATACAGTTTTGTAATATTCCTAGGTATCCGTATGCCCAGATATCTCAACCCATAACTCACCCATTTAAAATTCCCAGTTGGAGGAAGAGGCCCTGTAGCTCCTGGTACTATCGGAAATACCTCTGTTTTTCTTCATTTATTTTAAATCCTCAATCTCTCCAACGATCTTATCATCTCCCTTAATATAGGAAGTTTGTTAATTGGATCTGCTACATATTACAACGTATCATCCACATATAAGGATATTTTTACCTCCTTCCTCCCGCCCATACCCCCACCTCTCTGGATTGTCTTATCATCTCTGTTATGGTTCCATACTCAGGTCAAAGAGGAGTGGGGACAGAGGACATCCCTGTCTAGTACCTCGTTGTATTTTGAAGGATGTTGATATAGTTTTATTAACTTTAACTTGTGCCCATGGGTATTATAAATGTTTAATAACCAGTTTTACATATTTTACAAAGCCAAATTTCTGTATGACTTTCTCTAAATATTTCCAGTCAGGTGATCAAACACCTTCTCTGCATCTAAGGCTAAAATGGCATTTAATGTTTTGAGGGAATTTCTATGCTGCCGTCAATATATTCAGAAGAAGTCTGATATTATCTCAGATTTGCCTCCAGGAATAAATCCTGTTTGGTCTGCATGTACTAATGATGCTATAATTTGTTGCATTCTTAGACTAATTATTTTGTAAAAATCTTGACATCGTGATTTAATAATGATATTGGGTAGAAACTGGAACATATTATAGGATCTTTCTCTGGCTTAGCTATAACTGAGATTAGAGCCCCAGTCCAAGAGTCTGGCATGGCACTGTGTTTCTGTGCTGTATTACAAACTTTGTAATTATTGGGGTTAGTTCTTTAATAAATCCTCTGCAAAATTCAATACCATATCCATCAGGGCCTGGGGCTTTCCCTGCTTTAAAAGACCTGATTGCCCTTGTGACCACTGCCTCTGAGAAGGGTGCATCCAACATTTCTTTTGTGTTTGGGATAGTCTGAGTAACTCTAATTTCTCTAGAAAACATTGTATTTTCTATTCATGCTCTGATCCAGTTTCCTGTTTATATAATTGTGCATAAAACATCTCAAATTCATTTGCAATTTGTTGGGATTGATGGGTCTTATTTCCTGGGTGATCCACCCTCTGAATCAGAGTATATATATATATATATCTATCTGCTGCTTGTTTCTTAAGCCTCAATGCTAGTAGCCTCCTGCATGGTCTCAGTTGACATATTATGTTTCTTTAATATATCTGAGGAAATGTTTTGTTTTCTTGAGCATAAGCTCATCATATTGTTATCTCAGCTTTTGAGTTCCATTAAAATGTCCAATCCCTACTTTCTTTGTGTTGTGTCTATGTTGTTTGAATCTGTGTTAGAAGGTCTCTCATTTTCTTTTGGTTCACTTTATGTTTATGAACTGTATAAGAGATTGTATGTCCCCTCAGGACTGCTTTCATTCCATCCATATATATTTTAATTGTGATTCTTTTCTGCATTTTCATTCATTTAACAGTTTCTTTAATTTGGTTTACATATACCTTAACATTTAATCTGGGTTAAAGCACAGGAACACTTCCTCTGTCCCTCCCATTTTAGAAATGCTGTAATCATTGCATGGTCTGAAAAGGGCACAGGGTGGATAGTTACATCTTGAAATAGATGAACAGAGTTTTTATGGGTGTAAAATTAGTCTAATCTAGAATATGAATTTGTAGATGCCAAATAGTATGAATAGTCTTTCTTGTGGGGATATAACATTCACCATGGATCAACCAGACCGGCTTCCAAACACAAGTTCTTTAACAACTAGAACAGGCTCTCTGTTGTTTGGAGCCACATGAGATCTATCAATGTATTATTTTCAACACAGTTCAATCTCCCATACATATTAGGTGACCTTCTGGCAGCTCCGATGCCAATTTAAAATATTCCTAAAACATGTTCCCATGGGTGGTGGTGGGGCATAAATGGCAAGGAATGTATTGAAATCCCATTGTAGATTCCTGAGATCAGAACTATTCTGCCAATACCTGCAGTGGTAACTTTGTTATCTTGTAATGGCGTACCTCTCTTTATTAAAACTGTTACCCTGTCTTCTTTTCTGTAGGCTGAGAATCAGAATAAATCATAACCACCGAGTCTGTTTTAATTTCAGATGTTCACTAGTAGATAATCTGGTTTCTTGCAGACAAGCAATATCACATTTAATCTTCCAATTTCTTGCAAAATTCTCACCCTCTTGACTACATTGTTAATGCTCTGAACATTGACAGAGCCAGTCTTTATAGATGTCAGAATACAGCTTTATGGGTATATGTTTCAGTCTGCTTTTGTCTGGTTTTACTCCTCCCAGCTCTTCTATAGTACATACACCAGTAGACAGACAGACACAAATAGAAAATAAAAACAATATAATCTTAAACATGAAGAATAAGCTTTCAAAAACATTGTTAACTAACCAACAAACTGCAGTCCTGCCCAAATGTGGGGCTGCAGTATTTGGAACAAGAAATGTAAAATTAGTAGAACAATAGTGGTGCCAGATTGCACACAAGTTGAGAGTGGGCAAACCAAACAGGTGTCAGTGAACACCTGTGTAAGGCTATCCTAGCCCTGTTGGGAGATATCAACTGTTTGGTGATGTGGGTTGGGCGGACTGGTCTTCACCAAGCCATCAAAACCTTTCCCAAAAAGAAAGTTGCAAGTGTGACTTCAAAAATTAGGCCACTCTGTGGTAGTGATGGGTATGGGTCTCCTGGGCAACTCTCATTATAATAAGCCATCTTTAATTCATTATAAATCAGCTCTCATTTCGTTACACCAATATGATCACAGAAGATTTCCAATCACCCTGTTTGTCCTTGTCAACCTATAAAACACACACACACGTGTGTGTGTGTGTGTGTATATATATATATATATATATATATATATATATATATATATATATATATATATATATATATATATATATATATATATATAGATAGATAGATAGATAGATAGATATATGGGGTGAATGTGGGACTCAATATGACATTTGTTATCCCTTGCTGGAATGTTATCTCTAATTCTAACCTCTAGCTCTTATCAACAGTTTAAACTCATGTACTCTCTAAATATAAAGCAAAAATAAATAATAATACTAGTTCTTATTCCATTGTCAAGTCCTCCAAAAATAGGTGTTTCGATTCATGGTTGGGCTATAACAGCTCCGTTTTATATATCATATAAGTGTGCACCTTCAAAATTAGGAGGACTAGCAAGCAAATGAATGTACAAAGCAAAGGAAACAGATAACAAAGCTGCTCCACATAGGGCTTGTGGACGTTAGCCACTGTGTCAGTACTGCTTGATATGTAAGCCCTATAGTAAATTCTTGCTCTGTGATATCAATTATGGAGCAGCTGTGTTTACAAAGCTGAGCTAAAATGACACCCAGCTCAGTTGAAATTAGAAGAAAAAGAAAGTTCTCCCAGATGAGGATTGTGGTTCAATTACTTCATTGTCCCAAAATACAGTTTGCACAGTCACCCGTTCCTAAATCATTCTGCCAGTCTCATTATTTCTTAAATATGTCTGAATATGCTGTGTAACATGGTAGCCTAATAATAATAAGAAAACAATTTTTATATGTTACTGGTGTTGAAAACAAGCATTACCATTTGGAGCATCTGAGGTATCTGTTTTGGTGAGCACCAACTAGGTCCAGTCTTACAGGAAGTCCCTCCAGGAAACTGCTTCCTAATAAAGGTTCCTCTCTTCAAGATGGATTTCCTCCCATATGGATTTGTTGGTCTACCATGAAGGCCCTTCAGTCTGGTTTTCTGGATCCAATCCATCTCGCCAAGTCTGAGTGCAAAGGCAACAGATCATCTTCCCTCCTTCTATGTGCTCATTTGGTACCTGGGGCTACTGCCCTCAACAGATCCTCACTCTCTCTTTCCTTCTCCTCCTTCATATCAGGTAGATTAATTTTAAGTTCTTCCAGATAAGGGAGTACAGCAGCCAAGAAATCAAAGAGTCTCACTTCCCTGCATCTTGAATCCACAACTTTGCTATATATCTTAACTGTGCCTTGATGTTTTTGTCTCTGAGCTGTTTAACTACAAATAAAACATGTTTCCTTTTGCCAGCATCATTTGGGGAAATCCTGGTCCACACAAACTTTGTTTCCATCTAAAATTAAGTTTCTTTCCCAAGCCAGTGTCAAAATGTTTTCTTTTACAGGGTATTTGAGAACCTTTATTATAATGGACTGAGGTGGGGTTTCTGACTTTAGTTTGGGTATGACCGAGAGATGTTCACGATTGATTTCCACTGCCAGGCTCTCATCCAAATTTAGTTCTGTTCTAAGCCAGTGTTCCATAAAACTATCCATACTATCTTGCTCCACTCCGTCTGGCACTCTAAACATTCTAATACTGTTTCATCTTGCCTGTGCTTCAGCATCTTTTGCTATTATGGTCAAATCTCTCTCTGTCTCTGTCTCTGTCTCTCTCTCTCTCTTTTATGCAGATACACAAGTGATCAGCTAAAAGCCATGTGTTCATTTGCAAAGTATTGATGTGGGTTTCCATTGTTGCAGTATGATTTTCTAATTGTTTGAGGTTGATTTGTATGCCCATTACTTTAGAGTCAGTTCTTTGCAGCATTCAAATTATTTCGTGACTATCTGCTCTCAATATAACTGATACTGAGTCTGAGCTGGGTCTTCATCTTCCTCCCAGATCCAGTCAACATGGAAGATTGGGAAAGTGCATGGCTTAGGCCTCTGTTTGTAGTGGAGCCCTTTCCATTGAGTTGCCCAACAATTTCACTCTTTAGTGCTTCCCATGTTGCATACTGATTCCCAAGTAAATTCCAATTTGGTTTTCCTTTTCTTTTGCTTGGATGGCTACAGATTAGTTAGTGAATGTTGCTTGGGCACCAGAGCTTGCCACCTAAGTGACCATTCACACTGATGACATCACTGGAAGTCCCACAGTTTGTTTTGATTATCCCTAAATTACAAATCTGGGTTAATAGGAACCCTCAGTGGCTGACTTACTGTATAATGAAGCCTTTTGTTCTAAGTATTACTACTTGTGCCCCTATCTTATCCATCAGTGTCCAACATTAAGAATATACAAGGGCACAGTCTGGAATAGTAAGATTTGGTAATTGCATGATACAGTATATATTGTATTTTATTGCTCATTGATGTCTAGTAATTTCTTTATATATTTATCCTTTTTTGTCTCGTCTTTCAAAATCTCAGTTCCATACATTTCAACCAAATATTCTGTTTCACAATCTATACCATCTTTAAAAACACCAAATGAGGTATATTCAAACTAATTTTCCTCTCAATGGCTGGGTGTAGATTCACTATTTATTTTTGTGTGTTTCTTCAGAAACCTTTTCTGGGGACTCTGTTTCCTTAGTCTTGGCCTTCCTCCTGACCCATCCTTGTTTTACACTACTATTAATCTCCCCAACTCTTTCTATGTCAGGTTCTTCCTTAGTAGGAATGTCTTGATTTGAATCTTTATCCAACCTTTTCATATCCCCATCCACTTCAAACTCATTTTCCCCAATCCTAATTTCTTCCTTTCGACAATTTTGTACCTCTTCTCCTTCTCCTTTTTCTCATTTTCTTTCCTTTCTTCCTTCCTTCCCTTTCCCAAAATCCTCTCCTTAAGCTTAATTTTATTTGAGAATGGGGAGGAGAGAATCTATCTTATGAAGGGTGAAAGCAAATTCACTTGAGTACCACAATTCATTCCTTGCCACCGTACCTCCTGTCCGGTTCTAATTTCCATCCAGGAATTAAGTGCATTGTGCTCCCCAGTGTGACTATCTGATCTAGAATTATCATGTTTCTAAATACATCAGTCCTTAGAGTAGCAATCTCCTTTTGAGGGCTGCAATATTATCCAGGATTAGTACATTTGTATAATAAGGGTTCTTTATCATCTTAAGCATCTGTTTAGACAAAATAGAATTAGATGTAAAGTCCCCTTTATCAGTAAAGTATTCTTTATTATAATTTATAGGATTAGCAGTCTGAATTGGATTCAAATCTTCGGCACAGGTTCCATTTCTGATTGAAACTCCTGGTTGTGCTCAAACTGCACTGTGTCTAATTTTTCAAGTCATCTATAGTATTTCTTAATTCCTGTATTACAGAGGCCAACTTGTTTGCTTGTTTTTGTTTGTTTTATTTGTTTAAACTGGAAAATCCATGAGCCAAAGACCCTTTTACATGGTCGATCAGTATGCAAAAAAATAAATTACATAAGACAAGGATTACAAAAACAGTATAGGATTACAAAATTAAACAATTTCTAAACAAACTTTGCACCAACAAAATAATTAAATTGAGCATTAGAATCACATTACATACATCCTATACCAACATCTGCAAAATATGTAGCATTACATATCAGGATATACATTTCCAATTGCTATCCTCATATAAGTAACATTTCAATGTTGTCTTAAAAGTCATGATGGAATTGTTTAAACAATCAAAACAGATAATAAAAATATAAAAAGGAAGGTAGTGTGTATAAAAAGATATTTGGCCTGCTGAGGTCAACATTCTTAGAATTGAAAAAATGTATGCTACCTAGTCACAGCTATACTATGATGGACAATGGAAACTAGGAGGGAGGGCCTTATTCAGGACACTTTTTCAACATACCAAGTTGCTGCTTGTATCGACACTCCAAAGGCAAACTTTCTCAGATCTCAGAAAGGTACAATGATGGCTCCTTTTTGGCAACTGGGTAGAAAATCTAGCAACTAAATTTAAAAGTACCCTAACTCTAGATAATAAACCTACCCTGGCTGAGTAATACATTAATAACCCATAATCTATTATGGGAATCAAGAAACTTTGTGTCAATGTTTTCCTGGTAGAAGGAACCAAAAGCGGATTGAGACGGTAAAGTACTCCCAATCTCTGATGCAAAACTTTAGTCATATTAGAAATAAGGGGTTCAAAAGTGAAACCCTCATCAGCAATGAGACCTAGGTATTTAAATTGTTGTACTTGCTCTATTTCAGCCCAAAGCTGTCACCAAAGAAGGAGTGGTGTTCTGCTTTACTCTGCACTTAGTTTTATGAAAACCATAGACTTAGTTTTTTTGTCATTTAATAAAAGCCACTTCTTAATAAACCAGCCACAAAGTCATGTGACAAATTGCCCTGTACTGTTTTGAGGTCAGCTGCACTTGTGAGGATTACTGCATCATCAGCATATAATATAATCTGTGCATGCATACAAACCAGAGGAAGAGAATTCAAAAAGACTACAAAGAAGAAGACGAGAATTGATCCTTGAGGCACACCTTGTGAGACTTGGGCAGAAAGTGAACAATGACCATGAATTCTTGTCTTCTGAGTACAAAACTCAGCTAGCTCCTCATCCAGCCAACAACATCGTCTGAAAATCCTAATCCACCTAATGATACCAAAGAAAACCATTGTCAATCAGATCAACATGTCACCCCATTCTTCTCCAAACCTCTCCTACCCCTGTTCCCTCTTTGAGACAAGGGTGGAGGAGAAAAAGGGATATAAAATTGTCTACCATTGAATTAGAAGTTACTTCCCCATATGTGAAATCTTCTGAGAGAAGACTGCTTCATAGAGTCTGGGTTAGATTTATCCAGCTCCAATATTTGGGATTCTGAGGACTCCCATCCATACATATAGAGGGAAATATCCCCCACTGGTGCATTGTAAATGTC
The DNA here is from genome assembly GCA_016271365.2 of Neoceratodus forsteri. Lineage (NCBI taxonomy): Eukaryota > Metazoa > Chordata > Ceratodontiformes > Ceratodontidae > Neoceratodus > Neoceratodus forsteri. Next base: position 576,292,570 of record CM028134.1, on the reverse strand, counting down.
ACATTTTTCTATCTGCAAAATATTCTGGGAAACTGCATTTCTAATATCCCTTTATCTTGTTGTTTTGTACATCAAGTTTAGGCATAGACAATATTTTTGGAGTATCTATATGCTCACTAAAAAATCAGTTATTTTTGCTTGTTTAATTTTGACTCCTGAGATGTCTTCATAAATATCTTTTTATCTGTTAATTTTTCTGTACTTTTAAGATGTTTTCCCTTTTCCATGGTCTGTTCCTCTGTTGTATCTAAGTTCATAGAACTATTTTTGCCACTTCTTGTTGAAACCATGGCCAAAGTGAATACACTCAGTCACTTAATATAATTAATCATTTGGAAGAATTAGTGATTTGCCAACTTAGAAACTACATTGATGCCTAAAATCTGCTAAACCCTGTGCAATCAGGCCTTAGGCCATGCCCTAGCACAATCACAGCTCTGGCTAAAGTCACAAATGACTGGCAGAGAGCCCTTGATTTAAAGAATCACGTGTATGCGGTATTCCTCAATTTAAGCAAGGCCTTCGATACTGTTGACCATGCATTGCTCTTAGTTACTCTCTGCAACATTGGTCTCGATGCACCTTCCCTAAAATGGTTCTCATGCTACCTGGCACAGTGGATGCAGCAAGTAAAAGCAGTAGGAGATCTCTCCACTCTAAAACAAATTAGCAGAGGCGTACCTCAAGGCTCTATCTTGGGACCCTTACTTTTCTCACTTTATATCAACAACATCAGCTGTGGAATCAGATGTTCCAGTGTACACCTCTTTGCTGATGACATGGTACTTTACACTGCCAGGCCTATTCCCAAAATTGCCAACTCGGACTTGCAAGCAAATTTCCTTACACTGCAACAAAACTGCCTGAGTCAAAAGCTCCTATTGAATGCCAAAAGACCAAGGCTATGCTTTTATCCCCAATGACCAAGTCTATAAACTCCGCTAAGCATGACAATATTCCCACTATCACCACCCCTGCTTGGTGAGTCACTTGACTATGTGACCAAGTTCAAGTACCTAGGTGTATGGAATGACAACAGACTTTCTTTTGCTGATCATATAGACAAACTCTCAAAAACTTAGTCAGAGGCTTGCTTTTTTAGAATCAAGCATCTGCCTGCCCAGCAGGCCAGAAAAAGCTTAGTGCAAACCACGTTCCTAGCTATCTTGGACTATGCAGACTTCCTGTATGGTCAAGTCCCAAAAACATCATATCTAAGCTAGCGCCTTTTATCATAGGGTGTTACATTTCATCTCAGGTGCAGCATATAATACCCATCACTGTGTATTCTATTCCATGGTAGGATGGACCTCACTTATGTTCAGGAGGCAAATGAACGCTACACTATGGACCTATACATCTACATCCAAGATGCTACCCTCCTACATTTCTGACTGTCTGCCCTCCTGCACCTTACTAAACTATGCCTTGAGAAGCCATTCTGGGGTGTCAAACAGACAAGGCATACTGATGAGTCCTGGTAGGACTGAAACATGTGTCTATGTCTTCTGTTAGCACCCTTTGCAAACTGTGTGAGAGGCCTTTCGGCACCATGCAATTCTGCTTAAAGTTGGACCAGCATAACATTCTGTGGTGATTTGCATTTGCAGCCTATGATGCTTTGCATTGTGGGGGCATGTGTGATTTTGTACATTCTTATACCTCACTAGCTGTGCCTAAAGTATTTTCCCATTTTGGCAGAGCCTCCTTCAGTTATGTGCTGCCCCAGCTATGGAACAATATCAGAAATCCATAAAATTAGTGTATCCTATGGGTTTTGTGGAATTCAAGTCACCCTATCTGAGTTACTTCTCAGAGCCTTGTCACTGCACTCCCTGTCACTAAACTGTAGCCATATATTGCTATTCTTACAGTCAACCCTCTACACTTTCTCGCCTCCCTTTAGAATTACCCTAAGCCATGTTCCTGGATTCATCCTTGCTTTCTACTTGCTGCTGAGCCCCAGCTTGCACTGTCACTAGGATTAACTCTGCTCTACTAGAGCTATCAGTGTCTAAAATCACTGGTTCGGTACATTGGTGCTGACTTGCTTCCACCTCCCTGCTGTACTGTTTACTGGGATGGGGCTTCACCTTATGCCAGGCCACATTTATTATCCTTGTACCTTGTTTTCATTACTATGTATTCTATTACTATGCCCATTTGTGCTATATGTTCTATTGTGCTACTCTATGATTTATTCTGTACCTACCAGGCCTTCTTTGAAAATGATCGTGTTCAATGGAGTTTCACCTGGCTGAATAAAGATTGATTGATTACTTGATTGATTGATTGATTGATTATAAAGTGCAATGTGTCTAAGATTCAAATGTTAATTATGGTTACCAATCTTCAGAAAACAAGCTAGAGTCAAATTACTGTAACTTTGTTTGATTTAACCTAATGGTCCTTCGAACCAGACATGAATATTAATAAGGCATGCAAATATCAAAAATCAGAAAACTTTAAGAAAAAGAAAGACAATCTTCAGAAAAGTGCAAAGGATGAGCTTTGTGCAAATAGATAAGGATGAATCTTGTACAAATCAGTTCTTTTTAGAAAAATCCACATTCCGTATCTATATATTCAAAGCGTGTCTTTCTTAAAAGTTCCAGAAATCAGTCTCTCAGTTTCCCAATAAGCAAGTCCACTTCCTTCTCCTTTGCTTATAATTCTCCTTTTAAATTGACACATCTGCTTGTATGAAAGAAAAATTTTGAAATCTCAAAATGACTAAATCAAAGTAGTCATACATATCTTTGATTCCTTAGAACATGCCAAAAATTGTTTGTGGAACTTTTAAACATTGAACCATTAATCTGCCTTTTTAAAAACTAAAATAGCTAGAGATAAGACAAAGCTCCAACCCTATGAAATCTGAGATCCACTAAGGTAACAAAATCTATGCTGATAAATATAATTTACCTCTCTTGAGGAAATATTCTGCCTCAGAATCCAAACATTACCAAACGATATAATACATAAACACAGGTCTTCAGAAAAAGCTGCCCCAAGTTGTTCTTCAACACTGAGCCATCCACCACTTTAATCATCTAACAAGAAACACAGCATTTTAAGTCTCTGATACCACCATAAAATAACAGAACACAGGAGTTCCAGGGCTAAAAGTTCAAAAAATATTTACCTTTTAAGTTAAGGTCCTAATTTTTTGATTTTAGGTTGATGACTTTCCATTCTGATTTCACCAAGTTGGTTTTATAGTTGTCCCAACCTTTAGTTTCAGCTTTGATAAAATTTCTAGGTTGAAGCGCTTTCTCTATTGTGTTTTGTCCTTGCCTCTGGCTTTAGCTTTTTAGAGCTTTAAAATGACACTGCTGTGTGTTAGATTGCCAGCACCTGTGCAGTGTATCCTAATTGATGTTGTTAATCAATCAAAGGTTACTAGCTGTTTGTAGTCTGAGTATCAGTCTATCCCATGTCTCTTTTTTCCCAGATCAAGAACCAATAATTAACTATCTCAGATCAAAGTTTAGTTACCAAGTGGGACTAAACCCACTCTATGCAGCTTAACTGTTGAAATTAGCAGAATTAACAAAATTCAGCTCATCCACTATTCATCCTGAAACTTCTGAGTTATATATTAATTCCAGGAAAAGATATTATCACCAAGTCAATTATTCTAGCTCTGTTATCAGATATCAGATATCAAACACTTTAATACTTTGAAGCTTTTGCACTTTAGCACTTTGATGCATTAAGCGCCGTAGCACTACAGCACTTTAGCAATCAATGTTCTAGCAGCAGTTTTGCTCTCTCAGTGATTCAGTGTCCAATTTTATCTTTAAGGCAAAGATTTAAGTGTCTTAAGTGTTTTACCAAAATTTACAGATGAATCAGGAAGGACCCAAACATAAATCCTTGAAACTTTTAAGATCAGTTTGAGATCACAATGGTGTTAAACACTCAAACCCCTGGGTATTTGTTTCTCCTTTAACATCTTACATGGGTTTTAGAACTTTAGCTTAGCAATTTTCAGTCCCAGACACCATAATGTAAAATTGCTACAGCACTTTAACACTTTTGGCACCTTAACTTTTAGCACTTCATATTCAGCACTTTGGAACTTACTTATACTTATTATCTCTTCCTTTTATATGATTTGTATTCTTGTATGACCCTTGTGATTTACAGTATAACCTTATACATAGATTTTAAGCTTTTAAAAATTAGCCCTATGGCTTGCTTAAAATTATAGAACAAATCCTTCTCCAACGTCAAAATGTGACACAATGTGATACAAAGTTTGAGATAAACCAAAGTTTTTCAGAGGTTCTGGGAGAAGAATATTCTTTTGCTGATTTCCTGACTTCTGCTGCATATACCCTCCATAGGGTTTACCACAGGATTGCCACCCAGGGGCTCCTGCCACTGGGAGTCCTCTCCCTGAGTGAAAGCTGAGGAGCACACAGAGTAGGAAAAAATTCTAGTGATCCAAATCAGACTTGTAATGTTATAGAATTCTGAAAGATTGCTCTAAACAAACATTGGGCTAAACATGAGGCAATGGTGGCATACCTTCTGTATAGCAATATAGCTTCTTACACAACCCTGCTTCCAGTCTTCCTCCATAGCAGTGTAGCATGAATGTCACATCTTTTCCAAGAATCCTCTCTCTCTTGCTCTTCCTCCTGCCTTGAAGTTACCAAAACTGCCTTTTGTACTCCTAAAACAACTACTTCTAGATACATTTCTTTCTTTTCATTTATTTTATGTATTTAGCTTCCATTTTATTTTTAGAACTGTGCACATTAACATGAAAACAGGATTACACTTCCCTAGACTTCATAGGCACTGGCTGCTTGTCTACTCCTGACATCACTACTTCCTGCTTGTGATGTGACATTTTGTTGTTGTTGTAACTATTATAATAAAGTGAGCATTATGATATCAGATATAGACAAGCAGCTATAGCAGATGATGTTAAGAGTGCAGTGACCCTGGACTTGATTTCCAAAGGCACTTAGATCACCACAATTTGGGGCTATCTAGGGCAGCCTTAAACTCATGGTGCTCAAGGGAATCTGCACCCTATTTTATAAAAAGGGGTGACTGCACCAAAGTCCCAAGAGTTGCTGCAGCTGCAGGTTTGTGCCAAGATTTGGTACACCTGCTTGGTTTGACAGAGGGATCTGTCACCCCCCAAATGAAAGAAAGCCAGCACTCCAAACATCATTTCTCAGAAAATCATTATTCTGTTCTCTTACCTTATAGACCATAATGGAAATATGCAATGAATAAGTGATTTAGGCTCTCAAACCTGGAATACCATCCCCAGTGCTTGAGGTGCAAACATCTTCATCAGGGGGCATGGCTAACAATTCAAATCATGATATTTTTATTCTGCTTACACAGGTGTTATTTTAGCTCCCTTTTCCCTCCAGTCATGGTCTGTGGGCCTCTCATGGGCATCCTGCCTGATTCCTGCCCCTCCTGAGGTCCCTCTGACCTGTGCCTTCTCTCTCCCCACCTCAACCCACAGTCGGCACCCCAGCTTAAACCTCTGGGGTGGGACTGCCCCTCCTCTTTGGTGTCTCTTTACAGACAGACTCCAGCTGTGGGTGATGGACCTGGGCTGAGGAACCTGAGAAGCCAGGCAGGATGGACCCAGCTGTGGGCATGGGGCAGGTGCCATCACCTACCCACAGACCGGGCTTTTCCTGTACTGGTGCTAGCCCCCTCAAATGTGAGGAGCACACCCTGATGCAACAGTGCACAACAACCCTACCAAGTGTCAGACTCATGATTATGTGCTGCCCTATGTGCTGCAGCATTCCCAGTCTCCATGGGGAGCTGCTGGCATGCCAGGTGATCCCCAAATCTCCCCAGGAGGAGAGCAGCCAGTAGGTGCTCAATCTCAACTCAACCCTGCGGCGCCAGTGCCTGAGCTCACTTCCAAACTTGGGTTGCCAGCATGGTGCGAGTGTGGCATCCAGCGCCTCCACCCTCAGTGCCACTGGGCCATACACAGGTGTTGTTAATATCAGTCTTGGTTAGTTTGTGTCATCTTATTATGAGAAAGTGCAGAATTGAAAATCATGTGGGCAGTGTCCTCATTACATATATCAAATAAATGCTAAACAAAATTACATGTGGATCTCCAATCTAGTGCACTAAGTTTAATCTCAACCACCCCTGTTACTGATCCAACTGCAAAACATGGGTGTGACACCCAGTGCCCTTTGCTGGTTCCAAGACTACCTGATACAAAGAAATCAATGTGTCAAAATTGGGCAAACAGTATCCAGTGCAAGAGATGTATCATTAGGGGTACCCCAGGGATCAATACTGGGCCCCCTACTCTTCAACCTTTTCTTAAATGACCTTCCCACAGCCTGCAACACCAAACTCATACTATATGCAGATGATGCTGTGCTCCTGAGCAGCAGCATGTCTCAGGCTGCCCTACAATCTGAACTGCATAACTCCTTCTCCAAACTCAAGGACTGGTCCTGTAGTCATAAGTTGCTGCTAAACTACAAGAAAACCATGGCTATGCTTATGTTCAGCCCCACAATAAACATAAGCACCACCCCCTCATCAGCTCTAACTCATGCAGTGAGCCGCTGGAACAAGTCCACTTTTCAAGTATCTGGGGTCATAATAGATGATACCCTCAAGTCTGCACACCATATTGACCCTCTGGTCAAGACAGTCAGTACCAAGACTGGTGTCCTGTACAGGCATAGGTAATACCTCTCTATCAGGGCCCTCCACCTCTCATTCCATAGTTTCATTTTATCTACTATTGACCATGGATTAGTGATCTACAGGGCGACAATGGATAAGCACTCAAAAGCGTTCAGACTGCACTCAACAAAGCCTGCAGACTCACCCTGGATGCTAAGCATGGCACTCACACCTGTACTCTGTATGAATGTGCAGATTGGCTGTCATTAAGAAACAGGGTCAAATTCCAGACTTGCATCCTAGGAAGAAGGCTCTATTGGGTAAACACCACCTTGTGTAGGCAATTTGATCAAGGCAGCCACTCATTACAGGTCACCAGAGGGAGAACTAAAGGGTCCTTGGCATTATTCTCTTCCATCGCACCTTACTTAAGCAACATGCATTTGCCTACCGGGCCCCTGTGGATGGATGAATGAACTGCCTGAGCACCTCTTGGTCACCAATTGTCTGGCCCAATTCAAAACTGACCTCAAAACAGCTCCAAATAACACTGTCTAAGTGCACCTGCCCCTAAGTCCAGTCACACCTGGTCTCTCTGCCCCCAGCAAGCACTAGGCAGGCCTCAGGTACCCCTTCCTTCTGTCTCTTCTAATGACTTGCCTCAGCAATCCATTTGCGTCATGCTCCTTCGGCACCCACACCCACTCTTCCCTGTCCCCAACTCCCAGTCCCGTGAGTTTCCAACAATCACTACTAATGCAGGCTGCCTGACCATGCGCCCTCACACCCCACCATTTACTCAGCATGTCTTCTCTGCTCAGCCTCCCTCACCCCATTTCTCCCTGTAACTTATTGCCTTCTTTCCCCACCCTTCGCCTCCACCGCAGTACCCTCCTCTCTCATACCTCCTTTCTTCACCCCACTGCCAGTTATCCCCATCCTCTGAACTACTGACAAGGCACTTTGTGGCTGTATTCCCCTCCACCCTCATAAAGTATTTTTATTGTTATTTTAACTTGTACCTATATTTTGAGTTTTCAGTAAGTTCTGAATCCAAGCTGTATATTACATTGTGATGTACCTTTGCTTCTCCTATTGTACTTTGTTTGCAATCTATGACATGGAACCTTTGTAAAAGAGCTTGCACTCAAAGGCCTTTTCTGAATCACTAAATAAATAAAAAAAAAATCTCTGATGGCAAGGAAACATTTTATATTTAATCTAAAATGTTTTACTGCTGGTTATTTTAAAGAGAACTCTCTTTCAGGTAATTAAGTTGTCAGGAATGAAATTTAAGCACAACCTGTTGTGACAGTTAACAATACACAACTGTGTAGTGATTCATTTATACATATAAGCAATAATTCATCTACAAAAGCAAACCAGCATCATTGTTAATTAGTTAAATTATTACAGCATATATAATAAATTACATAATTTCTAATTCAATGCTCATTTAAGTTAACCAATTGATTGCAGCAGCAGCTGTGTCTGAGCTTTTACGTGTAGGCTACTTCCTTACGTATGATGGAGTTAATACTGACATCCTTCACTGAGGATAAAATATACTCCCAAACATCTCCTTCATGTAAGCTTAAATAGCTTCAATTAATTCAATCGTGTGGAAGGCTGCCACCCTTATAATCATTGCAACCCGTAGGTTTCAAAGTTTTAATTTGAAAATCTACATAGATTCTTTGTGGTCCACCTGCTGGTATCTGTCCTCCCAGTAGCTAAGCGGTACACGATAAATAGCCATATAGTATATACGGCAGGGCTAGCATTTGACAATTCACCAGCATCCGTGTTTTATGTTCTCAGGTTAGTGCACAGATTCCTGAACCTAGCACCACTAATGCGGTCTTTTCATTCCTTCCTGCTTGCTGAAAGAGGTCAAGAGCTCATTCTACAGTTGGACACCAAGAAAAGTACTGGCTGACTCTCCTGACCCCTACTTCTTAAAGATTGCATACCATGTCCTAGCTGTACCAATCACACACCTATTTAATTTGTACTTATCCCAGGGACTCTTCCACACCTATGGAAAATTGCCCATGTCATTCCTCTGTTTAAATCAGTGGATCCCTGTGACCTAAATAATTACAGGCCAATATCTCTCTCTGGAAAAATTGTGAATGCTCAGTTGAGAACCTACCTATATAACAAGAACATTCTAAACCCTATGCAGTCTGGTTTCAGAGCTAAGCAGAGTACCATTACAGCTCTAGCCAAAGTGACTGATGACTGATAACAAGAGCTGGAAAACAAGAGATTTGTATGTGCTGTTCCTGGACCTCAGCAAGGCCTTCAACACTGTCGACCACTGCCTGCTTCTTTCCACCCTAAAAGTGTTAGGTCTGGACCCGACTTCTCTGTGCTGGTTCAATAATTACCTTACAGATAGACTTCAGCAGGTCAAGGCTGAAGGGAGCTCTCTCCCTCAAACCACTAAAAGAGGCATTCCACAGAGATCCATCCTGGGGCCTCTGTTGTTTGCCATTTATATAAACAATATCGTTGGCTGGCATCAAGAGGCCAATATTCACTTTTCTCTGATGATACGGTGTTGTACCTAAGCCACCCAACTCTTGAAGTTGCCTGTGGAGATTTACAAACAGAATTCAACTTGCTGCAGAATCAGCTCCTGAAAAAAACTCTTAATGCCAAAAAAAACAAAAGCTATGCTGTTCTGTCTAGCCACTCATTCAGTGAACCCTGCTATCTCAGGCTCCTTACCTCCCAAGCACTTTACTAGGAAAGAGGTTGGACTTTGTTATGAAATTTAAGTACCTAGGGGTCTGGCTAGACCACAGACTCTCCTTCGTGAAGCATATCGAGGATCTGATAAAAAAGTTGAGGCAGAGGCTTGGTCTCTTCCTTAGAATAAACCACCTCCTGACCAAAGATGCCAAGATGCAGTTAGTTCAATCTACATTTCCAACTCTAATTGATTATGCCAATTTCATTTATAGTCAGTGTAATACCTCCTGTCTTACTAAACTGAACACCTTATACCACAGAGCCTTGAGATTCATAACTGGCCTACCTATCACCACCCACCACTGCTCCTTATATGCAGCTGTGGGTGGACCTCCCTTCAGTACAGAAGGAATAGAAATGCAGCTCTCTGGACTTACACAACTATTACCAACAAATTATCCCAATACATTTCTGACTGTTTGCCATTATACATGGTAGGCAACTACGCACTGAGAAGCTATTCTCTGCTTTCTACTGAAGGCACCTAGGCCAATACATGCTTTGGGAGAGCAGCCATAAGCTTTGTGTTGCCCCTCATTCTGGAACAGAACTACAGAAATCTATGAAACTGAGTCTCCTGTTAGTCTTACTACCTTCAAGACCTTGTATGCCAAGGCTGTTAAGGAGCTATGCAGCTGTTTCAGCATGCTTAGTGTGCTAGGGTGCCAACTGCTTAACTGCCCACTACATCTCCATCTAACCCAGCCCCTTGATTGTCTCCACTTATACCCCCTTTTGTCTGCTAATCCACTACCTTTCTTACCCTCAGACTCCTAACATATATGTCCCCAGCCCATCTACCATAGCACCCTCCTAGAGCAGCTGCAGTCCTGTACGCCCTCCATATCTGCCCCTTAAGTTTGTATTTGTCCTGACCAATGATATGCTGTGCTGTTTAAAAATATTTTAATATGCTGGCTGTTTCAGAATGTTTTAAGTCCTCTTCTCACACCATTCTCCATAACCTTGTTAACCCTATACCTGAAATACTTGTCATTGCTCTGTGTATTTTTTTCTATTTCTGTATAATTATGTCTATTTATTATCTGTATTTAAAAGTGTTATTCTTAACCTTGTGTAATGCAGGTCCACCTTGTAAATGAGCCTGCTCAATGGTGTTCACCTGGATAAATAAAGATTTGATTGATTGATTGACTGATCTCATGATTTTCTGTTTGAACCATTTCTGACAGATGTCTGTCAATAGGATGGGAAATGTCTTGTCTGTGTATTGCCCTGAAGTGCTCCTGTATGTGTTCCTTAAGGCATCTTGAAGTTTGCCCCACATAAACCTTATTGCAGGAGCAGGGCATAAATCAAAATGTGTATTGTAGGTTAAGAAATGGTTAATGAAAACCTCCTTAATTCCCAGATTTTTGCACTGAACTGCATGTTTGCAAGTTATACAGCATTTGCAAGGGAAGAAGCTCAGCAGTTTGTTATTAAACCATTTGCTCTGTATCTTATCATTCTTGAATTCTCATTTCTATAAGGCTTTTCCCTTTTGAAGTGATCAAGGGCCCCAAATCTGAAACCTGTCTAAGATCCCTGTCAGTTCCCAAAAGATGCCAGTGCTATTGGATAATAGTTCTAAGATCCATTGAGAGTGGACCATATGTGGAGACAAAGGTTACTTTTTCAACTCCTCTGTTGGCTCCTTACAACTAACAAGATGTTGCCTATTCAAGGTGGCTAGTCTTGCAAGGGCATGCTGTAAAGTTTGTTCTGCATATCCTCTATTTCTTAATCTTTGGAAAAAGCTCATCCTTTTCTATATTGAAATCTTCAATATTAGCACAATTTTGTTTTAGTCTAATTATTTGCCCATACAGCAAATTCTCAATTGTATGTTTAGGATGTGCACTACGAGCATGTAGAATACTGTTCCCTACAGTGTTTTGCAAACGTCTTTGGTGTGACTACAGCCCAGGGCTTCCTATCAAAGTGATGTTTACAAAATTTATAGAAACATTGTCAAAATCAGATGTGAACCGAAGCCCTAAATCATTACAGTTGATGTACTTAACAAAATCATGCATGTCCTCCTCTGGTCCCTCCCAAACAATCAAAATATCACCTATAAAATGTAAATACTTTTAAATGTTCACACTGAAGGGGTTAAGACAGTGCTCAAAATTGCCCCTCCTCCCACCAACCCATGAAAAGGTTTGCATAGGAGGAGGCAACTGAGAACCCATTGCCATTCCCTTTGCAGTAAATAAAACCTGCCATCAAACATAAAAAAAAATACTTTTTAGAATGAGATCCAATGCTGAACAAATGAAGGTCACTGGGTATTGCAAAGAGGAATTTTCTAATAGCAATTTTATCACTTCAATACCTCACCCCCCACCTGGTGCAACACTAGAGGGGCCATGAAGGTGGGGTAGTGAACATGCCTGCAAAGAGGGGACCAGAGGGTTGAAAGAGCATGAGGGGTGGTCTAGGGACAGCAGGGCCATGTCAGCAATGTGAGGGTGATTAGGTGGTGTCCTGCAGGGGTGCTCTTCTCAAGTGCAGGAACAAGTACAAGGAGTTTGACAAAAGGGACAAGGACATGGACTCAGGTAGACGCAGCCCTGGCATCTGCCCCATAGGAGCCAATGACCCAACATTGTATGCAGGCAGCAATCTGCCTCCATGCATGGATGCCACATACCAGAGGTCTGTCGCAATGCTCAGAGCACTCCACAACCTGTAGCCACTGCTGCCCACCTATGGCATTGAGGTCTTTGGCACCTATGGGACAGGTGCCAGGGCTATGTTCTCTTGAGGGTGGGTCCCAGTCCTTCCTACCAAACCCCTTTACCCAGGTTGATCAGCTGTTTGCACTTGCAAAGAGCATCCCCTTAGGTGCCACCTCATCACCCTCACATTGCTGCCATGTCCCTTGCCACAACCTAGGCCACCCCATGCTCTTTCTGCCCCAGCCCCTCCTTGAAGCCCACAATTGCTGCCCTGCCCAGCAGTGGCAATGGCCCTCAGACCACCTCTCAGCTGGTCTAAACTAGAGCCCCTGTTGTGACCACAGCGGGCTTCTAAAATACCACAAAGGGGATGGTACTATCCTCCCATGGTGCAAGCCCCTTAAACCTGGTGCATGGGTGATTCTGCCACAAGGGTGGTGTATGGTGGCTTTGGCACACAGCATCTCAATTTCAACACAGCCTGCATTTGAAAATCAGGATTGCTGAAAAACTATGACTGAAGGTGCCACTTGAGTCATACCCATCTGGCACAGGTACCTTGCATGAAAGACTTTCCTTTGAAAATTGAGCCCAGTCTTCATTACTTGTGTGGTTATTATGAAAAGAGAGCTCTAAATATCAGGAATATTTGTAACATAAGAAACAAACATTTTCAATGCTGACTGTTTGCTTGCTTGTATTTGCAGTTTAGTTATTGGTGATACTGCAGTGTAGCTGAAGCACCTATTTGTCGGGGGGTCCCAGAGTGGCAAACACCATAACTGGGTTGATACAATCAGTAATAAAAAATGTATACCTAGTGCAAGGGCAAATGCAACCCCAATCAAAGCATGCAGCTCATATCTCACTGGGGTACACTCCTCATTGAAATATTGTATGTTCAGTAGAGATACAGCAAAGTTTCACTGCATGGGTGAATTCTCCAAGAATTTGGCAACTCCACCTCCCAGTGCCATTCTGCAAAGTTGCCACCTGTAGTGGAAAACTCTCCAAAATGGTACAGGGTAACTTTGCATTGCTTTGTTTTTTTTTAGTAGCTAATTGCACTTAAAACAACCCAAGGATGCCGCATCCTTGGTGTCCATGTCAACCTCTCCCCTGCTAATTGCTGGCCCAACATGAAAAATAAATCCCCCACTACCTGGCAATCCTCAGTGTCCCACCTATAGTGTTGTGTGCCCCTCTCACCAATCACCTGCTTGTTGTAAAATAAAAATAAAAATTAAGGTCCACCCCCATCTGGGAGCACTTGTTTGAAATAATTTCCCTGATATCCAGTGGACACCCCACTGCATCTACTGCCACCACCCCCTCACCCCCCACCCCGACCCTAGCAGGTGACCGGCACAGTCCTCTCCACTCTCCCTTCAGGCTGGTCAATTAACTGAGCTCAATGAATGAGCATGTGCTTGTCCAAGCACAAGTTAATTCATTGAGCTCAGTTAGGTGGCTGACCATGGAGGAGAGTGGAGAGGGCTGTGCTGGTTGCCTGCGCAGGTTCTGGGTGGGGGAGGGATGGTGGGCAGATGAAGGAGTGGGGGTCCACTGCACAAGGGAAGGAAATTATTTCAGACAAGTTTTCCATGATGGGAGGAGTAGACCCTTGATTTTTTTGCACATTACAACAAGCAGGAGATCAGTGGGGGCACAACACTGCAGGGGGGATACCAGGGATTGCCAGATGATTGGGGCAGTTATTGTTTCATGTTGGGCCATTGATCAGTGGGGGGACCACTAGACACTAGGCAAATCCTCATTTTGAAGAGTTTTCAGGTGCTGAAGCTGGACTTTGCACACCCTGCGAAGTGGGGAAAATCTGCAAAATTTTTCACTGAGTGAATGTTGCCCACTTTGCACATCTCTATTGTTCAGGACCCAGATATATGTCATCTACAGAGCTAGCAAAAACATATTTTTAGATTAGGAAGAAAATAAGTATCACAGCTCTAAAGTATCTTATCATTTGTTAACAACGATCCCTCCCCAGCAGAGGTTCTAGAACAACATGTTTGGGGGTTACATCACAACTTCATTTTTAGTCCAGAGTACTTGGCTAATTTATTGAAAAAATAGAATTTGGGGGCTTTAGCCCCATGCTCATAAGCCAACCATACTTCCCCAATCTCTGTAAAAGGTCTAGAAGAATGGAGTTCAATTCTGGAGACAAAATTAGCCCCACCACCTGGTTACTTGTAATAGTTCCCTACAATATACAGTACTGTATTTATTTAATGGTTTCCTTATGCCTAGGCTGGGGTGCATTTACTCAGTCAAAGTTAATAAGCAAAACCTAGAAAAACATAAATATCAGGTCACATTCCCAAGCAATACATAGTACAACTTGGAAGATTAGTGTAAAAAATAAGGATTAGAAGGAGGAAAAGAACACAATAAGTGGGTGGTTACTTGATTACATATGCACAGTGTTAACACTCAAGCCCAACTCAGAGGAAAAACTAATTTCTTAAGCCTCACATTCAACTATAATTTTTTTATATAGAATAAGCATGGTGTAGTTTTTAAAATACAATCTTAGAAACCAGAAGATCCCAAGTTCAGACCATACTAGAGCCAAATATTCATAGTGTAATTTGGGACAATTCATTTTACCTCTCAGTGCCACTGTCCACCCAGCTGTGAAATTAACAGAAGCAGGATGCTACTGGAAATTAGATGTTGCATCTTATCTCGTCAATTCTGGGATAAAAATAAAATAATTAAAAGTCCCTTAATCAGTCAATGTACTAGTCTACCCAGCTGCAGAAATGGGTAGAAGCAGCACCTCAGTGAAAACAGGATGCTACAGCTCGGCTGACTTATCTTGGAGAAATAAATGATTAAATAAATTAAAACACATGCTGGGACAGCACACAAAGAGTCAGTTAAGGGTTGTCATTTGTATCATATGGGGATGGGTATGAAGGGATGGGGTGGGGCAGCATGCAGAGTGAGTAGACAGGAGGGTGATCATTTACCATACATGGATGGGAATGCAGAGTGGAGGTGGAAAGCACATAGGGGAGGGAGGCAGTGGAAGGTTTATCATTTACTATAAGGGATAGGAATGGAGGGTGGGGTGGGAAAGCATGAAAAGGGAGGCAGCAGGAAGGTTGTCATATATCATATAGGGATGGGTACAAAGATTGGGTGGAACACTCACAGAGTGAGTAGGTAGGATGGTTGTCATTTACTATACAGGGACAGGAATGGAGGGTGGGGATGGGAAAGCACACAGAGGGAGGCAGTGGAAGGTTGTCATTCACTATACATGGACAAGAGTAGAGGGTGGGTGTGGGGCAGCAAGTAGAGGGAGACAGAAGAGGGTTGTCATTCACTACACCAGGACAGGAAGGAAAGTGGGGTGGGACAGCATGTAGTGGAGGCAGTGGGAGGGTTGCAGTCAGGGGTCAACCTTAACATTTCTTTGCACTAGCCAGATGGACAAGTTGATTAAAAGTCACTAGCCGAAAATGGTTGCACTAGCTCACAATAATAATGATAAATTTTTCTTGGTTATACAGAAAAATATGAGCCAAGAAATACTTTGATTATTGTATATTTATTCTGCACCCACATCATTGCTTCCTGCCCCAGCAAAAAAGACCACAATCCAATCACATGCAGTGTGTACCCGCACTGTTTTTACCATGTGTCCCTTGCTTCCTCTGTCTTCACCCTCTCCCCAAACTAGAGGATACCATAATAGCAAATGTTCAATCAAGCAGTTTTAGCTCTGCACCACGACTGCCAACATCATCATGCACCTCACCACAGTCCTCGCTGACCTGCAGGGCAATGTACAGAGTCAGGCAGAGAGAGACACTGTCATCCCCACTTGTGATTAACTAGGCCCAGCACTTCTGGAAGTTTTCTTACACTGCGAAGTGAGCCAGGGGCAGTTCTAGGATTTCTTTTGAGAGGTTTAAACAAACACAGGGGGCTTGGGATGTAAGAAATGTTGACATACCTGTTTACCAGGCATAAAAGTATTGATTTAACATGTTCTGCCCTAATAACAGATTTTTCATAACAGTATCCTTTCATCAGCCAAAGGGGAAGCAGTACACAGGCATGATGCTGTACTACATCTCTTTTTATATAGGATGATCTATGCACACCAGGAATACATATTTTAACCTTTCGAATGATATATTTCACTAGGTTTGCTTTGGACCATACATGCTCCAAAGCATTGTTTTAGGATGAAATGACATGCTGGGTGGTATAAGGGTGGGACTGCATGGATGTCACTGACTGATGTGATCCATTAAGAGGAGCTGTGGACCCTACACCAGTCAGTAATGGCAGTTATGGGTCTATGCGTGGCCACTTCAGAGTCTAGTCTGCAGTGGTGTCAAAAGGAAAGTACAGAGTTGATGGACCACCTGGCTGTGCAGATCGGCTATACATCACAGCATTATGTCACTGCAATGTTGGATACAGACACTTAAAAGGTTGGAAAATGAGACACACTGGTCTTAATATTGTGGGACAAATCAAAGACAAGTTCAGCAAACTGGAAGCTAGTGACTTAACCACTCTACCATTGATCACAACATGCACACTAGCTGAATGTCCTAACAATTGAGTGATAATGCCTCACATCAAGTCTTTGTTGGTTCCCCTCTTGAACTGCCAGATAATTGCAGCTCTTAATGAGCTGTTAATCACACAGGCCACCTGGAACACAATGAGGAGATTAGAAAAGGACTACAGTCTGCTAATGTAGGGACTTTTCAACTTCATTAACAGCCATGAAAAACCTGCACTAGTCAAGACGGAGAAGTAGAGGGTTAGCTGCACTAGCCCTGATCAATTTGCACTAGGTTCAGGGCTGGTAAAAGAATGTTAAGATCAAACTCTGGTTGCAGTTCATCACACAAGGTGGGGAATGGAAGGTGGGGTGGGACAGCATTCAGAGGTAGCAATGAGAAATTTGTCATTCGCTATACCAAAATGGGAACTGATGGCAGGGCAGGGACAGCTTGCAGAAGGAGGCAGCAGAAGGGTTGTTATTTACTATAGTATACAGGAATGGAACAGAATGCAGAGGGAGGCAGCAGGAGGGTTGGCTTTTGCTATATTAGGATGGGAAAGGAGTGCAGGGTTGGGACAGCATGCTGAAGGAGGCTGTCCTTCAATATATCAGGATCAATATGGGATGGGTGAGACAACATGCAGAGGCGAGGCAGAGGCTTGTCATTCACTACAGCTGGACAGGAATAGAGGGTAGAGTGGACAGCACTCTGAGAGAGCAACAGAAGGGTTGTCACTCACTGTACCAGTACATGAACAAAGGCGGTGTGAGACAGCATGCAGAGGAGGCAGTGGGATGATTGTCATTCACTATACCAGGACAGGAACAGAGGGTGAGAGTGGGACAGCACAAAGATGGAAGCAACAGGAGGGTTTTCATTCACTATACCTTTGTGGGAATAGAGTTGAGGGTGGAATAGCATGCAGAGGGAGGTAGCAGAAGGGTTGTCATTTACTACACTGGGACAGGAACAGAGGGTGAAGGTAGGACGGTATGCAGTGAAGGTTGCCCTTTGCTACACTGGAATGGGAAAAGAGGGATGGAGTAGATCCAGCACACAGAAGAAGGTTTTTCTATTTGTGCAGTCAGATGGGAACAATGCAGATTGGCTGCTTACTGGGCAGCTTCATGCAGGTCAAAGCAAAAGTGACCCTGTGATATGGATGAATTTTCTTTGAACTACATGTAGTTTCTTCCCAGCAAGCACAAAAGTGTCATGATCAGCCTGGCTGATCAATGGCCTGACACCGTCAAGCCCAATGCAGACTGCCCTGCACTGGATTAACAGTGATGCACCTCTCAAATCTGTATCATAGCAATATGTTGCTTTTGCAAATGCAGGCAAATATAACAAGCATTTGTCAATGCCGAAAGTTTGATACATAGTAAATAATTTTGGAGGGACATTTTCCAAGGAGATGTGCCACAGTGGAATATTGAAAGGGTGGAGATGCATCGCTCACCTCCAGTTGCACCAAGAGCAGCATTAATGTATGCAGTACATCCCCATATTCAACCAAGATGTGTGGTGCATCTGCCAGCACATCTTGGAGATGTGCCACACAAAGTTAGGCATGTAAGAAACATGCCGAGCCCATAGCCACCCACAGGTAGGCTGCTGTACTGTACAGCAGCATAGTAGCCACCAGCTCCAGCAGCCCAATGGCTAGTCCCCACAACCCCAAACCTCAAAGTGGCATCCACATAGAAATAATTATTCCTGATGCCTGGTAGTCTGATGGACCCCTCCCATCCTCGAACCCCAATCACAGCATCCACATAACAAAATGTATTCCCCATGCCCCAGTAATCTAGTTTATCTCCCACCCCTCCCAAACACACACTCAGGGAACCCACAGCCCACCCTGCTCCCCATCCCAGCATTGCCAGTGTGTGCAAGCAACACAGCCCTCTGCACACCTACAGCTGCCCACTGACTAAACTGCCACTGAATGACAGCTTACTGTAATCACTACAAGCCCATTGGTTGACACTGTTGACCAATGGGCTTGCAATGTACTATAGCTGTCATTCAATGACAGTTCAGTTGTTTGGCAGCCGTGGAGGTGTGTGGAGGGCTGTGCTGCTGCTGCCAGTCTGGCAATGCTGAGATGGGTGGAGTGGGGTGGGATGGATTCCTGAGTGGGTGGTGGGTTCACTAGACTACCAGAGCATGGGGGATACTTTTATTATGTGGATGCCGCGATCGGGGTTTGGGATGGGAGGGGTTCCACTATACTACAAGGGATATGGAATGATTTATTTTAAAGTGGATGCCATGATCAGGGATTCAGGGATGGGAGGGGGTGCCATTACACTATGGAAATGGAGTGGGTAATGGAGCCATACAGCATGAGACTGTGTGGGGGTTTGCAGGCACCTGGCACATCCCTGCTGAAAGCATGCAAATGGAGTCATAATGACATGCAATAGCCCATTTGTGCCTTGCATGCCTAATGGCCTCAATTTGATTCTCCTGGCGGAATATCTGGAATTTGAGCCAGGCCTATCTGCAATTGTGCCATGCAACCCCATTCTAGATATTCAGGCTGTCCAGGGGGTGCATTGGCATATTGTCAGTGACCCTCATTTGCACCACACACTAGAAGTGCTATATTCAGATGAGATACACGATTACAATCTCATTTGAAAATAGCATTTATTTGCACTAGCCCATTTATTTGGGCAGTGCATCTAGATATGCCAGTAAGCCCCTGGGCTTTGAATATGGGGCCTTTGTGTTTTGCAATTTTGAGCCCAAATTTTGAAGATACTTGTTTTAGGATTCACCTTATAGACATGACATGTACCACTTATATTATATTGGCCAAAATATCATTTCACACCAGAGGTACCAAAACACATCTCATCCAGAATTTTAAAATGACACGTCATGTTTATGAGGTGGTGTGGAAAAATAGCTATGTTGAAAGGCTGGAGTCAAAATATTGAAAATTAGTAAAGTTGTGAGTGAACACTGAAATAGTGTAACATTCAGTCATAATCTGGGCATTTGCCGTGTTGTACACAAATTTTCAGCACTGCATTCTTATCGCGCCTAATGAACCCAGTAGATTGAACATTTTCAAATCCCCACCAAAACATCATTCTACACTACCAAAGCATCATTCCACGCTACAGGTATGAAAACACATTTTGGAAAGGATTTTTGAGCAATGACTGCAAAATCACCTTTCGGGTGTAAAACACATTTTGACCAGGATTTGAAAATGACAGCTGCCACATTCATTAGGTGCTGTGAAGAAATGGCTGTGTTGACAATTTGCATTCAAAATATTGAAAATGACAAAGTTATGAGCCTGCATTAAAATTTCAATGTAGGCTCATAAGTTATGATTTTAATATTTGTGCCCCAAACTTTCAGCATAGCCTTCTTATTACCCCACCTCATGAACAAGGACAGAGAAAATGTTCAGCTCCTGCCTGAAAGGTAATTTCATGTAGTGACCTTGAAATCACCTTTTGGACAGATTTACCAAATGTCACATGCATTCTTTATGAGGTGGTGTGCCAAAATAGGTATGTTGAAAATTTGGGCCAAAAATATAAAAATGGCCAAGTTATGCCACTAAGTGCAAACCCCAATTGAAATACATTGAAGGGCATACCTGGTTTCCTCAGTTCGCAGTCCGGCATTGAAGAGTGAAGGTGTCATGATTGCAGAGAAGATGATAGTATCTGACCCTGGTGGGTAAGTAAGGATTTGGGTCTGGGTTGATGGGTGCTGAGTAGGATGGTTGGTGGGGTGAACCAACAGCTAATAGACATCAATGGACCATTGTCTTTTTACAGGCTTAAAAAAAGAAAAGAAGAAAAAAAAGAAATGACAAGGAAGCTTTTCTTTATTTCAGGTTTTAACACTGAGGGATTGGGTGCCCCCAGTGTCAATGTTATGTTTGGGGGTGTGGGGTAGTAGGTGCTGAGTGGAAGAGTCAGGTTCGCAGACAATTACAGGGCTGCCATGAGTGGACACTGGGGATTGGGCACCCCGGTGTTAGTGTTATAAATGACAGGAGGGTGTGGGATAGACTAATATAGACATCAATGCACCATTTTCTTTATTACAGGCTTTAAAAATAAAGGAAAAATGAAAAATGCAGAGGGAATATTTTCTTTATTTCAGGTTTCAACTCTGGGGATTGGCACCCTCAGTGTCAGTGTTATGTTTGGAGGGTTGTGGGGTGGTGGGTGCTGAGTGGGAGGATCAGGTGAGGGTGAGAGTTATGCCAGCAGTGAACAGTGGGGGATTGGGCATGCCCAGTGTCAGCATTATAAAGGGAGGCGACGATAGCCACTGCAATGAGCATCGATGGACCATTTTCTTATTTTACTGGTACAGTATATAAAAAATAAAATAGGAGGTGCGGGGTTGAAGTTATGGTGGGGCTGCAACAGACATCAATGGTCCATTTTCTTTTGCAGGTTTAAAAAAACAAATGCTGAGGGAAGGTTTTCTTTATATCAGGTTTTGACACTGAGGGATTGGGCACCCCTAGAGTCTATTATGTTTGTTGGGGGTGGGGTGGTGAGTGCTGAAAGGGAGGGTTGGGTTGGTGGGAGAACAGTTACAGGGGCCAGCAACAGTCATCGATGGATGGTTTTCTTTATTACAGGCCATATATTTGAAAAGACACTGGGAGATTAGGATCCCCAGTGTCAGTGTTAATTTGTTGGGGGTGGAGTGGTGGGTGCTGAGAGGGAGGGTCAGAACAGTTATGGTGCACTAGCAACAGACATTGATGGATGTTTTTCTTGTTGTTGATATAGAGCAATTTCTCAGACTTTGGGCATTCACATTAGCGTGGATACTAATGTGCATGCCAGAGTCACAGATCCAAACACTGCCTCCTGGCGTTAGAAGCAGCTCAGCTGTTTTCTGATGCAGCTTCATGTAGATAAAAGGACTGAAGTCTTTTCTGATTGGAGCGGCTTTGGTCCTTAGAATTATAAGAAGTTTCTGCCCACAAAGCCAAGAGCTATGCCAGACCACAGTGTGAGGTTATTAGTGAGACTGCCAAGCCCCTGGTATTGCAAACTGCAATGGGCTTGGCATTGACACACCTCCAAAATCCCCTTGTAATTGTTCCAAAATGTTGTGTTGCTTGTGCATCAAATGTAAAAATGTGTCTATACATTATGTTTTCCAAGGTTGCCCATGGAAGTCAGGTGCTCCTTAATGGATATGATATATATTAAGGAAAATTCCACGAATTGGAGGGCTCCTGAATATTTGGGAACCCTCCAAAATTGGGGACTATTCAAATTTGGTAAACAGTATATGGTCACCTACAAAATAAAAGTAGAGACAGCCCACCACCCTCCTCCACCAGCCAAAGACCAAGCAAAATTAACACCTCATCCCCCACCCTGTATCAAAAGCCGAGTATCACCATCCTCCCCGGCACCCATGATTTGTTATATTAACTACAATAATTCCCCAAGTGGGCTGCCATATTACTTAATGTAAAGATTCATTTGTGCTTACATGTGTGCTTAAAATATAATTTGTGTCCCCCTAGCCTGGAACAGCACCTTACTTCCACCTAGCACACAATTCACAGTATGAGAACTTGAGAATGTAACCTGCTCAACCCACTGTCCTCCATGGCTGGCCACCTTTCATGAATAAAAGCTTACATGTTTGCTGTAGCAAAACCAGTTGACCACAAGATGCAGGCAGGATGAGCTGGTCACCCATTAGGAAATGTATTGTAAATAATTTAACAGATTCTGGGTTCTAGGGGTAGGATGGGGGATGAGGCTGTTGAGAAATGGTGGGAATGGCATTTGCATTTTACTTGTTTTTGGTAGAAGTAGGAGGGAGGGGATCTGTTTCTTTTCTTTTTTTTGGTAGGTATCCAAATTCCTTTTCCCAAATACCCAAATATTTTGCTGCCCAATACTGACTATTTAACTGAATATTCAGGAAAAGTTATTCTACAAAGCTCTAATGTATATCATCCCAGATACTCTTCTACATTAGTCTGTGAAGAATGTTATCAAGGTTTCATTTCAGATCAGTACCCCAAAGAGTGAGCTGATGATGATCCCATGAGGTAGGAATCAAGTTAGCCTAACTAATAAAAGGATAGAGAGAGAGAGAGAGAGAGAGAGTTCCAAACTATATTTGTTAGGGTCTGAAGAAATCTCTAGAAGGTGGGAGGGCAGGGCCCGGTGGGTTGGTTAACATTATGCAGTAATGGGACTGCTGGGCCATCTATTAGGATGGTGGCCCTACGTCTCTACATGGAGATGACAGCTCATTATAATGTCTGTGCCCTTATGGAAGTGCAGGGTCCTCTGGCCTTTCTCAAAAAGTAAGGAAATTCATTGCAAAAACATTCATTAATGCATCAGTGAAGGTTAAAGTGACAAAAGTAAGGAAATGAGGCATTGGGGTTGACACCCCTAACACTACCCCACCCTACCACACCCCACCCCACCCACCACAGACCAACAGGTGATGGGATGTGCTCGGGTCATTGGGCCTAACTCTCATCCCATTCTCCCATACTGTATCATGTGTTTTGTTACACAGGAATGAGGTGAGAGGCCCAAAGACCAAGGCACACCATCACCTGTTAGTCTGTGGTGTGTGTGGGGGTTGGTAGGGTGTGGGGAGGTGTTTGGATGTCAACCCAACAACTTATTTTCCCATGTTTGTCACTTCAATCCTAACTGATGCAGTAATAATATTTTTGCAATGAATATACTGTATATATAAAATATATTCATGGTAGTACAGGTATAGTTCTGGTTGCAAGGTCACTTATATTAAACCCAAAATTTGAACCTTAATAAACCATTCATCTGCTTTGCCTGAAATTTTGCATCTGCTGTTTGGTACTATAGATCTCTGGATCTGGCAAGTTTTGTTCCAGTTGGATGTGCTGTTGCAGAGTTGCAGAGTGTCAAAAATATGAAAATACCATTTTTTTTTGCAAATTTTTGTCCGGGGATGCAGCCAATATGATTTGGGGGTCTGGTCTGAAATGTTAGGGTATATGGGACTGGCTCACTGATGTGCCTTTGAGAGTTTTGGTGAAAAATATTAATCTGTTCAAAAGATATTGAAGTTTAAAGTTTCTCATTATAGTCTATGTGAAAAAATATATGTCTGCCACAAAGCACTTTTGCTTTTGCAAAAGTACTTTGACTGCCGTGAATGAGTTTTGCACTTTGCATGGCCACCATCTTGTTTTCAGTTAGCCAGCTAAAAAATGCTGTAATTCAAAAATACTGCCCCTTAGTAAACACCAAGGGTGATGAAGATGAGCTCAGCCTGATAAGGGTAAGGAGACGGCAGTGAACCTGTTGGTAGAGGGCAGTTTGAAGGACTACTTGGCAGGCATAATGGATGAGCAAGATGAGAAAGGTTGGGAGGAAGTGGATAAAGCATGGAGGAGCTGAAAGAAGAGAAGCAGGCAGGAAAAGTGGACCAGAGCACAAGGCCAAGAAGGAGTAGCAAGGCTGCTATGGCTGGCCCCGGAGATGACAATTGCTATCATGTGTTTCAGGTGCTCAAAGAAATAATTTGAAGGGAGAATACGCAGACATGTTTGTCCTGATTGAAAAGATATGGCTAAAAAGTATGAACAGAAAGAATCGGTGAGAAATTCTGAGATGGCAGTAGCATTAGCTATAGTGGGCAAAACTAGCGAGGACTCTCTTATAAAGGAAAACATTTGAGGAATGGATGGAGGGCTTCACACATTTTAGTGCCATCATGCTATGAAAGAAGCCCTAGTTAGCTATTCCTTTATTGACATACTCCACCATAAGCAGAGATGCTACCGGGTCAAGAGTGGGTAGGGATGGTTGATTTATGGTGAGAGGTTCAGGTGGAGAGCAGCAGCTCATGGGGATGTATGATGAGATGTTACAATATCTAAGCTATGGATCAGGACTCTGTCAGCTCCGGGGGTCCTGGGGAGAAGGTAAGAACAGTGGGGACAGCTTGCACAAAGACCTGTTGGTCATACCACAAGGCTAACTGTACATGGACTAGCTGTAAATTTAAGCATATCTGCTCTGGATGGGGGTACGACTCCTGTCAGCAGGTGCAGGACATATGGGATAGCACCCCCACCAACCCCAGGGCCAGGCTTTTGAGGTACAATGGGCAGGGACATAACTTTAGATGGCAAGCAATTAGGGGTTTGGTGAGCTCTCTCAGATGGGGGAGGGTACATGGGGACAACAACCATGGCATGCTTTGTTTGTGTGTAGACAAGGTCATGGCATGGACTAGGAATACCCAGACAAGGGGTGCATAGAATGTTGTGGGAGTGGTTTTCAAAGGGTTTCATTTACATTTCACAGATGTCAGGAAGAATATGAGGGCTAAGAATTTGGAATCCATAAGAGGAAAGGAGGACATTGTTGACCAGAAAATTAATAAAGAACTAGCAGCGGATGGGTGGAGGTTCCATTCAATGACCCCCTTTTCCTGCTTCAGGGTGTCTCCACTGTGGATTGTACCTAAGACAGCACCAGGAGAATACAGGTTGATCCACCACCTGCCATACCCAGACAGTGATTCGTGAACAACTCTATTGTCCCGAACTGAGCTCGGTGTCATGCGCCACTTTGGACAGAGCAGTGGAACTGATCAAGGCCAGGAACTGGGTTTGGTCAGTAAAACTGACATATAATTGGCTTTCCACCTACTGCCAGTGTGATAAAGGACGGGAGCTTCTGGGCTTCCAGTTCCAGGGTAAGTACTATTTCTTTTTTTATCATAGAATAATTTTTATTATTATTCATTGAGTGTATTCCATAAACTTTAGAGCATACATACTTTTGTCTCATAGAATAGTGTTTCCATTGCAAACAGGTACATCTGCATACATCTTAGAAAGAAATGTACACAATGGTACATTTATATTTAAGAAAATTAAGGTTATAATCCCATATCCTTCTTTACAGTTAGTGTAACAAGTCAAGGTCAACTGCTCACTACTTTAGGTGTCCTTATAAGGGAGACAGAGTAAAGGCCATAAGGTCTCACTATCATTATAGCCAGATCTTTCAATTAACAACTTATAGTGTGGCCTGTAAATACCTGTAGGTTGCAGAAGGAAAAGAAGAAGATTAATGAGGGAGATGGTATGGAGGAGTTCAAGCATGCAGTAAAGTTCATGGTAATCTCACGTCAACATCCTAACGGTTGTACTAACAGTCAAGAGGCCTCTACATTGTAGGATTTTAGGTGGAGGGTTACTGGGGGAGTAGTGCTCAATAGAGAGAGGAATTAATATATGCATTCCATTTGCAGTAGTACAGTGAGAGCTGTCCTCTGCTAGCATAGTTGAGCCTTTGAAGGTAGCAAGCCTGCTAGGGCAGAGTGCCATAGGGAGATGGCAGGAGAAGAAGGTTGCCACCAGGTCATTAATAAAAGCCATTTGGCTTCCAAGAGGGCTGCTAGGATCCAGTTTCTGTGCTGTGGCGAAGATGGTCCAAGGGGTAGTGTCTCCCAACAGGATCATAGGGTTGGAGAGGTCAATAGATGCCCCAGCACTCCAGAGCAGTCCATTGCTACTGTGGACCAGAAGGAGACCAGAGCAGGGCATTGCCACGAGGTGCAATATATTGGTCGGGCTACTTGACACCTCCAGCACTCTGCATGCGGAGGATGCCCCATTTGTGAAGGGCAGCTGGAGTGCGATACCAATGGAGGAGGATCTTGAGTTGAATTAGTTGGTCTTGACATCTTTATAGCTGAAGTGAGCCTTGTGTAAGCAGTGAGACCATACTTCTGGAGTAATGAGGCAATTTAAGTCTTGACTCATGCAGCTCTACAGGTTTCCATGTGGTCAGGTTGTGCCTCACGCCAGGTGCTGTAGAACTGACCAGCCAAACCCGGAGGAGGATTTTGATGTAAGGTTGACAGCCAGTGCCATTTCGGATCAGTTACATGAGACCAGCTGAGGGACTGTACCACATTACAAAGCTGCAAATATTTCCAAAAATCTTTGGACTGAAGAGAGTAGGGTTTTGAGCTGCTCAGATGACATGAGTGTGATGGAGTTGAGCATATACAGATCTTGGACAATGCAAATCTTCTTTTGTCCCATGACTTCCAATTGAATGGTTTGTTGTCCATCGCTAGAAGCCAATTCTGCCGCAGGTTAAGATACTGAAAGGGCAATGAGTGCACCTGTTTCTTGGTCCTGGCTGCAGCCACAAGTCAGAACCATGCTCTCTTGGTTTCGCCATGACCGTGTGAGCTTGTTAAGAGGTAAGGGGTGTTAAGAAGAAGTAAACTAAGGGGATCCCTTGTAGGATTTGGGCTTCCAACACTACCCATAGTGTACGTGGGAGGGAGGAAGGACAAACCATTTGGTGGCCTGAGCTGAGAGGAAGGACCAATGGTAACCCTGTAGTCACGGAGTCCAAAGCCCCTTAGACCAGTGGGCCAGTAATTTGTGGATGCTGCAACATGGCTTTTGACCTTCCAAAGAAAGTAGGAGATTAGCTTGTCTAATGGACAAAAACCCTATCTGATAGGGCGATGGGTAAGTTGTTAAGAAATTATGCTACTCTAGGTAAGAGGAGCATTTGGATCATTGCAACTTTTGCCGGTAGGGAAAGGTTAAGTCGGTGTCATGGGATATTTCAACTGATAGTTGAGATATGAGGGAGAGAAGTTTCTGGATTCAATCTGCTTCCAGTTGAAGGGTATAAGAATGCTCAGATAGGATAGACTATTGAGCCCAGGACAGCCCCACGCTTGTAGACAGTCTTTGAAACAGCCGCATTCAGGGGTGACACTGTTTTTTTTATTATTATTTGTAGCCCAGACAGTTGCAGGGTCTTCAATACTGTATGGAGATATTCCTATGGATGAGCAAGTGTAAGAAATAAGTCATCTGCATAGAAGGCAGTCAAGTATGAGTGTTCCCACTTGTATTCCTTTGATCTCTTTGTGGCCTATAATTTACAGGTGAGGGGTCTAGTGCCACCAAAAATAACAGGGGGAAGCGGGCATCCTTGCCATGTGCCCCACTGTAGAGAGAAGGGTGGGAGATGTCTATTGGTTAAGAATCTAGCTAGGGGCTCATTATACAATACTGGATCCACTGTCTGAAGTATGGGCCAAACCCATAGAGTTGGAATACCTCATGTTGGTAAGACCACGCCACGGAATCAAAAGCTTTTGAGAAGTCCACCCCATTGCTGCCATAGGGGTGGTGGAGTGCAGGGACAGCCATTTAAGACTGAGAATCAATATAATGTTATCAGCTGCAGCCTTACCTTTTGGTAAACCCAACCTGAGATGAATGTACTATAGAGGGTAGCACATCCATCATCCGCTGGCAAGTATCTTAGCTGCAATCTTGTTGTCAACAGATATAAGAGTGATGGGATGGTAACTGATGCAATTTAGAGGATCATCTGATTTTTGGAAGAAGAGTGATCAGAGCCTCTCACATAGAGGGTGGGAGGATGCAGTCTCTGTGGGCCTCTTGAAGAGCTGATAGCAGAGGGTTGCTAATTTCCAAGCTCATGAGCTGATACAGCTCTGTAGTCATGCCATCTGGCCCTGGAGACTTGCCTTTAGCGAGCTGGGATAGCCCAGCATGTAGCTCTGTCTCAGTAAAGGGCTTGTCTAATGCAGCCTTCAAGGGTTCCACCATTTGAGGGATGTTAGCTATGGAACAGAATTCTTTTACCTGGTGCTCCAATTGGCTTTTGCTCTAGGGAAGCATGTGACTGGTATAGTTGCTGGTAGAACTGTTGCATGCATTCATTGATCTGTTTAGGATCAGTGACCACTTCATCCCTAGAGTTCCTGAGGGCATGAATACGAGAAGCAGCTTGCTGCTTTTTAGGTGAAAGGCCAGGAGTTTACTCCTTTGTCCCCCTCCCAATAGGCATGTTTGGTCCTAGCCATCAACCATTCAGCTTGCTGTTGAAGCATTGTATTAATGTGGTATTTCAGGCCAACTGTCTCGGACAATCATCAGGTAAGGATTACATTCCATGGAGGCCTTGAACTTAGCCTCCAAGGTCAACAGTTCGGTCTGGAGGTAGGTCAGGTCTGCCCTTCTAGCCCTATTTCTTTGAGCTGTGAATGCAATAATATGCCCACGTAAGACAGCCTTAAATGCTTCTAGGACTATATAGCAGCAGATGTATCTGTGGCGCCATTATTAGTAAAGTAGTCTTGGGCTGTGTTCCCATACCATGGCCTAAAATGAGGGATCCTGAAGTAATAAGGGGTTACAGCACCATCTGGTACCTGAACCACCTTGTCCTGAGGGCATGTATGTGCAAGAGATGGGGCATGGTCAGAGACAAGAATGTTGTCTATTCTAGAGGAAACAATATCCTGGGCAGTGGGAGAATTAGCCAGCCAAAAGTCTATTCAGCTATAGGTTGTGTGTACTGTGGAGAAGAAGGAGTAATCCCTCCCGAGGGATGATCTCTCTGCCATATGTTAGTCATTCCCCACTCCTTCATCACCTCTTGCAAGGTCAACGCTGCTTTGGGATGTGTTTGGGGAGGGTTTGGATTTGTCCAGAAATATGTATAAGGTTGTTAAGTCATTGCCTCTTCGCATTTAACAACCTGACCCGCAAATTAGGCACTATGTATAATGCTAAAGAATTATTGTTAAGCTCTGGCACCCTCTAGGGTCTCCCTAAGTTGGGTGGTACACCATGGGGCAATAGGGAGGAGGTTTGAATAAAGTGAGGTAGAGTAATCTGCCCAGGAAGGGAGGGAGCTCATGCGCGCAGAGGTACAGTCGCACGATATTGGGGCCAATCTCTTGCACTATAAAGCACCAGGCATTTTCCCTAGGTTTATGTAGATAGTTCCATTGGCATCATATACAGGGGTCAAGCAAATATGTCCCAGTGTGGCATCAGTAGGTAGCAGGTCCCACAATGCTGCAGACACCATCCTGGGTGCCTATGTTTAATTGGAACATTAGGAGAAGGCTGAACAGTAGTAATGTGAGAGCTGCAGGGAGGCACAAGTAGGTCAGTCTGGTGGGGCAGGCTCCCGCTGGAAGTGGGACAAGTTGTTGGACGTGGTGGATCTTTGGAAAGCACCTCAGCAAATGTCAGCAGTCCAGGTTTGATCAGTAAAGTTGTGGGGTCTTGACAATCGTCCACATCTGAAGGAAAATCAGACCAGGAGTTTATGTCCGCAGCTTCCATGATGAGATCATCAGGAATATCAGCAGTTGCAAGTTGGTTTCCTGTGAGGAGTTCATCTTTAGTTTATTTGGCAGGTGGAACTGTTTCTGGACTTAAGAAGTTGGGACATGGTCACTATGTGAGTGGTGGTATACCCGAGTCATTTGGCCTGAGCCCTGTTGTTGCAGAGGAAGAGAGGAGGTGCTATGTATTTAAATTGTTACTACAGGTCCCAATGAGGTAGTGGGGTAAGAAGGCCTGGGGATGCAGTTAGTTGTGGGACTGTCCAGCCATTATTGTGATCTTCCTGGAAGTTGCTGCCAGAGGATGTTCCCTCCCATACTCATGTTGCCTCAGCCCAAAGCTTCTTTGGGAAAGGTAGTTTTTAAAGGCATCTGAGGCCAGTGTTTGGAGACCCATACTTCAATCTCTCGGGTGTCTCAGCTGTTTTGTCCCTTCCTTCATGGGATACTTACAGGTATGCTAAGTTGCGAAAGACATATTTGAATCCTTGTTGTGCCAGAAACTTTTAATTGAATAATGCTTTCCATGAGCCACCACTCGGCAGAGAAGTCTCTGAAAAGTACCTGGCCCCATGCCAGAATTTCTCCTTTGTCCCATGCTGACCTTAAACTTTTTCTTTGTGGAGAACATAAGTATATAGGCTATAATGGGTCGTGGCAATGAATCGTAGAGTGAGAGCCACTGGAAATTCAATGTGCCCTTTCTCTTCTATTAGGCCATGCCACCTATCCCTAACATTTTAGGAATTTTCATTTATGAAGTGCTCAGAGTTTTGGCCTTCTGATCCCACATGGATACTGAGGATTCTGATGTTGTAACATTGCCCACGGTTCTCTTTGATGCTTGGCCTTCGCCAGAGTGTGACTAGCTTATAATCATGTTCTTGGAGGCATTGCAAGATACCGCCTGGCTTGATTCCAGGTCTTCCATTTTTGCTCCACCACATTCATTTTATCGCTTAGACACGGACTTCAGCAACTGTGCCTGCCAAAGTTGTTGATATGGAGTCCACCCTTGGAGCAGTGTTTCTAGCAGGGCTGTAATATGTTGGAGGAGCTGCCCACATCTATAGGCTGAGAGGGGCTCCATGGAGGTTGTGGCCAGGCCAACTGGAGGATGCCTTGAAGGAGGCCATACGGTAGCTAGAACGAGTCTGTGTTCAGGTTTCAGTGGCGAGGGAAATAAGTTGGCACCACGTTCGCTGAGAAGGCTATAGTTGGCAGCAAGCAGGACCCACCACAGCGCCTGTCATACAGGAGGTCCGCTAGGCAAAGACAGGGTTTTGAGGCCTGTTCAGGTCTAGTCCAGGTTGCTTGAGGACAGGTGCCAAAGACGATTTCCTGGATTCTTATCACAAAAACCCATGCCGATAACGTAAACAGAGACAGAGAGACATATTCATGCCTCGGGGTAGATTGTCTCTGGATGTCAGTATATTGGCTCGGATTGAAATAGCTGGGGACCGGAAAGCAAGGCTTAAGCACCTATCTTTCTCGGTGTCCAAGCCACACCTCCTCGGTAAGTACTATTTTGACAAAGCAATGCCCATGGGTGTTCAGTGGCCACACCACTTTCAAAGCATTTAGTACTTGACTGCAATGGGTCTTTGAGACTAAACACTGGTGTGAGGCAGCAGTCCACTACCTGGACAATTTTTGCTTACAGGAGGGGAAGTGGCTGTCCAAGTGATGTTGCACGATTTTCAGGGTGACGTGGACAGAGATAGGAGTGCCTCTGGAAGGGACAAAACTGATGGGCCAAGCAAGAAGATGGAATATTTGGGCATAGAGCTGGACCTGGAGGAGCAGTGTTCAGACTTCCTCAAGACAAGGTGGATAGGTTATGGGATCTGCTGGGGAATGAAGGGAGGCGAGGGTGCAGCTCAAGCTGGTACAGCAGGTTTTGGACACATGAATTTTGCCTGCAGGATGGTGGCACTGGAGAGTCTTTACCAGGTGATTGACTAGGGCCTCAGCAAAGGCCAAACTGCCACAGCATTGGATGGACACCGGCAAGCGGATCAAGGAGGACCTACTGGCTTGGGAGGTGTTTCTGGGTGGGTATAACCAGGTCAATTTCTGGCAGGACCAATGGGAATCCAGTGAGGAACTGGAGCTGTTCACTGATGCAGTTGGGGGCTATGGCATGGACATATTTTCAAGGGAATGGGTGACCGAGGCCAGCCTGACCTGGTGGGCGGAGATGAGCCTGACTAAGGACATCACTTTCCTGGAGGCTGCTCCCCATATGGGTGTACATGGTGATATGGGGATCAACTCAAGAATAAGGTTTTATTCAGGTGTGACACTATGGCGATAGTATCAGTGATAAACAGACAATCTGCATCCACCAAGATCGTATTGAAGGTTGCCCTCATACTAGTATGGGAGGGCCTTAAGCTGAACTTGTTATTCAAAGCAAAACATGTGGAATGGGTAAGAAAATCACTTGGCTGACAGCCTTTCATGTTTACAGCTGGACAAATTCCATTCAGTGGCCCCGAGGATGGCCATCTGCAGGACGGGTACCAGCACACCTGTGGGAAATTGATAAAGTGAGCTCGACTTCTTTCAGAGCATCTGGGCCTCAACAAGCTGAGGGCCTATGAAATGGCATGGAGGAGCCCAGGAGTTCTGAGAGTGAGTGGGGCTGGAGTTAAGTGGCCCAGTGTCAGAAGAACATGTCATCAGGTACATGATAGAGGAATGGGAGGTGGGTATGTCAGGATCCATCATGGGGCTCCGTCTCACCGGTATTGGAATGGTATGCCACCTTCAGGGATGGGGAGAGCCCACCAAGTCACTGACCATTCACCGGATGCAGCAAGGTTAGCTCTGGATTCAGGGCCAGCGGTTGGACAGGTGCCAACCAATTTGTGAAGAGCTCCTACACAAGCTGGTGGCCTGCATGCTGCGAATGTGCATGTCAGCTTATGAAGCAAGGTTTCACTGCCATCTTCTGGGTCATGCACAAAGGGCTTTCCGGGTGAGTGAGGTAGCTAAAGGTAAATGGGACTTATGGGTGGCCTCCAGGACCAAGACATGTCCTGGACAGCAGATGCAATCACAGTGTGGCTTAGGTGGTCCAAATGGACTAGGCCAGGAAAGGGGTGAGGATTTAGTTCAAATGATCGGGTGAATCAGGGGAGGAGTTGCTGGAAGCAATATGCAAGTATGTTGCCATAAAGCCACAAGGACAGGAGGGTTTCTTCAGACACAGCAACGGGGAACCAGCCACCACAAACTAAGTCACAAGTATAATAAAGAAGGGAATGGTGTTTATAGGTGAGGATCCCAAGAGGTTTGCATCGCACTGATTTCATATTGGTGGCATTGAAAATAGCACAAAGGGAGGCACACAGGAGGGAGTGCAATGGGTAGGGTGGGCCTCTCAGGCTTTTAAGAGGTATGTGAGAAAATGATAATAATGCGAATGTTTCTGTTTTCCAGGGGTGGACAGCAGTGGGTGGTGTGGCTTGTCAGTCATTCTTTTATATACTGGGTGAGACAACAGCTGGGGTTGACAACTGGGACAGGACCCTGACAAGACCCTAATTAAGTGGCATGGGCATAGGGGTTTGGTATGGAGGCAGCTGTTGACATTACTGGAAGACAGAAACAGGTTTTGGCCAACACTGGATTTGATTGTTATCCATGCAGAGGGTAATGACTTGGGAAATATGCCTTGGGTGGCATTAGTGCACCACATTTTAGCAGACCTTACGGTTATCAGGTCATGGTGGCCACGGATTCAACTCGCTTAGTTAAAAATCATACCTAGAAGACATTGGAGGCGGTAAGGAACATCCTGGTAGGTGACCAGGTGCAGAAAGTGTAAATAGAAAATGGCAGGGCCAAAAGTGAAGGGGGCCTTTACATCAGGCGTGAGTTAATTACACATGACATCCCTGGAATGTACAGGTCAGATGGGGTTCACTTGTCTGTGGTGGGCAACACGGCATTCAATGGAGCAGTTAGGATGCTAGTCAGAAAGTGGAGGGGATGGAGGTGTTTGCTAGTTTTAATGAGGGAGAAGCACAGAGCACACTGGATGGGGTGTCCTGGGCTAGTGGGAAAAAGGGGACCCAGCTGGAAGGAGGTATAGCAGAGTCAGCGAGGGCTCCCTCATGGAGTAACCACACCAGGGGGACAGGGCTGGGATCAGGTGGGGCACCTGAACTCAGAAACTGCTAAAAGGTTGGAGAGCATCGGGTCTTTCCATATGCAAGCCAAAAGACTTGTTTACCAGTGCAATGTTGTAAATAATTGTGAATATTTTGAATAAAGGCAGCCCAAAGGACCTGATGTGCATTATGTATATTGGTGAAGGATTTATGGAAGTAATTGGTTGTAACTGAGAATCCACCCAATAAACTTCATGTGATTTCAGGGGGTCTAAATAACAAAAGGTTCCCCATCAAGGGCAAGCAAGATTGTCATTGGCCCCTGGGATCTGCAAAATAGATGGTCCCTCAGGGGACAGGAGAGATTGTGGGGGCTCGGTATTGGCCAGCTGGAACCTGCAAAGGGGAGGGGTTTAGAAGGTAAGGAAAGGGGTAGGGAAAGCTGTGACATCACAGGGCGAAGGTCACAGAAGGGGTGGGGAAGAGTGAGGTAACAGAAAACAGCCAGAAGGGCATTGGCCGAGGTCATGGTGGGAGGGGCTGGGTTTGGGGATAGAAAAGGGCTGCAGACAGGAAAACCTTTCACCTGCAGCTGATCTTGACTTCTGATCTGCCCACCCAGTTTCAACCTATGATGGGTGCCTGAAAGGGTTGCCAGGAGAGGGCAACAGGGACATATTGGTTTGACAAGGATTGGGTTGCTACAGAGGAGCAAGGGAGTTTTAGTGAAGGAAAAAAGGGGTCTAGCTGGAATGAGGTTCAGCTGGGCGAGAGGGCTCCTCACATGGGGTAGTCACCCCAGGGGCTAGGCTGGGATCGGTGGGCACCTGAACTCAGAAACTGCTAAAGGTTGAAGAGGCATCGGGTCTTTCCACACCCAAGCCAAAGAAGACATGTTCACCAGTGCAATTTTGTAAATAATTGTGAATGTTATAAATAAAGGGCAACCCAAAGGAGTTAATGTACAACATGTATATTGGTGAAGGATTTATGGAAGTAATTGGTTGTAATGAGCATCTACCTAAATAAACTTCATGTGGTTGAACCATGATTTTGGTGGGGTCAATGATTTCAGGGGTCCAAATGCCAATGATAAAGTGCAGAATCAACCTAACAGGGTCCCATGAACAAGATACATGTGTTGGTCTCTAGCAGCATGTCATTTTTGTGGGTTTAGGCTTTATTTGTTTTTAAATGGAAACAAGATGACAGCAAACAAAAGAGGACTTTTCCTCATGAAAAAGGATTGGCCCCATCTGAAAATGATTCTTTTTCATTCCATTCAGATATCTTGGACGTGCTTAGTGAGCATGCACAGAACCCAACATTTTTAAAATGAATAAGTCTGGAACAGATAAATATTTTTCACTAAACCAACAAAATGCAGTACTGTGAGCCAGTTCCTTTCTCCTGAAAATTTCTGACCAAAATTCTGAACAGTCTATATACTCATTCATTGCAAAAAATTGTTAATTTACCAGTTAGGGTTGTTACTAAAATGACAAATGCAGGGAAATGTTATGTTAGGGTTTCCACTCCTAACACCCCATCCTGCAGACACTGACAGGTGTCGGGGGTGGATCCATATGATTGCCCAACTCTCAAAATCCCAAGAGTTAAATGCCTGACTCTGATTGCCCGACACTTCCATAACACTGCTGCATGAAATCCTGACAATTGAAATTCCATTTCACAAAATACAGACCACAAGCTAGTCTGACTGATGCCTTACTGATACAACTGCAAGGCTGTTAAAATCATGTTTCACAAAATAGTGAACTGTGGGATTTTAAATTCAAATAATATATGCAAATTGTTATATAAATTCTGCCAGTATAATCAGTGGAATCCTGAATTCTGTGTGAATTATGGATACAATTACAAGCATACCGGGTCAGGCAGAACTTAATATTAATAAAATTTCTGTAATCAGGGCTGGCTAGGAGCTTTGCTTTACAATTTACATACTGAATTGTAATGACATCAGCACTGACACTTATTGCAGCAGAACAGTACCAAACAGCCCACCACGTCATTGATTAGAGCAGCTGGGTACAGTTCAATGACAGGT
The DNA here is from genome assembly GCA_016271365.2 of Neoceratodus forsteri. Taxonomy (NCBI): domain Eukaryota; kingdom Metazoa; phylum Chordata; order Ceratodontiformes; family Ceratodontidae; genus Neoceratodus; species Neoceratodus forsteri. The sequence goes on along the minus strand of CM028134.1, from coordinate 576,256,530 downwards.
TACAGCTGAGTATAGAAGACAATTTAATGCTAATTTCAAGATTTATATGTGTGCACTGTGAGCCTTGTAATTTAGCTGTAGTTTCAACAGATGACTATTTAACATATTAACATTAACATATTAGCAGAATAGCCCTACAGTCTTTCGCGCTGCTTGTTTGGTCAGCCCTACCCTGGGAGCTGACCTGTTGCACCCTCGCCTCTCTGGCTTCTCACTTCCAGTTCCGGATATTCTCGCTGCATTGGATTTTGCTTCCAGAACCTTCCCTGTACCTGTCCCACCCCTTGAACCACTCCACCATCTCTGCCTCCACCAGCCCCTCAGGCAGCACATTCCATGGCTTCACCACCCTCTCAGTGAAGTAGCACCTCCTCCTTTCTCCCCTGAATCTTCCTCCAGCTTCCACCCATGCCTTCTAGTGGCCCTCCTCCTTCCTTCAAGCACCCTGACTGCTTCTCCCTATTTACCCCTTCATGTACCTGAAGACCTCTATCATGTCCCCGCAGTCCCTTCTTCCAATGTGTACATATTTAGCTCTTCAAGCCTCTCCTCATAGGTCCTGTCCCCCAAGCCCCAAATCCTTTTGGTTACCCTCCTCTGGACCCTCTCCAGGAGTTTAATGTCCCTCTTTAAGCGTGGCCTCCAAACTGCACGCAGTACTCGAGTGCGGCCTCCTAGCAGTTATACAGATAGAGTATCACGTCCCTCCTTCTGGAGGTGATCCCTAGCTATGCATCCCATCATTCTGTTGGCCTTGGCTGCTGCCCTCCCACAAGTCTCCGAGTTGTTCATCTTGACATCCACCACCACCCCCAGGTCGCTTTCATAGCCATCGAGACGTCAGCCCCCAGGGTGTACACTTGCCCGGGTTTCTGGCCCCAGGTGCAGTACCTTGCATTTCCCTACATTAAACCTCAGCTTCCACTTTCTAGACCATCTTTCCAGAGATTCCAGGTCCCCGTAGAGGCCACCCTCCCTCCACCTCATCCACCACCGCTTCCAGTTTTGAGTCATCCACAAGAGAGACTCATCTCACTTCTGATACCTGTCCTTATGTCAGAGACATAGGCGTTGAACAGGAGGGGCCCAAGGACTGATACCTGTGGGACCCACTAATGACCCTCCTTGGGGATGAGACTATCCTGCCAACTATGACCCTCTGGGTCCGGTCCTGATCCAATTGCCTAGCCATCTGATCATCTGGTTCCCCACCCCATTTCTCACAGCTTATCCAACAGGACCTCATGAGGAACAGAGTCAAATGCCTTGCTGAAGTCTAGAAAGAGGATGTCCACTGGTCTACCTAGGTCCAAGACACTTGTCACCCAGTCATAAAACTCCACAAGGTTTGTCTGACATGATTTCCCAGGACTAATCCATGCTGTCTATCGCCCAGGCACGCTGACTTTCCAGGTCCCTTCCAGCCTCTCCTTGACAATGCCCTCCATCACCTTGCCCACCACCGAGGTCAGGTTGACAGGCCTGTAGTTATCTGCCACGTCCCTTGATCCCCTTGTGGATAGGCACTATATGTGCCACCTTCCAGTCCTGGGGCACCCACCCTGTCCTCAGAGATGATGGTGAAAGCTCCACCAGGGTTTTCACCAGGACATCCGCAGTTCCTTCAGCACTCTGGGATGTAATTTATCTGGCCCCAGTGCTTTCTCCATCTTAAGGGACTTGAGGGCTTCCTCTCTCTGCTGTGATTTCCACTTCGCTACCTCTTCTCCCTGCTTAGCCTTCCTCCTCCTGCCAGTGATTCCTCCCCTCTCCCCAGACCCGCCGATCGGTAAGGGTCCCCTCCTCAGTATCACTGTCTCCTCCCATTTATGATGCAGCACCCCATTTTCCTGGTGAAACTGAGGTAAAGTACTCATTTAGTACCTCAGCCTGCTCCCCGGGTCTTGTGCCCATCTCCCCCATTTTAATCCTGCTAATCTTCCCTTCACCCTTCGTTTTTCCCCAATGTATCTAAAGAACTCCTTGTTTCCTTTCCTAATTTCCCTGGCCAGGTTCTGCTCCTTCCTTGCCTTAGCTGCCCTCACCATCCTAATGGCCCTTCTAGCCATCAGCTGTACTCCAGTCCATCCTTTCACTCCTTGAGCACTTGAATTGCCTATAGGCTGCCTTCTTTCCTGCACCACCTCCTGGACCTCCCTGGTCCACCAGCAGGGTTTTCGGCCCCACCGCATTTTTGTCTTACTCTTGCACAGGTGCTGGTAGCATCCTGCACCCCTCCTGATGATTTCCCACCTACTATCAGCGTCCATGTCTGACCCAATCACATCCAAATGCTCCTTAAGGATCCTTCCATTTCCTTAAAATCAGCCCGCCTGAAGTCAGTTACCTCCATCTTTGTGCAGCCTTCTACCCTCCTAGGTCCAGGCAGAACCAGACCGTGGCATGGTCACTCACCTCCAATGGGTCCCTTACCTCCAGGCCCCATTCTGGTCACTGTCTGCCAGGACCACATCCAGTACCCGCACCTCCCTGGTCGGTTCCCACACCTGCTAAATTAGAACGCATCTTGAAAGACATCCAACAACCTCTGTTCCTGGCCACCGAGGATGTCATAGTCTCCCAGTCTGTTCCTGGCATGTTTGAAGTCCCCAACACCACCGCCCTTCCCCTGCCCAATCTGCAGTGTCTCCAAACATCTGCCACCAGACTCTCCTCCAGCTCCTCCGCCAGTGCAGGGGTCTATACACCACTCTATTTATTTCTGATGCTCTGAATTGAAATGGCTGCAGGATGGTCACCATGCAAATTATGCAGTCTCAAACAGGACATGAAAACTGTGTTTTAGGTGCTACTTATATGTCAAGGAGAGGCAAAGGTGAGACCTCTTTTACTGGTGCTGCCAAAACAAAAATCAACTGGCTGTCATGATTGGGCTAGCACAGTGAAAATTGGTGGCCAGCATCACTTTCAAAGCAACTCAGAACAGACACATACCCTGATGCCAAGAAAGCCTCAATAGTCTCAGCAATGGCATTACTGAAGGAAAATGCCCTGTCCACCAATGATTCTCCTGCACAACTTATTCAGACAGAGTTTGCAAATATGCCTTCTGATTTTTGGCACAATATGCCAACATGCCATGCCCTCTACCAAGTCATCAAGAGAGCCCTTCATGAAAATATGCCACCAGAGCCCAGCACACTTGATGAGGTAACTATAGCTGATGACCTCAAGTTTCCAATGATGAGTTGTGTTTAGCTAAGGAGTCAATGTGTGAAGAAGATAAAATTATAATTTTCACCACCAAGGAGAACATTAAGAAATTGTCTTGCTGGTTACTAGATAATGGATTGGACTTTTAAGACCATGCCAACTCTGTTTTGGCAACTGCATTCTATTCATGCACCAGTGGGCAGTGCAGAAACAAGCAGAATAGTTCCCCTTGTATATGCCCTGATGTACTCGAAATCTCAATGGTGCTACTTAAGGCTTCTTTCAAGACCTACACAATATTACTGATGAGCACAGTGTTAATCTTGGGTCCTGGTGTATATAATCACTGATTTTGAGCAGGCAGCTATAAATGCTTGCAAACCGAGTCTCAACATCCAAAAATAAAGGCTGTCTTTTCCATTTCGGACAGATCATTTTGAGAAAATCCAGAGCATGGGAATCGCCACTCAGCATGACTCTGATCCCAAGTTTAGCCTCCAGATGAGGCAGTTGCATGTACTGGCAATCTTGCCTGTATCTGAAATCCAGCCATATACCAAGAAATAAAAGAGGGCATGCCAGATTCAAGCTTGCCAGTCATGGACTGGTTTGAGGAATACTACGTTTCTGCCAGTGTGCAAAGAAGGATGTGGAACAACACCACACTTCAAAGCCCACCCGCTTCCACCCTAGTTTTGTTTGGTGCATGACCAGATGTCTTGTGGTATTCTACATATGCAAAAGAATGTAGAGGCATGGCATCGATGCCTGAGTGCCTTGATCAGTGCAGCACATGTGGGCATTCACAGGTTTGTCTGGGAATTGCAAAATGAGCTAAAAGTTGTCAAAAGCACCATTGAGAAAATAACCAGAGGAAGCCCTTAAAGAAAAATATGCCATGAGAACAGAAAAAATCAACAACATAGTGAATGACAAGGAGCACAAGTCTGTGAAGGACTATGTCCAGGGTATCATCCATAATATGGCCTTTAATGTGCCCTGCATATGCTCACTGATGAACCATGAACCACCCAGAATAATGTGTCAGAAAAATTACTGAAATAAAGGTTTATTTTAATTGGAGAAAAGGCTCTGTAACTGGCTCTGTACTTGGCATTCAGATATATGCTGTTTGAAATCTGTGTGTTAATGAATGCAGCCTTTAGCCAGTAGCTTAGTTCTGGAACTGCTGATTATCATCATGATGAGCACAAACTACTAAAACCAATATACAACCAAGCTGATAGCTGGAGACATCATCAGCCATTGTGATTGGTTGACCATCCATGGCACTCCAGACATTACCTCATGGGGTTTTAGCCCACCCTGATAGGCTAGTGATGCACATGATTCTAGGATCAAATTTCTAGTATATCCAGGTCCCAGAAACCCCTGCTCTCCCAGTTCAAATCGTGCATCTGATAAGGCAACAAGCACACCAGGATCCCTGCCTGCTCCACACAGAAAGGTAGGCCTCTGATTTAATGACCATAAGGAATGCTTTGCTATACACTGTATTAGGTTGCTGTTTCACAATAATAATACATACATATCCCAGGGTAGCAAAAGACAGCTATGTGGCTTTAAACTTTGTTCAGTTTTACCTCTGATCATTTGAATTTTATTTAGGCATAAATTATGTGAGACTCTTTTGGCTTGGTGCAAGGATTCTAAACTCTGTAGAAGCCAGCAAAGTATAGCTGAGTTTAATAGTTTTGCTAGGTTTTAAATCAGGCTTCTAGCCTGTATTTTGCTGCCATTCAATAAAGTTTTACATGTTTAAAACAGTATGCATGCTATCCTGTTGTTGTTATCGGAAGTATTGCGCTACATTGTCGTTAGCATCAGAAGATACTTTTAAGGGATTCCCTTTTTAACTGTTTAGATGTTTGCTTAACCATGCCAGGCTCTCGCAGTCTCCAATCCTGAGCCCCAGCTGCAACGCGCGTGTACTTGAACGGATTATCCGCTTAGGGCCTTTCACTCGACCTCTCAAAAGAGGCCCTCTGAAGGCTCCCAAGGAGGTTGCTCACTGTACTGTAAGAACCTCCTCCGTACTCACAACATCGCTGCTCTCTTGGCAGAAAACAGGGCCTGGCCCACCGCTCCATGCAGTATTTCCCACCCTCCCACCGCCTGCTGGTCGACTTGATCCCTCGGAGCAGCCTCCCATTCCAGGGGCTGCAGTCCACAGGGTGATCGCTATGTGTGCTTTAGGCACTTGCCTTCTGCTGAGCTAAATAATAAAAGTAATCAGAAAACACAACCTATAAATCTAAATTGTCTGTATTATTGCAGTGAAGTAATATGACATTTGCAGTAAGAGGTGAGATAGGTGGTTTGCACTAAATAATGGACCTATGCCACCACATTGAAGGCTGTAGATAAACTACAAGTATAATCAATATTTAAAACTCAGATCTGTATACTTAAGAGCAGTAGGGGCATGGAAATGTGAGTAATTAAACAGCTATGCTCAGAGAGAGAGAGAGAGAGAGAGAGACATAGAAACTGAATAGCACCTCAGTCTCCAGTCTGTTCTCCGCTCACCGAGCTCCAGCTAATTTCTCTGTTTTAATGCTGCTTCACTAAGTTAAATAAACCAGAGGTTGATAGTTGAGACACTGGAGTAATAGTTGATTGACTTGAAAGAATGAAGCCATTTAAAATTATTTATTTATTTAAAATAACAGTGTTGAAATGTTTATGCAATTTGCAAATGAGAGGACAAAAGAATTCTTCATTGGCTATGTTAGAAGGGGAGGGAATGTCTAGAGTCAGTTTCACTTTTCAAACAGCAAACGCCACACTTTCAGGAACTGTATTTTGTCATTCATGAACAAATGAGTAACTCCTGTTCATGAACTGAGTTTACCTCTGCCTGGCAGGCTGCAGAGAAAGAGAGAGAGAGAGAGAATAGCAATGAAATAAGAGCCAAATGTAGTGCAGACATGCTGACAGGAAATGAAGGAGATAACAGACACAAACAGGCCACAACTTTAAATAAGATAACCCGGACCAAAGCAGTGATGTATGTCCACTCCAAGCACTCAGGGAAGAACTCAGTCATAGTGTCCTGTCAGTCTCTCTCTCTCTCTCTCTCTCTCTCTCTCTCTCCTCTCCCTGGTGATCCCAAAATGCCTGCAGAACTCTCTCCATGCAGACATAAAAAGAGAATGATTTAGTCTCACTTGGCTACTATGTAACCGCGCATCTGTGAAAGGAACACTCAAAAAGAAAAAAATCATGTAATGATACTTTAACTAAACAGTGAGGGCTATGTCATGTACTGGCATGACTGAGCAGAGACAGGGTGGTGGAGGAAAAAGTAACTAAAGTGTATGCATTGTAGGTTTTCAGCCTTGCATATTTATTATCAAGGACTGTAGGATGCATATATGTTTGAAACATACCGTAATTCTTGAAGTGAAAAAGAAATAAGTGCCCCAGATGGAATTTGAATCTGGGTCTGCTCAGAATACAACTTTGCTGCACTAACCAGCTGTGCTACCAAGGCAACTGGAACCTGAGAATTTATTTGTTTATTTGAATTTTGATGACCGGTAGCTTTCTGAGACTGGATGTCCTTTTCAGGGGTGACCCAGAATTAGTTACATACAGTGAGAGATACAGATGTTCAAAACAGTATAAGACTTAGATGTACAGTAATTATACAAGATAATGTATACAAATATAGATGTGTTTAAATTAGTTACATGATAAAGTATATATATATATATATATATATATATATATATATATATACACACACACACACACATATACAATTTTGTTCAATGACTATGACTATTTACATACAGGGAACATGCCTATATTTGTCATCCCTTCACTTATTCTGTGTATATCTATAACAGTAGGGTTTGGGAGGGTTTGGGGACATGGGACTTCAACAAATGCAGTTACAGGAGGGCTACAGTCCAGAAGAGGGTCTTTAGTCTCTTTAAAGTGTGCTAGGGTAAGGCAAGTCAGGATTGTGGGGGTAGGAGTTCCACAGATGTGGGCAGAGAACAAGAAAGACCGTCTTCCTATTTCATACCACAGTTTAAGGACTATCAGCAGTGGGATGGCTACAGTTCTGAGAGGTCTGGCAACCTACGTGTTTGGTATAACACCATAGAGACTGAATGGTGAGGGGATTGCAGGAGCTTAAAGGTAAGACAATATAGGAGTTGTGCAGTCTAGATTCAAAGGTGGGCCATTCTAGGGTAGTTAACACTGTGCAATGGTGAGTTCCGGTGTGATATCTCTAAAAACACTTAATCCTGTAATAAAGTGTTTTAAGCCTAGAGTGGTGGCTTCTTGAGACTGTAAGACTGTGGCACCACAAAAATAAGAGGGGAGGAGGCTACTGTTTGCAATGATGTAGCGTGCCTCTCTAGTCAGGTAGGAAGAGATTCTATAGAGTAGCCCAAATTTTAGGTTTAGGGTTTTGGTTAGTGCATCCACACGTGGTTCAAAAGTAATGGTTTGGTATAGGATCATACCTACAGTAGGTATCTAAAGGCCTGGACCACCTCCAAGATGTCTTTAGTGTGAGTGGTAAGTTAAAGGAGATGCTTCTATCTAGGGCAAGATTTTTGTGACAGAAAAGCATGGCTTTTGATTTTTTGGCATTGGCAATGAGTTTATTGGCCAGAAACCAATTTTCTGGTGATCTGAAGTAATTCTCTAATTAAGTATTATCTAGGCTAGGTCTGGGAGGACTATATAGTATGGCATCATCAGCATATAGCTGTACTGAGGTTCCCTGCAGTTCTGGGGTAGTTCATTGATATATAGTGAGAAGAGGAGGGAACCCAGTATTGATCCTTGGTTACCCCATCAGTGATTGACCTTGGTAGTGAGATTGACCCTCCTTTTTGACATTCTTTTTCTGTCCATTCAGCTAGTTCAGAAACCAGCTGCAAGAGAGGTCATCCAGTCCACAGTTTTGACGTTTAGTGAGTAATAGGTCATGATTGACCAAATCAAATACCTTTGTTAGGTCCCATAAAATTGCTCCAATAGCCATTCCATGACTCATGGCATTGATAATGTCAATGGTGACCCTTATCAGGGCTTTATTGGTGCAATGATTTTGCAGAAACTGTGCTGGAAGTATGTAAGTGTATTGTTTCATTTGAGGTAAGGTAGAATTGCTCATATAGGAGCATCTCCTGGAGTTTGGCAATTGAACAGAGATGGGGTATAGGCCTATAATTTTCTATTTGTCCTTTTGTCCCCCTTATAGATGGGCACCACAATTGCCGTTTTCACTTATCAGGAACAGTGCATGGTTCCTGATTGCGGTTGCAATGACTGGGGCTCCTATTTTCAGAAACATGATTCCAGAGTATTTGGATCCCCAAAAGCACTCATCTTTTTTAGAAATTAGCACAATAGAGCTATGGTTTGGTCTTTTGTTGTTCTGGATCCAGGTGAGCCATGCTTTCTTGCTGGGAGGTCTTTTATGATTAATCACACAGTACATAACTTGCTATTACACTATTCTGCCATTTTGTGATAGATATTTCATTATTGTGTGTTCATCCCTCAATAATTGCATTTCCAGCTATGTATCTGATAAAGGGCTGTACCCTGGACCTGGAGGTAGAAATATAAAGTAGTTGTGTGTGGAATGTAATCAACTGGTTACCCCTAATAAAAGACCAGAGGGAAACCCAGGACTCAACTTCTCTACATGGTGACCCAGGTCCACAACCAACACCTTAGTATTATCCGGATTAATTTCAACCAGTTCACACTCATCCAGTCCTGAATCTCCCAATAGAGAGCTACAGTACACTTGATGATGAATTCAGTCAAATGTGAAGAGCCCCTATGTTGAAAAAAAGAGATGTTTACAAAAACACACAACAATAAACACAAACCTAATTATGCTGTGCCAAAATCCAATGTATCAAAGTTTAGGTTAAAAGAATGGTTTGAGGTCTAATATATCTTCTGAACATCTGGGTACCAACTTTTCAGGAGAAATATCCACCAAGATTCCCTTGGTAACAATTTCTGCTGTCTGTCTCTGTATTGTCTTTACTGTACCTCTCTCACCAATCTCAGCACATTTTCAAGTGCCACAAATTTCAGGCTTGTAGGGGTTCCAATTTGTAGTGTAACTTGAAGGTGCCTTACGGCATTTTCTCTGACCCATTGTGTAAGGCCACAATATCCTGTAATACTCTAATTTTAAGATGCCTTGGGGCTCTGTCAAAATAAACTTTGCAGCAGTAACATAGGCAGCATAAACAACAAACTGAGAACAGCAGCTGGTAAAATTACAAATTTCTAATACATGTCTATGTCTCCCACTTTGACCCACCTGCCTCAAATCGCATATTTGCATGCTGAGCTTCTTTACAGGAAAAGAAAACAACCAGTCTAGTCTGAAACCATTCTTCTGTTCTTAGTTCAATATATTGACTCTGTGTAAGAATGTCACCTAAACTGGGATCTCTAGAAAAGTAACCCTAGGTTTGGGCCCACAATATTTGCCAAATTGGCATCAGAGAGTAGAATGGGCCATGGCTTGAGATTGATATCTTTGATTTTGTTCACCACAGTAGTATATCTGGTTACAATGGTAGCATGTGGTTTCTCTTCTTGTCTTTGGGACAAGTACAGACTACCTCAGAGTTTCCCTCACCTTTGTAGATCCTGTTGATTACCTTGCCAGAAAACCCTCTAGTCTTGAAGAGATTTCTCAGTTCCAAATTCTACTTCTCAAAGTTGTCCACTGTGTAGCAGTTCCCCGTGATCCTGAGAAACTGCCCTGTGAAGATAATATTCACTTGGTGGGTGACCACTTTCCACCAGTAACAGAGCATTGCTAGTTATAGATTTCAAAATGTGTCACTCTGTATTACTCCATGTCAACAAAGAAATGGATATCCAGGAAATGTATACTAGTAGAACATGCTATGTGTGTGAAATATAAATTAAAATTATTAACATTCAACTAAAATACAAACTTTTTAACTTCATCTTGGAGCCAAGATCAGACTTGTAAGATATAATCTATTAAATGGGGCTATCTGACAGCCCCCGCCCCCAGATATATATTTTACACTGCCTTAAATTTACTCTATTCTTCCCACCAGGTCAGGTGCAGAATAACATAGAGGGGAACCATAGTAGCTCCATGGCTGTACCCTGGACCTGGAGGTAGAAATATAAAGTATTTGTAAAGCGGAATATAATCCACATACTGACAGGAAAGTCAGATGACACCACTGTGAAAGCCCCTTCTGACATCTCAAAAGAGTCTTATGGCTTCCAGTACAAGATGGTGAAGAATGTTCATAGAGAGCGATATAACATAATTTGTCACACACATGTAAATCTCCCACCAGCCAAAATCTTGGAATCTATTCAAAATGTCCATGGTGTCTCAAAAAGAGGTCAGCATCTGAAATATCAAGTGTTTCAAGAAAAATTCATATACTGTGATAGGTTCTCAGATGCTGAACCTATCCCCAAGACAGTAAGTCACCTAGGTGGGCTGGCAAAAGACCAATGAATTATTGGCAGTAGGTAATAGGTAGGAGGACTGATTCCTGACCCTGATGAAGTTTGCTTCATCATAACTCAATTGACCACTTTATAGGGCATATTAACAATTTTGTCCAGAATATTTTTAAAGACATATATTAGATCACTTTTAAGCAATTTATGGTTGGTACAGTCCCCCAGTTGTTTCAAGAACTACTTGTTCATTTTGTTCTCATAGCATTACCACAACATTACCCCTTGTTCACCAGCTTAATTGTAATATCCTTATTAGATTTTAATTTCTTAAGTGCCTGTCATTCAAAGGAGTGGTTCAAAGGTTGAGGTATATGTCATGCAGTGCTCCTAAAAATATATGGTTAACATTAGTAGAAACTAAATTCAAAACTTCCACAACTGAAGTTAATGGGTTTGTGGTAAAAATTGATTTGGTATGAAACCAGTGCATTTATATTGTACAGATTCCACATTAAACAAGACATTGTCTCTTACCTCACCCTGACTGGTGGTGTCATTTTCATTTGCAAATAATATAAGAGCAAAATCTAGATTTGACTCTGCATCATTATATTTCACAAAAAATAGGATTAAACATTGAAACATAGAATCTGATGGCAGATAAGGACTGCTTGGCCCACCTAGTATGTCCATGTTCCTATGTAATGGATAAGCTGCAGATCCTTGTTAACCAACAGCCTACTTCCTCCTACCCCCACTAGAATTGCCTTATGTCTGTCCCATGCATTCTTGAATTCCCACTGTTTTTGACTCTACAACCTCATCAGGAAGGCTGTTCCATGCATGAAGATTACTACTGTTATGTCAGTTCTAGCACACCATTGTCACTCATGCTGTTCAGTCTTAATAAGCAACAATCAAGCAACCAAGCTAACTATGAACCCAAGCTTTACTCCACATGAACTAAACAAGAAACAACCAGCATTCTTAATAAACTCCTTTAAAAGTTTTAACTTCTGCCCTCCTGGAAAGTTTATAAAATCTGTAAAACCCTTAAATCAAGACATTGTTGGCTAAATGCATTATAAAAATAAAATATAGGGAAGTGGTTGCACCTTGTAAATCTTTCCATCTCATGGGCAAACAAGCTAATAAAGCAGCAGGCTGATGACCCTATCCCTATAAACTCCTTGACAATCTTTAACTCCTGCCTAGCTGGAAAGTTTTTAAAGTATATAAAACAAACATTAAAGTCACCCAAATGTTCAGTATCCAAACGCATAATTGGAAATAAAAAATCTGGAAGTGGCAGTACACTTGTTAAACAATTCCATCTCATGGTCAAATTAGCTAATAAGACCACTCAGCCTTTGCCCTCGTGGTTTATTAAAGTGTTTGGACACTTAGTGGAATGTGTTACTCATATGCTAGTACTTGCTTAGTATTTATTTCATATGTAATGCAAAATGTATAATAATTAGCAATGAACAGCAGCAGTATAAAATTAAATGAAAACATTCATAATGTACTATATTGTATGTGAAGTTTTGATGATGTACTATATAATACACATGCTGACAGTACAAAATCAAGAAGGTTTGGGATAGAGATATGTTAAAGTGGCAAACTTTCTAATTTGCAAAGGTGGGGAAAAGAGCCAGTAAACTGAGGACTTCACCCCAAAAATCTTCATGAAATGTGCCAAATTTCATTTTCTAATAAGTTTTAGCCTGCATGGCACATTGTATAAATTGCATGGGCCCTGCAGGTGAATACCTGTAAAATAAAAGATTTAAAAACAAATCCCTTCTCTTCCACCCTCATAGAATCCACACACACCTCCATGATGGTCCCAACAATAAACAAGCATTTGTCAAGGCTGAATGTTTGCTTGTTGATATTAGCATTGGAAATGCAGGAGTTAGACAGATGCAGAATACAATGCCAGTGAAGTATTGAACTTCACATGAACCCCAGCTCCATCCTGTGGAGATGGACAGGATTTAGGGTAAGTGTTTGGGTCATCGCCCATGACGGCCAAGTTATGTCACCTCACCCTATTCTGCAGACATCGACACGTGTTGAGGTGTGCCTTAGGGTGTTTGGCTTTATAGTCATCCCATTCCATAAGAACATACAGTGAAATGGGTGCAGAATAGGAGAGTGGGGTGAAGCCTTGGGCTAAAGAGTCCAAGGTACACTTTGATGCCTGTCAGTGGCTTGGGGTTGGGATGGCATGAGCAGTACAATTGGCAATCCAAAGGCACACCCTGATGCCTGTCTGTCAGTACAGGGTAGGATGTTATGGTTAGAAACCCTAATGCTTTGGGCATTTGTTGGTATTTACAGTAGAAATTTTCAACATGGCCTTTTGTGACCCCACCTCATGAAAGTATTTGGGACCTCTTCTCATGAAGAGTGGCAGTGTGATTTTGTCAATGTGTCCTGAAAACTGACTTCAACAGAGATAGTGTCATTCTGCACTACATGTACGAAAACACAGATCAGGCAGGATGTGAAGAATGACAGAGATATGAAGAGATGGCAATGTTGAAAATCTGTAGTGGAATATTAAAATGCTCACACTTCCGCAGCACATGGAAATTGCACAATGCATGCGTGTAATATAGTCATTTTATGGAGTTTTGTCACCAAATTTTCAACATAGGTATTTTATGACCTGTGCTCATGAACACTGTCACTGATTTTCTTAATGTGCCTCGAACACTGATTTCCACAGCAACCATGGTATTCTGTGCCGGAACTACAAAAACACATTTGACCAGGATGTGAAAATGACAGCTGTACTGCTCATAAGGAGGTGGGGAAAATGGCAATGTTGAAAATCTGGAGTTCAAACATTACAATGTGAAGTTATGAGTGTGCATGGAAACTGCGCAATGCACTCTCATAACACATTAATTTTATGGACTTTTGTCACCAAATTTTCAAAATAGGCATTTTAGGACCTCTGCTAATGAACAGCATCAGTGTGATTTTCCAAATGTGTCCTGAACACGGATTTTCCACAGCAAGCATGGTGTTCTGCGCGAAGTGCAAAAACACATTTCAGCCAGGATGTGAAAATGACAGCTGTACTGTTCATAAGGAGGTGTGGACAAATGGCAGTGTTGACAATCTGGAGTGAAAATATTGCAAATGTGCCAAGTTAGTGTGTGTGGAAACTGTACAATGCATGCTCGTGAATACAGTCATTTTATATGGACTTTTCTCACCAAATTTTCCACATTGGCATTTTAGGACCTCTGCTAATGAACAGTGTCACTGTGATTTTCATAATGTGTCCTGAACATGGATTTCCATAGCGACAGCGCTATTCTGTGCCAGAACCATTAAAACACATTTTGGCCAGGTTGTGAAAAATGACAACTGCACTGTTCATATGAGATACATAAAATACTAATGTTGAAAATCTGGAGTGAAAATATTGTAAATTGTAGTTAAGAGCGTGTATAGCAACTGCACAATGCACACTCAGAAACAGTCATTTTTGGATTTTTCCCACCAAATTTGCAACATAGACTTTTTGAAAACCCACCCTTAAACACTGAACACTGTCATTTCATTAATCAGTCCCAAAAGGTGATTCCACCGCAGTGACCCGAAATCACCTTTTGGGACGATACTGCCATGACAGTAATAGAATACATGAGGAAACATAGAAACTTAGAATTTGACGGCAGATAAGGATCGCTTGGCCCACCTAGTCAGCCCATTTTCCTACCTAACAGATAAGCTGCAGATCCTAGTTAACCAACAGCTACTTCCTCCTACTCCCCACTAGGACTGCCTTATGTCTGTCCCATGCATTCTTGAATTCCCCACTGTTCTTGACTCCACTCCTCAGGGAGGCTGTTCCATGCATCCACAACCCTCTCTGGAAAAATACTACTCACATTAGCTCTGAGCCATCCCCCTCTATCTTTAAATTGTGCCCCTTGTTCTTGCACATCTCTTTTCTGAAAGATGCCACCCTCTTGGACTTTTGTTGATTCCTTGAGGTACCTGAAAGTTCTATCATGTCTCCTCTCCTCCTTTCCTCAAGGGTATACATATTAAGCTCCTTTAGTCATTCTTCGATGTCTTCTGGTGCAGACCCTGCACCATTTGGCTGCCCTCCTCTGGACAGCCTCCACTCTGTCTATGTCTTTGTGGAGATGGGGTCTCCAGAACTGCACACAGTACTCCAGATGGGGTGTCACCAACTGTCTGTACAGAGGGATAACAACTTTTGTTTTCTACTGTTGATGCCTCTCCTATGCATCCCAATATCCCCCAGCCTTCCTTACTGCCTTCTCACATTGCTTGCCCACCTTCAGGTCATCTGGTATAATTACTCCCAGGTCCCTTTCCATTTTACTGTTGTCAGTATCTCACCCCCGTTGTGTACTCTTGCCCAGGGTTTTTGTTTCCAGGTGCATTACCTTGCACTTCTTTGCATTGAATCTGAGCTGCCATACATTTGACCATTCCTCCAACCTTGCCAAGTCCCTTCTCATCCTTTCCACTGCATCTGTATCAACCCTGTTGCAGATCTTTGTGTCATCTGCAAAAGACATACTTTTCCTTCCAGTTCCTCTGCAATGTCACTTATAAAACATTAAAAGGACTGGTCCCAGTACTGAACCCTCATGGTACCCACTAGTAACCCTGCTTTCTTCACTGTGGACTCCATTTACTACTACCCTTTGTGTCCTGTTGTCTAGCCAATTTTTTATCCAGGCTACCACCTTGGGACCCACTCCAAGGCTGGCTAACTTGTGTATTAATCTTTTGTGTGGGACTGTATTAAATGCCTTGCTAAAAATCTAGGTAGGCCATGTCCACAGCCCATCCCTGGTCTACTACTTTGGTCACCCAGTCAAAGAAATCTATTAGATTTGTCTGACATGACCTTCCCATCGTGAATCCATGCTGCCTTGGGTCCTGTGCCCCACTGGCCTCTAGGTACTCAATGATTCTTTCCTTCAGAAGTGATTCCATCATTTTACCTACCACTGAGGTCAAACTAACAGGTCTGTAGTTTCCTGCCTCTGTCCTGCTCCCACTTTTGTGAAGAGGAATCCATCTGCCCTTCTCCAGTCCTCAGGTACTACCCCATTCTCCCAAGATTTGTTAAGAGAGTAGTCATGTGTCTTTAGTTCTACCTTTAGTTCTTTTTTAGAATTCTTATGAATCCCATCAGGCCCCATTGCTTTGTCCACCTTCAATTTTATTAGTTCTTTCAGAACCCTTTCTTCTGTAAATGGACTGGTATCGACCTCGTCTTCAGAGTGTTTCTCTTGTTTGGTTTAGGTACCCCTCTTCTTTCTTTGTGAATACTGAGCAGAAATATTCATTCAGTATCCTCTGCTTTCATTGTCACCCCTCACCCACATTCCCTCCCTTTATTAAGCCTCAGTATCCCTCCTTTGGTCTTTCTTCACTTCCTAATGTACCTATAAAGGTCTTATCCCATTCTTAACAGAGTTGGCTATCCTGTTCTTGGTTTGGGACTTTGTTATTCTGACTGCCTTCCCAGCCTCTTTCTGCTTTTAACTGATAATGTTCTCTGTCCTTCTCCTTCTGTGTTTCTTATATTTCCTGAATGCTATCCTTTTCTCCTTAACCTTTCCTGCCACCTCTTTGAGAACCATAGTGGTATTTTCCTTTGTTGTGTTTTGTTGATTTGCTTTACACAAAAGGCTTGTTGACTCTGTGATGGCTGTTTTGATTACTTCCATTGTTCCTCCCACCCTCCTTCTTGCCTGTTTGCTAGTGCTTTTCTGAGGCACACTCATTTTCCCAAAGTCAGCCCTCTTAAAGTCCAATACTCTTGCTTTTGTATGGCTTGATTGTATGGCTGTGTTTATCGTGAGCCACACTGTTTGGTGGTCGCTTGTTCCCAGATGGCTACCCACTTCTAAATCTGAGATTCTTTCTCCGTCCCCATTTGAGAGTACCAGGTCCAAGATTGCTCCTCCTGAGTGGGCTCCAGTACTAGCTGTCTGAGGCATGCCCCTAGTAGGGCATCAAGAATGACCCTGTTTTTGGATATGCTTGCAGCAAAGGTGCTCCAGTTAACATCTGGCATATTCAGGTCCCCATCAACAATATCTCCCTTTTCTGCCAT
Source organism: Neoceratodus forsteri (assembly GCA_016271365.2). Lineage (NCBI taxonomy): Eukaryota > Metazoa > Chordata > Ceratodontiformes > Ceratodontidae > Neoceratodus > Neoceratodus forsteri. The sequence continues at coordinate 576,239,741 of CM028134.1, read as the reverse complement.
TCTAAGGAAGCCTTCTATCATTTTCTTGTCCATTCCTCCCCTGAGATGGGGTCTGTATACAACCCCATGCGGATTGTGGTGCCATTTCCTGTCTCCAGGGTGACCCAGAGTGTCTCATCTGCTCCTGTTTACTCTTTAGTTCTGTTACTTTGATCCTTCCTTTACATAAAGAGCTACTCCTCCTCCTCTTTATCTTCCCTGTCCTCCTTTAGATTGTGTATCCTGGTATGTTGACATCCCAGTCATGGTTCTCTGTGTACCATGTTTCTGTGACTGCCACAATATCCAGGCAACCTCTTCCATCAAGGCCACTAGTTCAGGGAGCTTGTTACACAGACTACGGGCATTGGTACTCATCACCCTCCACTTTTTAGTGACCTTACCCCTTTTAGCCCCATTCCTGTCCCTACTGCCTTTGCCTTTTTTACATTTACTTCTGGCCTGCTCCCTAATGACTTGTCTACCTTGGTGTTTACCTCACTAATTACTGTTGTTTGTGGGGAGGCTGGGATTTCTCTGCTCTTTTCAGTGCCTCCCCTTGGCTAGTTTAAATGCTTGCCAATGAAGCATTTAAACCTCTCACCTAGGATTCTGGTTCCACCCCTGGACAGATGCAGACCATCACAACAATATAGGTTTGCATCCTCCAGGTGGCTCCCAGTCCCCAATGAAGCTAAAACCCTGAGCTCCACACCAGTTTTTCAACCATTCATTGAATTCCTGGTGAGGAGTACCCTAGCATCACCCTTGCCATAGACAGGCAGCACCTCCGAGAAGGTTATTGTATGCGCTACTTTTCTAAGGCCCCTTCCCAACTCTACAAACTCCTCTTGCACTGCTCTGATCCCATTCCTAGCTAGGTCATTTGTCCCTAGGTGGACAACAACATCCAGCTCACTCCCCGTGCAGCTGCTTCCCACGATCCTGAGGTTTCACTTCCTTTCCTCAAGTTGTGGTGCCAGGCAGGCACCTTACCTCCTCTCCTTCCTCCCCATTTCTACCCCACTAATGATTGAGTCCCCACCAGGAGTTATTCCTTCCCCTGTGGGTCTCATGCCACCCTCCTGTGGGTCTCCTTGTGAAGGTTCCCAGCATCCTCCTTGGTCTCCACTGCAGGTGCCTCCTAGAGGTACCACTGTCCACCAGAAGAGCGAATGAATTGTGGGAGGTACAGCTGGAGGGATGCAACTCTGTTCCACCACCCTCTCCTCAATGAGCCCACCTTGTCCAGCCTCTCTTCTTTCTTGGCAACCTCTGAGGCAGTGGCATTGGCCCTGGTGGTCCCTGGGTGGGGAGGAGGTTTCATCAATCCTAGCCAGGTCAGCCTGGAGACGGACAACCTCCTCCCTCAGACCAGAGAGGTGCCTGCAAATAGGCAGCATCACAGCCTCCAGAATGTCTCCCGAACACTGCTACCCACAGCCATTGCACTGCAGCACTCCTATCATGTCTTATTTTGTGTCCCTCTCCTGTTTCTCTGTATGCTTACTCTGTCCTCTCCTTACAACTCTCACCCTTCCTGTTCTGGGACAGTAACTTCCTATATTCTTCAGTAGCCTCCTTCTTCCTTGTTAGTGTCAGACCACCAGCAGCTGGGGGATAGTGAGCTACTTTTTCCTTGAGGTTGACAAACCAATGTTTCTCTATGATCCTTCACTTCCTACTGCCAAACAGGAAGTTCCTGTTGACAGTCAAATCCAGTGGCTATAAAGTAGAATTGGCTTAGGGTGGGTGGGATGGAGGCAATTAGTAAGAAAAAGGCTAGCAACAGGAAGTTGTAATTTGAGTCACCTGCTTTTATAGTGTCTAAGCCACACCCCAATTAAGCTCTCTCCTCCTTCTGGTTTAGCAAAGTAAACTGATACAGAACCCTTCCCAGCACAGAACACACTGACTTTCTTTCCTTTCTTTTTTAAACCCTAAATAAGGCCCTTCTACTTCTAATAAGGTATATGTTTGCTTAAACTCAACAGACACTGACTCCTGCTAAGATATAAGTGTTACATTAATAAGAAAATGCAGCTTCTTTTTAGTTAGCTGCTGTCTGCTCTAAAGCAAGGCTAGCAACAGGAAGTTGTAATTTGAGTCACCTGCTTTTATAGTGTCTAAGCCACACCCCAATTAAGCTCTCGCTCCTCCTACTGGTTTAGCAAAGTATACTTTATATATAGGGTTGCCGGGTAGATCTCCGTCACCTGCAGCTGGTGCAGAACGCGCAGCCAGGTTGTTGACTGGGCTACCAAGAACTTGTCATATCACACCTGTTCTGCTACGAACTGCACTGGCTGACAGTGCGATGGAGAATCACCTTCAAGGTCGCATTTCTGACCTATAAGACCCTACATGGTCAGGGACCAGGCTACCTGCAAAGATCTCCTTTGCCTACCGTCCTCTCCGCACTCCGCTCCACTGTGAGGGATTGCTAGAATTCCCAGTGTCTGTCTTAAATCATCTGGGGCAAAGGCCTTTTCTTTCATGGCCCTGACCCTGTGATTCTCTACCTCGTCAGATTAGAGTGCCTGTCCGTGGAATCATTTAAGAGATCCCTGAAAAGCCATCTATTTTGACTGGCATTTGGATAGTTTATTTTATGGTTATTTTATCGTCTTATGTTTCTATTTATTATTGCTGATGTTTAATCTCTTGTTTTGTATCAGTGCTTTGATTTATTGAAAAGCGCTTTATAAATAAATTTTGATTTGATTTGATTTGATTTGATACTGATACAGAACCCTTCCCAGCACAGAACACACACTGACTTTCTTTCTTTCTCTTTTTAAACTCTAAATAAGGCCCTTCTACTTCTAATAAAGTATATGTTTGCTTAAACTCAACAGACACTGACTTCTGCTAAGATATAAGTGTTAGATTAATAAGAAAATGTAGCTTCTTTTAGTTAACTGCTTTCTGTTCTACAAGCAAGGTTAGCAACAGGCAAACACAGGAGGGTCCCAAAACTCCATGTTGAAAATTTGGTGCCACAATTCCAAAAATGCCTGAGATATTCATCAAAGTTGAAAAAAAACTATTTATTCCATTATACAGCTTACGGCATTCCCTCAGTTCATGATCGGCTTTGAAGAGTGCAGGCGTGTTCCAGTCCATCAAAGATCATTGTGCCAGACTCCGTGGTAAGTATGGGGTGGGGAGTGTTGGAAGCCAAGGTGCCATGGGTGGGTGCAGGTTGTGGGAGAGGGGACAGGGAGACCACTGAGGGACCTTTTCCTTCTTTACAGGAAAAAGAAAAAAACATTAAGGGACGGTTTTTGTTTTACAGGGACATTCAACAGGATATTTGGCATTATGAGTGGGCTCCCAGTGTGCCAACCTACTGTTTTTTGGGGGTGGCGACTGTAGCCGACAGGATTGGGCACTCCCGTTGGCATATAGAAGTGCAATAGCCAAGGGGATTAGACACCCCTCGCAGCAAACATCACGTTTTGTGTGTGTGTGGGGGGATTATGCCGTGGGGAGTGGGCTTCCCGTTCCGCACATTCATTGTGGATGGGACATTATGCAGATGGGGGTGGGCTCCCCATCAGCGCATGAAAAACTCAGATGGAGCGAAGCCGGTGGGATTGGGGCCCCGTCGGCAAACAAAGACTGTTTGGGGCACATGCTGCCAAGGGGATGGGCACCCCTCGGCATGGGGCTGCATAATACTGTTTGTGAACATGGTGGCAAGCCGCCCGCCATGTTCACAAACAGTATTAGGCTAGCTAACATTCCACCCTGCAGAATAGGTCACTCCCTCATTGCAGCAGACTGATTGACACTGCAATGATGAGGCGGCCCTGATTGCTGCGGTGAAAACGTTTGTACTTGGTGCACTTTTGGAGACCAGTGTCATCGCACACTGTGCCTCCATTGGTCCACCAGTGCCAAGCCCCAAATGCAGTGCCTCTCTTGGCTGTAACAGTGCCATGCCTCCACAACCTGCTTCTATCCTAAGCTGTCACATAATGTTTCTTGCACATGCCAGCAGCAAACAGAAAAATACAGTACTGTCTTTCCCCACCCCATATAACACCAAAATCCATCCTCCCAGCATCACATTCCCATAGAAATTGTCAATGAACTGCATGCCCCAACCCATTTAAGAAGACCAACTCCCTTCTTCCTCAACAAATCCATCAGTAACCCATGAACCCAAACCCACATGGTACTTGACTCCTCCCTCAGGTGTGCTGATTTTAGCAAAAAAATATAATTATGTTTTTAGAGATGGAGACTGGTGCAGTTCTTTTCATACCATCTAAGCTGTCCATCATCTGAATGAATTACAGCATATTCTGTAAATATTGCCTGGCATTTTTGGCCATCTTCTCTACCCATTCCAGACTACCCTGAGTCCTCGCCACAACATGCCTCCTTTCCAGCTCTCCCTGGTCTCATTCAAGGGCCTCCCCATCAACCTCCTGAACCAGCCTTACATTTGCTAAATTCCCACTTTGCCTTTGACCAGACCTCTCTACAGGAACCCTTTCTCTCCCAATATTTGCACCTACTTCTGCCCTGAGCACTAAATTGCCCAGGGACCTCCCCCAATTTACTTGACCTTTATCTTTGACTTTTTAACTAATGGTCTGCCTTCTTTTCTGCTCTTTTTGTACAAGCCCAAACCTGGCTCTTCACTTCAACCAAGCGGCCCTGGCACTGCTACCTGCTGGTGGCGGACCTCTACATCCAGCCCGCCACCCTCTGACCAAGGAAAGCAGGTATGATTGGTATGCTCTAGCTCGGAGCTATCAGGCTTCAGTCCCCATAACTGACTGGCTCCTGGGGACTGGGGCCACTTCCTGATTGGATGCTGCAGATCCCCATTAGAAGCAAACACCCAAGGCAATTTTTTAAATCATAGCTCGGTCACTGCCTTGCTGTACTGGTCTCTGGGCAGTCTTTTGCCCACCCCCTTTATTAAATACACTTCCCAGTGATCTCCACCACCTGAGGCCTCACACTAGTCAATTACAGCAACTCCTTAAATGGGCTCTCCTTCCTGCAACTTCTTAAAGGGGTGATCCTCTCGTGCTCATATTTAACTGTAAAAATGTTGCTTCATCCATTCAGCATAGGATTGTTACTTATTAGTGTAACTGTCACATACCATGGGTCTCTAAACCCACAAAATTTTCAACACCCTGGCATATTCAGAGGCTATCTAAATCTTATACACAAATTTCTAAATGTTTCCTCCCTGCCACTTACCCGACCTGGACTCATACTACCATACACTGCTGTACTCAAGTGGTACTGACTGCTCTCTCTCTCTCTCTCATGGGTTTGCCCTTTCAATTAAAAACTATTCTGTATGCTTTTATCTCCCCTCACCTTGCCGTTTGGCATTGGAGAAGAGTTTGATAAAATGCCCACTCCCCAATGGCAAAATTTGGCCATTCCTAATACTTCTTAGTGCTATAAAAATGATGCTCCCGTGCTGCTTATCTGTGCTGGTAGCGTCAAATTAAACCCTGGGCCCCCTCTCCATTCCTGCCCCAGCTGACCTACCTTTACTAAAAGGGTTATCATTTTGCATTTGAATGCCTGCAGCCTTCTGAAAAAGCTTGATGCTATCAAAATGTAGACCCTCCACTGTTAGCCTGATGTTCTTGTAGTCTCTGAAACTTGGCTAAGACCAACTACCCTGGACTATGAGGTTAACATTCCTTTGTACAACTTGTTTCAAACTGCTAGGAAAGTCTGGGAGGGGGTAGCCTTCTATGTCGGGACAACATTACCGCAACTATGGTGGACACGACAATAGTCCCTAAGAGTTCAAGTGCCTCACACTAAGAATTCAACCAGCCAAATCAACCTCTAACTGCATTAGTGGGTGCTATAGGCCCCTCAGCTAGCCTTTCTCTGATCAAACACCTAAGTGACATACTAGCTACCACCTCATCAGAGTATCCATAATTGGTGACCTCAACCTTGACTGTCTCTCTCTCAGTCTCCTTACCACTGAAAGAATTCTGTGATGCCCATGGACTTACCCAGATCATTAATGGAGCTACCCACCCAAACACCAAAAACCCAGAGTGTAGCTCCCTTCTTGACCTAATCCTTGTAAGCAAACCTCACCTCTTCTTCCAGTCAGGTGTATTCTTTAACGACATCAGTGACCACTGTGCCATTGCATGCTTAAGGTTGATGCAACTCAAACCTCTTCTTCCTATAAATACATCCATAAGAGATGTAAATGGAACTTCTGCCCAGATGTTTTCTGTATGACCTCCAGTATGCTAACTGGTAGAAATTTTACCTCGCATCTTCTCTGGAAGAGCACATGAGGCACTTCATGAAATACTCACTGAAACTCTAGACCTCCATGCCCCAGTTACCAGAAGCAGAACCAAAAGAAAATCTTGTCTCTGGATCTTGGATAACCTAAAGACTGCCTTATGGCATAGGGATGCTCTTTGGAAAAGGGCCAGAAAGTCTAAATTGGCCACAGACTGGTCTGCTTTCCAAACCGCAAGGAATTTCTGCATGAAAACTATCAGAGCTGTGAAGTCCAGTTATTTCCGCTCTGAACTTAACGCATCCACTAACTCTGCTACTAAGTTTTGGAAAACTTTAAAGGGAGGTAGAAGGCCATAACAGTGCTGGCATACTTCCCCACAAAATTTTGACTAGCAGTACCCACATTACAGATAAAAATGAGATCCTTGACCTCCTTAACAATCACTTTGTCCACAGCAGGGATGGCTTTTGATACCTCCCCAGCAGATGCCATCAGGGCACAGTTCCTTAGTCAGTCATTTTATTGCCATGAGCCAGAATCTGTTGACCCTTCCACTCTTTCTCCTTCTGTCCAGTCATCGTCAAACAGGTTGAGGATCTCCTTCTTCAGCTTGATACTAAGAAAAGTGCTGGTGCAGATATGATTGAGCCGATCTTCCTAAAGATGGCCTACTATATTTAGCTACCCCTATTACCCACCTTTTCAATTTGTTTCTCAATCAGAGCTCCCTCCCCATGGTCTGGAAGACAGCTCCTGTCATCCTTTATTCAAATCAGGGACCCCTGCCACCTAAATAATTACTGCCCAATCTCCCTGCTCCTGGCCTTGTCAAAACTATTGGAGAAGGTACTAAATGAACAGCTCAGATCTCATCTGGAAAGTTTTAGTCTACTAAACCCGATTCAATCCACTTTCTGTCCCATGCATAGTACCTCCACTGCCCTTGTTAAGGTTATAAATGACTGGCAGTCTGCACTTGATAACAAACAATACATATGCACTTTGTTTCTGAACATTAGCAAGGCTTTCGACATGGTGGACCATGATTTGCTCCTGGTGACCCTGAAGAAAGTTAGGGTGTACAACCTGGCCCTAAGTTGGTTCGCAAACTACTGTATCTTCTGGACTGAGAGCAGAAGTCAAGGCTGAAGAGACCTATCACAAAATAAATACTCCTTAGAGGTGTCCCCAAGGATCAAACTTGGTCCACTTCTCTTTGCCATTTATATTAATCAAATTGACACTGGCCTAAAGTTATCTAGTATCATCTCTTCACTGATGATACAGTGCTATACATTGACAGATCAACTCTGGATTAAACCATTTGGACCTCCAGAACTATTTTGACATCCTCAAAAAAAATCTACTCAACTTGAAACTCCCACTCAATGCCAAAAAATCTAAGCCATGATTTTCTCTCCACTGGCCCTTCATCTCAAAAAAAAGAAACTAGATAAGGTTCTTCACATAAAGCACCCTTTTGGGAGAAGCCCTGGAGTTCATGGAACAATTCAAATACCTGGGGGTCTGGATTGACTACAAATTGTCCTTCATTGATCACATTGAAGAATTCACTAAGAAACTGCATCAAAGGCTTGGTATTTTCTTCAGGATCAAGCACTCACTACCTCAGGAGGGTAGAAAACTCCTAGTCTAAGCTACCTTCTTGCCTCTCCTAGACTATGCAGACTTCCTATATGGCCATAGTACTAGCACAGCTCTCTTCAAGCTTGATGCCCTATATCACAGAGCCCTTATGTTCATTTCAGATGCCCCATATGACAAGCACCACTGCATCCTCTATTCTTCAATGGGCTGGAGCTCCCTTAGCTTCAGGTGGCAAAAGAATGCTATTCTATGGACATATAGGCAATCACTCATAAATTACTTCAGTATCTCACAAGCTGCCTAACTCCCTTCATCCCTAGTGCCTATTCTCTCAAGTCTTGCCATCTTATCTCTGGCTATCCCTAAAGTTAAAACACACTTTGGTAGAGCCTCAATAAGCTTCACTCTTCCTACACTCTGGAATAAGATCCAGAAAACCTTAAGGCTCCTTCCCCTGTCATATTTTCCCTCTTCAAATCCTTGTTCCTGAGGACCTTCTCTGAGGTCTGTCATTGCTTCAAGTCAAGGTCTTAACATCATGATTTGTTACTGCTTTAATTTCTGGACTTAAACCTCAACCATTGCATGAGGCGTCATTTGAGTTCTCCTTCTGTCATTGTCCAACTCAAAGTCCCAACATCACAATCTGTCTTTGCTTCAAATATTGGACTTAAACCCAACTGTTGCCTGTGGCATCTGTCGTGTTTCTCCTTAAAACAGTCCTTTCTCCCTAGGCCATCATGTCCAACCCTCTCCTATCTCATCTGACCTTCCCTCCCACTCCCCATACCCCTTCCTTCCCACCCCTTGCCAGGCCATGTCTACAGTACTTATCAAAGGACTCTTACATCTCAATCTACTTCACACTTTGGGCTAGAGGAACAGCCACTCCTGCTTACTATGACTCCTTCAATGATGTTTACTGTATAAACTTTAGCTCATTACCTTACATCCATATATCTGTATCTATGCAATTGTATTTAAATGGCACTACCTCTTGTTGAACTTACTGCTTTGTTCTGGTGGAAGTATCTTGTTACATGTGATGGTATATGTTGTTATTATTACTACTATGTAATTGTTATGCGTTCACTCAACCCGTTATGTCTTAACTCTGTTGGCAATTGTTTTGCCCCAGGACCATCTTGTAAATGAGCTTATCTCAATGATGTTCTCTCTGGCAAAATAAAGATTTTTCATTGATTGATTGATTGATTGAATTAGCATGAATGTGCATTCAAATATTACTGTATGAGTGCACTTTTATTCATTTAGATGCCAACTAGATAATATGGTAAATGGAGAGCTCGGTGGTCACCCCCAGAACGTAGACCTATATCCTTTTGTGAGGTCAGTGCACTGAATGGGACAAAAGATGGTGTTAGTTGGGATGCTATGTGGGTTAGGGGAAGGAACATTCCACTTCTGAGACAACAGAGGAAGTTGAGGTTCCTAAATGCACTGGATGAAAGGAGTTGCTGAAAGACTTATACTGAGCATGTGGGTGGAGAAGGAAGGGTTTGGGTGTGTAATAGGTTGAAGTAAAGAGGTACTGTATTTTCTGTTACTGCAACTGTGGGGAGGGTGAGAGATAGGATGCAGTGATGGTGGGGAAGGGATTTCTTTTAAATCTTTTACAGGCTGCCTATGTTTTGCATAGCAGACTTTGCTTATAAAATGCTGTCTCACGTGGATTTTGTCCTTTGTGATAGGTAACTATTTATGATATGTATATATATATATATATATATATATTTGCATCATAGACATGGTGATATATTTCCAGATATTTCATAATATTTCTAAGAGATTCTCTTTCTGGTGGCCCTACAAGATACTGCAGCCAGAAATTTCATTAAAGATCATGTGCAATGTTTTTTATAAAAGCCTGAAAAGCTGAAATTCAAGTCCCTGTGTCATGATTAGTTTTTCCTGAAAATTTCATGCTGTTTGGTTTTGAAATTTTCTTTAAATCAGTATTTGTTAACTGGCTGTACAGTGAATGAAAACAGTGGAGTTATTTCAGTCCTCTCAGTCAAACTTAGAGTGTGATGACATCATTTTGGAGTAGCTTGCTGTTTCAGAATCCCAATCAGAGCAGTAGTTTGTAGAGTTAATGGTTTGCTGAGCTCTCCCAAGTTTCTTACAAACCCAGTCTCTGGCTCATGTTTGAATAGATCAGCTTAAAATATATCATTATCGTCTCGTAAAAGTTGATCATTTCAATTTCAATGCTGAATTGAAGAAGTGGAAATATTTCTCTGTGAGAAATCAACTTGTCTGTCTGTATCACAGCTCAGTTCTTTCTAATCAAAACAAGATTTTTTCTAACTATATAACACAGGGTTATTAAATGCATATAAAAGAAATCTAAATTGTGTTCATTCACAGAATCATTTTGTCTTTGATGTAGCCTTCATAAATACATTCATGTAAGAACATTTTTCATGTCAGATTGACAAACAGTACATGTGCTTGAAATACTGTAGCAGAGTGTGACAGGCACCTGTCAGAACTCACAAATTTCAGTTCTTTGGTGGTTTCTGTGTGAAAATACATCATGTTAGGTATAACTAGAAACACTATGTGGCATCCTGATGCACCATGTCTCTGACCCACAGCTGAGACAGCTGCAGTTACTATCACCAGTCCCTGCCCCACAAGCCCCCTGCCTTCTGCTCCATATTTGAGGCTGCTGCATGCTGCTGCCCACTGTTTTCTCTCACACAGTCAAGGATTGTGCAAACTGCTGCCTCCATCCCCTGCCTAAAGAATCAGGGCTGCTGTGCCCCTGCCACCCCTGCCCAAACAGTTGGGATTGCTGCATCCTGCTGCCTCTCTCTCCCACCCTGACAGTTAGGAAGTTGCACCTGTTGCCCTTGTTCCTGTCTCCACTGGCAGGGCTGCTGTACTGTGATAAGTCCCAGAGTATCAGGTTCTCTGCCTCCACAGCTGGAGCTGCTGTACCATGCTGCCCTAACTACTAGAGGTGGGGCTTTTGCTAAATCCTGCTATTCACTTCCATTGCCCAAATGGGCAGGGCTGCTGCACCACCTGTACCCCATCTCACAGTCAGGGCTGTGCTACCCTGATGCCCCCTGTGTCCTGCACCACAGTTGAGGCTTTTGTACCATGCTGTCCTCTATCCCTGTCACCAGAGGCAGGGCTGCTGCATCCTGCTCCTTTCTATACAGTTGGGGTTGCTATGGCATGCTGTGCTCTAGCGTCCCATGCCTCACAGTTTGAGCTGCTGCCATGCTGCCACTTGCCACAAGATTCAGGGCATTTGCTGCACCCTGTGGCATGCCTCTGCAGTTGAGGCAGTTGCACTCTGCTGTCCTCCTGCCACCAGAGTCATATCCTTTGCTACACCCTGCTGTCCACATCCCTTGTCCCAAACAGGCATTGCTGTTGCACCCTGTCCCCAGTTTGGGCTGCTGTATCCTGATGCCACCCTATCTCCTGCCTGAACATTCAGGGCTGCTGCCTGTGGCCCTCTGTCCCCACCCCACAGTCAGGGCCACAGCACCCTGTGCCCCTGTTCCTATCTCCACAGTCAGGGCTGCTGTACTGTGCTAAACCCTAGAGTCTCATGCTGCCTGCATCCACAGTTGGGGCTGCTGAACCCTGCTATGCACTTTCATTGCCCCAAATGGCTGGGCTGCTGCACAATGTGCACCCTGTGCTATTGTCAGGGTTGCTGTACCCTGATGCCCACCTGTGTACTGTCCCACAGTCCAGGCTTCTGCACCATGCTGTCCTTTGTCCCCCTGCCACCATTGTGCCCTGCTGCACCACACAGACCCTTGCCTCCACAGGCAAGGGACAGAGTGTAACAAATGTCCAGTACTCTTGTGCTGCACCCTTCCCAAACAACTGGGGTTGCTGCACCCTGCTACCCTCACTCTCTCACGCTCACAGTCAGGGACACTGCACATGTTGCCCTTGTTCCTGTCTTAGCAGGGTGTAGAAAAGGATCAGACTCTGGTGGCAGGGGGACAGCAGGGTGCAACTGCCTCAATTGTGGAAGCATGCAACAGGGTGCAGCAAATGCCTTGAATCTTGTGGCAAGTGGGTGGCTGCATGGTGCAGCAGCCTAACTGCAGAAGCATGGGAATCTAAGGTACAGCAGGCCACAGCAACCCCAACTGTGTAGAAGACGAGTTACAGCAGCCCTGTCAGTAGTGACAGAGGATAGAAGACAGCATGGTGCAAAACCCTTGAATGTAGTACAGGACACATGGGGCATCAGGGTACAGTAGCCTGTCTGTGAGATGGGGTACATGTGGTACAGCAGCCCTGATCATTTGGAGCACAGAAGTGGGTAGAACTAGTGCAGCAAAAGCCCTACCTCTGGTGCTAGGGCAGGATGGTGATGCTGCCCCAGCCCAGCTGTGGAGGCAGAGAACCAGGTACTCTAGGGCTTAACACAGCACAGCAGCCCTGACTGTGGAAACAGGAACAGGGCAACAGGTGCAAGCATCCTTAACTGTGAGGTAGGGAGAGAGGGCAGCAGGGTGCAGCGACCCCAATTGTTTGGGCAGGGGCATCAGGGTGCAGTAGTCCTGATTCTTTAGACAGGGGATGGAGGCAGCAGGGTGCATAATCCCTGACTGTGTGGGAGAAGACAGTGGGCAGCAGGTGCAGCAGCCTCAAATGTGGAGCAGAAGGCAGAGGGCTTGTGGGGCAGAGGACTGGTGGTAGTAGACTGCAGTTGCCTCAACTGTGGGGCAGTGACACGGTGCATTGGTATACCACATAGTGTTTTTAGTTATACACGTACATGATGTATTTTCACACAGAAATTACCAAAGAACTGAAATGTGAGTTCTGACAGTACAAGTGCTTGAAATACTGTAGCAGAGTGTGACAAGCACCTGTTTGATAATCTGACATAAAAAATATGTTCTTACATGATTGTATTTATGAAGGCTGCATCAAAGACAAACTTTCTGTGAATGAATACAATTTAGATTTATTTTATATTCATTAAACAGCCCTGTGTTATATAGTTAGAAAAATATTGAGGCTTGATTAGAAAGAACAGAGCTGTGATACAGACAAGTTGATTTCTCATAGAAAAGATTTCCACTACTTCAATTCAGCATTGAAACTGAAATGATCAGCTTTTAAAAGGAAGAGGATGATATATTTTAAGCTGACCTATCTAAACACAAACCAGAGACTGGGTTTGTAAATAAATGGAGAGCTCAGCAAACCATAAACTCTACAGAGTGCTGCTGTGATTGGGAATCTGAAACAGCAAGCTACTCCAAAATGATGGCATCACACTCTAAGCTTGACTGAGAGGACAGAAATAACTCCACTGTTGTCAGCCACTATAGAGCAAGTTAACAAATGCTAATTTAAAGAAAGCCACACAACCAAACAGCATGAAATTTTCAGGAAACACTAATCATTACATAAGGACTTGAATTGCAACTTTTAAAGCTTTTATTAAAAATATGAAAAACCACTGCATATGATCTTTAAATATCATACCACATCAATTGCTGCAACTCTATTTTACTACAAAGGCTATTTGAAGTTGATGAGAAACAGTGTCCTCAGTACTCTTTCAGAAATTCAGGGAACTACTGTATATACTTGCGTATAAGCTGAGATTTTGTACCAAAACTTGATCTACATTTTGGTATCTCAGTTTCTCTACGGGTCAATCAGGAGGCTTGGGAATTGATCCCAGTAGTAATGGTAATCAAGTCTTTTGCATGATACATGTACAGTAATTTCTTGAAGCAGGACTGAAATAAGTAGGTGGCAAGCAGGTGAGCAAGTACCCGACAAATAGATATTACCACCACAGGGAGCATGGAGCGAGCGGGCACTGGGCGCAGCTGACAGACAGTGAGCAAGGAGGTAGGGGGTTGGTTGGTACAGGTAGGTAGGTACTCACCATGAGTCAGCAGCCAGAACATCTGAATCTCCATCAGAGAAGTAGCCAAAGGAGCCAAGGAAATGGGTGGCCAGGACATACCATACTAGGACCCTCTGCGTTAAAGGGAACACTAGCCCCGCATTTCTTATCTTTGAAGTTCACCCCACCTGATCAGCGTTATTCCCTACCCTTCACATTTTCACCTTTGATGATTGCTGTGAGCTGACTTACTGAAAAAGCTCCTTGTCTCCCTTCTTGCTCGTGGTCAACATTGCCATGTTTCTTTTCCTTGCCAGTGTTTTGAACTGCCCATGGTGTTGCATGCTCGTCTCACAAGCTGCAGTGTTTTTCAGCACTAGACTTGGATTTCTTTGAATTAAATGTTTCACTGAAAAATATCTTCTGGTGATGTGTATATTCGCATGCATCTCTAAATTGTATTGCTGTATGCAATCACAGTAATCTCTAGCAGATATTCCTGATATCAGCTTATATGTGGGTCTTGTGATTTTCTTAATTTGGGCAACACTTTGGGGATGTCGGCTTATATATGGATTGGCTTATCCGCTAGTATATATATGGTAAATTAGCTAGTGAAAAGGAGGATAAGAGTAGAAAATCAGAATTCCTTGGTCCAACAAAAGCTAAATTGGAATAACAGTAAAAATGCTGGGACAATGTTTCAGAACTCTTGATCAAGGAAGGGATAAAACATTTTTAGATTGATAAGTGAAAAGAAAGACAAGGGAGGGATAGTAAGGCTTAAAGAGGAAGGTGGGGGTTACATGGAAGAGGACCACCAAAAAGCAGATATTTTGAATAAATACTTGCTCGGCATTCAAGGAGGAGGAGGAGGAGGAGGAGGAGGAGGAGGAGGATGGAAGTGGGTCAAAGACTGAAGACAAGGGATGATGGGGCATGAGATGAACACAAGGCCCTTAACAGAGCAAAGTGCTTATGAAACTATCAACATTAAAGGTAAACAAGACAATGGAGCAAGGCAGAGGTGCACCCAAGGGTACTGAGGGAACTGAAGGAGGTGCTGGCTGCACCTCTGATGACCCTTTTCAATCTGTCATTAGAAACAGAGAAAGTGCCATGGGTCTGAAGGAGGGCAGATGTAGTCCCACTACATTAAAGTGGGAATAGGGAGGAGGTAGGGAATTGCAAGCTTGTCAGTCTGTCGTCGGTGGTGGGCAAGGTAATGGAATCGCTACTGAAGGAAAGGATTGGGGAATACCTGTTTGTTAATGGACTTCAGAATCCAAAGCAACATGGCTTCAAAGGGGGAGGTCTTGCCAAATAGCCTGCTCTGAGTTCTTCGATTGAGTGACCAAGGAGATGGATCAGGATTGGTGGTGGACATGGCCTACCTTGATTTCAGCAAGGCGTTTCACACCATTCCACATAGGAGGCTACTAAGCAAGCTGAGGAGTCTAGGGAGGGCCTAAAGTGGTAAAATTGGCAGGAAAGTTGGCTGAGCCTACAAGAGTCAAAGGTAGTTGTAAATGGCACTGACTCTGAGTAGGCAAAGTCACAAGTGGGTGCCACAGAGGTTGGTGTTGGGGCCAGTCTTCTTCAATGTCTTTATAACAACATATAGCTTAGGGACTTGGAGGGAAGATGTGCCTGTTAGAGGATGACATGAAGCCCTGCAATAGAGTGGAGACACTTGGGGGAGAAGGGAGATAAAATGAGGGCCAATTACACAAACTGAAAAAATTATTGTGGGTTTGTCAGCTGGTTTTAATGCAAGAGTGTGCAAAATCATGCATATGGTGCACAGACACCTGTAGGCCACATATCAAATGGGAGGACAGGTACTAACAGTCACAAAGTAGGAAAGGGACCTAGGAGTGATCTTATCTGATGACCTAAAGATAGCTAGACAATGTGACGAGGCAGTGAGAAATGCTAGTGGAATGCTCAGATGCATAGGGAGAGTATCGCCAGTAAGAGGAGGGAGGTAATACTGCCCGGTATAGATCAGTGGTGAGACCCACCTTGAGTACTGTGTTCAGTTCTGGAGGCCTCATCTCCAGAAGGACATGGATAGGGTGGAGGCATTACAAAGATGGGGAACCAAAATGGTGCTGGACCTACACCAAAAGCCCTACAAAGAGAAACTCAAGTATTTAAATATATATTCCCTGAAAGATAGGTGTGGAATGGGGGATATGATAGAGATGTTCAAGTACCTAACAGGCATAAACAAAGTACAGAAGAACATTTTCCAAAGGAAAAGTTGCTCAAAGACAAGGGACACAATATGAAGTAGGGAAGAGCTCCAGGAAACATGAGGAAGTACTTCTTCATGGATAGAGTTAGGTGGATACTTGGAACAGCCTTCCAGAGGAAGTAGTTGGGGCTGAAACAGTCACAGGATTTAAGAATGCATGGAACAGACACAAGGGAATCCTAGGGACAAAGTAATAAGCCAGAGTCCAAGGAGGGTCTCTGGTCATTCCATAGGTAAGGAATTTTGAGAAGGCTAGGTGGGCCATATGGTCCTTATCTGCTGACAATGTCTGTGTTTCTGTGTTTCTAAATGAGTTGCTAACAAGGTTTAGGATTCATGGAAAACAGATTTTAGACTCTATAGAGATTGCTAACAGATTTACTGTGGTCTTTACAGACTTAAGCTCGTATATCCCATCAGATCCTGCACCAGACCTCTGTAATGGCATTGGGGTAGATCTGAACCAGTTCGAGGACCAAGACACTGGTCAGCCAAAATTTGCTTCAGGTCAGTCTCTAAAGGGATACCTTAAATACATCATAAAGGTACTAGGCAAGACCAGAGCAGGGGGGGGAGGTCCTACAGATCTAACTCTACTAGCCTTGGCACTGGATGAGATAGCATACCCTATTACAAAACTATTAAATATTTCCCTACAGTACTCTCAGTTCCCAGAGAAATGGAGTCCACATTAGTCACATCTGCATTCAAGAGTGGTGATCAAACAAATATAGCAAATTATAGGCGATCTCTATTCCTTCCCCACTATTCAAGGCCCTTTCTTTAATTGTATCTCATCAACTTATCTCTTGCCAAAATATACAATGTCAAATGTGTTGAACAAAATGGTTTCAGGAAGCTACACAGCACCAATATTGCCTTGAGTATATCAACTATATTCATGAGACCATGGACAGTGCTGACATGGTCAAGGCTATCAACAGTAACCTGACAAACGCCTTTGATCTTGACAAACATAAACTTTTCCTTAACAAACTATCTAAACTGAATCTGTCTCCGGACATGATAGCAGGGTTTGAAAGCTATCTGCCAAAATGTGCACAAAAGGTAAAATTGAAGACTCTTCCTCTGTTACTACTAATGTTTCAATTGATGTGACCCAGCACTCTAACCAGGGCAGTATGGTGATGGTACAGTGAATCCATGAGTGTGAAGACCATCACAGTGACAGGAACTGGGTGATATACTTGTGTCACTGTGATAGTCTGTTCTGGCACTGGGACTGACTCGCCTGGTGTATTGCCCCTCCCTGAGACAACTCTGACTTGGAGTTGTATCCCTAGAGTCTAGGTGGTATGGGGTGGAGCCCCCACATGAGAGGTTCAGGTGGCACAGCCCCCAATAAAACAACAGTGTCAGCATTGCACCATCGGAGATGTTGGCACAGCGGATGTCACAGTGCCATAGTAAAACCATTCTGGGCCCACTACTATTTAGGCTATTTATAAATTGCTTGCTAGATGCCTGCCAGTCTGTCAATGTTTTACTGTATGCAAATGATGCAGTGATCTATAGTAGATACTCTGATATAGGAAAATAGCATTAGACTTTCAGTGCAATTTCAGATCTGTTAAATTTTGGTTCTCCAGACAATAATCTGGTGCTCATCTATAGCAAACTAAGTCCATACTCCTAACTAGCCTGAAACAAAGAAAAAGTACCCTCTTCTGACATATTTAGTGCCATGGGACTAAATATGGAGCAAATTGAAGTCTTTAAATACCTCAAGCTACCTTTAGACGATTCCCTATCCTTTGTCCACACATAGATATTCGGTTTTGATGGCAAACAGGAGACTAGGAACCTTATTTAGAAGTTTGTAACAGCTTTACTCTAGAAGCAAGATGTCTGATTGTATCTAGCTCCATATTGTTTCTAACTGATTATGAACTCCTGACTAATCCACAGCAGGTGATTCTGTGTTGAATAGGATCAAGGTGATCTGCAACAAGGCCATCAATTTGCTTGGGGCTGGAAAAACTAACCAACATCCATGGGTTATATACCAAACCTAACTGATTGCTGCTACCTAGCAGAATCAGGTACCAAACATGCCTATCAGGGAAAAAGCACTATTGGGTCTTAAGCCATCTGAAATTAAAACTGCTTCTGCTTTGTTGATGATATAACACCATGAGTATGTCAAGGAAAACTCTGAGCTATCCTTCCATAAAACAAAAGAGGGACAGCAGTCCTTTACAGTTAAGGTTGCTGATTGGCTGAATGACTTGCGGACACTTTATTTAATCTTCATAATGTTGCCCAATTCAGAAGATCACTTCAGTTATCACTCTCTGTAAAAGCTGCTTTAAATGTAATTAATATTCCGTAACCCATCACCTGCTGCACAATCTGTCCTGTCTATGTTATGTTGTGTTGTTTTGTCCTATACTATATTATACTGATTTTGACACGGAACCTTTGAAAATGAGCACTTTTGTGCAAAGATATTTACTACTAATAATAGCTAAATAAATAAGTAGTGGACACTTTACCAAAGTCAAAAGATGAGTAATATGTGGATCCTAGTTCCACAAATCTACATTCATTAGTAGTCCATTTAAGTCACTAGGATGGAATTGCTGGTCCCAAGCATTCCCTTCCCAACATCAACCACATAAAGTTATGTATACTAGGGCTTCACAGGGCCCAAATAGTATTTCCTCAATACCATGAATAGTATGGTTCCTGAATATCTGTGAGCCCTTCCCAAATAGGGCGCTATTCCTGTTCAGGAAAGAATATTCACCACAGACAAAATGAGAAAAAAAATCCTCCCCAGCGAAACCCAAGTAAAATATAAACCTCATACCTATCCTCTGCCAAAAAGATCAATGCCACTGTCCACCCCAGTACCCACTATTTATTTTATTTAATGTCCCCAACTGGTGACCATCTCAACCCACCCATCTCCATGGACAGCAGCCAACTTACTTTTGTTTCTTTTTCCATATAGCTTTTTTCACATCAGGGACATAAGGCAGACATGGCTACAGTCCTCACGCAGAGGAGTTTGTTCTGCTCTGTTTGGCTTCAGAGCTTTATTATCCTGCATCAGGTGCCCCGTTTTTGTTTTCTCCCCATTAAGCCCGGGACCCCAGAACACGATCACGCATGCCTGTGGAGGTGCACATGTGCTCTGGGGCTCCGTGATAGACCCTTCCTAATGCCTGGTTTCCCTTGTGGCTTGGTGCTGCCACCTAGCCTCCACCGGCTGGCAGACAAGAGCAGGGAAAATCAATGTCCTTCTACAGAAGAGGAGAGCTTGCTTGCAGCTGTTCAGTCCAGCTCCTCTTCCTCTCCCCAGGCTGACCCCTGACAACTGAGGCTTATTCCAGAAACCGGGTCACCATCGTGGGAGGAGTAAGGCATCCAGCGCCTCAGCCCACCACACTGATGGGCGGCCTCTGCTAATTTACTTAATGTACAGCACTTGTTTGTGCTAAAAATATAATCTCAATGCCCACCACCCTGTAACAACGCCACCCTACTGCCATGTAGCAGCAGAAGTCTATTACAAGTAAACCCATGGAGTCAAGAAGGTGACAGGCTTAAGCTGCCCTCTTCCATGGCCAGCTGCTTCTCATAAATGAAAGTGCTCACACGCTTGTTGTAGTAAAACCAGCTGATATTTTTTTGCCTGTGCAGAAATAAGCTTTCCTGATTACCTGAATACCTGAATATTTGGCTGCCGAATGCTGAATATTCAGTCAGATATTCAGGAAAAGGTATTTGCACAGCCTTATTTGTTATTCTTAAATATGGGATCAGAGTCCATGGTTCATAAAAACTACCAATTCATTGTTCACTTTATTCTGTAGATAACATGATACTATGAATATCATTCTGCAGTTACGTAGACATGCTTTTGGAATTCCTTGGAATTAAAGAAATTCAAAAACGTTTTAGAGGTGCCACATTCTGCACAGCTCATCCTACTATATATTTGAACAATGAAGGCTGTGGCAAACTGATCAGTAACAAAGACCCAAATTCAAAGGTCAGGCACTCAGGAACAATAGCTGTTTGGGAACAATAATCCTTGCTTCACTTGTGAGACAGTATACTGTTCTTAAACAGGTCTCTGACCTCTGATTGGTCCTTTCTTACCATCATGTCAGAATGAGCTGGCATGGGAAGATTTTGTCAAACACAATTCCAAGATATTTAATGGAATTAACCTTTGCACAAGACTGTAATTTAAATTTCACATAAACTGTTTTTTATGAACCCCAGTATCTGAGTACTACAACACAACAGAAATGATGTGTCATTTAATAATAGCTTATTTGATATTATCCAGGGTTATAGTCCAGTACACTCTACATAACTTGGAGGTGTGCTTGAGAGGCTATGAAAAGATTATCAGAAGAATATATGAGTAGTGCTGGGTGAAATGTCTAGTATTATTGCAAAATTGTGTGAAATCATTCATTTTGCACTTTGCAACATTTTTTCATTATGTATTTTTACATGTTTTTCCATTTTGCCCACCCCCAGTCCTGAGCACGCATGCCTCGTGTGGAGGCACACGTGTGCCATGTTTGGAGATGCCCTCACAACGTGCTGCCCCTCCTGTCTGTGCTGCTACTAGACCTCCATCTGGTGTGCAGCAGAATTATGGGGAGGCAACAACCACCCCAGGAGAGAAGAGCTGCTGTGAGGCACTTGATTCTGCTGCACCCTCCCCCATGCCGGCAACCCAACAACCCAAGATCATTCCTGAATGTGGGTCGCCGACATGGCGTGAGGTTTGGTGTCCGCACCTCAACCCTCAGCACCACTGGGCTGCATTTGTCAACTTTGTGAATTTGCATCAAAATCCAGCATAATTGTGCTTCCTTTTTATCAGAATTGTGTATTTATTTCCCAAATTGCAATTTTTTAAAAATATGAGTTCTGAAAAATGTGCATTTGCAGCAAATAATGCCCACAGTCTGAGCATTAACTTTTGAAAGAGCACATTTTATAAACCACAGATGGCAAAATTGCACAGTTATGCTCATTTTGTGCAAAAGCTACATAATACCATATAATGTGCTCAGTTCATGAAATTACCTGAAATTATGTGAAAATGGCACAATTTAATGATAAGTATACTAAACTAATTTTTGCAAATACCCCAGCATTATACATGACTGTGTCATCAACATAAAAAGCATCTTTGAATTAGG
This sequence comes from Neoceratodus forsteri, assembly GCA_016271365.2. Taxonomy (NCBI): domain Eukaryota; kingdom Metazoa; phylum Chordata; order Ceratodontiformes; family Ceratodontidae; genus Neoceratodus; species Neoceratodus forsteri. Next base: position 576,218,559 of record CM028134.1, on the reverse strand, counting down.
GGAAGCACTAGGTAAATCATTGATACATGCAGAGAATCACAAAGGGCCTCAAAATAAAACAGGGAACTTTAAACCATATATTTTGGGCTAGAATAATAATCCACTATTTTTACATGTTGATATTATCCCTTCAGATAGGGTAATGCCTAAACCACTGCAAACTTTATGGCACTACACTGAATTTAAAAATGTCCTTAACGGTCAAATGCCTTCATCAGGTCAACAAAGACTGACTAGAGTCTCTTCCTTGGTCAAAGCATCATAAATGTCTGATGTCAACTCTTAGAGGATTAATAACTTGATCATCAAACTTAGCACAAAATAAGGGATTATGGCCTGAAATGGTATCTATTAACATGCCATAAGTAGAAACACAGTCAGGTTTATTTGTCAGTAGTTCAGCTTGTGCATTACCTTTCTTCAAATTACATCTTGATACTGTACATTAGTTCTTATTTATTACTTGATATAAATTAAATTCAAAAAGTCACATGATGTCTGGCTAAGGGAAGCAGCATTCTCTTCTTTCTCCGCTACATCGTACAGTTTTTGGCTTTAAAACAGTTTTAAAATCACCTAGAATGGCTCTTTTATCCTACAGTTGACCTGCTTGATAACCATACAGCTTTTCATCTAGAGATGTATAAAAGCAACTCTGGGAATGGAGGTGGAGATGAGGCAAGAGCTCCTGCACCATATCCTTCCAGCTTCTCCTAACAAGGCCACTAAAAAATCCAAACAGCAGCCTGCAAAATCAGTGGCCTCTCCTAAGCTAAATCTGCCAATGTCCCACTCACAGAAGAGTGCTTTCTGCTAGAGATGAAACCGCCCAGGAGGCTTTACTAACCCTGATGATGGATGTAGCCACCCTAAAGCAAGACCTGAAGGATATATCGAGACAGGCTAGAGACATGGAGGCACAGCCAGTTTCACTGGAGAAGTGGAGGGTGGCTGCAGACCCTAGATCGTAGCTCTCCGCAAGCAACTGGGCAAGATGGAGCTCAAGTTGGAAGATCTTGAGGCCTGCAGCCACTGCAATAACCTCATGATTATTGGTCTCCTGGAGGAAAAGAGGGGTCCTCCCCATCATGTTCACCTAGAAGCTGCTGGACAATGTGGCCAGTCCCTCACCTAATGGGCCTTCATATATTGTGGGCGGGCCCTCGTGCTCTACACCCCAAGTCAGCTCCCAGTTCACCCCTCGCCCCTTCTTGCTGAAGCTACTGAACTACCTAGACAAGCAACGTATTCTGTGAAACTGAGGGGCATACAGTCTTTGGCGTGGGAAGGCACAAGATACATCTCACAGGGACGTGCCAGCGTCAGTCGGTCAAAAAGGGCACATTTCATCCTACAATTTCTCAGCTTATTCCTGCAGGAGTCCAGTTTCAGATGTGGTACCCTGCACAACTACAAGTTGGGTGCAGGAGAAGTGGCACTCGTTTGATACTAATGAACAGGCAGTGAAGGAGCTGCAGGGGCTGCTACCAGATTTGTTTAAAAAGTGACAAGGGGCTTACTTTCTCAGTCTCTTCTACTGTGGCGAATTACCTTCCTTTGTGGGCACTAGTGTGGTGTTGGGCCTGTGGAACTATGACTATTTGAACTGGGCTGGCACATGTCCTCACGAGTGGTTTTGCTGTGCTTTGCTGGTTTTTTACAGTCCATGGTTTTGGGGAGGAGAGTCAATGTGCAGGAATAACTGATCAATAAAGCCAGGCCACTGGAACTGGAACTGGCTCCAACACTTTCTCCCTAAGCGTTTGTGGTGTCTTTGGGATTATGGAAGCCCAGTAGTACTGTTTGTGTTATTTTTCTGTGCAGTGATATAGTGGAGCAAGATGTGCTGATGCTCCTCGGGATCGCATAACCAAGTGGGTGCAGCTGATTACTTAGTAGTGGGGGCTTCATCACGAATGTCCGCATGATCGAGGAATTGCAGCCAACACTGCTCCAATCCTGCTGTTGTTTTCTTAAAGCATGGTATCCTCAGGCCACATTCACATGAGAGACACCAGGTCGACTCCTAACATTTAGGTGGCTGGTTAAAAGGGCCCTTATATGGATGGCAGAGGGCTCCCTTTCAAATTAATAATTTTTTATTTTTTTAATTTTCCTATTTTATTTTTGGTTTCTCCATTTTGCCATCTGGGACTCAGTTGCAGTCAACAGCTCCATAAATCGCTATAAGGCAATACTATGTGAGAGCTTAATTAATTTCAATTTATCTGACTACATGGCTCAATTTCTTTTTGGTTCTGATGTAGAAGGGAGGATGTCTGATGGGCTACCTCTCTCAACGATAGGCCTGTTTCATACCAGTTTCTTTGTTCTGGGTTGTCTGCATTGCTGGTAGATATTTTGTTTGTAATTCATAATGTTAAGCGGGGGTCGAGAGCTTTATATGCTCTGGCTGGCAGCATCCGTACCATACTGAGGGAGAGTAGATCTCATTGTTACCAACAGCTTTTGATTTATGTGCACCTGGTTTGAGAGGAATATTGTTACATATTTCACATAAGTATTTCAATTCAGATGGGAGGGAATAAAGAGGAGGGTGTCTGACATGGGTTGCTTTGTATACTAGGTTGAAGGGGAGCTCAGGGGGACCCATGGCATCCTCACAATGGGCTCAGTAGGAAATCTAAAATGTATCACATTACTTACAGAAGGTCTGGGAAGATATGGCTAGCAGTATGAATATTGTATTTTGGATATTAGGTGGCACAAAATAAGCAGAAACAATACAAATTATTGAAACATCTTCAAGTAGTTAGGGGCATATCTCTTTCTTGCAGGAAACCCATGTTCTTAAATCGGAGGCCAAGTTGCTGAGAAGGTTACATGCTGGCAAGTCTTTGCTGCTGGATCCAGTTCACAGTGTAAAGAGGTAGTGATATCGGTGTCCAGGAATCTTGGTTTTAAATGTAGCCAGAGCATTGTGGACCCCTAGGCAGATCGTCTTTGTGTTGGAGACACTGGAAAGGTCTAATATACTTCTTGGATCCATTTATGGTCTGAATACAGATACCCCTCCTTCTTCATGGAAATCCTTAATCTTCTGTTGCCTTTCCTCTCTGTTCCATTTTGTCAAGTGGGACTGGAACCTCCCTCTCTCCCAGATGCAGACAGGATGGGCAAACAGAAGGCCGGTTTATCACCGGCTCAAAGGGCTATCAGGGACCTGATAGACAACCTAGGATTATGTGACCCATGGAGGTTTTATATCCCAACCTGTGGGAATATACTCTCCGTCTCCAGAACATGGGACCTCCTCCCACATATACTACTTTTTAATAAGCAAGCAACTTCTCCCAGGAATTAGGGCCGTCAAATTTCTCCACAAGTTATCTTGGACCACTCCTCAGTGTCTTGTACCATCTCCATGACCCACACCACTGTGAGGGACAGCTTGGAAAATCAATAACAGATTATTGAAGACAAATGGATGTTAGACAAGTTAAGGGCCTGTACTGCACAATATATGCAAATTAATTTAAACACTACAGGTCATCCTGACTTGGAATGGGGGCCTGAAGTGTTGTCTTAGAGGGAACTTATCAGAGTGCCTCTGTATGGAAATGCAAGAGGGAGGTCAGGCTAAGGAATTACTGGATAAAATTAGGCAACTGGAAGAATATCTCCCCATTGTCAAGGAGATGCTCCGACAGGAGTTGGTTCATGTTAGGGCACAATACAATGATTTGCTGGGGATAAGGTGGAATATGCAATTCTCAAAACAAACTCCACTTATATTGATCAAGGGAGAAAGCCAGTCATTGTTGGCCATGAGAGTTAGGCAACAGGAAACCTCGAGGCTGATTAACGCAGTCAGTTCCAGGGTAGATGGTCTCCTTTTAACCACTCCAAGTGAAATTGTGGCGAATTCCATACCTTTATAGGGATCTATACAGAGCCAGACTCAACCCCCAGTGACCCAAGCAGATGTGTTCCTGGATGCTCTGAATCTGCCTGTCCTGTCCATGGAGCAGCAATCCCTTTTGATTTCTCTGCTTTCAGAGGATGAAATTAGAATGGCCATTCATAGTTTGTCACTGGATAAAGCCCGGGCCCGGCGGCTTCTCCACTAATTTCTATAAGGTGCTGGAGGAGGATCTGATCCCATGACTACTTGCCTGTTCCAGGCTATCCTGTTGGGAGAGTGCCAGGACCCACATCTCTTTGAGCCCTAATAGTAGTATTGCACAAGAGGAGAGGACCTGGAACAGGTATCAAATTACCACCTATCTCCTCTTGGATTATGACATTAAAATCCTCGCAAAATTCTGCAAACAGTTTAGGCAAGTTATGCCTTTTCTGATCTGTACAGAACAAGTGGGTTTCATGGTGGGCAGATCAGCTTCAGATCATGTGAGGAAATTAGATTATATCTTCTCTACATCCCAAGCTAATACTGCTCTTGCTGTACTGATGTCCTTGGATGCTGAAAAAGCTTTCAACAGAGTGGATTGGTGTTTCCTTTTTAGAACATTACTCAGGTTCAGTTTTCCTCCTTCTTTATGCAATGGATAAAGGCCCTGTACACTAATCCTACTGCCCATATATACTGCAATATAACTTTTCCTCTTATTTTCTCTCTACTCTGGTATTAGGCAGGGTTACCCCTGTCCCCCTACTGTTTAATCTGTATCTGGAACCTGTTCTGGTGCGGATTAAAACAGACCTAGTGATCAAGGGTGTGATGGTAGGAATGTAGGAGCTCAAACTCTCAGGATATGCTGATTATATTCTCCTCCACTTATCCAAACCCGAGGTCTTGATTATCAGGGTCCTGGACTTAATCCAGGAGTTTGGAATCTGGCCAATTATAAACTGAATTTTGAAAAATGTAGTCTTCCTCTTAACTTTCACACTCACTGTAAGGAATTTGAATGATTAGGGTTACAGCGGAGCACAAAAACTAAATATCTGGGTATATACTTGACCAAGGAGCCTAAATCCTTGAGAACCTATAATTTGGATACTCTGGTTCAAGTAATTCAACAGAATTTAAATAGATGGAGGATGTAGCCAATAACCCTATGGGGAGAATGAGTTTAATCAAAATGAACATTCTACCCCGGATCTTCTATCCCTTAACATGTTGAATATCTGGTTACCTCATTCCTGGTTTTCTAGGCTTCATTCTCTGATCACCGGGTTTCTATGGAAGGTAAACAGGCTTGTAGGGTCTATGGAAGCTTATAGTTCCTAAAGTAAAAGGAGGACTGAGACTCCCCACTTCAAATTTTATTATTAACCAAGCCATGCCATGAAATATTTGAAATGGTCAGAAAGGCTTGAGAATCCAAAACCAGATCAGTATATGCCTTTATGGTTAGAACTGGAAAACGAGTTTATTTCATCAGTAGGCCTCCTTTCCCTGCCCTCTATCATGTCCCATTCAAATCGCTTCCCCTTGCATTGGCGATACTCCAGTCAGTATTTCAGTTAAAGTCCACTCTCAATTATGCATGTTCCTTGCTTATAAACATACACAAGACCCAATCCAACCATTGATGGGTAACCCAAATTTTAAGATAGATGGGAAATTAGTGAAGGCTTCCTGGCTTCCCCAATTGCTTTATACCAAGGTTGTTGACTTATGGCATGATGGTCAAGTTAGGTCAACAATGGACATCCTTAACAGATACCATTTAGGCCCTACATGAGCTTCAAGATGTTTCAACTAAGGTATATGTTGGCTGCCTCTCAAAACACTCAACAGAGGATGGAGGTAGCTTCCTGCACCCACTCAGTGCCATAGTCACTCAGCAACATGCAGTTTCTGATATATATAAGATATTAATAGAAAAAGCTTTCCCACATCAAGATGGGTCTCTCATTACTGGAACTCCAAGTTCCTGGAAGTAACAATTAATTGGGAGAGGATCTGGAAGGACACCCACCATTTCATCTACTGAGGACAGGTTATGTCTAATGTAATTTCAGGTTCTTAATATGTATTGTACTCCGTTAAGTTAGCTAAGATAAATAAGTCTTCCTCCCCAATTTGCAGATGATGTATGCAAGAAGAAGGCTCCTAATACCACAACTTTTAGGAATGCCTAAAATTGGCACCCTTATGGACACTTATAAAGCAGAGGCAGACCCACTATTCAGTATTGCAGAATATATAGAACCAGTGGGCATGCCTGGTGGGTGACTACTCCGTATAGGTGTTACTGAAAGAAATATCACCTAGCAATGTTGGTCAAAAGTTAGTACTCAGACACTGGCTAGACATGGAAATCATATCTTATACTGAATGGTTGCAGGAACTCTTGTTCAATCTCTCAGTAGAGAAGGTAATTGCTAGTGTACACTACACGATGCCCAAGTTTGAGAGGTTTTGGAGTAAATTGCGAACATTATACTCCTTTAATAGGCATCATGGATGCCCAGGAGTACATCTCTTATAGCTGACTCTACCGTAACATTTCTGATTTCATGGGTGGGCTGGGTTTGGGGAGATTACTGGGAATATTTGTTTTGTTTTGTTTTCTGTAACCATGTTGTGTGATAATACGCCTTTTAAGGCCGAATGGAGAAAATAAAGTATTTTGAATTTAAAAAAAACAAAATTAAATTTAAAAAGTACCATATTAATCTGTGTGCTCAATTTAAAATCTTTTAAATCAATTTAAAATCTTACCAATCATTGTTTAGGTCAGCAATCATAGAATGTCCTTTACCCTTTGGTTCATGGACATAATTTCATTCAACACAAGTACAGTAAATAAGGTACTGCTTTGGAGGGAATAAACATGAGTTACATAAAGGTACTTTAATGCAGTTTCCTTTAAATAAAGCTTTTAGAGTAGTACAGTCAAATGAATTCAAACAATGTTCAGAAGCTGAAGTGGAGGCAAGCAGTCAGATCTCACATAGACCAGCACACCTCCATCTCCTTTGTTTAAAGAACAATCAAGATGAGCATAAAGTATACTTGTTTATGGCTACTTAATGATCAGGGGTTGTTGGTCTCAGACACCACACAGTGGAGTTTGCTGGGACAGAGAGGGTGGATTTGAGCTGAAGCTGATTGAATATTTTTGTGCCTAACCTTAATTTTATACAGCTATGCTACCATTGCCTCAGGATGGCAAATCTCTGTGATTTAACTGGTGTCTTAACCTTGCATGGCCAGGGACTGATGCTATATATCAGTCCAAAATTCCTATACATTCTAATTCTGTTGGCAGTCTAAGGGTTAAGTTTACTATGCTGAGAAAGCGTTTTGTTTTAATTTATTACAGACCACTACAGGCTCAGTGCCTAAGATCCACAGTCCATGAGGGGTGAAAAGGAAGAGAGGAGCAGGAGCACTGGGTTAGAATAACAGAGTAATGAGAAAGGAAGATACTTCATCCACAGAGTTGTGGAGGAGCTGCTCAACACAGAGATCAAAGAGACCAAACAGAGTAAAATTAAAACCTGATCCAAACTGGTGGCCTTTGTACCTAGTAAGGGAAGAAAACACAGAGGAGATCAGGATTTGGAAACACTGAGTACAGAGCAACCAGAGCAACTGAACAACTCGATAAATCTAAAGTAACTAGTAAACAGTTTACAAAACTCAATACAACAGAGTTGTGGAGCAGTGGAATAAAGGAGGACGGAGTGAATTTACTTTTGAAGTAAATTTGAACTTGAATTGTGTATAAACAGCATACCATGTACTGCACAAGGGTACTAGGCACAGTTTGGAAACTCTTTAGTTTGAATGTTATGCTATGCTATTTTAAGTTTTTAAGTCTGCAAAAATGTGGTCAGATAAATCATTTTAATTACTGTATTTACTTATTTAAATTATTTTAAGTTCATTCAAAAGTTAAAATGTTCACAACATTTAGTCATGTGATGACAGTATAATGTCTAGTAGCTGGTGTTCTCTAACACAAATAACACACAGCAAAGCAAGCAGCTGGCAGCTAGAGACATCAGCCAGCACCAGCAGTTAACGGCTATCATAGCCTTATATTTATTTATTTTACTTAGCCAGAGATGGGAATACACTTGATTCAGACCGCGGCTTATGCCAAGGGAGAAGAGCAAACAGAAAGCTACTTCATGCAGTAAGTTAATCAGATATTGAATAAGAGATAGTCCAGATTTTTATTTCTTATGTTTTCGAATTTAATCACTGATACAATAACCATTTTGTATTCAGTATAAAAGAAACTACCCACAGACTAGGAGGGTGTGAGAAAGGAAAGGGTGGAAGATTAATATTTAATTATAAAGCCATACAAGTGTAAATTTTTTCTCTTCTTTTATTTTGGGTCTTCCAGTTATATCATATCAACAGCTCAGGGAGACATGGTTCAGACATCAGGACTGGAGTAACATGGTGAGTCAAAACAGGGCTATACTGAGCCTGAGAAAAGATACATTAAGCTGGAGAAAGATATTTGAGATTTCGAGAATAGCAGTGTTATGGCAATGTTATGGCAATAATCTGAGAACCTGTGGATTCTTCACGATATGGGGAGCAATCTCTACATTATTCGAACTTAACTGCAGAGACAATGCCGTAACACCAAAGCGAGAGTACAGTAAGAAAGTAAGGAAGCACAGAGTTGTTGGTGTTCAAAACTTCACGAAGGTCCACAGGCTTGAAGAAAAACACTGAATCAACAGAACTACAGCAATGGACAAAGCAGTTAAAATAGAAGGCGCTGCTAAGTAAGTGTGGACTTTTATTTTATTGGATAGTGTTTGTACTAGGGCAGCTGCTACTAGTGAATAATAAAAATAATAACTGCAACAACAAGGGATTTGTTAAGACTTTGCTTAGAGCTCACAAAGCGAAGAACACTGAGAACATACATAGTTTTTGGCAATTGTAAAACATAGAAACATAAAAGTTGTGACAGATAAGGACCGCAAGACCCATGCAGTCTGCCCATTTCTTTTCTACCTTATGAATGTGCCATTGGCGTTTGCTCTGTCAATGGCCTATCTATTCATACTCATCTGTATTGCTCCCTCATGGCTATCCCACACCTGTTTGAAGCCCTGCACTGTATTAATATCCACCACTTCCTGAGGTAGGCCATTCCATGCATCCACCACCTTTTCTGTGAAAAGAACTTCCTCACATTACCCTTAATTGGCCTCCTCTAATCTCATGCTCTGTCCTCTTATCCTGCTATTTTTCTTATACTGAAACATATTAGACTCTTTCACCTTGTTAATGCCTTTAAGGTGCTTGAATGTTTCAATCATATCACCTACCTCCCTCCTTTTGCCCTAGGGTACACATATTGAGTGCAGTTACTCTGTCCTCATATGTTTTCTGATGCAGTCCTGCACCATTTTGGTTGCCCTTCTCTGGACTGCCTCAGTTTGGTTTATGTCCTTGTAAAGGTATGGCCTCCAGTACTGCATGCAGTACTCCAGATGGTGCCTAACCAGTGTCTTGTAAAGATGGATTATTACCTCTCTTCTGACTTGTGATACCCTGCTAATATACCCCAACATCTCTCTAGCTTTACCTACTGCTTTAGTGGTCTGCTTGGATGATTTCAGCTCATTGGTGATGATGAGCCCAAGTCTCTTTCTTCCTTGTGACTGCCAGCAACTCCACTCCCAGACTATAAGTAGCTTCCAGGGTTTTCAACCCTATGTGCATGATCTTGCACTTCTTTGCATTAAACCCCAGTTGCCACTCTTCTGACCATTTTGCTAGTTTATCCAGATCTCTTCTCATTCTGCCCCCAATCTGGATCATCTACACTGTTGCAGATCTTGGTGTCATCTGCAAACAGACAAATCTTACCCTCCAGTCCATCTGCAATGTCACTGAGGAAGACATTAAAGAGGAATGGCCCTAGGACTGATCATAATTTACCCTTGTAACTTGCATCTTTTCTGACAATATACCATTTACCAACACTCTCTGTTTTCTGCCCATCAACCAGTTTGCCTCCCAGTTGACCAATGTCTGACCCACCTCGAGCCTACCCAGCTTATTAATCAATCTTCTATGTGAAACAGTATTGAAAGCTTTGCTGAAGTCTAGGTAGGTGACATCAACTGCTTCCTCCTTGGTCCACCACTTGGTTACCCAGTCAAGGACCTTCCTTTGTAAACCCATGCTGTCTTGGATCCTCTGCTCCTATGGATTCCAGGTATTGCACTATCCATTCTTTAAGGAGTGTCTCCATAATCTTGCCCACTACTGAGGTAAGACTGACTGGTCTGTAGTTCCCTGCCTCCTCCTGCTACCAATCTTGTGGGCGGAATCACATGAGCCCTTCTCCAGTCTTCGACCTCTCCTGTGCTCAGACTCACTAAACAGTTCTCATAATGGCTCTGCTAGTTCCACCCTTAGCTTCTTTAGTACCCTGGGATGTATGCCATCATGTCCCATTGCCTTGTCCACCTGGAGCTTATCGAGCTCTTGTTGGCCTTTCTTTTGTGAAGGGACTAGTGCACACCTCCCGTGTCCATGGTGCTGAGCTGTGGGCCATGCTCTACCTTCTTTTCAGTAAATACTGAGCAGAAGTATCTATTTAGGATAGATGCTTTTACATGGTCCTCCTCCTCACAAGCCCCTTATCCCTTTGATCTTAGCAATGCCCCTCTGGACTTTCTCCTTTCACTAATGTATCTATAGAAAGTCTTGTCACCTTCTTTTACTGTTCATGCTAGTGTTTCCTTGGTTTGGGCTTTTTGTCTGCCATACTGCCTTCCCTGCTTCCTCAGGGAAGTTTGGTATTCCCCCATCTTCATCCTGCTGCGTTCCCTTATATTTCCTGAAGGCCAGCCTTTTGGCTCTGACCTTTTCAGCTACTGTATTTGAGAATCAAAGTGGTTTCCTTCTTCTTTGCACTTCCTTTTCTCACTAACACAATGGGATGTTGCTTCAAGTATTGCATCTTTAATGCTTGTCCACTTTGCCTGTAGCCCCTCACCTGTATTTTATTTGTCAGGGCTAGCTTAACTCTGTTGGCCATCTTATCAAAATCAGCTGCTCTGAAGTCCCATATTTTGCCTTGGAATGGGATGATTTTGTTCTAGTAGCCAAATTGAACCATACCATGTGATGGTCACTGGCATCCAGGTGACCTTCTACCTGGAGATCTGTGATCCTTTCCCTGTTAGTCAGTACTAGATCTAGGATAGCCCTGTCTCTTGTGGGTCATTGTACCAGTTGTTTGAGGCCCTCCTCCTAGAGGAATCCACCATGTGTCTAGTTCTGGCAGATGTCCCTGCTGGTATTGACCAATCTGTATCTGGCATGTTGAAGTCTCCATTATCAGAACCTCCCTTTAGCTGTCGTGTTTTGTATATCTTCTAACAGTAACATGTCTATGTCCTCACCCGGTCTGGAGGCCTGTACACAACCCCAGTTTGTATGGCTGTTCATTTCCTGTTTCCAGGGTAATCCATAGTTCTTTTGGCTCCTTATGTGTATTCTGAATTTCGGTAGCTTTGATATTTTCATTGACATAAAGGGCCACTCCACCCCATTTTTGTACCTTGGTCTCTTCTGAACAGTACATGGCCAGGTACTGAAGTCTCACAAGTGTGGTTACTGGTAAACCATGTCTCACTAATGGCCACTATGTCCAGTTTAGCCTCTGTCATTATTGCCTGCAGGTCTGGGATCTTGTTTCCTGACTGTAAGCATTGTGTAGATGATTTTCCATTGGTCAGATTTTGGTGTGTTAGTTGTTGGTCGAGGTCCAGCATTTCCCTGTGCATCATATGGGAGCTGGACCTTTTCTTCTAGGTGATGCAAATGAACTACAAACATGCTGAACTCCTCTTTGACCACTAGCTGAGGGGCAGAGGTGTTCTTCCCATTCGAACATATGTGGGTGCTGCACCCTCTCCCCATTTGCTAGTTTAAATATTCTGCAAAGACGTCGCCGAACTTCTGCCCCAATGCACTGACTCCTTCTTAATCAGATGCAGTCCATCAAATTTAAAAACTTTCACTCCTAAACTGTTGCCAGTTCCTACAAATTTCGTCCTTTTCCTTGCACCAGCCCTTGAGCCACATCTTTATCTCCCTATCTCCCCTTTTCTGACCTTCCGTCCATCTGTCCCCTCTCCCACACTGGCAGGATCTCAGAAAGGAGATGCTGGATGAAATGGATGATAGTTTATCACCCAGCCTGGTCAGGTGTTCCTTGGTGTCCACAACTGACCAGCTGGTGAGATTGTTAGTCCTATGTGTACCAGGACATCAATGTTTTCTCCTGCTTTCTGAAAAATTTTAGCAATGCAGTCAGTGTCTCTCAACGCTGATGTACCTGGGAGATATCTGACCATTACCCTGGCTGGAGATACATATCAGCCTCCCGAATCATGAAGTCTCCTATAATCAGAAGTTTTTGGATTTCCTCTTTGCTTTTTGTTTTGATTCCTGTTTGGGTGAGTTTTGTTGTGCTGGCTCCTGTGCTGCAGTGTCCTGCTCTGCAGTGTCCTCTTCTCCTTTGATTTCGGAGATAGAGGCAGATAACTGTTTGTAGTTTTATATCATTTGTGGGGTGATATGTTGCAGAGCTCTGATTGATGGGGCACCTGATTGCCTCTCCTAACCACCTGCCAACCTTCAGACAAACTACCCTCTGCAGTCGAGGTGCTTCTTTTGGATGTTGGGGAAGTAGTCGGTGGTTCTTATAATATGTTTCCTCTTGAATATGCAATTTGAGGCACATAATCTCTGCCCATGCTGCCTGGAGCTGAGCCCTTACATCTCCAATGGCCCGCATGTAGAACAGTTCCTAAATTCTGTAAAACTGCCCTTCTGAAAAGTGTTCCACAGTACCTGCAGTTAATGATATCCATTCCAGATAAGTTGCTGGGTTTATAACCTGGTCAGAGTAATTAGAAGGAAGAAAATGAAATCAAAAGTTTTTATTTTGTGTTTTGTTTGTTTGTTTTGTGTAACTTGTTATAACAAGTTAAATTACTAGTACCACTGTAAATGAGGTCACTGTGTGGATACCCCTCTGATCCACCCCTTCCTGCTTGCTCCAATAAAAGTCATGACTATGCTACCCTATTACAGGAGTGTAGTGTGGGGTGGTTGGGATGGGGGTGGGTGGCTGGCCCTTTCCCTGCCAAAAAGAAGAACCACAGATGAAAGAAACAAGGAGGTAAGAGCAGAAACAATCAGCCAGCAACAAATGCAGTAGCCCTGAAAGCTTAGCCTAAAAACTGCAAAATCTGTAAAGCACCACGTGTAATAATTTCACAGACATTATACCCTGTAAAAACACTTTGCTACAGAGAAAATAAAGCAGTAACAGAAGATACACCTTGCAAAGGCAATTTGAATCAGAAGATTACAGCAGTAATCTGTAAGCACACACCTGTAGGCACACCCTATAATAATGCAGCAGAATGTATACCCAGCAACAACAATTTGAATCAGAGAAAAATAAAGCAATAAAATGTTGGCAACAAACAGTAACAATGCCTGTGAGTACAAAATAAAAATAACAACACACTAAATCTGCCTAGCCAAAGAAGCCTTAATCCTTATCCTTGTTCGGTAAGGTTCTTTGTGCTGTCCTTTCAAGCAACCTAGAAGAAAAGACCTCAGGTGAAGCTAGGTGCCTTAGCAACAAACCTAGTCTTCCACCTCAAACCTAGTTTTCTCTTAGCAGCCACTGTAGGCGTTTAAGAAATACCTTTACAAAGTGTTACATTTTAACATTTTAAATATTCTACTACTTTATGTTCTGTAAGCCTTAATCAGTTTCTCGTTGAAGCACATATGGTACATATTTATTAGTGTGTTTTGTGAATTGCATTCTAATATTGCCAACCTCCTAGGAGTGCTCATGAAATTGTTAAGTCTCCAAATTTTAGAAACAAGCCTTAAGAAGTGTATATAATGCCAACAACCAGAAGTGATAAAACACTTAGCAGTGAGATACAAGATACTAAAGTCATATTAATCACAGAGGGGTAATAGTAGATAATCCACCAAACATATTAAGCTATTTAGCAAGCAATAAAGCAAAAAAAAGGAATGGGTAGAAAGAATACGCCAATAGTAATAAAAGAAAAACAACAGGAAAAATAACCAAGATCTGGTTCCATCCTCAGTAATATCACTTAAAACTTTTTGAAGAACCCCTCTGCACAACAAGGGGACTAGATATAACATTGGGTATATACCCCTTAGGTAACATTGAATAAGTAAAACTAGTACAGGATAAAGAAGCAAATGAGCTGGAAATACTGGAGAAACATCAAAAGAATGAAAGTATCTCAGTAGGCTTTATAGAAGTCTTTTAGAACTTGGATGAATTCAATATGGGGACAAGAAATACAGGAGATTCAATTAAAATCCATCTCAGCAATAAACCAAAAATAAATATAAGCTTCAGGTAATCAGGATCAATCCCTAGGAAAAGAAACAGGAAGAGGATAAGGAAGTAACTAGTGAATATGTAGAACTATCATGGGAATGAGTCCAGCCAAGCACAGTGATTCTGGATGTAGAAGGAATCACTAGAGACATTATCCTAGCCCTTAAAGACCAATTCAGTGCTAATTTATTAATGTTTAAACAATTGGCTGATGCACTCTCTCCCCAAGCACACTATATGGGTGATGGGGTGCCCAATCCCATTGGCTCCAGCCCCCAACAAGCACCCAGGTAGCACACTGAGCCTACCTCAGCATGCTCATGTGCTCCCCTGCATACTGTATGGCTGACAGGGGTGCCCAGTTCCCATTGGCTTCCTCCCTCCCAAACAAACTTCTAGATGGCATGCTGAGGCCACCCCAGCATGCCAAAGTCCCACATTGTTTTTTAAAAAAATCTGTAAAAGAAAACGGTCCCTTGTTGAGTCTCTTGCCCCATCCCCAACCTGAGCCCAGCTTCTGTGTAGCCCACCTCCCCACAGACCCCTCACCCCATACTTACCTCTGAGTCCAGTGCAATGATCTTCAGTGGACCAGGAACATGTCTGCACTCTTCAAAGCCAACTGCAAACTGAAGAAATGCCGGTAACATGTATAATGGCATAAATGTTTTTTCAACTTATGTGAATATCTTGGCCATGTTTTAGACTTTTGGCACCAATTTTCAACATGGGGTTCTTGGGAACCCTCCTCAGAATTCAGTCACTGTCATGGCATTATTCAGTTCCAAAGGTGATTTTGCGGTCACTGCACAGAATCACTTTATTAGACCAATTAATGAAGCGACAGTGTCACTGTTCATGATGTGGGCTCTCAAAAAGCCTATGTTGCAAATTTGGTGCACAAATCCAAAAATTACTGTGTTACAAACATGCATTGTGCAATTTCAATGCACACGATAAATTTGTCAATTTGTAATATTTTCCCAGATTTTCAACACTGACATTTTTCACACCTTATGAACAGTACAGCTGTCATTTTTCACATCCTGGCCGAAATGTGTTTTGCATGTTCAGTGCAGAATAGTGCAGTTTCTGTGGGAAATCAGTGTTCAGGACAGATTAAGAAAATCTTAGTGACACTGTTCATGAGCAGAGGTCCTAAAATGCTTATGTTGAAAATTTGGTGAAAAATTCCAAAAATGACCATGTTATGGGCATGTTTTGCTCATTTTCTACATACTCGAAACTTCACCACTTTTCATATTTTCACTCCAGATTTTCAACATTGCCATTTTAACACCTCAATATGAACAGTACAGCTGTCATTTTTACATCCTGCCGAAATGTGTTTTGCATCTGTGGCACAGAATGGTGTGGTTGCTGTGTGAAATCAACTTTCAGGATGGATTAAAAAATCACAGTGCCACTCTTCATGAGGGAGGTCCCATAAAACCCATGTTAAACATTTGGTGCAAAAATTCCAAAAATGACCATGTTATGGGCATGCATTGTGCAGTTTCTACGTGCTTTACTCTGTGAATTTTTCATATTTTCATTCCAGAGTTTCAACATTGCCATTTTCTACACCTCCTCATAAACAGTACAGCTGTCATTTTCACATCCTGCCCAAAATGTGTTTCCACACTTGTGGCACCAAATGGCATAGTTGCTGTGAAATAACCTTTCAGATTGAGTAATGAAATGATAATGCCACTGTTCATAAGGTGGGGTTCCAAAAGCCCATCTTGAAAATCTGAAGTAAAATACCAACAAACACCTGGGGTGTTAAGGTTTCTAACCATAATGCCCACCCTGTAGAGACTGACTGGTGTCAAGGGTGTGACTTGGGTTCATCAACCATAATGCTCATGGTATTCTACCCCCACCCAACAGCCACTGACAGGCATCGAGGTGTGCCTTGGGGTCTTTGACCCTAAGTTCACACCATTGTCTTGTACTGCACCCATCTCAGCTTATTTCCTTATGAAATGGGTTAAGTATAAGGGCTGAAGACTCCAAAGCACACTACAAAACCTGTCAGTGTCTGCAGGGTGGGGTGAGGTGGAATTGCGTAAGTGTTATGGCGATGACTAAAGGCTGCAATGCCTCAGTCTCTGCGCGAGGAGAGCATGGGGAATTAGCGTTAGTTCAATACTGAGATTCCTATTATGCATCTCTCTAACTCCTGCACTAGCAATGCCAATGCCAGCAAGCAAACATTCAGCATTGACAAATGCTTGTTTTTGCATTGTGACCCCAAATTTTCTACAGTCTTCTTATCACCCACTTCATAACACTCATACTGTAGGTGTAAATATCTTGATCCATGGCAAAATTACATTCTGTGCCACAGCTGTGGAAACACATTTGGACAGGATGTGAGAAATGACACTATACTATTCATGAGGTGCTGTGAAGAAATGGCTATGTTCAAACTTTGGAGTGAAAATATAAATGATTGTCAGTTACATGAATGCCTAGTAAATTTTCATTTATTGCGTGTTACTCAGGCATTCTTGTTACTTTGCTCCAAATTTCAACAATGCCTTTTGGGACCTTCGTTATGAACACTGGCATTGTCATTTCATTACTCAATCCGAAACATGATTTTGCACATCGACCGCACCATTCTGTGACACAGGTGCAAAACACATTCGAGGCAGGATGTGAGAAATGCAGCTGTACTGTTCATGAGGTGGTGTGAAAAGTGACTATGCTGAAAACTTGGAGTGAAAACATAAATTGGCAAAGTTACATATGTGGAAAGGAAAATTTTAATGACCAAGCATAACTTGGGCATTTTGAGAATATTTTGCACCAGATTTTCCACATGTTTTTTGGGACCCACCTCATGCACAATGGTATTTCCATTTCATTGCTCAGTCCCAAAAGGTGATTTCATTCAGCAACAGTGAAATCATCCTTCAGGACAGAGTAACACAATGACAGTGCCACTGTTCAAAGGTGGGGTCCCAAAAGTCCATTTTGAAATTTGGTTCATGCCAGAAGGTGTAGACAAGTGAGGAGGGCCCTGCAGAAGCTTGCAGAAGCTTGACAAATGATCAATGATTTGGCAGATGAAATTCAATGCAAAGAAGTCCAAGATAATGCATAAGGGCACAAAAACCGTGAACAACATATCAGTTGGGGTAAAGATATAAGCTTGCACCAGGCAGGAAAGGGACCTTGGAGTTATCATCTCTGATGACCTTAAGGTAGGAAACAGTGCAACAAGGCAGCAGGTAAAGCAAAAAGGATGTTGGGATGCATAGGAAGGCAGCATCACTAGCAGGAAATGAGACGTGATAATTTCAATATACAAGACACTAGTGAGGCCCCACCTGGAGTACAATGTGCAGTTCTGGAGACCTTACCTTTGTAAGGACATAGACAGGAAGAGAAGGTTCAGAGGAGGGCAACAAAGATGGTACAGGGATTGCATCACAAGTCCTATGAGGGCAGTTAATAATCCATCTGCTCATCAATAAAGGGTATGATGAAAAACATTTGTGAGAGATGTGGATGACTTATATACAGTATGGCATGAAAAGCAATGGTTCCAAAGGACTCATTTGTACTGTAGGTTGTTGACATGAATAGCACACATTGTTTTATTTCATTTATTATTTATACTGGAAAAGCATGTTGAACAAAATGCTGGTTTTGAAATGGGACCAGTGTTACAGTACAATTGATTATCAAGTGTATGAGCATGATGTTGATTTAATAACAGTCCAATCAATTTAAATTTAAAACCAGTAATGGAAGAACTATATTTAACAAAGCTAGGTAAATTAGTAAAATACTGGGTGGAAATGTCATCACATGCTCTCTAACTAGCTGATGTCTTTCTAAAAGGCATATCAAAACAAAGTGCATTTGTGACCTGGTAATCTTTTCTTTGTGATCAAGAGGAAAGAGATTACAAATGCATAGGGACAATTTCCCCAAACCACTTCATGTAAACAAGTTATGTTTTAGCCTATCATCCAAAGATAAGAGTTCCACTGAGTCATACAATAAATTAGAATGTGTTCTGGTTGGAAGTCCCTTGACAAATCTGCAAACAGATTTGTAAAACACCGTTATATTAGGCAGTGCCCCAGGGCCAACTGCCTATAGCACAGCATTCCATAATCTAATAGGGCAAGAAGAAGACAAGTAGCCAACAGTTTCATAGATTCTGGCAAAAATGCTGACAAATTGTATATACAATGCCCAGTCTTTGGTGTACAGGTTTACTGAGATGGTCAGTGTTTTATTTAGTTATTTATTTATTGAAAAGTTTCATCTGGAAGGCACATTGAACAATCAGATTGCTTGTCTCACGGTGTGTCCTGGGGAAGAGGTCCAGGAAATACTTATTATATACATAGCATCATACTGACAAAGTATATAGATTTACAATGCAAGACAAATGAACAGATTACAATACATAGTAAATATAGGCAGAATGCAGATACTGTATGACATGACATGTAGGAATTTGCAGGGTTCACCAACTCAATGATAGGGACCAAGCATAGACAGTAATAGGAAAAACAGTAATACAACAACTAAATATATACATTATATGGCCTAACATAGCAACAATAAGATACCATGAAATTATTATGGAATTTTTTTTTTTACTTAAGTGCTTGTTAGTGCCACTTCTACAGCACTGAGGGTCACTGTGATGTTTGAATGTGAGGTGGAAAGAGGAGGGGATGTTGACTGGAGGAGGACTGTAGTGGCAGGAAAGGGAGAATGCAGTAGAATACAAACAGGAAGGGAGATGAAGTATTGTAGAGGAATGAAGGGAGATGAAGGTGAGGAGAAAGGGATAATTGTAGAGGGGAGGCTTAGTGCGGTTGGGGTATCTAAGCACAGATGCAGTTTAAGCAGAAGTAATTGCATAGGGTTAGCGAAATAGAGTATGGGGAAGAGGAATGCCTTATCTGGTGGCAGTGTGTTCCACAGCTTGGGAAATTATGGAAAAATACAACCTGGCCTATTGTGGTTGATCGGTGAGGAACAGTCAATCTACAAGTGCTGGAGGATCTGAGGGAGTTGGGGAGGGTAGAGGTTGTCAAGAGAGGATGATAGGTATTGGGGTAGCAAGTCAAACCAAAATTTGGAGATGAATTTAGCAATATGTGTGTGGCGTCTATGGGTAAGAATGGGAAGGCCAGAGGAAGGTACAGTTCATAATGGTGTATAAATGGGAAAATCCAGGGTGAAGAGGCAGAATGAGTTGAAGAGGGTGTCCAATCTGGTTAAGGAAGACATGGAAGAAACACTATAGAGCACATCACAGTAGTCACAAATAGGAGAATCATCTTCTGGGCAAGTTCATGTCTGGCCAGTAGAGGTATACTACTACGGTTCCTGTATAGGGCACCTAGCTTGGGCGTAGATTTTCAGGATGGTGTCCACATGTCCAGAGAAGTTGAGGTGCTGAACAGTCAGACCCCAAGGTGTCTGAAGGCGGAAGAGGTGGCCTCAGAGTAGTCCCATCAAGAGTGTGGAAAGGACAGGGGTTGGAGCCTAGAGAGTGCTTCATTTAGCAGTGTGCTAAATGAAAGAGAAACACTGTCTAGGATGACTCAATGTACCTAAATTCACAAACTGTTTCAATGTGTCTACAATCTGTGGCCCTAATATTAAAGTCAGCATCTAGGGTCTTTCCATTTCCCCTAAAATCTTGTTCTTTGTATTTTGATATTAAGTACCACTTTATGGAACATAAACCATTGTTGGAAGAGATTGTTGTCCCATTGTAGTTTCATTAAGGAGCCTCAAAGCTTTCCACTCCTGAATATTACAGCATCACCCATATAGTATCATATCTGCAGAAGGGCAAGCCAAATGTAAATAATTCAAAATAAGGGAAAAAAGACCCGCTGAGCTTTACTGATCAGTTTGAAAACAGATAGTTAACTGTTGAAAAGAAATAAAAAGTCTGGAATCCATCGGTCCTTGTGAGTACTTCAGTGTTACCAGCAATCACCCCTGCTAGTTAGTGGCATGATCCCCATATACAATATTTACTGACCTCTCTAAGTAATAGGTATTAAAAAACTTAGAGCAAAGGAAGTTAGATGCCCAGAGCTGAACCTTATAAAGTGGAAATTGTATTCCAGTAGTAATGGGAATATTTTAAAGTTAGTTTCCTGATTACAAATCCATGTTGATGGAACACGGTTGAAATATATTCTTTACCTCTTTCTTGGCTAAATGCATTTTGGAGGCCAGGAGCTTCAGGCTGATACTACACTGCACTATCACGTGTTTGATCTGAGATGGTGTCCTGAGCATTACTCCCTGAACTCAGGCCAGTGGGGCTTAGAGTGTGACATGGAAACATTGCCTACTAACCATGGGTGAAGGAAGCAGGCATGTCTGTTGCTGCAGCACACCTATGGAAGAAACAGGGTAGCAATGACATTGTGTGTACCAACATGATGTCAGACACTCCTAACCTTAGAAACAGCATCAGTCAGGCTCACTCAGGATTGGGTGGGTGGTTGATGGGATGTTAGCAGGGCAAAACTGCTGGCCCCTGCAATACATGATGTCAGCTGCTACTAAGTTCATAGCCACTGAACAACTGGAACCTTCAGCTATGCCCATCCCAAAGACAGATGATTCCTCACAGTGGTCTAGAGGCAGAAAGCCTCACCCTATGGGGATATGCATTTGGATACTCAGGTGGAGCAGGGTGTCTGACATCATAAATTATGGACAGTCAGTGTATTTTAGGGCAGCAGAAAAGATAAAAACTAAGAGATGGAGAGATGAGTGACATATGAGGCAGGTGGGGATAAATAAAATTAAAATCAAAAGTGTTGTATAAAACTGGTGGTAAAGTACTGTCTGTACTAGATAGACAAACACATTCTGCATCATCTTGAAGATTTTTCTTGAGGTGTACATAGTACAAAGACTGTGAAAGAGCAATGTCCGATTTTTGGGTGGGACATCTCTGATGGGGATTCCTTGGTAGATAAAAGACAGAATGTCCATCAAGTACTACAATGGTTCTTGGCATTGAACTGGACTCTGTTCAGATGTAAACCAGATTCCCACAAGAGACTGTTTTGAAATCTTGGAAGCTGGCAATACTTACTGGAGTACAATGTTCCTCTGAGTTTTCTTTGGATGGATGTGGTGTAGGCAGATTTTCCTGCTGGTATTTACATGCAGCCACATGTGGTGTGCAGAAGCAGTATTCCACTCATGTAACTCAGGGTATGAAGAATGTTTTGAGGAGTGGTTTCAGTTCATTGAAAAGTTCAGTGGTGTTAACATTTGGCAGTGTTCCTGGACCTCTAATGACCAGCTGCAATTATTTATGGATGCGTATGGGGGAATTGTTTCTTTATCTTATTTTCAAGGGCAGGGGCCCCATTCTCATGACCAGTAGAAACAGGCAGATTAAAAACAAATACTGCATTTTGGAGCTATTACCTGAATTGGCATCAGTATTAGTCTGTAGAGAACATACAATTGCTTACAGTACTGTAGCTGGGTTACAAAAGGAGAACAAGGAGTCCTGAGATTAAACACAAACAGTGCTCAAATATGTTTGAGTGATGTGCCATTTGTTTATGATTTTAGCTAGTATATATTAATATTGTTGTTGAGCTGCAGTATGATTTGGGTATATTTTATTTCCTTTTGTTTTGTATTTCTGTGGTAGATCTCCTATTTTACTATCTTCTTGATGGATTCAGCATCATATGTATGGAGGCACCTAAGACTGATTGTGACAAATACACTAAAAACCTGACAACATATAGAAAGTGATTGTTCCTAAAACATATCTGGTGTTTAAAATATATTGGAATTGTTTAGTCTGTTTAGCATCAAGGGAGGTTGATTGCTTAACTGGTCAAACTCCCATCCCAGCATGCCAATTTGCTGTGTATGGCTTAATTGCTTTTTCATCTACTGGCAACAAGTTACATGTCCACCTTACTCATGGTTTCTGAGAAAAGCTTACGGAAATGAAAAACAACTCAAGGTCTTTATTTAACAGAAATATACTGTAAGGCAATGAACAACAGCAAATATATACTAGGAGAAACAGCTATGTAGACGTATGCTAAACAAAATGCCCCTTGTAAATCACAACACATATTTTAAGAATGTGATAGTATTTTACTAAATGAAAGTACTATTCAGAGTTAACTGAATATACTAGCTTGACAATACCTGAAGGTCTGTTAAGTACTTCTCAACTGCTTATCACCCAAATACAGGACACTGGGCCAAGGGTGAGCAAACATAGAAAATGATAACCTCGGTTTGGCTTTGATTTGGTCCTTTTGTCTTCTGTTCAGATTGACACATTGACTCCTTGATATTGGGGTTTAGCAGTCCACATATAGGGTAAGTGGCACTCTTTAACTATCCTAACCCCCCACTAAGTCCCAACTTCATTAAACTTTTCCTGGTTCTCTAGTCTGATTTAAAAGAAAATCAGCCAGCACCTGGCACAATGCCAGGATATGGGCATCTTTTTTTAAAACAAAATACTGTCCTGGAGAAAGAGAAGGGTAAGAAATGACCAGGGTGGTGAAAGAGTGGTCATGGGACTAGCCCTGACTACCTGGAGAAGGCTAATGTGATCCCAAAGTTACCCAAAATGTTTGAATGGGCAGAATTGTAGATAAAAGTGGTGCAAATTGTCACATTCACTGTAAACAAGTTTGGCTTCAATTTGGACCCTTTATCTTCTGTTCAGGTTTGACACTTTTCTCCTTCTCTCCTTGGGGTTGAGCAGGTTACAAATAGGAGTAAAAAGCACTGCTAGCTATCTCTCGCCCACCCCAATCAGTTCCCACTTCTTCAACTCTTTCTTGGTTGTCCAGTCTGATTTAAAAAAAATAATAATCAGCCAGCACTTGGTATAATGTCAGGAGACAGAAATGTTTTGTTCATAAAAAGTCAGAGGGAAGGAGAAGGGTAATAAATTACCAGGGTGGGTGAAAGAGTGGTCATGGGGCCAGACCTGAACACCCAAAAGGGCTAATGTGATCCCAAGTAATCCAAAACGTTTGACTGGGCCAAATTGAAGGTAACAGTGCCGAAAATTGTCATAGTCACCAAAAACAAGTATAGGTTTATTGCAAGTAGTGAACTCTTGATTAGTAGTTTGACTGTTTATTACAAACTAATATGAATTTCATATTTACAGTCTCATAGTGAAATGTGGGACAGCACTTTTTCCATGTAGAACAAATGCTTTCTAAAGAAAATGAGGACTGTCCTTTCAAATGAGTAACAAAGTAATAGGTATAGTTTTATTTAGAGTGCAGAAAATAATTGTGTGGTGGTCACATGATGCTCCATGACGGCGACCTGCTCCTAGTGCTACTCCTTTCTCCTTGGCTTTTTAACTCTATAAAGTGTGTCCTTTACCATTGTTTCAATAGTGGCTGGCTAATTTCACAACTTCTCCATTGCCTGAGCTATTGATTAGTACCGGACGGCTGCAAAGATGGAAGTGTTGGATGAATCTACTGTGGTACACCATTCACCACCAGAGACTCTTGAAAAGACAGAGGCCAGAAATGGCAAAAGGCTGCATCCAAATCAACAGCTTCTACTGCAGGTGACTCTACCCCTCTGACTGTTGAGGTGTTTCTTCAGGAAATCATACCCATAAGAAACTATTACCTGCCTCACAGATCAAGTACAAATCATTTTTCTGGCCCTGGTGGAGCTTACCTGTCAGGTTGGCAATACTGAGACCAATATCAGCTCTTTGGATTATTGAAGGAAGTGGACTGATCCAGAATTGATCTCTTTGCAACAAGAGCTATATAAATTAGAACTGAAAATGGAAGACCAGGAGTAGGCGTAGTCAGCACAATAATCTGAAATTTTGGGTCTCCCTGAAAAGTCAGAGGGCAAGGATGTCACTGATTTTTTACAACAGATTTGTGAAAGCATTGCTAGTCCTTCTCCAAATGGCCTGCAGTACATGATTGAGAGAGTGCATTGAGCACTCTGGCCTATGCTGGAGAAGCAGAGAAGCTGCAGCCATTAATCTTTAAAGTGCTCAGTTTTCTGCATAAGCAGCATATTATGTCTAAGGTAAGGAGCCAGCCTATGCTCTACTGGGAAGATACAATAGTCTCTGTTTTAAAGGATTTACCTTTGAGACTGCTAACATTGTTCCACCTTTCACCGCTCCTCCCAAAGTTGTCAGCTGCTGTCATCAAGTTTAAACTATAATACCCTGTTTGTCTATAGAGTCTCTGGGATGGTACTCAGAAATCTTTTTCTCTGCTGAGTGGGTGAGGTGGAAGTTTCTGTCCTCTTTCTTGATCTGTTTAAGCCTCCTTCATGTATGTCTCTTTGCAGATGACACAAAGATCTACAACAGGGTTAATACACAAGGTGGGGTAGAAAGGACGCAAAAGGGCTTAGCAAGGTTGGAGGAATGGTCAAGTATATGGCAGCTCAGGTTTAGTGCAAAGAAGTGCAAGGTAATGCACCTGGGAAACAAAAACTCAGGAGAAAGAGTACACCATGGGTGGTGAGATACTGACAGCAACAAAAATGGAAAGAGATCTAGGAGAAATTATATCAGATAACCTAAAGGTGGGCAAGCAATGTGAGAAGGCAGTAAGGAGGGCTGGGGATACTGAGATGCATAGGGGCGGCATCTACAGTAGAAAACAGGAGTTGTTATCCCTCTGTACAGACAGTTGGTAAGACCCCATCTGGAGAACTGCGTGCAATTCTGGAGACCCCATCTCCTCAAAGACATGGACAGACTGGAGGCTGTTCAGAGGAGGGCAACCAAAATGGTGCAGGTTCTGCACCAGAAGATGTATGTGGAGAGACTAAAGCAGCTTAATATGTATATTCTTGAGGAAAGGAGGGAGAAGGAGACATGACAGAAACATTCAAGCATCTCAAGGGAATTAAAGTACAAGAGGTAGCATCTTTCCGAAGAAGAGATGTGCAAGAACAAGTGGCATAATTTGAAGATAGAGGGGAACTGCTCAGAGGTAATGTTAGAAAATATTTTTTCACAGAGAGGGTTGTGGATGCATGGAACAGCCTTCCTGAGGAGGTTGTAGAGTCAGGAACAGAGGAGAATTCAAGAATGCATGGGACAGACATAAGGCAATTCTAGTGGGGGTAGGAGGAAGTAAGCTGTTGATTAACTAGAATCTGCAGCTTATCCATCAGGTAGGGGATTGGGCAGTCTAGGTGGACCAAGCAGTCCTTATCTGCAGTCAAATTCTATGTTTCTATGTTTCTGTTTCATGAGATGTTTACTGAGGACACTATGAATTCGACCCTTTTTCTTTCTATTTTTCTGAGGCTGGACAGGCTACATTAAGAGGTGCACCTTTTCCTTCCATGTAATTCTGAGCAGCGTTTGACAAGACTGAGAAGGGACTTCTTTTCAGTTCCTGGACGAAGTGTTTTATTCTTGATTCCTAATGATGGCTTCGGGATCTGAGTGTAATTTTTTGTGACATCATTTGGGTTACCACCAGTTATTAAAGCTTCTCCTCTTGTACCAGTTTGCAGTTTTGATTTTTTTCTGACTTCATTTGGTACTTTCAGGGGTGCAACTGGGACTCTTCACCAAGGAAGTTAATCTTCCTTTTACAAAACTGTTACATAGTTACTTTTTTTTTAATTTACTTATGCTATAGAACTGTTTGTAGAGTTTTCTGATGTATTACTGCCATCTAGTGAACTTTTGACTAATTGCTCATTTAGTGTGTTTGCTTGAATATTCTTTCAGCTTTTACTTAATTCTTACTATTTTCTGTATGGATTGTGGGGTGGGGAGAGGCAGATATGGTTGGGGTCTGTCTGCAATTTAAGGCTCTTTTTGGAGAGAGGGAGGGAGTGTTAGGGTGTTTTTTTCTCCTGTCTTAAACACTGTTATATGCTATGGGGTCCTTTTTATATAATCATTAGCCTTCCTCTCTCTGTTTTACAGCTTATACTTATCTTTTAGATTGAGTTTTCCAGTTTTGAGTGATGAAGGGATTTTACCACCACCATCCCCATAGGCTCCTCTGGGGTAGAAGAACCCTTTTTGGGGATGATTCTCCTTCTCCCTTTTCTTTTGGAAGGTCCCTGGACCTGGGCCCTCTCCTCTCATTGGCTTCCATCTATTCTTTTCCTTTTTTTTTTTTTTTATATATGAGGCACCAATGCCCCGGAGTGGGGTGCACTATTTAAGGATTCTGGTTGTGATAATTCACGGATCTAATGGAGTGGGAGTTTGGGTCCTGGGGATGCAGGTTGCAGTGTTTGGTTCTGAGTGTGACTTGTTTGTTTGGATGCATTATTTTTATTTTAGCTGGGGGCATTTGTTAGGTGGGATGGGGTTATTGGTCTTTTTTTTTATTCTTCATTCTTTGTGAGTTTGTTGGGCCTGGGAAGTGGTGGTTCGGGGTGGGTTACTGCTCACCCATCTTTATTTTCTTTTTATCTGATTACCCTGCTCGTTTATTGTGTAAAGTTTTTATGTTATAAGAAAATCTTATGTGTATATTACTTGGAATGTTAACAGCACTCAGGAGGTTCAGAAAAGGTATATGATTCTGTGACACATTTTTCAGGAATCTCATTTGGTGAGAGATAAGATTGCTCTGTTCCAGCATGACTGGGTGGGGTTCATTTTGTTTTCAGTTCAGGAAATAGTTCTAAGAGGAATAGGATTTTCATTTTACTGCATGGACACCTCTCTTTTCAACTGATTATGGAACACTGGGTTTCTGAGGTGCATTTTTTTTTTATATGGAAGGCTTGACTCACACAAGGTTTTTGGCCTTAGTTTATGGCCCCACACTGGATAGTCTGTCCTTTTTACACACCTATTGATGTTGTTGGCATCTTATAGCCACCTCCCTATGGTTATTGGTGTGATTGGAATTTGGTTTTGCAAGCTGACCTAGACAAATCTGCTACTGTGTGGAAGGGGCTTTCTCAGTGCAATGTGGCCTTAGGGAATTTATGGATTCTTAGGTCTTATAAACCCTTGGCATATTTCACATCCCTCTGAGCACTTATACTTTCTCCTCCTCTTCTCATAAATGTTTTTCCGTATTGATTTTTTCTGTTTAGTCAGGAGCAGCTTTCTGGGGTGGTTCAATGTGATATTAGAGAAATTAACAGTTAATATTCTTCAGGTGAAGCTACCTCTGGCTGGAAGCTGCAATACTGAACATAAGATTTACAAGAAATTGAGTTGTGCTCACAACAGAGAGAGGTGAACCTTACAATTGTCTCTGGTTTGTAGCAGATATTCTGCAGGTGGAGGCTACTTCTAACTGAAAGGTGAAATAAGGAACTTAGAATTATCAGGAAAAGACAGTCTTTCAAGCAACAGAGGAGGTGGATCTAGCTTTACTTTTGTTACAATTCTTAAGATTTTCAGTGCAGGAAGAGTTTAAAGCACAGCTGACTTATTTTGGGTCTGACTGCTTTCAGAGCACAAACCACCAGGCTGTTTTGGAGCTGGGGAGGTTTACCTGTGTCTGACTGGATGTCTGGATTTTTCTCTGTTTGATTAGCAGGGTATTTTCTCTGTCAAATTGTTGTGAGGGCATCTTGCTGACAGGAAGGCACTCATTGAAGCAGTGGGTCAGAGCTTTTAGCTGATTGTTTCATGAGGCACAGTTTAGGCCCAAACCCTGCCCACCCTCCCCCACCCACCCTGGAAATAGTTCCTTTATACCTGGGGTTCTGACATCATTTCCTCAAGAGTGCAAGGTGCATATCACTGTCATATCCTCTCTAGCACACTGCACTGACAATATAAGCATACACATTGTATAATATATATATATTTCTATATAACAAACCAATCACACACACACACACACACACACACACACACAAAAAGTAGATAAACATGTGGGGAGTAGTGCAATGTAATGGCTGTGGGGCAGCAGTCTTCCGGGAATCTTTCTAGAGGCTGAGATGCTGTACTATTTGCAGACAACTCTCTGCCCTGAGGAGGAAGTTGCCTGTCTTCAGGCCACACTGGACAGTAGTAAGAGAACCTTCCCCAGGCCACACAGGACAGTAGGAAGGAACCTCCCCATCCAGGGAGCACCAGAGCCACCACCACTACCTCAGAGGTTGTGAAGAAAGCACAGCAGTTGGACCACAGTGGGCTCAGGGAGGGTGAGGATGGTGGAACAGAGGCACACCCAGTTAGTTGTTCCTCCACAATCCATACATCATTCTGGGAGCACAGCTCCCCTATGGATGCACCCAGAGGAGACTAAGTAGGCTGAGGACAACTGTCACAAGGGAGGCCCACATGAAGGAGGCAGAGGACACCACAGGAAAGGAAGCAGCTCCTGGTGGGGACTCAATTATTAGGGGATAGAACTGGGGGAGCAGGAAAACTGAAGTAAGGTGCCTGCCTGGTGCCATGTCTTGGAGGGACAGGAAGCACATCCTCAGGATCATGAGAACAGCTGCATGGGAGTCTGAGCTGGGCCATGTCCACCTAGGGACAAATGACTTGGCTCATCAAGAGATTAGAGCAGTGCAGGAGGACTTTGTAGAGTTGGGAAGGGCCTAAGACAAGTAGCACACACAGCAGTTTAATGAATAGTTGAAAAATGTTGTGAGCACAGGGTTTGGCTTCATTGGGGACTGGGGTTCCACCTGGAGGGACACCAGCCTATACTCACAGGATGGTCTGCATCTGTCCAGGAAGGAACAAGTCTTTTGAGCAAATGGTTTAAATGCTTCATTGGCAAGCTTTAAACTAGTCAAGGGGAGGCACTGATAAGCAGCAGAAAAATCCCAGCCTCTCCCTACAAAACAGGATACTAAAGGAGAAAAAGACCGAGGTAGAAAGGTCAGTGGGGATGCTGCAACAGAGGGTAAAGCCATCAAAAATGGAGAGCAATGAGTACCAATGCCCGTAGTCTGAGTAACAAGCTTCCTGAATTAGTGGCCTTGATGGAGGAGGAACATGTGGATATCGTGGCAGTCACAGAAACATGGTACACACAAAACCATGCCTGGGATGTAAACATACCAGGATACACTATCTACAGAAGGGACAGGGAGGGTAAAAAGAGAAGGAGTAGCTCTTTACATGAGGGAAGGAATCAAAGCAACAGAACAAAAGGGCAAACAGAGAGGAGAAGAAGCACTGTGAGTAAATTTGGAGACCGGCAATGGCACCACAATCCGCACAGGGGTTGTATACAGATCCCTTCTCAGGGGAGGAAATGGACATGGAAATGATAGAAAGTATACTTAGAATGGCAGAAAAAGGGAGATATTGCTGATGGGTGATCTGAATATGCCAGATGTTAACTGGAGTGCAGTTGCAGCAGCCACTTGAAGAGTGGGTTATTCTAGATGCCCTCAGGGGCATGCTTTGAACAACTAGTATTGAGCCCACCGAGAGGGAGCAATCTTAGACCTGGTTCTCTCAAATGGAGATGGAGAGAGGATCACAGATGTAGAAGTGGGTAGCCATCTGGGAACTAGCAACCATTGAACAGTATGGTTCACAATAAAACAGCAATAGAGTCAAGCCATACAAAGGCAAAAGTACTGGACTTCAGGAGGGCTGACTTTGCCAAAATGAGGTGAGTGCCTAAGGAATGCACTAGCGAATGGGCAGGAAGGAGGTGGAAGAACAATGGGAATAATAAAAACTGCCATCACAGAGGTAACAAGCCTTTGTGTGAAGCAAATAAACAAAATGAAACAATGCAAGAAACCACTATGGTTCTCAAAGGAAGTGGCAGCGAAGGTTCAAGAGAAAAGAAAGCATTCAGGAAGTATAAGGAATCACAGAAGGAGCAGGACAGAGAACTGTATCAGTTAAAGCAAAAGGAAGCTGGGAAGGCAGTCAGAACAGCAAAGGCCCAAACCGAGGAAAAGATAGCCAACTCAGTTAAGAAGGGGATAAAACCTTTATAGGTACATCAGGGAGTGAAGGAAGACCAAGGGAGGGATAGTGAGGCTTAATAAAGGGAGGGAGGGTGGGCAGAGGGAGACTGTGAAAAGGCAGAGATACTAAACAAATATTTTTGCTCAGTATTTACAAATGAAGAGGGGAGTACCTAAAACAAACAGTAGAAACACTCTGGATACAGAAGTTGATACCAGCCCATTTACAGAAGAAAGGGTTCTGAAAGAACTCTTAAAATTGAAGGTGAACAAAGCAATAGGGCCTGATGGATTCATCCCAGAATTCTAAAAGAACTAAGGGTAGAACTAGTGACACCACTGACTACCCTCTTTAACAAATCATGGGAGGACGGGGTGGTACTCGAGGACTGGAGGAGGCAGATGTGATTCCCCTTCACAAAGTGGGAGCAAGGCAAGCGAAACTACAGACCTGTTAGTTTTAACCTCAGTGATAGGAAATTGATGGAATCACTTCTGAAGGAAAGAATTGTTAAGTATCTAGAGGCCAGAGGGCCCAGGACCCAAGGCAGCATGGATTCACAGCGGAAGGTCATGCCAGATGAATCTGATAGATTTCTTTGACTGAGTGACTAAAGTAGTAGATCAGGGAGGGGCTGTGGACATGGCCTACCTAGATGTTGCAAGGCATTTGACAGAGTCCCACACAAAGATTAATATACAAGTTAGCCAGCCTGGGAGTGGGTCCCAAGATGACAGCCTGGGTAAAAAATTGGCTGGAGAATAGAACACAGAGAGTAATAGTAAATGGAGTCACTCAGAAGAAAGGAGGTACTAGTGGGGTACACATGGTTCAGTATTAGGACGGTCCTCTTCAATGTCTTTCTAATCGACATGCGAGGGACTGAAGGAAAGTATGTCTCTTTGCAGATGACACAAACATCTGCAACAGAGTTGATGCACAAGGTGGGGTGGAAAGGATGAGAAGGGACTTGGTAAGGTTAGAGGAATGGTCAAATGTATGGCAGCTTAGATTCAATGCTAAGAAGTGCAAGATAATGCACCTTGGAAACAAAAACCAGGGAAGAGTACACAATGGGGGTGAGATACTAACAACAACAAAAATGGAAAGGGACCTGGGGTAGTCATATCAGATTACCTAAAGGTGGGCAAGCAATGTGAGAGGGCAGCAAGGAGGGCTGGGGATACTGGGATGCATGAGGAGAGGCCTCACCAGTAGAAAATAGGAAGTTATTATCCCTCTGTACAGACAACTGGTCAGACCCTTCTAGTACTCGTGCAGTTCTGGAGACCCAATCTCCACAAAGACATAGACAGGATGGAAGCTGCCCAGAGGAGGAACTAAAATGGTGCAGGGTCTGCACGGAAGACATGAAGAGAGACTTAAGGAGCTTAATATGTATAGCCTTGAGGAAAGGAAGAAGAGGGGGACATGATAGAAACTTTCAAGTACCTCAAGGAATCAACAAAGTCCAAGAGGGTAGCATCTTTCAAAAAGGAGTGTGCAAGAACAAGGGGCACAATTTGAAGATAGAGCGGGGGCAGCTCAGAGGTAATTTAAGGAGTATTTTTTCAGAGAGGGTTGTGGAAGCATGGAATGGCCTTCCAGAGGAGATTGTGGAGTCAAAAACAGTGGTGGAATTCAAGCATACGTGGGACAGTCATAAGGCAATTCTAGGGGTGGGGTAGGAAGAAGTAGGCTGCTGGTTAACTAGGATCTGCAGCTTATCTATTAGGTAGGAAATGGGCAGACTGGGTGGGTCAAGTGGTCCTTATCTGACATCAAATTCAAATTCTGTGTTATTTTAGATCACTCTGGTCTGTTTAGCATTTGTGATCCAGGGAATGTTGATCGGGATTTTGTGTTACAGCTAATATTCAGATATTACATGACCCTCAGGCAGTTAACATGTTGCATCAGTTTATATGCACATTTTTTAAACCAATACCACCTCTGGGGTTCAGCTAGATGTAATGTGGGGCTGCAAGGCTGCATTATGAGGTGAATGTATTCATCTTGCCAATAACAGGGTAAAGGAATAGCAGTTGCAAGACCTTTGACCCAAATCAGGATTTTGAATTGAGTTTGTCTTCCAGCAATTCTAGAATCTACTTGGTTGCCTTTAAACTCCCTTCATACTAAGTACTGCTCTTTACTGAAAGAGAAAGTGGAGCTGGCAATTCTGCATAGCAAATACCAGTAATTAGAACATGGACGGCATGCGGTAAGTTGTTGGCATTGTGACTATGGCAGCAGGTGGGTCCTAGGGTGGTGCAAGGGCTCTATCAGCCTGGTAGCAAGATGTTAGTGACTCGATCTGATGATACTGTAGAGGTCTCCGGTGGTATTATGAGAATCTGTACTCTGTTTCTTCAGATCAGTTGGACAAGTCTGTTCTTATAGAGCATAATTTGCAAGGTATGACATTGACCGCCTATCCAATGACCAGAGTCATCGGCTGTGTGGTTCTGTTACAGTGGCTGACATTTCTTCGGCCCCCACGGATGAATGAACTCCCTGAGCACCTCTTGGCCACCAATAGTCTGGCACAATTCAAAATGACCTCAAACAGCACCTAATAACACTCTATGTGCACCTGCCCCTGAGTCCAGCCACAGCTGCTCTCTCTGCTGCCCTCCAAGCAAGCACTAGGCAGGCCTCAGGTACCCCTCCTCTGTCCTTTTTCATGACTTGCCCCAGCAATCAGTTTGTGTCATGCTCCTTCAGCACCCACCACACCTCCCTCCCCAACTCCCAGTCCTGTGAGTTTCCCTAACAGTCACCACTAATGCAGGCTGCCTGACCATGCCCCCCACCCCACCATTTACTCTGGCATGTCTTCTCTGCTCAGCCTCCCTTCCCCATCATTTCTCCCTTTAGGTTATCACCTCTTCCGCCATCCTTCACCTCCACTGCAGTACATACCTCTCTTGTACCTCCTGTTCTTCACCACACTGCCAGCTATCCCCATCTCTCTGAACTACTGACAAGGCACTTTGTGGCTGCTTACCCCCAACACCACCCTCATAAAGTGTGTTTCTTGTTATTTTAACTTGTACCTATATTTTGAGTTATTCTGTAAGTTCTGAATCTAAGCTGTATTGTTCATTGTAATGTACCTTTGCTTTTCCCTATTGTACTTTGTTTTGCAATCTATGACATGGAACCTTTGTAAAAGAGCTTGGGCTCAAAGGTCTTTCCGAATCACTAAATAAATACATTTCATCTGTCTCTGTAGATTGGGCCCTGGGCCCAGGTGGGTTCCTACAAATTTTTCTAAAACTTTTCTTCTGAATTTACTCCCATTTTAATTGGTACCTTTCATTTTTTTTAAACTGGTCTCACAGATCTTTCTCTTAAGAGATCATGCATTATTTTATTGCCTAAACCTAGAAAGATGAGTACTTACCTTCTAGTTTTTGCTGATTCTCACTTATCAATACTGATTTTAAAAATACTGGCATAAATTCTTGTTAGTCGATTGGAGCGGGTCTGAATGGGTGTCCTTGGGCCTAAACAAGTTGGTTTATGAAAGGCAGTCACTCTAGTGATGACACTCAGAAGATTTTCATTTGTTCTCTGCCTCCAAAGAGTCTAGGTACTTGCTGTCCTGGTCTCCTGGGACACAGAGAAGGCATTCAATAGAGTGTCATGGTCCTATTTGTTTGCTGTACTTAAAGTTTATAAAATACATGACTACTTTATTAAATGGATTTGTCTACTCTATAGCCAACCCTCTGCCACTGTTTTTGTAATGGTGTCCTTTTCTCCCATTCTCTATATTTGCGGTAGTTATCAGGGTTGTCCTCTTTCTCCATTTCTTTTAATCTATATCTGGAACCTCTTCTGTTATGGCTGGAAGGGAATTCACAGGTCCATGGCATCTCTGTGGGAGTGTAGAGTATAAACTTTCTGCCTATGCAGATGATATCCTTCTGCATTTGTCCTACTCCACTACCTCCCTGCCTGTTGCTCTTGCAAACCGACTACTTTAGTAGTATTGCGGCCTATAGACTTAATCTTAATATGACTAAAATTCTTCCCTTAGGTGTTTTGTGGACAAAGCATTTATTTGTCTTTGGGCTCACAGTGGGAACCTAAAGCCCTCACCTATTTAGGTATTGTTATTTCTTGCCACCTTACAACTATGCATTAGGTTCAAATTTAATAGCACATCCCTTAACAACTATGCAACAATGCTTCATTAAGGGACAAGTCAAACTGATTTATAAGGCTTACAATGTACTGATTAGTATAATTTCCTTACCAGTATTACATCTTAAGAATAGATGGGAGACTGAACTACAGGCAGAATTCTCAATTGCTAAATGGAAAAATATTATTGTGGGCATTACACGACAATCAATAACACACTCAACCAAATACAATTTAATGTTTTCAGAATTATACTACACCCATATACCCTTAATAAAATGAACCTGGCATTATAACCTTTGTGCAACAGAGGATGTAGTATGGTGGTTTCTAGAACAAGTGATTGCTCCTTTTTGGGAAAGGATATTTCAGACTATCAATAATATTCCAGTCATCAATATACATAGAAAAATTTAAATGTGTATGCTAAATATCAGTCACACTCAAATTCTCCCACAAGGACAGCTAGGCAAATTATTAAATATAACTTTATTAAATGCAAGGCGTAGCATTGGCAGGAACTGGAAAAATGTTGATCCTCCCTTGTATTGTCTCGGGAAAAACTTTTCCTGGACTGTATGAACCTGGAAATGTTACATTACCTTAACAGAGACTTGCTTGTAGCGTTCAGTCACATTTGGGAACCCATAGAACAGCTAATACAGACTGACAGAATTTAAATTTGATCAGAAAACTCTCTTGTGTGAGTCCCTGCACACATACACAAAACCGATCCTATAACCCTTAATTATTAAGATAGGGTAAAATGTTAGTCTACCCTCAGTTATGATAAGCTAGTTTACCCTAACTAATACACTTATTCTCTCTCTCTTTTTGGGGGATGGGAAGGGACATAGAGTGAGATGGGAAAGAATTACCAACCTATTCTACCTAGTCTCCCTATATACAGTTACCCCTTAACAGAAAATTGATCATGCATTGATAGTGGGACATAGGTAAGAATAGTTAGCCTAGGTACTCACAGTTAGAGAGGTGGATGGAGTGATGATGTAAAATGTCTAACTGTAACTCAGACCTACCACTGGTAAGTGGAAATGGAGATCTGAAAGTCAACTGATGCTGCAATAATATTTTTGAACCCCAGTGAGAAAAAATATGTATAAGACTAATTTTGACCTCTTATTGCATACTATTTATCTAGACTTGTGGTGGTGGTCCTTGTTTCCTCTTTCATTTGGGGTCACGCCAATGTAATTAAAATGAATATACTTCCTCATCTTTTGTACCCTTTGAACATGCTCAGTGCTAACCTTCCGTGCATGGTTCATTAGTCTTCATTCAAGATTTTCTCAATTTTTGTGGAAGAAGAGAGCCAGGTGAGCATATTGTAAACATACTTTTCCTACTAATTTGGGTGGTATTCAATTACCTGACTTCTATTTATATTATCTGGTGCTTTACAGTTCTAAGTACCTCCTTTGGGGTGACCTGAAGGATACCCTCAGACTACCTTTGTGCTGCAGAGCTCAGGTTGGAAAGAGAGCTCTGTTGAAGGGTTAATATACAACCTCAAGCACTCCTTTATATTGCTTCTAAGGCTCTTCCCCATTTCCTGAAATCCACAACTATATATTGGTCTTCTTGCACCCATGCACAACTTTGTTGTTATCATCGACCGGTGTTAAGTCCTGTCCCACACAATCAATATTTGGTAATCCAATCTACAGAAAGTACAGAGACCAATCCCACTTTCTTTTCTCCCTTTGTCTTCCTCTACTCCTGCATCTGCCTTATTGTGTGGGGGTCGAATGAGTGATTTTGCAACTTTGCAAGTGCAGTTTGGCAAGAACAGAAGTTTTTCTTTAAGTACTTGCAGCTGTCTAGATCAGTTTTATCTCACTTTGGATCCCCCTTGGGCAGACTAATCCTCTCTTCACTAGGATAAGATGATCTTGGCAGTCTCCCTTATCATGCTATTACTCAGCTATACCACCTATACCAATCTCTTGACCTGCTAAGCCTTCTGGTAGTGCGTATTATTGGCAGCATGCATTGTCATTGGCTTGGGGACCACAGGAATGGGTGGCGATTTGGGAGGACACATATAAACTTATTAAGCAAGACCATTATAGAAATACAGCAGCATAGAAACATATAATTTGTTGGCAGAAAAGGTCTGCCAAGCCCACCCAGTCAGCCAGAAACTCTCTGCCAAATGCCAGCTCTAGGGAACTAGTCTTCCTAAGTCTGTCTATAACTTTTTAGTTATAGACAATTACAATTTAAAAATTCTACATAATATGTATTTTACATCCGTAAGGCTGTATAGGATGGGCCAATAGTTACTCCCCATTTGTTCCAGGTGTCATCAAATAGATGACTTGCTATTCAATGTATTGTGGCAATTTGAAAAGCAGCATCATTTTGGTCAGCATTAAGGCATGGATAGACCGTCCTTTGATTTGGATCCACTGTTTCGAGAGATTTGTATTTTGGGGTGGCATCATGAAATTTATTTTATTTATCAGTGGAATTATACTGCTGTCATTGCTACAGCAGCAAAAATTGTTTTGCTCAGATATTGGTTAGATACTTT
This sequence comes from Neoceratodus forsteri, assembly GCA_016271365.2. Classification (NCBI taxonomy): domain Eukaryota; kingdom Metazoa; phylum Chordata; order Ceratodontiformes; family Ceratodontidae; genus Neoceratodus; species Neoceratodus forsteri. Next base: position 576,181,604 of record CM028134.1, on the reverse strand, counting down.
ACTACCTGTATGGTCAGAGTGGCATAAAGAACTGTTCAGCGCCTTAAATTTGGAATTGCATATAGCAAATGTACATCATAAGCATTCTATGTTTATAGCAAAATGGGGCCTTTGTATGCTTGGTTACTTATGCTTTAATTAATATTTTGTATCATAAATAGCATATGAATTTTGGTTATTTGTACTTTCTTAGACTGTGTGTTACTGGATTAATGAATGATCTCTGTTGCCCTTTTTATGTAGGAGATTTTTGATTAATGGGGGCAGTATATACAGGGGAGGGGGTTGTTACTGGGAATTATTAGTTTACTTGCCCCAATGTGCTCTTTTTGTGTGGTCTGATGTCTTTATTTGGTTTGTTGTGCTTAGTTATATTGTTAAAATCTAATACAGCATACTTAAAAAAAAGAAAATAATTATGCAAGCTTTTAAAAATATAGGGCAGGGTTGACGAGAGTTTAAAAACATTTGCATGTGCCATTTGGTAACTGTAGTAATTTTTAAAACACTGTTTTGCAGAAACCTGACTGTCTTCAAACTATAGGAAACATTACCAGAATTAAATGAATAATCAAACTGGCTACAGAGCAAACCTTGTTCAGCATGAGGACCTAATGATATTAGTCCATGCTTTTGTTATGTCTAGGTTGGACTAATAAATACCCCTGGATTACTGCAACATCCTTTACCTCAGGTTGTCTGAAAGCTGATGCTGGTGCAAACCTATGAAGCTTAGCTAATTACCTGCACTGGCTGCTCTGATCATATCACATCAGCCCTGCAGGAGTTGCACTGGCTGCCAGTGCAATGATGCATCAGCTTCAAGCAGGTCTGTTAACATGCAAGACTCTACATGATTTGGGTCCCACATACAAGATATACAAGTCTTTACATGGTTTGAGTCCTATCTACAAGAAAGAGATTCTGAGCTTACACTATATATTCCTGGTCACCATCCCTGCTCCTCAGTGGCAAGTCTTCTAATATTTCTATGGTCTCTGCAGAGATTATCATGGGATCAAGCCTTTTCTGTAGTAACCTCCTTGCTGTGCAACTAGCTAACTAGTCATCTTCAGGAAGCTCCCTCAGTGGAGGCTATTAAGAAAGGACTGATACTTAATTTGCATATAATGGTCTGTGCAGATTAAAGTTATGTGGCCCGATATTGAAAGGTTAAAGACCCACTAGGGTCAGAGGGTGTGCTAGCCCAGGTTTGCATGAGCAGTCCTGGTCAGCCCATTCTTAAAAGATCTGGGAAAGCCCTACAAACCCATCAGTGCTAAACTGCTAACATACCACTGTGCCTTTGCAAATCAGGGGTCCCTCTCCTGCATACCAGCACAGTGATATATTCAAAGGTTTTCAGTGGTGGTAAACAACTCCAAAAGCAGCACAGTTTACCACTACTGCAAACCATCTCTTAATTGGTGCAGGCAGGGCAGCTGTGCTACAGCCTTGCACCAGTGAACTCTTGTTTGAACACTGTAACCTTCCTGGTGGTCTAGTCTGACCACCCATCACTTCTCTGAGCATGCAGTATATATAGTATATAGCGGAGCTAAATTGATACTGTTTTTTTTTCCTTCTGCTGACCGCAGCTGGAGTATGGAGTTCAATTCTGGAGGCCTCATTTTCAGAGAGACAAGGATAAGCTGGAGATGGTACAGAAAGGATGTCCAAGATGATCCATGGAATGCAGGGAGACCATATGGGTAGAGGCTAGAGGAGCTCGGTCATTATACACTGTAGACGAGGCAGGATGGGGCGGCATGGTGGAAATCTTCAAATGCATGAAGGGCATAAATAAGATTAAGGGCAACAGCATCTTCAGACTGAGCAAAACAAAACCACCAGAGGTCATGCTTTTAAACTGAAGGCGGGCAGATTTAAGGGAAAGTGAGCAGGTGTTACTTCTCAGAGAGGGTTGTACAACCATGGAACAGGCTGCCACAGTGGGTGGTGGAGGTGGATACAGTGGATAAATTCAAAAGAACATGGAATAACTATATGGGACTAGGAAGGGGAAGGAGGGTTGGGTGGGAGACAAAAAGGTGATGGTGGCTATCGGGCAGACTTTATGGGGTGAAAGGTCCTTTTCTGCTGGCACAATTCTATGATTCTATGACTGTAATGTATTACTTTATTTTTTCTTGTTATTCATTGGGGTTCAATTTTGGGTATTGGGCAGAGGTAAAGGCAGTCGATCTACCACAGTTAACAGATTAACTCTGGAACTGGTGTGTGACTTTACAGCCAATCCAGGACTGTAGAAAAGGTGCCATTTCCAAATAAAGGGCTATAGGAGCTTAAATAGCAAGGTCAGACCCTGTTTTAACTTTTCTTTCCCACAGGTACCAGTGAAGGGTCGGGATGGAGGATACATCCATCCATCTGTATGGAGGACTTTTAATTATTTGTGATTTTCAGGGACTGAAATCTGGGCTGTGAGGAACAGTGAATCAGAGGAGTGGCAGCAGCTGATAAGAAAATAGGATAAGAGGACCCAGATGCTGGAGAGAAGTGCAGTGGGGAAACAGTTTTTCATTTTGTTGTTTTGACAGGATACAGGAGGGTATCAAAACAGGGATCAGAGCTAAACTGGTACTGTTTTTTCCTTCTGCTGCCACTGTAATGTATTTTTTTCTAGTTATTCCTTGGTCTCAATTTCAGGCATTGGGGTAGAGGTAACTGGAGTTCATGGCAGCTGATCTACTACAGTTAACCCTGTGGACTGGGAAGGTGAGAACAAGTGGGAGGAGGTGACTGATGGGGTGATTCTGGAAAGCAAGGTACTGGAAGGTCTGAAGGCACTTAGAGTGGATAAGGCACCAGGTCCAGATGGCATTCACCCTAGGGTATTGAGGAAGATGGCAGAGGTGTTGGCAGAGCCACTGGCTGACCTGTTCAATGCCTCCCTGGATATCGGGGCATGCCACAGGACTGGAGGTTGGCTCATGTGGTGCCCTATCCTCAAGAGTGGCCCAAAACATGAGCTGGGTAATTTCAGACCTATCAGTCTCACCTCCATAGTGGGTAAACTTATGGAAGCAATCTTGAAAGAGAGACCGGTAACCTTCCTGGAGATCAGTGAGCTCCTGGATGGGCAGCAGCACAGGTTCATCTCTAGGAAATCATGCCAGAGCAACCTAATGGAATACTACAACTGAGTCACAAGGAATTGGAAAAGGGCCATGTAGTGGATGTCCTATATTAGGATTTCAGCAAGGCCTTTGATTTGGTCCCTCATGGATGACTGGGGCAAAGCTAAAATATGTAGGGTGGGGGCTAATATGGCTAACTGGATCAAGAATTGGCTGGAAGATACTGCAATGGGTGGCTGTGGGGACTCTCATCTCCTAGGCCAGTGACCAGTGGCATGCTGCAGGGTTCTGTGCTGAGGCCAGTGTTGTTTTTCTGTTCATATTGGATATTGCACACAGTGTGAGGGAGCAAGATCAGTTTGTTGGCTGATGACACCAAGATGGGGGCTTTTGTGGATGACATAGAGGTGGCAGAAGCAACAGGGTGACATAACAAGACTTGAGGAGTGGTCAGCAAGATGGCATTTGGGTTTTAATGCAAAGAAATGCAATGTTATGCTCTTCAGGGTGAAGAACCCAAGGTGGGAATATTGGTTGGGTGGGGTGTGGTTGGGTGTCACTGAGGAGGAGGAAAAGGATCTAGGGGTCATAGTAATGGGGAGCATGAACAACTCCTGCTCAGTGCAGGGAGGCTAAGGCTAAGGGCAATAGGATGTTGGGGTGCATTGCACAGGGTTCTCGTCCAGATACAAGGATGTGATCCTGCCCTGTAGAGATCCTTTGGCAGGTCACATTTGGAGTACTGCATGCAGTACTAGCATCCATAGCTGGTGAAGGATATCAGGCTGCTCAAGACAGTGCAGCATGGGGTGACAAAAATAATACAGGGATGGAGGGCAGAACCTATGAAGAAAGGCTGAGACACTTGAGTTTGTACACCCTGGAGGAGAGAAGGGATCAGGGATATGACTGAAACTTTCAAATACTTGAGGGGGTCAACAAATCTGGCACAGTGGGTGGTTTAAGCTGAGAATCAAGGGACATGAGGAAGCATGGGCTAAGACTGGAGGAAGGCAGATTCAGGATGGAGATGAGCCATTATTTCACCTGAGATGGTGGTGTCAAAATGGAACACTCTGTCAGAGGAGGTAGTGGCATGCAGTATGGTGGACTGTTTCAAAAGAGCATGGGATAGGGCAAGGAGATGGGGTAAACAATGCTGAGCAGTTTTCAAGGGTGAGAGGTGGGATGGGGTGGGGCAGCTGTAGTATAGGGCGCTAGCTGCACATTTGATCAGACTTGAAAGACTGTGAGGCCTGTTTCTGATAGCAAGTTTCAAATGTTCATATGCTCATGATTCTGGAAGGGGTGTGTGTAATATCCAACCCACCTCCCCATCCCACCTTCCTGGGATCATTCACTTTATAGTCTGCTGAAGCAGCAACAGGTCATAACCAGCTGGATTGCATAACCAAGCAGATATTTTAGCAGAGCACCACTAAAGTATGGAAGGAGGAGGAGGAAACAACATTCATAGATAAGGTAAAAAAATTACTGAGGGGTCAGACACAAGTATCTGTTTAAAGACAGGGTCTGTGTGACTATAGGTAAACACTGGGTACCATAGCAATGTGTAACTAAAATCCTATTGCCCTACTGCAGGAAAAGGGTTTCTGTTATTTTCTGTTTGTTCCTCACAGTTCTTCACTAACAAAAGCCACTTGCTTCTTGAAAATGCAGTGAGGGTATAACTGTAGTCTATAAGGGGAAGGTCAAGAACAGATATGATGGAATGGTGCAATGCAGTGGCTGTGGGGTGGCAGTCTCAGGAGATGTTCTGGAGGCTGCAGTACTGCCATCTGCAGGCACCTCTCTGGGCTGAGGGAGGAGGTTGCTCATCTCTTTTTCTTTTGTACTCAGTCTGATACCCACTTTCAGGCATATATTTTATAGCCAGGTATAGGTCTCTATTTGACATCATAGTACAGGGAAATCAGTTATTCTACCTAAACCCATATGTGCAGGAGAGTAACTTTTGCTTAGATCATTGCCAAAGATATAAATAAACTTGCTTCTTCAGCAATCTGCAAGCTTGACTACAGACCAAATAACAGAATACCTGGGTGAAATGGGATATTTTTATCTAACATTGTTGTGATTATAGCTCTAATTTTACTCCAGTACACTTTTAGTGCTGGGCAAAGATTAACATATGGCTTAAAATGCCTTTATCGCCTTTACAGCAAGTATTAAGATTTGACAGCATAGGATTAAATTTACTAAGTTTATTCTGAGTATAATACAAATTATGTCTTATGTTAAATTGAATTTGCCTAAGCTTAGCATTTTTTGAGACCTTTCTGGTGTAGACAGAACTTCCAAGCTTTCTCTACTATGACCCCAGTGCCCCAGTTCCTTAGACCATTTTACTGTCAATGATCTATGTCCCATTTTCTGGCCTCCAACAAAGAGTATATCTTTGGAGATTAGTGTTATTCAAGGGTTTCCTAATAGATGCTCCAGAGGTGTCATGCCCAGCATCACAATCTTATTTTTCAAAAGATAATCTCTTAATTGAAGGTAAGCTAAGTAACTTCTGTTTGGTAAATTAAATTCCAGTTTTAATACTTCAACATCAGACTACCATTTTCTAAACACTTTTCCAGATGCATTAATCCACGTATTTTCCAGTTCAAAACATTTTTATTTACCTGTTTAAATTTAGAGAGGAGTTCATGTATAAAGGGGAGAATAGAGAAAACTGAAAAGTTTCAGCCCTAATTGTGAATGTGCTTCTCTCGATACATGGAAGTAGTCTTAGTTGAGCTCAATATCTTATTTTTATATATTTGGTTCTCACAATTAACATATAGAACCTGGTTTAATTTCTGAAGAGGTAAGTGAGATCTCTCTGAAACTGCACATATTGTTGCAAATCCTTCTATATTATTATCAGAAGAGATCATGATGGAGTAGGTTTGATCTGGCTGCCAAATAATATAATTTTAGATTTGGAAGACCTAGCTCTCCCTGATTTAAAGGAGGATACAATTTTGCCAAACGGCTGTTGGTCTTTTGTTCTTTCAAATAAATTGTCTAATCCATGTATCTATTTTAATAAAGAAAGAATTGACCAGAAAGATTGGAAGAGCTTGAAATAGAATAATAATCCTGGTACAACATTCATTTTAATGATGTTGATCCTACCTGTGATGGTTAGCGGTAGGCTGACCCATCTTTCTAAGTCTACCTTGATTTTATCCAACAATGGTTCATAATTTCATTCAAATAAATCCTTAAATTCCTTGGTCAGAATAACTCCCAGGTACTTTATTTCTGTTTTAATCAAAGAGTTAAGTAGGGTGTTTGAGTTATTGATTTCGAACCATTATAAATGGATTCAGATTTCTCCCAATTTACTTTATAACCAAATATTCTACAAAACCTTCTATTTCCCTCTCAAGCTTTTCACTTTTCTTTTGGATTACCTAAGAAAATAAAAATGTCATCCATGTGTAGAGAGATTTTATAGGATGTTTCATTAATATTCAATCCTTTGATTTATTTTTGTAATTGATCTGGCGATAGTCTTGATACAAATTGCAAACAATAGGGGTGACAAAGGGGCAGCCCTGTCGGACTCCCTTTCAGCCACTCAATTAGCCCACATTTGCATTATTATTTTATAATCAACATTCATCAATGCAATTGGCCTATGTGTCTCACATTTTAAGGGATCTTTATAATTTTTAGTATAAGTATAATTATGGAGTCGCTTAATTATCCCGAGTGTCTCACCCTTTCCTAGCCCTGTAAGCTTGGAGTAAGAGTGGAGAAAGTATGTTAGAAATTATTTGTAAAACTCTATAGTAAAGCCATTCAGGCCTGGTGCTTTCTTATTTTGAGAATGTTGAATTACTGATTTGATTTTCTCTATACTATAGGGTCTAGCTATTGTAATTATTGATACTTCCGATAAAGGAATAATAGGACTATTATTAAACAAATTGTTAATATTCTGTTGTTCTGTTGTAAAGAGTTGATATCCAGTGTATATAAATTATTATAATAATTCTGAAAGCCTTTATTTATTTCTAAGAGGGAGGATGATATCTGACCTGACTCTAATTGAATTTTGAATATTGGGTTCTGATTGCATTTACATTGCAGCTGATAAGCCAGTAATAATTCCATCTAACGGTTTGAAGTGCTCTTTCTGCTTTATAGGAAATTCATTTGTTCAATTCTTCTTACCTATAGTACTAAATTTAAATCCTGTTCTAGTCCAGATATTTTATAATATCTAATAATTCTAATTTTTCTTTTTTTCCCCAAAAGGATGTGTAAGATATAATCCATCCTCTAATGTAGTCTTTCAGAGATTCTCAGATTGCTACTGAAGACAATTCCTCACTCTTATTGTCCTCTAAAAATGTGTCAGTCTCTGTCTTGAGTTTCTGTATAAAAATGACATCTTTTAATAATGTGTTATTGAATTTCCAGCTATATTCCTAAAGCTTATTATAATCATTTAGATAATTTACCACCAGGGTTATGGGGGAGTGGTCAGAAATTTTAATGGCTCCATAATTACTTTTATAGTATTGTTCACTATTTCCTCAGGAAGAAGATAATAAATGATCCTGGAGGCTGTTTATACACATTGGTGAAGAAAGATAATTTCTTCCATGTGGGATATACTTCCTAAAAACATCTGAAAGTTTAAGGTCTAATATAAAACCTTTATTATGTTCAGGGCCAGATTTTTTTGTATCTTCCAGCACCTCAGATCTGTCCAATACTGCTAAGGATAGATTGAAATATCTGCCTATGATAAAATGGCCCTGAAAAGTGGGATAGCAGAATAAAAAGTGTACATAAAAATCTGGATCATCATCATTTGGACCATATAAGAACGACTGCTGAAAGGAGAGAGAGAGAGAGAGAGAGAGAGAGAGAGAGAGAGAGAGAGCAGCCCAAAACTTACTTAAATCAAGGAGGTAATTTAATAGACTACACTGAATTGAATTATTAATTTGTGGGCCTGTGTATGAGTGGTTTTGATTCTCTGTTTTGGGATTGACTTTTCTTAGTTTAGTTTTTATTTGCCAGGGAGAAACTCTAGCTGGGATATATTTGCAGTCATTTATGACTAGACTTGTTACTAACCTCTGTGAAATAGGTGTCTGTTAAGGGAGGAGCTGAAAGGGGCCTGGAGAACTGTGGATTTAAAGCAGGAGTTGTTTGTGGGCTCTGTCTGCTGAGAGAGAGAGAGAGAGAGAGAGAGAGAAAGCACAAAAGCTCCCTTAAATCAAGGAGGTAATTTAATAGACTACACTGAACTGAATTATTAATTTTGGGCCTGTGTACATAAGTAGTTTTGATTCTGTTTTAGGGGTTGACTTTTCTTAGTTTAACTTTTATTTGCCAGGGAGGAACTCAAGCTGGGAGATAGTTGCAGTCATTTGTGACTAGGCCTGTTACTTAACCTCTGTGAAGTAGGTGTCTGTTAAGGGAGGAGATAAAAGGGCATGGGGAACTGTGGATTTAAAACAGGAGTTGTCTGTGGTTTCTGTCCTCTGAGAGAGGAAGAGAGAAAGCAGCCAAAAGCTTCCTTAAATCAAGGAGGTAATTTAATAGTCTACACTGAATTGCTGAATTGAGATTATTCATTTTAGGGCCTGTTTAGGTAAATAGTTTTGTTTCTCTGTTTTTGGGGTTGACTTTTCTTAGTATAACTTTTGTTTGCTAGGAGGAACTCTAGCTGGGATATACAGTATTTGCAGTCATTTGTGGACGAGATCTGTTACTTAACCTCTGTGAAATAGGTGTCTGTTAAGGGAGGAGCTGAAAGGGCCTGGGGAACTGTGGATTTAACACAGGAGTTGTTTGTGGGCTCTGTTTGCTGGGAGAGAGAGAGAGAGAAGAGGACAGAGAGAGAGAAAGCAGACAAAAGCGTCCTTAAATCAAGGAGGTAATTTATTAGACTTCACTGAATTGAATTATTAATTTTTGGACCTGTGTACTTAAGTAGTTTTGATTTTCTCTTTTGGGGTTGACTTTTCTTAGTTTCACTTTTATTTGCCAGGGAGGCAGTCTAGCTCGAGATATTTACAGTCATTTGTGACTAGACCTGTTAGTTAACCTCTATGAATTAGGTGTCTGTTAAGGGAGGAGCTGAAAGGGGCCTGAGGAACTGTGGATTAGAAACAGGAGTTTTGCAGGATCTGTCTGCTGAGAAAGAGAGAGAGAGAGAGAGAGAGAAAGCAGCCAACAGCTTCCTTAAATCAAGGAGGTAATTTAATAGACTACACTGAATTGAATTATTCATTTTGGGCCTGTGTACACAAGTAGTTTTGATTCTCTGTTTTGGGGTTGACTTTTCTTAGTTTAACTTTTATTTGCCAGGGAGGAATTCTAGCTGGGAGATATTTGCAGTCATTTGTGACTAGACCTGTTACTTAACCTCTGTGAATTAGGTGTCTGAAAAGAAGGAAGGCACTCGCTGGGGTGGATGGTCAGAGTTATAGTTGATTGTTTCTGGAGGGCATAGGTTTACTCCCACCCTCAAGCCCTTCACCCTAACTGCACCAAGCACACAACTTCCTTTATATCAGGGTTCTGATATCATTTCCCCAAATTGCTAACAACATACACCTGTTCATATTCTTAAAGTCACAGCACACTGAATGGGGGTAGAGACACACACAAGCTTGCATACACTAAAACAAGAACAAAAAAGAAAAACATCTGATATAAGAAGGAGACAGACATGTGGGGAGTGGTGCTATGCACTGGCTATGGAGCAGCAGTCTTCTGGGAGACATTCTGGACACTGTGTTGCTGCTCTATTTGCAGGCACCTCTCTGGTCTGAGGAGGTTGCTCATCTCTATGCTGACCTGGCAGGATTAGGAAACTTGCTCCCCCATCCAGAGACCACCCAGGCCACTGTCACTACATCGAAGTTGCCAAGAAAGAGAAGTGGTTGGACCACAGTGGGCTCAGGGCAGAGCATAGTTCCTCTATGGAGGCCCCTGCAGTGGAGACCAAGGAGGATGCTGGGAACCTCACAATGGAGACCACAGAAGGAGGCACAGTTCCCCACAGGGAAGGAAACAACTCCTGGTGGGGGATTCAGTTGTTAGGGGGCTAGAACTGGGAGAGAGGAAAAGGAAGGTAGCGTGTCTACCTGGCACCATGGTTTGGAGGGACAGAAAACTAATCCTCAGGATTGTGGAAGCAACTACAAGGGGAGTGAACTGGATGTCATTATTTACTTAGGGACAAATGACCTGGCTGAGAATGGGATCATAGCAGTGCAAAAGGAGTTTTTGGAGTTGGGGAGAGGTCTTATATAAATACCTCACATGGTAACTTTCTCCAAGTGCTACTTGTCTATGGCATAGATGAGGCTTGGGTATGCCGCACCATGAGTTCAATGACACTGGTTGAAAATTGGTGCAGAGCTCAGGGATTTGGCTTCATTGGGGACTGGGGCTCCACCTGGAGGATGCAGGCCTATACTGGTGTGATGGTCTGCTTCTGTCCAGGAGGGAACCAGGATACTAGGTGACAGGTTTAAATGCTTCATTGACAAGCATTTAAACTAGCCAAAGGAGAGGCACTGAAAGGAGAGGAACCCCTCCAAATCAGGGTAGTTAGTGATGTAAACACCAAGATAGAGCAGTTGATAGGGAGAAAGGCGGGGTAAATGGAGAAAAGACAAAGGCAGTAAGGACAGGGATGGGGCAAAAGAAATAAGGCCATAAAATATGGAGGTAATGAGTACCAATGCCTGTAGTCTAGGTAAAAGATTGTCAAAATGGTGGCCTTAATGGAAAAGAGTTGCCTGTATTCGAGCTGTCACAGAAACATAGTACACAGAGAACCATGACTGGGATGTCAACATCCAGGGTACACAATCTACAGGAGGGACAGAGAGAGTAGAAGAGGAGGAGGTAACTATCTAAGTAAGGAAAGGGATCAAAGCAACAGAACTAAAGGGTAAACAGGAAGGAGATAAGGCATGGTGGGTCACCCTGGAGACTGGAAATGGCACCACAATCCACACAGGGGTTGTTTACAGACCCCCATCTCAGGGGAGAAATGGACAAGGAAATGATAGGAGGCATCCTTAGGATGAAGAGAAAGGGAGATATTGCTGATGGGGACCCGAATATGCCAGATGTTAACTGGAGCACCTTTGCTGCAACCACATCCAAGAGTAGGTCATTCTGCATGGTCATGTCTCAGATAGCTAGTTTTGGAACCCAGACAGAAGGAACAGTCTTAGACCTGGTACAGTCAAATGGAGACAGAGAGAGGATCTCAGATCTAGAAGTGGCTAGCCATCTGGGAACAAGTGACCACCAAAAGTGTGGTTTACAATAAACTTAGCTGTAGAGTCAAGCCATACAAAAGTGAAGGTACTGGACTTCAGGAGGGCTGATTTTGTCAAAATGGAGAGTGCCACAGAAAAGTACTAGCAAACAAGCAAGCAGGTGGGGTGGAGCAACAATGGAGGAACATCAAAACCGCCATCACAGAGGCAACAAGCTTTTGTGTGAAGCTAATAAACAAATCAAAATGAAAGTAAAAACACTATGGTTCTCAAAAGAAGTGATGGGGAAGGTTAGGAGAAATATATAGGATTCTGGAAGTATAAGGAAATGCAGAAGGAGCAGGACAGAGAACTGCACCAGTTAAAAGCAGAAGGAAGCGGGTAAGGCAGTCAGAATAGCAAAAGCCCAAACCAAGGAAAATAGCCAGCTCGGTTAAGAAGGGGATAAAACCTTTTATACAGTAGGCACATTAGGGAGCAAAGAAAGACTAAGGCAGGGATGCTGAGGCTGAATAAAGAGAAGGTGATTGGACAGAGAGTGACAGTGAAAAAGCAAGGATACTGAACAAATACTTTGCTCAGTATTCACAAAGGAAAACAGGGAGATACCAAATCCAGTCAATAGAAGCACTGTGGATGAGAGTTGATATTAGTCCTTTCACAGAAAAAGGTTTCTGAAAGAACTCCTAAAACTGAAGGTATATAAAGCAATGGGGCCTGATGGAGCACACCCCAGAATTCTAAAAGCACTAAGAGAAGAACTAGTAACACCACTGACTACCCTGTTTAATAAATCATGGGAGGATGGTGTGGTATCTGAGGACTGGAGGAGGGCAGATGTGATTGTCCTTCACAAAGTGGGAGCAATACAGAGGGCGGAAACTACAGACCTGTCAGTTTAACCTCAGTGGTGGGAAAATGATGGAATCACTTCTGAAGGAAGAATTGTTGTAGTACCTAGAGGCCAGTGGGGCTAGGACCCAAGGCAGCATGGATTCACAGCAGGAAGGTCATGTCAGACAAATCTAATTGATTTCTTTGACTGAGTGACCAAAGTAGTAGGCCAGGAGGGGCTGTGGACATGGCCTAGCTAGACTTTAGCAAGGCATTTGACACAGTCCCACAAAAGATTAATAAATAAATTAGGCTGCCTGGTGGGTCCCAGGGTGGTAGCTGTGGGTAAAACACTGGCTGGACAACAGGACACAGAGGGTAATAGTAAATGGAGTCCATTGTGAAAAGAGTGGTTACTAGTTGGGTACCGGAGTTCAGTACTGGGGCTGGTCCATTTAATATCTATATAAATGACATGCAGAGGACTGGAAGGAAAAGTATCCCTCTTTGCAGATGACACAAAGATCTGTGAGGATCCATGACTGGTCATCGACAAAACTTTTGTTGAATGACCAGACAGTGAGCTCGACGAGTCAACCACAGTTGCAGTCAGCTGCCAGTTTCTGTGGAGCACAAGTGTTTTTCTTTGAGGGCTTTGCCCTGAACCCCAGAGTGAGGGGTTGTGTCCGCACCCCACTTAAAATTCTCAACTCCAGGTCGGAGCTGATTGAAGGGGTGCATGACTCCTGACAGACAGAACTGGGTTCCAACAGGTTCCCTATAATGATGTGGCACTGTTGTCACTGTGGGGACCCGTTGTCAAACTGTCACTGTCAGGTGTGCATACTTATCTGCAACATGGTTCATACACAAGGTGGGGTGGAAAGGATGAAAAAGGACTTGGCAAGGTTAGAGGAATGGTCAAATGTATGGCAGCTTAGACTCAGTGCAATGAAGTGCAAGTAATGCACCTGGGAAATAAAAACCCAGGAAAGAGGGCGCAGTGGGAGGTGAGATACTGACAACAACAAAAATGGAAAGGGCTGGCCCAGTGGTGCTGGCGGTTGAGGCGCTGGATGCCACACCTCACATGCCAGAACCCGGTTCACAGCGAACTTGGGCCACGGGGGCTGGATGGGGTGAGATAGGCTGGGCGTCCGGCGACAGCTCACCTTCTCTGGGGAGGAAGGGTTTCACCCAGCATGCAGCATCCCTGGCAGAGGCTGGGGGCATGATGGCAAGCTGGGGTCCCAGGGCATGATTGGTCAAGGGGCGGTGAGTGACCAATCAGCTACAGAGGCTACTCCTTCAAGGAAGGAGGGAGGGACGTTGCTGATGTTGGTGCTCATGCCTTGACGTATGGGACTGCAATGTCCCACAGAAAAAGTGGAAACACGCAGCACTGGAGCCAGGAAGATGGAGCGCTGAGCCTGGGGTCTCAATGTGTCAATGCCTGCCTGCAGCCTCTGGACCCTGACACATGCAAGATTCAGGATCTACCCCTACCCTGACCCCACCTTGGGGGTATCCAAGGCAGGATGGAGGGACCAAGACCAGCAGGTAAGGCGCTGGCAGAGACAGGCTTGATTGGTGACTCCAGATGGTGCTGCTCAGTGGGGACGGCAAGAGGATAAATAGAAATAAAAAAAAAATGGAAAGGGACCTGGGGTAGTCATATCAGATGACCTAAATGTGGGCAAGCAATGTGAGAAGGCAGTAAGGAGGGCTGTGGGGATACTGGGTTGCATAAGGAGAGGCATCACCAGTAGAAAGCAAGAAGTTGTTGTCCCTCTGTATAGACAGTTGGTAAGACCCCATCTGGAGTACTGTGTACAGTTCTGGAGACCCCATCTCAGAAAGACATAGACAGGGGTGGAGGCTGTCCAAAGGAGGGCACCAAATGGTGCAGGGTCTGCACCAGAAGACATATGAAGAAAGTCTAAGGGATCTTAAGATGCATAGCCTTGAGGAAAGGAGGAGGGGGACATGATAGAAACTTTCAAATACCTCAAGGGAATCATCAAAGTCCAAGAGGGTAGCATCTTTCAGAAAAGAGATGTGCAAGAACAAGGGGCACAATTTGAAGATAGAGAGGTTGTAGACACATGAAGCAGCCTTCCTGAGGAGGTCATAAGTCAAAAACAGTAGGGAATTCAAGAATGCATGGGACAGACATAAGGCAATTCTAATGAGGAGGTAGGAGGAAGTCAGATGTTGGTCAACTAGGATTTGCAGCTTATCCATTAGTTAGAAAGCAGGCAGACTAGGTGGGCCAAGCGGTCCTTATCTGCCATCAGATTCTATGTTTCTATTGTCACCAATTCATTATACCTTTGAATCATGGCTTTAACGTATCTGCCATATCCATCAGTTACTTAGACTTTAATGTATTCAAATTATTTTTAAATATAAGAGCAATACCTCTGGAGTTACTTGAAAAACAAAATAGATCCCATGCCCCTAAATAAATTACAAATGGTGAAAATCATTGTCAAAAAATGACTCTCTTGTAGTCACAAACAACTGGCCAGTATTGGTTTGCGTATTGAATTACTTTGTGCATTTTAACCTATCTGTGGTACCCTTTAAGTTCCAATTCAATCATTTTAAGTTTTCAGCCATTGTTTTTTTTTGTTTTACCATAGCATTATTAAAAACTGCCTCCTTAGATAAACTGCTATATTGTCTTTTGTTTTCCTATACCTGTCTCTTGTTTTGACAATGTGTTCTCAGCCTGAATTCCTTACTATAGTTTATATTCCCCCCTTAGTTACTTACTAAATCCCCCTTACCAGACTCAATGCTGGGTATCCCTCCATAGATGGTCTGTAAAGACGATCATTGCCTGAGATAAGTGCAACATGAGGCTAACTCCAAGACTGACAGCATATAGGATCTATCTAAATATTTACATTGCTTTCCCTAAAATTAAGTGTTAAGAAATATCAATTTTAGCTTTGTTTTATTTTTAAAGATAAAGTTTTGTAATATACTATATATATATATATGAGATTGAAAGATTGACATATTCAATCATTGCTCTCAGGGTTGCTATATTCAATCATTACCCTCAGTGTGGAAAAATATGTTTTCAAATATTGATCTGCCTAGAATGGGTATCAAAGATACACTGTCTTCCACTGAGAAATAATTTTAGGTGCCCAGGATGTATTAAGGTGTGTGGAATGTCTTTTCTCTTAATATCATCCTTATTCCATCAAAGGTTTTCTGTTTGTCCACAACTGAGGGTAGATCAGGGTAAACTTGCAGATGAAACTTGCAGTGAGGGTAATGAGTGGAGTGTCACAGAGGTCAGTTTTGGGTCTGCTTCTCTTCAACATCTACATCAGTGATATTGCTGAGGGTTTGAGGGTGAGGGGAGCCTGTTGCTGGTGATATGAAAATATGCACTAGGGTGGACACCCCAGGAGGTGGAAGACATGAGGAGGACTTAAATATGCTTGAAAATGGTCTGGGATGTGGCAGCTGAAATTTAATACCACAAAGTGCACTGTGATGCACTTGGGAATAGGAACAGAAGAGCAGGGTACACCCTAGGTGTGGAGGAAATTAATGTAACAGAACAGGAGAGGGATCTGGAGACCATTGTCTCCTTGAACCTTAAGGTAGGAATCCAATGTAGCAGGGCAGTGGGAAAAGCCAATGGAATATTGGCATGCATAGGCAGGTGCATTACTAGCAGAAAGAGGGAGGTAATAATGCCACATTAGAAAGCCATGGTAAGGCCCCACCTGAGTATGGGGTTCAGTTCTGGAGGCCACATCTCCTCAAGGATATATAGGTGCATTGGAGGGTTCAGAAGGACAACCAAGATGGTGCAGGGTAATCAGGAAAAGTCATATGAGCAGAGGTATAAGAAGCTGGATTTGTACATGCTGGAAATAAGGAAGAAAGGGAGATATGACTGAAACTTTTAAATATATAAAGGGGCTCAATAAAGTGGGAGTAGAGGTTAACTCATAAGGAAGGAAGGAAGGAAGGAAGGGATCAAAACTAGATGGCACTGCCTCAGACTGCAGGGAAAAAGATACAAGGGCAATGTGAGAGGACGTGTCTTCATGGAGACAGTGGTGGAGCCCTGGAATAAACTACCAGATGGAGTGGTGGGGCTAAATCAGTGGAAGAATTCAAGAGGGCATGGGACAAGCATATGGTGCTGAGTATTGGGGGAGGGCAGGGTCTGGCAGCAGTGGCAGGGAGGGAGGCGTAAGGAGAAAAAAGAGCAGACAAGATGGGCAGGTATGGTCCTTTCCTGCCCTCAAGCTTTATGATTCTATGATATGAAATCCCTCACATGTAGACCTTTTTCAGTTCTTGCCTTTTAAGCATTTCTTCCTTCACCTGAAAGTGAGATCTCTTAACGAGAAAAATCTTTTCAAGTCTCTTGTAGAAAAATCCTATACTCACGATCAAGTTCTATCTTTCCTTAATGAAATTTCTTCCCCAGTGCTTCAGTTAATATTTCTTCCATGAACTGAAGTTTGTTTGAGCCTTCTGAGCCCTCAGGTAACCCTGCTATTTTAAGATTGTCCCTTCTGGGGTGTAACTCTAGATCCTGTACCTTGTATTGAAGGTCCTGTAATTCTTTTGATATAATGTTACTTTGTTTTGTAATGGGGTCAGCTGATCTTTCATGGTTCCACTCTGTACTCTAGCTCTGAAACTCTTTTAGTTAAGGTATCCATCTTATTATGTAATGATACAGTCAACACTTTTATAGAATCAAATGCCAGGGTCATACATTACTTTGAAATTCTGTGCACATTTTCTCAAGCATTGATTTTTGTGTGCATTGAATTTTCAAGAAGGCATTTAAATTGCTGCCATCTTGTGATTTTTGTACATTAGGTTTAATGTCTCTTTTCTAATTGTGTTATATGTTAAAGCTGCTTTCAAAAAGTTATTTGATTTGGTGCAACCCAGAGCAGGAGCAGGAGCTGAACAGCTTGGCATAGAGTCCTGTGGGCTTGCTATATGAACTATTGTTTGTGTGGTACCTGGAAAAAATCAACAATCCACAGGGGCATTATAAGATGAGACAGACATGTATCATTCAGTTATAGCACTGAAGCCAGTGGTTCTTAACAAGAATCTGATATTTCAGGACATAATTTGAATAGGCAACAGCCCACTTTTCAATAGGACCGACCCTACCCAGATCCACCCGCAGCCCAGACAGAGTCCCAGATTTCAACAAAGGAGGCATGTACCATTAAAATGATGGATGAGGATATGCGGGGCAGGAGATGTGGAATGAGAGGATACAGCAACAGTTGCAGGAACAATTATGGCAACCACAACAGGAGGACCAACAACAGATTCAGAGAGGAAGGGGATGCTTCCACAATTACTAAAGGTAATTAATTCATCTCAACACAATTTAACCAATGATGAGGAATCACTGCTAAGCAAAGGCTGAGGCTTGCACCAACTGAAACTTTAAACAAATTTGAGACTTTGGTGGGTGTAAACATTGGTTGTAGAAAGCTAAGTTTCAGTTCTTTTTATAACAAAAGTGGTGCAATGACAGTTTCTACTACGAAACTAGTAATAGAAATATATAACCAAAGTCAGATTTCTGCCCTCCCTCTCTCCCTGCTGTCTCAGTCTTTAAAAGCCTGGTGGAAATGATTTTAGAACAATTGGTTAACAATGGCAGAAAACCAACATTTAATAATTTCTCAAACATGGAAGAATGGCTTTGGAATCTTTGAGAGAATCCTGATATTATAATAAAAGAAGCACATAAAAGGGGTTTTGTAGTGGTGCTTAATAGGACTGACTACATCACAGAAGTGAAAAGACAGCTTGATAATGTAGAATTTTATTCTGTACTAACATCTGATCCAATTTTGAGTTTAAAACTTCCATTGATGGAACTTTAGAACTGTCATATGAAAAGAGCTTCATTGATAGAAAGTAAAGAACTTTTAACTACAGATCATATGATATGGGCTGTGTTTTATTGTTTGCCAAAAATACATAACTCCCTTTGTAACCCACCAGGGTGGCCCATAGTAAGTGGATTGGGCTCTCTAACTGAACCGCTTTTGCTATTTGTCAATTAGCATCTATGGCCTTTTGTTCAGAATCTACCCACGTGTAAAGACACTAAAGATGTACAAAATATGTTAAAAGATGTGACTTTACCAGAAAATACCCTTTGGTAACGTTTGATATTAAGGCACTACAGACACATGTTCCATACGAGGTGCATTGACACAGCAGCCCAATTCCTTAATTTAAGACCTAGTACAGTAAATCCACCAAGTGATTTTGTCCTAAAGCTATTGGAATTTGTTTTAAAATGTAATGTATTTGTGTTTGACAAAAGTGCATTTTACAAACAAAAGGAATGGCTATAGAGTACGACATGTATGCCCACCATAGCATATCTTATATGTTGGGGTCTGGGAAAATCAATATGTGTTGAATCAGGTACAAATTCCATTTTTCCTAAGTGTTATATTTCAAATGCTTTATTGATGATATATTCTTGGTCTGGCAGGGTATGTGACACTGCTGCAGCAATTTATTGGTTATTTACATGGAACCAACAGTCACTAAGGTTTACCTATACAGCAGATAAAGAAAGGGCAAACTTTCTGGACCTTAACATTAATAAAGCAGCAGATGGAAGTATATACACAAGTATGTGTAGAAAACCAACAGATGGCAACACAATTCTTCTGGCATCAGGCTGTCATCCCAAACATACTGTGTCTAATATACCAAAAGGACAATACTTGAAGGCCAGAAGAAATTGTAGTACAGAAACAGCTATGGTTGCCAGTATGAATGAAATGACTCAGAGATTTAAACAAAGGAGCTATAGCCAAAGAAATTTACAGGCGCTACAGAATATGCAACTACCAAAGACAGAGAACATCTTTTATAGGATAAGATACATGATGGGACAACATCTAAATGCTACATTTTGTAACTACTTTTCTAGCCAGGCTTATGATTTTGAACATATTCTCAAACAACACCGCCAATTTTGTCTAGTGATCCAGGTTTAAAAGAACTGGCTGCACAACCATCTAGAATGGCCTATAAAAAGGCTAGAACACTTAAAGATCTTTTACTCTGAATCAAAACTAAATAAAACATGGTTAAATCAAGGAATACATAGCTGAGTGTAGTATAAGAGATGTATCAGTTGTAAAAACATTACTAGTGGAAATAAATTCACAAGCTGTAATGCTAGAAAGGAGTATGAAATAAGACAGTTAATTACTTGTGATGCCATGGGGGTAATATATCTGGCAAGCTGCTCTTGTCAAACTTTCTATATGGGCAAAACAACTAGGTGTTTAAAAACAGAGGAAATTGCCGGCCATACAACAAGGTGATATGACATATAGAACAGCAAAACATATTGCACAGACCTCATATGACCGGCAACATTCCTTTAAATTCCATGGTATTCTTTACAAAAGAAGGGAAGGGAGGGCCAAAATTAGGTGGCAAAACACACACGGTTGGTGAACACTAGTCCATTCACAGAGGAGAGACTCTAAAGAACTATTGAAACTAAAAGTGAACAAGGCAATGGGGACAGATGGGATGCATCCCAGAATACTGAAAGAACGAGGGAGGTACTAGGGCACCACTACTCCCCTTTTCAAGAAACACTGGAGGAAGGAGAGGGTACCAAAGGATTGGTGGAGAGTGAATGTGGTACTACTACACAAAAAGTGGGAGCAAGGTGTAGGCTGGGAATTACAGACTGGTCAGTCTGACCACAGTGGTGGGAAAATAATGGAATCCATGTTAAAGGAAAGGATTGCGGCATACCTTGAGGCCAGTAGGGCACAAGACTGAGACAACATGGATTCACAGTAGAAAGATCTTGTCAAACAAATCTGATTAATTTCTTTGACTGGCTGCTTCCTCATCACCTCTCTTGCCCTTTCCTATCAATATTCAAAAATTGCGTGCTGCACACCTGCTCAAACCTCATACCTGCATTTGTTTCGCTAACCCCTGCTTTCTCTGTACTCTATTTACTCTCAAATTAATAATCTCAGGTGCATTTTTCAAACATACTTACTTTCTGCTCTATTATGTATACCCTGTTCCTATTATTTTCTATATTCTGCTGACAAAATCTCAATTGAATCTACTACTGTATTTTGAACTTTTGTAAATATGTATCTTTCACTGTAAATATATATATATATATATATATCTCACTGTATATAATTTTGTAATTTATGTATTTTATTTACTCACTGTTGCAACTTTTGTTACCTTGCCTTCCCCTGACTTTATAGTACACTCATTGCTGTTTAGCTGCCCTTGTCAACTGTTTGCTGATTATATATTTGATGTTTATAACATTTGCTGCTCATTATTTGTATTCCTGTTCTATGCATTGTATTGTATTGTATTGTCTGCCTGGGTAGCTGAAAATGAGACTGCATGGTCTCCAGCAGGCTCACTTAGTTACCAAAATTCAAATAAATAAAATACATAAATTTGACTGGGTAACCAGAGTGGTGGATCAAGAAGGGCAGTGGACATGGCCTATCTAGATTTTAGGATGGCATTTGACACCGTTCCACACAGGAGGCTAGTAAAAGTTGAGCAGTTTGGGAGTGGGTCCCAAGGTGGTAAACTGGGTCTGAAACTGGCTGAGCAACAGGACACAAAGGGTAGTGGTTAATGGATTTAAATCCTGGGAGAGGAGGTGACCAGTGGGGTGCTACTGGGCTCAGTGCTGGGGCTGGTCCTGTTCAGTGTCTTCATTAGTGACATTGGGAGGGCTGGAAGGGAAGGTAAGCCTCTCTGCGGATGACACCAAGATCTGCAATAGGATGGACACTCCAGGCTGGGTGGAATGAATGAGATGAGACCTAGGCAAGTTGGAGGAGTGGTCAATTGGTGGCAGCTCAAATTCAGTAAGAAGAAGTGCAAAGTCATGAACTTGGGGCACAGGAATCCTGGAGAGGAATACACGATGGGGGATACTAACAACAAAACAACTGGCAAAGACTTATGAGTAATCATAATGGATGACCTGAAAGTAGCCAAGCAATATGAAAAGGCAGTGTGGAGGCTGGAAGGATGCTGGGGTGCATAGGAAAGGCATCACCAGTAGAAAACAGGAGGTAGTGATGCCACAGTACAGACAATTGGTCTGGCTGCATCTGAATACTGTGTTCAGTTCTGAAACCACATCTTCAGAAAGACATTGACAGAATGGATGCAGTCCAGAGAAGGGCAACAAAACAGTGCAAGGAATGCACCAGAAAACACACGAGGAAAGACTGAAAGACCTCAATATGTATACCCTGGAGGAAAGGAGGGAAAGGGGATATGATAGAGACAGTCAAGTACCTCAGGGCATAAACAAGGTTCAGGAGGACAGCATCTTTAAGAAAAAGAGATGTGCAAAAACAAAGGGTCACAATATGAGTCTGGAGAGAGGAGACTGAGGGGTAATGTGAGGAAGTATTTTTCACAGAAAGGGTGGTGGATGCATGAAACATCCTCTTTGCAGAGGTCATGGAGCTAAACGATAGGTGAATTTAAGAATGCTTATGATAGACAGAAAGCAACCCTACTGGTAGGAAAGAGAAGGAAGCAGCAGATATTTAGGATCTGGAGTTTATGTAGGTAGGGAAATGGGCAGACTAGGTGTGCCAGGCAGTCCTTGTCTGCTGTCAAATTCTATGTGTCTGTGTTTCTATATGCATTCCACAGCAATCTACTGTGAACCCCCAAATCACGTGTTTCAAAATAGTAACTACACTGTGGTGTCCAGAGGCTCCTTCCTCCACCCTGATCACCCATTCATAACAGTATGTCCTGGTGCCTAGTGGTTCCCCTCACCTTACAATTCACCCATTTTAAAATAGTAGCTATGCCCTGGTGTCTAGTGGTTCCCTCCATCCCCTGATCATCCATTTTCACAATTACAATGAAGCTGTGATGGTCCACTGTCCCTCACCCAACCCACCTGCTCACATCCACTTTCCCATACCCCCTTTCCTGGGTGGCCAGTGATTCCCCCAAGCCTGATAAGGAAAATGGCACAGCCCTCCTGTCACTTCTGTTACTAGCTGCTATATAAGCTGACAATGAGTGTGTGTGCAGTGTAAGTACTGTACACACATCACTGACAGCTCATACAGCAACAAGCCAACAAGCTGAGAGGAGGGCTGTGCCAATCGACCTATCAAGCATGGAGATTCACTGGCTACCTGGTAAGGCGGTACAGGGAAGTGGGATGTGAGCACAAAGGTTGGGTGGGGGCCACTGGCCCACTGCTGCTTTGTTGTAATTGTGTAACTGGGTGATTGTGGAAGTGAGGAGGAACTACTGGACACTAGAGAATAGTTAATATTTTGAAATGGGTGATTGAGGGCAGGGGACCACTGGACACCAGGGCATAATTACTATTTTGAAATGGGTGATTTGGGTGGCAGGGTCATAACAGTCCACCAGGAAATGCACACATATGTTCAGAGTAACAACAGTGGGTCATACTAGACTGCCAGGAAGTATATATATTCTCAGAGGAGGCGATCAGAGGGTCATAATGGGCATGTGAATGACACCTTAGTAAATTGCATGCCCAATATGCTTATTTCATATTCAGGCTCAATATTGCTCCAAGGGTCTTGGTACTATTCACTTTTGAGTAGCATCATTCCCTGTGAGTTATATACAGCCCATGTCCATGTCAGGGCAGTGCAGTTGCACTTAGTGCTGTACTAACAGGCTAATATTCAGTCGGATAGCACTGCTTGCCATCTGACTGAATATAGCTGCAGCTGAACTGAGCACTCCTGCATTTATTTTGAATCTCTGGCCCATAATTGTTTAATCAAACAAATACTACCATTCTGTAAAGACATTATATGACTCCTGCTGATGTATTCTGTACGTAGTGTATTTTTCTGTATGTTTTTGCTGTGTAAGTTGGAACCCACAGGAAAGGATGCCTACTAAAAAAGATACTGCTGCAACAGAGCTGTCTAAAATTCTGTTTGATGTCAGCAAAATGCCTATTTTGTTTTCTTGTAATTTCACACTGTTTTATCCAGAATTTGGAAAATTTCAATTTGATTCATTGTATTTATTCTATATTGCATACTGCATCTCCTAAAAAGTGTGCAGTTTAATGAAAATGCACTACATCTGTTTGAAATGTTCTGTATTTGTCCTGTTCCATTTCACAACTTCTAAAATACATCATCACTATTAACAGGGCTCATTTTTACATACCACCTCATAAAACCCACAGATGCTGGGGAACACAGGAGTGCTCAGCCACATCAGGGGACCAGAAAAGAGGCTGCAAGAGGTAATCCCTCCTGCACCAGCTTGTTTGTTGGAGGTATATTTTGAGATACTGTTGCTGGATTTTCTGTCCCACAGAACTACTGATTGTTTTCCCTGGACTTTCTACCTGACTTAGACACGGGATTTTCATCACTTCTCACTGGAGCTTTAAGGGACATTTCAGGGGCTTCACTGCACCTTTCAGCTGCTAATCTACCTGTTTTGCCTGCTCTGCATGTTGTTTGTATTCATTACTCTGATAATTGCTGCATTTATTCTGCTAGAATTGCCAGACTGTTTGTAAGTACTGCTGTTTCACTTGTCTTTCTGCTCAGGGACTCCTGCTATATCCTGGCTCCTTGTGCCAGTGTTCCTCCCTAACTTATCTCCTGTATTTCCTCCATTGTGCCAGAACAAAAGAAAGGGTCTTACAAGAGCTTGCTAAGCTCAGGAGTGGATAAGGCAATGGGACCTGATGGCATACATCCCAGGGTACTTAAGGAGCTAAAGGAGGAACTAGCAGAGCCATTAGCAGAATTGTTTAGTGAGTCTCTGAGCACAGGAGAGGTCCCAGAAGACTGGAGAAAGGCTCATGTGATCCCACTCCACAAGAGTGGTAGCAGGAGGAGGCGGGGAACTACAGACCGGTCAGTCTTACCTCAGTAGTGGGCAAGATTATGGAGGCACTCCTTAAGGAAAGGATAGTGCAACACCTGGAATCCATAGGGCACAGGATCCAAGACAGCATGGGTTTACAAAGGAAGGTCCTGTCAAACTAATCTCATAGATTTCTTTGACTGGGTAACCAGGTAATGGTGGACCAAGGGGGAGCAGTTGATGTCGCCTACCTTGACTTCAGCAAAGCTTTTGACACTGTTCCACATAGAAGATTGATAAATAAGCTAGGTAGGCTCGGGTGGGTCAGAAGTTGGTCAACTGGGTGGCAAACTGGTTGACTGGCAGAAAACAGAGAGTGGTGTAAATGGTATACAGTCAGAAGAGATGCAAGTCACAAGTGGGGTACCTCAGGGATCAGTCCTGGGGCCAGTCCTATTCAACATCTTCATTAGTGACCTCGCAGATGGACTAGAGGGTAAGGCTTGTCTGTTTGCAGATGACACCAAGATCTGCAACAGAGTAGATGATCCAGATGGGGTGGGCAGAATGAGAAGAGATCTGGATAAACTAGCAGAATGGTCAGAAGAGTGGCAACTGAGATTTAATGCAAAGAAGTGCAAAATCATGCACATAGGGAAGAGAAACCCTGAAGCCACTTATAGGCTGGGAGGAGTTGCTAGCAGTCACAAAGGAAGAAAGAGACTTGGGCATCATCATCACTGATGACCTAAAATCATCAAGCAGACCTCTAAAGCAGTAGGTAAGGCTAGGGGGTGTTAGGGTGTATTAGTAGGGTATCACAAGTCGTAAGAGGAGGTATGTAAGACATTGGTTAGGCTCCCATCTGGAGTACTCGTGCAGTACTGGAGGCCACACCTTCACAAGGACATTAACCAAATTGAGGCAGTCCAGAGAAGGGCAACCAAAATGGTGCAGGGACTGCATCAGAAGACATATAAGGACAGATTAACGGAGCTCAATATGTATACCCTTGAGCAAAGGAGGGAGAGAGGTGATATGATCGAGACATTTAAACACCTTAAGGGCATAAACAAGGTGAAAGAGTCTAACATGTTTAAATATAAGAAAAATAGCAGGACAAGAGGACACAGCATGAGATTAGAGGGAGGCCGATTAAGGGGAATGTGAGGAAATTCTTTTCACAGAAAGGGTGGTAGATGCATGGAATGGCTTACCACAAGAAGTGGTGCTATGAATACAGTGCAGGGCTTCAAACAGGCATGGGATAGGCATAAGGGAGCAATACAAATGACTATGAATAGATAGGTCACTGACAGAGCAAAGGCCGATGGCACATTTATAAGGTAGAAAAAGAAATGGGCAGACTGGATGGGCCTTAGTGTCCTTATCTGCTGTCAACTTCTATGTTTCTATGTTTCTATGTAACCTTCTCTCTCTTTCTTTCTCTCTCAGCATGCCCAGTAGGCCCATGTCCTGACATAGAGCTTGAGTGTTTGCATGGCTAATAGATATCTCTGCCTTACTGCTGCATTCTAATTGTAACCAGAAGCTTCTCCTTTGTCTCTCATTTTATATAGTTCCTGACTCCCACCCTAAGCACACAGATGCTGTGGGAGCACAGGACTGCTCAGCCACATCAATCAATCAATCAATCAACTTTATTTAACCAGGCATAGACACCATTGAGCAAGCTCATTTTCAAGGTGGTCCTGGACATCAACAGTATACAGACACAGGTAGACAACCACAGGAGTACATGAGTAGATCGAATATATCATAAGAATACAGATGTCATAATACATGCAGTTAGCAATAAGCATTATTTGCATGTATATGTATACCAGGCCAGAGAAGGTAGGACCCAGAGGACCAGGCGAGGTAACTTGCATTCCCTCCTGCACCAGCTTGTTTGTTGAGGGTGTTAGCCTGTCAACCCTTTACATTGACTGCCCCACCACCCAGGGCAGGCCCTTAATTTAAGGACCGCCTTGGTCATGTGACTTCCTTTGCTGTGAAACTGTAAGTTCCCACTTTGCCATTTGCAGCTTATACTCACTGCCCTCTGGAGGAGTACCCCCACCTAATACCTCCTACAAAGTTGAGCCTCTTTTTCTCCTGCTGACCTTCCTACCCTTGCTGACTCTCTAGTCTCCCTCCCACTCCACTACCCTCCCACTCTGTCTCCTATCCTGCCCTCTCCAACACGTCCAGCCCTCCTCTACCAAGCCATCAGCACCTGCCTTGCACACATCCTCACCCCCCATGCTCTGTGTGACCCCTCAGCCACTAGGAGTCACTGCTGTGCACCTACATTCTGTCTTCCTCGCCCTGCTCTTTTGCTACCACATAGCCTCTCGGGTCTCAGACCAGGCACCAAATCACCCCTCCCTGGGGATTTGAACCTTGTACCCTCAGCACCAAAGTCCACAGCCCTGCACTGTACCATCGAGGCTGACCTACTCATTGGAGACTCGGCCAA
Source organism: Neoceratodus forsteri (assembly GCA_016271365.2). Classification (NCBI taxonomy): domain Eukaryota; kingdom Metazoa; phylum Chordata; order Ceratodontiformes; family Ceratodontidae; genus Neoceratodus; species Neoceratodus forsteri. The sequence goes on along the minus strand of CM028134.1, from coordinate 576,154,992 downwards.
CCTCATCCCTCTCAAGGCCCTAGCCCACATAGCCATGGGTACCTCTACCCTCACATATAAAGCTGACCACTCTACTACTTCTGGCACTTGCCATTTCCCCACCAATGGCCTCCCCCTTACAATGACACACCAATGTGTCTCACCACCCCATCCACCCATGCTCACCCTCCACCCTGGACCTACTCTCATCATCTCCCACCCCTTGCCAACACACATACCCCCACCCTCAACCATCTTCCACCCCTGGTCCTCCCCCTCCTTGCCCTACCCACCCTTTAGACCCTAACCATTCTCTATACACCCTCTTCTAGTTCAACTTCCTCACACACCAAAACTAGCACAAAGTCCTATCTTGCTCTTGCTCTTGCTCTTGCTAGAATCTCTCTCTACTCCTCATACTGGCCAGTAATATCCACCCCAATCCTGGCCCCTTGTTCACTGGCCAGCCCAGGCTGCCACCTGTATCAGGGTTGCGCATTGCTTCAATGAATGTTTGCAGCCTTCTGAAGAAACCTGCTGCCTTCCAGTGCTGGATCACTCAGAACAATCCCAATATCCTAGCCGTAGTTGAAACCTGTCTCTCAAAGACAACTCCTGACTCCTTCACCACCATCCCTGGCTACACTCTTTTCAGGGAAGACTGAGTTGGCAAATGTGGTGGCGGATGTGCCTCTATATGCGGAACACCCTGTCAGATCATGCCCCTCCCAGCACCCAAACCGGACCACGGCACCCATGCCCTGTCCCTAAAATCACCCTGACCCTGCAAGGCACCACTGATCCTCACTGTGGCATATATCCCCTCAGAACCAAACCCCAGCCATACACTCACTCTCCAACTACCTCACCAAACTACCTCATAAGTTTGAGTAGATCCTCCTAGAGACCTAAACTCTAACTGGTTTGCCAGGTGAAACTCACACATCAAAGACTCATTCTCAGCCCTTGATATGACACAACTCAACTTCAAACCTACTAGGTACAACCCCACCTCTGGCACCAGCACCCTACTAGACATTGTCCTCACTAACCAACCCAATAAGATCAGTGACCTACTCATCCTCCTAAACACACTCAGCAACCACTCCCCAGTCTTATTCACATTGTCCACTCAAGTTGGAACCCACCCCAGGACAGTCCACCAATGGCACCTCACGCCTGGCAACCTCAGTAAACTCAGGCTCTACCTAGCCCAATGGGACCCGGACCCCATTACCCATGCCCCAACTATAGACCCAGGGCTTGACTATTTCACCAACATAGAAACATAGACTTTGACGGCAGATAAGGACTGCTTGGCCCATCTAGTCTGCCCATTTCCTACCTACAGGATAGGCCACAGATCCTAGTTAACCAACAGCCTATTTCTTCCTACCCCCCACAAGCATTGCCTTATGTCTGTCCCATGCATTCTTGAATTCTCCCACAGTTTTAGACCCCACAACCACCTCAGGAAGACTGTTCCATGCATCCACTACCCTCTCTGTGAAACAATACTTCCTCACATTGCCCTGAACCGCCCTCCTTCTATCTTTAAATTGTATCCCTTGTTCTTGCAAGTTTCTCTTTCTGAAAGATGCTACCCTCTTGGACTTTGTTGATTCCACTGAGGTACTTAAAGTTTCTATCATGTCCCCCTCTCCCTTCTTTCCTCAAGGGTATACATATTAAGCTCCTTTAGTCTCTCCTTATCACGGCTTCTCTTGCAGACCCTGCACCATTTTAGTTGCCCTCCTCTGGACTACCTCTATCCTGTCTATGTCCTTGCGGAGATGGGGTCTCCAGAACTGGACACAGTACTCCAGATGAGGTCTCACCAACTGTCTGTACAGAGGGATTACAACTTCCGGTTTTCTGCTGGTGACGCCTCTCCCATACATCCCAGTATACCTCCAGCCCTCCCTACTGTCTTCTCACATTGCTTGCTAACCTTAAGGTCATCTGATATGATTACCCCAGGTCCCTTTCCTTTTGTTGTTGTTACTACCTCCCCACCCATTGTGTATTCTTCCCTGGGTTCTTGTTTCCCAGGTGCATTATTTTGCACTTCTTTGCATTGAATCCAACTGCCATACTTCTGACCATTCCTCCAACCTTGCCAAGTCCCTTTTCATCCTTTCCACGCCTCCTTGTGTATCAACCCTGTTGCAGATCTTTGTGTCATCTGCAAAAGGCATACTTTTCCTTCAGTCTCTCTGCAATGTCACTGATGACGACATTAAAAGGACTGGACCCAATACTGAACCCTGCGGTGCCCACTAGTATCCCTCTTTCTTCAAGTGGACTCCATTTACAATTACCTTCTGTTGTCCTGTTGTGCAGCCAATGTTTTACCCAGGCTACCACCTTGGGACCCACTCCCAGGCTGGTTAATTTCACTATTAATCTTTTGTGTGGGACTGTGTCAAATGCCTTGCTAAAGTCTGGTATGCCATGTCCATGACCCCACACTGGTCTACTATTTTGGTCACCCAGTCAAAGAAATCTATTTGATTCGTCTGACATGACCTTCCGCTGTGAACCCATGCTGCCTTGGGTCCTGTGCTCCACTGGCCTCTAGGTACTCAACTATTCTTTCCTTCAGAAGTGACTCCATCACTTTCCCTACCACAGAGGTCAGACTGACAGGTCTGTAGTTTCCTGCCTCTGTCTTGGTCCCACTTTGTGAAGGTGAATCACATCCGCTCCTCCAGTCCTCGGGTACCACACCATCCTCCCATGATTTATTAAAAGAGTAGCCAGTGGTTTCACTAGTTCCTCCCTTAATTCTTTTAGAATTTTGGGTGAATTCCATCAGGACCCATTGCTTTGTCCACCTTCAGTTTTAGGGTTCTTGCAGAACCCTTTCTTCTGTGAAAGACTGGGATGACCCCCTATCAAAGAGTGCTTCTATTAGTTGAAGGGGCTCCCCTTCCTTTCCTACTAATTCCTCCTCCCTATCTGCCTCCCTTCTACTCCACCAGCTCTCCCTGACCATAAGTTTTGCACCTTTTTTATCTTTGCTTTGTTGTAGATTGTATTCTATTGAAACAAAATTGTAATTGAACTGTAACTTTTTGTTTGTAGTACTGTGTCCTTGTACTACTGTTCTGATGTCATCTTTGTGACGAGGTATTCTGTATGAGGTTAAAGCGTTTCTAAACCGATGTTTAACGCAAATAAATAAACAAATAATTGGATTATTTAGTTAAACTCAGTTTAGAAACCCTTTGTGTCAGAGGCTCATTTACAAAGGTACCGCTCACAAAGAGGACATCAGAACAGTAGTACAAGGACACAGTACTTACAAACAAAAAAGTTACAGTTCAATTACAATTTTGTTACAATAGAATACAACTCCAACGAAGCTAAAAGATAACAAAGGTGCAAAACTTATGGTCGTGGGAGAGCTGGTGGGAGTAGAAGGGGGAGATAGGAGAGGAGGAATTAGTAGGGAAAGGAGGGGGGGAGCCCCAGTGAGCATTGTCAAACAGAGTATATATTTTTTTTTTTTTTTTTTACACTAGGCTAGCAGCAGTTGCATTTGCAGAGCAAGCAGGGACGCTTCTGAGCCTGGGCTTAAAGCAAGCTAAGGCTAGTGAGTTTGAGACACTGGCAGGGAGGGAGTTATACCAGTGGGGCACTTGTGGGGACCAGTGGGGACCAGATTAGGCACTTCCCCTCCTCTTTTGTGAATACTGAGCAGAAATATTCATTCAGTATCCCTGCTTTTCACTGTCCCCCTGCCCACCCACCGTTTATTCTATTCAGCCTCACTATCCCTCCCTTTGTCTTTCTACGCTCACTGATGTACCTATAAAAGGTTTTATCCCCTTCTTAACTGAGTTAGCTATCTTTTCCTCAGTTTGGGCCTTTGCTATTCTGACTTCCCTCCTGCTTCCTTCTGCCTTAACTGGTACAGCTCTCTGTCCTGCTCCTTCTGTGTTTCCTTATACTTCTGGAATGCTATCTTTTCTTCCTGACTTTCACAGCCACCTCTTTTGAGAACCATAGTGGCTTTTTCTTTCATTTTAATTTGTTTATTTGCTTCACACAAAGAATTGTTGCCTCTGTGATGGCAGTTTTGATGATTCCCCATTGTTGCTCCACACCTCCTTCTAGCCTGTTTGCTAGTGCTTTTCTGAGGCACTCTCCCATCTTGCCAAAGTCAGCCCTCCTAAAGTCCAGTACCCTCACTTTTGTATGGCTTGACTCTGTAGCTGAGTTTAACGTGAACCACACTGTTTGATGGTCACTTGTCCCCAGATGGCAACCCACTTCTAGATCTGAGATCCTCTCACTGCCCCGCTTGAGAGTATGAGGTCTAAGATTGCTCCCTCACAAGTGGGTTCCAAATTAGCTGTCTAATGCCTGCCACCTGTAGGGCATCAAGAATGGCCCTGCTCTTGGATGTGGCTGCAGCAAATGTGCTCCAGTTAACATCAGGCATATTCAGGTCTCCCATCAACAGTATCTCCTTTCTCTGCCATTCTAAGAATGCCTTCTGTCATATCCTTGTCCATTCCCTCCCTGACATGGGGGTCTGTACACAACCCCTGTGCAGATTGTGGTGCCCTTACCAGTCTCCAAGGTGACCCACAGTGACCTCTCTCTCCTGTTTACTCTTTTGTTCAGTTGCTTTTATCCTTCCTTTACATAGAGAGCTACTCCTCCCTCTTCTCCCTGCCTGTCTCTCCTGTAGGTTATGTACCCTGGTATGTTAACATCCTAGTCATGGTTCTCTGTGACCATGTTTCTGTGACTGCTACAATATCCAGGCATCCTCTTCCATCAAGGCCATCAGCTCAGGAAGCTTGTTGCCCAGACTACGGGCATCAGTACTCATTACCCTCCATTTCCTGATGACCTTACTCCCTTTGCCCCATCCCTGTCCTTCTTGCTTTTGTCACTTTCTCCATATACCCCTGCCCTTCTCCCTGTCAACAACTCTATGTTGGTGTTTGCCCACTATACTACATGATTATTTGGGAGGCTAGGATTTCCTGCTCTTTCCAGTGCCTCCCTTGGCTAGTTTAAAAGCCTGCCAATGAAGCATTTAAACCTATCACCTAGATCCTGGTTCCCTCCCGGACAGATGCAGCCCATCATGCCAGTATAGGCATGCATCACTCCAGGTGGACCCCAGTCCCCAATGAAGCCAAATCCTGAGCTCCACACCAGTTTTCAACCACTGATTGAATCCCATGGTGCGGAACACCTAGCTCTCCTATGCCATAGATAGGCAGCACCTCCGAGAAGGTTACTGTGTGTGCTAGTTGACTAAGGCCCTCCCAATTCCACAAACTCTTCCTGCACTTCTCTAATACCTTTCTTAGCCATGTCATTTGTCCCTAGGTGGACAATGACATCCAGCTCCCTCCTCTGTGCAGCTGCTCCGGCAATCCTGAGGATTCGCTCCCTGTCCCTCCAAGCCATGGCACCAGGCAGGCACCTTACCTCCCTCTCCACTTCCTCCCCAGTTCTACCTTCCTAACAATGGAGTCCCCACCAGGAGTTGTTTCCTCTCCTGCAGGGTCCCCTGCCACCGCCCGTCTGTGTCTCCTTTGTGGAGGTTCCCAGCATCCTCCTTGGTCTCCACTGCAGGTGCCTCCATAGATGAACCACACTTTGCCAGAATGGCATAGGAATTGTGGAGAGGTACAACTGGAGGGATGCGCCTCTGTTCCGCCACCCTCACCCTCCCTGAGCCCACTGTGGTCCAACTGCTCCTCTTTCTTGGCAACCTCTGAGGCAACAGCAGTGGCACTGGTGGTCCCTGGATGGAAGAGGAGGTCCCACAAATCCTGGCCAACTCAGCCTGGAGATGAGCAACCTCCTCCTCCCTCAGCCCAGAGAGGTGCCTGCAGATGGGACAACACCGCATCCTCCAGAATGTCTCCTGGAAGACTGCTGCCCACAGCCACTGCACTGCACCACTCAATCATGTCTTATTTCTGGCCCTTAACTGTTTGCAATCCTTACTCTTTCCTCTGTTTTTCTCTTTCTCCTTACTTTCTGCCTGTGTGCCCTTTAAACTCCTGATTGTCCCACTAGCTCTTTCAACAAAGCCTGTGACATTTATGCACCCTCACCAAGACCTTAACTAAGAAATGGAATGCCCCATGGGTTACCCCAGTGCTCAGCAACCAAATGCAATTAAGGGACAACCTTTGTCATAGATCTGAGGAATCCGTAAACAGGCAGATAGGCAGGCTTATAATGCCGAGCACAACAAGAGCACCTGGGCGATTCACAAGTCTAAGGCTGAGCTTTACAATCCACCCTTGTCTCCTCATGGGGTAATGCCTGGAACTTGGGGCAATTTAAAGGAACTGAAAGGGAAAACACAGTCACACTCACATCCCAACTCATTGTCAATGGCTCCATTGCCACAGACCCCCAAACCATAGCATACAGCTTCAACATCACCTTCACCAATCTCTGCTCAGTCCTACCCAGCAACTTCTTCAATTGAGTCCTCCATCTCTGCCACCCAACTTCCACCACCCCCCTTCTACCTCCGGACCATAACCCCACAAGAAGCCAGGCCATACCTACTCAAAGCTCCAACAGTACCAGCCCCAGCAGCAACCTCCTGGACACTAGGCTACTTTGGTGAGTATTGGATGCAGTACTGTCCTCCTCACCCACCTGCTTAATCGATCCTCTGCCTAGACCAGTTTCCTCTGGCGATCGTCATCCCTATTCACAAAGGTGGATGCCATGCCATCCCAGTAATTACCGACCAATTTCCATCCCCCACTTTCCAAGGTGCTGGAAAACATCTGACTCTCTTACCAAGAACAACATCATGTGCAGAGAGTAACACAGCTTCCACGCAGGACACACAGCACCACCATAGCCCTGGTAGAGTTCTCCAACTTCCTGCACACAGCTCTGGACACTGGGCACCTGGTTGAAGTTGTCTTTATCGACCTCTGAGGCCTTTGATATGGTCTGCCACCTCCTCCTGCTCAACTTCCTGCAAAATATTCTCTCCCAAGGGTCCTCTCCTGGTTTGACAGCTACCTGACCTCCAGGTCCCAGTGCGTGAAAATCAATGGCACCCCATCTAACACCCAGCCTGTCTGCTCTGGAGTCCTCAAGGCTCCATATTAGGCCCACTCATCTTCAGCCTCTACTTCAAATGCACCCCAAAGTCTGCACGGGAAAATCCTTCTATATGGGTGATGCTGTCCTTCTCACCCGCACCCCCCACCCACCTCTCTACAGAACATCCTCCAGCGCTCTTCACCAAGGACAAGCAATGGTTCATTGACCACAAATTGGTCATCAACCTGAAAAACAAAAACTGTGCTTTTGCCCACCATCAGAATAAGACCAGAAATACTCCTCCAGATCCTCCCCAGCACCCAGGTTCCCCTTGAACAAGTGACTATGTACAAATACATGGGCATCACCTTTGACCCTGCCCTCACCTTCCACAACCAAATCGCTGCCCTCTCATCCATCACAAACATAAGGATCAGCCTCCTCTACCACCACGGGACTGCCTGCCCCGATGAGCTTTGTATTGTGGTCACCTCATCAGTTCTGTCCCTGGTAGACTATGGCCTCCCAATATGCTGCTGCTGACAAAACTGCCCTCAACAAAGTGCAACTGTCCATTAACAAGGCCTGCAGGCTCCTATCAAGTGCGGACAGGCACATCCACACCTGCTGTCTCCACTCACTCACCAACATTCTCAACTTCGGAGGCGAGTCCTCTACCAATCCTGCCTGCTGGCAAAGAAAATACTCCTGGGTCTCCCCTAGTTGACCTCCTCCCTCAGTGTCACCTCCCCATAGTATCTACCTGCAGTACCTGCAAACCCACCCTCCGGTACCCAGAGTCAAGACCTCCCTTGCACAATGGTCCTTCCCCTATAGAACCCCACAATGGTACAATTCCATCCTGGCTACTATCACCAGCCTCTCTAGAATAGGCCCCTTCAAAATTGCCCTCAGAAACCATCTCTTTGCCTCATGCTGTGGCAACTGTTGATAGACCAAAGCCCCTCACTACTCTTTTCTCCAGCCACCAACAGCTCTCCCAGACAATGTCCTTGGACAGCTAACTGTCACCCTGCAGAGCATCTTTTTCAGCACTAACACTCTATATCCCCCAGCAAAATATCCCACTGTTTACCAAGTAATTTCTGTCTGCTCTTCATTGCTTCTCCTCTGACTGTACCTCAGTCACTCTATAAGGCAATCTACCATATCCTTTCTGTAAGTTGCCTGCTCATGTACCCATGTAACCATATGGAGCTATGTTATTATATTTCCTCTGTAATGCCTACTCATTTACCTATGTAACCGTATGAAGCTATGTTATTATATTTCCTCTGTACTGCCTACACATTTACCTATGTAACCATATGAAGCTATGTTATTGTATTCCTCTGTAACTATATGGTGTTCTGTTTGTAAGTAATCTGTACTTTGTCTGACAAGGAGCCACTGGAAATGAGTCCATGACGCAAAGGATTGTAATTCCAAATTGTACAAATAAATAAATAAATAAAATGGACAAATACTCAAACAATAAAAGCATGCTGTGTTTTCATATTTCTAATCCTCAGTTTAAAAGTGCAAACTTCACATCATTTATAGATTCCTGTAGGATGAGCAAAGGCAGCAATTACAGAGGATACTATGTTGATTTCAAAAGAAATTCAAAACTAAGGCTAATAATGTTTAGACCTGACAGAGCTGAAACTAAACTTTGCACGTGTAATCATAGGGTATTGTTATAAAATGATTTACAATCTTCTCAGGTTCTTTGCTTTTTAGAAAAGTTGCTTATGTAGCAGTAAGAAATCTAAGTAGAAAGTAGTGGCAGGAGAGCACAAGTAATTCACATTACTGTATAGCTTAACTGAACAGGTTAGTTAGTAGTAACCCAAGATTTTCAGAGATTTCTGCTATTGATGTTTTCTTCCTCCTCAGTGCCTGAATAATCTATTGGATGCTGCTAACCAAACAAATACCAGTGTGTAATTTAGCCTTGTATGCAATCTAACCCTAGCACAGATCTGGGGTGCAAGGAGGCACCACATACCATGAGCCTACAACTCTAATACTGCCATGCCCAAAACACTGCCATTCACTTTGTCCACACAACAGAAATGTTTTTGAAAACCATTTTCAAACATGTTTAGCAAAATCATTTTAGTGTGTTCATGCCATACAGTAGCCATTCATGATAATAGTTTATTGTGTCCACACTGCTTGCTTTAAAATCGTTCTCCTTGTAACCATTACAGTTAATTCCAACAGGCATAACTGTGCTAGCCTGTCCACACTGCAGCCAGAACTGTTTTGTTAAATGTTTATGGCATAAACCATTTTTGCTCCATCCAGACATTTGAGTGAAACCACGTTATCTCAAAAACACTTTAAAAATGTATTTTTACACTACAATAGGTACATAAAGGGATACTAAACATTCTCGTTAAGCCATTTTAAGAGGCTTGTAGTGTAGATGCCAGCAGTGCTACAGTAGGTGGATTTAAAATATTTTAAGGCACTTACACCATTTTAAGAACTCCAATGCATACAGGGCCTTAGTCACCACTGGAGGGGTTATCCTGGAGATAAAGTGCAATGCAAATGTGGCCACCGGAAGTTTGTGGTTTCACCCACTTATATGCTGGCATTTACTAACCATGAATGTTTGGTCATGGCACTATGCCATGGACAAAGACCATAGGCTGAAGCTCTACTGTCTCACTTATTCACCCACCTGCATGACCTGAACCTTGTGGCCCACTTGTGGGAACGGAGCAATATTGTTTATTTTTTTTACTTGTCTGTCATCCATGGTGAGACAGTAATCCCTCTGCTATTCCTCATCTAGTGTTTGTAGTCCCTCACAGTCCAGTTAAACTCCAATTCCTTAGCCTGGTTTCCTTTTACTTCCATTATGGAACAATCCTCACAAGTCATCATCCCCAGTTCCTCATTATCTGGGTTCAGAGTAGTGACACCCCTATCACCAGTCTGCACTTATTCTTCAGGAAGTGAGTGTCTGAAAACTCTATGCTAAATACCACATGGTTGTCATGCTTTGATTATGAACCTGTGCCTCTACCCCACTTAGTTACAAAGTCACTAGCAACTGTGCAAGGAAAGATTTGTACCACCCTGGAGCAAGGTACAAGGGGCTGATGTGAAGTAGTCATTGTGACTAATTAACAGCAATAACTTGTGACTGTATATTATGCCTAAGGCTTATAAATTACAAAAATGTTGACCATTGTTAATGTAACAGATAGGTTGACATTATTGGGTCCCTATTTTATATGTTCATACAGTCAAGTAAACCACTCTTTCATTTGTAAGAGTAGTCTCTCATACATTCTTAAGGTGCAAGAAATGCAAACCATAGACGAGAGGTGACACTCAAAGAGAACAAGAGACTACAAAAGAATTGTCTCTGTCCCTAGCTGTATTATTATATTATTGATTGAGGTAGGTCAGATTTATATTGAAATAAAAAAGACTGGAACATGCCTGTTTCTGTAGCAACTGTGCATGAGACAGTCTTTAAAAAATATTAGCATTTTATTGAATTGGTTTGGAGTGATCCCTCACTCTATAATTACAATCAAAGACTAGACTTATGCTGACTTCCACTGATGGGTTGAAGCTAGCTGCTTGAATCAGGAACTCTGACCCAGCCCTAGATGTATCTCCATTTGTAAGCAAATTTATCTAGCCAGAGGTACATCTACACAGTTATTTTGGAGATGCCAAGCAGCAAAGATGCCGACCAAGATGAGAAGAATGAATAAATAGGGGATGAAGAGGGATCCCATGAGTAATGCTCCACATTGGAGCTCTACTGGTCTCTGAATCCATGCACCAGCTGACTAAGCAAACACCTAAAACCAGTACGCGCTAAAAAAAATTTTATTTGGAAACAATTTATGAAGAAATCATGGCATTTCATGTGGGTATAAATGAGTAGCTGAAGGAAATCAGGAAAATGCATTACCTTTTTGGCGCAACACATAGGCAACACTGAGAAGCAGTCCACAGTTTCTGAAAATATAACTGAAGATCTTTAATCTGCCATGCAAGAAATTCTAGAAAATCAGGGCCTCATTATGACCAGTCAGGAGGATGTCCAAAATCGGTATAGGCAAAAAAAAAAAATTGTATATATGGACTTCTAAAAGTACAGAAGGCACTAACCTCCTAGTATTTCTGGAGTATTTCCTCTGTAGGGTACTCAAGTTGGACCTTCCTTTCTATCTTCTTTGAGTGGATAAACAGAGCACTTTGCCCCAAACCATCAGCCCTTAATGCATGACCACACCCTGTCATTATCCATTTTCAAAGTTATGCTACAAAAGTGATAGTACTGAAAAGAGCTTGGCACTGAAGAGAAGTTATTTATGGTCATTCTAAACTGTTTTCAATAATTACTATGTCCCTGAAACTATGAAATACTGCAGAGCCTACATCCGCATGTTACAAGACCTCAGACAGTAAAAATTAAAATTTTAAACACCATACCCTGCTCAGTTTACAGTTCACAATCCTGGAAGTAAGCGGAGTATTAATCAGCCATTAAAGTGAAGGAGGACATATTGGCAAGGGTATTCTCTCCCAGACCATGCTGCCCCTTGAGACTCATCCATCAGACACCTGCCACAGTATCCAGAGAAAACTACACACAAGCACCAAGTTGCAGCAACTGACGTTGATATTTGGGGCCCACTTCAATTCCTTTTGCCAAGTAGCTTCAAATACTTGAAGGATGTCATTAATTTTCCTTTAGATTCGCTGAGGGGAAACTGTGCTGCCACAGCTATCATCTAATTTGTGTCTGGGGTGACCAGGAGACAACCTCATTGAACACATTAAGCCAGACTGATGCCCACTTCTAATCTCCTGAATGTCTACAGTCTTTGGCTGTGATGCCTCCAGTCAGCTGGATCTGGTGTGGAGGATGCTTACTCAAGATAGGCTTCCATCTCTTGCCAGCAGACAGGCTGGTGAACATAGCACATCTTCTAAATACATCACTGGCTCAAGCTGTCTGAAAAGCTACATACCAGGTATTCCCCAGTGTCCTGTCACTAGAGATGTTGTGAAATTATATATTTTGTCAGTAAACTCCCATGAAATTGGTATTTCGCTGTGTAAAATATTTCACAAAATTGACCCATTACGAAAAATATTTTGCCTAGTGCAAAATGCGGCTTTCTCCTGCAAATGCAAATTTCACCTTCCACAGGCAAAATTTCACATTACACAGGTGACATTCAGATTTCACAGGACAGATTTCAAAAATATTTCACGTAACGAAATTTGCCAGTTTCGCACATCTCTTCCTGTCACTCAGCATTGAATTGTTTCTTAGCCCTCTGAGAGCTTCTAAATTTCATTGACTTGAGTGGCAGTTCACCTTGCACCTCCACTTTGGTCCTGAACTGTGGGATCTCACAGAAACAGCCTATCTCCTTTACCCCTCCCTGCCAACTTTCACTATGGAGGGCCCTTTTGCCAAGGCCCAATTCACTTTTGGGATTTATCTGACTGAACAATTTTCCTTCAGCAGGCATTTATGAATGACAGCCATGATATGGCTGAATGGAGCTAGCTAACTAGGAATATCTGCAGTCTGCTGTCAAAGAGTAGCGGTGGTTATTTACTCCCCACTTCACTTACTAACATTGCTGCAGAGCAGTCTATAGACCGTGGCCCTCAGTTGCCTCTCCTAAGGTAATTAGCACCAAATTTTTCAAGGAGACACACAGGGAAGAAACAGGAGACAAAACAAGACAGCAAAATACTGAGACTGTGTAAGTTTTAAGTTATGGCTCACCCACTTTTCTCAAATACATTACCTAGTCCAAAGAATGATAACTTTATTTCCTTAGAAATGACTGCTTTAAAAGTTGCCCTCTGATGTGGACTACAGTATCAAAACTGTTTACTTGAGCTTCACTAGAGTCATGTTTGGTTTGGATGGGGATTCATGATAAAGAATATTTATTTTCTTACTCATTTTCTATTTCTGATATTTGAGACTGTACAGTGACAGTAGACCTCAGTTTCATAATTCTATTCACAACTATTACTGTTACTAAACTGTAGTTCTGTACCCTTGTTATATAATACTTTAAGGAAACCTGAATACAATAAAAAAAGTACTCCTTCCCTTCTCTTTCTAATTCTAACCCACTGTTAGGGCTTACTGTAGGTGTACTTACTCGCATGATACAGGGTTACGGGAAGAGTTGCAGACATATCATGGGACATCAAGAGCAAGATCAGTCTGTTTGCTGATGATACCAAGGTTGGCGCGGTGGTGGATGACCTAGGGGATGGCAGGTTGCAGGATGATCTGGCAAAGCTTGAAACCTGGTCAGACACCTGGCAACTGGGCTTTAATGCCAAAAAGTGCAAGGTGATGCATTTTGGGATGAAGAACCCAAGGAGGACTTACCAGCTAGGGGAGTGCAGCTAGCCCAGACAGAGGAGGAGAAGGATCTGGGTGTGCTCATCACAGGGTCAATGAACAACTCGGCACAGTGTAGGAAGGCAGCTGCAAAGGCCAACAAAATGCTGGGTTGTATTACAAGGGGTATATCCTCAAGGAGGGAGGAGGTGATTCTGCCACTGTATAGGTCATTAGTTAGACCACACCTGGAGTACTGCGTGCAGTTCTGGCGTCCGTATCTGAAAAGGGACATTAAGTTACTGGAGGGAGTGCAGCGCAGGGCGACAAAGATGATCAAGGGTCTGGGGACTTATCATATGAGGGAGGTTGAAGGAGTTGAACATGTACTCACTGGAGGAGAGGAGAGACAGGGGACATGATTGAAACCTTTAAATACATGAAAGGAATAAACAAGACAGGTACAGAGGGCTGTTCAAAGTAAGGAGGGAGGGCCACCAGGGCCATGATATGAGACTGGAGGCGAGGAAGGTTCAGGAGGAGATGAGGAGACACTTTTTTACAGAGAGGGTGGTGGCTGGGTGGAATGCGTTACCTGCAGAAGTGGTATGCAGTAGAACAGTGGACTGCTTCAAACGAGGATGGGACAGGACAAGGGAGGGTTAATGAAGGAAGGGTGGAAGGGAGGGGCAGCTGCAGAATAAGGTGCTAGCTGCACATTCGAGCAGACTTGATAGACCTCTAGGCCTTTATCTGCTGGCAAATTTCGTATGTTCGTATGTTACGTAAGAGCCAGTTCTTGCAGCTTTCCCCATTCAAGATGCAGGTATTTCTTTGCACTCCCTCCCTTCCATTTTTGTTTTTTTCTTGTTACTCCCTCTTCTTTCCTGTCACCTTTAGTTGAGATGATCTGTTTCCTTGTGGAGGCCCATGCCTAGATTCACTCTGGTATCTTCTTTGGCTTGGCACACATTTCCCCATTAGGAAGGTCTAAACTGAGCAGACAGGTCTTAACATCTGCCATGGCCCCAAACTTGGGAACCCTAATGTACATAGTTAGACTATATCCCTTTTTTTGGAATGGGCTTATTAGAAATCTGGGCTTATTGGTCCCAGTTTGCACCACAAAATCCCTTCTAAGTTATGGAGAAGGGCAACTGATCTAGTTTCTTATTTTAATTCCAAAATAGAGGAGGAAGTGTTTATATATTACATCATATGTGTTAGAACCTAGACAAATTTTTCACTTCTGAATGGCATAACAAAATAATGTTGTCAATGTCCTTACTGTAGTTTGGCCAATAATACTAGTGACTATTTTGAGACTGTCTGATTACTCAGCTGCTATACAACACTCTTACTGGTTGAGAGACCTGGCCAAGACTTTTGTGCATTCCCTTCTGATATTGGATAAAATGGCTGTGACTCCAGTATAGATTCTTTCCTTAAATGTCAGTGGGCTAAACAATCCAGTTAAATGTACTAGATTTCTACAACAGCTTCATTCCCACCCACCAGATATAATTTTATTCAGGAAACATATCTATTCCCACAATAACATAACACTTTCTGCAGGGGTCGATGTACTGTTCATGCATTCTCCTATTGGATGGTGCTTATGGAGTGCAGTAGTACTAATTCCTTCCACTACTCAGTTTATCATGAGCAAGAGCCATTGTGATGCACTAGGCCATTATTTGATTCTCCAGGATTTCTTTATGGCCAGGAAATATCTTTAGTAAATCTTTACTTTCCTTCCCATTCTAATACCCCTGTCATCCATTGCTTTTTAAACCATTTGTTGGATCCTCTCCAGAGACATTTGATCATTGGGAGAGATGTAAACATGATGTTATTACTGGAATTAGATACAACCAATCCAACAAAATCCTCACTACTGTTGAGAAAAATTTCTTAAATACACCCTTTCACAAATAGGAATTGTGGACATAGGACAGAAACTTGTTTCCTTCTACTAGAGTGTATTATTATTACTCCCCAAATGTGGCACTTCTCTAGGATTGATTACTTGTTTACCTCTTGTGAACACATTCTTAGTGCCCAAGATCTTTCTTACAAACATTGGATATTACCAACCACACTCATGTGTTATTAAGCTTGATCTAGGTTAAAAACCTAAGCAGACTTTATGGCATCCTAATACATCCCTGCTTAGAGATGAAATATTAAAAATTTCACCAAGAACATCTTTGGTAAATCATAGCAGATAATGTTTTCCCTGATATCGCTCCACCCATTATAGGGAAACACTCAAGACCATGTTCTGAGGACATATTATAGCCTGCATATTTAGGAAAAATGCCAACAAAGTGAGAAATATGTAGCCCTTACTGAACAGCTACACATTTTACAGTGCTTGTATTCATGTTGGAACCACATAATCTTAGATAAAATAAAAACTGAAGCAAGACATTTAACATATTTTAGATTATAAGGTACTTCAGGCCTTCACCTTCTAGAACATTCTTTTGTGAAGACAGAGCCTGGGGTACCTGGCTTTTTGCATGCTGAGTCTGCCAGGAAAACAAGTGGCAAATATTCTCCAGATCCAAGACCCTCACATTGGGCATATTACAGTTAAACTCTTTGCACTCTTGGAATCCTTTAGATCTTATTATTACAGATAACATTTGTTGTATCTTCAGCAGATGCAATCAAAGGGCTCATCTTCACCATAATTGCACATAAATGATTCCAGTTAAAGGTGCAGCTGGATAAAGGTAAACATTTTATTCAACCATAGATGCCGGCAGCTTGGTGCAGGTACCCTCCCCATTGTCAAATCTGTTCATGCAATATCAGCGCTTTCTCATGCCTTGAGAAAGTGCTGATACCCCATGAAAATGTTTGGCAATGGGAGGGGTACCTGCACCAAGTTGCTGGTATCTATGGTCAAATAAAATATTTACCTTTATCTGGCTGCATATTTGCCTGGAATCTTTTATGCACAGTAACAGTGAAGCTGAGCCCTTTAATTGCATCTGCTGTAGGTAGTTTTGCCAGGCTCCATAATTTGCTTTAGCCACCTGGTTTCTTCTGCATTTGTTGTATCTTATTACTCATAGAGCATTAACAAATGAGAACCATTCCATTGGTTGTAGTTAGCCTAGATGCCAAAGGCTATTGACAGGGTGTCCTAGACCTTTCTCTGGGATACCCTGTCTGTCTTGGTTTCTCAAAGTCTTTTCTTGGTGCTGTCCAGAATATTTATGCCAACCCCATGGCATTCAGCTGGACCAATGGCACTTGCACTTCTTCGATCACTTTAAATTGGGCACTCGACAAGGATGCTCTCTGTCCTCTGCATTTGGCCTTTATATCAAACCTTGGTAGAGGCACTTAGACAATCCCACTATATAACAGCCATTAGTGGGCAGGGAATTTAAAACAGTGCTTTATGCAGATGATGTACTCTTGACACTCCTTAATCCTGAACAGTCGATTCCAGCAACGTGGAATATTCTTCAAAGATATAGAGGACTTTCCATCTTCTACCTAAATCTTGCAAAAACAGAAGCTTTACCTTATAATTTCATCTCATCCCTGTGCCTTGTAGGCAGCTCACTTTCAAATGGTCCAGTACAGGATTGAAATACCTCAGGATTACAATACCACAATATCTCTGGAGTCTGGAGTTACTAAATTATGAGTCCCTTGCAGCAGTCTTAACAGCAGATTTAGCTATATGGACCATTCTCCACTCTATTTTCTCAAAATAGAAAGGATACCTATGAATATTCTTCTACATCTTTTACATCTCCTCCAGACCTTACCTGTATTTCCTGTTTGACACTACTTTTGCAGTGGAATAAAATTATATCAAGATATATATGGGGAGGTCTGACATCAAGAATTAGGTACACTATTCTACATCTTTCCAATTTGATCAACTATGCTAGAGCAACCCACCTGTGCAGAGTCTATACTTGGCTACCCCCAAATCCACTCCTCCTGTTAGCATATTGAATTCATACTTCATGGTTTATATGACATTGGACTCTTTCTCTTCAATATCTGATCTACTCCCAGGCTATTCATGGACAATGGACAATTAAGTGCAGCTATCTTGGGAGAATGGAACTCCTATATAAGATGCCTCAAGTGGATTTCTCATTTTCTTGAGGTCATGTCAATGAACCTGTCTTTCTTAGCCCCACAGATAGATCATACTTTTGTCCAGTGGTTTCAGTTAGGTATTTTCTATCTTTACCAATTTCTGGATTAACAGGGACTGATCCCTTTTGATTTATTACAATCTAAATTTGGTCTCACAGGGAGAGAAAACTTCCGCTATTTACAAGTGAGAACATATTTATCACACAAAACTGAAGACTGCTCTTCCCTTCCAGACCCTATGCCTTTGCTAGTATGACTTTACTTGAGGCACAAAAGACACACAATGGGATCACCTAACAGGTAATTTTCTTGGGGACTCCAGGATTATATCTCTGATTCCACACAATCTATTTTTGATGGTTGGAATCAAGATCTCCAGTTCCATCCCTATTCTGAAATGTTTAAATACTGACTGCTAACCATCAAAGTCACCTCTTTGAATATTTGGTGAAAATTTGCCTGGAAACACCACGCAAATATTTTTGTATGTCAGATAAGACAGCCAAATTTCTACTGCATACATCTGGCCACTGCTGGTAGAATTGTGGGACTCAGAATGCAGATCAATAACATTTTTGTGGTCTTGCCCACATCTCTCCCTTTCTGGCTGACACAGCACTTCAAATGGAACAGCTGTCCCTACCACCAGATTTGATTTGTCACACTGTTGTATTTATGTCAATCACTGCAGAATATCTGCATCTCTTTGAGATTCTTGGCCTTGGTCTATATACTGGCAGCAAAAAGCCGTAACCAGAAGATGGTTACAGTCTAAGTCTCCCACCAGATCCTCCTGGCATGAGATAGTAAACAAAATCTACAGGATGGAATACATTATTGCCTAGATATATGGCAACCAATCTAATTTTCAGAGGAGGTGGCAAAGTTGGGTACTTTATAAAGAGTTACAAGAGACTGACTTCATGCCCTGAAGCTAGACTCAATGTAAGTGTCTGGTAGGGTTTTAATATGTAACTTACTGAGACTGAGTCAATACCATAACTGGAGTGTTCAGTAAAAACAACTGAAAGTACAAAATTTATAAGTGAAAATGCCACTTGTCTAATTACCATGTGAAACAATGGATTTACAGCCAATCTGTTGTGCTGTAAAATGTCTATGGTAATATGCTCTCGTTAGTCAATAAAAAAAATTAAAAAAAAAGACTTATACTGTGCATGAGTATGTACAGTAAACTAAGCACCATAATCAGAGTCATGCAATGGTCTTTGTCATCAGATGGGGAGAAACAAGATGAAACACATTTTCTTCTGTCCTCAGTTTACTACTATGACACTCACAAGGATGACTCACCCTGTGATAAAGAAATCAAAGTGTCCTGAATGAAAACTGGAGAAGCTGCAACTGATTTACATTGTGTTCCTGTAGTATCCTGCAAGATACCACTGGCTGATCTATTACAAAGGGTGCCACCATGTCCAGTTCAAAAACCAGATGGGCGACTGACATTACAGCAACACCTGAATACCAACAGTGACCATGTAACCCAGCAATTGTGGCACCTAACCACTGTGGAGCCCAAAGCACTGTAGGGCACATTTAGGTTGTTTGCAAGGGGCTTTAACCCTGCACCCACTATCATGAGGGGCTTTGACCCCAACACCCCCAAATTATTAAACAGTCATCTCTGGGAGGGTTATCCTGGGAGAGAGGGCAACTACAGTTTGTCACCGTGGGTGTCCTGCACTCCAACAACCAGTTTGGCACTGTGAGTGTTGAACTGCTTTGTAGTGCACCCATGACCATCACCACAATTCCATTGCTGTAGTGATTCCACACCTTACAAAATGCCTTATTCTGGAAGGAAGCACTGCATGCCAATAAAAATAATTTATCTAAAAGAGAAGGAACCTCTCCAAAAAGCACTGAGGCAATGATTACCCAGAATTGGCATTAGCAGTAAAGCCAGGTTTCAAAGAAATACTTAATTACACATACTATGATAATGCATCATGGGAAGCATCAGATACTCACAATGAAAGAATTCATTTCTGTGTCTTCTGTTTTCAGCCTTTTCAGATTGCGTGAGTGGTAACCGAGTGCCAAGACACTCTTGCTTATATAAGAACCAGTCTAATTCTTTTATGGTGATTTTATGCACTGTACTTCTCCTGATGCTTTGTAATCCTTGGTACTGTATTTGTAATTTTATATTCCTAAAATCATATAAATCAATTAATGAATAGGTCTCCACAAGACCTACCCATGTTAGCTTGAATTTGAGCCTTGATTCTATTAGAGGAGCCAGTAACATCACCCCTTCAAGTGATCTTTGCTTATCCCACTTCAAAGTAAACATACACAATGATTGTGTCAATGGCACAGCAGTAAGGAACATGGTGCTGCTAACAGGCATGTAGTCCAACACACAAAGTGCAAAGAGTAGGGCATGCAGAAAGGTGAAGTGCAACCGCTAATGTATTTTATTGATACCCTCGAAGTCTGGCACTCAGAGCTTTGTGCCTTACTACCATGTTCTCTGAGGGTGATGAACATCTTCAAAGCTTGTGAACCTGCTAATTCACTCATGAACATAGATTTCTTTATCCCTATAGCCTTACATGTATCTTAATTGGCACTCTTTCATACCAAACAAAGCTTTCCTGTACCTCCTAAATGGAACCGTATATCAAGCATGTGCTGTATGCTACTTTATACATTATGTTTTGTACTTTGCTTTATATTTTCATAATTTGCAGTAATTAAGAATGTACTTTCTGTCTCCTGCTTGTGCATTAAGAATTTAAAGGTTATACCTGCAGTTGGATGGGTAGGAGCAACATCCACCATCTCCTGTGCTACTGAAACCAACTTCCTCTAGTTTTAGCCAGAGGTTTTGTTAGGGTCTGTCTGCCGCCGCCCCCCCCGTGCTTCCTGTTGCTTTTCCTCCTTGCTTTTTTTGAGCTTCTGTTTGGTTAGTGCATTCAGTTGCTTGTTATGTTAGTACTTTGTCTAATTTCTGCCTCCCTTTGCAGCAGCGTAGTACTTCTTTCTTTTTCTAGGTCGGCCACTGATGCTGCTCTCATGTCCTCATGTACTGTAACTCCTGTGTTTTCTTTTGCAGTTTTGGTTTTCAATCTCTTACCAGTTTCTATTGTCCAGCCTATGGCATTCTGCTGTGTTTGGCTTGTGTTCTTTTTAGGCCCGTCCACACTACATCACTAACACACTGTGGCGGTGTTCCAAACTGGTAATGGATGGAAACTGTCGCTAGTGTAGTGTCAACACTGCTGCAGCGAACAGTCTGGCAGGTGGAGTGGCACTGTGATGGTGCATTTATATTGTGGGTGCTGTAGGACCATTACAGATGGCACCCTATCCCAGAGTGCAGTTCATGCTGCACTGGGGATGGTTGCAGCAACATGCTCATGTATCTACACTACAACTGTTAGCGTTACTGGGGCAGACCGGTTTCATAACCATTGTTGAAACCATCTCATATGTGTTTTCAACAATGATTACTAAAATGCCTCCTGTAACATTACAGGTGTAAACACAAACCATTGCAGGTAATGGTTTGGCCCTCTGTAACCTTACAGAGGGTTTTCGATGATAGTATGGACAGGACCTTAGTTTATTATACTGTAGCTGCAATATGTACCAAACCACTTACAATCCTCTTCTCAGTCTCACTACATCTCTTCTAATAAATTTCACCTAGTTTTCTAGCCAGCTACACCTGCTTGTACTCAGTCAGTTCTGTCAGCCTACTCAGTCAGTCACTCAGTGTACTTCAACAGAATCATCTCTGTATCAGTTTAATACAGCTTCTGTCTTTTCCTGCTTGTGTATGAGATTTGCTATGATTTTATGTAACTCTATATGTTCAGTACCTTTTCATTCATTTTCATCTCAATCAGTATCAGTCATTCCTTTTAGCTGTCATCATTCTTAGTCAATCTGTAACATTCAGTTGTTTCTTGAGCAGTCATCATTTAGTCAGTCAATTTCTGTCTCCATGCCATCAGGCTTTATGAATGCATTCATAATTACAATCATGATATTCCCAGAATCTTGCCCTTAGGCTTGCCCTGTGGTTAGACATGATCATTTGCTCCCCTTAAGGTCCACATCATGAGGACTGTTCATTGTCTTGGGGGGTGCCTTCTGTAGGCTACTTGTTTCTTGTGGCTCCTTCTTGCAGTCCCACTGGGTGGTAAGGTGCAGAGTTCCTGGGAAGCTTTAGATGTGCACTGTTGATGGCAGCTCATGGAGCAGCATTTAGGACATCAGCTGCTGAAGGTTGGAGTCCTAAGCCCCTTATGGGCTTCTTATGCTGTGCATACCAGGTCAACAGCACCTCTGAAAGCTATTGCTCCTGTGTCTGCCCAATGTTCACCTAGTCTCTTTCTGTATTACTTTCCATTTGTTTCCAGTCAAGATTAGGTGTACATATTGTCTGCTCTTGAGGCTGGGTGCTAGCATTTCAACAGTTGCTACCTCTTTATTCCATGCTTTGAGGGTGGGCCCTTTCATGGGGTAACTTCCTATTGCTATAGAGATTGAGTCATGGCATTTATTTGTTTAGTTTTTGTTGACCAGGTAGGTGCGCTAGACAAGAGAGTTGCCTATTTTCACATCACAGAGTATGTCCTATTAGAGGGACAGAGCATGAGGTCCAGCAAAACTTTCCCTTGAATTGAATTCCAGATTTAGCACTCGAGCTGTCATAATAATAATTATCCATTCCAGAAGGGATGGTGGCCAAGGCCATGGCTTCTCAGAAATGTTCTCCACGTTTTTTTCTCTTCTGTATGCTAAAGGCCATAATGAGTTTATATATTTAACCACAGTGTTCACTTTATTAGTAAGATTTCTGCTGTGAGTCAGGGCTGGATGGTGGCTAGCTTTTTATTACACAGTACAGCCCATGTATACTGAATGCCTTATACCAGACACTCAGTTAAGCTGGGCACTTCCTATTTGCCAAAAGCCACTACCATAGCTTCTTCTTTATTTAATTCTTTTTAATTCAGTATGCTTTTTCTTTGCCGGGTCCCTATCTACCCTGCCCTGAGTCTCATCCCTTTGTTCATCCACTACCGCTTAGCCCACTGAGGAGATGTCTGGATTAACCCCCAGAGTGGGGCCATGGAGGAGACACAACCACCTGGTGGATAGTTGGACATGGCCCCAGGATGTAACGATCCTGGGGTACACTCCTGGTTTATCCTGGTGGAAGGTGGATACGCCTCTATGGTGTTGCGGGAGGCTACACATGACTACTGATTCAGGGGATGCATTCTGCTTGGCCACATTGTTTTTGGTAGCTGGATGGAGGTGGGCGTGCAATGACAGAGTGGTGTAAATGGCACTGCCTGACCCACCCCTGCAACATCAAGGTGCCGGACACTTGTTTCCACCCTCTACTCCACCATGGGTCACCCTGTGTGTGGGACACACAACCCCCTCCCCAGAGAAGGAGGGTGAGCCACAGGGTGCTCAATCCTCCTCCCCGGCTGGTACTCTGACTTCCTGAATCCATTCCGAACCTGGAATGTTGGATCATAGGTGGAAAACAAATCAGCGAGCCTGTGGGCCAGCTCACTCCCATAGCTTCTAAGCAAATACTGCTGCATGCAGCAGAATTTAATGTCCCTCTATAATGGATGCCAAAGACAGTATTAAGAGCTAACTGCCATTTTACCCATTAGCCATAATGAGCTATTGATGGGTTAATGCTTGGGTGTGGGTACAGTTTTCTATTCAAATGCAGGGGATTAGCAGAGGATTTACTCACACTAGCTCAGGGAAAATACAGTCCTTACATGCGCGGTACTTGGTCTTGTCTGAGGTGAGCAGTGTCTCAGGACTCAGGTCTAATTAAAACACATAGTGCAACTGTGACGTGCATCTGGTCTCAAACCATATATGCAACTAGGCTGTACTGTGGGTCCAACCACTGGATCAAGTCTGCTGACTGGGAGAAATAGAGTCTGCAAGAAATTACTGTAACAGCCCTGCCACTGCAAACCTTAGAAGGGAATTTTGTTGAGGAACATTAAGCTTTTATGTTTTGTTTTTACTCACTGCCTCGTCATTCAGTTCCCAGTCAGCATGCACACTTCTCTTTCTACAATGTATCGAGCCTAGTGAGGAAGTGAAAAGGTCATGCACTGTAGTGTTTATTTTCTTTTTAAATGGAGTGACTTTATGGCTTAAGGGTTATTGATTGCATTAACATTAGCATTTAGGGGGTACAGGTATACAGCAATGCAAAACTGTGTATGAGGACACAACAGACTCCTGTTACAATGGACAGATTGGGGTCACACAAATGTGTCCATCATAAACAGTTTCTACCATCACTGTAATCCTGCCATTCCTGTTCTTCTGGAAGTCATGCCTCTGTCTGCTATCAGTTGTCACCAGCTATCAGCCTCTGTGTCATTACACTAATTAGTTTTGTTTACAGCACCTGCTTTCCAGTTCTTTAGAGTTCCTTCTGAAGGTACCTTTAGCCTGAAGAAATTTTTGTCCTGTGACATCTCTAGGGTAGACTGCTACCCAAGGGTTCATTTGATTTCACAATACCTTGAGAGTTTGGTAGTTCCATAGGAGCAGAGTGCAAATGGTTAAAAGCATCCACATATAACAGTCAAATCTCTCTATCATACAACAAACCTCCTGACACTCAACAATGTTGCACAAGCCCTCACTTTAGTTGTGTATGCCCATTGAATTAAAAGTCTACGCTTGCAGTCTGATGGGTGGGGACAACAGCCACATCCTCCCACTTCCTAGAATATTATAACCAACTTCCTCCAGCCTCATTTGGATGGTCTGTTTCTTTGCTTCTACCAACCTCCTCCTCCTCCTCCTCCTTCAGCAGAATACTTTCCTTCTTGGACTCCTAAAAACCTTTAGCCTAAAAGGAATTATGTTCCCATGGTACTGTACCACTAGATGTGCAACCCCTTTAAGAAGATTCCTTAGCCTTTGCAGTACCCCAAGAGGGAGGTAGTCCCACAAGGGATAGAGAGGAAATGGCAAAAGCATCCACATTTAACAGTCAGACAACTCCATTATACAACAAGCTCATGACTATCAACAATGTTGACCAAGAAGAACCACTCACTTTGGTTGCATAAATCCTTTGAACTATAACTATTCCCATCTCTCTATTTTGTGAGGTTCCTCAGGGCTCTATATTGTCCCCCATGTTGTTTTGCTGTGTACATGCTTCTCCTCGAAACATTGTGAGATGGTATGGGCTGAGGTTTCATTGTTATGCGGATGATACCTAGCTATGCCTGTCCTTTGCACCTACATAAATACATAGATACATAGACAGTGTTGGCAGATGGGGCCTGTGGCCCACCCAGTCTGCCCATTTGAGCTTGTAAGTTCAGTTTATGTTTTCCTAGAAGTCTGTTGCCCCTACCCCCTGACCTCCAGAATTCCTTTTATGTCTATCCCATGCATTCTTAAATCCCGTGATTGTTTCAGCCCCACCACTTCCTCTGGCAGGGTGTTCCACTTGTCCACCACCCATTCTGTGAAGAAATTCTTCCTCATGTTTCCTCTGAATCGTCCTCCTCCAACTTCATCCCATGCCCTCTAGTCCTGGTACATCTTTTTCACTTAAAAATAGTGTATTCCTGCACCCTGTTCCTCCCTGTGAGATACTTGTATGTCTCTATCATATCCCCTCTCCTCCTCTCCTCCAGGGAGTACATGTTCAGTTCCTTCAACCTGTCTTCATATGACTTGTAATGCAATCCATGCACCATCTTTGTTGCCCTCCTCTGAACCTTCTCTACCCTGTCTATGTCCTTACGTAGGTATGGTCTCCAGAACTGTACACTGTGCTCCAGGTGGGGCCTCACTGTGTCTTGTATGAGTGGAATTATGACCTCCCTTTTCCTGCTGGTGATGCCCCTGTCCATACATCCCAGCATCCTATTTGCTTTACCTGCTGCCTTGTCACACTGTTTCCCTACCTTGAGGTCATCAGAGATGATAACCCCAAGATCCCTTTCCTGTTTGGTGCATGCTATATCCTCACCCCCAACTGATATATTGTGCCAGGGTTTTGTGCCCCATATGCATTATCTTGCACTTCTTTGCATTGAATTTCAACTGCCAAACCTCTGACCATTCTTCAAGTTTCTGCAGGTCCTTCTCATTCTGTCTACACCTCTGGTGTGTCTACTCTGTTACAGAGCTTTGTGTCATCAGCGAACAGTGAAATTCTGCCTTCTAGGTCCTGCGCAATGTCACTGATGAAGATGTTGAATAGGACCGGTCCCAGCACTGATCCCTGTGGTACCCCACTGGTCACTCTTCCCTCTGTGGAGTGACAGCCATTTACCACCACCCTCTGTGTCCTGCCACCCAGCCAGTTACCTACCCACCACACTACTGTTCTGCCCACACCCATATTCCCCAGTTTGTGTAGTAGTCTTCTATGTGGCACAGTGTCAAAGGCCTTGCTGAAGTCCAGATAGACCATGTCCACTGCCCTCCCTGATCCACCTCCCTAGTCACCCAGTCAAAATTCACCAGGTTGGTCTGACATGACCTCCCCTGGTGAAACCATGCTGCCTTGGGTCCTGTAGTCCATTGACAACCAGATGTTCCACCAATCTCTCCTTCAGTAGTGCTTCCATGATCTTCCCCCACTACCGAGGTGAGGCTGACTGGTCTGTAGTTCCTGCTTCCTCTTTGTTCCCGCTTTTGTATAGGGGACTACATCTGCTTGTCCTCCAGTCTTTGGGTACCTCCCTTGTTTCCAGTGATCGGCTAAACAGGATAGCCAGAGGTTCAGCCACCACCTCTCTTAGTTCTTTAAGGACCCTGGGGCACCCTCATCTGGCCCCATTGCTTTATCAACTCTTATTACTTCCAATTCCTTCAGGACCCTTTCTCATGTAAAGGGACTTGTGTCCATTTCTGCACCATTCTCACCCCTTGTACTCCTTCAGACCCATTACCTCCTCTTCCTCAGTAAAGACTGAGCAAAATACCTGTTCAATATGTCAGCTTTACTGTTGTCATCCTCCACGCAGCCCCCATCCTCCTGGAACCTGACCAGGAAGGAGCTATCTCGGTATTTAACAGCTGGCTAAATGAAATCCAGGACTGGATGAGGTCCAGCTGGCTGAAGTTGTTAATTCTGGAAAGATGGAGGTGTTGGTATTGATCCTGATCACTGGATACAGGGACGTGGGCTGGCTCCACATCTGGATTGTTTTTGGGATGTCGAGCTACATGTCTCTGAACGGTGCAAGACCTGGGAGTGATATTAGATGCAGGCTGACTCTTCGTCCCAGGTTTCAGTGGTGGTTAAGTCATCCTTCTACCATCTAAGAAACATTGCTAGGATCAAGCACCTTATTCTGTTTGGTGAGCTGCCAACTTTGATCCATGCCTTTGTGACTTAGCGCCTAGACTACTGCAATTGGCTTTACTTTGGGCTTCCAAGGGTTGATATCCACTGCTTGCAGCTGGTGCAGAATTCCGCAGCTCAGGTGTTGATGAGTACCCCTAGATCTTCCCATATTACACCAGTGCTAGTGGAACTGCACTGGCTGCCAGTTTAGTGGTGGATCACCTTCAAAGTCAGATTACTGACTTTTAAAGCCCTACACAATCTGGGCCCTGATTACCTGAAAGAACTCCTGATTCCTTAGCAACCTATGAGATCATTCCACTCAGCTGATGAGGGGTTGCTAGAGATTCCAAGCGTGATGTTAAAATCTGCTGGGGCACATGCTTTTATGTTTAGGCACCTTCCTTTCGAACTTTCTACCCCTGCTGGACCAGGGAGGCACGACTGTGGGGAGTTTTAAACAGGTTTGAAATCCTTCCTGTGGGAAAAGGCTTATGGTTTTACTGTTCATTGATTTGTTTTTGTCTGTTTTATAATATTGATTTCTGTATTTTTATCTTATTTATCTTATCGGAAATCGCTTTGATATTTGAAAGGCACAAAATAAATTAAAGTATTATTATTATTATTATTAAATATCTTAACACTCTGCTGCTGCATTCTGGCCGAGAAGGACCTATTAACAAAATATGTGGAATACTGTACCTATAAATTGGTTCCATGTTATAACGGTGATCATGGAAAGGCAATTGCCATTTGGGCAAGTGTACATCACTGAAAATCAATTTTGCCGATGTACTCTCACAGTGCACAGCAAAGGATGGCAGAGATTTAGAAATATTTTTATGTGGGGGTTGTGCCCTCTGCACCCCCTCCACATGGGTTTCACCCATGCACCCCTTACTAAAGGAATCTCAACTCCAGAGGGATGCATGTTGGGAGGTGTAAAGACAACAAAACAAAATTCCCGGACCGTGCAAAAACAAGTTCACACCCAGAACTGAACCCAGCACCCTCCCACCCTAGCCTGCCACCAACCCACCATGCCACATGGCCAGCTTGGCAGCCCACCACTGCACTGCACCCCACAAACCCTCCCTCCTTCCGCCCATCACATGGCATGGTTCCCCCACATGTGAATATATAGAGACATCCTGTCTCTATCTTCGCTGACCTCTATCCAGTCGGCCTCCCTGCCCAGTAGCCCTGTGCATAGGCACCATGATTGAGTCACCCTTTTGAAAGTGCTCAATTCCACCCTACAGTTTAAACAAGCTATAGTGAGAGTTCATAAACATTTCTAGCCCTTCTGCTTGCAATGATTGCCTCCAGTCTAAAGCAGTGTTGTGTTAATATTTTAGTAAACTTTTTCAAAGCAACCATCTGCTTAGTGTGAACATTATCTACTCACCTTTATGGGGATCTAATATTAAAGCCTTCTGGTGAATGCTAGGGCAGTTTTTTCTTGAGCATTGCATTAATTTTGTGTCTTATTTCAGAGTAACTTTGGTATACATTTTTTTTTTCATTACACAACTGGAAAAACTTACAATGGCATTTAATTTAACATTTTTTTTATGAACTCAAGCATTAGTGATTCAGTGCAAACAAATTCTGCTTTTCCTGAGCCACTGTTTCCTTTGACTTATTTAAAACAACAGTAATTAAAGGTTTTTATTTGACAAAGGAACCTCTAGTCTTTGCATTTACAAATTAAGCACAGTGAACCTCTTGAACATTAACACTAGTGTTAACAGTATTTTAGACTGGTTTACTAAAATACTATGGTTCAGCAATATTCAATATTTTTTAACTGGATCTTGCAGCAATGAGTTGGGATATACAGTAACTTAAAATGATGTTAACATTGGACCAAATGTTTATGTATCTAGCCCAATGACTCTTGCCCTCTAAGGCTATAACTGCCTTTTCATTTCTCCATCTGCCATCATCAAAAACACATTGCAATACTAATAAACAATCCTGTGTAAGGTAGTTGACTCTGGATTTCTTTTTGTATCACTCTGCACACAGAGCAAGTGCAATATTTTTATAGCTATTAGTATTATAAGTAGTTAGCAATGATGTGACAGATGCTAACTACTCCTTAATTATTAGAAATTGTATTTGGTGTGTTGTTATTGAACAGAGGCAGCATTAGAGTTAAAGCTCTGGCATAGCTACAGTATGGTAAAATATTTTAATGGTCAGAACACTTAACATGTTTGTAGTTAGTTATATAGGAGAAAGGCTGAAGAGGAATTCCCAACATCTTGTTATCATGCTGCAGCTGCACTCCATTTCCTTGGAACAGTTCCTGATCTAAAGTCTGTTTTGCTCACTTCACAGTTGGATATGTGCAGATGTCTAATTTCTGGCACACATCAAGCTACAGTCTGCATTTTTGGCATTGAAAAGAAAGAACTCCACAAGTAAGTGACTGAAATTATATTTTATAGTCACTATGCTTTAAGCTCTGAAAGAACTGGATATAGTGTATAAAAGTATAATTTTACCTTGGGAATGGAATGGAAAGTGCATTTGAGGTCTAAGCCCAACTAGACACAGTGTTGGGTTAGTTATTTTAAAGTATAATACAGCAGTTACTAGTTACTTTAAAACTATAATACTGTACATTGCAGTTGCTTATTATTTTTAAGTAATAAGCATTTAATAGTGAAGCATATTACATTTGATGAATATTAACTTTTATTACATGTAATCTGCAGTTATGCATGTGAGTTTTACTTGTGAAAAAATTACGTGGGAGCAAAGTTGAAATACCAGACACATCTAAGTCCTAGATATTGCATATTTCTACCTGGTACTGAAATGCAAGAATATGGCTGTGGAAGAACAATAACTAATCCCATTTATAGTAACTATAATGTATATAACAGTAACTAGTTACTGTTGGTAGAAAGTAATGACATTTTTCTTAATAATATTGATAATAATTATAAAAACCTTTCTGAATTCAAAGTGCTGTGCAAAATTACACAACAGCAGTATAACAAAACCAGAAATAAAATAAAAAATCAGCAATAACCATAATCAGAAAATGAGTTAGGATGTGATCCATGAAGGAAAGTGTAACCAGAAATAGGTGCCTGTGTAGTTGCTGGTGCCCAGAGATCCCACTCTGTGCAGGCAGAGACTTACGCATCCACAAATATGGATGCATGACCCCCCAAACATAATTCTGCGATGTCTATATTTGTATGTGAGTGGCTATGTGGGGGAGTGCACAGGGCGAGAACTATGCATATGAGCAAATTTACACAAATGGTGTAAGCACATCTGGTGGCATGCAGAGATCAGTGTTGGTATACAGCTCAAGCAGTTGCAGTAGTGAAGACTAGCCAGCCATACACCACCATCCCAGAACCTGTCCACCTTTATTGGGTCACCATTAGCCCTGTTAAGGGCACCCCAGCCCTCTAAAAGACATTTAGGTTTGTGGGCATATCTTAAGCATTTTGTGTGTTGTAACTGTAGCAAGTAGCATACAGCAGTTCTTGGAGAACTGCCTGCCATATTTTTCCTTTCCATGTTCCATGCAGTGTAAGGGATTCACTACAAAGTTGACCTAGTCATCCAGTTGGATGCTCACTGTCTGGCACCGATTCACCCCAACCCAGTCCTGTTACCTCTGCACTGCACTCAGAGCATTGCTCCTGGGGGTATTAGACATTAATTCTGGCATATGGGTGCCAGTGTGGCTCAGTTCCTACACATCTGCTTATAGGTCAGAAGGTCATTGATTCTGGTTGTGTAACAGAAATGCTGCCACCTAAGTGCATCACATAAGGAAAGTTGTACTGTTAGTCTCTGCTGAAGTCCCATCTGCTTTTCTGGTGGTTAGTCAGGTGGATGTTAATGATTCCATGGCATTTCTTGAGAAGAGAAGGGAATTACCTGATGTGTCCTGTCTGAACTTCTCCCAGTCACATAAATACCAACAACAACGTAATCTGTTTCTGACTCAGACACTGTGTCTATTGCAGAATTTTCAAGAGGAAATAAATTCTTACTAATACAGGAACAAGTTAAAATACTAGTATCAGTTCAAGCCTGAATAATGATTGAATGCTGATTACATAGGTATGGGCCATAGAATACAGATAAGGTTCTGTTGCCACATGAGATGAGTTATAAGAGTTTCTTAGCAATGAGATGGCAAGATGAGTAGTACAGAAGATGTGAAGATAGTTGCTAAAGACAGAGGGGTGACTGCAGCACCATTATGTTTAGCTACTGATGACTGCTGTGTTTTTGCACTACCGCCATCCCAGTGTTTGCCTCCTTGAATCTATCAAGACAGAGGGTACTTAACAAAGGAGTGTGAATTCACTGATAGCATTTGAAGTCATTGTGTACGCAATGATATTTACAAACATGAATTGTGTTATCCTTTACCTTGATTGTTTTATATATTAACCATTATATTAATTATTCTATGCTTCCTGATAATTATTCTCATTATTGCTATGTAAATCTTATACTGTCCATATTGTGTATTTTCATATATTGCAAGGCACAGTCTATGGTGACACCAAGGTTATCCACTCATGCAGTAGGATATATGAACGTGGTGGCAAGATTAAACAGTAGCAGAGAGAAGATTTTAGTTCAGTGTCACAGATAAATTACTCAGTTTGGGAGATATTTAAGCAGGGGTAGATGACTGACACCCAAGTTTATTTGTTTATTTAGAACTGGTAAACAGGAAAGACACCCTGAGTCAAAGCCTGTTTCCAGGTGCGACCCAGGGAAGAGTTACTGGAAGAAACATCAAAACATAAATACAGTGCATTTCAATCGTGCATACATACATCGCTAACACAGTACAGTATTACTGTAAATGCTTTACAGACACAAGCACTGGCTCAAATTAAAGTGCACGCTTATGTTTTGAAAGTAGTGCATTTATTGGTGCAAAAGAAAAATGAAAAAGTTATTGCAACAGAACAGTAGAAAACAAGGTAGTGCATTTGGTAACAGTTTGTTCATGGTGAAGCAAAGCTCTGAGCAACCAGAATCACTATGGGGGCTTCCTGTGAAAAACAGGTGCAGGTGGGAGGAGTTCTGATGGCACCTGAAGGAGCCTGGGGAAGCAAAATGGTGGAGGGAAAAGGAAGCTGATTCCAGAGTGTTGGAAGGCAGTAGGAGAAGACAGATTGCCCTGAAGAGGAAATGGAGATTGGGGTTAAGAAGGTTGTTTTGTCCCCAGATTGATGAAACATGGAGTGGGGGGCCAGAAAAGGAGTGATGAGAGGTAGGAAGAAAGGGAATCAAATCAGTTTTAGAAATGAAGAAAGAGCAGTGTGAGCTTACAAATTGAATACACAATGAAAGAGATGTGTGAGAGTTGCCTGTATTGAAACTGCTACAAGAGCATAGATCTGAGTGCCATCAGAGTATGAGTGACAATGTAGACCAAGCAAAAAATTATGACAGACAGAGGGTCAATATAAAAAAGAATGGCTGTAGAACTACCTTTATATCTAGAGGTACCCTTGCAGCCTTTGTGAGAGGCCTTTCAGCTCCACGTATTTCTGCTTAAAGTTGAATCAGCATAATATTTGTGGTGATTTGCATATAGCCCATGATGCTTTGCATTATGGGGTATGTGTGATTTTGTATATAGATATGTATACACACACACACACACACGATGCTTTGCATTATGGGGTACATGTGATTTTGTATATATATATATATATATATTATGGTAACATGGTAGTGCTACCATAGTTAGGGTTGAGGAGACATTTACATGTTAAACCCAAAACTTTGCACCTTAATAACTTTGCAACTGTTTGATGGATTTGCCTAAAATTTGGAATACATGATCAAGAATGATATGCCTTGGGATCTATCTAGTTCTGTACCGGTCGAGTACCGGCTGTGGAGTTATTAAAGCGTGATCTGCGCATGCGTTATGTTTTCTGGAATTCTATAGTCACGCCCACAGGTCACACGGTTTTGCGCGATCGACCCAAAATCTTCAAGGAACATGTGGCCAGGGTCCCTGATGTGCTTTTCAAAGATTTTGTGAAAAATATTAAACGGTTCAAAAGTTATTCAAAAACAATTTCCATTATAAGTCAAAGGAAAAGTTAACAAAAGTTCGACAGTGTCGCAATGCATTTTACTTTAAAATGGCCCTCTTACTTTCGCAAGTAAATCTACCATCTTGTTTTCAGTTAGTGATCAGAAAATGCTTTGCATTTAAATTTGGGACCTGCTAGCAACCTAATTTGTTTTGTATTTACCTAGTCGGAGCCAGAGGATGCTATACATGTCTTTATTTTGAGTAAAACACCCAGAAATATGTTTTTTCAAATTTCTGGAAAAGTACTTTAGCAAGGAAATACTTTCATGTTCCATAGTGTCGTGAAATTTTTGTGAAAGCTTTCACAAATTCACGTATAGTACTTTTCTAGGCTGTGGGAAATGACAGCAATTCTTTGGCACCCCTTTGCAAAAGAACAGTTGGGAGTTTTGGGCTGAAATTTGAGGGAACGGGCCGACATCTCACAGATGTGCTTTCAGTGTTGTGTTGAAAAATATTACATGGCAGCAAAGTTACAACACTCAAAGTTGATGGTTTTTCCTATAGGATAACATTATGGCGCCTGACGATTACAGGAATCCTTTGGCACCCTTCCTGCAAAACAACGTTTGGTCTTTTTCCTGAATTTTGCAGGAAGACAGTCAACAGCCCACAGATGTGCCTTTCAGTGGTTTGGTGAAAAATATACAGGAAGGCAAAGTTATGGCACTCCAAACTTCTATTTTTCCCATATGATAACATCACGCCGCTTCACTACTAGGCCCGATCTCGAAACGTGCGAGATATGGACTTTCATCAGAAAAGCTTAGCCCCTAATGGGGACTCACATAAACTAGCCAGGACAGTCGAAATCATATGACTTTTAAATTTTTTTCACGCTATACGGTTCCTGAGATATAACCTATTTAGTATTCCAAGTCCTCATTTTCTGCTCTGATACCCATTATTATGCATACATTCTTTGTACTCACTGTCTTTCTCTATGCAGCTTTTGGGAAAACCAGCCTGTGCGCTTACATTACTGTTACCATTGCCTTTCGCTTGCGATTTCTGTACCGTTTCACTTACCGTTGGCGCCCTCGCCACCATGTCGTTATCCTTCGCTTTCATTTGTACTTGCCTTTCTGTTATTTTTTGCCATTTGTGTCTACAGCACTGTTTCTCTTTCTGTTTCACTTTGCGTCACCATGCCCATTGACATTTCTGTTTGAAGGCACAATGTTACTATGTGACAACACATCACGTGGTAGACTGTTCCATCTGCACTACTGTAATGGTTCCCTTTCTGTTCTCATTCGTGCTTGCTACTATGTGCACCACTGTTATCGCTTCTGTTTGCATTGCTGTTCCTGTTACTATGCTACAAGACATCACATGGCGGAGCGCGGGCCCCCATCGCTGCATTACATTCACTATTTCTCATTATCATTCTTAAAAGAAGGGAATAAGAGGCAAAAAAATCCATTTAATGCATTAGTTAGGTTGTTCCACAGTGACAAAAGTGAGGAAATTCGGTATTAGGGTTGAAACCCACTTGACCTCTCACCCACCCCCAACCAGCATTGAGGTGCGACTAGTCGTTGGTCCTAACTTCACCCCATTATCCCATACTTCTGCTGCTTTACACATGTGATGGGTGAGAGTTAGGCTGATGACTCCTAATGTGCACCCCAATGCCACGGTTGGGGTGGTGGACGGGGTTTTCAACCCAATAATCTAATTTCTCACTTTTGTCGCTGTGGAACAACCCAACTAATGCATTAAACAGAGTTTTTGCCTCTAATTTATATATATATATATATATATATATATATATATATATTTATATATGAAATACAAACTCTCACATGCTGTTACAATACAAAGCATCATGGTTGTATATGCAAATCACCACAGAATACTCTACTGGTTCAACTTTTAAGTAGAAATGCATGGTGCTGAATGGCCTCTCACATAGTTTGCAAAGGATGCCAACAGAAGACATAGACACGTGTTTCATCCTACCAGGACTCATCAGTATGCCTCATCTGTTTGACACCCCAGTGAAATGAACCAGTTACCCTAAGATGGACTATCTGGAAGGTTCTGGAGAAACATAAAAGCTCTTGTCAGTGGTTCCTCTAACTCAGGAGTAACAGACATGGTAATTGAGGGGTTTCCTGCAACAACCTCACATACAATTGCAAATGCTTTCAATTCCCATTTCACTGATCTATCTGCTCTCTCCTTACCCGTCTCTACTGACAAAAGTACCAGTTGCCCCTACCCCCAGTCCGGCAGGATTCAGACTCCTCCAGACCACCTTTCTTTCTAAGGGCTGTGTCGGACAAGGAGATGCTGAACCTCCTCTAGCCTCTCCCAGTATGCCAGTGCTGGCCTAGATAACCTGGACCCCAAGCTTCTGAAACTAGGAGCCCTTCACATTGCCTCCCTGTTGGCCCACATCCTCAACCTGTCCCTTGCCATGGGGAGATTCCTTATATCTGGAAGGTGGCCAGGGTTATCCCCTGCTAAAGCAGGTCAACCCAAAAGTCCCAGACAACTATCAGCCGATCGCCATCCTTTCAGCCATCAGTAAGCTCCTTGAAAAGGTACTGGCTGAACAACTCTCTGAGTACATTCAAGCCCATGAGTTGCTGTCCCTCACCCAGCACAGTTTTTGTAAAGGGCATAGCACAACGACGGCCCTGGTCTCTGTCTCATCCAGTATCAGAGCAGCCATGGACCAGGGGAGACTCTCTGTAGCAGTGTTAATTGACTTGTCCAAGGCCTTTGAACTTGTTGACCATGCTCTGCTGTCAGATGAGGTCCCTTGGCCTGTCCCTCCTGCTTAGAAATGGCTAACTGACTACCTGCATGGCAGAGTACAGCTGACCAAATTCAATAAAGTCATCTCAGATCCCTTACCCATGACCTCTGGCATTCCTCATGTCTCAGTCTTGGGACTCCTCTCTTTCCCTCTTTATTAACCATCTCCCAGCCGCTTGTAACTAACTGCAGGTCACCCCTTGATGGATGATCTGGTTCTCCTGGCCCTCCCGGACACAGCTGCCCTCAATCTCCACCTGTCTGAGGACTTTAATATCATTCAGGCTTGGTTAACCCAACAGAATTTGGTCCTCTACCTGAAAAAAATGCAGGCTATGCTATTCGGATCATCTGCCAAGATACATGCCTCTCCAGTCCCACTGTGAATCAACTGTGCAGATTGAACTTCCCTCCACAATGTGACCTCTTAAATACCTCGGGTGACACTTGACACCCTACTGGACCTAAGGGAGCCATATCCTCAATGTCTGTAGAACAGTGAACTGTAAGCTGGGTCTGGCCTATAGGGCCAAATATAACCTGACACCTGCTGCTCATCTGGCACTTGCTAGAGGAGTACTACTCCTCCCTTAGCTATGGTCTCTACCAATTTACACGCACTCTCTAAAGCTCTTCTCTACCGGAGGCACACAATGTACACAATATCTGCCACTTCTTCTGGTCACCCTCGTCACCCACCATTGTGAACTCTATGACAGGCTAGGTTGGCTTTCTGACTAACCACCTAAACTTTGGACTGGGGTGCCTCATGAGCAAAGTGATCAGTACTGGCACCCCTTGGGGCTGGCACAGCTTCTCTCCCACTAACCACCCTCTTACCATCTCAGGTCCCAGGGTCCAGGGATACTAAAGTACCCCCTACCCTCACCCTCATGGGGGACAGGGACTTCACTGCATGTGCTCCTAGGCTCTGGAACTCCTTTCCTGAGAAGGTTCGCACCACCCTCCCATTAGTGTTTCTGGAATCCTGTGGGGCATCTGAAGCTGGCCTTGGGGTGTGAGTGCTCAAAGCCTCCTAGTACTATGTCTCAGGTACTGGACCACTACACTATTCATTAACTCAGAACACAATCTGAATCGATCGTTGATGATCTCGATCCAATTTTTCCTTATGCACTTGTCTATGCTATGTGTGTTCAAAACTACCTACTGTTTGATCATTATGTACTCTACCAACTTCTGCCATATATGATCCCTATATTGCCTTTTTGTGTTGTTGACTCATTGTACTAAGTTACAAATCGTACTTGTTTACCTGCTGTGTTGTGCTGATGTATCTGTAATACCTGTTGTACTCTCCCACATCATTCCTGAAAATAGGCATATAACTTGTCTAGTGTACCTACCAGGTTCACAAAAGCTAAATAAATAAATATATTGTGGTGAACCCAATTAAAATAAAAAATATTAAAGACAAAGAACCTCTGTGTGCAAGTACTGAGGCAATGGTTACCCTAAAGGGATTTGGCTGGGAAGCGTTATTAAGAAATACAAAATCATAGATGCAGCCATGATGCAAAGCATCATGGGTTGCATATGCAAATCACAGAATACTCTACTGGTTCAACTTTAAGCAGAAATGCATGGTACCAAAAGGCCTCTAACACAGTTTGCAAAGTATGCCAACAGAAGACATAGACACGTGTTTCGTCCTACCAGGACTCATCAGTATGCCTTGTCTGTTTGACACCCCAGCTAAATGAACCAGCTACCCTAAGATGGACTATCTGGGTTATATTGTGGTGAACCCAATTAAAACAAAAACTATTAAAAGACAAAGAACCTCTGTGTGCAAGCACTGAGGCAACGGTTACCCCAAAGGGATATATATGTGTATATATATATATATATATATATATATATATATATATATGTATAGATATACTACTTTTGGTGTGGGAGTTGCAGCTTCTATACGCATGCCTTGGTGTACATTCAACCACCCAAGGCGCAGGATATATCAGAGCGATCGCACACTCAAGAGTGGAATATCTATCTTATAAAATGGCCCCCGTAGATAAAATAGTGCTATGTGGAGATGGTATAGGTGAAAGAAATACAGAATAGGCTGTTTAATATGAATTATTTTAATGAATAAACATTGAACTGGATAACAGTGTAAGTTAATACTGTTTCTTTGTTGAGAACTACTGTGGCTTTAACAGTTGAACATTAACTTTTAATGAGTACTGTCTCTTTAAGAGTGGTTAATTTTGGAAAGACAACGTGTGCTGAACAGTGCATTGCAGTGGCAGGAAGTGCTGAATGCTTTAGAGTGGCAAGAACTGGTGAAGTTTAATGTGAAAGTTTAACAGTTTTAATTTGAACTGGTTGTTCGTTTTTTTTCATTTGTAGTAGATGTTGAATTGCAGGTTACCATGCGGTGACGTTTGCATATATGGTGCAAGTGGATGCGTCCTGCAGGTAAGTGATGGGGAGTGCTTGAGGCTGTTCATTCTTTGTTTCAGTGGTTTCTGTTTCTTTTGGTGATGTCTTCTGTAGCACTTTTCTGGGTCTGTGAGGGACCGTTGGAGGATGGCTGTGGTTTGGGGCTGCATTGTTATTTGTACGGAGCTTCCGGTGAGTTTTGAAGAGGGAAACTGCCGTAGTCTTAGAACTCTGTGGGGAAATCTTCTCTGTCGTCTGTGTTACTGTGGATGGGGTGAACTTTTTGTCCTCTGGTGCTCTGAGGGAGGTGGTTGATGTGGTTGCTGGAGGCAGTGTTTTCGGTTGCAGTATCTCGGAGAAGGCGGGCTGCTGATGCTGCTGCTGCATGGTAGTGTACACAGGGCTCTGCGGTGGTTCAGCTGCTGTTCCACTGGGAATCTCGGCAGTTTAGGGGCAAAGTTGTGGTTTTTGGTGCTGGTTGGCAGTCTGATGAGCTTGTGCCAGCCAGTATGTTTGACCAGTTTTTCATCATGTAGTGTGGGTGCCCAGTATGATTTTAGGCTGATTTCAGATTTGTGGCCTGTTACAGCCCATGATCTGTCATGATTCAAGACCCGCTGAGGAGAGCAGCTGAACAACAGTTGATCTTAGGCAGTGATTTGTATATCTACGGAGAGTCCTGCTTCCATAGACAGGCGAGGCATGAGGGAAGATAAGTAATTAATTCCTATAGGCTCTTTACTGTACCAGGTTTTCTGCTGGTCTAATAAGTCCTGTGAGGCTCTTTTGAGGTGTAAGAAAAAGCTGTGCTTTCAGGTGGGCATTTACTGAGGTACTTTTGAAAGAAAGAACAGGGCAGAGAGGATCATTTGGCTGTGCAAAACAAAGCCTCTTAAAGTGGTTTGGTTTACCTCTCTGGCGTTACTCTCTTTATGATTTTTGCTGTCTGGGTTGTATTTTAGGGTTATGTACTGTAACCCATTTTCATCAGTTTTTATATGGAACGAGTCTCTTTTTAGTTCTCTTTAACCTTCCCTTCCCTACGAGCCATGAATATTTGTAGGTTGAACCAAACCTTTCTGACTAGTCCTGCAGCTGTGTTTGGTGATAGTGCTGGAGAGTGCTTTAACTTTTGAAGTCTGATTCTGTGAGGCATTCGTGGTGCTGAGTGCAGTCTCTGCCATCTTTTCTGTATTTTTTATGACGGACACAAAATATTGTTTGCAGATTGAAAATCTGTGTCTGTTACAAGATTCATTTGTCGGGATAGAGGCAGTGAATTTAAATGCCTGTTCAGTCCTCGTTTTAAACCAATAAAATTTGACACGCCATACTGTTCGCCTGAGGAGTTTCTAACTGTGGTATAAAATTCTATCAAGGTTGTGTTTAATTTATCTGGTGTTACTGTTTTTAAATCGAGGTCTATTTGTTTTTCTGCTAGCCAGTCTGTGAATACTTTTGTTGCCCAGACAGTTTGCTTTTTGTATTTTTTCAGCTTTGTTTTCTTCTATGTTATCTATTTCTTCAGGGTCAAGGCTGGCATGTCTACTCACTGTTTGCTGTGCTGGATTCTGAAATGGGTGCTCAGGTAAGTCCTGTTCAATTTCTTTGAAGAGATCATCATTGTACCAGTCATCTTTGATGAGGATTGATGCCAGGTCCTTTGAGGTATGTGGTAATTCTGCCATTTTTTGAAATTTTTCTGTCAGATATTTGTATTTCTGTCAGAGTGAGGCAGTGGTGTGCTGCTTTTCTTTCAGTAGTCTCTCTGTGAGTGATGCTATTGTTTACACTTGTGGGTGATACTGCTGTGACTTTGTGATGAGGTTTTGGTCAGAGAAGGAAGTAGTTCAGGCATGCGGTCGCTTGGGAGGTGTGCGTGTTGTTGGGAAATAATGCACGGTCATGTGATTTAGTCTGTCCAATCATGTTAGTGGGATTTCTATCATTTTACCACACCATTTTATAAATATATATATATATATCTATATACTGTATATATATATATATATATATATATATTTATATATACATATACATATATACACAAAGAAAACAGTCTCTATGACGTTTAGTACTAGGCAGAGGTTGGCAAGGCTTCCTCCTTACCCACCTTCACCCCTACAGATGGAACTGTGCTTGAAGACACTGCATCCTTCCGCTAACTAGGAATCTGGCTCAATAGAAACCTAAACTTCTCCACCCACATTGATTCTATCCTAAAGAAATTCCAGCCTAAACTAGGAGCCCCTATCGT
The DNA here is from genome assembly GCA_016271365.2 of Neoceratodus forsteri. Classification (NCBI taxonomy): domain Eukaryota; kingdom Metazoa; phylum Chordata; order Ceratodontiformes; family Ceratodontidae; genus Neoceratodus; species Neoceratodus forsteri. The sequence goes on along the minus strand of CM028134.1, from coordinate 576,114,551 downwards.
AGCAGGAGGAGTATCCCCACCTTGCCAGGAGGGAACTAGTACACAAAATGATACTACCTACCTTTGACTATTGCAATGTTGTATATGGTGCTGCCTCTCAGTCCTCCTTATCCAGGCTTGATCTCTCTTCAACTCCTTCTGCCATTATGCTTGATGCCCCAGCTCTGCACATCACTGCACCCTGTACTGCTCCTGACTTTTCCTTCACTTGCTGACAGGAGAACACTGCATGTGGCTAAGTTTATCTCAAAATTTTGATTAGGCTCACTGCCCACCTATCTAGTCACCTTCTTATCTGCCCTTGCCAGTAAAACTACACCCTCCGTCCGAGGAAACCCGCCCATAAACATACACTTCAGACACACTACATCAGCCCAATTGGCTTTATCATATCACCTAACTAAACTTTGGAACCTACTCCCATCCCAAATCCACCACTCCTCCTTAACCTACTCTCTCCTCTTTCTAGCAAACTACCTAGTGACAAACTGCAACTGTACTAACCTCTGAGGGCCGGCCACATTTTCTGCTGGTTTTGTTCCACCTTAATAGTAGCCCTTGCAAGTCTGCACCTACTCCAACTTAGCACTCTCCCACCTCTACTTCCCACCCCATCCTCACCTATTCCTTTCTATCCCCTCAAAACTCTGTAACTATGTTGTAGTTTGTAAACAGTACAATCTGCTAAATGCATACTTATATGGCTATCAGCATACGTGTATGTATTAGGTGTAATGTATCTATTATAGCACTATTATATATGGTTGTTAACCTAGCTGCTACTGTATGTATCTTGTTGCAATATTTGTCTGTTGTCCTAAATCCCTTCCCCAGGACGGACCGTAAGATGAGCTTCTGCTCAATGTAACTTTCCTGGTGAAACTCTTCAGTAAATACATAAATATATTCTATGCAAAAAAACTGTGTTAATGCATCATTTGAGTTTAAAGCATAAAAGTCAGGAAATTAGACCTTTAGGGTTGCCCCTCCCCTGGACCCACCCATCATCCCAAGATTAACAGCTGATGGGTGTGTCATTGGTGTTGTGAGGTTCTAAATGTCATGCCATTCCATCTGAAATGACATTCACAAACCACAGTAAATACAAATGGGGTGACATTTAGCCTCACAATCCCAATGACACACCCTGTCAGTTGTCAATCTTGGGATGATGGGTGGGTCCAGGGGGATGGGCAACCCTAAAGGTCTAATTTCCTGACTTTTTATGCTTTAACCCTAAATGATGCATTAATGCAGTTTTTGCATAGAATTGCCTTACTTTTTGAGAAAGAATACAAAATTAAGAACTTGACAGTTGGTGGGAGCATGGGCCCTTCAGGCCCTTCTGCTTCCCACCAATCTACAGAACTTATGATTCATTACTAATTCCTACCATATGCACCTTTGTGATTTGTATACAGCTGTTGGTTGGACATCTCTCACCACTAGTTGCTTGTTCCACTCTGGTCTTTGGACCCTTAAGTTGCTTTTGCAGAAATTACCATGTTAACTAACATCTTGAATCTGCATTTCCTGCAGTACTTATTCCTTCAGGAAAACTGACTTTATCACGCTCAATGTACCTAGGACTCATACCTCCTTTGGCAAACGTGATATCTTATATGCCCTTCCCTCTATATGGAACTAGCTCCAGTCTATACCAAAACTAACCAGCATTGTCTTGGTTAAAGTTTTTCAGTGTGCTAATTGCATCTAAAATAAAAGATACTTGTAACTGCCACTAAGCCCCCTTTATCCTTATGTGCGCATCTCATCTATTGTCTCTATTGGCCCTTGCATACTGAGATCTTAAACCTTCAAGGTTGTAAGATTTCTTCCATGGCTAACTAACCTATAGGATCTTCTTGTCTATCTGCTTCTATAACCCTTCCTTCCTTAGGCCTCTATCTACTTATTACCTTTGCTTTTCCCTTTCCTTCCTTTGGCCTCCTACTTATACATTACCCTCTGCTAACCTACCTCTTTCCCCCAACCCTGTGCACCCTACTTATCTTATCCTTTTTTCATGTGTTTACTACATTATGTTTATCTATTGCATCATACAGTGATAAAGTGTTAAAATCACCTTGTACTGACTGTACATTTTGTTTGTAAAATATCCCTTTAATTGTATCGTATTTCTTCAACATGGTACATTGCCATGTAATACCTGACTTGAGCCATGTGTGCACTTTGTATATTTGATTACCAAGGCACTGTACTATATAATGTATCATTGTATGTGTATAACCACCAGGACCTGCTTGTGAATAAGCTTGCTCAATGGAGTCTTCCTGCAATAAACTTGAACTTGAACTTGAACTAGGGAAATCCCACCAACTTGTAAATGTGTGTGTACCATCAACACCCTTCAAATTTCAATGTAAAACACCAAACCGTGTCGGAGATATAACATGTAAAAGTTTGACATTTTCATTCATCAGAGATGCAGAATTCTGCACCAGTTAACATTTTATAGGCACAATGACTGAAAACTACATCCATGACACTAAGGCTATGCACCCTATCATTTTCAAGCCACCAGCACAATGCAAAACACTGTCCACATCATGTAAAGTGCATAACGCAATATTTCCAGAAAATAAATATTCTCTGACACATAAACACCATAATTCACATCCACAGGACATGCTGAGAACACCTCCAAATTTCAGTAGAAAACACCAAACCATGTCAGAGATATAATATGTTAAAGTTTGACATTTTCATTCATCAGAGTTGCAGAATTCCACACCTGTTAACATTTTACAGGCTCAACAACTGATAACTACATTCATAACATTAAGGCTAGGTACCCTATCAATTCAAGCCACCAGCACAATGCAAAACACTGTCTGCAACACATAAATTGCATCATGCAATATGTCCTCAAAAAATCTAGGACATGCTGAGAACACCCTCCAAATTTCAAGTAAAAAGACAAAACTGTTTCAAAATATTTAAACTTGAATATTGATGAAATTTCCTTTCTAATGCATTATAAAATCTGGCCATCTTGTCCCTATCTCATGATCAAAGATGGCGATCAAAGAATCTCGTAATCAAAGAATTTGCAGGTTCATGATCAAAGAATGAAAATGCTCTAACTTGAGTTTTAGGCAGAATTACAAGGAACCATGCCTCAACAAAATGAAGTTCCCTGAGCAAACTCACCCTCATTTGTGTTCCTAGGCCACCCTCTGGCTGAGAAAATATCATTTTTAAAGGGCCATCTCATCCCTCACTCGTGATGCACGATCACGATCAAAGAATCTCACAATCAAAGAATTTGCAGGCTCACGATCAAAGAATAACAAATGCTGAACTCGACTTTTAGGCAGAATTGAACCAAACCACTGCCATGCCTCAATAGAATGAAGCCCCTGAACAAAACCCACCTTAATTTGTGTTCATAGGCCACCCTGGGCTGAGAAAATATCATTTTTAAGGGTCATCTCATCCTCACTGTGGTGCACGATCGCGATCAAAGAATCTCTAATCAAAGAATTTGCAGGCTCACAATCAAAGAATAAAAATGCTGAAACTCAACTTTTAGGCAGAATTGAACCAAACCACTGCCATGCCTCAATATAACGAAGCCCCTGAATAAAACCCACCCTCATCTGTGTTCATAGACCACCCCTGAGCTGAGAAAAATTATTTTTTACCTCGTGATGCAAGATCGCAATCAAAGAATTTACAGGCTCGAGATCAAGGATCATTAGCGAGCACGATCAAAGATGTGAAAATATTATAACTCTATTTTAGACCATTTTATGTCAAACCAAAGGCATGGGTCGATACATTGGAATCTATGAGTAAAACTCATCCAAGGTTTACTTCAGGAGTGACCCTGAGCGAGATATTTGATTTTTACAATTGGAAATGCAAAATCAAGATGGCGGACCTTGCGATCAAAGAATTTTCAGTGACAAAGATTATTTGACCACGAGGCTGCAAATTCTTTGATCGCCAGGTGGGACGAGATGGCCCAAACCCCATTCTTTTTTCACAAAACAACTATATACATTTTCCCATTGACTTATAATGGGAGCTTAAAAGTGCCATAACTTTTGAATGCGTTAATATTTTTTCACCAAACGGAAAGCGGCATGTTCAGCCAGACAAACTCATTCAGATGAGTCATCACAAAGAATGGCATGCCACACAATGGCCACACAGAGCCACAGACAAAATCCCTAAAACAGCCTCCAAAACTGGATAATTTTGCATTTTTCAGTATTTTCGTAGCGCTAAGACCGTATATCCGACTGAAACAAAATTTGGCAAATCAAGAGATCTACCATGCCCACTGTGAATACCATATTTCAGGCAAACCCGTTGAATAGGTCCAAAGTTGTTAACGCCCCAAATTTTGACTTTAACATAAAAGTGCCTTCATAACCCTAAATATAATGGTGTGAGTGTACAGCTATAATATATATATATATATATATATATATATATATATATATATATATATGGAGCATGGCGGCTGAGATTCAATGCCAACAAGTACAAAGTCATGCACATAGGAAAAGAATTTAAAAAGGCCATATTACCTTGGGGGACTAGCTGCTCCAACAAAAGTTCAATTTGGAAATCATAATCTCAGTCAACTTGAAGGTGGGAAAACAGTGTGAGAATGCAGCATTGAAGGACAGCAGCATGCTGGGATACACTGGGAGGGAATCACAAGCAGGAGGAGAGACATGGTACTGCGCTGTACATATCACTAGTTAGATCTCACCTGAAGTATGGCTTCCAGTTCTGGAGGCCTCACCTCAGAAAGGACATTGGCCAGGTAGAGACACTGCAGAGAAGGGCAACAAAATTATTTAAGGATTGCAGGAGATGTCTTATAAGAATAGATTGAGAGAACTGAACATGTACTCCTGGAACAGAGAAGAGAGAGAGAGACATGATTGAAACATTCAGTCACATAAAAAGCATAAACAAGGTACAGTTAAATTAACTTTTCAGTTCAAAAGGGGCAACAGAACCAGGAACATGATCCAAGGCTGCAAAATTAGGAAGTTTTCTTCAGGGAAAGGGCAGTGGGCACCTGTAACAGCCTGCCTGCGGGAGCTGGTGGGAGCTATCACAGTAGTAGGATTCAAGAATGCATGAGATAGACAAAAGGGAGCCCTCACACCCAAGGACAGGTAGAAGGGTAGGTTAGATCTAAAACACTGGGCAGACTAGATGGACCTGGTGGTCTTCTTCTGCTGTCTACTTTATAAGGCATAGGTCCCTCTCATTCTTCTGTACTCCAGATGAAAACTATCCAGTCTCTCTAATCTCTCCTCATATGTTAGGTCACCTATACCAGATATAATTTGTGTTGCTCTTCTGTGGATGCACTCCAAATGATTTATATCCCTCCTTATCTCATGGAGACCAACACTGACCATTATTTTCCAGGTGGGGCCTTACCAGCACACTGTACATGGTATTAAACTCTACTATTCTTACTAACAATGTCCTTACTTATACACCCCTTTATCCTAGAGAATTTGTGTGATATTTCAATACAGTGTTTCTCAAAGTTAAACAGTTTCTGTTATCAGTATAACTAGGTCCTTTCTATGCTGGTATCTTTAATTTCCTTCCCTAGAAATGTATGTTTTACTTTTGTTTTTGTTTTCCAGGTGCATAACTGTAATATTTCAACACTGAAATCCAATTTACAGTATGCATTTCTGCCCATTTTCCCAACATCTTTAGTGCTTGTTGTGGTTTGTATACAGCTTCATCTGAATCCACCACTGCCCCTACTTTGGTTGTCATCAGCTGAACTTTGCCACTATTACATTTCATTGATGACACATAAATGTTAAATAACATGGGGCCTAGCACAAAGCCCTGAGATAGTCTGCTTCTAACCTTTCCTCACGTTTATGTCCCCTTATGATGCCACATTGCCTCCTCTCATGTAGCCATGATCTTATCCTGCTAATCACCCTAATGTTTAGTCACAGTTCCATCAGCTTTGATATCAACTCTTAATATGGCACACTATTGAAAGCCTTACTATTGTCCAGGAATATAACATCAAGTGGAACTCTTTGTCTAATGTTTAGTAACATTTTGAAAGAAATTTTTCAGATTGGTCTGACACAATCTTTTTTTCTGAAGCCATGTTGTAATTTGTCTTTATGTTAGTTTCCTGTAAATGTTCTATTTCTAGTTAATTAATTGCTTCACTCACTTTCCTTATTACTGAGGTCAAACTTACAGGCCTATAATTTTTGTGGTCAGATTTCCTTCCCTTTAGGGCAGCAGTGGGATGAGCTCTGCAGTCCTTTTGATCACTGAGAAAAGGACTCACATTCTTCCAAACAAACAACATATTGGATTGCGTCCATAGTCACCTCCACATCTGTGAAGCAGTCCACCTATGTTGTTCCTACTGACAGCAGCACTGCACTACTCACACTGCTGGTAGTCATGGCAGAAGATGGACACACTGTCATGCCCAAGATGGCTCCACACTGTACTGCACATTCGTTAGATGCAACCGCCATCTTGGTCATGGTGGAGGGCCATGTTCCGCTGTGACTGCTGGCACTTATTTATGTATATTTTTATATTATAAAAATTCTCTAAGTGCCAAAATTGAGCAAGCTAGATTAAACCATATCATATTTCCCTGTCTGCATTATTGTTTATTCCTTTGAAAGGATTACCATCTTCCTTGAGGGATTCTCCTTTGGGTAGTCTATAATGGCCCACAAGCAATTATGTTAATATTTCAAATATTCAGCCATGAAAGATTTGGACAGTCTCTTCAGAAACCCAAATGACAAATTGGAAACAAGGTAATTGTTCCTTGTTTCCTGCAGGATATATGATATCTTCTCTTGTCAAACAAGAGAGAATTCTGACTAATAAAGGAATGAGCACCCTTTTTCACCTCCTGTTACCCATTTTTTAAATATGCCCAAATTAAGTACTGCTTGCAATCCTTCCTGGGGAAACTCTCCTGATCTATGACAGCAGGGAATTTTTTCTGACCCTAGCTACTGTAGTGACCCATGCTATACTGATATCCAAGATCTATAAGAAGCTGGAAAACCAGGCCTGGAAGAAGTGTTCACCCATGGCCTTTTATTGGCAGCAGGCTGCTAACCTGAATTATGACCCAACAAGTGGACACAAATTTGGTCTAATGTATATCGATATGTCAAACAAGACAGATTACTGTTAGTCCAATTTAATGTTTTACACAACCTTTACTATAGTCCTACAAGCTTTTTCAGATGAAAAGCTGACCATACCTAAAGCCCTAGATGCTTTTGGGAGGAATGATCATTACGTTATTTGATCTGGACCTGTCTGTGTGTGGAATCCTTTTGGCACACTGTTGTGCAGACTCTGTCAAAATTCTTTGGACACACTAGATATTTACTCTTGAAATCTGCATGATAGGTGACTGTATGAACATTAGTTTACCTGTCATCTGTCCAGTGAGAGGGGTGTTTGGGAGAGGAATGGGTTTATGTAAATTGGGTGTGTGTTTTGGGGTGAGGGGAGGAAGGACATTTTGACAGAATTGTAATGCATTGGTCCTATACAGTGTCTTGGGTGGGTAGGGTGGGAGGGTTGGGGGAAGAGGTAACATTAACTGATGGAATTGTTTATCTGTAATGTATATTTTATGTTGTTGGCACATGTGTTTGCAAATATTCAACAAAGTATATTAAATTGCAAAAAAAAAGAATTCCCCCATCCGACCCTTCCTCTCAGCACTCATCACCCCATACCCCTGAAGCATAGAAATGACACTGGGAGTGCCCAGTCCCCAGTGTCATGATTGGGATCATCTGTCCTTTTAACCACCCCACACCCTACTAGAAACATAGAAATGACACTGGGGTGTCTAGTCCACCAGTGTTGCAATCAGGGATTGTCAGTGATTTTTCTGACTTTGTGGGTGTCCAACTCTGCAAGTGTCAGGATCAGGGATCAGGGATCTGGGTCTCTTTTTTTGTTCTTTTGTTTCACCTGTAAAAAAACAGTCAATTGATGTCTTCTGTGACACGGGGTGTCCAGTCCCCAGAGTGTCTCGATTGAGGATTGTCAGTCTTTTTTCCCATGTAAAAAAAGGTCCATCAATGTACTTTGTGGCTGTTGCTTACCCCCACCAACCCTACCACTGAGCATCCACCACCCTGCACCTCCCATACCTTTACTTACCCATCGGGAATCCAACACTGTAATCCTCTATGGACTGCAGATACATCTTCACTCTTCAAAGTCGGACCGAGAACTGAAGACACAGATATGCAGTTCAATGTATTTCAATGGGGTTTTGAACTTACTACCATAACTTGGGCATTTTACATATTATTGGCCCAAAATTCAGCATGCCTTCTTTGGGACCCCACCAATGTCTCTTTTATTAGGCAGATCTGTCCATAAATGTGATTTTGCTGTCCCTGCATAAAATCACCTTTAGACAGGAACTGAAAATTTTTCTGCCCTTGTTCATGAGGTGGGGTCATAAGAAGGCTATGCTGAAAATTTGCGTACAGATATTAAAAAATAAAGTTATGAGCCTACATTGAATTTTGCAATTGCAGGCTCATAACATTGATATTTTTCAATATTTTTACCCAAATTTAAAACATAGTCATATTTTTACAGCACCTCATGACTGTGACAGCCCCATTTTTCAAATCCTGTCCAAAATGTTTTATTTTACATCACAAAGGTGATTTTGCAGTCCCTGCATGAAATTACCTTTAGGGCACCAGTTGAAAAGTTCATTTACCCTTGTTTATGAGGTGGGGTCATAAGAAGACTATGTTGAAAATGTTGTGCAAAAATATTTAAAAGAACCAAGTTATGAGCCCATGTAGAATTTTAAAATGTAGCTCATAACTTTGAAAGTCTCCATATTTCCATTCCAAATTTACAACATAGCCATATCTTTATAGCACTTCATGAATGTGACAGTTGTCATTTTTAAATCCTGGCCAATATGTTTTTTTACTTCCTGAAAGGTGATTTTTAAGTCCGTACACTAAATCACCTTTCAGCCAGGAGTTGAACATTTTCTCTGCCCTTGTTAATAAGGTAGGTTCATAAGAAAGCTATATTGGAAATTTAATTTAACATTAAACAACAAAATGTTATGAGCCTATATTGATTTTTGTGAACAGGGATCATAAGCATGGTAATATGCAATCTGTTTACCCAAATTTTCCACATAGCCATTTCTTTACAGCATCTCATGAACGTGACTGTGTCATTTTCAACTCCTGCCCAAAATGTATTTTGTGTTCTGAAAATTGATTTCACAGTCCCCACAAAACACCTTTAAGTCAGTAGTTGAACATTTTGGCTGCCCATCTTCATGAGGCAGGGTCATAACAAGGTTATGTTGAAAATCTGGTACAAAAATATTAAAACCAACACATTTATGAGCCTATGTTACATTTTGCAAATGCACGCTTGTAACTTTCATAATTTACAATATTTTTACCCTAAAGTCCTCATCTGCAGCCCTATTGAGTCTGGCCAGAATTTTTATACAGTGGCACCACATGTATGTTCCTCCAAACATTGATAATCTCCCTTTGTCAACTGAGTGGTGGAATATGTTTGTGATGTGGCCTGAAATTTCATCATAGATTTCTTTTAGCATTCGTGTGTGGCTATCATCAGGGCCTAAAGCTTTATTTGGGTTTGAACTTTGTAATCTATTCTTGATATCACTTTCATTAATCCTAATTTGGGGGTATCCATTATCTAAATTGCTCTTTTCAATAGTTCCTTTTCCTGTACACATTCAAGAATAAATTAATAAGCATTTCTATCATTTCCTTTCTGATGTAATCTCTTCTCTGTTTTCAATTAGTGGTCTCACCTGAGAGTTTGAGTCTTTTTTTCATTTACATATGAATCAAACTTAAACCATGATATGGGTGAATGCATAACAGCGAGCCTACATAATGACAGCTATATTATGGTGAGAACTGAAATGGCAAAATGCTTTCCCCTCCCTGAGGTGCTACAACTTCAGAGTTGGTTAATTTAGTAAGGGTGGTGCATGGGGCAAAGCTCCCCACAAAGGAGGTGCATGTGGCAAAGCTCCCAGCAAAGACACATGTTTGCAGTTTTGTTCCTTGACGAATGTAGTCTCTCATATGGGCGTCGTTATGCATTTACCCATATCATATGGCCAATTTTTATTTTAGCTTGTACCTTTTACTCTTTTTGTTTCTTTATTACATTACATTATTACATTCTTTAAGTAACATATTATAAGTTGTCCATAGCTGAATGGTGTTTTTTTTTGCTTCTCTATAGGCTTTTGTTTTAAATCTTTCATCTTATTATCCATTATTTCCAATTTCTCATCTAGGCTCTTCCATTAAACATACTCTAATAGTTCCAGTTCTTTAATTCCTGCTTCATAGTAACAAAGACACCCTTTGATAACATTTTATTTTTCCTGTTATTTTTGTTTCAACATTGTTTATCTTAAAAAATACCATATTATGGTCACTGGCATTCAGTCACTCCCGGATTTCGCATTGTATCTGTGCTACATCTATGTTACTTAATACTAAATCTAGCATATTATTCTCTTATTTCCTAATTTACCAATTGCTCTAGATTTAATGACTTGATGTCACTGAGACATTTATTTTCAAAAGTTGATGTTCCACTTTCTCTGACCAATTAATTACAGTACAATTATAGTCACCCATCATAACCATATTATGTTCTGCTTTCAATTTACCAATTGAGTCTAGAAATACCATATTTGAATCTACAATTTGTGCCAATGGTCTATATACTACACCCATTAATATTTTTAACTGTAGGTGTTATTTTTGCCTATATCTGTTCCGCATGTAGCTCTTTTTTCTGGTGTACTAACTGCTTCAATATTTTCCTTAATACAGTGGGTCATCCTGACTTTTTCCTTCCCCATTTGTCTCTATTAAATAAATTATAGCCATTTATATGTTAACTCAATGTTTGCTCTTCCTGCCACCATGTCTTAGAACCTTACAAATGCTTATATTTTCTTTAATTAAAATATACTCAAACTCATCTTTTCTATTTCCTAGGCACCTTGCATTCAGTAATAAAATATTCCAGTTGTGTTTTCCCATATATTTCTTTTTACAATAGTTTTATTTTTGCAGACCCCCTTTCCCCACTGGATTATTTTTTAAATCCTAATACTGCAACTTATCAATTCTGCTAATATCTGTGCTCCCTTTCTGTTTAGATGAAGGCCGTCTGAGCCATGCAGCTTTGTTCTCTCATAAAATGCTCCATATTTCTCTGAAAATGAAATTTATCCCTAGTACTCCATCTTCTGAGTCAGCTATTAAGTTGCTTTTATTGGTATTTCTTTCCTTCTCCCATCCCTAGGAACAGATAAAACCTCAGAGATGAACATCACTATATAACCTTTGGATATGAACAAACTACTAACTTCCTCCATAGTCCCTGTCTTATTTCTAATCCTTTTCACCCACCAGTATTGTTAGTACCAGCATATATCACCACCTCTGATTTATCAGTGCCATCATGTAATCTGTCCATGTTTTTACAGTACATCACTCATCGAACATCCAGGAAAACAGATGACCATTGTTTGTTCTTTATTACCATTGCATATATATGTTTCAGTATATTTAAGAAGAGAAATAGGGTTGCTAATAAAAGGCAACCTGAACTGTTAGTGGTTGCCACCAGAAATGCTGTTGAACAGGTTTAGTAGGGCAGGCCAGAGTAGGGAGGGAGATAAGCAGGTTGAGGGTCTGAGATCAGGAAAAGAAAGTTGGTGGAGGAAAAGGGAAGGTGAGGTCCTAAAGGGGAGGCACCCATGTTTAGAAGGGAGGGTTACAACTGCAAGAGGAAGGGCATCTTGGGGTCCTGATTGGGGTACTTAGGTCTATAAAGTGCAGGTGAACAAGGATTACCCTTCTGTTTTCCTGCTGGAACTGATTTTGAACCAGTGAGTCCAACACTTTGAGGACAAGAGTGATCCTTTGCTAACAGATAAGGTATATGAGCTAAGTGGATAGCCTGCATGCTTGGGGCCCAGGTGGTTGAGGATAATCCATATCACTGAAGACATCCCAAGAGATATTATGCTACTGAATGCTGGGAGAAGTCAGGTAATTTACAGTGCATTGTTGAGAGAAATGCATCAATGGTTAAAAAATATGTTTTTAAAGGTTTTGTTTGTAATAAAAGAAGGCCTGACATGCTGTTAGGTAACTGGTTTAATGGCTTGTCACTGTGGGGTTAGATTTGTTGGAGGGGATAGGGTAGATTGCAGAATGAAGGCCAGTCTTGGTCAGGGATATCTCCCAGGGCAGGAAAGGAATGGCCGCTTGAACATCAGGCTTTGGGTGACTGCAGAATCTTGAAGCCATTTTTGGCTAGGTAGATTTGTGTAAAAGCTGTTTGCTGGTTTGTTTGTGGCTGTAGCAACATGGCTATGCACCTGCTCTGGGATGTGGGTATGAGTATAATTGGGGACCTGCTCCTCAGTGGATGGTAGATAGCAATCCTGCAAGTGGGAGCAGTTTCCTCTCATGGTGTTGGTGCTTTTGTTGTGGATGGCATTGCAGCTGAGAGGTACAAGAGGGGATGCTGGCCCATTGGTTAGATGGGAGGCACACTGAGGATGGGGGTTCCACTTGGCTGAGACAAGGCCTCAGTGCTAAGATGGTTGTTCTTGTGCTATTCTGTTGTTTTGGCTAGAACTGTGGCCAATAATTGCAGGTGGGGATGCTGGCCTGACTGTAAGGGGCACAGGCCACGTGGAGGGTGTGGTACCATGTGACCGAGACAAGTCCATGGTGCTGGAGGATTTTGTTGTGCTGTTTTGGGGCTGGCTTGCTCACAGCTGGTACTGTGGACAAAAAGTGTGGTGGGCACCAGCCCGGCAGCCACAGGCAGGCCACTTAGAGGAGGGAGCACAATGTGGTCAAAACAAGGCCGCTGTGCCTGGCAGGTAGAGATAAATTGAAAATGCACAGGCTATATGGAGGTCAGCGTGCCATGTGGCTGGAACATGCCATATGTGTCCTGATGTTTTAAACATGGCCGTGTGGTTAGGGCACAGCAATAGCACTCCTGCAAAAAAAAACTGATGAAAGTTTTAAAACAAGAATTGACACATTTATGTTCTTGCAGCCAGAATTATTGGGTTCTAGGGTGGGGGATGTTCAGTTTGCCAAGGAAGGGTTTGGATGATGCAGGCAGCAGTGCCACAAGCCTGTGAAAAGGTCACATGTTGTGCTGGGGGCCTAGGGGTGCAACAGGCATTTATCTAGCCAACAGTAGCCTATTGAAAGGTTAACACTGACACAGGGAGGGGGAGGAGGGGACAGAGCAGGAACCAATTCATGGGTGAAATGGGGTTTCTGGCTGCAGCTAAGAGAGGTGGGGGCCTTCTTACCATGAGTCCTTCCTTTGCCAGGGGTCATCTAGGGAGTTCCCCTTGGGTTACAGCAGTAAAAAGAAGAAGGAGGGCAATCAAGGGAATGGTAGGAGGAGCATTGGTCTAGCTATAGGCATGGTCATAAGGGAGCAATGTCGGGCTGGCCAAAGGAGAAATGAGTGAGATATAGTGGCCTGGTGTGCGGGAGGTCTCTGGTGCAGTGGGCCTAACTCAGGGATGAAGGAAGTGCAGGGAGTAGTAGGCCGCAGGAGGCCTACTCAGACAAGGGATTGGAATGGTGTGGGGCATGAAATTCCCATGCTAAGAGCACAGGCCTTGACAGAGCTTCAATTTTAAAAAAAAAGGATGAAAGAGAAGTAGACCGGAAAGGAGGGCTGGCATCAGGACAGGCCTTATGAGCAATGGTGCAGAACAGGGAACTATCTGATTAAGGTGGATATGGGCTTGGTGGTAAAAAAAAAAAAGAGACGGAAAAGGTTGCTTATTGATAAAGGGATTAACATGGCTAGGTGTTTTTTTCTTTTTCCTTCCTTTTGCCCCTTTTCCTCCATTTTTCTTGTTATTCAGATTTGACGAATTCTGAAACCATTCCAGATGGCACCAAAGAGGGTTCCCATTCCTCCCGCTGGCACCCAGCTGAGAGACAAAGCAGCCCAGCTGATGTCCAAGATAACAGAGCTCATCGATGCAGCACAGGCAAGGGAAGAGGAGGAAGAGAGAAGCAAAAGTGGAAGAACCCACCAGGCCACAATGGGAAAGGCAAGGGAAAGAAACCACGAGGACCAGTCCCAGAGACAGAGCCAGAGCGGAATCTCTGCTGGAGCCAGAAGCACAAGATATAGGGCTTGGTAAGGATAAGTGGACTTGGTGGTAGAAGGAGACATAAAAGAATACTTGGAGGATTATTGGTGATATGGGGATGTGGGCATAGAGCAAATGGAGAAGGCTTGGGTGGAAGTAAAGGGGGACTTCTGGGGTGGGAAAAGGCATAGGGGCAGAATGCAGTGGTGGGAATTCCAGGGATGATGCTGGGGTACCATGTGCCACAGACCATAAAAGACAAGATAGTAGAGCTGTGCAGAATGGGAAATTTCTGAATTCATGGAATTTCATGAAGTTTAACTATCTTCATGAAATTCCACAGAATTTCATTGGAATTTTGTGGAATTTTAAAATACAGTGATTTGGTTATAACTCAGCAACCATTCAAGCTAGAGTGCTGAAGTTTGGAATAAGTACTCTATGGCTCAATGGCCATAAACATGCCACATATCATGTAATTTGGCAAGATAGTTTAAAAATTATAGGTGCTCAAATTTGTCATTTTATTGTTTGTGCGAAATGTCATGAACATTTTAATTCTGCATATACCTTAACCATCTTTGGGGTCAGGGATATTAAATATAATATTACATTTGGCATGATTTCTTAAAGATAGGTGTTCTTACAATGTACCAGATTTCATTACGATAAGATGCATCATCTCTAAATTATATGTGCTCAAAATCTGTCATTTTATATTTTTTCTAGGAAATTTCATGAACAAATGTCATCTGCATATAGCTCAGGCACCTTTGGAGCTAGACATGTGTAAATTAGTATGGATTACTCTTTTGTAATGCTTATAGAATGATCTAAATATGGAGAGAACCTTACTAAGTAAATATTTGCAAAACTTTGTGATCAAAAATGTGGATGTTTGTAACTTTCTCTGCTCTTGTATGTGTAGAGTTAACATTTGACATGCATATCCATAGTCCATGTATCCTGGTGTCTAACACAACTGGATAAATTGGTTAAACAGTTTTAATTTTGCAGAAGAAAAAAATGATTAGTAACATTTGTTCACATATTTATGATAGCATATTCTGTAGATGAAGCATCAAGAATTTTTTGTGGAATTTAACATTATCAATGCACAACATATAATTTCTTCATTTGATAAGCTGGGCTGAGCTTTTGCAGTCCTGTTGTTCCTCACTAGGTGATCATCCCCCTTCTCTTTGGCATATCCAAATTGACTCAGTAGAACTACTGATCACACTGATATTTTCTTTGTTCTTTGCAGTGACAAACTCCTTAAAATGTGAGACACCTACTCCATGTCCTATAGACCTACCCAATTGAATTAGCCAGAATTATTTATTCTTGCTTCCCAAGACACTTTCTTCCCCACTACATCTTTTGAGTACCTCTAAGTCTTAGACTTGCATGTACACCAGGCTCCCTGGATCATAAATTTATTGGATATGATCCTTAAATATCCTGAATTCATGCTAGAATTGTTGACACTCTGTGCTTTCTTGCTCCAACCTGGGGTCTACTACTGTTATGGAATTTTTCATGACATTTGCAATTTTCATAAAGACTCATGGGATTTGACTTTAAGTGCAGATGTTATTTTACAATTTCTTGTAGCAAGCAGTTAATAAAATTGGCACACACAGTCTCCTTGTAAGGTTTAAGAATCTACCAAATTTAATGGTATTGCATTCTCTAGTTATAAACTTTCAGGGTGTATACATTTGTAGTTCACATTTTGCAAAATTAAATGTTTAAATGTTGTGAAAGTTTGACTACTTTAATTCAATCCCATTTAAAGCTGAAAAAATGAACTTTTCAGAAATGACCATGCGGTATAGTAGCTTAAATGTTTCAACTCTGTTTAATTTTGGATATGTAGTTTTAAAATTAGAGGGCACTAACAATAATTTAAATTTTGGCAACATCTTTGGAGGTTATAACTCAGTCCCATTTAAAGCTAGAAATCTGAAATGATGTGCATATAGAAATGTATCGATAACCTGCATATTTGGTGATTTTGTAATATTTCAATGAATACTATCAAAGTTATACTAAAATTACAGAAATCCAAATTTTGGCAAAATATGTTGCTACCTATAACTCAGCTCTCATTAAAGCCTGAAACTTAAAACATGGTGCATATATGCATTTTGCTTCTCTAAATCCTGATTTTGTTGAGAAATTTGGATAACAAATTTTAAAATGATCTCAAACGAACTGAAAATTAAATTTTGATTATATGTTTACCACCCATAACTCCACTCCCTTTCAGTCTACAATTCATTCTGAAATTTGGTATGCTTTTGTATGCTATAGGTACTTCTAACTTTCTAACATTGGTGTTATTTGAATGTTTTACTTTTAAAATTATTGTGAAATACTAAAATTTAAAATTTAGCAAAATTCCACAAAATTTTCTGAACATTTCATGGAATTCCATGGAATCTGAATGGTCATTCCATGGGCATTCCATGGGTGGAATTTTATATTCTGTACAGCTCTACAGGATATGGAATGGGAATTTAGGACCTCTTTGCCTTGGTTGACAAAGACAAAGAAATATGAACAGAAGGAAACAGTTGGGAAATCAGAAATGGCAGTGGCATTAGTGGTTGAGGAGAACCCAGTGGAGGAAGTGACATATAAGGGAAGAATACTGAGACATTGCAGGTGGGTTTCACGATATTTAGTGCTATTTTACTTGAGAAGAAGCAGACCTGTCCATTCAACTACTGGCATATTCTACCATAATTAGGGATGCATAAGGTTAAGATGGGCTATAGGTGGCTGAAATATGACAAGGCCTTCCAGCAATTGATGGTGGCCCAAGGGGACCTGAGATGGGATTGCACCCATTCAGATTTATGGTGAGGACTCTGTCTGCCCAAAGGGAAGCCACAGGGAAGTTTTTCAAATTAAGTAAGCTTTATTGGTTTTTTTCCTGTTACAATCAGAAGATATATTCTGAACACTTTCAGTTGTAGAGAGGAGGTAAGAAAGAAAAGGCAAAACTGAGGTAAAAATAGAAAATTACCAACATTGTTTACATCTAATATCCTGAAATTCACCTTCAGAAATCCACATTTTATAACATACAGGAATAAAAACAAGGAGAGAGTAACAAAGAAAAGGGATTAGTACAATGACACATGTTGTAACACAATTGTTCTTATTTAGCCTTTCCTCCTCCCATCTCTCCCCTCTCCCCCTTCCACCCTATAACTCCCCACCCTCCCCTGGGTACACCTCAACATTCAAAATTAGTGTAGAGAATGTCATCTTCTCTTCGACTATCCATATTATGCAAGTATTTAAATTGTTAGCAAAGTATGCAGAGGGCCCAGACTTCATTATAATAGTGTAATCTATCCGACATCTGGGCTATAATTTTTTCAGCCTGTAAGGCAAAAAGAATTCTCTAATTCATTCAGTCCTGGAGGGTATTGCTTGGTCGAGCCAATGTCATAAACTATTTTTTTTGCATACAAAGATATCATAGCTATATGTTTACATTATTTCCCAAGTGATACTGACCCATAGTTACCTAAAATACAAATTTCAGGTGTAAACGCTTCAGAAAGGCCCAACAGGGGATCCACATTATCTTTATTACTTGCCTAAAAGGGTACTACCTTATTACATTCCCATAATATATGCAATAAGTTACCGGGCATTTCCCCACATCTGGAACATAGATTTGAAGCAAGTAGCCCCATTTTGCATAATTTAACCGGTGTAATATAAGTCATGAATGACAAAAATTATAGTAATCTATATCTATCCCACTTCATCTCGGTATAAATGCTGCCAGATCTTATCCCAAGGCCTCTTCTCGGAGCAGAAATAGCATTGTTTGGTCCCACACATACCGTGGGTGACATTTAAGTAACTCAGATGATCTCTCAAAAGATGATAAAAATAAGATATGAATTTTGATGTAGGTGGTGATGAGATAGATTGTAGTACAGGTCCAGATAAGTACTGATTCCAGGGGCCCAACCCAAAGTATGAATGAAGCATATGGGACAACCGAAGATATTTAAAACAAATTCAGCGGTATTTGATATTTATTCTTTACCTCTTGGAATGTCAATAAGCGTTGATCACTTACTAGATCAATCACTTTAGCTTTATGATTAAAAGGCCAGAATTTTTGTTTAAGGTTTACCACCAATCTTAAAATTGGGGTTTCTGAGAATTGGTTGTGAGATGTCTTTCTCCACAGGTATTTGGAGTTTGGCATTTATCCTATTAAAGACCAAGAGTGATCCCAATGGATGTACCATATAAGGTTCTGGGATATTCTTAGAAGTTACATAAATTAGAGTATGTCTATTCCTGGGAGGCACACAATGTATTTTCGATTTGAAGCCATTGTGGAACGTAACTGTGATGGTCCTCTATCCACATCCCTCAGCTCCATCTAAGTAATACAAACATGTAATTGCATAATAATAAAGGAGAAAGTCCAGTAACTGCAGACCACCATTTACTTTACTACACTGGAGCTTTGCTATCGCTCTTCTTGGCTTTCTTTTACCCCAAATAAAATGTGCTATTATATGATTCACCTGGGAAAACCAGGATTTAGGGAGAAACAAATTGGTCATATAAAGGGATATAATAACGGGAAGTACATTCATTTTTATTACATTAATCTTTCCCCAAAAAGAAAGAAGGATTGTAATCCAGCGGTTAAGATCCTTGCTAATTTGGGATAGGGTTTTATCTAAATTGTTTTGTTTCATTCTTAAACTATCAGTTGAGAGATATCCCTAAATATTTCATATTATCTTTAACCCATTTTAAACCTAATTGGGATACCTCCGATGAGTAAGTATATTTATTTAAAGGCATCACCTCTGTTTTAGCTATATTAAGTTTATAATTTGAAAATTTTCCAAATTGCTCGATAACAGTTAAAGCCGATTTTATTGAAGAAGAGGGATGTTAGATATGAAGAAGAATGTCGTCGCATAGACTGACAGTTTATATTGATGAGATCCAACCGTGATACCTTGTATTGAAGGGAGATATTAATGTAGCGAATGAGTGGTTCTAAATAAGGATTAAATAAAAGGGAAGGGGCAACCCTCTCTGGTACCTTGATTCAGAACTATAGTATTAGAGAGCATTCCGTTACAGAGAACACAAGCTGTCGGTCGGGTGTATAGAACCTTCACCCATTGAATAAATTGTTGAGGGATACTATATTTAGGCATGAGCTAAAACAAGTAGTCACATGATACCTGATCAAAGCCTTTTCTGCATCCAGGGACACCAGGGCTGCAGGCACTGAAGAGTACCTGGATGCAGAAATAAGATAACTCAGCTTCCGCATATGGTCCGTGGAATGCCTATCAGCCACAAATCCTACCTGCTCTGAGCTTATTAAAGATTGCCACACTTTCGCCAATCTGTTGGCTAGAATCTTTGCCAGTATATTTAGAGCAACATTTATCAAAGAAACAGGTCGGTAATTAGTAACAAATAGAGGATCTTTTTCTGGTTTAGGGAGACCTACCACTGTGGTCTCTGTAAGGGAATAATCTGAAACCCCATGTTTATAAATATAATTATAAGTATCTAGAAGAATAGGGCTAATTAACTTTTATAAGCTTTGTAGAATTCTGCAGTATATCCATCCAGTCCCAGAGTTTTATTCAGTGGCAATGTATCAATAGCTGAGCATATTTCTGATGCCAATAAGGGAGCTTTTAGATATTCCGCTTGATGATTATCTAAAGAAGGAAGTGTTTTTTTTGTAGAAAATGCTCCACATCCATAGAATTAAAGGGGTACTGGACCAGGAGTACAGACTGGAGTAATACTGCAGAAAACAACAAAGAATATCTTGTGGGGAGGTAACTAAGGAACTGGATGCATTGTAAATAGAAGGAATTATTCTGTCTGCAGCTTGAGCCTTTAAATGAAGAGCAAGTAATTTGCTTGCTTTATCTCCCTGATCAAGTACAGGACCTTAGATCTTTGTAAGACGATATTCAGCTTTATCTGTCAGTAGAGAGTTATAGCGATCCCTAAAATTTCCAAATTGGTAAGGGAGGTTTGTGCGGGGGGGAAGTGATAATTCCACAGATCTTATCTCTTGGAGAAGACGGACGATACCTGTGCAGTTATTTTCTTTTAATGGTAGCTAGTCTAATTATCTCACCCCTGAGAGTGCACTTTAATGCTCCCCACAGAATATCTAGTTTAGGCATGGATAGCCCGTTATTTTAATAAATGTTGAGAAGAAATTTTGGAGATGAGGTTGAAGTTTTTTGGTTTTTAACAACTGATGATTAAACCTCCGTACTGTATTATGAACTGTGTTAAGACCTGGACCCCAGTGTAGCAAAGTATGATGGTGATCTGAGATGACCTTGGCATGACACAGACAAGATGTAACCAAGGAAAGATGCCCAATATCCACCAAAAAATCATCTATCCTAGAAAACGAATTATATGGGATTGAATGGAAGGAATATTCTCTCTTAGAGGAAAACAAGCTCTCTAAGGATCAATTAGACCGTGAGTATCCATCAGTTCCCGGATAGCTATTTGTGCCTGTGAAAGGGTGGAAATGCTAACACAGGACCGTTCTAAAATATTACAAAAAGCCAGGTTCCAGTCACCCCAAGCAACATGGGATAATTTACCCACATTATCAAATTTTGCATAAGTCGAGTAAAACACAGGATCATCTGTTGTTGGACCATAGATTGAACCCAGTACCAATTCAGAATGACCAACTATGGCTTTGATTATAATGAATCTGTGTTGCCCATCTAATATTGTATCAAGTAAGCGGAAGGGTAGTTGGCGTGCTATGAGTATAGCCACTCCACCACTACGAAATTAGGTGCTGTTCAAAAACTTGTCCACCCAAATCCTTCTAAAAGAAGCACTTGGAAGGTGGCAAGTGGGTCTCTTGAAGAAACACTATGTCTGCTTCTAATTTTTGTAGGTGCAAAATTATTTTTGTTCTCTTTGTTGGAGATTGGGCACCTCTCACATTCCAGGAACATATTTTATACACTGCCATATAAATTCGTCCAGTTTAATATTTTTCCATAAGATAATTAACACCATTATAACATTTTCTCTCCAATTAAACCATTTAAACCAAAGTGTGTGTTACCTATCCCTCCCTTATCCCATCCCCATAATACCATCCCACCCATATATAAACCCCACCAATATATAAAATCCTGAATATAGAAAACACAATATTTCTCCCACCTAACCCCTACCCCTTACTATCTTCTTCCCTCTATAGCCACAGCAAAATAATAAAATCTTCTTTCGACTGTAATAGCATTCTGCCAAAGCCGAGATTTGCCATGTGAAGATGAACCCAACAAGAACTGAAAACAAAGAATATGCGTATATCTGACTGTATAATTAACCATAGCAAAATAATAAGAGCCTTCTTTCTGCTGCAATAACATTTTATCAACACTCGGGTTGGCCTTTTAAAATGAGCGCAACAAGAATTGAAATCAAGTAATATATATTAGCTGTAGCAACCCCCACCCTCTTATATAGCACATGATGCTTTGCAACCTACCAAAAACTACCATTCGGCTCCAGCTCCATTAAACAGCCTAAATAAAACAGATTTAAACAGCAAAACCAAAGGAAGTAACATCAGCAATTTCCTTGCTTCAACTACTAATTACACTTCTGCCAAAAATTAAGTACGACAGTTTCATATGCTCCCAACAAAAATGAGCCATTCCCTCTTCAACATAACTAATGACCCCTTCTTAGTCTTTATTTAACAGATATGCAATAAATCTCTTCAACATCACTGCACTAGTGTAGATCCGAATGATATTTTTTACTTCATTCCAGCAAAAATAAAAGTAAAATAAAAGTGAAGAAACAGGAACCGTGCAGTCGGTGCTTTAGTATTGTGCTGCCCTCTGGTAGTTGTAGCGTAACTTCACTTTACCACCTCTTTGTAAATTTACACCTTCAGATTGTAATAAAACACCCCGTTACCATAGATTAGCGCCCTTTTGCCCTAATAACCTTCAATGAGGAGGAAAAAGGTCTGGAAGTAGAGACTGCAATGCTGGTAGGGCTTGTTGTGCTGATTAATAGTTATGCCAGAACCGGAGACAAATACTGCAAATCTTGATGGGTACTGGACTTTATATTTTATACTTGCAGCTCTAAGCTTGGATACCAAAGGATGATACTCTACCCTATGCTGTCGGACTGTGGCAGACAAATCCTGTGCAAAGCAAGCTGCTGACCTTCCCAAAGCACTTGCTGCATATCTCTAGTCTTCCCAAAACATGAATCTTATCTAAGTAATTCAAAAATTTTATTATTAGCGGTCGAGGTGGTCTGTTAGGGGCAAGTTTTGGTCTCAATGAGTGGTGTGCCCTCTCAATAATATAGGTGGTATTGTTAGGAGGGGCCCTCTATCTTGAGTGAACATATTCTGCAAAAAATAATGGGTGCCAGTCCTTCTGCTTCTTCCAGAAGGCTGAAGATAATAATATTGTTCCTTCGACTTTGGCCTTCTAAATCCTCTAATTTCCTTCTATTTTATGAAATTGTTGCCTTAATAAGGTGATCTCTGTTCCGTAGTGGATTCCATCCCTCTAATGACGATACTTGAACAGCTGTATCTGCAGTTGCTCTATTAGTATCTGCCAGTTCTCCATGCATACTTTTTAATTCTGCAGTAATTTCCTGCAATGCTGCTTTGAAGGGATGTAATTCTTCCAAAAATTGTTTTCTGTGTGGGGTGGAGAGGCAGATGCTGGAGCCGATGCAGCTTGCATTTTGGATGATGCCCGGTATGGCTTTTGGCTTTTTCGGCCCTTTCTCAGGTGATTGTGGGGAGTATGAGAAGGTGAGCCTGGCACATCTCTGCTTCCATCAGGAGAATAGGCCTCGTGACCGACCTCCGGTAAGTTGCTGCAACACTTCTATTTTCAGGAGATTTTTACCCCAGTCTCCTTAACACCACTCCGAGCACTGAATCGATCAATTACCAAAGGAGTAATATTCTGAGTAGGTAGCTTTTCTACTAGAATGGCTGTTTTCTGGGCAGGAGCTGATATGAGGTGCTGCTAGTCGGCCATGCACATCATGTGATCTCCTCCACAGGGGAAGTTAACAAGTAGGGAGGGGCTGCAGAGGTAGCAAAGACATGCTGGGCTATAACAGGCTTCATGCACATGTGCAAACTGTAAGTTCAGACAAGTATGCTCTAAATGTTCAAGGCAGCACCCTGTGTCTCATGTAGGACAGGGGAGAGACAAGGCTACCAGCAGCAAGAACAACCCTTTTGGAGCAGGTTCGATGCTGCATGGGAAAATGGGCACTACCAAGGGGTGAGCGATGGGGTCATTTGGGTAGTGAAATTACAATTCAAGTTATGGGAGTAACTGAAAGGAAAGAGGTTGGAGGGCAGACAATGCTTCTGCCTAGCCCATACCCCAGTGAAGAGGCAGATGATACATGACTGATCACAGCATTACCCAGATCAGGAGGGGGTTATTGCAAGAGGGTTTTTCTAGGGAGTTCCATTTGTTTTATTTTGGACCACATAGGGCAATGGGGCAAAGAACCTGGGCTCAGTGAGGGATAAGGAGGAATAGTACTGAGGAAGATTGAGAAAGAAGTAGCGGCCAGCAGGGTGGAGGGACCATTCAGGTCTCCCTCATGAACTTAAGGATATCACCCTAAGGGTGGTCCCCAAGAAGCAGGAGGGTGAGTTCCATTTGATATACCATCTGTCTTATCTGGAGGGTGCATCAGTCAACTATGGCATACCAGAGGATCAGAGCGCAGTTTCATTTGCAACCCTAGATCAGGTGGTGGCTATGATCAGGCTCTCAAAGAAGAAGTGGATAGTGAAACAGACATTGAATCTGCTTTTCGACTGCTGCCAGTGCACCCTGATGACTGGGATCTGCTGGGTTTTCAATTCCAAGCCCACTACTATTTTGACAAGGTCATGCCCATGAGTTGTTCCATAGCACCAGATAAGATGGAAGGTCCAGCCAAAAAGTTGGAATCCTTGGGGATCACGGTAGATACAGAACACAAGCTGTTCTGGCTAGTTGGCAAGTGCAGAGGTTGAGGAGCTACTGCATCACATGATTCAACAGAGGTGGGTGCCACTGGTGCAGGTGCAGTGGTTATTGGGACACCTGAATTTTGCCCATAAGACAATTGGCCCAGGGAGGGCATTTACTAGGAGATTGGCAAGGTACATGGGAAGGCCAGGTTAAAGCACCACTAGGTGGATATATCAAAGGTGTTAGACAGGACATGATCGTGTGGGAGCAATTTTAGACAGCTATAATGGGGTCACATTTTGGCAGGCAGATTGGCTAAATAACAATGACTTAGAACTTTACATGATGTGTCAGGGTCACTGGGGATAGGAGCATATTTTAAGGGAGTGGATATCAGAGGCATGGCCAGTAGAGTGAAGGCATAGGGGTTGCTGAAGGACATCATATTACTGGAGATTTTCCCCATATGGGTAGCGGTAGTGGTATGGGGTCACCGGTTGGCAAACTGGAAAGTTAAATTTTGTTGAGACAACAAAGCAGTGGTCAAGGTCATTAACAAACAGAAGGGGTCCACAGAGATGGTAATCAGGGTTTTACATCAGCTGGTGCTAGAAGGGCTGAAGATTAACTTATCTTTCAGAGGCAAAGCATATAGAGGGGTTGAAGAATGACATTGCTGACAGCCTTTCCCATCTTCAGTTGGACAGGTTCAGATCACTGGTACTGGAAACCACCACACAGAAGACTTTGGAACTATATCACCTATGGGCAGTTGGATGGACTGAGCTTGACGGCTATACGAGCTCTTGGTTTGTCACCATGTTGAGGGCTTATGATGGAGCTTGGGCCACATTCCAAGAGTTTTGTCAGTGAGAGGGCTTCAAGATGAGTAGACTGGTCATGGAGGCCAGATTATGCAATATATGATTATGAGATGGGAGGCAGGGATTACATGCAGCCATGAAGGTGGTGATAGCTGGGATACTGTAGGTTGGCTTGCAGCAATAAGGGATGGGTAGAACCAAACAGATTTAGGGTGATTAGGCACATGCTCATGGGCTGGTAGAGGATGCAAGGCAACAAGTGTGACACCAGGAAGCCAAAAGCGGGCCATCAACTGGTCAGGCTGCTTAACTCGCTGGTACAGATATGTAGCTCAGCTTACGAGGCATGTTTGTTCTGAGTGGTAGTTTCAGTGATGGCAGGAGTCACCTTCAGGGTAGCGGACATGGTGGTCCAGAACAAATGGGGGGCTTTTTTGGGAGGAAGTAACATGGGCACCTGTGGAAATTTCAATATGCCTGAGGAGGTCCAGGACAGACCTAGTGGGTAAAGGGTGGCCATTAGCATGGCTAGCCAAATAGGTCTGAACTGGTGTCCTGTAGCAGCCCTAAAAGAATATAGGAGCTGTGGCCAAAGGGGTGGGGGCATTAGTTATTCATGGAACAAGGACCCAGTCACCTGTTACCAGGTGGTGGTGGTTCTGAAGAAAGGCATAATGTTCCTGGGTGAGGACCCCAACCTATTTTCACTCGCTCATTTAGAATTGAGATGGCCTTGGAGAAAGTGGCAGAGAAGGCTACTGAGGAAGCAATCAAAGGAGTAGGCAGTTGGTGATCCAACTACTATAAGACATATGTGAGGACAAAGGTCTAACATTTGTTATTTGTATCAACAGGTGTGATTAGGCAGAAACAGATATGGATCGTAGGACATATTTTTGTGTACTGTGTGGAGAGACATGCAGCACTTATGCGGGAGGAAACAACTCCACAAGAACATCGAGGGGCACGGTGCTATGGAAGGGATCCAGGGCATGGGATGAGCCCAGCTCTAAACCATGATTAAAGAAGTTAGGTGACAAGGGCAGGCTGGATTTCTTGATAATTCATCTGGGAGGGAAAGATTTTGGGGATAAGCCCTGGGGAATTTACTGCAGGAAATGAATGAGGATTTCACTGTCATAATAATGTGTGGTGGCTATGGTGACCATAGGATGGTCAGAGATTATTTCCAGACAGGTAGGGCAATACACTAGGGATGTGAAGGCAGTGGAAAAGGCAAGGAAGTGCCTCAGTAAGAAACTGGTGCCAGTCATATGGGCAGAGGAGGATTTACATTAAAATAAAGAGATACTGTAACTTATTCAGTTATGGGTTACTACAGGAAGATGGGGTACACCTGTCCATTGTGGGTAGATACTTTTCTTATGGAAGGAATAGAAGAATGTGAAGAATAGGAGGAATAAGACCCAAGGGGAAATGTCCACCAGTCCGTCTCAAGCTGGAAATGGGCTGTTGGAGGATTGAATGAATAGAATAAAATGGGCAGGGTGGGCAACTCAGAAAGAGGCAAGAAAGGGTAAGGGGAGGCAATAGGCATGGATGGGGTCAACAGCACCTGGCCATGGGGTATAGGGAGAAGAGAGAATTTGGGATGGGGTCATGGTTTGGAGGTGCCTGACCCTGGAAGCTAAAGTTGGCCAATGAGGAGGCCAGGAGGGGTGTCAGGGTTATGCACCTGGGCCCCTTTAAAGACCAGAAAGGATACTAAACTGTGGCCTGCAAGAGGCTAAGATGGATTGATTGAAATGTATTTCTGTAAATAATGTGAAAATGATGATGGTGATGGTTTGAATAAATGTAATATTATAATTGGATCAATAAACTCTTGACATAATAGTCAGGTGTAATCATTTCTGGAAAATACCTGACAATCACCTATCACTGTGATGTCTCATTTGTTATTCATTTGCCTTTCTACACCTGACTGTATGTTATCATCTAGGACTGCAGGTATGTCATTACTTTGAATATTTTCCTCACATACTATTGGTGCTAAAGGGATACACTCTGCTGCACAATTCTCCACTGGATATATCTTTAGTCTCATTTACTTTTGCATTTATTTTACCATTTCAGCGAGCCTTCAACTCATTACCTCCAATAGCTCCATATGAAGTCTGAACTATCCATTGTTTACCTGACATGGACCCCCAGGAGGCAAATGAGCTACCTGTTGCTGCCTCTTCAGCCTGCAGAATATAAGGAATATCGAGTAGGTGACCATACACAATGAGCCTGTATTTTCATTGAGGGTTGAGGTAACAGCATATGGACCTCAAGTCAAAGCTTGAGAGGTCCAAACTGTTAACCCAGATGGAAACACCAAGAGAGTTGTGTATAGTCACTATATTTTATTTATTATAGGGGCATGGCCTCATACCGTGAGGTTTTAATGTTCACCCCTAACTTTGCACTTCAATAGCTTCACCACTGTTCAAAAAATGTGCACAAACTTGTGTATGCCTGGTGTCAGGGTCAAGGTCTTTTACTTGCCAAGTTTCTGGTAAGATGTATGGATTCTGAGATTCAGATAGCAAAAAAGTGAAAAAATCAGTTTGTTTGTTTTTTCTGTTTTTTGTCATCACATAGTGCCAAGATGGTTTGGAATTTGTCTCTGACATTTTCAGGATGGAAAGGGCTTGGGCCAGAGTGGTGCATTTCACTAGTTTGGTGAAAAATATTAATCCATTTCAGAGTTATAAGAATTTGAAATTTTGGTTCTGAGCATGCTCAGTATGGTTAACTGGATAGCTGTTTCATACAAAAAGAATTTAGTCCATGCAAAAAAAATTCTGTTTTGTATAGAGATAATATTTTTTAGAGAGAGAAAAAAGTCATTTTGTATGGCTGTCATCTTGTTTCTGTTTTTTTATGTTTTGAAAAGCATAAAAATGATGTTCTGTAGAGAAACCAACACATGTACAGTATCTTGCTAATCAGGACTCCTTAGGTGGATTGTGCAGTTAGTTCTGGGAAAATCCTCAGAAATATGTTTTTAACACATTTTAAAATCTTTTTGTGACCCAAATTTCTTTTGTTTGTATGACATATGAAAAAAGAAAAATAGGGCCATATGAAAAAGATTTGCTTCATATGAAAAAAGAATTTGGACTTAGTTTTTTTAATTCTTTTCATATAAAATAATCTTTTTTGTATGCACAATACAACCTCATGAAAAAATATCTTCATATGAAAAGAAATTTGGAAATTTGAACAATGCACATTTACCATTTTCTTCTCCTCCTCCTTATGTTCTTCTATGGTTTCCATATTAAATGTTCTGACCTGTTTTGTATATGGTTCCTGGTCTGCAGACTATTGCCTCTATCATGCTTTCCTTTGCAAAGCTTGACTCCATTCACCAGGATTGAGATTTATGGGAATCTGTTCTGGAAGTGTCTAACCTTATTGAATCACAGACCAAGTGCTGCATTTAAAAATCACACTCCTATAAGGAGTATACTGCTTGCCCATGTTATTAAACATTCCACAATTAAAAATAAAAAACACTTCAAAGCTGCCTCCATTTTGGTAGTCTCCAGCTACTCTAGCAGTACCATGATTCTCACAATCCCTTACACTTGCTAGTTTAGATTTGTAGAATTAGATAGGGAGAAAGGTTTTCTTTTTTTTGTATATTCAATTTTTATAATAGATAAAAGTAGAGAGTTCACGTAATCAATATCATTGTCACGTGGCCATGCCTGCAACTGCCAAACATGCCTCCCTCACTAGGACTGGGATTTATGGAACTGTGTCCTGGAAGTGTCTCACCTTAGCAAGATCACAAACTAAATGCTGCATTTACAAAATCAATTTTGGACACTCTATAAGGAGTATTATATTTGCCACTATTGTTAAAGGTCCTTAATTAAAAACAAAACACTTCAAAGCTGCCTCCATTTTCTTTGGCCCCTCTACTCTGTTTGGACTACATTCGCACAATCCCTTACACTAGCTAATTTAGACTGATTAAGTTACATTGGAAGAGAGAGGTTTACAGTAGTTCTGATTTTTATACTAGATAAAGAGTAGAGGCGTTTACACAATCAATAACACTGCCACATGGCCTGCCTGTACTGACCTGTCCTTCATCACAAATACAGAAAGGGCACAACTTAATTATTTAAGCTATTAACTTCTTATTTTTTTAGACATTTTCACAGACAAACCTTGAGAATTTGAGTAAGAGTTAGGATTGTTAGAGGATAAAGAAATGTTTGCACCATGCTTCGAGCATAAGATGAATGAAAATGTATTTGCAAACTATAGAATTTCTAATTAGATAATGTGTAGTATTAGCAACATTTAGTAAAAATAAAAAACGTATACTTCTATAAACGGTCAAGTAATTTTATGTATGAAAAATAGTATTGATAGTCTATTCATATAAAAATAGTATCATTTAGAAATGTGCAGAATCTGGAAAAATTAGGGAGAATTTGTGCAGAATGATAATCCACTTCTGAAATACTTTTTATAATTCTTTTTGAATTTTGTGAAATTCTGAAGAACATTATTAGGACCGCAGTGGGAGGAGCCTGCAGACCTCTTGATATCGAAAAGGAAACTTTCCAACTGAACAACAGTGTGGAGCTGCCTCACAGACTCCTCCATGTCCATGAAGCACTCTGCTCTCTCCATTAGTGCAAGCAGTGCAACATTTCTTCTTAAGTCAGTGGTGATGGTGGTAGATGGCACAGTCATCAGCGTCCAGCATTGCCACTGATCTGCACTAATGTATGTGCAGTGCAGGTTGGGTGGTCATCTTAGATACGACAGATTGTACCATGTTCTGCCATGACTGCCATGGACAAGACTGTGTGGTTCTTTTTTTAATATATCCTTCTCAGCACCCACCACCCCTCCCCACTTCCTTCCCCGAAACCAAGCAGTTGCAATGGGCAGTGCCCAATCTCAAGAGCTGGAATCTGCTGTCCTTTTTTTTTCTTTTTTACAAACTTCCTACCTACCTGACCCTCCCTCTAAGCACACACTCCCACCTCCCCACCCCACCCCTGAAATGTAACACTGACACTGGGGACTGCCTAATCCTCCAGTGTAGGAATCCTCCATCCAGTTTTCTTTTATAACCCCTCCCCTGAAAACAAACAGTTATACTGGGGTGCACCCAGTCCCCAGTGCAGGAATGATTGGTCCTTTTTCTTTTTTAGAAATCTCCCACCCACCTGACCCTCCCTCTCAGCACACACCACCCCACTCCCTAGAAATGTAACACTGACATTGGGAGTGCCAATCTCCCAGGCAGGAATCCTCATTCCATTTTTCTTTTTAAAACCTGTAAAAATAAAACCATCCATGTCTTTTGCAGCTGTAACAGTCCCCCAACTTGACCCTCACACTCAACATCCACCACCCCACACCACCTCCAAGACCTTACTTACCCATTGTGGGTCCAGCACTGTAATCCTTTTGGACCACAGACATGTCTTCACTCTTTAATGCTATACAGTGAACTGAAGAAACAGGTACAGTAGCAGCAACAGACACTGCCAGCTATTTCCTGAAATTTCTGTGATATTTCAGAGATATCTCATGCTTTCTCAATTTCCACAGTAGGGGCAGCAGAGAGAAACTCTTTAGAAATTTTGTGAAATATCTGGAAATAGCTGCCAATGTATGTGGCTACTACTGTATGTGATTCAATGTATTTCAATGGTGTTTTGAACTTAGTGGCATAACTTGGCCATTTTGATATTTTGGCCCAGATTTTCTACATGCCTTTTTGTGATCCCACCTCATTAACAGTTGCACTGACATTAGGCAAATCTGTCCCAAAAGGTGACTTTTTGGTCCTTGTGTGAAATCACCTTTCAGGCAGAAGTTGAAAATGTTCTCTGCCCTTGTTCATGAGGTGGGGTCATAGCATAGGAAGGCTATGCTGGAAATTTGGTGTAAAAACATAAAAAGTTATGAGCTCACATTGAATTTTGCAAATGCAGCCTCATGACTTTTGTAATTTTCAACTTTTTACCCCAAATTTAAAACATAGCCATATCTTTACAGCATCATGAATGTGACAGCTGTCATTTTTCAAATCCTTCCTATAATGTTTTCTGCAACACAAAAGGTGACTTTGTGGTCCCTGCATGAAATCACCTTTCAGACAGGAGTTGAACATTTCTTCTGGCCTTGTCCATGAGGTGGGGTCATAAGATAGCTATGTTCTAAATTTGGTGTAAAATTATTTGTTTAGAAGTTATGAGGCTATGTTGAATTTCACAAATGCAGGCTTGTAAGTTTGGTAATAATCAATATTTTTACTCCAAATTTTCAACATAACCATTTCTTTACAACATCTCATGAATGTGACAGCTGTCATTCTTCAATCCTTGCCCAAAATGTGTTTTGCATCCCAAAGTTGATTTCACAGTCCATATGTGAAATCACATTTAAACAAGGAGTTGAACATATTCTCTACCCTTCTTTATAAATCAGGGTCATAAAAAGACTATGTTGTAAACTTTGTGTAAAAATATTATAAAACATCAAATTTATGAGCCTGCACTACATTTTGCAAATGCAGGCTTGTAGCTTTGGTAATTTTAAATATTTTACCCAAATTCCATAAGCTGCAGCCCTAACGGCTCTGTCCCGAATTTGTTATTTTAACCATGGAAAAATTTCCATGGATCATCCTTTAAAGAAATAATTATATGAAATATTTTCATGCTGCACACATAAAACTACCCAAGTGATATGCATACTGCAAGTATGCTTTAAATATTAAACTGGAACTGATTGCATGCATATGGCATGCGTGCAGCAAGCAAGGAGTGAAAACCATGATTTTTATGTTAAATTGGGAAAGATTGCATGCATGTGGCATGCATGCTAAAAGCAAGTGGTCACTGATAACTGCACATGAAAAGTTAAGTGACTTGCTTAGGATCACACCATATACAAATGGGGTTGATGAGATTCAAACTCAGGTCTTCATGCCTCCAAGTCTCCTGGCTTGCAGTTCAGTGCCTTTAACCACTAAGCCATACTGTCTGCATATATATAAATGGCTCACTTGTACTTCAGTACATATTGTATTTGACTGGATCTGCACGCATGCAGCATGCTTGTAGCCACTGTTATGCTTTTCAGTTTTCTTCTGTTACTCATCTCAGTTTCATAATTGAACTACACACATACCAATGGAAACAGGTGTGGTTTTTCCCACCCCAATACACACAAACTTACCCACAAAAACACTTAATTACTTCTTGTCTGGCTGTACTCCTACTATTTTCTCTTCATAATTTTGAATGCTTCCACACAAACAGACTTTAAGGTGCAAACACAAAAGTAGCAATAACTGGACACACATTCACATGGCCAGTGCCCTCCATGCACACACACTGCAGCAGGTACAGCCATGCTGCTACAGACAACTCACAAAGTATAGATATAAATAAAAGTCTCTTACTTGGTACTAGGAAGCCAGAGGCAGGGTCTTTAAGAGATGATGTGCATGGATCAGAGTGCTGGGGCATACCCCTTGAAATGAATGGAGTTATTATTTTTATTACTATTTTATATGTTATGATGGTGAGTTGGAGAATAATGAAGGCCACTGTTCTACTAACAAGGCCCTTGTTAGTCAGTGGTGGCCTTCATTAATCTCTAACTCTGCATCAATAATGTTTAAAATAGTAATAAAATCCCATTCTTTCAATGCTGCACACCCTGTAGTCTCTTTTGCCCTTTGTCATAATGTGCCTGAGTGTGAGGATGTGGAGGTCAGCTTCACTGGGGGGCATAAGCCTAACTATAGTGGCGCTCCAATAGTCTGTGCATACCATACTGCTCACCTGTCCATGAATGCAAGAGACAGCTCTAGAATGTCTGTAACATCTCTAAAAGGTACAACTTACTTGTTTTGACTGAAAAGTGATATGCAAATCAGGAAAATTCAAATGTATAAAATTCATCTGTATGTACCCCTGAGCAGTGCATCAGATTTAAGTTTTAAACCACCCAGTTACTAACCAATTTATTTCAGGCTAAGTTCTTCCCCCAACAAAAAAACATTGTCCTGATTTTCTTCCCTTCTACACTCCATTCAATACCCATCCCCTATGGGTCATGAAGCCACCAAAGGTGAAGAACACACATCAATATTTTAGTCACTGCTCCTTCTCCAATCCCCCTATAACAAAAAAATTACTTTTACTTAACCTGCCATATGGCCAGAGCCTGCAGCCTGGCACAGTGTGCCCTAAGCCCAGTTTTCAGTCCGCTCCCCTCTTTTTCCATTAGAAGATGAATGCTAGAACCGACCATCACAGGTCCCCAACATGGTCCACAACCAAGTCACCTCACCAATCAAACCCACACAACCTGGGTTACTTGCTTCTTGCTTGGTTGCTGCTGTGGCTGCTGCTGCACTGCACTGATCAAGGTCTATGAAGGCCACCCACACCACTGTCTCCACTGATGTTAAGCCTAGCTTGCTGCTATGGGTGTCTGTGCTGTTTTTTTGCAAGGTGAGCCTAGTAGAGTAAGTTGGTGTCCTAGTCTTGAGTTAGCTTCTAGCTCACCCTCTGCCCTTCAGCCACCAGGGAGACAGAGACTCACTAAGAGTAGTTCAACAAAAATATGCTACCACAACACTGCTATTGAGTGTTCAGTGCTCACCAACTCCTTCAAGCTGTAGTGTGCAGTCTGTCTACTCTGTGGAGGGAAAGACAGTCGCAATTGCAAGCAAGACTCAAGCTTTCCTTCTTGGCTGGAGCTCATCCACATCACATGATTGTGCCACCACTAATTGGTGGAAAGAGTGGACAATACAATACATACACAGTCTAGTCTGAGAGTACCTGTAGCATGAGCACACACAGGTCAGGTGGGCACTTATTGTACAAAGATTAAATCCAAGTTTAATGTCATTATTATCACACCATAAGAACAACCTAAGCACAAATACAGGGCAACTGCCCCCTCTGCCCTCCCTAAATGGCACCTCTGCTTAATGGTAGAAATTCTTTCTCAGGTGTTAATGCACTGGTTTCCACTGTGTTCTGAGGAACTGTATCTCCATGTTTCATGATGTGTCCTGATCATCATGTGGGTTAGTGTCCCCATTGTCCCTTATTTTGAGTGCCCATGTCCCTCATTTCAGTGTCGAAATGTGAGGTATGGTGCATGCGTCTACAATCCTACTCAGCACAAAGAGTGCTGAACATAGCCATAGTGTATATGCTCAATACAGAATGACAAAGGGAAAGTACTGTAAGTGAGATGAAACAGTCATGGAGAAACACATTTGTAGCACTAAATATGCATAAAGGTTTGCATGGTCCAAAACAAAAAGGATAGGCTTCACAACACAAAGGGCCCTCTTCATACATCTGGAATGGGGATGTTGACTGGCTATATCCTATGCACTTAATGCAGTAAGCAAACAACACTTTATAAATTAATAATGATTTAATGACAAAATCAAAAGCCATTAAACAACTTGCAAAAGTATCAAATTAATGAGTTTACATAATTTTTATAATAATTCAAATAAAAATGTATTTTAATGACTCTAATTGCTAGCAGTAGTATAAAAATAGAAATGGATGTGTTTTTTAGATGAGATTTGCACCAGTTTAGCTGCTGCACACATGGCAAGCATGCAGCATGTGAATCTGATGTGATATTTAAATGATGTTCCACCAACTTAACTCCTGCACTCATGTCAAGTGTGCAACACACAATCCTGATGTAATTTTTAGAAAATGTTCACACCAGCTTACCTGCTGTACACATGTCAAGTTTGCAGCATGCAAACTTGATTTGCTTTAGACCTGGTTCACCTAGGATCACTTTGTGTATGTGAACTGCATGCAAACATTGCACAATTAAGCATGTGGCATGCATTCTGCATGTACACAGCAGACCTATATTTCTGTAAGGGATATAAACTGTGGAATAATTTTCTGCAGCTTTCAGAAAAATAATCTGTTGTTCATGTAAACCATGCATTACTAATCCACAAAAACTAGTCTGCTTTTGAAATTTTGGAATGCCACCACCAACAGACTGGTAGACATGCTGAACACATAGTTCTGGCATCTGCTGATGGAGTAGCAAGGGTGGCTTATCCAACTGGCACAGAACTATTTTTTCCACATATATACCAGTCGACTAGGTTCATCCCTAGCTTATGTGATTTGTCATTCATGCAGAATATAAGGACAGGCCTAGCAGGCTGGCACCGTTGAAAAAAGTTGTTCTGGCCTCTGGTGATGGAGAAAGGGGTGGCTGAGCAAACTGGCACAGAACAATTGTTTTAGCTTATATACCAGTCAGCTAGGTCTGTTTCTGACTCAGGGGTTTGTCATTGATGCAGAGTGAAAGGCTGGGTATAGCAGACTGGCACACATATTGAAAACAATTGTTATAGGCTCTGGTGATGTAGGAACAAGGGGTGGCTAAGCTGACTGGTACAGAACAAATGTTTTCAACATGTATACCTGTCAGGTCCATCTCTCACTCCTGTGGTTTGTTGTTGATGGAGGATGGAAGGATTGGTGAAGGAGAGTTCTGCACATGTTGAAAGAACTTGTTCTGACATCTGGTGATGGAGGTGAAACGGAGGCCAAGATGACTGGCACAGATAATTTCTTTTCAAACTTGTATACCAGTCAGCAGGTCCATCTGGCTTCTGTAGTATGTTATTGATGGAGGGTAGAGAGACAGTTCTAGCTGACTGGCATGCATACTGAAAAGATTGTTCCTGGCCTCTGGTGATACAGGAAGGAGGGATGGCCAAGCAGACTGACACTGAACAATTTTTTGAACATATATACCAATCAGCTAGGTCCATCTATCACACCACTTGTTTGTCATCGATGGAAGATGGAGGCATGGGTCTAGCAGGAGTATCACACATGTTGAAAAAACTGCTCTGGCCTCTGGTGATGGAGGTTTGTGTGTCTGTGTGGGGGGTTGCTGAGCTGACTGTCACAGAATGTTTTTCCAAATGATATACCAGTCAGCTAGGTCCATCTCTGGCTCCTGTGATTTGTCATTGATGGAGGGTGGAGGGACAGGTCTCGCTGACTGGCACACATGCTGAAAAAATTGTTCTGGCTTCTAGTGATGGAGGATGGCTGAGCCAACTGGCACAGAGCATCATGTATATCAGTTGCATTGGTCCATCTCTCACCCTTGCTGTTTAGTGGAGGAACAGCTGTGTCCTTTGAGGTTGTGGAAAAATTAGGTTTCGAAAGTGTAGCATGGAAAATAAAGTTCTGGAGACCTTGATATCATGGATTCAAATTGAAGCCATGCTCAAGCTTGGCATTTCTAAAAGGCAACACCAGTAGCTGAGGTTGAATGTACAGTGGTGCCAGCCAGGATACAGTGCAGTACATTGCAGTATTTTGTGACATGTCATTTAATGCAAGGTTTTCTATCACACCCTGGTTGGTGCTACTGCATGTTGCTCTATTGTGTTTATTGGAGATATTGGGTGTGGGCAAGCTGTTCAGCATGGCTTGGTCTTTTCCTGTCTCTATTAGTACCATGATGGTTTAAATAAATGATCTGGTAAGGTTGTGAATCTTTTCTAATAACTTTTGATTGTTTGAAATTGCATCACATTGTGTTCACTTTAGTGGGTAATTTAAACATATCTGTGCCATCAATAAAGAATTCATGCATTTTCTGTAATGAAGCCAATAATCGTCACCTCTTTAGTAGTGTTCACACCATTGATCAAGTGAATATTTGCCACGCAGATCTTTATGCGGATGGGAAACTGTTCTGCCAAGTTTTCCACCACACACTGGATTTAGATTGGAGCACACCATCAATGTTCAACTGATGTTGCAGAAACATCTGGATTGAAAAAGCAAATAAAACATGAAGGTACAGTAGTTTGCTTAAAGTTTTTAGTTTACATGTAATTGACAATTTAAATCAAAACCATTTTCATTTGTTTTGTTTCTTTTTCTCCAGATGCCAAGTGACAGCAAGCACTGACAACATAATTTGCTGAAGCAAACTTTTCAGCCTTGAAATGACAAAATCTGTGATGGAGACTCTTCAGCTCTTGGCTGGAGACATCTCTTAGAAAAAGGCTTAAGCTTTCCAGGAGTTCCTGTGCAAATACACAAAGCAGGAGGAAGCCTTCCTGGAGCTACACATCTTATAAGTATCTACCAGCAAGAACTGTCTTCAACATGAAGCCTTCCTTAGGATACAGCTCAAGGATAATCAAGTA
Organism: Neoceratodus forsteri; assembly: GCA_016271365.2. NCBI lineage: Eukaryota > Metazoa > Chordata > Ceratodontiformes > Ceratodontidae > Neoceratodus > Neoceratodus forsteri. Next base: position 576,077,183 of record CM028134.1, on the reverse strand, counting down.
TTCATCTTTCTAGACAAAACTACTTGTGCATGCAGTGTTTAGCTGTCTTGACACAGCCATTCGACATATGGGAGAGCAGTCTCCGTAACTGGTTTGGATTTCATACAGCATGTCAACAGCACAACAGTAGTACACTCTCTTCATCAAGTACTAAACAACAATGGTGTGGACACTGACAAATTTTTACGCTGTTGATAGTGACAGTGCCAGCAACATACACAAGGCTTTTGGTGCTATTCTGAGTGGCCTGTTGCAAAATTCTGTGGATGTGACTTGTGTGGCCCATCTACTTAATCTTGTGTTGGAGATATGGGCTGACAATTGCAAGATTTATATCTTGTAATTGTATTTGTAAAAAAACATTCTGTCAATGCCCAATTTACTGACATCATTATTTAGAATTCATGGAGCTGAAGGAGGGTTTTGTGCCACAGATGCCAATCTATGAAGTGCAGACCCAGTAATCTTCTTGGAACAGTGCTGTGGAATATGTTTGACTAGTTGCTTGTAATTATGTAGTTCCTTGAGATGAACACTACATCTTATGCTGCAACACTAAAATGTCTCAAATGCATCCTAAAAGCAAACTGAGTTGTTGACACAAGCAATATTTATGACTGACATTTTTGAAATTGTCAAACTCATTAAGGAGTTGCAGCCAGGTTCTAAGCCACAAGGAGACATATTTGGGTGTTTAAAAATGTGCATTTATTTCTTGATTTTTGTGCTACAGCAGAGAGGAAGCGAATACAGGCTTAAGATAATGGCTATGCTTTTCAGGTGCTTAGAAGATGAGAAACAAACCTGTATATATCTCTTCCAGAGGGAGGAGCAATCTTAGACCTCATACTCTCAAATGGGGGCAGTGAGAGGATCTCAGATCTAGAAGTGGGTTGCCATCTGGGGACAAGTGACCATCAAACAGTGTGGTTCACGTTAAACTCAGCTACAGAGTCAAGCCATACAAAAGTGAGGTACTGGACTTCAGGAGGGCTGACTTGGCAAGATGGGAGAGTGCCTCAGAAAAGCACTAGCAAACAGGCTAGAAGGAGGTGTGGACCAACAATGGGAATTATCAAAACTGCCATCACAGAGGCAACAAGCCTTTGTGTGAAGCAAATAAACAAATCAAAATGAAAGAAAAACCCACTATGGTTCTCAAAAGAGGTGGCTGTGAAAGTCAGGAAGAAAAGATAGCATTCTGGAAGTATAAGGAAACACAGAAGGAGCAGGACAGAGAGCTGTACCAGTTAAGGCAGAAGGAAGCAGGAGGGAAGTCAGAATAGCAAAGGCCCAGACTGAGGAAAAGATAGCCAACTCAGTTAAGAAGGGGATAAAACCTTTTATAGGTACATCAGCGAGTGTAGAAAGACAAAGGGAGGGATAGTGAGGCTGAATAGAATGAATGGTGGGTGGGCAGAGGGACAGTGAAAAAGCAGGAATACTGAATGAATATTTCTGCTCAGTATTCTACAAGAGGAGGAAGTGCCTAATCAATTAACAGAAGCACTCTTGATAGGGGGTTGATTCAGTCCTTTCATAGAAGAAAGGGTTCTGCAAGAACTCCTAAAACTGAAGGTGGACAAAGCAATGGGTCCTGATGGAATTCACCCAGAATTCTAAAAGAATTAAGGAAGAACTAGTGAAACCACTGGCTACTCTTTTAATAAATCATGGGAGGATGGTGTGGTACCCAAGGACTGGAGGAGGTGGATGTGATTCCCCTTCACAAAAGTGGGGCCAAGACAGAGGCAGGAAACTACAGACCTGTCAGTCTGACCTCTGTGGTAGGGAAAGTGATGGAGTCACTTCTGAAGGAAAGAATAGTTGAGTGCCTAGAAGCCAGTGGAGCACAGGACCCAAGGCAGCATGGGTTCACAGCAGGAAGGTCATGTCAGATGAATCTAATAGATTTCTTTGACTGGGTGACCAAAGTAGTAGACCAGGGAGGGGCTGTGGACATGGCCTACCTAGACTTTAGCAAGGCATTTGACACAGTCCCACACAAAGATTACTAGTCAAATTAACCAGCCTGGGAGTGGGTCCCAGGTGGTAGCCTGTAAAATATTGGCTGGACAACAGGACACAGAGGGTAATTGTAAATGGAGTCCACTCTGAAGAAAGGGGGTTACTAGGGGTACTGCAGGGTTCAGTATTGGGTCCAGTCCTTTTAATGTCTTCATCAGTGACATTGCAGAGGGACTGGAAGGAAAAGTATGCCTTTTGCAGATGTCACAAAGATCTGCAACAGGGTTGATACACAAGGAGGTGTGGAAAGGATGAAAAGGGACTTGGCAAGGTTGGAGGAATGGTCAAGTATGGCAGCTAGGATTCAATGCAAAGAAGTGCAAAATAATGCACCTGGGAAACAAGAACCAGGGGAAGAATACACAATGGGTGGGAGGTAGTAACAACAACAAAAAGGAAGGGACCTGGGGTAATCATATCAGATGACCTTAAGGTTAGCAAGCAATGTGAGAAGGCAGTAGGGAGGGCTGGGGTATACTGGGATGTATAGGGAGGCATCATCAGCAGAAAACAGGAAGTTGTTATCCTCTGTACAGACAGTTGGTGAGACCCCATCTGGAGTACTGTGTCCAGTTCTGGAGACCCCATCTCCGCAAGGACATAGACAGGATAGAGGTAGTCCAGAGGAGGGCAACTAAAATGGTGCAGGGTCTGCAAGAGAAGCCGTATGAGGAGAGACTAAAGGATCTTAATATGTATACCCTTGAGGAAAGAAGGAGAGGGGACATGATAGAAACTTTTAAGTACCTCAGTGGAATCAACAAAGTCCAAGAGGGTAGCATCTTTCAGAAAAGAGACTTGCAAGAACAAGGAGACACAATTTAAAGATAGAAGGAGGGCAGTTCAGGGGCAATGTAGAAGTATTATTTCACAGAGAGGGTAGTGGATGCATGGAACAGTCTTCCTGAGGAGGTTGTGGGGTCTAAAACTGTGGGAGAATTCAAGAATGCATGGGACAGACATAAGGCAATTCTTGTGGGGGTAGGAAGAAATAGGCTGTTGGTTAACTAGGATCTGCGCCTATCCTGTAGGTAGGAAATGGGCAGACTAGATGGGCCTAGCGGTCCTTATCTGCCATCAAAGTCTATGTTTCTATGTTTCTATGTGATGCTGGAAAGCAGTGCCATGGCAGAAAATACTGTAAGTGCACATCCCTCACTTGCTACTTTTAAAGCAACTCATATTCTGGATCCATAACAACTAGCACTGCTTGATGTAGATCAGAAACATGTGTTCATCAACTCCAAAGCCTTGCAAGTGTTTCGTATTTTGAATGGCATGCATACAAAACCATTATAGAGTCCATCCCAGATTAATTTAGCATCAACAAATGATGGGAAGCTCAGTGTGATGCATTGCCAAACCTTAGTGTTGTGGTATGAAGGTACATCTGGCTCCCAGTTTCTACAGCAGATGTGAAACAGACATTTTCTGTGTATTAGGACCTTCTCAAAGACAACAGAAGAAGTATGACAGAAGAAAATGAAACTGATGCTTATGTTAAAATACAAACATGTTTTAAATTGGTGGCATGCTACTTCTAGTACTTCCAGTAGTGTTTGGTAATTTCCAGTGGTTTGCCAATTTTACTGCATTTTGTTTATGTATATAGTAGTGTGCATATTGTGTTTAAATATGGAACTATGTATTATGGACTGCATTGTTCTTTGTTTACATTTACTGCAGTTGGTTGATTTTATTGATAGCATGTCAAACCTTTCCTTAATTGTTACAATTTCTTAGAAATCAGCATAGCATCGTATTGTTCTGTGTATATTGTGTTTAAAATGAGGACTAAGTACTATGGCTACAATTTTTTGGAGGGGTTGATTATTTTTGGTTTGAATTTACAGTTACAGGTGATTGTATTAATAAAATGTTAATAAAATGTGAAACCTTTCATTATTTGACATTATATCTTGTAAATAATACCATATCAAGAGCACAGAGGAACCCTTTTGCTGTTTCCACAATTTCCTAAAATGCACGTGACTTGGAACCTTTAAAAGATCCTTGGATCAAAGGTATTGTAATCCTAGATTGAAATAAATAAAAAAATAAAAATAAAATGTTTCTGCTGTTTTCACATTTTTCTGCAATTTTCTAGTGCCACTGACAATAACCCAAAACACACTGCTTCAATACAGTGTAGTGCTGAGCAGAGGATTAACTGGATACAAACACATCCAGAAAATGGTGTTTAATAAATATTTGCATTGCAATAGAGTATAGTACAGTTAGAGTACATTTACATGATGTATACTGATCAGTGAAGAACTGACATGACTAGACAGAGCAATCACTTGCTAATTATTTAATTGCCTAGAACTGCTTAGTGTTTCCAAAACATTATGACTATAATTATGATCTTATGACACTAGTGTCATGAGATCATGTCACATTAAGAACTACCACTCAGCACCACTGTATGAACCCACTAGAGATGGTTTGGCTTGTAATGAAAATGTACATATGGTAAAGACCAAACCCAGAAAGAAACAGGTAAGGATAAACAGACTATAGTAGTTCTGAAAGAGTAGAAAATCAGCACCCTGCAAACTACCGTTAGACATCTTGAAAAGTGTTGCTGATTATGATAGTCAAAGGTGGGTATGCATCTTGAATGTAATGAAGAATCTTCATTAGGATATCTCCTGCCTTAGACCACATCTTTGGAACTATAAGCCATCAGTGTAAGGACCACTTGAAACTGTTTACTAGACAGGAGCCACCCACAATGATGTGAGTATCAACATGTGTATAACGTGGACAGTCCTCTGTCACTCCTCAGTTCTTTCTCCCACCATCGATCACCCTTATTGGACTTGCTGAAGGAAACATCATCAACCAAGCCATTGTTGTTTGTTATTTTACTTTATCATCTCTGTACATCACCAAAACTGAAAGAGCCTGTATTCTAATATTGTAAGTGTAGCTATAAAATTTAGAAGAAAAAGCCCACATGGTATATGGGTGCTGCCTGGGCCTGTCTCACAGTGTGAGAATTTCTAAGATTTGCCAGAGCTTCAACCATTCTACAAGGTGAAGCTACAAAAGGCTCTAGAAAACTTCCTTGCCTTAAACCATTGAAAGCCTTGGAGAAGGAAAATAGCTCAAAATCTGCTTCTCCCTCATCATCAGCTGAGGAACAGTTGTTGAAGGATTAGGACAAGGAATACTTCACCAGTGAGGTCCAAGTCACCACTGAGAAAAGGTATGTCCATGTCAGTGCCTGCTCTGGTAGCCGTGACTACAGCCCCATGACTGTCATTGAGATACAAAGGTTGGGGCTTGGCTTGGGTGCTCCGTACCTGCTATGGATGGTAAGTCAACATCATTTTGGGGCCCAGGCCCATTGATGCATGTAGTCCTGGCCCATTTTCAGGGCACCATCCACTCCCAGGTTGCACTAGCATCATTCTCTGAAATGATTGGATGCATTCTGCCAGAGTTGCCAATACAGGAAGTCATTCCAGTGATGGAGTCTTCTATTTGTCATCCCCATTGACCATTTCCACTTGTACACCACAGATCCCTGCCTCTTAGCTGCCACCAGCATTGCTGTCCCCTTCTGTGGCTTCTATTGTTGCTGGAGATGACAGTGACAAAATGGAATATAATCCTGATCTCATGGACTTAAGACAGATTTAGAGGACTATGAGGGTGAGGAACTAGTATGTAGAGGGTCACACTCACTTGCCTAGTTCTACCTCTTATCCTGTAGTGATGACTCAGTGGGTTACACCTCATGGTCTCCTCCTGAGGTCCCATCTTTCAAGTTATGATAAAGCAAATGCAGTCTGCTATGTGCTTTGAAGTGGAACAGGAGGTGTCCACTAAGAGAAATATCATGGAATTTTTGGAGGTTCCTGCACCCCATCATTATTATTCTACCTGTATATCCTGCATTATATGGTGCTACTTTTGCTGCATGGTACAGACTAAATTCACTGCCTGCAGTCTCTAGAAAGGCTGATAAGCAGTATTCTGCATCATCGCTAAGCCTTATTATGCTGCCAGCCTGAATCTGACTCTTTGATCGTCATGGCTACTCATGACAGGTCTAGAATCTAGAACACCTAGACATAAGAGTGCTTTGCCTCCTGATAAGAATCTAGGAGGCTGGATGTAATCGGTAGCATACTTTATGTCTCTGTATCACTGGTTCTTAGGATTTGCAAACTACCAGGCCCACATGATCAAACCAGAACAGTCTGTGGAAAGCTTTTCATACTGCTGCTCAGGCTTTGCCTGATGGCTCTACCAAGACTAGTTTGCTTAAAACATTGCGGTGATGAGGTTGGAAACATTTGCTGCACTGAGCTTATGATGTCTCTGATGCTTCTGCCAGGGATTCAGCTTCTGGCACTTGCATGAGGAGATATTATTGGCTCAGAGTTGCTGACTTTGCAAGTGATGTCACAACAAGAAGTTCTGTATGTCCTTTAAAGGGTCCAAATTGTTTAGCTATGATGTTGAAGAAGCTCTACTTGGGCATCAGACTTAAAATGACTCTAAGGTCTGTTAAGTCTCTGTATCCTCTCCAGCTAGAGGTCTTGGTTGAGGTTTCTTTGTAGGCCTGATGCCCAAGGTAATCATGCCTACTGGCAGCAAAGCCATGGCAGAGATGATGTTCCTTCTGGGACCTCTCCCCTTTGCACATGCAAAAGCACCCAAAGGAATTGGTTCTGGTGGCTCTGCCATCCCCATTTCCACCTGACTCTTACTGTCTCTCCCCTCCTCAGCTGTTTCCTCCAGGGCTGAGTGAGGTGGGCAAGATCAATCAATCAATCAATCAATTTCTTTATTTTACCAGACGAAACACCATTGAGGAGAACTCATTTGCAAGGTGGACCTGGGAGGTCATAAAAGGAATTTACATCAAATGAGTAAACAATATATGAAAGACAATGAAATATATGTACAGAGAAAAAATAGATTGCCTATATATTTGCACAGACTATATATAGGGTAATATTGCAACAATGATTCAGTAGTCTAACATATTCTGTGCTAATGATACAACCGCCCTCAGAGACCAAATCAACAGTTTCCTGGTACAGTACAGTTACAGCGTTTCATGAAAAGATAGGATTTACCCTATCCAAGGATAGCCTCACCTCAAAGTGAGTAAGGCACTAGATGTCATGCAGGTCTGAGGGGAGAGATCATGCAAGACTGAAAGGAGAGGTAGTGGGGGTGGAGGCATACAGAGGTGCAGAAAATAGGAGAACTCAGAAGATTAGAGTATGGTGAAGATTAGAGCATCATCAATGGAAACAATCACAGACCTCCTTGAAGGTGCGCAAGTAAAGAGTTTTGAAAGCAGACAACTTCAAGAGGCTCATAAGCCTCAGAGCTTTCTGAATAGAGTTCCATAGAACTGGGAGAACATGGCTTATAGCAGCTTTACCAACACGTGTCCTGATCTTTAGGGACTGAGAGAGATATATGAGAGGCTTCTCAGTGGGTAGTTGCCAGCCCTGCAGACAGGCAAGCAATCTGAAATATACTGGGGAGCATGTTAATGATTGATCTGCACTTCCAATAGACAACATTTCTTTGTCTTCAGGCACTTAAAGATCTCCTGCATCTTAAACAATGGCTAGAGATCATCATGGACAAGGGGTTCTGGAGATAATTGCAAGTGGGCATGTTCTGGATCTGTCAGAAATCCCTCAGATCATCCTCCACCTCATTCCTTTTATCCTCAGGGCCATTTACCCTTCTAGAGGAAGAGTTCAGACTTTGTTTTCAAAACATGCCATATAACCAGTTCTTTCTCATGATAGAAATAAAGGGTTTTATTCCAGATACTTCCTATTCTAGTCCGAAATGTACAGTGGATCTGCATCCTGTGTTAGATCTTATAGATTTCAACCTATACTTTGAATACAAAAAGTTTTAGATTGTATCCCTGGAGGTTCTGAATCCCTGCTCAAACAGAGGATTACCTCTGTTCTCTGGACTTGAAGGATGCATACCTTCATATTAAAAAGAAATCCACAGACAGTACCTCTGCTTTATCCTGAAAGGCAGACACTATCAGTTCAAAGTACTGCCTTTTGGCTTGTGCTGTGTGCCATAGGTCCTTATAAAATGCTCGGCAGTAGTTGCACCAGCCCTTTGCAGAAAAGGCATGTATGTTTCCCCATCTGGATAACAGGCTCCTAAGGACCAGCTCCAGGAGGTTCTGCTTCCCACTCTGTCTTGGACACATCAGTTGTTCAGTGATTTGGGGATCATAGTAAATGTAACAAAATCTGTGTGGACTCCATGCCAGAGACTGCAGTACATAGGGATGACACTTGACACAGAGAAGGGATGTGCCCTCCTGCCACAGGACAGGGCAGGCATTCTTATAGCTCAGGCACACTTGGTGCACAACAGCCACTACATTTCTGCATGAACAATGTTATGTCTCATGGATCTCATGACTATGGCCACAGTGACTGTGCCACTGGCATATCTTCATATGAGGATGTTTCAGTGGATATTCAGGGTCCACTAGGATCAGGTGATGAACAATCTGGAGCAAATGGATCTCATCACGTCTCCTCTTCACCGAGTGTTGTTATGGTGGCTGGATCATAACAGTTTACTGAGGGTGTTCCATTATTTGTACCAGCATATGTTCAGATCCTCACCACAGATACTTCAGGCTCTGACTGGGGTGCTCAGCTTGGTCCTTACCAGACACAGGGTCATGGACCAAGGTGGAGGCTGAGCTGCATATAAATGTCCTGGAAATGTGGCCTCTCCTGTTTAGCCACCAAGCTTTTCAGAATCATCTCTGCCCGGTCCTCTGCTAGTCCAGATGGACAATGTCCGTCTGATGCATTACATCAACAAACAAGAGAGCTCTCTCCTATTCCCTATGCAGAGAAGCAATGAGAGTATGGTAAGGGGCTCTGTCTCATGACTTTCAGCTGTCAGACATGCTTCTCTCAGGTCTCAAAATGTCTTAGCAGACAGGTTAAGCACCGCCATGGTAAACAACCTCTTTGTAAAATAGAATACTTCATATCTGGACCTTTTGCATCCCACACAGCATAAAACTGCCATGTTTCTGCTCACTACAGGGCATGGACTTTTTTGACAAGAGCATTGTCCACCTCTTGGAAAGGGACCAGACATACTTATTCACTGAATTTGGAAGTGTTTCACTTTGTGGTCTGCTTTGTTGACCATTTTACATGTCCTGTGAATTCTGTGCTGGAATATTTGCTTTCCTTCATTGACTCTGATCTGCATTATTCCTCTATTATGGTTCATTTGGCTGCAATATCAGCCTTCCATGCCCCTGATGGTCAGACAGTTACCCAGTTAGAGGTGTCCCATACATTTCTGAGAGCTATTCTTCATATAAACCTCCTAGCAATAATCCAGACCCACCTTGGGACTTGAATTTCATTCTTGAGAAATTGACATTTGGCTCCTTTTGAGCCAGTGGCCAGTTGTTGCTCATCTTTTCTGTCATGGAAAACATTATTTGAAGTTGCTGTGACCTCTGCTTGGAAGATTTCTGAGATTCAGGCTCTGATGTGTGAGCCTCTTCATTTTCACAAAGTTTCTACTGAAAGTTGCATCACAAGTTACACTGAACTAAATTATATATCTTCCTGTTTATTATCCTGAGCAGGCCCACCAGGGTGTGGCAGTGCTCCATACTTTAGATGTACAGTATATAGAACACTGAGATACTATATTGATTACACCAAGGACTGCAGAATGTCCTCTCAGCTTTTTGTTTTATTCACCCCTGGGGAAAAGGTGCTCCTGTTCTAACAATGCCTGTCAAATGACTGGCACATAATGTTATATTGAAACTGGAAAATTTCACCCGGTGAAATATTTAAGATTTGTGCATGTCATGAAATATTTCACCGAAGGAAATGAAATTTTGTCCCCTGATGCGAGTAAAATTTCACCCCGAGCTGGAGAAATTTCACTCGTGGGTGAAATTTCATCACCCGTAAGTGAAGTTAGCAACCATCTGATTTCAGTCCGGACCCTGGTGTCTTTAGTTGTGGACCCCAAGGTCACTCACCGCCCATAGAATATCCCTGGTGTCTAGTGCCCCCAGCCAATCACCAGCTGGTGGCCGAATTAAAGTTAGAACCCCCCAGTTATATTCCAATCCCCGCCTAGCCCAGCCATGACCCCAATCTGTTTAAAAATACCAAAATAACCAATCCCATTTCTCTCACTGGTGTCTAGTGGACTCCCCACCTCCACCAATCACCACTGTCAGACTGACAGTGCCAGTCAACTCCTCCCCAGTAACCCAATCAGACCACTGGCATGGCCTTCACTCACCTTGATGGCCTGACTGAGTGCTTCAATGAATGAGCATGTGCTTGTACAAGCACGCGGTCATTCACTGAAGTGCTCAGTTGAGGCTGGCAAATGGAGGTGAGTGGAGGGCCAGCCGTGGAGGCCCGATTACCATTGGGGGAGCAGGGTGGGTTTTGTCAGTCTGACAGTGGTGAGGTGGTGGGGGTCCACTGACAGCAGGGAGAGGGACGGATTGGTTTTTTTTGCATTTTAGGGCTTGAATATAACCTGGGTAGTGTTTAATTCAGCCATCAGCCAGTGATTGGCAGGGGATTCTAAATTAATCCATTTAGGCTGGTGTGTATGACTGTTGGGGCTGGTGAAGGACCACTAGACACCAGGGAGAGTGACGATTGGTTTTTTTTGGTATTTTGGGATTGGAATATAACTAGGGGGTCTTTAATTTGGCCACCAGCCAGTGATCAGCGGGGGATTCTAAATTAATTAATTTGGGCTGGTGTTAGCAATTGATGGGCAAAATTGCTGGTGAAACTGCAAAATTTTGTTGCAATTTTGCAACATCTCTACCGCACAGTGTTTTATGTTCTGTTATAAGAAGTACAGTAAGTAACTTTCTGGTGCTGTTCGAGTCACTCCACAAGGGTATGGCCACTTCTATTGTTTATTTCAAAATATATCTGCTGGCTACATTTGTGCTGTGACCACATGAAGTACTGTTCATACTTTCACTGAATATTACTGTCTGGACATTGTCTCTTGCAGATGTGCTGGTTCTGGTTTTGCTACAATGCAAGACCTTCTGTCCTGATTACATAGCAGACTGTGCCATCCTCCCTGCTGCTTTGTGCTGCTTCACAGTTGTTCCAAAGGTGTGGCCTAATGGGGAGATATCCTCGATGAAGATAGAACAGTTATGTAGTAACTTATCGAATGTTAGATCTTCAATAGAATCTAATTCATTAGGCCAATTGCACCCTCCCTCTTTTCTCCTGTTCTGTATCCTGAGTGTTATAGCAGATGTTATGCCTAAGGCTTTACTCCATGCATCAAGTACTTTCCATTACCAAGCCTCTCCTCGTATGCTTGGTACTGGTTTAATCTCCTAATTTTTCACAGTTGGAGGTCCTCTCAGACTAATCTCTGGTGGGGAAATGAGGGTGATGGAGACCCACATTATATACATGTCAACACTGCATGTCATTGTGGGCAGCCCCAGCTAGCAAAATGTTTCCAAGTGGTCCTGACACTGATGTCATATCGTTCCAATGGAGTGTCATAATGGAGGAGATTCTCTCAAAAATCCACTGTTATGGTAAGTTTGTACATAACTGTTCTTTTCTGCAGTCACTTCAGAAATTGAAATTTCTGTGTATATAACACAAACTGTTAATTTATTCTTTGCAAAAAAAATACTGTAAGACACCAGTTAGGGTAGCCTAATGCCAAAAAGTCAGGAAATGGTGCATTAGGACTTTAGCCCTAACTCCCCCCCCATGTTGCAGGCAGCAACAGGAAAAACCATTACAGTTTCATCTGTCTTGCGTCTTCTCAAATCAGGCGTGGGGTGTACCATTGAGTTGTTAACCCTAACGCTCACCCCATTCTCATATACTGTATCCACCTCAGCTTATTTGTTGATGGCATGGGGTTAGAATTAGGGTTGACAGCTCCATGGCACACACCATACTCTGATTTGTGAAGACACAAGAGAGTTGAAACTGTAATTGTTTTTCCTGTTGCAGCCTGCAGGTTGGGGGTGGGGACAGGGTTGGAAACCCCAATGCCCCATTTCCTGACATTTTGCATAAAGCCACCAAAACTGGTGCCTTAACATAGTTTTTGCAAAGAATTTCCTTTCTTTTGAGACAGTGGAATCGTGGATGTTTAGTTTTCATATAGACTACAGCAAAAATTCAAGAAAAAACATCATTAAAGTCAAAGGAAAAACACAGCTTTTTCACACTTTAATATCTCTAAAACCACCAAATCAGTTTACATGAGACTTTCTGGATTGTGGAGTCTATCATATACAAAAAATCATGAAAGTTTCATGTAAATCTGTAAACCATTTTCTGCAAAGAGGAAAGAAAAAATTGAGTTTAACATAGAACTTACCAGCCACCCTAACAATAGGGTGCTACCGCACCTTATAATATGTGAATTCAGTGAAGGACTCAAATTGTCTTAATTGCCTTGCATTGTTGCTTGCAAAAACATCTTTAACTGGATTAGGCTGGCAAAATATGACATTAAAGAAAAATTATGCAACACTTTTGACTGAAACATTTTTGTAGTTTTGTAATATAGGCTTTGATTACTGAATGTAATCACCAGCCATGATTATTCTGTGGTGGAAGGGTTTAATAGACATTGCCAACACCAATCCCTTCAACTCGTTTAGGTTATCTGCAGTAAAATAAAACTTATTTCATTTGGCTTTCTGCTCAAATTCACCCTTGTGGGTGTGCAAACCGGAGTTGGGAATGTGTATCAGACTTATACAGCTCCAATCATGTCACTTTGTGAGAACCATCTTGCAACCCCAGCAAATGGCAGGGTTAGTCTTTGATTTATGTACCTTACTTTTATTGTTTATATACATGCACCCATTGTTGTTACTTTGTTGATGGTGTACCATTCCTGCTGTGTTCCCCCTGCACCCCACATAAACATGAGCTCCAGATCAGTGTGCCTATCCTGGTCACAATAGTTAAGTGACAAAAAAATACCCTACACAACACAACTGCTCTTTTCTGGGTGGAGTGGGGGTGATATCTTTCAAAATGATCAAGAAATACATATAATTTAAGCACATTGGGCAAACAGCCATCTATACCTAACGGCACCAGTCAGGTGTCTCATGGACTGAGAAGAACTGACGATAGCAATCAAACAAACTTGTATCAAATATGTATTTCATTAACTTCTTACATTTACTTACAATCTTTCTATAGGTATCTTTAAAGACTAAAGGCTTTACTTTTACCGTCTCTGCACAAGAGGAGGATTTGTCGATGTGCCTGTTTCATTATCAGTGGAAGAAAATAAATAAAATCATTTAAAGCAAAGTTTGAACATATGCAGTTGGTTTAGTGAGCCTGACAATGGTTAAGCAGGTTCTAATACAATGTACCACTCCACAAATGTATTTCATTAACTTCTTACATATACTTACAATCTTTCTATAGGTATCTTTAAAGACTGGAGGCTTTACTTTTACCGTCTCTGCACAAGAGGAGGATTTGTCGTATGTGCCTGTTTCATTATCAGTGGAAGAAAATAAATAAAATCATTTAAAGCAAAGTTTGAACATATGCAGTTGGTTTAGTGAGCCTGACAATGGTTAAGCAGGTTCTAATACAATGTACCACTCCACAAATGGCAAGCAGTTCATTGTAAAGATAATCATTACATGATGCTCACAAATTTTTAAAATATTTTGTGATGTTCATGCATTTCTTTCTTTCCTTTTTGGCATTTTATAATTTTATTGAGTAGTTTCAACAAGACACAAAACAACATCACAGTACTAAGATAACATTTATTTGTATGAATGAAACCACATTACTTCAGATTTAAAGCAAGGAAAGGACTGATTTTAAAGTCATTTTATATTAAAAATGTAACAAAAGATGTGGCCCTGCACTTTTGAATTTTGTTTCAGTAAATTCTTAATGAAGTTAAAATCACTTTACTCAGCATGTCTGTTTCCTGTTCTGGCAGATTACTAGAAAGGGTTAAATTTTTTTGTCTGTTAGCACTCACTATATAGTTTTATTCATTGTCTACAACACAAACATTAACGATAAATAGAAAGAAAGAAAGAAAGAAAGAAAGAAAGATGGATGGGTGGGCAAGCAGACATACAGACAGAAAGAAAGATAGATAGATAGATAGATAGATAGATAGATAGATAGATAGATAGATAGATAGATAGATAGACATACAGACAGACAGACAGACAGTTAGATAGTTAGATAGATAGATAGATAGATAGATAGATAGATAGATAGATAGATAGATAGATAGATAGATAGATAGATAGACAGACAGACAGACAGATATTACATGGATAAGATTAGGATTGTACCCATAGAAGTGGATAGCAGTTATTTCCATGTATACCGCACCTACCCAGATGTGAACTGCAATACTTATTTTGTGCAGTTAATTCTCTTCATTGAATGTTTTATAAAACATGTAATGAACTTTGTTTCTAACCACTCTGCTTCAGCTAAAACAGATTTATTTTTGAAGAACATATTGTATGTGTACAGAATGAGAAGAAATGAAAATGTGCTGCTCGAACTGGGTATGAGTAAATACAAAAGGAGAAGAAATCCAACAGTGTAGCTGCAAAAATGTTACAGTACAAAAAGTACCAAAAAGGATGCATAAAGTATATGTTGGACCCAGGAAGCCCAAATTTATTTAACTCCATCAGAACTATATTACCCACAGTGTACAATACGTTTTGTCAGGTTTAGGGAGAGAGAGAGAGAGAGTTTGTGTTTAGAAATTCATTCAAAACATTGTATTGGAATTGATAAGCTGGTAAGCCATGCATCCCAATAAATTATTAATATGATTCAATAATAATGGAGAGCAACCCACCAATATTGTGCTGCAAACTGTAGTAAAACTGAGAGAATTAATAAAGCAAAATTGTTTGGCAGTCTCTTTATTAGTTAATGGAGCACAGAGCTATGAACCTGGAGAACCACGTTTGAGTCCCACAGCTGCCACTTTACTTTGCCTTATTTAATCCAATTAGCAGCATGCTATTAATCAGCATCAAAGGACCACTGGACTACAGGGCATTATTTTTATTATAAGGGGACATTGTAACTTATTAATATATCATAACATATGATATATTAAGATAAGATATGATATCTTAAGATATCATATCTTATTATAACTTTAAGGTGAAGTGTAATTAAATTGATTTGAAATATTCTCTGATCACTGTCCCCTTATAATAAAAATAATGCCCTGGTAGTCTAATGCTCACGTGCCCATTCTCTGATCACCACCCACTTTTAACTAACATAATGACCTGGTGGTCTAGTGGTCCCTCCCCTCCCTGATGGCTGATTGCCTTCCTTGCCTTCCCATTGACAAAACAAAATTCCTGGTAGTCCAATGGTTACCCTCCTCCCCTGTTTTCCAGTCACCATTCTGGTAATACATGAAATAACCCCGGTGGTTTATCGCTTCCCTTTCCCGAAGTGCCTGATCACTGTCCTGTGTAGAGGAAAACACTCCTCCCTGTTGGCTAGTGTTCTGTCTGAAAAGGGTATTTGTAAGACAATAGAAGAGTTATACACCCACGAGAGATCTAAAAGATCTAAAACGGCCAGCGGCTGCAATTGCAAGCCTGATGGCTCTATTATTATTTAACTTATTTAAACTGCAATATGGGTTAATCCAAGAGCAGTAACAGAGTCCTTCTTGCTCCGTACAGCAAGAAGGTGTCTCAATATGCACCATGCGGACTCTCAGGGAACACTTTACATTTTTCTTTATTTCCTTCCCTTCATGGACACCAGCATAAACAAAGCGCCACCTGCATTTCTGTCCAAGCTCCCACTTGGTGTTTGCCCTTAGTGCAATATGCACTGATTCTCTCAATCGGGCATAATTGTAATCAAGGCAGCAAAGGCTGCTGAAGGTTTTTCCTAGAGGCTTGTCCTTTTCTCTTAGAGCCAAGGAATAGCAGGAAAGGGACAGTAATATGGAGGGTTGTAGATCCTTTATTGCATTGCCTTTATTTTTAACATGGCAGCACTTTTACTTAATACCTGCTTTGAAAGCACTCACGTGCCTTCTTTCCCAAGCCTATCAACAGAAGTGTTTTACTGTGTGCCTACACACAGCAAAAAGGCAGTAAACCATGTGTAATGTACTTTCTTTAATGAATTTAGGTACTGCAATACAGCAATCAAAGGCACAGATGCATTTTATATTCTCCCTATGCTCTTTACTTAACATAGTCCTAAGTCAGAAATGGGGTTAGTAAGAATATCATTGCCCTACTAGTGACAAGGGACACCCTGTCACATTACAATAATCCAATCAAGATGTAACCAGGGCATGCAACAAATTGCCAGGTCATCCAGTTCCAGAAAGAGTTAGATTCAGGAGATAGGAACACAGGAACATAGGAAAGTGTCGGCAGAAAAGGACCCTAGGTCCACTTAGTCTGCCCATTTGCCTAGCACCCCTAGGCTTGCCCCTGATCCCCCACCTTCAACAGCCCCCTGAGTCTGTCCCATGCCCTCTTGAACCCTCCCACTGAATTTCATGACCACTTCCCTAGGCGGCCCATTGAAGGTGTCTATCACCTCTTGGTGAAGAAGTTCTTCCTGATGTTGTCCCTAAACCCTGACCCCTCTAGCGGAGGTTATGGCCCTTTTTCTGGAACACTTCTTCAGTTGGAAAGGGTTCTCAGTAGTCACCTTGTTTATCCCTTTGAGGTACTTTAAGGTCTCTATCATGTCCCCTTTTCCTCCTCAACTCCAGAGGTACCTGTCAAGTGCTCCCAGCCTCTCCTCATATGGCAGGTGACCAAGCCCTTTTATCATCTTGGTTGCCCTCCCTCTGCACCTGCTCCACCTCTCCACATCCTTCTTTTGGTAAGGTCTCCAGAACTGGACCCCATATTTCAGATGAGGCCTGACCAGTTGGGTGTACAGGGAATCAGGACCTCCTCTTCCTGTTGGTGATCCCTTCCCAAATACAGCCAAACATTCTGCTGGCTTTGCCACCACCCTACTGCACTGGCCAGCCACCTTCAAGTCCTGAGAGATGATGATTCCTAGGTCCCTCTTCTCCATGGTAACAGCTAGCGGCTTGCCCCCTGCCTGTATTCCATTCTCCCATTTCTTCTACCCAGGTGCATGACTTTGTATTTCACTATATTGAGGATAATCTCCACTTCCTGCCCTCCTCCAGTGTCACTAGGTCCCTCTGCATCCTTCCCACACCATTCTGTATGTCCACTCTATTGCAGATTTTGACATCATCTGCAAACAGGCTCACTCTACCCTCCACCCCGCCACTATATCACATACATAGATATTGAAAAGCAGGGTTCCAGCACTGACCCTTAGGGAACGCCACTTGTGAATGCCGACTTACTAGAGGGGACCCTGTTAACTAACACCTCTTATTCTGCCACCTACCTGTTTTGCACCCACCCTATAACCACCTTCCTAGCCCTGGGTGCTCCATTTTGTGCACCAGCCCACTGTGCATTAATATCAAAGACCCTCCTGAAATCTAGGTAGGCCACATCCACTGACACCCCTGATCCACCACCCTAGTGACCCAGTCAAAAACCTGACCAGATTTGCCTGACAAGATTTGCCTTGGTAAAGCTGTGCTGCCTTTGGTCAAGCAGGCAGCTTGCCTCCAGGTAGTCAGTGATTCTGCCCTTGAGCAGTTTTTCTGCATGGGCTTACCGACCACCAATGTCAGACTCACTGGCTTGTAATTATCCAAGTCCTGCCCCTTCCTTATGCAGGGGTAGCAGATCTGTGCATTTCCAGTCCTTCGGACTACCCCAGTGCATAAGGACTCATTGAACAGACGGGTCAAGGGAGCCGTTAGCACCTCTCTAGCTCTCCAACTCCCTAGGGTGAATCCCATCCTACCCCATAGCTTTGTCCACCCTAAGGCCCCTAAGCTCTTTTGAAATCTCTTTTCCCAGAATGGTCCCACATCCACCCCTTACCCCTCACTTCCCACTGGACCAATAACACCCTCCCGCTTCCCTTTGAATACTGCGCTGAAGTAACTGTTCAGTAATTCAGCCTTCTCCTGGTCCCTCTCCACCTTTTCCCCTGTCTCAACTAGCAGGCCAGGTACCCCAGTCCCACCCTTCCTCCGCTCCTGATATACCTAGAAAAGGTATTTTCCCTTCCTGACCCCTTGGCTATTATTCTCTTCTGTTCTTGTTTTAGTCTGTCTGACCACTTTCCCAGCTTTCCTTTGCTTATCCTTGTATACCTCACAGTCCTGATCACTCTGTGTGGTTTTGTACTGCCTGAATGCTTGTTTCTTGTCTCTGATGCTTTCCCCACCTCCCTACTGAACCATAGTGGCCTCCTTCTCTCCTGCTCTTGCTTACCTTTTTAGAGCAGTGGTCTGTGGCCCCATGATTGCCCCTTAATCATGGCCCAAATATCTTCCACCCCACTGCTTCTCCCACTCCCCAGTGCCTGATGAGTATACTCCCTCATCTTTCCAAAATTGGCCCGTCCAAAACCGGCACCCTCACCTTGGTCCAGTGGTGTGAGGCTGATGCATGATCATGAACCACACTGTGTCGTGGTCACTATTTCCCAGACTATCCCCTACGTTACCTCACCCACCTGGTCTCCATTTGTGAGTACCAGATCCAGCACTGCTCCCTCCTGGTTGGTTCCTTGACCAGCTGACTTAGGTGGGCTATTTGTAGGGAGTCCACAATTGATCTGCTTCAGGATGAGGTTGCAGACAGGGATTGCCACTCCACATCCAGCAGATTGTTATATGAGATGTTATGGAGGTGGAAAAGCCACTGCAGACAACAACTGACACCTGATATTCTAAAGTCAGCTTGAGTCCACAATGACCCCAGATTCCTAACCCTATATATGGCTCTGAGCATTACATCATCCAAAGAAGGAAAGACAACACCACCTCTTATCATCGCTTGAACCAGCCTGACCAATCCACCAATAACAACTCCATCTTCAATGGATTCAGTCTGATCCAGCAGGCCACCACAATCCTGAATTTCCCTAAGGCACGCCATCAATTCCAGGACAGCCATATAATTTCCAGGCATTCAAAATGCACATTGCTGGGTATCATTAGCATAGCAATGAACCAAACCATAGCATCTAGTGATCTCCCCAGTGGCAGCATGTACACAACAAACAGTATAGAAGCCAAATTGACCCCAGAGGCACACTGCAACTGAGTGCAGCACTGCTTGAAATGAAAGAGCCAAGTGCAACCTGTTGTACCTTGCCAGATAAGTAGGATATGAACCCCTGCATAATTATACCTGTGAGTCTTACACAATGCCTGAAATGGGCCAATAGTACTCCATGATCCACCATGTCAAGAGCTGAAGACAGGTCAAGAAGGACAATGATTGAACAACGCCTGCCATCCCTCACCAGGAGGAGATCATGGTACACCTTGAGTAAAGCTGGCTCTGTACTATGACATGATTAAAACTGTACTAGAAAGACTCCAAAATGTTATTTCTCCAAGTGTTGTTTCATCTGCACTGCTACCACCTTCTCAATCAATTTCTCTACAAAGAATAAGTTCAAAAGAGGCCTGTAATTTGAGAGATCATCAGGGTCCAAAGATAGTTTCTTAAGGAGGGCCTCACAACCACCCTTTTCAAGGCAGAGGAAAAGCACCTCCCTAAGTGAACACTCAACAACCTTCACAAATATCAGACAGAGTGTCCCCTGGTATTCTAAAGGAAGCTGGATCAGCCTAGGATCCTGTAAACAGTAGGTAGAGTGCAGACCAGAAACCATCCAAAGGACACCATACACCAACACTAGCTCAAACTCCACCCACATGGACCGAGATGCCACTATCCATCATAAACTGACACTGCTAGTCAATAACAGGCTGGTTGGGGATATCCCAGCCTGAATAGAAAACACTTTATCCAGAAAAATTGATTATCACATTTATTGGTTGAAAAGGCTCTTCAGGACTGCAAACAGACTGGATGTAATAACCTGTCCATGGTGCTGAAGAACTGAACTGGTCGTTTTTTTCAGCAGCAATCACCAATGGCAAGAACACTGACTTTTTCAGAGTGATTGCCCACTGGTACTCATTGTAATGAGCATGCAGTGCTGATTTGTCGTCCCTGTGAATGGGACTTCCACTAACAATGCTCTAACCTCCACCCCTTTGCTCTTCAACCTCCTCAGTTCACCATCAAACCATGGTGATCTGTGGCAGAAAATCAAAGAGTGGACATGGAGATGTGATAAGGAGTAAATGCAACCATACGAGCATTATTATAGCCTCCATGGCTGCCTTGGCTCCCATCACACATGCCATCTCTATGCTTAAAATATCCACCACTGCCAGGATGCTCTGAGGCTCCACATTATGAATAGAGTGGTAGCTGACCATCTACACTCTGGAAGTTTAATGGGGAGCCCCACAGAAAAAACTCATCGCATGATGAGCCAACTAAACAACTGATCAACCTTGATACTGATAATATCAAGACCCAGTGAGAAAACCAGGTCCAAGGCATGGCCGTACCGATGGGTACCTGTGGCAACAACTTGCAAGCCCAGTAAGGACATCAACTGGAGGAACTGCATTCCAAACAGTGAAGTCTCATCATTGACACAAGTGTTGAAGTCACATTCACACTTCCATTCACCACACATTTACACATTTACACCCACAATTCCTAAATGTACACAATTTCACCACCCATACACTCAAAATGTTAACTTATATACATACTCAGCAAAATGAAGCTCCACATCAGGCTATTATAAGAATTTGAAGCATATCATAATATGAGTCACAGAATGTTCATAGAGTCCCATGACTGAGATAAAACTATATCAAGTAATATAAATAAAGTCCAACATCAGGTAGAAATGTAACTACGTTCCCTCACATGGTACAAGAAAAAAGTTACTCACAGGGCAGATAAAATCCCAGGAGGCCAAGTCCAGCAGTTAGAATGCATTCCTGCCTCCACTCCTGCAGGAATCAAAAAGCAGTCTGAAGAAACCAAAGAGGCTCACTCTATACAGAGAGCGCTGCTGAAGTCCAAAGATAAGAGGGAAAGAATAGAATAGGAGCTCCTGACAGGGGCCAGGAGGATGGGCACATCAACCAATAGGGAGTGTAAGCTTAAGTAAGATGTCCCATAGCTATAGAGCTACCGCACTACCCAGCCCCACAAGAGCTGCCTCTTGGAGCATAACCAGAGCCAACCTGACCCCTTCAGCAAGTCCCTACCAGATTAAGTCAACCAACTTATCCAGATCTTAAGTTTAATTCACAGTCATAAACCAAAATTAAAGTACAGTAACAGATTTTTAAATGGAGACCAGCACACCTCCAAGCCTCATAGATGACTCTCTTCTCTCTCCACAGCAGTCAGTGAGGTCCCAGTCCAACTGAATAGTCAATAATCCAAAATGATATAACCAGAAAATCTTAAAAGGAAAATGCATACCAACAGCGCTGAAAAATGTGATGTAGCATATGTATGCAGTATGCTGAACAAGTATGGTAGAAAGTCCACAGGACCACAAATGAGCAATGGTCCCTATACAGCCATGAATGCCAAAACAAAGTAAACAATGTAATCAGTGATGCAAACTGACCAGGTAGTGCAGAAAAAATGTACAGTCAGGAAATATACTGTGGCATAATGTATGCTATAGCATTCTAGCTTTACTAAATCCTCTGTAACGCACGACAGATTCAGTGTGTGAATGAGTGGCTACAAATTCAACTTGTGAGCAACAACACTGATCCTAGCTACAAAATAACAAATCTGTCTAAAACTGCCTCACTAACTTACAAATTTAACTAAAATTTCAGATCAAAGCTGCTCTAACTAAACCTATATTAAAAACTGACGAGGTGCATATTTAGCACTGTTTAGGCAATAAAACAAAATTTATTAACTGATCTTCTTCATAGCCCAGCCGATGGACTACCCAGCATGGCAGTCATTGAGTGGCAACAGAGAAGCATGGTATAAAAGGGTTCCTAAATTTGGCTGTGATCCCTCCTCCCAGCAAGTAGGCACGCATAATATGTACACAAGTAAGTTTCAATAGCCTCCATTCTCCACATCCATTGTCTGGTATTGTGTTGTGCTCAGTGAAATGTATCTTCCAGTGGTGGAATTCTGGTGATATTATCATTTTGCTTCCATGAAATTTTGTGAAATGTCTGTGAAAATTTCATGAGAATTTGCCAAATTGTGATTTCAGTTATTTCCATGAAAGTTAAATGATATTTATCTCATTTACATCATATTTGGAATGAGGGCATTAGTGAAGGCCGTAAAGAGTTGTATCATGTATCAAGTCTGTATCTTTAAAGGTGACTGAGTCATAAGCCTCCAAACATTCGGAAATTTTAAAACTGCATTTCACAATTATGTCAACTAAAAATTTTAAACCACTATAACTTTAATACAAGGAAACAGAATATTATCAGTTTAGTTAGGTTTGTTGACCCAAAACATTAGGCTTTGAGGACACCCCCATGGTACAGCAACAGAGCATTGCACTACAATGCTGACGATCCAGGTTCTGAAGTAAGCCCTGGAAGTCATATCAGGAGGCAGGCCATGACCCAAACAGTTGCTGCTCGGCAGTGCATCTCAGTCAGGGAGGGTTGGCAGCAGATACTATCAACACAGTGACTCCTGCAGCTGGGCCAGAGAGATCTCCACTGCTGCAGCAGAAGCTGTGGTTGTATGGAGGCAGGCAGAGGGACCACCACACCAGGGAAGGTGGGAGGAAAAGAAATGTGATCGAAAAGCCCAGTAGCCAACTGAAGGATGTCTAGGTTCAGTGTGATCAGGATATAGCCCTGTGAAAGGGTATATCTCTGAGAGATGAGCTGCCAACTAGGAGAAAAAACAATATGGAAAAAAGAGGCAATGTGTGGCAACTCTGTAATCTCTTGCTCAAAGGCTGGACAAGTTGTAAGCAGCAAACGATTCCAAAATAAGATCAGTAATTAAAGTTGAATTTCATGAGCTTTTACAATACCAGAGAAAGGAAATGTGTCAGAATCTCAGGTCCAACCATGTGAGCCTGTAACTCAATGGTTAGAACAGCAGGACAGTAGTCCAGTAGCCTGGGTTCAATTCTCAGTAGGTCACATTATTACTTTCTCATTACAATTTGTGATTTAAATTGCTTAGCAGTGGCTAATACTGCATCAAAAACATCTGTCATCATGAGCTTTTGTGAAATTGTGGAATATTGTGATAATTTTGTCAAAGCCATGCCTATACATTTTCCATACATTTTGCGCAATCATGCATTTGACTTGCCATTGTAGAGGAAGGTAAAGGCTGGGTAAAGTGGAAGTAAGATAGCATTAATCGGAGGCACCTTAGTAAACGTTTAGTGGTGTCAAGTGTCAGGTCACTATCATGAGTGACAAACCATGAAGAATAGTCATGGACATCACTGTGCACTAATCTGACTTCCTGCAATATGCCAGATAACCAACAGCGCTCACTGACTCAATGATTTGTTGAAGCACATAGTCATGCAGCATCGCTTTCTCTACAATGCCACCTGCTGGCTCTTTAACAACCCTGTAGATAATATTTTTACTATTTGAAAACAGTTGCACCAAGTGATACCAAGCCTTGCACCTAGCTGTGACTTCGGTCACTGTGACAGAAGTATCTTTATATCTTTAGTCATGATGGAGTATGATGTTGGCATCACTGTCACAGGAGTGTTGGAGGGACATTGCAGGGCCATGATGCTAGTGTAGCTTGATTCAGTGGTGATAAGCGCTTTGTGAAAGTTAAATTCCACAAGAGGAATTCTAGTGGCATTACCTATTATGTATCCATGGATTTTGAGCAAATGCTGCATATTAGTAATATTTAAAGTATTGACAACACATTTTAACCTAATAAGCCACATTTATCAAGCTTGATTAGATTCTAGGACATATTAAACTGAGTATGCATGCCAGATCTAGAGTGTATACCTGAAACAGCAGTGGAGCTGTAAACATCCATATCTTTTGAAAACTTTCACACAATTTAACAAATAATTTAATTTGAAAATGTTAACTCCTGTAACTTATAATTTATGCAATGAACTATCTCTCTATTTAGCAGTTTGTAAGACTTTTCCAAGAAAGTATGACTATAATTGTTTAATTCTCTAGCAACAAAGGTGGCCAAGTTGTAAGCAGGAAATATTTTAAGATATTTTTACATGAATAATAATCTGCCAGATTTTGAGCCCATATAACTTGCCCCTCATCCAAATGTCATGAAACTTCCATTTAGGTATCTCCCATACAGTAGGTGTGCCTAATGTCAAATCTCTAGCTATAAGATGGACCAGGTTATTGCCACTTAAAAATGTCAGAAACTTCCACAACATCTCACACAATTTCACAAAATTTGATGAATTAGTGGAATTTTTGAAACATTCACAAAATCAGAATTTATCAACTGAAAACCATTTTCAGAGTATACATTTAGTATGCTGTAACTTGAGCTACCATTTGCTTTCTCTGAAAAAATTGACATTACAAATAATATAAATGAATTGTAAGTAAAGTGTACTGTAGCACAACCTTTTATTCCACATGAATATTTTAACATACTATACAGTACTGTTAAAATATTTTCTATATACATCATATGCCTATAGTAATCAATCTTTATTTGGCGTATTTGTTTGGTGAGCTGTATTTGGTGGTAGTTCCAATATACTCCAGAAATGAGCCAGCTGATATGCCCCATCAGTCTCACCAAGTGTTTAAATCCTGACATAAACTGCTTGCCATGCCCACACCCAGTCTGTACAAGTGTTTCATTTTTGAAATAAGCTCATTACTTTGCCTGCCATAGGCTCAGTCAATTAGTCAATCAATCAATCAATCAATCAATCAATTTTATTGTATACAGGAGGGTATATACAAAATGCCCATTTTCACAAATGACCTGTTTACAGATAATTACAAGCAAAAGATGAACATTTATTTACAAAAAATTCAGAGCAGGTATTTACAACTTGCAGACTGAGTCAGACAGAGGAGGATTTCACATTGTCAGAGAGGTAGGGAAATAAATATACAGGAAATATATACATGGCAGGCAGACCCTGGATGGCATACGGAGAGAACTATTGAGAAAAATGATGAGTTTTATAAAACAATAGATACAATACAAAGACATACATTTGTACAGAGGATCATAATTGTTTGATTAAATACACTGGTAAACAATAAATGCAGAGGCACAACTTGTAGGAATGGACAGGCACACAACTGCTGAAAAAAAACTACATCAAGGGGCCAGGAGGTAGGCGTTTGAAGCAGGGAAATATAGGTGAAGGGGGTGTAGAAGAGGGAGGAGAATGGCAGATGAGTAAGAGGAAACAAGGATCTACTAGTCCTAAATTCTCCCGTTAGGCAGCTGACTGGGCAAGCACAGGTAGTTTTAAGGAGGTGGTCCTTGAGAGTGAAATAAAGGTAGAGATGGTGCAACATGCATGAATACCTGGGGCAGTTCATTATAGAACTTTGGGCTTTTATAAGTAATGGAGTTCTGAGCATGAGATGTGGTAGAATGGGATATCAAAGATGTGACAGGAAACTCCTCTTGTACTGCTTAGGGACAGATTTGGGGAAAAGGAGATGATGCTTGCAGGCACTGTGTTTATGTTTACCTTGTGTAAGAAGGAAAGCATTTTAAAGTGAAACTTATCTTCAAGGGTGAACCAGTTTAGAGTCATATAGCATACAGTGGTGAGTAGACCACAGGAGGCTGGTAACGGCTTAGGGATGTTGTTATATGTCATCCTGGGTTTGGAGAAGAGGATGGAGGATGGGGGAGTAGACAATGGATCCATACTCATGGAGGAGACGGAGCAATGAGCTAGCCAGGTGAAGTCAGGATGTGGGTATAACGAACTTTCTGACTCTGTAGAGGAGACCTAGCCTCATATGAATCTTCTTGATGAGGTTTATGTGTATGTGGTACATTAAGTGTGGGTCAAGGAAAAGTCCCAGGTATTTAAATTCATCCACTCTTTTGATGCTAGTTCCATAACTGTCAGTGAGGGCAAGACTTCTATTAAGAGTTTTCTTAGGGTAAGAGAAAATCATAAACTTGGTCTTAGAGTTAAGGACCATGCTTTGCAGAAAACCAAGAATGAATCTTTCTGAAATCAGCTTGCAGATTAGAGAACATTGTGTCAAGGTTTTTGTTGCTGTTAGCATAATCTGCATAGAGAACAATTTTAGTGGAGTGGCAGATATCACGGAGATTATTTATCAAAAGGAGAACAAGGCGGGCCCTGAAGGAGCCTTGATGGACCAGATATTTAATTTGGCAGTCCTCTGAAAAAAGTGCACATTTATAGTTGTCTTCTGAAATCTAAAGAGAGGTAGCTTCCAACCCATTTGATAACATTCTCAGAGATTTGTAAGCAGAGGAGGTGTCCAGTAGGAGGCTATGGTCAACAAGGTTGAGCCTTGGTTAAGTCCACGAAAACTGTGCCAGTGGACTGGCCTTTGTTGCTGGCCTTGTGAATATTACTAGTGAACTTGACCAGTGCTGTTTCAGTGCTGTGACCCAATCTAAAGCCATGCTGAACTTCAGAAAGAAGGTTATGACTATTGAGGAAAGAAGTGAGCAATGTATGAACGACTTTTCAATGATCTTGGATAGGGGAGCAAGAAGCGAGATTGGTCAGTAGTTCCTACATCATTTGTAGATCAGTCTAATGGTGGTGGTTTTTCAGATGCTGAGGAAATAGCTGGAGCATAGTGAGAGGTCAAGTATGTTGGTAAGGGGGCCACTAGAGGTAAAATGGAAGCTTAAGGATTTGTAGTCAATTCCATCCCCCCTCTTCTGGTTTGGGGTTGTTGCTCTGAATGAGCTTGATAGTCTCAGAGGGCTTAAGGTCTCGGAAATAAATTGTGTGTGGGCTCAGTGTAAGGGTATGTTACATGGGAAGAGGATGTGGGTGTGATGGGGTGGAGCAAGGGATGGTTTATATTTATCAAGGTCACAGAAGAAGGAACTGAAAATGTTAACAACTTCCTTGGGGTCATTGGTCTGTTTGTCCCCTTGTACAAGGGTGATGGATTAGTCTTCTTGTTTTTCCTGAGAAGGAGTTGAGTGTCCCCGATAGTTTTGGGGCAGGCCGATTCCCTGAGTTGTTTATTGTGAAAAAGTCAATTGTGGCTTTTCTGATGGAGGATTTTCATTTGTTTCTCAGAGCTTTGTAGAGGGAGAGGAGAGCAGGATCCTTGTGCTTGGAGTATCAGACGTAGGCCTTATCCTTGTCCTCATCAATTTAATGATTCCAGGGAGACACATTTATTTATATGGCCCCTAATCCTTATTTTTTTGAAAGGGCAAATTTATCACAGACACTGTTGAAAATAGTGGAAAATTTGTTGAGGATGGTATCGAGGTCACCTGAGATGGTAGTAAGGACCAGTCAACCAGGTGGAAAGCATGGGTAATGTCCTCAATGATCTTTTTGTTCAGTCACCTGGAGTGGATCAAATTGGGAGGAGGTTTAGGAAATGGTCTGACCATAGACAGAAATTGGTGCAGTGATCACTTATACAGTTTGGCAATACTCCCACATCAGTGATACAGGAGGGTTGGAGACAATAATCCAATTGATTAACATTTAGGTCCCTGTCTTAAAGTTAGACCTAGTAGGAGTGGAAACTCAGCTTATGTAGTCTATGGCCAGTGAAGCAGCATTTTGCTGAGTTGGCTTGGCTGGAGATCCAATTAATGTTGAAATCACTGAGGAGTATCCACTCCCTGTTGAGGGGCAGTGAATTTTGAGGGCTAGCAGGGACTTCAGGTTGGAGTGGGGGAGGGGGAGATAGCAGTATTGAAGGTGAGAGTTTTACTTTGTCCAAGAGGAAGGTTTATGGAGAGGAACTCAAGCAAAATGAAATCAGAGTTAGGACTGCATTCTGTAAAGGAGAACTTGTTAGATATAAAGAACATGCAGCCTCACTTTTCCCCATGCCTGTCTTTTCTAGTTAAGGTGTAGCCACTGAGGTCTATTTCTTTATCGGGATCTTGTGGGAGAGCCAGGTTTTAGATAGTGCTATAACATCAAAATCATTGCATGTGACCCAAGCCTGAAGTCATCTTTTTTGCAGGTAGGCTTTGAATGTTAAGGTGGGTGGTAGATAATGTTTTCCTTTTTTAGTGTAAACCAAGTCAAGGGAGGCAGGGTTCCTGGTCTGAGGTTAGGGTGGATGGATCCAGAAAGGAGTAGAAAGAGATCAGAGTCCTGGTCCATCTAGTGAAGAGATGATGAGATTTGAGTTTTGGTACTTGACTGTTTCACAAGAGAAATGGAGAGAGGCTTTGTGGAGAGACAGGAAAGGAGAGGAGGAGGGGCAGTGGAGGTAAGGGAAAGGTCTTCTAGAGGTGGTATGAGGAAGTGGGGAGGCAGATAGCCACATTGGTTGTAAAAGGAGATGTGTGGGTCAGGAGGAGAGGCCTGCGAGAAAGGAGGGTGTGGAGGGGTGTGTGGTCCCACATGAGGGGGAGGAGGCAAAGTGAGTGGGGACTGAAGAACTACTAGAAGGAAAGTGAGGGCAGCATGGTCACATTTTATTTCAGGAGAAAGTGGAGTTCAAGGGAGGCCACTAGTGGAGGGAGCAATAAGAGGCAAAATGCGTTTCTGGTAGATAGAGGAAAGAAGGAAAGTACTAAGCTGGGTAGGGAGGTGGAGGTTCATGATAGCATTCAGCTGGAGATAATTGTCTCTGCCAGAATGGCTAAGAGGACAGAGCAACTGTCAGCAGTGGGGCAGAGCTTCGGAGAGGATTAGAGTCCCTATGGGAGGCAGAAATAGTGAGGTGAGACTATTCATTAGAGAAGGGTTTATAGTGGTTGCATGTTTGGCGTGCTAACTGGGACAAATAAGTAAAAGAAAACAAAGTATATTAATGAAAAGGAAAGATCGAGATGACATAAATAGCGACACCTAGTGGAATACCTGTATGAGGCACTAGTGGGGAAATGACCTGATTGGTTAAACAGATAATAAAAACTAGCACCAATCCTGGGTGGGGAGGTGGCTGGGGAGAGTGGGTGGGTGGGTTAGTGCTACAGCCAGGGACTGGTCAGATGGTTTTCCAGGTGGGGCAGGGCTGCTCGGGCTATGCAGCCTCAGATGGTGGCTGCTGTATCTGTGGAGAAAGAGATAGAGGAGGTCAGGTTAACAGGAGAGGGACTGGGGTGGGGGAAAAGACCTGAGACTTTGGGAGGAGCATGTGGGTTGTCAGGTTACACTGCAAGGCTGGACAGGCAACACAAACAATAGTACTGCTCGAACTACAGCCAGGGCTAAATACAAGCAGTGCAAGCACTCTACACTACAACAGTAACCAAGCTAGACCCTCTTATAGAACAGAATAAATGTTCTGAAAGCCCACAGCTAAAGCAGGTAACACAATGAATGAGAGCTTTGAAAAGCACACAGCAGATGCAGGTTTAATACTGAGTCAAAGCTCTAAAGGCACACAGAAGAAGTGCTTAAACACTGCCTTAAAGTACTTAAAGTGCACATCAGAAACAGGAAAATCATCATAAGGTAGGCTCAAATGTGAGTTTGTGAAAAGCAATCAGTCACTGTCCTCCAACCCTTAGGTGGGTCACATGGTAGGTTGCACAGTAAAGCAATCAGCCAAGATGGCACTGAATGCTGAGACACCGGAGTGCAGGTCAGACATGAATTACCTTTTGCAGCCAGGGACTTGTCCAGGTATAGTTCTGGGTGAGGAGGGATCCTCTTGGGCTGTGCAGCCCTTGGATGGCAGCTGCTGTATCTTTTGCAGCCAGGGACTAGTCTGGGTGGGGAGGGCTCGGATCAGGCCTCGGATGGTGGCTGTTGTATCTCAAGTATTTTAACTACTGAAATAAGCCAGTTGCTATGCCTACCAATAGTCTCTCCAAGGATTTCAACTCCTGCAATAAGTTGGCTGCTATGCCCACCAAACAGTCTCTCCAAGAGTTTTAACTCCTAAAATAAGCTTGCTCTTGTGCCACCACCAGTCTCTCTATGCATTTCAACTCCTTAAATAAGCTTGCTTCTATGCATACCCTTCTCTCTATGTATTTCATATCCTGAAATAAACCAGATACTATGTCCACCACCATTCTCTTTAAGTGTTTCATCTCTTGAAATAAGCTGGCTATTATGCTTACCACCAGTCTGTCCAAGTGTTTTAACTCCTAAAGGAAGCTGGCTGCTAAGCCTATCAGAAGTGTCTCCAAATATTTCAACTCCTGAAATAAGCTGGCTGCTATGCTCAACACTAGTCTCTCCAAGTGTTTCTACTCCTGAAATAAGTATCTGCTGTGCCCCTACCAGTGTCTAAATGTGTGCCAGCTCCTGAAATAAATCAACTACTGTGTCTGCTGCTAGAGCCAGGGTTCATGTGGAGAACCAAACCCATATCGAACCAAAACTATTTGATTTCCACTTGATCCGAACCAAACTTGAACCCTAAAAAAAAAAAAAGGATGAACCTGAACCAAACCTGAACCCAGACCATGTGAGATGAGGAGAACCACATGAAGGCAGTAGGGTGAATTCATTAGAAGAAAATTTCAAACTGCTGGTCTAAGGTACCGCACCAGCTAATGCAGTTGCAAGCATGAAAAGCTTCTGGTCACTGTACTGTTCTCGGACTACTTTTATCAGTCTCAGAAAGAGTGGAAGAACTCACCATCAGGCATCCAATATGGTACTCAATTCCTTTAATAGGTGCAGTCCAAAGTCCGATAAAATACACAGGTACGCCAAGCTAAAATGGATCTCGGCATTCCTCAATTCTCCCACCCTCGTGACTCTACAACCACGTCACCTAACATGTTTCACTTCAACTGAGCTTTCTTATAGACATTTTATCAGACTTTGGACTGCATCTATTAAAGGAATTGAGCATTGAATGCCTGATGGTGAATTCTTCCAACCTTTTGAGACTCTGATAAAATTAGCCCAAGAACAGTACAACGAGCAGAAGCTTTTTCAAGCTTTCAACTCCTTAGCTGGTGCCGTACTTTAGACCTGTGGTCTGAAATGTTTTCTATTGACTTTACCATGGCACAGCAAATCCAGGTGCAACAGTACCTTCAATTTCCTTACATTAATTCATTAGAACTTGAACTCAAACTGTTAAATTACACAAAAAAACCTCAAACCGAACTGAACTCAAATCCAAACTTCTACTTATTGAACTGAACCGAACTTGAACTATACCCTGCTGAACCTGAATTGAACTAGAACCCTAAAACATGTTATACTCTGGCTCTACCTGCTAATATCTCTAAGTGCATTAACTCTAAAAAATCAGTCAGCTACTATGCCCGCCACCAATGTCCCTAAGTGCTTCAACTCATGAAATAAGCTAGCTGCTATGCTGGACACTAGTCTCTCCAGTGTGTTTCTACTCCTGCAATAAGCATCAACTGTGCCCACCACTAGTGTCTAAAAGTATGTTAACTGCTGAAATAAGTCAGCTACTGTACCTCCTGTTAATATCTCCAAGTGTATTTACTCTTGAAATCAGCCCTACTGTGCCTGCCACCAGTCTGTCCAAGTGCTTCAACTTATGCAATAAGATGGGTGCTATGCCTGCCACTAGTCCCTCCAAATGCTGCAGCTCCCAAAGAACTTCAGACCAGTACCACCATTACTAATTACCATGCACAACCAACACAGACCATATAGTTTATTCCAAAGTAATGCTCTATTAGTTCTGTCAAAAGCACCCTGAAAGACAGCAAAGGTCATATAAACTGGAAGATGTTTTTAATGTAATATTTTCAATGATATGGTGTAAGATAAAACACTGGTCAGTTGTCGAATGTTTTTCCTGAATCTTGCTTGGTATATGTTTAATATTTTTGTTGTTCCAACCAGTTATTTAGTCTTGTAAAGAATGATTCTTGGAAGATTTTCTCAATACAGTCTAGAAGACTTATTAGGCAATAAATCTCAGAATTTGGGTCACCTTTCTTTAACGTTAGTATGATAATATTACCTCTCCATGAATATAGGATATGATTATCTGATCCTATTTTACTGAACAGAATTGCTAGTAGATCACTCTGCCATTCCAGCTGGATCTTGTATAAGAATGGGGGTACTCTATCTGGGCCTGGACACTTGTCAGGCTTAGTCTCATTTATTGCTTCAGATATCTCCTAAGGTTTATATTTAAGGGTGATGTGCTTCAGTGAGTCTCAAATAAATTTCATCCCTATTTACTGCTATAATATTTTCAAAAGAAGCGCTAATGAGCCGACTAGACTGAAGGCACATTCCCTTGCTCCTTCAACGCTGCAAAATAAACAATAAAACTGCATTTAAAATAAAATAAATACCACTGAAAGAGGCAGAGGAAATGTAGCAGAACTGATGATAGATGAATATGTGGTCTCCATTGTGTGAAAAGCTCGTACCATGGCAAAAACCTGAAAAAGCAACCGACAGTCTCACATGTGGAAAATGCAGGTCATATCTCTCTATTTCTCGGCTGTAGAAGTCAGTGCCTTAGGCTGCAAGGTAACTCAGCAGGTCCTGGCACACTGAAGCTACCAGTTTGGCTACCAACTTGACCAT
The DNA here is from genome assembly GCA_016271365.2 of Neoceratodus forsteri. Taxonomy (NCBI): domain Eukaryota; kingdom Metazoa; phylum Chordata; order Ceratodontiformes; family Ceratodontidae; genus Neoceratodus; species Neoceratodus forsteri. The sequence goes on along the minus strand of CM028134.1, from coordinate 576,044,451 downwards.
AAGCTGCAGGAACTTGACATTTACACGCCACTCATGCCACCAGGTTGAATGAGGCTGAACAATGGATTTCTGATACAGAAGACACTACATCTCCTCTGTTAGAACAAATTATAACCCTACAACAAGAGCTGGAGGAATTTGAAAATGTTTCCATTACCAAGAGAATTATCAACACCGATTGAACCTGAGGCTACGTGGGCTACAGAGGAATGGAAGGGCCAAATGTGCTTGATTTTAGCCAAACCCTGCCAGATCTACTTGAATTTCTCCAAAATGGGCGCTTCAAACCTAAAGAGGTCATAGGGCAGTCATGCCTAAAACCTGCACCAAATCAACCTCCATGACAAATAATTATGAGGTTTCATAATTACCCTGACAGAAAGGCCATTCTAAAGGCTTATCAGGAGAATCCTGGGCTGCAATATGAAGGACATCAATTATTTCTCTCTCAGGACTATTCTGCCTGGCTGTTGAACTGCTGCTGGGCCTTTAATGCTGTGATGGTGCAGTTGTGAGAGGCCAATGTGGAGTGCTACATGCTGTACCTGGCTACCCTCAAAATTAAACATGAAGGGGCTGTTTACTCTTTCTGGGAGGTCCCAAAGGTGGAGGTGTTTGTTCGAGAATTGAAAAAAGAAAATGGTGATTTTTCTGTGAGGGTCTGCCTTGTTTGAATTTCTTTGTGTGTCTGGCCTAATCATTTGAGCCAAGCTGTAATCTGGAAATTTTATTTGACTAAGGTACTGTAACTGTTTCCTTTTGATGTTTGATAAGGGATGGACTGCTCGTTAGAGTGAAGTTTATTACCAACACAGATGGGTACAGAGCGCTCATAGGAGATGGCTAGTGGCCCCAGAAACAATGAGACAGCTTAGTGTGTCGACTTGTTATACTGCTTATGGATGGTGCTTGGCCCTGTTGGGCTGGTCTTAGACACTTGAGTGGCTGGATGAAGCTGCAATCTGCCGTGCAGGGCGAGGCCTATTATTTTTGAATCTTGGGCCTACTTTACAGGGAGATTTTGTTTCTTTCCCCTTTCTCTCCTTTCGCCTTCTCCCTGAGACTTTGGTGCTAGAGACATGGAAGAAGGATCCTTGGAGTGCTCATCTTCTTCTTTTGGGTCTGATGGTTTTTCCCTTTTTTGTTGATGGGGACACCATGTCTGCCTAGGGAGGGACATTGCACTATCCTGGATTGCCCCTCAATATACCTGTGGAGAATGTTGGTGAAAGGAAGAGTCAGTCTATAGGGAGAGGCTGGAGGGCGCCGGGCGGGAGGGGATGGACCACTTTTACTGATTCGCTGTGCACCCTCCACTCAGGCATGCCCCTGCCCTGACCTGTGAGTCACTGGAATAATCCTGGATTTGCTATATTTCATGTTTGTATGCTCTGACTGGTTGGTTTGGCTGAACGGCATATATTGTGGGGAATACAGGCTAAACGACTCATTATAATATGCTTGGGGAAATTGACTCATTACATTTTCTTGTTGTTCCCCTTTTCTTTTTCTGCTACTTTTACTTTAAGAATAGGTGGTTCAGAAGGAAAGTGTCTTGGCAGTTGTAATTTTAAACTTTGAAGGTAATTTGTGGCAGGAAGGGTGGGGGATGTGTTTCAATTTCATAGTGGGGAGGGTGTGTAAAATTCCTGCTCTTTGCAGCTACTGTTACAATGGAGTTGGGGGAGGGAGGAGGTTGGAGAGGGAAGATCTGTACATAGTCACTGTTTGCTTGTTACTTGATAGTTTGATAGTAGTTTTAAGATCCAAATGTATAACTAATCTGAAAGTGTTTTTGGAGACAGGTGATGAGGAGTTTGGGGAGCTTATGAGGATTGCTGGTTAGGGAGAGTGCAATGCTTGGATCATGGCTAGTTTACAAGATTTTACTATAGTCTCATGGAATGTCGGGATAGCCACCCCTGTTAAGCGAATGATGCTACTGACTGGCCTGAAGTGACAAAGCACCCAGGTGGCCCTCCTCCAGGAGACCCATGTCATGGATAAAAACATGCCAAATTAAAGAGGGATGGGTTGGGGAATCTTATGCGGCAGTCTTTAATTCTCACAAAAGAGGGTGACTGCTCTCCTGCACAAGAAACTGCCTTTTCAGGTGGAGTGGGTGGTAATGGACCTGGTTGCTGGGCATTATATATTTATTGTTGGGACCCTACAAGGGAAAAAGGTCACATTTGGGAGTGTATATGCACCGGCTGTCCATGACCTGCTCTATTATAGAGCTCTCCTGGCCCTGTTAACTGAAAAACAATTCCCGAATTTGATATAGGGAGGAGACATAAACTATCTGCTCAATCCAACATTAGATCACTCAGAGGGTAAAGGAACCCTAAAGGAGTCATTCAGGAATGGTTAGCAGGAATGACTGACTTAGATATTATTGATGGTGGCATACAGCTAACCCTACTGCTAGGAGTATACTCTTTCTTGCATCCACACTGAACCTGGTCACAGCAGGATTATTTATTCCTACCCAGAGACTGGTATTTTGACTCACCTACATAAAGCATAGCCCAGTTCATATATCTGACCATGCCATGTTCATAATATCACTACAGTGGGGAGGGAAGAATCCCCTCCCATAGAGTGGAGGTTAACTAACTATTTGTTAGCCCCAAGCTTGACTATGGTGCCCAAGCCCTCAATCTAAAAATTACCCTGACCCAGCCAGGGGCCCACTGTTCCTCACGGTCTCATACATACCCCGAGGAACCAGAACCCAGTGGCCCAGTCTCTCATCGACTACCTCACCTCCCTAAAACACAAGCCCAAGCAACTCATCCTAGGTGACTTTAACATCAATTGGCTTGGTACCACTGCCTCCCATGCCAGGGACTCCTTCGCTGCACTGGACATGTTCTAGTTAGTCACCCAGCCCACTGGATTCAACTGGACAAGTGGGTCCAGCACCCTCTTAGACATAATACTATCGAACCACCCTCATAAAATCCAGGATATCAATGTCCTCCCTGACTTACTTAGTGATCACTCACCTGTCCTCTGTCTCTGGTCATCCTCCATACGAAACCTGTGTTCCAGGCTACCTTGCACCGGCACCTATGCTTTGGGGGTCTCAGAAAGATAAAATAGCATCTAGCCCAGCTGAACTGGTCCACCATCTGTCAGACCCTGATATTGGCTCTGCCATAGACCTCTTCACCAATGCCTTCAGCAAGGCCTGTGACCTTTCACCCCACACCAGAATCCGTACTAAAAACAAAATGCTGCATGGATCTCCCATCCCTTATCCAAAACTTAAGCATAGGGATAATCTCTGAAACATCGCTATTGAATCAGGCAAGTTGGCTGATAGAGCAACCTACAACATGGATACGTAATCAGTGCACCTGGGCCATTAGACGGGCCAAGGCAGGGCACTATCAGACTACCCTCACATCCACCTGGCATTCTGCCTGGACTTTCTGGGACAGCATGAAAGAGCTCAATGGGAAGACCCACTCCCGCCCCACTATCCCAGCTCTCCATCGATGACACCACCACTACAGATCCAACTCGCATAGCTGATTACCTCAATACTACCTTCTCTGACCTGAGCTCTGTCCTCCCAAACAATGTTTTGACCCAATCCTGCCTCTGTCCCCCTGCCTGGATGTCCCTCTTTTCTACCTACACTATATCCCCCATGTAGCAGGCCACACCTGCTGAAAGCTCTTGGTAGCAACAACCCCAGCTGTGACCCCTGGACTCCAGAATCCTCTGCCTGGTCTTGGATGTCATCCTAGTCCCCTTGCAGACCTACTAAACCAGTCTCTATGCCTTGGTCAGTTTCCCAATGCTTGGAAATCAGCCAAAATCACCCCTACACATAAGAGTGGAGATCGGTCCGCACTTAACAACTACCGGCTGATCTCTATCCTCCTCCCACTCTCTAAAGCCCTAGAAAAAATAGTGTCTATTCAACTCTCTGAGTACCTGGCCGAACATGACACAATGTGCACAGAACAACATGGTTTCCACACAGGACACAGTACCACTACTGTTCTCCTGGAGTTCTCTCAATGCCTGCACTCTGCTCTTGACTCCGCAACCTTGCCAGCACAGTGTTCGTAGACCTCTCAAGGCTTTTGACACTGTTTTGCCCTTCTGCTCAACTCCCTCCACCAACTTGGCTATTCCACTGGTCCCTTGCCTGGTTCTCCAGCTACCTCTCTGCTAGACCCCAGTGTGTGAAGATAAATGGCTCCTGTCCAATACCTGGCCCGTCCATTCCAGGATACCCCAGGGCTCCATTCTGGGCCCTGTACTTTTGAGCCTCTACCTCAACACTCTTCCCTGCTCCTGCACAGGAAAATTGCTCCTCTATGCTGACTACGTGGTTCTCTTTGCATCCCACCCGATCCCTCTTCTCTCAGGTGTCCCTCCAGCACACTTACAGCAAACTGAAAAGTGGTTCCTTGACCACCGACTTGTCATTAACCTAAAGAAGACTAAGTCAATGCTCTTCTCCCATCACCAAAACAAGGCCAAGAATGCCCCTCTTCATTCTCCCCAGCACTCTGCACCGCTGGAGCAAGTAATCTCTTATAAATATCTAGGCATCACTTTCAACTTGGCTCCTCCCACACCCACATCAATGCCATATCCTCTGCCATAAATTCTTGGATCGCCTACTATACCATCATAGGGATTGCTTCCCCAAGTTGCCCTCTGGCTGGCTATCACTCTTCTGTCCTGTCGCTAGTTGACTATGGCTTGCCCATTTATGCTGTGGCAGACAATACCGCCTTTACTAAAATCCAGCTCTCAATCGATAAGGCCTGCAGGCTCCTGACAGGAGCCCCTAGCCGACTCACACTTGCCTGCTCTACTCCACCACCAACCTGCTCACCTTTTGGAGCATCTACACTTCCAGACCGGTCTACTCACCAAAAATCTCTTCTAGGGCTCTCCCCAGGGGTCTCTGCTTCCTCACGGCATGCATCCTCATCTGTTGCCACCCATAGCTCTGTCAAGGCCACCTTTCTGGTGCCCAGAACTAAGACCTCACTAGCCCAGAGGTTCTTCCATTACTGAGCCCTGCTTGGTTTGACTCCTTCCACCCTGCCTCACAGATATTGCCAAAACTGGTCCTTTCAAAATTGCCCACGGAACCATCTCTTTGGCGCTCATTGCCATAGATACACCTAATTAATCCCACTGTGGGATCCTCCTGTCGGGCCTGCCTGACTTGACAACATCCTCCGGACAGCCTATCCTCTCCTCTCCCTCCCACTCCTCCCCATCCCTACCTCCACCCCTAACCAGGTATTATCTAGGTATGTCCAGGGCTGTACCCTCATTGTAACCCTTGGGTTCCTTGTATTTGACTTTAACCTATTATAAGTAACTATTATGTTACCAGTGTGTACTCTATGTTTAATGTTCTGCACCTGTACTGTTCTCACTGTTGTAACCACACTATGTAACTTGTCTACCCCCATGATGAGGTGCCTTTGTAAATGAGTCCATGACTCAAGGTTGCAAATCTGACTTTTCTAATAAAATAAAAAAATAAATAAAATAATAAGGAATTTAAAGAGCACGTGCAGGATCAATGGAAGCAATATGTACAGGCTAACTTGGAGATAGCTCCATCTAAGGCCATCTTTTGGGATGCAGGAAAAGCATATATGAGAGGGGCTATAATTAGCTATGTAGCCCATCACAAAAATAAAGTTAGAGAATGGAAGACAGACCTGGAACAGAGACTTAGAGTTTTAGAAAGAAAGGTGGCTCGAGGGAGGATAATGTGCACCACTTATTGACAGGGACCGGGAGGCATGAAATAATTTATTGATGGGAGAGGTGAAGAAAACCTGCCTTTTGTGAAGAAACATTTTTAGGAATTGGGGAATAGGCCTGGCACTATGCTGGCTAACTTAATATGAGGGAAACATGGGCACATTGATACATGCCATCAAAGGGAAGATGGCACACTCCAGAAAGATAAAAATCTATTGGAGAAAGATTCACAAGATTCTATCATGAACTCTACCATTCTCAAACTGGAGAAGGAGAGCATAGAATGCTTGAGTTCTTGGATAGGCTCACATTGCCACAGATTACAGAGGCACAGGGAACATGGTTAGGCTCCACAATAACGAGAGAGAAATCTCTAAAGCCATTGCAGCCCTTAGGGAGGAAGACTAGTGGGTCAGATGGCTTCCCAGCTGAATATTATAAGGCTATGCAAGCCCACTTAGTCAAACACTTGGAGGAAGTATTTAAGAATACCAGAGAGGAACTGGGGAGCTGCCACACTCTTGGGGGAGCAACTATTTGCCTGATTCCAAAGGTGGGTAAAGATTTATTTGAATGTGCTTCTTTTAGGCCAATATCCCTTTTAAACTGTGATTCTAAAATTATGGCCAAGATCATGGCAACTAGTTGGAAAAGCTACTACCGTGGCTAATCCACCCAGACCAGACTGGGTTGATTCAAGACAAATGTTCCTATCATAACATGAGAACCCTTATAAATGTGATTTGGGGGTCCATAAATGAGCAGGAATTGGTGCATATCCTGTCAATGGACACAGAAAAAGTGTTCGACAGAGAGGAGTGGGCATATAATGGAAGTCTTGGCCGGTTTGGTCTGGGTGGAGAATTTATTGGCCTAGTACAACAGATGTATAGGAACCCCAGGGCTAAGGTCTTAATTAATGGTACTCTCTGATAATTTTGAACCAGGTAGGGAACTTGACAGGGGTGCCTGCTGTCGCCCCTCTTATTTGCTATGGTACTTGAGTCTCTGGCCATAGCCATCTGAGCACAGCCAGATATCTCGGGCTTTATAGGTAAGACAGGGAGGGAGCACAAGCTATCATTGTATGCTGATGATATGTTGTTATATGTAACTAAGCCATCTCAGTCTATGCCCAGTTACTAACACTGATTGACCAATTTTCCAAATTTTCTGATTATAAATTAAATTTAGAAAATCGGAGGAGATGACAGTTAGTGAGCCTGAGGATTTAGAGACAATACAGGGGTCAGAATGGGGCTTTAAAACAGTCCAGGGGCTTTTACCTATTTAGGCATCAAGGTTGGGACGAATATTGGAAGCCTATATAGTCTTAACTACATTCGCTTTACAAACCATATAGCAGATCTAACCAGGTGGCATAAACTCCTTATCACGTGGTTGGGTAGAATAAATTTAATTAAAATGAACGTCCTTCCCAGGATACTCTATTGCCTACAGAAGTTGCATATAGGGCTAAGAAGGGCTGATATTAAGAGATTAGAGAAAGCTTTTTCAGACTTCATTTGGCAGGGTAAACACCAAGAGTGGGCTTAGCTCGGCTAAAAGCATCAACCGAAAGGAGGGCTCCAATTTCCAGATCTGGGGTTTATCACATGGCCATACAATGTTGCTATATACAAGACTGGATTGGTAGACCTAGAGAAGCGGAGTGGCTCAATTTGAGGAGAGAGGGATGCCCGGGTAGGGTCTCGGCCTATCTTTCTATCAGGGCTAAAAGGCATATCTTAATTTACCTGAACCAAATCCCTTAGTTAGGGCTGTATTAGAGAGCTGGAGGAGCTGATTAAACAAAGAAGCATGGGAAAGGAGGATACATTGCTCTTACCCTTTGGGAAACCCTTTTTCCTGCCCAGTTTGGAAGACACGGGATATCAAGAGTTGGGAGAGAGGTATCCTCAGTTTAAAAATCTTTTCACCCGGACTGGGCAAGACTCTTTTGAGAATTTGCAGGCTAAGATGTGTTTGGGACACCAGCCTTTTTCCAATACCTGCAAGTCAGAACATACTGTAGATTTCTTGGCAGACTCCATAGGGTGGATTCCTCATGGGATCAACTCAAGCAACTCATCTTGATGAGACAAAAAAATCAAAAGGGCACCATTCGAGAATGGCTAGGAGGGAAAGCCTTGCTCCCAGACAAGACAGAAAAACTAGACAGCTGTGGAAGAGAGATTTTGGGATCCTTATATCAGAGGAGAATTCTACATTGGTGTCCCAGCTTCATCAGGGCATCTCATTGTGCAATAAGTATAAGGAATCTTATTATAAATTCTGTCATCTTGTTATATTGTCCACCACTTATTGTTCACAAATATAACCCAGCAGTATCCCTGATCTGCCCTAGATGTTATAATAATCTTGCATATCTTCTGGGTCTGCCCTGTTCTACAGAATTTCTGGAGGATGTGGTGAAAAGGAGCAAAATATTGTAGGGCGACAGCTTCAAATGTCCCTCTGCTGCTCCTATTTGGAGTAGAGGACACTGGGGAGGAGAGTGGGCCCCGTCTAGAGATGGCTTAGAGTTGTACTGTTTATGGCCAGACATTGCCTCATTAATACATGGGTGTCTGCTATGCAACCCATCATATCCCAGTGGAAAGCCCTGATACTGCAAGCTTTCACTTATGTCATAAAAGTATAAAGGGATCTCTTTCATAGGGCATGGCAGCCATACTTGGCTTCCTGCTGGTTGCAGACAACATAATGCTGAGTGAGGATGGCTTTAAAGCTATACCAATTGCTCTGTTTGGTTACTGACCCCAGTTCTAGGATGAGCATAGCCCTAACCCTTTGATCACCTGGACAACAGCTTGAATAATTTTATGATTGGTTCTTGTCTCGTGTCTCGTGATTAAATGTGGAACTGGATCTTGATGTATATAAGTTATGAACTTATGTTCATATATGTCTTGTTTGTTATGTATGTCAATTATACTAGAAAATTCGATAAAAATGATGCAAAAAATAATATCTTCAAAAAACTGTTTTGTATAATGGGCTACCCAAGTCATACATGGTGATATCCCATGATATGGGTGACTCAAATTGAGCAAATCAAACTGAAGCGACTCAATTTGAGCACCTGTGTAAATAGCAACAGTCAAAAATAGCAAAAATAACAAAATAAGCAAGAATGAAAATAGTGTAGATACAGTAAGGTAGGGAGAAGTAGTACTTGCTGGATATAGTTCAGCTGCTGTGGGCTGAAAATTGTGCTGACAGTGTGGCTTACTGGTTAGGATCACCTCCAGTGTGTCTCTGCTACATGCAGCAGAGCTGGGTTTAGTTCTCATAGGGTGCCTTTTTTTCCCTTCCAAGTTTGTTCCCATCCCTCATGTCTCCCCTGCCCACAAGTTCTGTCACCCCTGAATTGCACTATTTAATTGCCCCCTCAGATTTTCTCTCTCTTCTGAGTTGCATCCCAAAGACAATATTCCCCTCCTGAGTTTCTCCTTTCCTGACTTCCATCCCTCCCTGGTGTTGATTATTTTAGTTAAGGGGTGCATAGTTTACACCACCCTCTTCTGGGAAAGTAAGTGTCTGTCACTGTTTGTGGCAGGTGCTGTAGTGCTCATCACTGTTTTGATTTTCGCAATGCACTGTCTCTTTTTGTCAGCACTGTTTTGAAATGCTCTTATCACATAGAACCATAGGTGGTATATTAGCAGAAATATTAGTGCCATAAATAACTGTTCCTTTGTGACCATTAACCAAAAAGCTCCTTGTACCGCCTGATTTTATTATACACTGGAGCCCACTTATAAGAACATTGGTTAATAAAAATCCCAGTTATAAGAACATGACTCTTATGTCCCGATTTTTAGTAATGTATCCCTATGGGCATAAAACCCATTTATAATCACTTTCAGACCATTTAAAAGAAAATTTTTGTTGTAGCTTCTGTGGTAGTTCACTTTCAGCTGTCAGTGAAACTCACTGATTTAACTGTCTCACTTTGGCTCTGGTGATTAACGTCTTCCCTGGTATGCGGCTAGGTGTAAATGGTGCCAGTTAACGTTACCACTCACTGCATTATGATGAGGATTCAGCATTTAAAATTTGCTAAATTGCTATTGTTTTTAGTCCACATTAATCACTTCAATCAGCAAGTCACAGTTATGGTGCTAGACAGGGTTGTGACAACGACGAGAAACAACGCCACAATTACTGAGACGGAAATAACCAGTGACATCCTTACTCTTAAAGAAGAGGAGTCTGATGAAGAGGAGGACTTAAGAGAAGAGTCAGCCAATGTGGACATCCCTGTAAGCAGTCAGCAAATTTATGCTCTGAATGCATATCTGGGCAAGCGGTCTTTAAGAAAACTGTTTTCCGATATTAAAGCATTATACGAGCTCCACCTTGTGTTCTGAATAGCTGATTTCAGGTGAAAAGCCGTTTAAACAGGCAGCCCTGTATAAGAACAGCCCACTTATAAGAACATTTTTGTGGCAAATGGGGTGTTCTTATAAGCGAACTCCACTTATTAAACATTTCAGACCATTGTTTCATCTGAAATAGAAGTACTGCTGTGATAAAAATGTGTTGTACTCTTTTCTAGTTTTGTTTATGTGTTTAACATTTTCCTTTAAATGGTGAGTTCTGACAAATCTTGTGTTTTGCCATGGATTTTAAAATTTTGACATTCTTAGTTAAACCGTGTTGTAGATGTATTTGCTTTCTTACACTGGTAAAGGGAAGGTAGGACAGTATTACTAATGTCCTGTTTGATTTTGTATATTTCCTTTGCTGGCAAATTTTTGGTTATAGTTCTTGATTTTCCTAATACTTTCTGGCTTTTAATAAGTCTGTCAAATTGTTTTCAATTTCAGATGAAAAGAAAACTCATTTTTGCTGTTATTTTATGCTCCTTACACCATGGCCCTTGATTAGGAGGAAGCTCAAGTCCTGTCCCTGACGTACACCAGCCGACATCAACTTGCTTCATGAGAGCTTACCCCCAGGTGGGGCAAGTGGGGCACCCCAAACCCCACTGGAGACCAGATCCAGTGTGGCTGGTGCCATGGCTATTCAGAGAGCAGGATCTGTGAGCTCCTCCATCATCCAGCTGGGAGCCTCTATTCCTCAGTTTTTCACCCCTCAGGATGGAGCATGCAATGATGCCAGTGATTGTAATGTGCATGCTCCCTGCTTGTCCCATCATGCATTTGTCCTGTCTCTGACCCCAAGTCAGCAGCATTGGTGTGCCACCCCAGCCTCCTCTAGTAGCGAGGCATGCACCAACCACTGATTGACCTGCTTCCCAGGAAGGAGGCCATCCCTAGGATGATCAATTCTTCTCCTCCCTGCCAACCCACTGGCAGACAACATTCACTCACAAACACGGGTCACGGTGTGGGGTGAGGTGTGGTGTCCAGTGCCTCAACTCTCAGCATCACTGGGCTGGGCAAAAACTAATTTTTTATTTCTTGTTTCAATTTGAGGAACCCAAAATGTTTCTTAAGAATTATTTGTAGATAATAATTTTAGTTCAAGGAAAAGAGGGTAATGGTCACTTTCAGGGCATAAAATAATGTCAAATTTTAAAAATAAGTACATTTGCCAAGGTACAACACAAATATAATTAATGGGTTCCATTTTTTTCAATGTAAAAATCTGTGTATTAAAAACTGTAATACCTGAGTAGATATTATGGCATTCACGTGCTCTCTTCCTCACTAATGCGCTCGAGCCACTACACAAACACAGCTCGAGCTTAAAACTGTCCATTTCTCTTCACACACTACTGACCAGAAAACTCGGGCCGCTACTTCAGCGGTCAGAGGCGGAGGTATTCTCACAGTGGGTCGGAGTAAATGTAAGTTGGCGATCGAGGGACAGCCTGGGAGCCTTACACGGCCGACAGCCATACAGTCATGATGCGGCTCTTCAGTGCTGCTGACGGACAGAGATGAAACTTTTAAACCAAACCTCTACAAGAAAAACATCACCCTTCGATTATAAATAACAAAATATAGGGTGCAGTGTGTTTTACTTGAATTTCACCACACTACCTCGTTGTTGTATAGCTAATAAAACCCCCTTGGAAGCCGCCCTCGAGGTTTATGTGCTGTCCAACAACTTCCGGGAAGTGTGTTAAATCTCATAACACACTGCACCCATCTATCTATATATTATATACAGCACTGCACTCCTGTTATTGACAAAAGTATAATATGAATTATAAATAGGGTCTCAGAAATGTTGCAATCTGATTGACTGTTAGGATTCCAACAACTTTGCATTAATCCCTGTTGCGCTGTCGTACAGCCTGATCACCATGGCACATGAATTCTTCCTGCCAGCACTCCATCCTCTAGCACTGCTGAATGACTGGAATTATGTATTCTGATTCTGAAACAGCATTCTTAAACTGTTGGTGGAAGAACTATTTTATTAAACATCTTCTCAAAAAGGAAAACATTCAAAAAGTAAACTTTAAACACTTTTCTTTTGGAATATTTTTATAATAGCAATAAGACACTCCCAGGAGTTAGATTAACAGTAGTTAATCATTCCCTAGAAACAATATGGCATGGCTGCACTTTGTGCCACATTATACCCTTAGGTGTGATTAACAGACTTTTAATCTAACCTAGGTCATGCCTTATTGCTTAAGTATTCTTCACTGTTGTTGTGCCACTTAAAACCATCATCCCTATGTTGCCCAAAAGTTGTGCAAACTTTTTCTCATTTTTGTTCACAGTCTTGTCCATTAGTTTTGCTTGTGTAATAGAAGTCCCTTTCAAACCTTGTGCTGACAGGGGTCCCAGTATAACATTAAAATCGTCCATTAGTACTGTGCCCACTTCAGGTGAATTGCTAATGCTGAGTGAAGGTGAGCTTCCAATGAGTCCCATATTTGGGGGTTATAATAAGTTGTATTTTGGGAGGGGTACGTAAATAAATGTTGGAGTATTTGGTCCAGAACTGCAAAGACTATTTGTCCATGGTTAGTATGGCCCACCTCCCTATAGGCCCATAATACTCCCTCATACCCCAGTTTAATACCCAAAACCTCTGTTAGAACATAACATTTTCATAAGTGATTTTTGTGTTTCTTCATGCTATTTCTCAACACCATGTAATGCTAATATATACCATTTTGTCATCTGTTCTTGTACATTGAGTTTAATGGCACTAATCTGAGATATAAGTTCTTCTCTAGAAACAAATTTACCATGCATAAAGTTCTATATTTTATCCTGTAAGACGCCTATTATTGATTCAGGTGAGTCTACTTTGAGGTCCAAGTGATTGAGTGAACATTTGTGTTTCCAAATCCAGCTTCCAATTTCTGTATCCGATAATATAGCTAAGACTGTTGTTCCTTGTGTTTTGGAACCCTGGATACAAAATCAAATTATTTCTGCCATTTGGTATATCTATCTTTTTCCAATAACTGCATTGCTAAATTTTTCAGGGATTCCTTAGTTTTGTTAACACTCTGGTGTATGCTACACATGTTGATAATGGCTTCATTGCCAGAAAACCTGAATCCTGGGCCCCATTCTCAAAAGGTTTGCTTGGCACAAAGTGACTAGCATCCATCATGAATGATGCAAGCAGCACTTGCGACAATAGTTGCACCATGCGGGATTCTCAAAAGCAACCTGTGACAACATGCAGGCTGCTTGTGCCAAAGTAGACTCATGCCATCATTGTGCCTCAAACCTGACTGTGACATGGTGCAAGGGGTTTCTGACAGCTACTGCTCCTATTCACAAAGGATGGCTGCCACTTCCCTAATTATGGATTCTCAAACAACCCCGGAGGACATCTGTCAAAGTACATTTATGCCAGCTATGAACTTATGTAAGTGTATTCTTGCCATCCACTGGCATGCAGCCAATGGGCCACAAGTGAACCCTACAGCCCCCCATGAACACACATAAGACCCCCATTCCCAATCCCTGATAGTATTAATAATTAAGCCTGTGTGGGCTATCACCCCCCAAATAAGCCCAGATCCTCAATGGTATTAATGAATATGCCCTTGTGAGGCTACTGGCTCCCCAGTTCTGATCCCCAATATTTCTAACAATGAAGCCCTTGTAGGCTAGCAGACCCCCAGCCTCGATTCCCAATCCCTGAGCCCCAAAATAATGTAATGCAGTTTTAAAAACAAAAGATTTCACATGCCCTGTAGCCCTGGTGGTCTAGTGGCCCCTCACCCAGCAGTGCCAGACCACCCCACTCCCCAACCTGTACCCAGCCAGTGACTGGCACAGCTCAGCTCTCACCACTGTGGCCAGCCACTGACAGAGCTCTGCATGAGCACATACTGTAAATAGTATGTGCTCAGTGAACAACAGCTCTCCAGTCATCTGCTAGCCATGGTGGTGAAGGTGAGCTATGCCAGTCGCCCGTCTGGTTATGGGTTGGGGTGCAGAGTGGTCTGGCACTGCCAGGTGGTTGGGTGGGGCCACTAGACCACTAGAGCTACAGGGCATGCAATATTTTTGTATTTTGAAGACTGCATTACAATATTTTGGAGTTTGAGGATTGTGGATCGGGACGGGGGGTCTAATAGCCACAAAGGGCTTTCACTATTAGGAATATTGGAGATCAAGGCTGGGGGCCTGTAGTCCACAGGTCATATATTAATAATACTTGGGTATTGGGGCTTGTGGTGTGTGTGGGAGGCGATAGCCCACACAGACTGAATTATTAATAATATGGGGCTTGTGGCTGGGGAGACACTTGTGCACTTGTACTGGGCAATACTACAGGCTTGCAGCAATCTATTCAGATGCCATCTGTTTGGCGCATGTCTGGTGTTAGCACAAACCATGGGACTTAGTTGCTGGGACCCTGTCTGATAAAGAATTGAGTGCAGATGCATGCAGTGCAGTGGCATTTCGTACAAGTACCTTTGGCACGACTTGCACCATGTGTTTGAGAATTGCCCCACCATTTCTAAACCTTTAATGTTTCTGCTATCTTTGGATATGTTTTCCCTTGCATCCAAAACTATAACTGATTTGTCAGCTGAAGTAAACCCGTGCTCATGGATTTACTAGCAATGCCTCATTTGAAGTTTCTATTGTTTCCATCTGTGGCTGTAGTTCAGTAACTTCCCTTCATTGCCCAAATGTTCTTGTGAATTTTCTGCACTATTTCTATTAAATTCTTTCCCTGTTTCTTAACTGTTAAGTTTCCTTTTTCTTCTGTTTTTTTAGTCTGGCAGATTTGGATTTATTATTTTATTCCCTTTGTTTGTGTCTGTTTTCTGGCTTTTCTTGTTATCGCTTTTCTTTTTCCTCTGTTTTTCTTTTCTTTTATTAAGCTACCACAATTTAGAAGGAAAAGAATTTATGCAGTACATTTTTTGGATCATTTAATGGGCTTGGGATCATTGAATCTATTTCTGCACCTAGTTCAAATTACCCAACTGCCTGAAAGATTCCTTATCAGTCGGCCGGTGGCACCGAGGGCTGAGGCACTGGATGCCTACTTTGCTCCATGCCAGTGACCCAGGTTCAGGAAGGGACTTGGGTTGTGTGGAGCTGGCACAAGGTGGAGGATCAGAGTAGGATTGAGTGGTAGGAATGCAGCTCTCTGGTGGTGGTCACCATACCTTCATAGTCCCGCTGTCACTGGGTAGAGGCCTGGTGGTCAGCATAGGTGGTGGGTGTGACACATAATGGGTGGGTACTCGAGATATAGCATGTGCATGCCTACACATGCATGTGTTTCTGAGGTAGGGGGCAGGGTTATGGGGAGAAAATGGAAAAATACCATAAACTACATATCAAAAAAAAAAAGATTCCTTAGGGCTTTGTTATGCGCCAATGTTGATTTTATTGTGGTAACTTCATCTCTCAGTATGTATAGTTCTAATAATAAAATTTTGGCCATGTGGGGGATTTTAGTTCTCGCATCAATATAGGTGTAAAGGAGTTGGGTAATTTGCAACTAGTTCTGAAAGACTTTCTTGTTGGTTCAAAATTGATGTTTTACTCTCTCTGCTATTGTTAGTATTATTTTCAAATATGCTCTCCTGTCTTGACAAAGGAGAATTTTCTAATGAAAAGTGGGAATACTCTAATTTAGTAACTGATTTGGGAAAAAGTTCCTATTCAAACTTGGTGGGTGTACATAATGAAATAATATCTTCATGGAGTTTATTATGACTTATCTTAGGCTGTTTTTGTTACTTTGTGCTCCCATCTTCACTAATTATCTCAACATGAGGAGAATGAATTTGGGAGATTTCCTCATTTGAGAATAAGCCTTGACTATGTTCTGCACTTCCTCTATAGGGCTGGGGAGTAGGCGTACATATAAATTCACAACTGTTGTTTGTTTTATGTAATTTTATTTTTCAATGTCATATTGTCCTTGATTTAAAATTTTGTCACTTGAACCTTTTGCTAATTTTTTCTTTTCCCTTTTAGTTTTATATATTTTCCTTGACATTTACCCTTGCTTACCTGTGGCTACTCCAGGGTCTGTGACGAATTAGTACCCTGATCTACTGTTCTCTTGTGGTTACAATCATTTTCTTCAATGGAATTTAGATACAATTGTGAAACTATGCAGATTTTCTGATAAAGTTTTAAATACATTTAAAATAGGACAGAAAAGAAGGGAAGAAAAACAATTCTAATGTTCAAACACCCAAGTCTCTGAGGAATGCTGAAAAGTGCGGAAGTTGTAGGTTATAATTACCACCTCGTACCTGGAATAGTTGACTTAATTCTAGAGTCCTGAAGTCCCAAGATAATGTTTTCTGTCTGATGAATCTCAAATAAATTGTGTTGATTTTCTGTTGTTTTTTTTTTTTTTGCTCTGGTTCTGGTTCTGGGAAAGGTATAGCACCAATCTAGCTGTAGTCTCTTACTGGTGTGGGATCTTCTGATCAAAGTCTTTTTATTCACCAACAATGCTCTGTGTGAGTAGCAAAGAGGTCTGGCTCTCTTAAATTCACTGAAGATCAGCAGGTGCTGGACTAAATAGGAAAATTAAGTCCATGCTGTATCTGCTGTATATCTTGATGGGTGCTGAGTGTGGAGAACTACTTGAATAGATTAAAATAAAATAGAAAAGTTTAGTATTATTTTTAAAATGCAGTAGTATAAGTTATATTCTTTAAGAGGCCTTAGTCTCTTTAGTTCCCTCCTTTCTAAGCCCACATAAGTTTTCATTTATATGAAACTATTTAACATAAAATTGAACTCAGCTTCTCTTGTTTAAAGGGGTTCTATTCCAATGAACTGTTTAAAAGTAAAACTAAATACCTTTCTGTTAAAGTTAAACTTTGAAGTTTTAAATTAGAATTTTAAAACTTTCCAAATAATTTACTTTTCTTCCCAATAAAATTATACTCAAAAGCAATGCAGCCGAATTTCAACAACTGAGCTTGTAAAATCTAGGGAGAACCCTCTCTTTTCTTCCAACAAAAATGCTTCAGGCAAAGCAGTCAGACTCAATACCAAAGTTGGCTTAAATCTTGGGGATGAACCTTTTAGTAAGAGAGAAATGGCTACAGAAATGATAAAATGCTGGTTATAATCTGTCAGGTAGCTGCTGCTGTTTATGAGTGCTTCCCATAAGGGCCAAAAGATAATGAGTTGAAAAATGCCATGCATGCACACTATAAGGATCTGGTCATGTGACCTACTGGTGTGAATTTTAAAATATAATAAAAAGAAGAGCCCTGTTGTAATTATTATTAATTTTAAGCTATAGAAGACAGAATTACAGCTCTGAACAACTGATTGAGAAAAAGACTATGAAATAAGATTTGAAATTTAGAAAAAGAATCTAAGCATGCCTGTGAACCAGTGTAAACGGTGGGGCAGATGCTCCCTCCACCATACCTGCACTACTATGTCAAACAAACAGAGAAACACACAAGACTATTTTAAAATGTTTTAAATGAAACAAACCTAGAGGAAATCCAGAAGCTTTATTTGTATTGATCTTTCCTCTCACGAATCAAATTGGTTCAGTTTAACATTTTTGTGGAGTTTTCCTTTTCACTTTCTGAATGGTGCTCCACTTCTGTTGTGTTAAGTTCAAAACCCTAAAGCTCTGGAAGCCATTTCTCAGCAACATTTTTCTTCTCCCACTATACTGGCTCCAATTCCATCTGGAAATCTTCATGGTTTCTCTATGTGCTGAGAATTTCAAGCAGCCAACAGACTCCCAGTATTGTTGCTTCCTATGTTAAAGCCTTCCCAAAGGGACCCTCTTGCTCCTGCCATCTAACTCACCACCATATCCTCTGGGACCTCGCCATGGTCTTGATATTGAGTCTTCCTCCTGTGGGGACAGAGAACAAAAAGGCAACACCATCAAAATTAGATGTATGCACAAGATTGCCTGGAAAGATCTGTTAGTCCAGGTAATGATAGTATACCTGTTGAGTTTCAATAATGTGTCATAACAGATCCCGCTCCCTCAGCTCCCTCTCAGCTGTAGTAGCATGCAGCCACCATTTCAAATCCAACTTGCCCCTAGGGCACCAATTTAGGGCCTCCTCCACACAACACATGCACATTCAGATCTCTAGCTATCATATTGACTGCGTTATGACAAATTAAACAATTTCAGAAAATTCCAAACATTTTGTGAAATTTCATGGAAATTCCACAAAATGAAATTTTTGAATTTACCCAATCCTAACTGCAGACAGATGAGCTCACTGTATGGAATTGAATCAATCATTTGGGTGGGCACTCTGTGCATGAAGCATAGAGTTCGCTGCCATATCTTAATAGTAACCTACAGATTTATTGGCTTGTTCTGGTATTCCTACAAGATGCATATCAAGGAACTGTATCTCATATATGTCTGATGCATAAATAAAATGTATGTTAAATTCATTCTGATTCATGTATGGGATAAATTCCTGTATCTGATTGCTGTCCCCAGTCCATATACAAATAATATCATCTATAAATCTATGCCACAGTGTAATGTGGCACAGAAACAGATTTTGTTATGGTCAAAAATGAATTCATCCTCCCTGTATCCAATAAGTAATTGGCATAGGAGGGGCAACTTCACTCTAGCCATACTGCATTTTTGTAAATGAAAATCCTTGTCAAATAAAAATAAATATGAGTTAGCATAAAGTCCAGAGAACATAGGAAAAATGTAAATGAGATCTCCAAGTTTTGATTATTCTGCGAAAGGAAGAATTCAGCTGCCTCAATGCCCTGTTTATGACCTATTGATGTATACAGGCTGGATACATCTATGGAAATCCAGCTATAATTAGCATTCCATATCACCTCCAGTTTCTTTTGGGAGGTCCACACTGTCCCTGATGTGGGATCTCAGGCCCAGAACTGATGGTTGCAAAAATCATCAATAAAGGTTGAAAGCTTCTGGATCAGAGATCCACACCAGACCGATAAGAGGTCACCTGGGGATTGTGTAAGCTTTTATTGTACTGGGCAAAAGGTAGAACTTGGGGATGACCAGCTAATCCACTATGATCCAGTTACAGTACACTGCACTTCAAGTTCAAATAATTCAAACATTTCATTTTGAAATCTCTTTGTGGGATCCTTGCTAACTTCATGTGCTTATTTTGGACATTTAACAATGACTTAACCTTCTCACAATAGCACTATCTTTCAGCAAAATAATGCTCACCCTTATCCAATGCTTTAAAAATCATTCCCTTTAAATTCTCTAACATTTTTAATGACACATATATTTTGGTGCAGTATTAATAACTGCTAAGCAATTTAAATCACAAATTATAGTGAGAAAGAAATATTGTGACCAATTGGGAATTGAACTCAGGCCCCAGAATACCATCCTGGTGCTTTAACCACTGAGCTACTGGCTCAAATGGTTGGACTTGAATTTCTCAGACACACTTCCTTCTCTCGTATTGCATATCCAGCAACTAGGAATATTCAAGATAGCAATTAGATGTTTTTGATGCAGTATTAATCACTGTGAAGCAATTTAAATCACAAATCATAGTGAGAAGAAATAATGTGTCCTACTGAGAATTGAACCCAGACCCCAGAACTGGGTTTAGATCCCATTAGATCACATTATAACATGATGAAACTGAAGTCAAACTAGTTTTTAGAGAACTTATTAGAAGAAGTATAATATAGCTTTTAAAAGGGCTCTTCCTCAAACAATTAGAGCATTGTAAAATGCATTCAGTGTCTTACCTAACCATGAAGGAATATGTGCTGCCTTCTTCATAGGACAGCTTTCAAACATCCAGTCACTACTTAAGTAACTGTTGATCATGAAAGTAGATGATTCAGCCCAGGCTTAGCACAGTCAAAGGTGATAATAGATATTAACATAGAAATTGACAGCAGATAAGGACCACTTGGACCACCTAGTCTGCTCAGTTTTCCTACCTACTGCAATGCTGCCAACCCTACTTGATGTCTGGCTTTCTCTCTCTTTCCTATTGCTAGGGTTCCTTATGCCTATCCCATGCATTCTTGAATTCCCTTCCATTTTGCTCCCTACTTCTGCTGGGAGGCATGCATCAACCAACCTTTCTGTGAAGAAATACTTCCTCACATTACCTCTAAGTCTATCCCTCCTGCCTCATATCATGACCCTTTATTCTTGAACATCTTTTTCTGAAGATGCTACCGTCTTGTACCTTATTGTTGTCCTTGAGGTATTTGAAAATCTCTATTACAACTCCCTCTCTCCCTCTATTTCCTCTTTTCAGGGTATATATATACTGGTGTCCTCTAGTCTCTCCCTATATGACTTATGGTACAGACCCTGCTCCATTTTGTTCCCCTTCTCTGAACTGCCTCCACTCTGTTTATGTCCTTCCAGAGATGCAGCCTACAGAACTGGACACAGTAGTCCAGATGAGGTCTCACAAATGATTTGTACAGTGGTATCACCACCTCCTTTTTCTGTTAGTGGTACCTCTCCTGAGCACCCCAGCATCCCGTTGACTTTCCCCACAACCGTTCAACATTGTGTGGTCACCTTTAGGTCATCAGGTATGATCACACCATGGTCCCTTTCCTGCTTGGTGACCACCAGTACCTCCACTCCATGTACTCCTTCTCGTGGGTTTCTGAGCCCCAAATGCATGATTTGTCACTTCTTTACATTGACTCTTACCTGCCACATCCTTGACCACTCCTCAAGCTTGCTTAGGTCACTCCTCATTTTCCATTCCCCAGAGTATCAACCTTGTTGTAGATCTTAGTGTCATCTGCAAAGAGGCATACCTTCCACTCCAGCCCCTCTGCAATGTCACTTATGAAGACATTAAAGAGGACTGTCCCAGAACTGATCCTTCTGGTACCCGCTGGTCACCCTCCTCTCCTCAGACTGAATTCTGTTTACTACCACCCTCTATGATCTGTCCTTCAACCAATTTCTGATCTAGTTTACCACCTTGAGACTCACTGACAGGCTGCCCAGCTTGTTTCCAAGCCTTCTATGTGGGACATGTCAAAGGCCTTGCTTGAAATCAGGTAGGCCACATCCAACACCCTCCCTGATCTAATTCTCTTGTCATCCAGTTAAAGAAATCAGTCAGATTTGTTTGACACGACTGTCCTGCTGTGAATCCACATTGCCTTGGATCCTGTGATATGCTGGATTCAAGATATACCACAATCCTTTCCTTTAGCAGTGATTCCATCAATTTTCCCACCACTGAGGTCAGGCTGACTAGCTTGTAATTGGCAGCCTCCTCTCTGCTGCCACTTTTGTGAAGAGGGACTACATTTGCCCTCCTTGAGTCCTCTGGAATGGTTGTATGTGATAATGGTGATCGCCGACCATGATCACCATTAGGATCTTGATGTACATCACTGTAAATAAAATGGTGATGTACACTCGCAACAAGACAACTCGCTTTTAGTATTTATGCACCCTCACTAATTATTAAACTCTGCGGGGTGCATGTTGAAAGGATAACTGACAAAACACCTTAAACCCACTCCAAAAACACAAAATGTTGTGAAAAAAAATGAGCAGCAGCACATCAACCACACTGGTTTCACAAAGAAAAAATGGATTCAAGGATCAGTCCACCACCAGCCTTTATTTCACCTTTTTAGACATGGTAAGACCAGGAGAGGACAGCAGTAAAAGCACACTGCTAGCTTACGTATCGCCCTCTTTCTAGGGCTTCATCAAGAGCTATTAGATCTTTACAAACACAGGAGCCTTAATATATTTTTTAATTGATCACACATGGCAATTAAACAAACTAACAAGATAAAACCTGATAAAGGCAATTTTTCATTAAACCCACATCTTTGTGATACCAATGAGGATCATCAAAATAATTGAAACACAATGATTATATTAAGTACTACAACAATTGGTATATTAGTTCCTTCATACGTCTGGGCTTCATTTTTAAGGAAATCCAGTAACCTAGGACAAAAGCATAAGATGATTAAAAACAGTCCCTATGTATAAATAATAAACTTCCACATTTATTTTATACAATACTGTTAGATACACATATATGTGATATACTGACTTCCATTCTCTTTATGCAAGGGCAGAAAGGGGGCAAAGTATTGGATTCCAAAACAGGTTGAAAATCCACTTTTAACTTATTACTTTTTACCCTTCATTAGAAAAGGAGAAATTTCAAATTTGCCATTGAGACCAGGATGATAAAAAGCACCAGTTTTATAGATTCATTCTTGTTCATGGTAATTTGGCATGTTGTCTAAGTCCCACTTCACACATTTTAGAAATGCTGTCAATGCCAGTCACTGAACTTTTATGTACAACTCTTGGCTGACTACAAACATGCATTGCCATGGCATATGTCAAGTTTTTATTCTTGATTGCATTCATATGCTCATAAATCCTGTGTCTCAATTTCCTTTTCATTCTGTCAATATAAAACAGCCACACAAACACTATAAAGGTAAATAACCCTTTCTGTGTTACAATCAATGACACCCTTAATCTGTTCTGTCCTGCCCTTGAATGAATTATAAAAACATGATTGTTTTTCATATATTAACAAGACTGGCAAAACCCACAGGGTTTATTACCACATTTTTCTTTCTTTGGTTTCATTCTGCTGGCTAGCTGGTAACTATTGACTAAGCAATCTTTCAAGTCCCTAACTCTTCTGTAGGAAACACAAATAGGTTGGCCAATAATATCACTAAGCTCTGGGACACATCTAAGAGTAGCTAGATTTTGTTGTACCATATTCACCACTTCTCTTTTCCCTCCAAAATTAATAACAAAAGTCAAGGATGAATCTGCTGACTTCTTTTTATTTTTGGAAACAGCAATGACTGATCTGAATCTGTAGTAAACCTGAGATTTGGATTTGAATTTTCCAAAAATTTAACAAACTCTGAAAATTCCTCTTGTGATCCCTTCCATATGAGAAAAATATCATTGATAAAGCATGTACACATCTATTTTTCATAGAAGGGATTTTTTGATCTGTCATATATAAATGTGTCCTCCCATTCAACCAAATACAAATTAGCTAAACTAGGTGCCAAAGTGGCACCCATAGCAGGCCCCTTTGTTTGTTTGTACAGTCTGTCTTCAAACATAAAAATATTATTGCTCAGTACAATATTTGTAAATTCTACCATCATATTGATTCTTGGCTGCGTCATGGAAGTGTATTTAAGTAATGAATATTCCACAGCCTGTAACCCTCCTTCCTTTGTTATATTAGTATATAAGGCATTCACATCCATAGTAACAAGTGACCAATCTGAATCTAACTGGAGGTCACCAATAATTTTCAACATATCGTTGTGTCTTTAAGATAACTTCTAACCTTTTCAACTAGTGGATTTAAGTGACTATACACAAATTTAGAAATGGGTTCCATTAACCAGCCTATCACTGACACAATAGGACACCCTAAGGGGTTTATAGGATTTTTATGCACTTTCAGAAGTGTGTAAAATGCAGGTTTTATTAGTTGTTGAACTGACAAATTACACATTTCATCAGTGTCACTCATTCCACTCTTGAACAATTCCAATAAATATGTTTCTAGTTCCCTTTAATAGCACAAGTAGGATCAGAGTATAGGCTTTCATAAAATTCACTATCAGATAATTGCTTATATACTTCAGCCTTATACATCTCGGTATCCTGGATCACAATCCTGCCCCTTTGTCTGAAGGTTTTGTTGTGATGGTAGGATCCAAAACAAGGCTATCAACAGCTAACCTTTCTGTTGTAGAAAGATTACAAAAGGGTAAACATGGGGAATTACTACAAATTTCTTTCAAATCATAAATACAACAATCTAGAAATGTTTGTACTGGTCCAGAAAAGGAGGGCAAAAGGTTGAAATAGGCTTAAACGAGTCTGATCATTTGATTCATTTGCAACATTATCATTTTCACAGACAGTTTCAGTAACATTTCCCCCACATTTTGTGTCACTATCTAGTACATCTCCTTTTATGAAAAAATACTTGAAGATTTATCTTTGTAGCGAGTCTTTGTATGTCCAGAAACATGTCAAATTATTCTACTTGTAACTGGAAACAAAGGATACACCTTTTGAAAGTACCTGTATTTCTGTGTCAGAGTGTGACTAGATAGATTAATCACATTCAGCAGTGGTTCCTCGGCTCGTTCTGCCTCTGCCTCTTCCTTGAATTTTTCCTCTTACCCTCCTCATCCTCTTATGATGTTGTTTTCAGTAGGGGTGTTGAAGACGAAATGCATTTGCCTGGTGCTCCTCCTAGGCCGAATCTGTCCACAAAATGTTATGCCTCCTCCAGCCTTAAACCTGCACCCTCCCACTGTAGCCAGTCACCCTCACCACCATGCCATGCAGCCAACTCAGTGGCTCCACATCTCACCACCCTTACATATCTTCCTCCTCTTCTGGTATGCCTATCGCTCTTCCCTTTTCCCTATATCCTTCCCTGTAGCTACCCTTTCAGGGTTGCTGATACAGGTGCTAGATCGAATCACCCAAATCTGGAGTCACTCAATCTCAGCTGCCATTTTCACTGGATGCCTTTTGGAACTACTCCTGTTTCCAGTGATTTTTTGAACAGGGCTGTCAATGGTGCTGCCTGCACCTCTCTCACCACCTTTAATATTATTGGATGTATCCTGTCCAGCCCCATTGCCCCTTGTCTATTTTCAGATTTGCAAGTTCCTTTACCACTATCTCTTCCATGAATGGCCTGATGTCCACCTCCCTTCCATGAATGGCCTGATGTCCACCTCCTTCCATGAATGGCCTGATGTCCACCTCCCTTCCATGGATGGCCTGATGTCCACCTCCTTCCATGAATGGACTGATGTCCACCTCCCTTCCATGGATGGCCTGATGTCCACCTCCTTCCATGAATGGACTGATGTCCACCTCCCTTCCATGGATGGCCTGATGTCCACCTCCCTTCCATGGATGGCCTGATGTCCACCTCCCTTCCATGAATGGACTGATGTCCACCTCCCTTCCATGGATACTCCTGTGGCTTAATTGTGGTCCCTCCTTTCCGTTCTTCTTTAAATACTGAACAAAAATATTTGTTCAGAACAGGTTAAATATGATGCCATTATGTCTACCCACTTATTCAATTTGCTACAGAGTGTTGGCTGTGGTTCTTAAAATGTTTAGGTGGAAAACTGGGGTTTTGGGTCCTTATGAACCTCTCTGGCATAACCCTATAATTCAGATAGGTGGGCCTTCAATATATTGGCCCTCTTGGGCATCTACTGGGATACAAATGATGGGTGATCTTATGAAGCCAGAAACAGGAGTCTTTAAGGCTTTTAACCAGCTGCACCACCAGTTTCCTATATCTGCACGAGACCTATGGAGATACTTTCAACTGTGGCAAGTACTGCACCCTGACTTGTGAAAGATTATACACTGATTTCTACAGAGCTCATCAATTATCTGAAATAAATGGACACAGTGTCCCAAGGGCCTAGTCAACTAAATTTATAAGTTAATACGGATTCATACTTGCCTGATTGGGAGCCCCACAGGCTCAGATGGGAGTCAGAGTTGCACACTACTATACCAGAGGCTAGTTGGCTAGGCAGTTGGAAAGAGGCGAATTGGGCCTTACTGGACCCCAGACTACAACTCATTCAAAAAAGATTCTATGTCACTGGTACAGGAACCCTGAGTGTTTAGTCTTGAAAGGTGTGACTGCCTCTAATCTTTGTTGGAGATGTTTGACTGAATCTGGGACAGTGACTCACATATTGTGGGATGCTTATTATTACAGGATTGGTGGGAAAGGTTTATTCATACAGTTGAGTGCACTTTTGCAGTCCCTTTACCTTGTAGTCTCTGTTTCTGGCTCCTTGGAGATGTGTCCTTACTTGATCAGTTGACTTACAAATATAAGCTGTTTTATATTGTGTAACAATGGAGAACAAGATGCTTCTTCTTTGTAATTGGGGATTGACCTCTATTCCTTCCTATATGCAGTAGTTGCAGGCCATGTCCAAATCAGTTTCCTTTTACAGGTCTTTTACTGGAGAAAACAAAATTATTATTTTTATGGAGTTTGGACACCTTGGTTCTTTAATTTTGGGTAGGTTCAAGCTCCAAGTAGACTGACTCAAGCCCGATAACCTGGGTATGTGTATTCTTATGTTTTCATTTTGTTTCAACACAACCTTTTACTGTTCTTGTGCAGACTCTTTCTTTTTCTTGGTGTTGATTTATTCTCTGTCTCAGGGACTTTGGAGGTGTTGTCATGGTTTCTAATCTTTGGTCTTATAGAGGTTAGATTCTACTGTAGTTAAACCATCTCTGAGATTTGTTATGATTATCTTGTTCCCTTTTTGAAAGTCTAGTCTTTATTGATTCTTTTTCCCATTACGATGTTGGTTATTCTTACAGGTTTTTAATGTGCTTGCTGGGTAACTCTGTACTATATTTGTATGAAACTTCAATAAAACATTCCAATAAAATAAAAGGTTGTTGCTTTTTCCAGGTCCTTTCCACACACTCCCGTCCTTCCCTTTTTAGCTTTACAATCCCACCCCTAGTTTTCTTCTTTCACTAACGTACCAGAAAAATGTCTTGTCTCCTTTCATTACTGCTTCGCTATTTTTTCCACCGCTTGTGCTTTGCACCTGCTGACTGCTTTCCTGCCTTCTGCTGCTTTCCAGATACAATTCCTGTCCCCTCTTTCTGTGTTCCTTCTACCTCCTGAAAGTCAACCTTTTTCATTGTTACTTTCCTGGCCATTTCCTTTGAGAACCATGGTGTTTTTTTCCTCTTGCTTTTTGCTTAATTGCTTAATGGGCTTATTCATGAAAAAACTTGTACCAATAGCCTGTAAATTTGTTTTCTAACATAAAACATAAGCAAAAATAAAAATAAAATGTTAAATGCTTTTGTAAGCATTAGTGCATGCACATATACATATGATAGAACTGTTGTCCTAGCATTCAGCAACTTAATATTTTTATTATCCAGCCCCTATTTGTCAATCTGTTCTGCAGCCAAATGTGTCATTGAATGCGATAGGGTTATCATTGTGTGTGAACATGAAGTATTACTGTCTTGTTTTGAAATAAAGGTGTCTTTGCTTCACTCAGGTGTCTTTTTACAGCCAAAATCTGAGTTTATTTCAACCCTTTTACCTGTTTTGTGCTCCTTCGTAGCCTATTCTGAATGTAACAGCAGGCATCTGCTGCGGTTGTGTTCACAACATGGCCCCAATATTTGGTTTCTTCTTTCAGTTAGTAGCCCTTGTTCTGTGCCCCTTTTGCCAGTGATGCCCTTGTTCCACAGGCACTCCAAACCACTTGCACAAATGTGTCTGTTAGAGCTGTGTTTGCTGAATTCACACAGTCCGAAATCCGTCTGCAGTTCCTAGATATGCGTTCAGAATCCCCATCTTACTTCAGCCCCACGAGTTCCAGGGACTTCTGATGTGGCTGAGCATTAATGGGGAGTTTAAATTGGGTAGGTTTCGCCAGTGGGCCCCTTTGTTTCTGACCTTGCACCAGAGTAGCACTCCATGTCCTTGCTCAAGAAGCCAGCCTGCTCAGAACACTGTGTGGGCCAGGGTTACTGCTTTCAGGCTGCTGTCTCACAGGAATTATAATTAGAACACTTTTCCCAACTGTGCAGGTAAGGAAGAGGTTTTGAGGGCTTTTAGGATAACTGGGAGCAGAGTGCATTCATGGGATTAAATGTGGCATGAAAATAGTCTTTAGCAGTGCCGAAGGGGTAATGGAAACCCTAATATTTGTTTTGAACACCAAATCTGGATGTATCTGAGTACGCTCAGAACAAGGTGTGTGCAGCCATCTGCAGGTTTATTTTAATGTAGCTTTTGTTTTATTGATATCCTACAGTGTCTTGTATCGGTGTTCTCTGTTTCCAGGAAACTTGGCTGGCTAGTAGAGACAGCAGAAATTAAGAAAAAGGACTAAAATTAACAAAAAGGCTGCATACATAAGGATAGCCAGTAAGTGATCCAAATTATGCAAACACAGAGCACTGAAAACCTGGAATGTGTGTAAGCATGTTTTTAAAATGTTTCAAGCTCAGGGTCACGTGATGCAGTGTAGCTAGAGGCAGCGTTCTGCAGAACTCCTGTTACCCACCCATCTTTAAGCTATTTTCAGCCTACAAATTCGACATCTAAAGTCCTGGTCTGCATCTGGAGTATAGATAACACTCTTCGGTACTCGGCAGCATTGTGTTTTGTGCATATTAATGCACTGGAGGTAGATTGAGATGGAAGCAGAGATGAGACCTGCTGGCATGAAGCACCCCACCATCCACACAGGAGAAATCTTCAAAAAATCTAAAACCAGAATTGGGGCCCGAGCAAAATCACCCAGCCCTTCTCCAACTCCTCTTACCGAGGACCGTTTCTTACAAGAGCTAATACCTTTTAAGGAAACATTGACAATATTTCTGCTGCGCTGAAATCACTAAGGGAGATCTCAGCACCCTAACCACCAGAATGGGAGATTCAGAAGCCAGAACTTCCTCTTTGGAGACCTGGAGGAGAGGATAGACCCAGAGATCAACCACCTCAGACAACAGATCAGTAAACTGCAACTCAAAACGGAGGACTTAGAAGGAAGGGAGTCGAAGGAACAACTTGGTGATCCTGGGCCTCCCGAGTCTGAGGAGGGCCCTGACATTAACCTCTTTCTCCAGAAGTTTCTAAGTAAAGTTGTTGGGCCTTCCCTCTCAACTGCAATATCATATTGAACATGCTCATCGCTGTCTTAGACTGAAACTTGCCGCTGGAGCCCGCCAAGACCTATCATTATTAAATTTCTAAGCTTTCTGGAAAACAGCATGTATTATCAAAGACAAGAGAATTACAAGCAATTCTTTGGAGTGGTTCCAAGCTGTGCATTACTCAGGATCTTCCCTACGAGATGAGGCAAAAAGCGCTCAGCGTTCCATTCTACAGTCAGCAAGCTGATGCATGGCGGGCATTCGCTACAAAATGAACTACCCTGCCAAGCTACAAGTTGCCATTGATGGTTCTTGGTACTCCCTACGAATCCCCAGACAAAGTGGCATCAGATCTCTCAATCAAGTTACCTAACCTGTTTAAACGGCTTGAATCACTGAGGCAGTGCCAAGAAGTTATAGCCTGCTACATGCTGCATTTCTGGACTCTCACCTTTTGTTTTTGATTTCTCTCTTCTCTCTTGTCTGGTTTATCTGGTGGCTAGGGTGCAGCTTTGGAGTGACCATTAGGGGTTGGGTGGGCTTGCTCTGTGAGGTGGTTCATGGGGCCTGCTCGCTGGGGGGGTGGGAACTTGGGAGTGGAGGCAGTTTCCACATAATGCAGGACCGGTGAAGCCTGGAAGTTGGCCCCTGGGCTGGGGCTGACTCTGACTCAGCACTGCCATTGGGGTTTCAGGGTTCTAATCCCTACCCTATTCAGTTCAAAACTTACATGGTAGCGTGGTTCGGCCAGCTCTCTTGAGGGTTAAGGGGTTCAGATGGCAGTCGGGAGGTTGGAGGCATGTGAGCAATTTGGTCAAGGCTATTCTCTCATGGTGAAGACTGGAATCCAGGGGCCCTGGTGGGCTCTCACTCTCAATTGGGGTCTGGTTGCACAGACCCAGATCAATGGTGCTAACTCCAAATAGATTTATTGAATACATTCAACGTGTATTATTTCCTCCTTCTTAAGTTGTGAGAGTACAGCATGGCTAAGGTTTAGATAATCTCGAGATTCTGGCCAGGTTCTCAATTCTTGAGGTTTTGTAGGATTGTCAGACTACTCTGGAGGCTTGGTGGGAAGTCGGCCCTGGTGGGACTGCTAAATGCACCAAGAGGGTAGAGCAGCCCAGATGGGGGATACTTTAGTCAGGAAGTTCTCAGTGCTTACAAGGAATTACTTACTGACGCATTAGCCAATACTTCCACAGGGCAATCGGTTCATGATTGGTCGAGCACACCCAACTGGTGGTATCTTTGGGCTTTGATCCCCACCCAAGTAAAATCATTTTCAGTTTCTCTCAGGAGGCAGTCGGAGAACAGTTGTATATAGTTGGAGGATGATGAGGGAGGGTCTCTCTTTTTAATTCAGGACCGGGTAAAGGCTGTAATACCATGTCTGGAATTTACACTGCTCCAGTTTCTCTTTACTGGTTTTGAGGGGAGGGTGGAGGGCGGACTTGGTCAGTGGTTGGTTTATGGGGAGGGGGAGGGCAGGATGTGCCTTCTAGGGTGGCCTACCTTTTCATGTTTTCATATTCTATTGTTGCATTGTATATTTGATAATGAGTGTTACAGCACTTAAAATTGCTGTGTGGAATGTAAGAGGTGTCAGAGACCTAACTAAAAGGTACTAGGTTCTCAAAAACTGTGCTGTACTGAATGTCGATATTCTCCTGATGAAAGAAACCTATTTGCTCTCATCAGAAGTCAATGGGCTTCATGAACAGGGTTATGCTCAGGTCTTTGCCTCAGGGGTCGTCCTCTAGTAGGGAGTGGCCATTCTGGTTAAGAAGCACATTTCCTTTCTGGCAGTAGAGCTTTTATCGGACCATGAAGGAAGATTCATTATTGTGAAAGGTTCACTCTGCAATGCGAAGATAACACTAGGAGTGATTTATGCCCCAGTGGGGGACCCAGATTTTCTCATGACCGTGGCTGAAAAGCTGAGTGGACTTTACCCTCAGTGTTAATAATCGGGGGACTGAATATTGCTCCCTCACAAGATTTGGATAAATCTTATGGACCCTGAAACCACTGTCCTCTGCACAGCTGGCCTTGAGGAACTTTATGGACCTACTAGGCTTGTGACCCTTGGCACTTAATCCCACAAGACAACTTTCTCTTATTACTCCCAAGTACACAAGACGTGGTCCAGAATTGACCTAATACTAGTCAGCAATAACCTTTGTCTGGTGTACTTCAGTCTGGTATTGAGCCCATAGTTGTTTCAGACCACTCTCGGTGGCATGGATTCTGTCTCCCTAGAACCCGCAGGTGCAAAGAGACACCGCCTGGAAACTAAACACCCAGCTTCTAAAGGACAAGGTCATAGTCTCCACATTAGATCTCTAATCACTTTATTTGTGGAGACCAACACAGGTTCAATCGAGAGGTAGGACCTGCTTTGGTGCTCCTTAAATGCTTCATCAGGGGTGAATTTATTAAACTTGCATCTAGGAGGAAAAACAGAGGAGGCCAAGACCATGTTATTGTTTCAACCAAATTAGGTTGGCAGAAAATAAGTTATCCTCCCATCTTCCCAAGCTGACCTAGAAACCCTAATGAAACTTAGAAATGAGTACTCAGACTGGATAAGAGATAAGGCAGAGTATGCTCTCCTTAAAACTAAGGCCCTCTATCTTGATCAAGGGAGAAATCGGTAAAATGCTAGCTCTACGTTTGAGGGAGGTAGAGGATCGAGATGGATTCCCTCATTATTATCTTCCGATGGCTCCTTAAAACTTCTCCCAGGGATATCTCATGAACTTTTGAGTCATTTTATAAGGAACTTTATGGCAGTGGTTCCTTCCACCTCTCTCATTCCCTTGTGGACCAGTTTCTGGAGGGCCTTCCTCTTCCTACCCTCCAAACTCACCTAGGAGAAGCTCTGATTACTCCTATCATGGTAATGGAGGTGGAGGAGGTGATCAAGGAATTTGCTCCGGACAAAGCTCCGGGACCTGACGACTTCCCTCCAATTTCTATAAAACTTTTGGGAAGGAACTTGCCCTCTCCTCATGAAATTATTTGAATACATGTTTAACGCTAACACCCTGGACCCTTCCTGCTGGAAGCCACTATTGTTTTGATACTGAAACCAGACAAATCTCGACGGATCCTGCTAGTTACCACCCAATCTCACTTCTTAATTATGACATTAAAATCTTAACGAAAATCCTATCCTTAAGACTTAAGCAGGTTTGGCTCAACTTGCTGAGTCCCGAACAAGTAGGGTTTGTCCATGGCAGGTCCTCTATTGACCACCTGTGTACTCTCCACATATTTTTCAGGCCGCCCTGGACTCTCAATTCTTTATGGCTCTGATATCATTAGATGCAGAGAAAGCCTTCGATAGAGTCCACTGGAATTTCTCTGGATTATATTGGAGAGAATGGGCCTCCCGGAGGTCTTTATTCAATGGATCAAATCAGTTTACCAATCCCTACTGCCAGAATTTATTGTAACAGGTTTTTTCTTCTCGATTCGCTATTCACAGGCACCCGGCAGGGTGCCCCCTGTCACCTTTCCTGTTTAATCTATATCTGGAGCATCTCCTTCTCAGTATCAAAAACTCTCCACTGGTCACAGGATGTTTAATTCAGCAACAGTCTCTGGTTCTCTCGGCCTATGCTGATGATATTCTTTTACACTTGACTAACCCTAAAGTGTCTCTAACACATATACTACATATTATTGCCCAGTTTGGCCAAGTGGCTAATTACAAACTGAATTTAGCTAAATCAATCATATTCCCACTGAACGTAAATACACTTCAGGTCAACTTCTCCCAGTTTGGTATGAAATGGGCCCTTCCTCTCTCAAATATTTAGGCATTTTCCTTACTAAAGACCTTGAACTCTTCTGGAAGCTTAACCTGGATAATCTATTGATTAAAATTCAGTGAGACCTTCAGAGGTGGTCTGCCCTCCCTTTATTGCTGTGGGATCAGTAATATTGTTAAGATGAATGTGTTGCCTTGGGTCTTTTACCTACTTAGTCTAATGAACATTTATCTGCCGATGTCCTATTTTCATCACTTTCATAGGTCTATCTCCAACTTCATTTGGCAGGGTAAACAGCCCAGGAAAGCCTTTTAAAACTTAATTTACCCAAAGAGAGGGGTTCTGCCTTCCCAATTTTATGCTCTATTACTGGGCAAGTCACATGGGCGAAAATTGGGAGGTGGTATGACCAGAGGGCGGATGAGTATCTACCAATTTGGGTACAACTTGGAGAAAAAGATTCTAACTGGGTTTGGCCTTCCCCATCCAGACTCCCTATTATAGCCTATCTACTTTGCCTCCACTCTTGCAGGGAGCATCATTGTACCTCTATTAAGGTGCTAAATCAATGCTGGCATTTTTCAATCTCTCTCCTAGGAAGACATTTCCCAACCTTTCACCCTTAATTAAAATATTAGGATCGGTGGTCTTCTGCTTTCTCTAGACTGGCTTCCTCAGCTGAGAGACTGCTGTGGGGATGATTTATTCCTGAATACTCTCTTCTACCATCTGGGGAGATTCTGGCCAAGTATAACATTCCTCAGAAGCACATTTTTTAAAGTTTTTCAGTTCGACACTCAGTGGCTTCCAGCTTGGCCCCAATCCCATAACGCCTCATATTAAACCCTTCCTAAATCAGATGCAGGAGCAGGCAAGCAAGGCCCATAGTATTGCTAAGCTTTCCTTTCCTACTGGACACTAAATTCCCAGAATCCCTGATTGACTCCAAATGCTGGTCCTCTCTTCTGCCAGACACCCTCCTAGATTGGGATCAGATTTGGGCAGACACATATCGGTATCTCTCTCAAGACAGACATAGACTCACCCAATATCATATATTGAATAACATGTATTACACCCCAGTTAAACTGGTTAAATTATCTTCAACTCTATGCACAAGGTGTGGCACAGTGGAAGGAACCTCTACATATCTTCTGGCATTGTGAAAAGGTGGCTCCATTATGGCAGTCCTTCCACTCTAACCTAGACCTCTTCTAGGCTTAGATGATTTATTTACTATAGAAGTTTGTATCTTAGGGAGGTTTTCCAATATACAGGTGATGGGCGTAGATTCCATATGGCTCTAATTGAGATGGTCGTTAAAAGATTGCTGCTTAGGCATTGGATGGACCAATTGGTTATCTCGTGATGCAGAATGGATCAGTGAAATTTCTCTCTGCTTTCGGACTGAAAGGTTAATAGCAAGTTCTAGGAATTGTTTGATTTTGTTTGAGCAGAAATGGGGCAAATTATATGCTCTTTATCTGAATTAATGTCCTGTTGGGTACACTCTAGCTACCTTGGCAGCTGATACACCTTTATGCATCTTATATGTATCAGGATCAGCTCCTTTCTTCCTTTTCCTTCTTTTTTTTCTTTTATAGAAGGCACATCCTGGGGCAGGGGATGGGGCCAAGGGATTTGGGTGAGGGGGCAGGGGACTTTTCATTGTTTTTCCAGAATCAGGGATTTCTGCAAAATGTTGTATATTGTCACACTGCAGCTGCCATACAGCTTATGTCATTGGTCATAATGTGTAATCCCTGTACTATTCTCTTAGGTATATTACCTTTATAAAAATAATAAAGAAATATAATTAAAAAAAATGTTTCAAGCTCAAGATGATTCCTATAATGTGTTAACTTACAGGACTAAAACTGCTGTTAGCTGCCCTTAAGTCTGAGTATGTATTGGACTGCAAAAAATATGTTGGTATTTGGAGGGTAAATATTTAAACTGTTTTATGCCTGTAGGTCTGTTTCAGTGACCAACAATTTACAAAATATGCTTGGATTTGGAGGTTATGATAATGTGTGTGTGTGGAGATATACACTACCATGGTCTTAACATGTCTGGTGCTGAACATCCCTATGTTTGGTGTTCAGGGTACAGCCATTCTGAGACCATATGGCATGTGGTGGTGGTGCTGGTGGTGTGGGGGTTGGTACTGTCTCCAAATTATGCTGATATTGATTTTGCTGTGTTTTTATCTATTTTGCTGTGAATGTTGTGAATGGAAGCCTGCTGTGCATGGATTTAACATGGCTGGATGCTGAATTCAGTGACCCTTTGTTTGGTGCTCAGTGTGCAGACATTTTGAGGCCATGTGGTGTGTGGTGGGGAAAGGTGTTGGTACTTTCTCAAAATAATGAGTTTTATTTATTTTGTTGTGGTTTTGTCTGTTTTGCTGGGAAATCTCATGAAGCAGGAAGCCTACTCTACTTGGTGTTAACATGGCTGGATGCTTACTTCAGTGACCCTTTGTTTTTGCTGCCCAGCATGCAGCCATTTTGAAACCATATGGTGTGGTGGGGGTGGGGTGGTACTTTCGAAATGATGATGTTATTTTTTTGTTGTGTTTTATTTGTTTTGCTGGGAAATGTTGTGAACAGAAGCCTGCTTCACATGGTCTTAACATGGCTAGATCCCAAATACAGTGCTGTTTGGTGCTCTGCATGCTGGCATTTGAGAACATGTGGTGGGGTGGGAATGTTGGTACTTTTGGGCTCGGAGTGATGAAAGTTATTTTGTTTGCAATGATTTTGTATGTTTTGCAGGGTAATGTGCTCTGTAAAGTGCCTGCAGGGTCTAAAGGACAACTAAACAAGCTTTTTACATGTTTTTTAAATTACTACATGGGCTTGTAAAGAAGAGGCTGTTGTTTACATTTATAATGAAACTGCATTTATTAAAGCAGGAGAAATACAGTTTCATAGCATTTGAAAATTTTAAACACAGCCTCTCCTGATTCAAAAATCCTGCTCTGAGAATCCTAAAATGGCTGCCTTGATGATGTCAATAAGTGAGAGAAGCCAGCTGTGCAGATGTATTCTAGCTCCACTAACTGTATTCAAATGTGAATAGCTTTAAAATGAAAAATGATAATATGGTACTTTGAGCACAAAAGTTGTTCAGCACAAACATATCTACAAAATGAGTGGTGTTTCATTTATAGATATCCTTTATTTGTTTTAAATTAGAAAAAGCAGCAGAAACTTCAGGGTTTTTGTTTGTCATTTCTTCAACAAACAAATGCAAATAGCATCAACAGTAAAGAAAGTTATTTCATCATGTTCACCAACAAAGCAGGCAGGAATGTCAAGGAGAAGCCTAAACATCCAATGCTGTCGAAACTTAGAGAAGAACATTCTGGATGTCATGAAAGAAAAAATGAAGAATAGACAGCAGAAGCGGAATGGGTCAGAGCAGTTCTGGTTCTGAAAAATAATTAGCTGCTATGCAAGGCAAGCACAATACTTGGCATTAACTAGAAAACACTTATGAATGCATTGTGTAGTGAACATAAGCTTGTAAAAATTTGAACAAATCTGCATTGCCTTTGGAAACCAACAACAAAGTGCAAAGCTTTTTTAACAGTCGGACACTCCTCTGCCTTACAAGAAGGCATTTATAAAAGAAGCCAAGTACCGGCCAGTGGCGCTGAGGTTGAGGCGCTGGATGCACCTCGCTCCATGCAGCGACCAGGTTGAGGCGGACTCGGGTAATCGGTTGAGTGGCTGGGGAGACAGGCTTGGCGTCCGATGACAGCTTGCCTGCTCCAGAGGAGAGATTCGGCGATGCCCGGCACTTACGACAAACCCGAGCGGGCTTCGGGAACTGCAAGCCCCACTAGGGATGGCTACCGCTGAGCAGCACGGACGTCGACGGTGCATCATGACATCAGGGAAGGTCGTCAGCTGCTTGGAGAGGGAGAAAAAGAGGAAAAAAGACCTTCCTCGTCCAGGAAGATGCGAGGACCTCGGACGTGTGCCCATGATGTGCCCGTGCCTGCCCAACAGACCCTAAGACCGATGAAATGTAAGTTACGGGTTATACCTCCACCCTGTCTCCCCAGGGGTAAACTGTGGCTCCATGGGGATCTGTGGTCTGTGTGGCAGGGTTCCAGGCAGTGGGATGTCCAGAGGTCATTGCTGAAGGGTCGGAGGAGGCAGGCTGTGAGGAGGATAAGAGAAATTTCAAAAAAAAAAAAAGAAGCCAAGTACCAAAACCTTCCTATCAAAATCCCTGCATGTACTGCATGCAGAATTTTCAAGCTACACCAGATTGCAACATTGGTGCAATCAAGCTTAACAGTTTGTGACCCAAACACATAAAACTCGCAAAAGAACAGAAACTGGACCAGTGCCTATGCAAGTGTTGTGCCAATGCCACAATAAAACTGTAATTTTGTAAAACCGCATGGCTGATCTTTATGAAATGATGGAGTGCAAAGTCTCAATATGTACAAAGCTGTGGAGCTGACAATGTGCATAAATGAAGGTTACAGGTCTTTCAGAAAAGACTGTGTGGAGAAGGTGTGCGAAATTGTACACTGAATGCAATCGAAAAAATGCAAAAGTACTTCTGAGGCAACATGGGTCAGAAATGATGAAATGGTACCAGTGGGAAACCATCACTGTGAAGAAAACAACTGATGGCATTGACACAAAACATCATGTAAAGTGCTAAACAGCAGGAAGGCAACCTTACAACAACAGGTTGACAGCCTCAGGAAGATCTACAGTTTGTGGGTCATCATCTACATGTGGCATTGTGGCAACAACATCAATTCAGTTCACTCAAGGCAAATATACCATAACTTAAGAATGGGTCATCATGGTGCTAGACTATACCTGCAAGTACCAAGATGAGATCCAGTCCTGCCACTGCCATCATGAGCAGTCCACAGTGCACCCAATAGTGACATATTACAGATGTGTTTGCATTGTAACGACACCATCACACAATTCCTTGTAGCCATCTCAAAGGACCTTACACATGACCATCATGGTTTTCGCACTTCATGAAGATGACCAACACACACCTCATGAACACTCACCATCTAAAACTGAAGCAGATACATTTTACAGATGGCTGTGGCAGCCAATATAAATCCATATGGTCTTGCTATGGAATTTCACTGGCTTCATCAGAGTTCAGATTCCCAATTGAATGGGCCTACTTTGGATCAAGTCATGGGAAAGGACCCGCAGATGGAGAGAGTGTAGTGGTGAAGCGCTATGGCAACAAGGGCCGTGCAATCATGACTCTGAGTCATCTCTATAGCAGAAGAGCTTTACCGTACTGCCATGATAATCTTAACGACAGCCTCCAAGTGAGGGGGTCTGGTCACTTAAAAGAACATTTTCTGGATACCAGAAAATGCATAAGAAGGCCAAAAGGATCAGATCAGATCTTAGACCTGTTCTTAGGACAAGACATTTCCAGAGTGTGAGATCTGTGGTGGATGGTGTGGTTGCCACCAGACAATTGTCTTGTTTCTGTGCACATTGCATGGATAACAAAATGGCTAAAATTCTCACACGTCTGCACTTCTTGACTGATCAGATGCCTGACCACAGGAATGACAGTAACATTGTTCCAGGAACACCAGTGATCGATCCCACTGCTGCTCCGTGTGCAGAAATAAACCACTCAGCTGATCACAGCACTGCAGATATGGATACTACCACTGTTCCCAGCACTCCAATGAATGATCCTCTTCTGCTCCCAGTGCTGTAGTGACAGACCCTCTGCTGCTCCCAGCACTTCAGCAATGGGCCTTTTGCTGCTCCAGGCATTGCTGTAATGGACCCTTTTCCGCACCCAGCACTTCAGCAATGGCCTACTCTACCACTTCTGTCCCCAGTGAGCATGCTGGCTGTCTACCTGTAAACAAAACCCCCAAAAACATACCAATGTACAGCTGGACAAATTCTATGTAGTCTACTTCTCAAAACAATTGTTTTATCTGACAAGTGCTTACATTCAATGAACTGCACTATACTGTCACTGAGATTTCTTCACTAACTTGCAAATGGGTGTTTCACATGGCCACGACAACAGAACACTGATATGGTCAGAGAGCAGAGACTTTTCCAAGGACCTGTGCATCTGTTGGGAAATGGAGTTTTTGTAATTGCACAGGATGAACTGCAAATGATTGCAACAAAATACAAAAAGCTCCAGAAGGGCTGGAATTGAGGTCTTTTAAACTGTTGGATAATTATCACCAGTTGTTATGCACAATATTCACATTTTTATTACTTTTTATTTTCACTGTTTATTTTTACTGTTTTTCTCTAAATGCACCAATATGTAATTAGCTGTAAACAACATAGATTACAATTAGTAAACTTTTATAAACTTACATAGTTGTTTTGTTGTCTATCACATTAACAATGCAAGTTTGGTGTCCACCGTTACATTCAGAACACTGAGGATTGTTTTCTTGGTCATTTAAAAGTGAGTTGTCTCACAACACAGTGCATTTTTCACTGCTGGGTCACAGCATGCTGAAATGCTAGAAAAAATATCTGCTTTGCATTTGAAATGTGACCCGTTATCTCACAGTTTGGTGCAATATTTTCATGAACAAACCCTAATGCAAAGGTTTGTTACCTCCCATATAGCTACTTTTAGATTTGCCCACTGTTCCTCTACTCCCCCTTCCCTCCCCACCAGGGCTTTCCTGAGACAGCTTTGCAAAGTCAGCCCTTTGGAAGTCAGGACCCTCACTTTTATGACTCCACCACTGATCTCGCATTGAACCACACTGTACGGTGATCACTGGACCCCAGGTGCCCACCCACAATGACATCTGCAACTCTATCCTATAGGTAAGTACTAGGTCCAATATCGTTCTCTCATGGGTTGAGTCTACCACTAGCTGCCTGAGGCACAACTCCTGCAAGGCATCCAGGATGTCCCTACTTCTGGCTGAGGCTGCAGCTGGGATGCTCCAATCAACATCCAGCTAGGGTGTGCGAAACAAAAACTTTTGCCAGCAGGATTGAAGCGAAAGTCAGATGTTTGCTTCGTGAAAGTTCAGAAATCCATTTCTGAACTTTCAGGAATTTCACCTCCCCTGAAAGGCTGCCCAAGTGCCTGATATGTTAAAAATAATTTAATTGAATTTCCAATCCATGGTAACAAGTGGTCCCTCCTCGATTACCCACCCGTCCAGTTGGTATATTGTCACTACCTTGACAATACAACAGTGACCAACACTACAGTGACAACAGTGCTAGGTCACTGTAGTGTCAACACAGAACCCATCACTGCTCTCTGGGGAACTGCACCTCCAAAAACAATTCTGACTCAGAGTTGGATAGTTTAGTAGAGGTGTGTGGGGCACAGCTCCTGTATGGCGGGTTTGGGGGCTAAGAAAACAAATTCTGTTCCTCACTCCCTCATGCTGACCTCAAAATGCAGTCAACATAAGAGTGTCACTGTTACATCAGTCAACAAAAATTTCTCCACCGACTGTCATGGATCCTGGCCAGTCTAGGGCAACATTCCATTATCCATTTCAGTACCCTGTCCTGATCTCCCACCAACTGCTGTATATAAACTAAGTTATTAATAAAAAATTATCCCTGGTGGTCTAGTGACCCTCCCTCCATTTCCCCAATCCCTGAATTAAAATTAGTATCCCTGGTGGTCTAAAGGACCTCTGGTCCCAACTCTGGAGGCAAAGTCCCACCCCATCCCAAACCTGAGAGTGAGCCACTGGCACAGCCATCCTCTCTCCTCCATGGCTTGCAGCCCACCGAGCTATTAATAAATGGGCGCATGTTTGTACAAGTGCAGTGCAGTGGGCTGCTGGGTAGCTGGGCTTTTTTTAATAGGAGGATCGGGTGGTGGGAGGGACCGCTTAGCCACCAGGGATTACTGGGCACTGGCACTTGGGCTTTTTAAATGGAGCAGGTGATCAGGTGGTGGGAGGACGCTAGCCACCAGGGATTTTAAATGTTAAATTT
This sequence comes from Neoceratodus forsteri, assembly GCA_016271365.2. NCBI lineage: Eukaryota > Metazoa > Chordata > Ceratodontiformes > Ceratodontidae > Neoceratodus > Neoceratodus forsteri. The sequence goes on along the minus strand of CM028134.1, from coordinate 576,003,785 downwards.
GTGCAAGGCTTGGGGAGGGGCAACTCTGGACACTAGACATAACTTTTGTCCCTTTTTCCACCTCTAAGTGAGTGGAGATGGACAAAATTTCACCCAAAAACCTTAGGAAGTTTTCCATACCACAGCAGGCGAAAGTTCAGAAACTTCCATGAAAGTTGTGAAATTTCACTGAAGTTCCTCTACCACAGAAAAACTACATTCACCTAGCACTACATCCAGCAGATTGAAATGTCCCACCAGCAGCATTTCCCTTTCCGTTGCCATCTTATGGATGGCTTCCACTAGAACCCTGTCCAGCTATTGCTCTTGTGCTGGAGGTCTATAGATCATGCCAGTGCAAGTAGCAGTGCCATTACCATGACTACCACTGGAAAAATGCTCTTATAAATGGTCTGACTGTTCTAATAAATGGGCTTTACTGCCATTGAACATAATAGGCAAATGTCAGGACATTCAAAAATGTTCTTACAAATGAGATGTTCCTATATCTGATGTTCTTATAAGTGGACTCCACTGTACCTCCAAATCCATAGTGTTCTACAGTTCTGCCTCTCCAAATGCTTGTCCTGCCACATCTACCTAGTCTTGGATCACAACTTTTAGGGGCAGAGCTGGCATGATGTATACTGTAAACAGATCTTCCATGAACTCCCACATGCATCAGATGAGGCAAGGAGTAAATGAGCCACACTCCACTCTGGAGAGAAAAACGGTGCTCTGAATTAAAAAGGGGTGATTCACCTAGGATCCAACTTAACAATAACTAACCTTTTGATTGCACAAATGAAAGGTGAGCAACAGGGCATAGGTTTTACCACCAAAAAATATCTCTTCTCTAAAGATTCTGATTTTAAAGCAGCAGTGCAATGAAAAATGTTTTCCTAAAAATCTAGTTTCAGCTAGAATTCATAGATTCACAGGTTCATAGATTTGTACGAGTTTATGAAGTCATTGACCTTAAGAAAACTCACCACCATTAGTGGTGGAATATTTCTTTGCACTGTCCACATAATCATCTAATCTTTTTGAATGTTGCTCTAGTCTCACTCTTAACTATGTTTTGAGGCAGTGCATTCCAGTTTGTAATTACTCTTTGTGTGTACCAGTTACTTCTTTCAACAGTTTTGTTTATTTCTCCTAACTTATATTCATATGACCTTGTATTTTATTAACACTTTGCCCGACCAGTCCTACTGTTTCCATTATAGATTCATTCTGTATAGCATTATCGTTAAACAAAGATCTCCCCTAATTCTTCTATACTCCGAGTACACTCCCAAGGCATGGGGTCATAACAGCACGGATGAAACCACACACAGCAAGACTGTGTTGTTACTAGCTGCATGTGGCAAGATCTGTGCATACTTTCTTTGTTTAATGGGGGCTTCCTACATCCCCAAACTATAATAACCAACTCCGAGGGGTGAGGACACAGGGGCAAAAAAATTTCTTAAAAAATAATTCCCTTACAGGGAATCAAACCATTGTCTACCCTACCCCATCCACTGCAGGATTGGGTGCTCTAGCCACTCCACCATGGGAGCAGCTCGACCTGCAGTGTCCACATACTCTTCCTTCTTCTGGATGAGCAACAAGGGGTAGTGATACTTTCATATTACTGCAATTTCCCCATTGCTCTAAAGCCATTCTCAGTTTCACTGCACAGTCTTGCTGTGCATGGTATTGTCTGTGCTATTCTCACCTGGTACCCAGTCCCAGTTCACCCAGCCATTCTTCATACTTTAGGTTCTGCATATTTTTTACCCTTTTGGTAGCTCTTCTCTGTACTTTCTCAATCATTCTCTTCCCTCCTATGGTTTGGGGTGCACAAAAGGAGCAGTACTCAGATGAGGCTTCACTAGGCAGAAATACAGGGGATGATTACTTCTGGTTCTCTAATTTTTATTTTTTTAAGTATACACCCTAGTATTCTCTGACATTTTTGACTGTAACTTTCATGCGTGATTCGAATGATAGATTATCTGAGATGGTTTCACCCAAATCTTTCTCATTTGAGGTTACCTGTAGAACCGTGTTGTTTAGTTTGTATGTCATTCTTGGATTATTATGTCCCAGGTGCATAACTTTGCATTTTCTCTCATTAAATATCATTTTGTTTTCTATAGCTCATTTTTCTAAGTTTGTTATATTTTCTTGACATTTTGCCCTGCCTGTTGGTCATTGACTATACCACCAATTTTACATTCATCTGCATATTTACATAACCATGCACTGTTTGCTATCTGCCTTGTGGATACCAGGATATTAGATAGAGTAGGCCCCAGGACTGAGGCCCTGTGGGACCTTACTCATAACTTGTCCCCATGTAGACATATGTCCCCTAATCCCTACTCTCTGTTGTCTGTCTTCCAGCCAAGCATTAACCCAAACTATTATATTGGGGTGAAGTTGTATTTTGATCAGTTGTTCCACTAATAATTTGTGTGACACAGTGTCAAATGCTTTGGGTAGTCTATGAAGACAATGTCCACTGGCATGCCCTTATTGAAGTCTGCACTAACTGGCTTGAACAAATGCAACAAATTAGTCAAACATGATCTTCCAGGGTAAAAGCCATGCTGCGTGATATCAGTCAGGCCTTTTTGTTTTATGTGTAATGTTATATGCTCCTTAGGTTCTTCCTCATTGTCCAGTGTACCTTATAGTCATATGGTGTGTCAATGAAGTGTTCCTTTTGGAGGATTATTAACGTTTGTTATGACATGCCTCTGTTTTCTCAGAATAGTCTTACTATTTTACGCAAGCATAAAACTGTTTATGATTCATGACTGTGCACTTCACATGTACTGTACTGATGGCTGTCACTGTATTATTGCTAGAATGTGTTCCTTTAAAGTAATTTTAGAAAACAACTTAATAGAAATTATTGACTGCAATAAAAACTTCCTCACATCTTTTCTAAATTCTCCCCTTTCAGCTTCATTGCATGCCCCTTGTTCTCATACACCTTTTCCTCTGAAAATACTCCCTCCTGTACCTTATTTATCCTCTCCTCCAGCACCTTACTTACCCCATGAGGAATGTATAGGTCTCTATCATGCCCCCCTCCTCTATTCCAGGATGAACATATTGAGATCCCTCAGTTTCTCCTCACAGGGCTTTCGATGCAGCCCTGCACCATTTTAGTTGCCCTTCTCTGGAGAGCCTCCACTTTGTCTATGTCCTTTCTGAGAACTTTATCAGTTAAAGCAGAAGGAGGTAGGGAAGGCAGTCAGAATATCAAAGGCACAAACTGAAGAAAAGATAGCCAACTATGTTAGGAAGGGGCATAAAACCTTTATAGGTACATTAGGGGCGAATAAAGACCAAGGGAGGGATACAGAGACTTAATAAAGGGAGAGAATGTGCAGAGAGGGTGACAGTGAAAAGCAGGGATACTGAACGATTATTTCTATTCAGTATTCACAACAGATGAGGAGGGGAGGTGCCTAAACCAAACAAGGAGAAACTCTGAATAGGGGTTGATACCAGTCCATTCACAGAAGAAAGGGTTTTGAAAGAACTCTTGAAACTGAGGGTGGACAAAGCAATGGAGCCTGATGGGATTCACCCAAGAGTACTAAAGAACTAAGGGTAGAACAAGTAACACCACTGACTACTCTGTTTAACAAATCATGGGAGGATGGAGTGATACCTGAGGACTGGAGAAGGGCAAATGTGATTCCACGTCACCAAAGTGGGAGCAGGGCAGAGGCAGGAAACTACAGACCAGTTAGTTTGATTTCAGTGGTAGGGAAAATGATGGAATCACTTCTGAAGGAAAGAATTGTTGAGTACCTAGAGGCCAGTGGGGCACAGGACCCAAGGCAGAATGGTTTCACAGCAGGAAGGTCATGTCAGACAAACCTAATAGATTTCTTTGACTGGGTGACCAAAGTAGTAGACCAGGGAGGGCTGTGGATATGGCCTACCTAGATTTTAGCAAGGCATTCGACACAGGCTCACACAAAAGATTAATATACAAGTTAGCCAACCTTGGAGTGGGTCCCAAGGTGGTAGCCTGGATAAAACTGGCTGGACAACAGGACACAAAGGGTAATAGTAAACGGAGTCCACAGTGAAGAAAGGAGGGTAACTAGTGGGGTACCGGAGGTTCGGTACTGGGACCGGTCCTCTTTAATATCTTTATAAGTGACATTGGAGAGCACCTGGAAGGAAAGGTATGCCTCTTTGCAGATGACATGAAGATCTGCAACAGGGTTGATACACAGGATGGGGTGGAAAAATGAAAGGGACTTGGCAAGGTTGGAGGAATGGTCAAATCAGTGGCAGCTCAAATTCAATGCAAAGAAGTGCAAAGTAATGCATCTGGAAAACAAAACCCAGGAAAGAGTACACAATGGGGTGAGTTAATAACAACAACAAAAATATAAAGAGACCTAGGAGTAATTATATCAGATGAACTAAAGTTGGGCAAGCAATGTGAGAAGGCAGTAAGAAGCTGAGGGAATACTGGGATGCATAGGAGAGGCATCAACAGCAGAAAACAGGAAGTTGTTACCCCTCTCTACAGACAGTTAGTGAGACCCCATCTGAGTACTGCGTGCAATTCTGGAGACCCCATCTCTGCAAAGACATAGACAGAGTGGAGGCTGTTCAGAGGAGGCAACCAAAATGGTGCAAGGTCTGCACCAGAAGACATCTGAGGAGAAGACTAAAGCAGCTTAATATGTATACCCTTTAGGAAAGGAGGAAAGGGAAATGATAGAAACATTCAAGTATCTCAAGGAATTAACAAGGTACAAGAGGGTAGTATCTTTCAGAAGAACATATGTACAAGAACAAGGGGCACAATTTGAAGATAGAGGATGGCTCAGAAGTAATGTTAGAAAGTATTTTTTCACAGAGAATTGTGGATGCATGGAACAGCCTTCCTGAGGAGGTTGTGGAGTCTGAAACAGTGGGAGAATTCAAGAATGCATGGGACAAGCATAAGCAATTCTAGTGGGGGACAGGAGGACGTTAGCTGTTGATTAACTAGAATCTGCAGCTTATCCATCAGGTAGGGAAATGGGCAGACTGGGTGGGCCAAGCGGTCCTTATCTGTCATCAAATTCTATATTTCTATGATGTGGTCTCCAGAACCAAACTCTGGGTGAAATCTCACCAACTATCTATCCAATGGTAAAACCACCTCTTTTCATCTGCTGGTGATATCCCTCCCTATGCACCCCTAGCATCCTGCTGGCCCTACTCACTGACTTACAGCATTGCATTGCCACCTTGAAGTCATCCAGTATGACTATCTAGGGTTCTTTTCCTGTTTAGTGACCATCAATACCTGTCCCCATTTTATACTTCGTCTTTGGGTTTCTGTGCAATAGGTGCATGATTTTGTGTCTTTTACATTTAAAAAATACCATACCCTTGTTCACTGCCATACCATTGACCACTCTTTAACTTTTCTTAGGTCTCTACACATTCTCTCCACCCTCTTTGAAGTGTCTCCCCAATTGTACATGTTGGTGTCATCTGCAAAAAGCACACCTTCCTTCCAGCTCTTCTAAAATGTCACTTAAAATATATTAAAAGGACTGGTCACAGCACTGAGCCCTGAGGTACCCCACTGGTCACTCTTCCCTCCCCAGAGTGAGTGTCATTTGCCACCACTCTCTGTCACCTATCCATCAACCAATTTTGTTCACAGTTTACCACCATGGCACCCACCCCTAAACTGCCCATTTTCCTTATGAGCCTCCTATGTGGTATGGTGTTAAAGGCATTTGCTGAATTCTAAGTAGGCCATGTCCACTACTTAAAGAAGGTTGTGTCCCCTTTGTTGCTCCTTTTGCTGTCCTTTTCATAGTTGGTGCCTTTTACCCTTCACCACCTTCCTAGCTTCTCTCTACTTTTCCTAGTACACCTCCCTATCCTCTTCCCTCTACATCTCTTTGTACCTCCTGAATACTATCTTTTAGTCTTAACCTTTTCAACCACTTTCTTCAAGAAACATAGTGGTCTGTTTTTCTCCTGTGCTTGCTCACTTCTGTCACACGGAGGTTTGTTGCCTTCACTATGCCATTCCTTAATTTGGTCCACTGTTCCTCCACACCTCCCAAGCACTTCCCCCTGCTAGGTCATCTTTGAGGCGTTCTCCCATTTTATTTCAACATTTACCCTCCTGAACTCCATGATCCTGGTCCTTGTGTTGTTTGCCTCTGCTGCGGTCCCCATGTTAAACCATACTGCCGGTGATCACTGGTCCCCAGTTGGTATCTCACCTTGACATCTGCAATACTGTCCTCTCTGTGAGCACCAGGTCCAGTATTGCCCTATCACAAATGGGGTCTCTGACTAGTTGTCTGAGAAATTCTCACAGCAGGCAGTTTAAGGTGTCCCTGCTTCTAGAATAGGCCATGACTGAAGCTCCAATCAGCATCCAGAAGACTTAAGTGCTCCTCTACCCTTTTCTGGCACTATGCTGACAGCTTCATACATTGCCTTATGCAGTTCCTCACCCATGTTGAAGGTCTGTATATCACCCCATTGCTAATGGTGGCTCAGGCTCCTGTCTCCAGGGTGACTCACAGTACCTTCAGCCCCACTTTCTCCCCTGGTTCCCTTGCATTTCCATTTCCTTGACACTCCTTTACATATAGCACAACCCTTCTTCACTTTCTCCCTCCCTATTCTTCCTGATCTGAGTGTAGCCTGGTATGGCCATGCCTCAGTCATGGCTACCTGTGCACCATGACTCAGTAGTGGCCACAATATCCAGGTCTGCCTCCACTATGATGGCCTTTAGGTGTGGAATTTTATTTCCAAGACTCCTTGCATTTGCACACATAGCCCTATGCACCATGCTTCCACTCTACCTGAAACACCCTTCCTCCCTCCCTGTGCCCCTCCTCATTTTCCTCTCCTTTTGCAACTTTTTCCTCTTCTCCTTGTCCTCTGCTTCTCTACTGTTCTAACTAGTATGCTGTCTTGGGCATTTCCTCCCTTGGGTCCTCTCTTCCTAGTGCTTCAATCTGTGGGAGTGGGCAGTTTGGCATCTCATTGTCTTTCTTCCCCCCCTCAGCTAGATTAAATGTTCATCAAAATAACATTTAAACAATTCACTGAGTAGGATCGCCACCTTTGGATAGGTGAAAACCTAATACTAAACCACTCCCCATACTCTACTCCTAGCTCTACCCCTTTTATGACTGATGAGGGCAAAACTTGGATGGGTTCTAGACTCTGAGTCACTTGATTTATTCAGAATTGCTTCTGATTCTGCATTGTGTCTGATTTCTTTCAGTTGCACCATGATTATTGTTTTTGTTTCATTTAGATTTCAATATTTTTAGTTTTAATTTCAGTGTGTGTTTATCTGGGTGGAGTTGGAGAAGGGAATTCAAGGGCTTTGCAACCTCGTCCACAGTTTAAGTCACACATCAATTGACTACTAGGACACTGCTTGAAAGTAGCTATTTTGGGTCAGGTGACCTTTTTGGTAAAACTCTTTCAACAAATAAGTATATAAAAAAATAAACAAACTACAACAGTAACAGTAGATGAGATTTCATTACAAATTCCATCTGCCATTTAAGGTGAGCCATTGTCTGTAATCCCTCACATCATTCCTCCTCTGCAGTTATTTATAATGTCAGAGAAGATTTTAAAAGTAATAGGAACTATTTTATATTGTTAAATACCCTGTTTTTTCCATGTCAGTCATGTATAACTAATAGCATGATATGATCTGAGAAATGTATCATTAATTACCTAAATTTGTGGTGGCCTCAAATCTAGACTGTGTTCCCTTCACCTTATCAACTACTGTTCTCTCTTTCTTTTCTAATTTCTAATGGCTTATCTTGGCATTAGCCACACCATTCAGTGCTGTTCATCTGAATGGCCTAGGATAGTGATACTGGAATGTCAAGGTAGTAAGAAATGTGAGATCAATAGTTACAGAGGACAGAGGATTTAATATTATTTCAAAGGGAATAAAATATGAAAAATTAATTTAACAGGAAAGGGGTCTACAAATATTAGAATATAGGACATACCCTGAAAGGAATATTGGAAGCATATAAACATGAAAAACTGTTCTCTGTCACAGCATTAAAGGACCATACTCACAATGCAGCATGGAAAGTTAGGTTAATTTACTGCTAATGGTCTTACTAGCCTTACTTTACAACCCCCTAACTGACTGGCTCACAAATAAAGGCCTCCATTACAGCAGAACAGATTTGTTACCTGAACATAGCAACACATAGTAGTTGACAGCAGAAAAGGACCGCTAGGCCCACCTAGTCTGCCATATTCCCTGCCTGCATCAGCAGCCACTGACCCTACTTGGTCATTGTCTTTTGCCTCTCTTCCCCACTTCTAAGGTTCCTTTATGTCTGTCCATGCATGTTTGAATCCCACCCACTGTGTTAGTACCCACCACTTCCTGGGGTAGGCTGGTCAAGTATCCACCACCCTCTTTGTGAAGAAAAGCTTTCTCACATTTCCCCTTATCCTACCCCTCAATCTCACATCGTGCCCCATCATCCTTGTACAACTCTTATGCTGAAAGATGTTACCCCCTCGCACTTTGTTCAAGCCTTTAAGATACTTGAAGGTCTCTATTACTGTATATCCCCATTCCTCCTTTCTTCAAGCATATACATATTGAGATCTTTTAATCTGTCCTCATATGTTTTCAGATGCAAGCCCTGCACCATCTTGGTCACCCTTCTCTGGACTGCTTCCACCCTGTCTATATCTTTGCAAAGATCGGCCTCCAGAACTAGAACACAGTATTCTATATGAGGCCTCACCAAAATTTTGTACAATAGCATCACCACCTATCTTCTTCTGTTAGTGATACCCCTTCCTATGCACACCAACATCCCAGTGGCCCTCCCCATGGTCTTGTCACACTGTTTGGCCACCTCTAGGTCACCTGAGATGATTATCCCTAAATCCTTCTCTTTCCTGGTGACTTTCAGCAATTCCTCCCCCACCATTCTGTAACTCTCCTTAGGGTTTCCTTGCCCTAGGTGCATGATTTTGCATTTTTGCATTACATTTCAACTGCCACACCTTTGACCATTTTCCAGCTTTCCCAGATCTCTCCTCATTCTTTCGGTCTCCTCTGGAGTGTTTACTCTGTTGCAAATCTTGGTATTATCTGCAAATAGGAAAATCTTCCCTCCAGCTCTTCAGCATTGTCACTGATGAAGACATTGAAAAGGACTGTTCCCAGGACCGATCCCTGAGGCACCCACTCGCACCCTCTTTTCTTCAGATTTGATCCATTTACTATCACCCTCAGCTTCCTGTCCCTCAAACAGTTGCTAACCCAGTTTTCCACTTTGGCCCACCTCCTGGCTCCTAGCTTGTTCACCAGTGTTCTGTGGAGTATGGTGTGAGAGGCCTTACTGAAATCTAGGTAGGTGATATCCACGGCTCCTCCCTGATCCGTCTTCTTTGTCACGCAGTCAAAAAGTCAATCATATTTGTTTGACATGACCTTCCTGCAGAGAATCCATGCTGCTTGGATCCCATGCTCCCATGGTTTCCAAGTTTTCACTATCCTTTCATTAAGCAGTGCCTCCATAATCTTACCCACTAATGAGGTGAGGCTGACTAGCCTATAGTTCCCTGCTTCCTCCCTGCTACCACTCTTGTGGAGGCACTACATTTGCCCCTTCCAGTATTCTGGAACAACCCCTGTATCAGCGACTCACTAAACAGGGCAACCAAGCGGTGCTGCTAGCACTGTCCATAATTACTTTAATATCCTGGGGGTATCATCTGGCCTCATTGCTTTGTCCTCCCTCAATTTTGTGACTTTCTTCAGGACCCTCTGTGCTGTAAAGGTACTGGTGTTTACTTCCCCTCCACCATTGTTTCTGCTGCCTAGCTGTGGTCCTGGTCCCTCCCCTCTACCATGAATACAGAACAGAAGTATTCATTCAGTACTGATGCTTTTCTAGGTCACGCCTATGCACACCCCTTCCCCCTTTGAGCCTTACAATCCCTGCCCTGGCCTTCCTTCTATCACTAATGTATCTATAAAATGTCTTGTCCCTCCCTTACTGTCAGTGCTAATCTTTCCTGCTTGTGCCTTTGCACTCCTAACTGCTTTCCCTGCCTCCCTATGTCTCTTTAGTTACAGTACACCACCTTATCCTCATCCTTCTGAGTCTCCTTGCATTTTCTGAAAGCCCCTTTTTGTCCCTCACTTTCTCTGCCAGCTCCTTTGTGAACCATGGTGGTCTGTTCATTCTTTTTCCCTTGTTACTCAGCCTAATGCACTGATTTGTTGCCTCCACTATGGCTTTTTTAAGGTGTGCCCACCGCTTCTCAATTCCTCCTCCTGGATCCCTTCCTGCCAGGGCTTCTTTGATCCCTTCCCATCCTAGTGAAGTCTGCCCCCTGAAATCCAGGACCATTGTATTTGTGTGGCTCTCATGCAACACTGTACTGATGCTAAAACACACTGTATGGTGGTCTATGGCCCCTAGGTGCCCATCCACCCTGACTTCCTTTATCCTATCTCAGTTGGTTAGCACAAGGTCTAAGATCACCTTGCCCTGGTGGGCTCCTGAACCAACTGCCTGAGGCCTGCCCACAACAAGGATTCTATGATGTCTCAGCCCCTGGCTGAGGCAGCTGCCTGGATGGTCCAGTCCACGTCTAGTATGCTAAAATCGCCCAGCCGCAGTACCTCTCTCTTGCTGCCATCCCATGTATTTCCTCCACTATTACCCTATCAACCTCCTCTCTCTCTCTGTGCCAGAGTCCTGTAGATCCTCCTCTGTAAACTGGTATGCCATTTCCTGGCTCAAGTGTGACCCACAGTGCCTTGGCCTCCCCTGTTTACCCTGCACTGGCATTGCTTTATTATCTTCTCTGATGCAGAGGGCCACTCCCCTTTTACTCTCCCTCCATCCTGTGTAGAGCGTACCTGATACATTTACCTCCCAGTCATGGTTTCCAATGTACCATATATCAGTAATTGTTACTATGTCCAGGTCTGCCTCTGCCATCATGGCAGCCAGGTCTGTGATTTTGTTTCCCAGATTGAGGGCATTTGTATACATGACTGTCCATGTTCTTGCAGCCTATGCACCTTGCATTTCTACCTTTGCCTTTTTGCCCCTCCTTCCAACCCAGTTTTTCTCTCGCTGCCTATTTTCCTCTGCCTTATCTCTTGTAACAAGCCCAGTCATAGCAATCTATGTTTCCCAGCCTGTCCTTCTTGTATGTCTGCACTTGTCTTCCAGTTCCCCTTTTCAACCCTGATTTCTTCCTTTTGCTGCCTCCCTTTCTCTGCCTTACCCCTTGTAATAGGCTCAGGAGTATCTGTCCACAACATTTCCTCCTGATCCATGCTGCTAGCTACTCTGACCTGTGGGGGTGGGCTGCCTAAGTCTCCCTGTTCCTGACTGCCTGCCTTGGCAAGTTTAAATGCTTGGCAGGGAAGCATCTAAACTTTCATTGCAGACCGCAGTCCCTCCCTGGATGGATGAAGGCCGTCCCCTGTACAGGTTCCCATCCCTCCATGTGGGTCCCCAGTCACCAACAGAGCCAAAACCATTATCTCAGCACCAGCCCCTCAACCAAGTATTGAACCTGCTTGTGTGGAGATTTTGAGCCTTTCCCATGGACTGGCAGCACTTCGAGAATGTTACAGAGCCTGCTACCTCTCCAAAGCACCTACCCTTGCAGGTAAAACAGTGAATGCTTTAACAGAATTTCTTTTACAGGTATGTGAGCAATAAAATTGCCAAACAACTACTACCTCTGAACAAAGAGGATGTCCAGATAAGGTCTCTGAAACCCAGATTACAGAGTCCAAAACAGGTCAGGTGGCAACTGTAAAATCTTGTCTGTCTGGATGAATTGGGTTTTATAATAATGAAGGTGTTAATTTAGGAATTATCATTGTCCTTTCACAGCAATAATCATCCTATTTACTGGTGTGAAGTTAGAGGTGACAACTAGACGAGACAGAGACACATTTGGCTCCTTTGAGCACCTTGCACTTGAGGACACTTCCTGATTTGCCTACACTGCATACAAGCAAGAAAAATGAAATGTCAGACACTTACTTACAATCAGAAAACAAGAAACTGAAACAAAAAGTTAGTGGAGGATTTCACAGATGCTGCTTGATCCACCATAAAAATGAATTTGCAGTGGTAAAACCAGAGGACCAAATTCAATGCAAAGTGCATTGAAATTCAATGCAAAGAAGTGCAAGATAATGCATATGGGGCACAAAAACCCTGGCACAATATATCAGTTGGGGATGAGGATATAGCATGCACCAAGCAGGAAAGGGATCTTGGGGTTGTCATCTCTGATGACCTCAAGGTAGGGAAACAGTGTGACAAGGCATCAGGTAAAGCAAATAGGATGCTGGGATGTATAGGCAGGGCATCACCAGCAGGAAAAGGGAGGTCATAATTCCGCTATACAAGACACTAGTGAGGCCCCCCTGGAGTACAGTGTACAGTTCTGGAGACCATACCTACGTAATGACATAGACAGGGTAGAGAAGGTTCAGAGGAGGGCAACAAAGATGGTGCATGGGTTGCATCACAAGTCCTATGAAGACAGGTTGAAGGAACTGAACATGTACTCCCTGGAGGAGAGGAGGGAGAGCGGATATGATAGAGACATTCAAGTATCTTACAGGGAGGAACAGGGTGCAGGAAAACACTATTTTTAAGCGAAAAGATGTTTCAGAACTAGAGGGCATGGGATGAAGTTGGAGGGAGGACGATTCAGAGGAAACATGAGAAAATTTCTTCATAGAACGGTGGTGGACAAGTGGAACACCCTGCCAGAGGAAGTGGTGGGGGCTGAAACAATCACGGATTTAAGAATGCATGGGATAGACATAAAGGAATTCTAGAGGGCAGGGGTAAGGGAAACAGACTTCTAGGAAAACAAACTGAACTTACAAGCTCAAATGGGCAGACTAGGTGGGCCATAGGCTCTTATCTGCCGACACTGTCTATGTATCTATGTATCTATGTAAGACCTAGAAAACTGAATCATTTGGTCAAAACATGAGTAGGTGATAACCTTATCACTGAGGACTGTGGTTCCTATCCCAGATGGATGTAAGCAGTCACTTCTGTATAGGCCCTCATCCCTCCAGGTTGATCCTCAGTCCCCAGTATAGCTGAACACCTCTTACATGCACCATTCCTTCAACAATGAGTTGAAGCTACTGCTATAAGTACCCTATCCTTCTTTTGACTGTAGTCAGGCAGGACCTTGGAGAAAGCAACCATGTGCATGACTTGTCATAGACCCTCCCAGTTCCCTGAACTATCTCTGCACAGTTCTTGCTCCATCCCTTGCTAGGTCCTAAGGCCTCAGGTTCACAATGACATCCACCTCTCAACCATCCTGCCACCCTATCAGTCCTTAGGATCTGCTGCTCATCCCTCAATCTGTGGCACCATATAGGCACCTACCTTCCCTCTCCTCTTTTCTGTTCCCAGATCTACCCCTGACAATTAAGTCCCCCATCAGAGCTCCATCCTCCTCTGCTGGGGTCCTCTACATCCACCTTGGGGTCTCTTGTTTGGAAGACCCCACATTCTCCCTTGCCACTACTTCAGGTGCCTCCTCCCAGCAGTCCCATCCTGCCAGAATGGTGAAGGAATTCTGTAATGACACAGGCTGAGGAATGTGCCACTGACATGCCACCTCCTCCACCCAATCACTATGATCTAGCCAACTCCTCCTTCTCCTAGGCAACCTCTGGGGCAATGGCAGTAGACTTGGTGGCCCCTGGGTGGAGACTAGGTCCTGGTTCCTAGCCAACTTGGTCTGTATAATTTTATTTAACAGCACTCATTCATTAACCAGTTTTGATCAATTCTTTCCTATGTGCTGTACTGTAAAATTATATTGTATTGTACAAAATGTAAATGTAAAATAAAATGTCATTTTGAATAGAAATGTTCATTTTAGTGATGTGTCAGAACAGAAAAGATCACACAGTCTTCATCTCCTATGACACTGGCATTAAAATTATGTAACAGAGTATTTTGTTTCAGTATGCACTATACAAGGAACGTCAATATTAGACATGGCATAGAAATACAAATAGAATACGTAAATGTTAACATAGCATAGTATAAATATAGCCTTACAATTCAAACACAATAATATGACCTTGCTGTCTAGATGGGATTCATCAATATGATCACATCACCTTATAATGTAACATCAAGCAACAGACCACAGTGAAACATGTTGCTCTCAAACTTTGTAAAATGAACTAACAGCTGTAGCCCTCTCCAGTCTACAGTCTCGATCACACTATATGCTCTCATTCTACACACGTCCATGTTGTTGATTGACAGGTATCTCATGGACAAATGTAATGATCTTGTAACTTAAGAGTGTGTGTACTCTGTGGATTGCTCTACCATGTCCTTCAGCCCTGCCACCAAACCATACTTGTAACAGAGTAAAAGATGTGTGTCTTTTATTCTACATTTTAAAATAAAATAAAATGGATGAATGGAGGCAAATAAAAAGGCAATGCATGAACATATAAACTCAATTTAGTATGAACAATGGTCATAAACAGTAATATGGTATGTCAGTATGTCAGTATGTCAAGCACTAATGCTTTAACGTGAACCAAAAATTAATTGGTTGCAGCACTTTATGTACCACCAAGAATTCTTATATTGGCTCATGACTCAAGAATCAAACTCATATCTAAGCTGGGCACCCAAGAGTTTTCAGGTGCTCAGAAAAGGTATTTCTGGACCATTTTAGAACAAAAACACCAGAACCTAGCTAACTGAGTCCCATTAACCTAGGTTCAGGTGTTTGTTTTTGAAAAGAATAATCCTTTTCATGTATTTTACAACCTTTTTTTTCACAAGATGGTGGCCTTTACAATCCACAATGTTTTTCATGACCCAGAAACACATTTAGTTGCAATCTAAAATTGGTTTAGGAAAGACAGGTTCTTTAGTTACATCAAAAGGTTCACTCAAAAATCCTACTGAGCATGCTCAGAAGCAGCGTTAGAACCATATAACTCTAGAACCTATTTATATTTTTTCCAAAACCCTTTGAAAGGCATACCCTTGAAACATGTCAATCATGCCCTGAAAGTTTTGGAACAAAATTCCAAACCATCTTTGCTGTAGGTGTGAGCTAAAAAGGCCAGCAAGTTGTTTTTCAAGGTTTTAATGTTCTGGATCTCAGAATCAGGATGAGCACCTATCAAAAAACTTCTACTTCTAGAGAACATGTCAATCAGGTTAGGCATACAAAATTTCACTCAATTTAGTCAAACAGTACCAAAGTTATTAAGGTGCAAAATTTGAATTTAACATTAAGTACTCTTCTCAGTTCTACTTACACCGTGCTACTGCACAAGCATAATATACAATTTAAATAAATAATAAAAAATCACAATCAAAGAATGCTAAATGACTGAGAAAGGAAATATAATGCACCAAATACAATTTTTCATCTGTTTTGTATTTTTGATGCATTATTTCTTGGGGACTAATGCATAATAATACACTATGTTATTATGTCATTTGAAAATACATGAGGCTGGAGAGAATACAATAATACACATGGAGGAAAGCAGACTACATGGGATATAAGCCTTGAGGACAGCAATGCATATTTATTACTCTAGCTTAGTGGATGAACCAGTTGGGGCTTAGTGGTTGTAAACACCATCACACCACCAGAAGCACAACACTCCTCTGCAGTGAATGGCCAACACCACATGCCAAAAGAAACTAGAGTAATAAAAAACAATTGCTGACTTCAGTGATTTTATACACCCAAATTTAATCTGCCTAACCCAATCTAAATGATTACACGTGGGGAAATATCTTCTTAAAGTACTTTATAAAATTTCCCCAATGTTGCTTCACTTGTGTGGGGGCACTTCTTATAAATCTTGCCTATCAAACTGAAACCTTTGCTGAGAAAAACTATACATGGTGGTACTTCACTGGGAAACTGCATGACAAAGTGCCATTATGCATAGTTTTTTAGTAAACAATTTTCATTTAGGTTTTCCATTTACATACAATATCGTGGGAGCAGCTGCACGGGGAGCCAGCTGGATGTCATTATCCACCTAGGGACAAATGAACTGGCTGGGAATGAAATCAGAGCAACGAGCAGGAGTTTGTGGAGTTGAGAGGGGCCTTAGACAAGTGGCACACATGGTAACTTTCTCAGAGTTCTGCCTTTCTATGGTATGGGTGAGGCTAGGGTGCACTGCACCATGGGATTCAATGACTGTTTGAAAACTGGTGCAGAACTCAGGATTTGGCTTCATTGGGTACTGGGAGTCCACCTGGAGGATACAGGCCTATACTGGCATGATGGCTGCATCTGTCTGGGAGGGAACCAGGATCCTAGGTGATAGGTTTAAATGCTTCATTGGCAAGCATTTAAACTAGCAAAGGAGGAGGCACTAAAGAGAAGCAGGAAAATCCCAGTCCTCCCACCAAAAATAAAATCAGGGTAGTTAGCAAAGTAGACACAAAGGTAGAGAAGTCATTAGAGCAGAATGGGTAAATACAGAAAAAGGCAAAGGCAGTAAGGACAGGGATGAGCCTAAAGGGGCAAGGCAATCAAAAATGGAGGCGATAGTAGTAATGCCCATAGTTTGGTAACAAGCTCCCTGAACTAGTGGCCTTAATGGAAGAGGGATACCTGGATATCATGGCAGTCACAGAAATATGGGCACATAATCTACAGGAGGGACAGGAGGGTAAAGAGGAGGAGGAGTAGCTTTCTACATAATGGAATAAATCAAAGCAACAGAACTAAAGGGAAATACGAGGTGAGGAGGAACTGTGGGTCACCATGGAGGCAGGAAATGACACCACAATCCGCACAGGGGTTGTTTACAGACCCATGTCTCAAGGGAGGCAATGGACAAGAAAATGATAGAAGGAATCCTTAGAATGGTAGAAAAGGAGAGATGTTGTTGATGGGGACCTGAATATGCCAGATGTTAATTGGATCACCTTTACTGTAGCCACATCCAAGAGCAGGGTCATTCTCGATGCCCTACAGGGCATGCCTAAACAGCTAGTGTTGGAACCCACTGGGGAGCAATCTCAGACCAGGTACTTTCAAATGGGATGGAGAGAGGATCTCAGATTCAGAAGTGGGTAGCCATCTGGGAACAAGCGACCACCAAACAGTGTGGTTCACAATAAACACAGATGTAGAGTCAAGCCAAGCAAAACCAAGGGTGTTGGACTTTAGAAGGGCTGACTATGACAAAATGGGAGAATGCCTCAGAAAAGCACTAGAAAACAGGCAAGAAGGAGGGTGGAAGAACAATGGGGAAAATCAAAACTGCCATCACAGAGGCAACAAGCCTTTGTGTAAAGCAAATCAACATAACAAAATGAAGGAAAAGGCCTTTATGGTTCTCAAAAGAGGTGGCAGGAAGGTTAAGGAGAAAAGATAGCATTCAGGAAATATAAGGAAAGACAGGTGAGCAGGACCGAAAACTATATCATGTAAAACAGAAGGAAGCAGGAAGATAGTCAGAATAGCAAAGGAAAAGCTAGCCAACTCTGTTAAGAAGGGGATAAAATCTTTATAGGTACATTAGGGAGCAAGAAAAGACCAAGGAGGGATACTGAGGCTTAATAAAGGTGAGGCAATGTGGGTAGAGGGTGACATTGAAAAAGCAGGGATACTGAACGAATACTTGGCTCAGTATTCACAAAAGAAGAGATGGAGGTACCTAAACCAAACAATAGAAACACTCTGGATGGGGGTCAATACCAGTCCATTCACTGGAGAAAGGGTTCTGAAAGAACTCTTAAAACTGAAGGTGGACAAAGCAGTGGGGCCTGATGGAATTCACCCAAGAATTCTAAAAGAACTAAGGGTAGGACTACTGACACCACTGACTACCCCTTTAACAAATCATGGGAGGATGGAGTGGTAATTGAGGACTGGAGGAGGGCAGATGTGATTCCACTTCACAAAAGTGGGAGCAAGGCAGAGGCAGAAAACTACAGACCTGTTAGTTTGACCTCAGTGGTGGGGAAAATCATGGAATCGCTTCTGAAGGAAAGAATTGTTGAGTACTTGTAGGCCAGAGGGCACAGGACCCAAGGCAGCATGGATTCACAGTGGAAAGGTCATGTCAGACAAATCTAATAAATTTCTTTGACTGGGTGACCAAAGTAGTACACCAGGAGGTGCTGTTGAATGAGGCCTACCTAGACTTTAGCAAGGCATTTGACATGGTCCCCCACAAAAGATTAATATACAAGTTAGACAGCCTTGGGTGGGTCCCAAGGTGGTAGTCTGGATAAAAAAATGGCTGGACAACAGCACACAGAGGATAATAGTAAACAGATTAAACTCTGAAGAAAGGGAGGTGACTAGGGAGTACTGCAGGGTTCAGTACTGCAACCAGTCCTCTTAATGCCTTTATAAGTGACATTGCAGAGGGACTGAAGGAAAAGTATGTCTCTTTGCAGATGACACAAATATCTGCAACAGGGTTGATGCAGAAGATGGGGTGGAAAGGAAAGAAGTGACTTGGCAAGGTTGGAGGAATGGTCAAATGTATGGAGGCTTGGATTCAATGAAAAGTGCAAAGTAATGTACCTGGAAACAAAAACCCAGGGAAGAGTACCAGTGGGGGTGAGATACTAAAACAACAAAAATAGACAGGGACCTGGGTGTAGTCATATCAGATGACCTAAAGGAGGAAAGCAATGTGAGAAGGCAATGCGAGGGCTGGCGGGATCCTGGGATGCATAGGGAGAGGCATCACCAGTAGAAAACAGAAGTTGATATCCCTCTGCACAGACAGTTGGTGAGACCCCATCTGGAGTACTGCGTGCAGTTCTGGAGACCCTGTCTCTGCAAGGACATAGATAGGATGGAGGCTGTCCAGAAGGGCAATTAAAATGGTGCAGGGTCTGCACCAGAAGACATAAAGAGAGATTAAAGGAGCTTATTATGTATACCCTCGAGGAAAGGAGGAAGAGGGGAGGGGTACATGATAGAAACTTTCAAATACCTCAAGGGAATCAACAAAGTCCAAGAGGGTAACATCTTTCAGAAAAGAAATGTGCAAGAACAAGGGGCACAATTTGAAGATAGAAGGGATGGCTCAGAGATAAAGTGAGGAAGTATTTTTCATGGAGAGAGTTGTAGATACGTGGAACAGCCTTCCTGAGGAGGTAGTTGAGTCAAACACAGTGGGGAATTCAAGAATGCATGGGACAAACATAAGGCAATTCTAGTGAGGGGTAGGAGGAAGTAGGCTGTTGGTTAACTAGGATCTGCAGCTTATCCATTAAGTAGGGAAATGGGCTGACTTGGTGGGCAAAGTGGTCCTATCTGCTGTCAAATTCTGTGTTTCTGTGTTTCTGTTTCAGTATATGTAATTAGCTAATCCAAATTAGCATAAATTCTCAATCCAGTACATTTCATGGTAGAACACAAAGAACAAAAAAAAATTGAAACAAGGCTAGTATAATGTATTAGAGTACTTTTGCTGACATTTGGTATAGTGAAAGGGGCAGGTTATATATCTCTTATTACTATCACTAAGTGGATCAGACATATAGAACAGTGGATGGGTGACCATCACAACAAAGCTATTTTTCTTTCAAGGAGTTGATGACATCATAGAGGCCTCAGAGCGAAGCTCAGAGGTCTCTCTGATGCTATCAACTCAGGATGGAAAAACTGGCTTGGTGTAAATAGTCAACCATCCATCGTTTTATATAGTATATTGTTAGGGCTTATTTTTTTAAGATGCTGGTTACCTTCTGTCTTTTCATTTGATGTTCCTGTTCCTGTTGGCTTCTGCTTCTCTCGCTGCCAGTGCCACTCATTTCTGCTTCAGTGCACTCCCGCTGACTGCTGTCTCCTCACACCAACTCGCTCTATTTTAGAAGCACTGTTTATTTAAAAAAAAAAATACTTTTGTTGCACAAAGCCATGTGAGGCTATTTGTGTCAGTAGAAGGAAGATTCACTGTTTGTTGTTTGTTGAATTTTGTTGACCACTGGGCCTTGAAGTCCCTTTTCAGGGGCGACTGGGGGAGTACAGATGGTAAGCAACTGAAATTGGACCAGATGAAGCTGTTGGTGGTATTTTTAATGAATGAGGATATTTGGCCAGGACACGGAAAATTTCCCTACTCTATAGGAGTTCCCTTACATCCTGGCTTTCCGCCAAGATGGCTGCCTCTGGACTTGCTGTGGAGGACATGGAGGTGTTGGAGGCGGGGGGGGGTGGTCTCTCCCTGTCTCTGGATTGCCAGAGACCTCACTGATTCTTCCTCAAGCTTCCTCTACTGGATCTGAGTTGCTAGTATCTCCCAGTTCATTTCTTTCCTCAGAAACCTTGATGGATTACAGTAAGCAAAATATTATTTCCTCTCAGTCTGTTCCTATACTGCAACAGCTAGTGTCTGATAAGAGTCTCTGCTAACTACTGAATGATTATGAACAACAGATGTGGACACTTTACTATTGCTTGAGGAAAAATGTTATGTTGCAAAGAAACAGGAGCTTTTAGCACTTAAGAACTCAGCTTTGCAGCAACCTACGAGATTCTGACTCACTGTTGCTGACCACTCGTCAGGCGCCTGAGAGACAGCTTTGAAATTTTGCATTCCAATGCGGACTGCCCGACGATTTCTTCTGCTGAAACTTCTCCTGGAGTCCTTTCCTGTTTCCTCTGATCCTCTTCTGCGAAACTCTGCATCTGATTTGCCCCCTGCAGAGGTTGTTCCACAGGAAGACTGGTCGGATCGACTCTGCTCTTGTTGTGGCAGGGTGGGAGAGGATCCGGTTTGTCGGTACCAGGCACTCCGATCCTTCCCCCATTTGGATCACCCTGCAGAAACCCAAGCTGTTTCTCCCATGCACGACCAGCTGGATTTCATGCTAATGCCTAATTTGCACTTAACACAGAATCCAATTCTAAAATTACCATTTTCCACATCTCCTGCAGCTCCGTTTTCGGACTCTAACCCTCTTCACTAAAATCTACCACTCCAGGGCCCTGGTCTACAACCTCAACGGACTGAACAGACAAATTATTTTGCTTCTACATCTTCTAAAATGTATGCATCTTGTTTTCTGTCCCCACCCAACAGACTAAGAGACATAATGCTGTCAGGTTACAGTATTTGGGGACTTTACCTGAGATTCCTGATAGGGTTTTGTTGGGTGCACTTTGCTTAAAGAATCCATGAAATTTGCTGCTTATGATATCCAATCATTGATACATGTTTCTAATGAGTCACACTTTGATGGAAGTTTTAAAACCTTAAAGGTTTAGAGAAATTTTGGTCCCAATTTCACCTGTTGAAAAGTACCCTTATGGTCACCCTTCAGTGCTATTCCTTTAACAAAACCTGCAGGAAAAATGTCACTATTCTGTTCAGAAATGAAGGTGTCAGTCTGAATGATATTACAGTTTGGTTGAAACAAAGATGTACAGTACTTTCTGACCCTGAAGCTGTTTTGATTCAGAAAATTTGTGGACGGGAGGGTGGAAAGTTAGGTTATGCTCCGGACCACTGATACTGGTATTCAACACCTACCCAATAGTTTTCTGTTAGGCAGGGATAGGGAGTTTTGTTTTATTCAGGACAACCAAAGCCTGTTATAAGTGTGGTTCCACCTCCCATCTAAGTAGCATTTATGACACTATTAAATGTACTGTTTGTGGTGGTCTTGGTCATGCTGGCTCACAGTGACTGAAGAACCTCTGTGTCTTATGTGAAGACCTGGGAAATACTTTTCAGCAATGTTCCTGGGCTGCCCATAATTCTCCAACTTTAGATGTGGAGAGGAACAATGGCTTATTATTACAGTGGCCCAGCTCTCTAACATTAAGGGTCCCTCTTCTTTTCCTTCTACAGTTGCACCCCCACTACTTTAGATACACCACATAGTATTGTTTCTCTGCTACTGTAGTACCTGCTGGGGAGGATTTGACTGAGTCTGTCTCAAAACCTGTTCCGTTTCTCTACCTCCCAACCCTCCTTCTTCTCCGGTTCTTCCTAGTTGTTCTACTTCAGGTGAATCTTCTATGGGACCCCCAGCTCCATTAGGAACAATGGAACCCCCCCTCTGACCCTTTACTACACATTTGATGAATAAATATGAATTGTTGCAACATGCTTCTGAAAACACAGACTCTGATTCTTCTTCTGTTCTGTCCTCTCACCCTGAACTTACCACAGATACTGAAGTCCCTCTCGACAATGTGGGGTCCCAAAAAGGAAAAGCAAAGGCCAAGGCAAAGCATAAAGAATGTACCCGAGGAAAGGTAGACAGAGGTGATTACTGTTCATATGTCTACTTCTTTTGCAATACATACTGTTAATGTTAACATTACAAAAAACAACATAAGAGGGATTCAGTTTTTCTTTTTTTGTCCTGCCTTACTGCCAGTCTCATACTTTTACAAGATGTTAGGTTCCATTCTTTGCCTGAAATTTCTAGGGCCAAAATCCTGGCATTTAGGCCCTTCATATTGAGTCATTTGGACAGGAGACATGTTCTGGGGTGGGTATTTTGTTTAATCTTGTTAACGTCTCTATTATTAACATCTTAGATTTATGCCCTGGTAGGGTATTATTGATAAACTTTAAGTTCCTTTCTATCCCTTTTGGATAGTAAATATTTATGCCCACAAACCAAGTTGCTTTGGATTGAACTCTTGAAAGTAGTTCGACCCTATCTTTACAATTCTATGCATGTCATTTTGGTGGTGATTTCAATTGTGGGTTATCCACTAAGCACAAGTCCTCGCCTCAAAACCACAAAATTATTTTGTGATACCACTTTTCTCAAAAATTTTCATTTTCCACAAAACTGAAGGATGCTTATCTTTTCTTACCCAGACACACACCTACCTTTCATAAAGACTCTTTAGCTACCCAGATAGATTTGTTTTTTGTCTCCTCCGTTTTACAAACTTCTGCTGCTGAAGTACAAGTGGCTGAGTTTTCAGATCATGATTTGCTTACCATTTTCCATGGTCCTAAGAATATTGCTAATTTTGGTCCTGGAATTTGGAAAGTCAATGTTTCCTTATTGGAGAATTCTCTATTGTTGACAAATCTTAAATCCTTTTTCCAAAACAGAAAATCTGTGTTTTCTTTATGATGATCTTTGGTGGTAGTGGTTAGATCGAAGAGGATTTGACAAAGTTATTGAAATCTTTTAGCAAATCTTATCATGAGGATTGTTATTTTACATACCACAGGACACGGCATCAGCTGCAAAATTCCTTACCCTTTCGAATACCACTGGCCAGGATTTTTCTTAATAAATGAGTACCCTGAAAAAATCTTTAATGGACTACCACTCCAAAAATATGCTTCTATGCAACAATGTCAACATTTTAGTGTAAAAGATGCCTATGATGTGATTTCCCATTTGCTTATTTTTCTAAGCAGATTACTGGAGAACCATTGATACTATTGTAACTGAAGTTGGTCATGAACTTACTGATTCCAGGCTTATTCAAAATTATGTGGCCAAGTATACACAAAACTTATGCAGTCCACTCCCTACATGTGTAACTGATATATTGGCCTACCTTAGTCCCATTCATATTCCTGACATGCAACAATCGTATCTGATATGCTTGCTTGTGATATTCAGGCACGGATAGTTGAGGTCATCACAACTCTGTGATCTGAGTATCTCCAGGCTTGGATGGCCTTCCAAATGAGCTTTATAAATTGCTTAGTATTGAGTTGAGTGAGGAATTGGCCGCAGTTTCTAACTTCCTTTTGAAAGCAGATACTTTGCCATTGGATTTAATATGGGTAGTACCTTCTATATTTATAAGAACGAGACAGAAAATTACTTACTAATTGGAGGCCTCTTAGCCTATTGAATACAGACTTTAAAATTCTAACTAAAATTATTTCTCTCCATCTAAGCGAAGCTAGCCTTCTTATCATTTGGAGCCCAATCTAGTAATGTTCCTGGCAGAAATATACATAATCATGTCCTTTTATTGTGGGAATTGGTGGAACATGGCAATTCAAACAAGTTAAGAGGCCTCTCGTATTCAATGGATCAAAGACAGGCATTTGATTCTCTGAGTCATGATTTTTATGGCAGGTTTGAGACATTATAAGGTTCCTGATACTACTCTCTCTGGTTGCAATTATTATATCCCACAGCCACTTATCCCTATTGTTAATGACTGGAAGGGTCCTTTGATACTTTTAAAGAGAGTGTTAGACAACGTGCCCACTTAGTCCTCTTTTATGTATCTTTTTTGGATCCCTCCGCCCTACCATAATACAGCACACAATGTCAGGCCTATTTGTTCTTTACTACTTTCTGTTTTGGCCTATACTGATGACACAAGTTTAATAGTAGCTGATGTTCCTTCGGCAAATGCATCTCTCCATCTCTGTATGTCCTTTGGTCGTGTTTCAGGAGCATCCTGAATTTAGAGAATGTGTCGGTTGATGGCTTGGGTCTCAACAGTCGAATAATATAATAGTTTCCAGTATTGCACTTTGTGACACCCTATTAAGATTTTGGGAATTCTGTTTGGCACAGGTCCTTTAGATATTATCAATTGGACTCCTAAACTGGAACTGGCACAGGCCAAGGTTTCTGTTTAGAACACCTGGAAACTTAGTTAAAAAAGAGTGTTTACTTGATAAAGTCACAATTGATCCGTTTTTTGTTTCTAGCTTATAATTTTCCTCCTTCATGAGTTTTGGAAGCTAAACTTTTGAGTATATTTTTCAGACCTTATGGGGCAGCAGCCTGAATTCCATTAAGCATTCCATCACCTGCTTACCTTTCAGGGAAGGTGGTCTTAATATGATACACCCATTATTTTTATAATAGTTTCTTTTTCTGACTAATCTTAAACCACTTTTAATTAACTATGATGTGGGATGGGAATTTAATTTTTCAATCCTGCCAACCCTGGTTTCATCTTTGGGAATGTAACACTTTGAAACAGGTTAAACAGGTCTCTTCTACCACTTCTTATCTTCGTGATACCTTTTGTCATTTAAAACAATAGAAGATTACTAGTTATTTGATTATGACTCAAATAGGAAAGCCATTTATAACTTCTTGATAGATACCACTTGTGCTGACCTTGTATTTTTCCCAAATGTCCCCTAATCCTTACCTGCCTTATACACACTGTTAAGGAATCCTCGCATCCCCATAAGATGTAGGATTTACATTGGCTTAGTTGTCATGAACAGATCAATATTAAGGCAAATCATAAACATAAACAGCTGAATGAAAGATTGTGTTCTAGGCCTTTATGTGTCAATCAGGATGAAACAACACAACATCTTTTTTTTCTTTGTTCCTATATCACTGTTTTTGGTTATTTCTAGTGCACTGATGGAAAGAACATTTATTTACTTCTGTTACCTATGAGATGTTATTGTGTGGTATGTTTCCAGCATCCTGGAAAAAGTGGAATATTGACACTCTAAACTTATTGTTTATCATCATTAAATGGCATTTATGGACTGCTTGATGTCTTGTCACCTTGCAGCAAAATATATGTCCCACCTTCTGGTGGTTCAAGGTATGAACAGGATTTAAAAGATGTTTATTTTCTGAAATAAAAAGTTTGTCATTTGGAACATTGTTTGTTTTATGGAAATGCTTATCATGGGTGACTGATTCTGATTTTCCTGTTACATGAGTCTTTGTGTTGTGTTTTGACATGTGACTTTGGTTTGCACTTTATTTGTCAATAAAATTCCCTACTCTTTGTCAGTGGGGTAGTCTTTGCTATGGAAGGGTGTACTGAAGGATCATTCTGCTGGTGTACCTGTGGGTGAGAAGGTCTCCCAGCCCACAGGTCCAGCTCAGCATACCACACTAGAGAACTTGGATGTATCAAATGCAGTGAATATAAAACAATTTGCCACCTCTCAGATCCAAGAACAAGGACATCAAGGACTTTTTGATTCTGATGACAGTTGGTTAAATAATGTTCTGCAGCAAAACAAGGAACTGTATTGTGCTACTACTAAAAGTGCAATAATAAAACTACGATACCTGACACTGCTACTGAGCAGGATCTGGATGTTTCTGTTGAGTTTCATAAGAAGCAACAAAGCTAATCTTACAGCAAGAGACTGCTGTGGAAAACTCTGTTCAGGATGGGATGCCTCGCCCAAATGAGGTTGTTACTCTACCTTCATTCCAGACACCTGAGTCACCTTTAGTGAATGCTCCTCAGTTGCAGCAGCAAAATCCTTGACAGAGCAACAAATTCTGAGTTGTTTTCAAACTACACCTTCTGTAAGTACACCTAGCAGTCTTCCTGAACAGTCATCTGTTGCAATTGTTTCCTCACTGGGGTTACGGAAGGTAAAGAGGCTGATTTGACAGCACAGCCTGTTTGGGGATCCTCCCATCATCTTTGGAGCACTCCCTGCTAGCTGCAGGTTGGAAGCAGGGCACTGCAAGGATTTAGATCCTGGATCTGACCCATAGCCTGGTTCAGGGGACTCTCTTCTCCTAGTACAGTTGGGTCTGTACCTAATAATATGCCGCTGTTGCCCAGGGATTAGCACAGCAGTGTACTTCTAGTCAGGAATGCATTTCCCAGCCTGGCTTAAGCCACAAAAAAGTCATAGAGTCCTCAATTTTGGAAGATGATAGTGTAGCATTGATTCATCAGGCTGAGTCAGGGGTGAGGGCAGAAAGCTCCTAGAACTGCTCCTAATTTTCAAGAGCGTGCAAAAACTTGAGGTCCTTTTGGAAGAAGAACCCTTTACAGGATCCCTCCCCTTGCAAAGACACAATGCAGTTCACCTGGAATACCTTGGGGCCTGGAAGTAGCTCCTGATCGCTTATATATTGGTCATGATTTATTGAAGGGATCTTTATTTTTTTCCAACAGAAATACATGCTTTGATACATGTTTCTGGCTCTGTCCTTTATGATATAAGTTTTACTTCCCACAGGGTCTTGACAGGTTCTGGACCAAATATGATGCTTCACGTACACTGAATTATGGTTGCCTTTCAAGGCAATACCACTGACAAAGCCATCTATAAAAAATGTCACTGTTTTATTTCGTGATGAAGCTGTCTCTATTCATGACATTGTTTACTGGTTGCAGAAATGCTGTGATGTGTTGAGGAATCCTAGACCTATTTTTGATGAGGAATGTCTTTGGAAAGGGGGTGGGTTATACAGGTTCATTTAAGGCACAATACATTAGGTCCAGTACATCTTCCTAATAGTTTATTTTAGGTAATGAGAGGGCCATTGTTTGTACCCTGGTCAGCCAAGAACTTGCTTTAGGTACAGGGCATATACTCATTTGGGATCAGCATGTGACAGAATTAAATGCAATCTGTGTTTAACTTTTGGCCACCATAGCTTGGATGGCACTGAGGATTTACGTTGTAACTTCTGTGAGGATGTTGGGCATGCTTTTAGAGCCTCTCCTTGGGCTACTCACAATAGAAATGATCGTGTTAGTCAGTATTTTATTTTACAAGAAGCCCAGAAAAAGAAATACAGAAATGAAAACAGAAAACTAGTCAGGCCCTCCGAAGCATACAACCCTCCCTCACCTCCACCCTCTCCGGGCCCTTCTTATGCTGAAGCCCTACAACGTGATTATAGAAACAATTTCTACCCCCATAGTACCTCCTCAGAGTACTGATACTGTACTTTCTCCTGCAGTTTCTGGATTGCCTTTAGTGACCAAGGACATGTAAATCAAATGCCTCCCACCCATGGCCCAGAGCAATGTGAAAAAAAGGGGTATGAAGCAAACACAGCCTAAGTCTAAAGCTGCTAAAGCTAGCATCCCAGGGGATGAAGGTATTATTTTATTAAATAAATTTGCTGTTCTTAGCCCTCTACGGTAGATTTTGAACAAGGAGGAGACTGGAGGCTTCTTCCCTTGCTCCTTTCTTCTCTGAATCTGATGGGGAACGAATTGAAGAAGGAGATGATCAGGACCAGACTCTAGGATTCATACTAGAATTCATAGGAGTTCTAGATTAAGAAACCTCCTAAAATATCCTGCATATTGCACCTATGGCCTTTCCTGTTTAGTGGTAGCGTCCATTAATGTGAATAGCATTCGAATCCCAAGCGTAGGTTGATAACACTATCTGTGTTAAAAGACCTACACTGTGACATTTGCTTCACGGGATATGAGGTTAAACACTCTTTCTTTGGTTCATTCAGCACAACAATTGTGGTGTTGGGGCCCCTCTTTTTTCATTTAGCACAGGGGTTTGTGTGGGAGTGGGGATATTGTTTAAAGGGGATGGGTTTAGGGTGTCACGTCTTGTTGATATATTGGAGGGTAGAGCTCTTCTCTTAGATTTTACCTTTAAAGGGATTTGGGTGGAGAATGATTAACATCTATGCCCCTCTCACAAAAAGGAACGTATTGATTTATATCAAAAGTCAGTCCTTATTTATACACAACAAAAATAGTGATATGTGGGGAGATTTTTAATGGGTACTGGATAGGGGGCGAATGCATCTAAAATGTAATGTGATTACAACTATCTTACTTTTGCTTATTAACCAGAGTAGCCTACAAGATTCCTTTCAATGTGTTCATACAGCAGGGGTCATACTTATTATAGAGGTGCACTTTCTACTAGAATTTAGTTTACATTTACAAAAAAAATATTAGTATCTCAAGGGCAGATGTCATTCCTTTAGAGACTTCTGACCATGCAGTTCTTCTGATTGTACTGGAGGGTGATATTGGGCCAAGATACGGTAAGGATACTGGAAACTAAACATTACACTTTTAAAGGAACAGAGGATAAAACACAAGATTATTGAATGTCTTAAGGCCACGAATGTCTGTTGCATGTTTAGTGGATAACCTTAGTATATGGTGGGTGGAAACAAAAGAGGTTTAAAAATAGTGTTTCAGACACATTCTTCTAAAAGTAGGTTGAGTCAGTATAAAGATTATCTTAAACTCTGGTTCCAACTAATAAACTCTGTTTTGTCATTAATATTCAACATATTGTGTTGACACATGAGATCCTTAATCTAAAAAAAGATGCTGTCCTTACAATATTCAGAGCTGCAGCTATGCTAAATGAGCATAGGATTTGCTCACCAGGAAAACTAGGTTTGGTGAGGCCTTTAAAGCCTGCTCACACAGGGCCTCTGATAGCCTTTTGGACTCTGTTAGGTTATGAAATGGGACTTGTGTGTCCAATGGGTCAACAATATCACAGGCTGTTTCACAATATTTATCAGACATGCATAGAATGACTCAATTGATATTTCATAATTAACTTCATTTTTGTCATCGGTTCAGGTTTCATATATACTTGAGGATCTTTTAAGGAATCTTACTTTACCTATTTCTAAAGTTGAGAATGGAGAGGTTATTAATCATTTAAAAAGTCCACAGCCCATGCATTGATGGCCATTCTTCTGAATTTTATGTAGAATTCACTGAGATATTACATACTATATTAACGATGGTATTTAATACAGTGTTGGGTACCCCTGCAGGTGGATATGTATTTTTATGTAGCAGTACAGATTTTGATTTATAAGAAAGGTGACAGGAGAATTTTGGATAATTGGAGGTCGTTGAGTTTGTTAAATACTGATTATAAAATGTTATTGAAAATTTTACATAATCGCCTGCTTAATATAGCCTCATTGCTAATTATAGCAACTCAAACATGTTTTGGGGTGCTCTATTATGCATAATTTATTATTACTTTGGGAGATCATAGAAAGGGGTTAGGATGGTCAAACTCAGGGTTTGTCATGTCCCTAGATCAGGAAAAAGCCTTTGATCCTGGACCACACCATTACATTTACTAACATACTAATTGCCAGCAGATTAGGCCTTATGGTGTATCAGGTCTGCTCGAATCTCAGATCCCTAGTTGGGTGATGAGGCCCTCCCTTGTGTTCCAGAAACCCCAATCATCCATCCCCACCCCTGGGCCAGGCCATCATCTGGTACATCCACTTTCTGTGTTTGTCCCACCTCTCTTGAAGTCCTCCACTGTGGATCTCTGAATCAGCTCGCCAGGTAGTGCACCACCCTCTCAGTGAAAAACCTCCTCCTCTTTTCTCCCTCACCCTTCCACCTTCCAACTTCAAACCATGCCCTCTGGTGATACCTCCCTGCTTTAGTCTAAGATCCCTCCATGTTTACCCTATTTATTCTCTTGAGGTACTTGAGAAACCTCAATCATGTCCCTCCTGTCTCTCCTCTCCTCTCCTCCAATGAAAACAGGCAGAGCTCCTCAAGACTGTCCTCATACATCAAATCCCTAGTCCTCATATCATCTTAGTTGCCCTCCTCTGTACCCTCTCCAGGAGCTGTATGTTCCTTTTCAAGTGTGGTTTTATATTAACACATTATGGGATTCTAGCTAGTTTTGTAAACTGGATCTCATTGTTGTATAATAATGCAGGGCAATGCCCTTTGTTAATGGTCATCTGGGTTTTATATTGATATAGCAAGGGAGTAAGGCAGGGATGTCCACACAGCCCTTTACTCTATGGTTTGTGTCTGGATCCATTGCTTCATCTTATCCAGCAGGATTCATGTATTGGTGGGATCCCTACACCGGGGGATGATATGGACATTAAGGTGACTGCTTATGCAGATAATTTATGTTTCTAGTAGCTGATTACAATTCAGGTATTCAGGCTCTTAATTGTACTGAATAATTTTCTAGAGTATCTGGAGCAAGTTTGGATATTGGAAAAGTATTATTTATCCATTAAATAATTCCAGTATTTCTCCTATGTCCTGGAAAGGTATTCAGGTGTCTACTGACCCTTTCAGTGTTTGGAAATTTGGTATGGATGGGGGTAATGGTATATACAACTGGACAAAGAAATTAGAATTTGCAAAAACAAAGGTGGAAGCCTGGAAAAATGGAATCAGACTAAAAGAAAAAAGGTGGCAATAATTAAAACCTTTTTCTCCCAATATTTATTTTCCTTTGTTCTGTTTATTCTTTACCTAAATCTTTGGAAACTACACTATTTGGACTCATGTTCCGGATAATATGGGAAAGCCGCCTAAATCCTATTAGGCGTGAAATGATATATTTATCGGTAGCAGAAGGCGGGTTAAATTTGATTAATCCAGTACTTTTTTCTTCTGTAATTTTTTCCATGTTAATTTCACTGAGTTGACTAAACCAAGTCTTGCTATATGGTCTTTATTTGCTAATGAATGGCTAAAGCCTCTTTATAGCGTTTGGGAAGAACAAGGGGTTTTGAAAGCACAGGTTAAGACGGGCTGTGTTTTTTCAGTCCTGCTCTTAGTAAATTAAAAACCTGGAAGTTACAGTTTAATATAGTGTCTAAATTCACTACTAAATCACTTTATTCTACAATTCATATGTCTATTAATCCACCATTGCTTTCCTTTATGCAACTAGAGCCAGGTTATACTTAACTTGTATTGGAATCTTTGAAATACCCTTATATTCCACCAAGAATATGGGTTGTTTGTTAGTTAAGTGCACATGGCCATCTTTTGTGAAAGGTAATGTAAACAAAAAAAATAGAGGAATGGATGTGCCTAAGGGTATCTTGTATTACACAAGAGGAATCAATAGTACATTTTTTATTGAATGTCCATATTGTAAAACTATATGAGTATAATAGCCACTAGGTGGCACAATGGTTACTGGAATAATATTTCGTATGAAGAAATTGTTGATAGCTTTACTTTCCAGGACTTGGGTATTTATAAGGGTAAATTAGGTATCATTTTGCCTTTATAAAGTTTGTTTTATGGCAAACAAGATGTAAGTTTGTTTTACAGCAACTTTATCAAGAACATAAACAGACTGTTATTATTATAGAGAATGAACTCTTGAAACAATGTGTGTTTGAAAACAACATATGTCTTCAGATTGTTGGGTCCTCCATTGGACAGAGGTACCATTCCTTAAGGATAAAATAGGATAGTTTTCTTAGACCTTTTTGGGGTTTCTTGATTCTGCTTTTTATGTATCATGTTTCTTTGGAATGTGATGTACAGTTTCTCCTAAATAAAAATTTCCCTACCCTCCTGTAGGGGAACCTTTAGCTATTGCAATGACCATTTGGAGTGATCCTCCGAATGGGATGGACATGTCTGAGTTGGGAGAGTGGGCCTCCTCCCTAACTTCGATTTACCAGAGGCTGTCAATGATTCTAAGGATCAAAATGAAGAAGGAGAAACAAGCAATTTCTTTGTATCTACAGAGGATTTATCTGTTATCAAGACAAATATGGTAACTGGATTAGCTCTGATTGCTTTCCTTCAAACTCTGCAAACCTGGATTTCATTTGCCCAGAAGATGGTCATTTACAGTTATTGAGTGAGCCTGTATCTTTAAGCCCTGTTACTATGGCTATGAATTCTGCTTCAGATATGGCTACCTTGAATCTCACTGTCAATGGCTCTCCAGAGGCTGTTACTTCAAAAGGCCCGTCGGGGCTGGGTGAGTCACCACTTCTGAATGTTTTATCCTCTAATACAATTCCCTCAGATGATTCATCAGCTGGCATGTTAAACACTGCTACCAGTGCGTGCCGACAGTCTATATTGCAAGGAACAGAGGAAAAGTTGTATTTATGGACTCCGGGCTGGCAGTTCAAATACCGATTGTGGTATGTGCCTAAAGCCCATGGCACCAGACTCACCTGTTTCTGCAATTGAAACTGCAGTCGAACAGTCTGACCAGTCTCACAATCTTTCACTGTGACCAGATGTTTCTGCATCTAAAAGTCAAAATCTCTTCATGATCGAGAGTCAGGTTTTGTTTTAAATGCCGGCTAATATTCCTGATAAGGGAATGTCTCTCCACAGAAGCCAGTATTTAGTACCAAACTGGCCCAACTCCTCAACCTGAAGCCATGGCCTTCTCCTTCTTGCTTAGGCATAAACCTGATGTTGAGGTTAAGGGACCTCGATCTGTTAGTCAAAGCAGAAAATCAGCTGTTAAGCGAGATTTGGCCATAATCCCGGGAATAACCTAAGACTGTTACTAATGTGCCTGTTTCTACAAAAATGGACAGTCCAATTCCTTCTAACAAAACTTGATCTCCCAACAGGCCTTACAGAATGCAGGATGGCTCCAAACTCCAAATGCAATGGGTTGCCAGACCCTGTATGGGATGCTTCTTTGAATTTTACACAATCCTCTCCCACATGGAAGCCTACCACTTCAGGACCACTGCAACCAGATTCATTAGGTCTTCAGACCCTTGAAACTCATAGTTTGGACAATTCTGCCCTTGCTACTTCTGACCCATAATTACACCTTGCAAAATCAAACTTGCCAAATGATGTTGAAAAAAAATCTGCCTAATCAGACCTCGACTTCAGATACTTCTGAAGAAAGTTCCACTAACTTTTAAGCCTCTTCTTTCTGATTTCTTTTCAAGATAAAAGGAAGCTGCTCCAAGATGGAGCATGAGTCTGCATCTGATATAAAGGAGGTTTGGCAGAATGGCGGATAAATATTTTGTGGGGAACACTTACTAAAGACTCATTACATTTTTCTCCTAGAGAAGTCTTTGCCTTCATTAATAGTTCTGAAGAAGATAACTATGACGTTAGTTTTTGGCTGCATATGCACTTGAGTTGTTCTGGGAACATTATACACAAGTTAAGTATTCTCCATTTGGGTCCCCTTTTTAGTAATCCGCTTACTAAACCCCTTATTAAATATGTCACCATAATGTTCCGCAATGAAGGGGTTCATGCGGACGACATCACGTACTGGTGATATACTAAGTGATCCAGAAGCAATATTAGATTCTGAGTTATTTTGGATGGGGGATGGAAATATAAAGTGAAACTCAGACTTTCAGACTCAGGTATGGAACATATTCCAAATTCCTTTATGTTAGGAAGAGAGGGTTTGTTTTATGCAGGACAGCCTCGGGCATGTTACAAGTGTGGATCTAGGACACACTTATCTAGTACCTTGATCAAGCCCAGTGTAATAATTGTGGGAATGGGGCATATTGCCATGCAATATGCCAACCACCAAATGTGATCTCTGTGAGGAGTATGGCCACGTTTTTGGAGAATGCTCATGGCGGCCAAGAATAAAGCATCTTGTATTAGCCCTGAACTCTAAATTCAGCAGGCACAAGATTCAGCTTCTGTACCTAAAGATGCTACCCCGGCTTCCAGTGATGTCACCATCTTAATGGCTGTTTAGCGAAAAGCTCTGGGGCTATTCAGAAGAAAATCGATATAACCAGCAATAATTTCTAGCTGAAAAAGAAAATACAGTACAATACAAGTAAAGGCAATGTCCTTGAACAGATCTAGGCACAGAAACTCACCGGCTGTGAAGCTCAAGACACGGATGGAAGCAGGGAAAACATCAGTAGTCCTCTGAAGCATGTTCAGCCTCCCTGTGAGTAGCATAGCAGACTCAGAGGATAACCTTGAATCTCATGATCAGGGGTCATTCTAACAAAGCTAGATGGCATAATTAAAGCCATCCATAGGGTGGAATCCTCGGTTGCTGACCTGAAGGCTGATCTAAAAGTAATGGACAAAAGAACCACAGCCATAAAGAAATGTGTAGGAGAGCTGGCCGACTCATCCGGACAACATGACCTAGCCATTATCTATTTGTTAACAAGAGAGGAACTACAACTCAAAATTGATGACCAAGAAAATTGGGCTAGACTAAATAATTTTAGGATATATAGCATTCTGGAGGAGATGGAGAAATCTTTCAACTCAATGGAGGAATTTATACATATTTTGAGAGAGACTTTGAAAATGCCAGAAGATATCCCCTCCTATTGAGAGAACACATTGTTCGCTTGCACCCAGCCCTAAAGAACGAACAGCAAGACCATGTTCAATTATAGTAGGCATGCTATACTATCAAGACCGCCAACAAGTGTTACAAACCACATGGAAAGTCAAAGAAATTAAATTAGGCACTCACAGGTTGTTTTTGATCAGGATTTCTCCGATTATTTAAATGAAAGATAAAACCGTTAGGAGGTAATAAAGCAAGCTAAAGAGAAAAATATTTGCATCCAGCTCTATTACCTGACTAAACTGAGACTTCTAGATGAAAAAGGCCCAATTTTATTTGATACGCTCTGAGATGCTCAATCTCTCTAAAGCAGATAAGCCTATGCTGCCCAGACCTACAAGCAGACATGTTAGAATCCGAGATCTCCACTCAGCATGGTGGAGGGTGGGCAGACCTAGATGGATGCACACTTCATCTATTTCATGGCCTTCCCATCTCAGTCGGGACCTGAAGGAGATGTTAAGTAGAGAAAACAAGGCCACAACATTGGAAACTACTCATGGGATCATCCACAGAGCTGGTCCTCCACCTGAAAAATAGGTACTGAATAAATTCCTGTTTATTAATGACATATCTCCACTTCAGATGGTGTTATGATTACATTGGATTAGTGAAGGCCCTTTCATCACCGTTAATGAGAGATTACAAGTGGTCTATTTATTGGGTTTAAGGACCTTATGCCATTCCCTTTTTTTTTGGGTTGTGAGAACTTTGACTCCCTAGTGCGCTATTTCCTCATTTCCATTTACACGATATAGAACATGGAAGTGATTTAAATATTAAGTAAAAACGTGTAAAGTTGCATGTTGCACTGTTTTGGTGTTCAAATGTTGACTGAGAACTTGTTTACCCATTATGTTACACTGAGCTCTGATGCTATGATTGGATGGATGGGGGTAGGGGTGCATTGGAAGGAGGGTGATGGGGAATGGGGAGGGCTGAACACATAGAAGAAGGAGCAGGAAGTTAAAGAAACTAATTCAACTTAAATATGGATACTCTTAGGGTGACTTCCCTGAATGTCCAGGTATCAATCCCCAATCAAGCAGACCAAAATACTTCATTATTTGAAGCAGATTAATGCTGATATCAGCCTCATACAGGAAACCAAGCTCTTGGACATAAAGAATGCAAAATTAAAAAGTTGGGTTGGTAGGGTATACTATTCCTCACACCCCACGAGGAAGCAAGCAGGGTTGCCATTCTTATCCAGTGAGATCTACCCTCGAGATTATCTCAGAGGTCACCCTGGAGACTGGAAGGGGATTATGATTACAGGAAAATATTTAATCATATGATTCATATTATAAATGCATATGCACCCAACAGGGATGATCCTATTTTTTGTTAAGTTATTTGAAAAATGGCACAGTCAGGGGTGGGTATGATACTGATGGGTGGCGACTTCAACTGCATCCTTAACCCACAGTTTGACTGCTCCTCCAAAAACATAACTACAAACAAAAACATGAGTAAGGTGGTAAGGACAGGTATGCAGGAATTAGCATTAGTAGACATCTGGAGGGACTTTAATACAATGGTGAGGGACTATTCTTTTTATTCACATCCAAACAACACCTATTCCAGAATAGATTATTTTTTGTGTAGCATAGACCTGCATAGGGTTTGAAACTGTGAGATCCTCCCACGCTTGGTGTCTGACCACTCAGCAGATGTACTGACTTGGGAGCTAGGTGATTGGAGAAGAGTAACTCATTGGAGAATGAATTGCTCATTGTTAAACCAGGAGGATTTTAAATCCCTTATACAGTAGTAGCCACAGACACTGCCAGCTATTTCCTGAAATTTATGTGATATTTCCAGAAATATCTGATGCTTTCTGCATTTAAACAGTAGGGGCAGCAGAGAGAAACTCTTCAGAAAAGTTGCGAAATATCTGGAAATAGCTGGCAATGTCTATGGCTACCACTGTACAGGAAGCCATTAAAGATTACCAGATACATAACCAACTGGATGGTCCAGGCTCCAAATGTTTTGGAATGGATTGAAGGCAGTATTAAGAGGACAAATTATCTCTTTTTCTCACATGAAAACGGTTTAAAAGAGAAACATAAGGCTCTGGAGGACAAGTTACAATAATTGGAGCTTATAGCCAAACAGGGAGGGACACAAGAGGAAAAACAGAAGGATTTAAGAGAACAAGAAAGAAATTACAAAGTATTTTAGATCAGCAAATAGAAGGAAATTGAGATATGTATACCAGAAATACTATGAATTTGGAAATACAGCTAGTAGATTACTGGCATTTTGTTTGAGAAAAGTCCAAGCTGAAAGGTATGTGAAGAAATTAAAGTAAAAAACAAACCCTTCATCCCAGATTTATACCCTGGCTGCAATAGTGGAAGCCTTCAAGGATTATTACAGAGCCTTATACAGTCCAGACCCACAAGATCTGCATCACGGATTATCAATCCGAAGACTCCTGGATAGGGTCAATCTTCCCAAACTTACGGAGGATATTAAAACACAGCTGGATTCCCCAATAACCTCCACAGAAATAGATCAGGTAATACATAATCTGAAAGGTAATAAATCACCAGGTCCAGATGGGTTTACTGCTGAGTTTTCAGAAATTCAGTAAAACCTTGGTCCCCGTGTTAGAACGCATCTTTAACAAAAGTAGAGAGGAGGAGGACTACCTGGTTCTTGGAAGGAAGCATACATAACAGTGATCCCTAAGGAAGGAAAAACATTGTAGGAATGTAGATCCTATAGACCCATTTCACTCTTGAACATAGACTCTAAAATATTTACAAAAATCTTAGCCAAAAGGGTAATACTTTTCTCCCAGATCTGATCCACCTGGATCAGGCTGGTTTAGTGCAAGGTAGATATCTCAAGGATAACATAAGATGCTGTCTAAATATTCTGCATATGGGAAAAGGGAAAGGACAACAAATTGCGATAGGCATCATGTAGAGAAGGCATTTGATTGTCTAGGTTGGGACTTCTTACAGAAGTATTAGCCACATTTGGGAAACCAATTTCAGGAATGGATCGATGCAATATATAATGAACCAGTGGCTCAGGTTAAGGTGAATGGCACTATATCAACCCCTTAAAAATTCAGAGAGGCACTAGACAGGGATGCTCTCTTTCCCTGATTCTTTTGCATTAAGTGTAGAACCCCTAGCCCAACTTATTAGATCACATCAAGATATAAATGGGATTATACAGTAGTGGTGGGGCGAAGACAACAGAATTTGCCTATATGCAGATGATACTATGTTATACTTGAGAGATCCAATACGAAATTTCCCCATCTTGTCACAGATTTTAAAGAATATGGTCAGGTTTCAGGATTTAAATTAAATGAAGACAAAACAGAGGTAATATTAGTGAGTGGACTACTTACCAAAGAATTGTAACAGCTGATCCCTTTTAAATGGGTCAAATCACAAATTAGATATCTGGGAGTACACATCCCTATGGACCTGTCACAACCATATCATGTTAATAATGACAGGCTGATTCAGGAGGTCCTGACTGATTTGAAGAGATGGAGTACCCTCCCTGACTCTACTGGGGACAATTGAAACCATCAAAATGAATATATTACCTCATTTTTTATTTCTGTTTAGCACCTCCCCTTCAAATTCCGCGTTCAGATTGGAAAATAATTACATCAGTTCTTGGTGGTGGGCAATGTGCAAGAATTGCATGGGAAACTGCAGAGAGTAAAGGGGCTTGGGCTACCAACTTATGAACATATTACCAATTAGCATAAATGAGCACATGGGTGAATTACCTAGCAAATGACTCTAAGAATACTTGGTAAATATGAAATCCAAGGAGAACCAGGACTCAATCCAGTATTGGACTTTAGTGGACCCCATCCTATCTAATTAAAAAAAATTCAAATCCCTGGATTAAACAAGCATATAGAGTATGGGGAGAAATAAAAGGGAACTCTTGATATGGGGCACATTGGGTAACACATCTGAGATCATCCATTGTACTCAGTTCCTCCTCCTACCATGGATCATGTCTTTTTACTATGGAGGAGAAGGGTCTTAGGTTTTTAGTCAACTTATAAATTCTGGACAAATTAAAACTTTCCAGCTACTTCAGCAGGAATTCCAGCTTCCTAACTTACACTTCTTCCTGTACCTCCAGGTGACCTCCTTCCTAATACAGGTAAGAATCTTACAGAGGTACAACAACCTCCTCAATTGATACCACAAATTATATGGGATTCAGCACTAGGACCAGAAGAAAATAAACTGATTTTAAGGTTGATGACAACCTACAGGATATTAAAGGAAACACTACCACCTCGGTGTCAGGTACAATGGGAAATAGAAATAAACACTCATATTAATGAGAAAGGGTGGGAAGGGAACTGGGAAGGGTCAGACATACTTCAGCATCTAACAATTGTTATTTATTTATTTATTTAGTTTTTGTTGACTGGGTAAGTGCACTAGACAAATTCTGCCTATTTTCAGGCACGACCGGGGAGGGGATACAGATGAATGCCAACTGACCTTGAACCAGATTAAGCTGTTGGTGGTATTTTTAGTGAATGAGGGAAACTTGGCTAGGACACTGGGGAAATTCCCCTACTCGTCAGAGGGGAATCTTTGGCTGTCTGCAGGAAGATGGCCACTTCTGCTCAACCTTCAGAGGAGATGGATGTGGAAGGGATGGGGAGTGGGCCTCCTCCCTGCTCCTATGGTGCTAGAGGCTACAGTCCTAAATTCTGAGTTTCCAGATACTGCAATACCTGAGGAGTTTTTGATACCTCTGTGGAGTCTGTTTCTACTGCTGATTTGTCTACAACTGTTACTGTCTTGGAGGAAGGTACTGTACTTGCTCTTGCAGCAAAAGAACATTTGTTGGCTTCTATTGTGTCCGAGGAGGAGTGCTGTACCGCCGGAAGTCTCAGATACTTTCTGAAATTGCTGCACTGCGCTCAGCTCCTCTTGTTTCCTCCCTACTGCTTCCCGTGCTTCTGAGTGGCTTCCTGTTGATCGCCTGTTGATTCCCAGGATTGTGAGTCTGTGCATCTGAAATCTCCTGGGGCAGCTGGCAGTTCTGACCGTCTTACCGGCCAGTGCCAAAAGCCATTTCCCTTGCTCTTGCTCTTGGAACCGGTTCGGCAGTTTCAGCGGTTCCCTCTAAATGCTTGGGGATGCACGGTAATGTATTACAACATGGTACGATTTCTACAGGGTGCTTTCTTTCCAGTGACACGGCAAAGGGGGGTGGTGGTACAAGACCTGTCTCCTGACTGTTTCTGGCTTACCTCCAGTTAGCTTGGTTCCCCTTCACCATCTCCTTCCCAACTTCGTTCGGAATGGTCCCTGACAGAGCGATTAAGAAAGCCGGGTGGTTGAAACACTCGAATGGCAGTTGGATCCCTGATCCCAATGACAAAGTAGTGAAGCGTTAAAATTCTCCCCGGTCCTTCTGCTTTGTGTACTTTATCTACTGATTCCACAGTACCTTCTGAGACTGCTGTACCTCTACGTGACTGTAAAACTGCTGGGGCTACTACGCCTGCTTTTCCTTTACCTGGCTTGCACTTGGGACCTGCTATTGTTGATCCTATACCTTCACAGTCTGCTGGAGCTCCCCACAATTTAAACTGTCTGATTTATTTGCCAATAAAGGTGAACCTGCCCCCCAGAAATGCGGTTCATTTGATTTATAAAGGTGGATTAGAAGACCAGCCAGATAGACTTTATATAGCTAAAACTTTACTTAAAGGCTCTTTGAAATTTGTCTCTTCTGACATTTATGCTCTCATTCAGATTGGTAACTCTAATTATGATGTGAGCTTTAAAACTGTTTCTGGTTTAGAGCAATTTGGGGCCTCGTATCACACTGTTAAGAATTCTCCTCTTTGGATCTCTTTTTGGCTGTTCCCTTAACGAAACCCTCTGTTAAATTAATTACCATCATGTTTTGTAATGAAGGGTACATATAAAAGATATTCTTTTTGGTTAGGTAAAGGTGTGATGTTTTGGATAGGCCTGTTCTGATCCTTAATAGTGAGAGGATTTGGAATGGTGGTTGGAAATGTGTTAAACTTTTTCTACCAACTGTGGGCCTCAGCATCTCCCCAATAGTTTTTTCTGGGAAAGATAGAGTCAGTTTATTTGACTTTGGTCAGCCTAAATCATGTTTTAAGTGTGGCTCCTGGATGCACCTTAATGCTGCTTGTGATACCTCTAGATGTTCCCATTGTTTTGAATTTGGTCACCAGGCTGCTTCTTGCCTGAATTTGTTTAAATGTAATTTGTGCGAACAAACTGGGCATGGTTATGCAAAATGTCCATGGGCATCCCACAATAGAGAAGATTGCCCTTCTCAGGAAGGCCTGATTGTGGTAGTTCAGCATAGTGATACTTTAAATGTGGCCGCTGTCACTAGTGCAGTTGAAACTACTGTTTGTCTTACTGCTAAGTCTCATTCCTTAGATGTTACTCCTGCTTGCCATGTTGATAATGTTTCCTAACAGTACAAGACCATGTTGTTCTACCTTCTAATTTTGTTGCTTCCTCTGCTCCCTCTATGCCCTGTACCTCTGCCTCCCTTTACAGGAGATAACAGAGGAATCTGAGAATCTGGGATGCCCTCGAATCTGCCTTTTAAAACTGTTACTGCAAAAAACTAATAGATCTGGAAGGCTATTCTTTCTCGTCCTTCCTCTTTGGTCTTACCTGGCAGTGGAACTACTGATTCCTGGAAAGAGGGTAATCACTTTTGGTGCATTAGTTACTGGGGACAAGTCTGAAGGTGAAGATTCAAACCATTCTTCCAGGGCTTCTACTGTTACTGATGTTTTTCAGAAGGGATGAAAGGGATGTTAGATCAGTGGAGGTTTCTCTTAGACAGTCCCGGTGTAGAAGGGTTGCTAAGGCTCCTTAATTGTTTGGTTTTATTTTTTATTTTTTTCCTTTTTCCTTCACCTTAATGGCTTCCTTGACTATTTCATCCTTTAATGTTAATAGTATTAAGAGTCATAAGAAGATGGTTACCACTTTGTCTTGTTTGCAACAATGCCACAGTGATATTGTATGTCTACAGGATACTAGATTAAAAACTACTGTTGAAATTCAATGTGCTCATAACCTATGGTCAAAGGGAGCCACGTTTTGGTCTAATGGGAATCCTCTGTGATGGTGTTGGGGTATTATTACTAATCCATCTTTGAAGGTTTCTAAATTGGTTGATATTTGCCCAGGCAGGGCTTTATTACTGGATATTAATTTTTGGGGTGAAAGATTTGATTGATTAATATTTATGCCCCACAGACCAAGGCTCAGCGTGTTGCTCTTTTTGGACATTCAGCCTTATCTCCATACTTCACGTTTAATTTTTGGGCTGGTGATTTTAATTGTGCTCTGTGTATCTCTGATGGGGTTGAAAACCTCAAAATTGTTTTGTGACTCTAATAAACTTAGACACATTCTTGATATTGCTCAGCTTAAAGATGCTTATCGTTGTATATATCCCTCTGGTGGTAATACTTTTTTAAGTCATCTCAGTCTACTAGGATTGATTTAATTTTTCTTTCTGCTATATTGCAAGTCACCTCTGTTGTTTTATCGTTTGGGAATTTTCTGATCATAAGTCTCTTACAGTTTGCCTGACCTGGGCAGGAGCACCTAGATGTAAGAAAATCTATGGCACCTGAACAATTCCCTATTGGATGATAAGACTGTTCTGAAAGCATGGAAAAAGGAATTTATTGCTTCGACTTTCTATTTTTGATATGTATGATGACGTAGCATCTTGGTGGGAAGATTCCAAGAAGGATTGGAAGTTCTTTTCAGGTTCGCTGTCGTACAAAGTTACCTCACAGTATTTTGAAAATTTACGTCTCAGGACTCAATTACAGAGGTTGTATTTCTTGGCAGAGACTGAGAAGATTGATTGTAGGGCACAAATTAGAGTTGTTAAACACGGATGTTTGCCTATCAGTGATAGAGCTAAGTCCTTAGATCATGAACATAGGTTTGGTTTAAAATTACACAAGGGTGCTTTGGATTCTTTTTAGGATTGTAAAGATTGTGTGAGCCATCGTCTAGTTACACAGTTAACCTCTATGACTGATGATTTGGTTACTTCACTGGCTGGCTTGGTTGATGTTGTTGGTCTTTATTTGGGGTCTTTATATCAAAAGATGTTACTATTAAGTATGACTCATTTAATTTTAACTCATTAAATTTACCACAGTTGTCTAATATTGACTGTCAGAAGTTATTACAGGATATTTCTGAAACTGAAATACGTCAGGCTATTTTTCTTTACGCTCTGATTCTGCTCCTGGCATGGATGGTCTGGGGACAGCTTTTAGCAGACATTTCAGGTAGATCTTGTCCCGGTTTTGGCCCAGGTATATAATTAGATGTTGTCTGCTTCCTCTTTAGCATCCTCTATGAATCTGGCTTTAGTTATTTTACTACATAAAAAGGGCCCTAAGGAAGATTTACGAAATTGAGGACATTGAATTTATTGAATACTGATTTAAAAATTTTGAGTAAAATTTTATTACTTAGGTTATCAAAGGTGGTTGATGCCCTGATTTGTCCACACCAAACATGTTCTATACCAGGTAGAACACAGTATGATAATTTATTGATCTTGTGGGAACTCTTTACTGCTGCTCAGTCTGGTCATTTGAATGGGTATGTTTTAAGCCTAGATCAGGAAAAGGACTTTGACCAGGTCTCACATGATTTCTTGTTCTCTGTTTCTGCAGCTTATGGTTTACGGATGGCTTTATTTCCTGGATTCATATTATGTATGGTTCTGCTTTTAC
Organism: Neoceratodus forsteri; assembly: GCA_016271365.2. Taxonomy (NCBI): domain Eukaryota; kingdom Metazoa; phylum Chordata; order Ceratodontiformes; family Ceratodontidae; genus Neoceratodus; species Neoceratodus forsteri. The sequence continues at coordinate 575,960,172 of CM028134.1, read as the reverse complement.
TTCTTCCTAATGTTAATGGCTGGATTGGTAGACCAATTAAAGTACAGTGAGGAGTGCATCAGGGTTGTCCTCTAAGCCCTATTTTGTATGTCTTTTTATTGATGTTTTACTTCGTTTAATTTGTACTCATACCGGTCTTGCAGGGTTTAATATTGCTGTTGGTGTTCCTCCAGTCAAAATTTTAGCTTATGCTGATGACCTGGTCCTTTGTATTTCTGATATTAAGGAAGGACCTATTGTCAATGATGTTTGTATCTATTTTCCAGTTGTTCTGGTTCAAAGATCAATTATGTTAAAAGTAGGGGTTTTCCTTTAGGTGATTCTCCTATTCCTGTTTCTGGTAAACTTTCTGGTATCCTGATTTCTAGAGACCCTGTGACTATTTTGAGGGTTGAATTTGGTGCTGAGTGATATGGCTTTTGCAAACTGGTCCCACAAACTTGATAAGGCTCAGTTACTTGTTTCCAGATGGAAGGGAAACACATTGCTAAACATAAGAGGGTTCTGCTTATTAAATCTTTGGTGGTTCCTATTTTTTTATATTAGTTATGTGTTCCCTCCAGTGAATTTATTTACTTCTTATTTAGTGTTTTTTCCAAGACTTTTGGGGAGTAGATTGAACCCCATCAAACGTGGATATACATATCGAAGTATAAGACAAGGGGAGTAGCTATGAATCATCCAGTGGCTTTTTTGTTAGTATCTTTGTTTCAAATAATTTAAGTCCATTACTTAGACCTGGTTGGAAGTTTTGGTATCCCTATGTCAGAACTTGGTTTTCAAGGATTGCCTCTTTGGAAATTGGGAAACCTTTCCATTTGAGAAGATCCCTTTTTCCAAAATATGGCTTGGAACTCTTTAGACAATTATTAAAATGGAGTGTCTCCATCCCTCGATTGTAAACCATGACTAGAAAACAATTGTATGCTAATATTGTTTCCACAGACTTTACTGATGCTTTGATCTTTCCGAATTGTCCTTCTGACTCTGTGGAAAAGTTCTTTGACCCTTTCTAATAGGAGGTTGCCTGATTTCATTTGGGATAGTGTTTGGTTGAGTTTGTATGGTAGATTACTGGTAGGTAATTCCATAAGCATAAACAAATTAGTGACAGGTACTGTAATCGTGCTTCTTGTATTTCCCATTTGGAAACTCAGGAACATCTTTTTTAAGTGTCCATATGTTCAAGCTTTTTGGTCCTTTTAGCTAACAAATGGCATGAGCCTTTATTTTTATCTCTTTCTTATTGTACACTGATATATGGAGTACATAAGGGTGAATGGTCCAACTATCCTGCTGACACATTAATGTTAATTTTTCTGTTCTTCGCTTTTATATCTGGCAATCTAGATGTTTTTGGATTTCACAGCAGTGCAATGTATTGTTCGATGAACTCCTTTCTAATGTAACTCCTTTACGAAACATTTATGCTGCTGATTTTCGTTTACAAGGTCAGGTTAAAGGTACATTTTATGGGTGAATTGTGTTACTTGGGTATTTTGACTTTGCTTTTTATCTTGTTTTTTGATGCTCTGTTATATAAGTTTTTGTTTGTCTTATTACCTCTGTTTTTATTTTGTTCTGGAGTCCTCTTTTCATTAAAATTTCCTACTTCTTGTGAGCAGAGGGACCCATTTTCCTGTGGGACCAAGATGGCGGCTCCCATGGATCCTGGTGTGGAAGTGTTGCAGTCTGTGAGCATGGAGTCCTCCATTTCATGTGTGGAAGTGCAGGGACAGGACCTGATTTGGATTTTCTGCCTGGTGCTGTAGACACCGATATTATTTCAGTTCTACCTCAGCGGTTGCTTTGGAAACTGGTATGCAGCCTGAAGATTTAGTTTCACTACAGTCTTCAGACCAGGAAAATGTTTTAGACCTTTCTCTTGAGGAAAAATTGCAACTTTTGCAGGCTGAATTGTCTGGTATTGAAGCACAGCTGAATGCAGAGAAACTGCTCTGAAAGGAAGATAAAAACGTAAACATTTGGGAGATGATTCCCCTGGTAAAGTTACTGGAGGTGTTTCCAAAGTTTTATTTCTTCCTCTACTCTGCTGGCTTCTTCAGTAGGTGTTTCAGGTCCTCCCCAGGTGGCTACATCATATTGCGGTGACGTGGAAGAAGTTTGGTCCCCAGAATGGGCCTTAGAGAGGGCGGGTTGGTTGCAGGATGCCACCAGTGTGTGACAGGCTGAGCGTCACTCTAATATTAGCAGACAGTGTGCAGGACGCTGTCGAGGAATCAATTACACTTCTCCTGTGGTTGGGTCTGATTTTGAGCAACAGGAGAAAATGGAGCCTTCAGGTACTGTTTCTTTTCCCCTCTTTTGACTGTGTCCCCAAAGCTTCCAAACTCCCTCTATGGACAGAGCTCTGCTGCCGGTTGTGGAGTCTTGATTTGGATGCTGCCCATGATTCCCTTTGGGTGAAAAGACTGATTCCCCTGACCTTTTCCAGTTTATTTAAGAAGCCTGTGGAACTTGCTAAACAGAGGAACGCTGTGCAATTTAAGGTATCTAGTGGATATGAAGACACCTCCTGATCGTTTTTTGTGGGGAAGGTCTTGCTAAAACAATCTTTGAATTTTACCCCGCAGATGTTTATGCTCTCATTTATGCAGCAGGGAATCCACTTTGATGTTAGTTTTCGAACCCCAGATCTGTTGGAAAAATTGTGGACTCGATATATGAATTTAAAGACTAACTCCACTGTGGACCCCTTTCAAATTAGTCCTTTAACTAAACAATCTTTTCGGGTTATCACTGTTTTATTTCATAATGAGGGGTCAATATTCAGGATATCCTTTACTGGTTGGATAAATGCTGTGAGGTGCAAGGTATCCCTGAGCCCATTTTAGAAGGGGAAGGTTTTGGAACGGGAGTTGGAAAATAAAAATTAAATTATGGTATGAGGGTACAGACTTAAAACACTTGCCAAACTGTCTTTACATTGAGCAGGATAAGGGTTTCATCTTTACCCAGGATAACCCCGTAGGTGCTTTAAATGTGGGTCTGCCAGACATATTAGCCCCAACTGTGAAATGCTTAAATGCATTCTCTGTGGTGAATTAGGTCACACCAGTTTCCATTGTACAAACTCTTTGAAGTGCACCTTGTGTGAAGAGGAGGGCATTTGTTTCCAACTTGTCCCTGGGCATCTCATAATACTGCTGATGCAGACTTCACTATCCAAGATTTTTATATTCCAAAATCTAAATCGACCTCTGGCTTTGGGGTTTTCTCCTTCTCCCATACTGCCCCGGTTGTGGTGGATCTGGATGTGGTCAATTCAGATAATGCTGCTATAGTAGACACCGAGGTTGGGAGTAGGGATATTACCCTGGTCCCTGGGGATGTCCCTCAGTCTTCTGTTTCTATGGCCCTCCTAAGCCTCCACCTCCTGTGAGTGATGGATTCCAGGAAGTAAAAGGAAAAAGGGGATGAAGGGATGAAAGGGTAAGGCTCAGCCTGGGAGTTCTGTGGAGGCAATTATTCATGACAATCCTTTTCATCCTCTTGGAAGGTATATCTGAGAATGATTTAGACTCTGACACTGCCTCTTGGGCTTCTTCCCAGGCTAAAGCCCCTCTGATGCTGAATATCCAGAAGGTACTGTTGCCAGTAGAACTAGGAAGAAGGTGTATGGGTGTGAGGGCCTCCTCTAGGAAAGTAACTTGACTCCTCGTTGATCTCTGTTATGGGTCTGAGTCATTATGATTTAACTATAGTCTCTCTCAACACAAATAGTGTGTTGTCAGAGCGAAAGAGACTGGCAACTTTTTCTTTATTTTCAGATTTATGTTTTGATGTGTTTTTTCAGGATACCAGGCTACAGTCCCAAACTGATATTAAGATAGGAGGATACCTGGGTTTGGGGAGCTAGTTTTTGGTCAGGGGGACTGATCTTTGTAGTGGGGTGGCACTAACACCACCAGCTGGGACAACATCCTCTCCTCCAACTATGAGTGAAGCTACTGATTGCACTGTAAAAAAATTTAAGAAGAAATACCTTTCTCACATTGGCAATGCACTTCTGTGACTGCATACTACTACCATGCCCACAGGCAATCTTACCGCTGGCAGCAGTGCCATGGTGAGAAACAGCTTTGCTTTCCCACCTCTTTGCAGGCATTTTGGGGATCAACAGGAATATTCTAAACAAATTTAGATTTTGGAGCGTTCACTCTGGGTGGGGGCTGGGGAGGTGATGCTGGATGTGAAGCCAAAAAAACAACTATGGCTTCAACAACAGATACAGACACAAAGTCACAACAAGATAGACAATACCGTAATTAACCAATGGTGTTCTCACATCACAAACAATCCAATCTAGAAAAGAATACCTTTTGCGGTGGAGGAGCACTGACTTCAGATTACAGCAGTGCAAAACCAAGAAAAGATACCACAATGGCAGTACAAAATCATGCAGCTGCAGTGGATAGCAGGTTCACACTGCTGCATCTGCAATTACACTGTGGCACAATAAAGGTGTATTATTTGATGTCACCACATACACACTCACACCATACACACACACACACACACGAATTTGTCTACAAGTAATGTGTAGCAAATTTAAAACTTCAGTAATATACAAAAATATTTAAACAACCTCACTGCTGCACCAGGTCCAGACCACAACACACACAATCAGCAAAAAATTTCATCAATTACCGAAAATAGTACCGTGTGTACATTAACACAGTCAGTTATACAAGAAAAATATAACCAAATAACAAAGAACTCCCTATTTCTCCAACTTAAATCAACCTACACCAGATATGTCCCTTCCCCAAAGCATATTTCCACTGTCTCTCAGTACACAGACTGAATATTGTACATTAACATTCAAAATCCACACACAATAATAAATGCTCAATGATATGAGCACAGAAGGGTTTCCACAATCGATGAACTAAAGTTTCAGGAAAAAAAGACTCAAAAGGGCTTTTTAACAGCTTTAGAAGGTTTGAATCACAGAAAGCTCTCACAGCAGACTGTCTCCTACAGCCTACACACACTACCCCAAACTGAGGCTGTGCAGAACAATCAAGAGCCCATGTGACCTTAAATCCCATGAATTACTGCAAAATTCTCATTTGGAGCTTAAAACAAGGTGAAGTGAGGTGAAGTACATTGTTTTCAATGTACTTCACCTTAAAATTAATGGAGTAGTGGATTGAGAAGGCAGAGTAATGTAAAGTCATTGTCTTCAATGCACCTCGTGTTACCCATTGTGATACAGAGTACTCTGCTTCATACAGGAGCACCGGTGAATTTGCCCTTACTGCGTGAATCACTCCACGGAGTGAATTGAGGCCACTTCACCCATCCTGTCTTGGATCACCCTCTCAGGCACCCCCCGAGTCTAGTCACATAATGCAAACTGCAGCAATAGTGATGACTGGTGCAGACCTCTGCCTACCACCTCAACTGGTTTCCACCTGATGGTCTCTAAGCAATCCATGAAGTATTGGCAAAACACCTGTTTCTACTGTACTCATGATCACTCACTGAAAATCAGATGATGGCCAGCAAGCTGGTGAGCAGAGGCTGTGCAGGTCACTGTCACTATCGCCGCACTTCAGCTTAGGTGACCTGAGCGGGGTTGTGGGAAGGAGGGTCCTGAGTAGGCAGGTCAACAGAGAATCAAATGCCCTTTTAGGTGGGAGAGTCCACTAAACTACCTGGAATGTTCAAGACGGCAACAGGATGGTCAACTTGGGGTGCAGGTACCACTACACCATCAGGAATATTTGAGACAGCTACAGGACAGGTGACCAGGGGTGGGAGACCACTAGACTATGAGGAATATTCAAGACAGCTACAGGACAGTCAATCAGGGGTACAGGAACCACTACACCACCAGGAATATTTGAGACTACTACAAAACAGGTAAATAGGGGGTGAGGGGACCACTAGACCACAAGGAATATGTAAACAGCTATAGAATGGTAGGGCAAGCACACATGTTAATGGGCCCATAATGGACATGGAAATGGGCCATAGCTCTTTCTATGCCCAAAGGGATCATTAGCACTTTATGGCTAAATATGGCCCACAGGAGCCCTGCTGCTATTCCATTTTATCTGCACTACCTCCATTGTGCTCCTGTCAGCCATATTCAGTCTGGGCCTGTATCAGCATAGCACAAAGTCACTATGCACTGTACCGACATGACCCCATATTTAGACAATTTGCACACTCCAGTTGCAGTAAGCTAATTGTCTGAATTTTGCCCCCAGGCAGTCTGTGTGCAAATTACCACAGACCACACATGGCCAACTCTGAATATGTGTGACTACACTCCTTTGCACAGTGGAACTCAAAGTTCATGAAACAATGGCTCAGTGGGGTAAGAAAGGTCTCCCTATAGCCTCAATATACTGTTGTTCTAACTTGTAACAGCATGAAAGCAAACATGCATGGTACTGACTTATGCTTGTTTGTTTGGACAGCAAAACATATAGTACGTAGCATTACCACGTCAGCCAAATGAAGCATTTGATACAAACAGAAACATATCATACAAGTAGATACATAGGAGACAATATGTCAAGTCAAAGCAGAGTAGTGCATTCAACTCCAGGCTCCATGCTGTCACAAGTGCATTATCAGGCACCACAATAGGACAGTTATTAGCTAGTTGTAATCTCAGTTTAATGTCATAATTACTCTATCTTACTATTTACATGTTTGATAATAGTACTTAATAGAGGAGACTCTTGCTTACAGCACCTTGCAAGTCCCAAAGGGAAGATAGCCATTAGACACAGGCACAAATGAAGCTGTCACTTTATTGTCAATCAAGCAGTATTTCCAAATAAACTCCTTACAAATGCAAATAAAGTGTAATCATTAAAATTCTTCCACTGGATTGTCAATAAAAAATCTGTACAGAGGGTTACATGATCTGTACTTACCTTAGTAAGGAAAGTAACTTTAACTTCTCAAACAAACATATTTAGTAAACAATTAGACTGCCTGTTTTACTCAGCTGGAGGCTCATCACAAAGATTATTTGCCTGTCCCAACCCAGTGACCCCACTGCCACAAGCCACAACCTGATCTCAATTCACCTTGTGCTCCTTCGTGAAGGAATTCAGCAGAGAAGATATAAAATGAAGTTCCTTTACAGCTGTGCTTCAAGACTGCTCAGTTGCTGATTTAAGATTGTTGCCTGAAAACTACATAAAAAACATCATTGAAGATTTTAATAAGTGTGGGAGCACTACACCCCCAACAAGGCATTGTTTAGATAAAAATGTTTAAAAGAAGGTTCAGGTGTTAAGACTAAAACAAGCTGCCTGTGCTGCTTACACTCCACTGATTGTAATTTGAGCTGGCAGGAGAATGCTACATGTAGGAAAGGAACTCTTCTCTCCCTCTTCCCAACTCAGCGTGAGTGATTTCAAGTAGTGGAAGGATCGTGGTTCAACTCCAAAATTGTGCTTCAGAAGGAGTCTGAAGTGCCCTTTTCCCCAAGAGATAGAAAGAAATCTGCGGGCTCAGCCCCTGTAGCCATAAAATGAAGATTATGCCAATACAGGAAATAACGTGGCTATTTTTTCACTCAAAGAGAGTCACATGGGAAGGACATGATGGAAATTAATAAAATTATGCATGATAAGTAGTAGTAGTAAAAGTAGTAAAAACTTTATTTTTAGACAGGATTTGGATAACAAAGTATACATCATTAGGACAAGTCCTAGTTACAAGGTGTTCCTGGAATAAGAAATTAAGTGCACCCTTAAACATCTCAATTCAAAATAAGAATATTGCCTTGCATTGCCATAGCTAACAGATTTATTTGGTTAAGAATCAAAAGAATAATAGAAGGGTTTTCACCCAATGTGCTGAAAGGATATGGAATAATTTGCCTAAGAGATTATTGAATTATGTAACCCACTGATTTTTAAAACCAGATCAGGTAGTTATATCATTAACAAACGAAAAATATATGGACCCACTAGTTGGGAGAGTAATAATATGGGCATACTGCTATCTTCTGTATTACCCAAAGCATAACACACACTAAGAAAAACATCGGTACCAAACGCCTACACTGTATCTCCTATAATCCACTCTAGATACAGAAGCTTTGGTTTTCAAATTAGACAATCTACTGGGTGATTTTCTCTGGAAAAGGCAAACTGCAGATGTACGGTAGTGTAACCACCCAGTTCCCTGGGGTTACTAGAATCATATCAGTATTATTGTTAGGAAGGTAGCAGGCAGCTGGTAGGGAGCTCATTAGGGGTTTCTTACATAATGACATCATTGTTTATGCAGCTAGCCTGAGGGAAGAATGATTAGGTAATCTCAGAACTCTCACAGCAGCATAAGTCACACAGTGTGGACAACTGCTCTGGGGAGCTTATAAGGCTCAGTCTGTTTCAGTTAGAGCTTGGTGAGGAGGTGAGCATGGCAGAAAGACTGCCAGTTGGGCTCTGAGCTGAGGGCCAAGCATTTCATACCCTAGTGGAGTGTCATTTCCAGCTTCCAGTGGAGTGGTAGAGACCAGTGCTACAGCAGGATTTCCTGATTTCGACTCCCACTGAAGTGGAAGGAACTGCTTGTTCTCAGTGGACTCAAGGGGCAATCCTCCTGAAGGTTCTGTGTGTGTTTCAGCTGCCTTGGATAGGAATTGAGAGAGACTGTTTGATCGGCTACCCAGGAAGTGCCTTTTCTTTTGTTGTTCCTTACCCAGTGGATGGGACAACCTTTGTGAGTAGTGTTCTAAGGGACTAGATCTCCACATACTTTAGGGGAATCATTAGTCTGGGTGCGTGTGCCCATAGATAAGGCTGGATCGCACCTGTTAGTGCCTCTAGTTCACCCAAGTGAGTGAAGTTCTGTTAAACTGTTCATCCAAGTGAGACGCAGTTTGTTCTTTGGTCACCCCAGTGTGTGACGAAGTTAAAGTGTGGGACCTCTAGCATTTCAGTTGGGAATGGGGTTTCAATGGTGTAACCCTGAAGAATGGCAAAGACAATTGGTTGGAACCAAGGGTAGGAGGAATGCCATCTAAGTGCTTACAAGGCAGAGCTTCCTGGTTCATAAAGGGCACAAGTTATACCTGAGCAAGGATCAAGTTGCAGGTTAAGGTGTTTGACTAAGTTTCATTTATGTGCACCTATGTTTGAAGAAGAGTTCTGAGTGTGTGGCTTAGATTCAGTAAATGACACTCATGGGAGGAAAATGTTCATGTGCATGGCCAGGTGTTCACTAGATGCACCTTTGGAATTTTGGAAGAAGATTGTTTAGTTGTGTGTTCATGAACTAAACTGCATACAACAAGAGTTCATGTACCTTTCTTGCCTAGACCAACCCTTGCGGGTACACTTGTGCTTTAATTTTCCATCTGTCGAGTAAAGCCATACTGCACAATCCCAGTTACTGTTCTGGACATTCCAATTATTGATTCTGGTTAGATCTAGCATATGCCTAGCAGCCTCCACCCAGGACCTGAGTTGTGTTGTTTATGCAAGGGTCATGTTGTTTTGTTTCTGTACCCCACCCTCTCTTCCTCTTGAGAATGAGCCAGGTATGCATCCTCATGCCAAGGATGATACCGATCCTTTTGTAAAAAGTAAAATGGTATGCCAATATGCGGTACCAGTGTTCCATATTTTAATGGAGGTGTGCTCACTAGTTAAAAAGTGGCCTGTGGTTACAAAAATGGATCTTATCTTGGGATATTTAATTTGGGCAAGAGGTAGAAAGAAAATGTGGCTTGTCAAAAGAAATATGTTTTCAGGTGAGAGGTGTGTTGAGGGTATGTCTAGAATCTTCCTGTCTGGTGGCAGTGCACCCAAACAGAAGATCGTTTACCAGAAAGCAAAGTTGTGCTAAGGAAAATGCCACCTGTATGTCTTTTGCTGCCCGAGTTTCTGTGGAAAAGAAAGAGGAAGAATTTGCTGCTTGTGTGTTTACTTTGAAATTGTGGACTGAGCAATGATTGCCCTTGCCTTGTAGTAAAAGAGTTTAAAAATTGTTTAAAAGTTGCAAATTTCTAGAAAAAGTACCTGTGGACTTAAAAGACAGTGTTTTCTAAGTGCCCAGAAAGTTTCAAATGTGTACAGTGAAAATTAGAAATCGTTAGAAAATGCACAAGTACTGGCAATACACCTTAAAATGCTTGCCCCACTGAAATTTCAAGCTGAGGAAAAAGTGAAAGTTTGCAGTTTAAATTTTGCCTTCTTGACGATCGCCATGCAGAAGTGAGGCAGACAGAGAGAGAGAGAGCTCATTTGCATGGTGTTGTGTGATTGATCCCAATGCACCTAAGCCCCGACCTTGCCTGAGTCTCAACATTGTGGAACGTAAGTGGAGGGGCAGACTGCAGTGTGAAACAGAGTGTAGTTCATATGGCAGGAAGGAGGAATCACTTACAACAGAAGCGTTTCTGTAGCAGCAGTTTTATTTTCACATTTAAACTGGGCTCAACTCGTATTCTGACTGACTGGAGAGTGATCTAGGAGATCGTAGCTACAATCAGTGGGACCACCAGCCTGTTTCACCCCAGAGGTCTTCCTTGAGTTGGCAGCAGGTCGTATTCCATTGACAGTGAAAACCATCTACTGCCTGTAAGTACTCTGTGCAAAAGTAAATGACTGTGGTGCTAAGGTTGGACAACTGTGAGAACTTGAGCAAATGCAGCAAAAGTTCTGAAAGGGTTTTGTGAACTGTTAAATATTTTACTTTGTGTGTGAAAGTGCTGTTTTCAAAAACTGAACTTTAAAACAAATGATCCCTCTGGTCCAAGTGCTTGTAAAGTAATGGACTGAGAATAAGTAAAGTGAACTTGTGCTTGAGAATATCAGTTGAAATGCAAAAGATCCAGACAGAATCCTAACAATTTTTAACTGAGTGTGATGCAAAGTTACAGTCGCCATGTTGGAGTGTAGCCAGCAATGTAAACAAAGCAGTGACATTTTAGACCAGTATTTTCAAACCCAAAGCAAAGTTTCAAATGGTTTCTTGCTAAGCTGTGAAATACAATTGCAGCAGCCAGGCAGCCTGTTAGTGAACTTTTTCCAATGTGTTAAAACCAAATCTGAGTTCTTGCAAAAATAGTAATTTTGGGACTTATGCGTTTTAATTTACAGAGCATGGTGCAGCAACCCCTCACTACCGGTCCATGCCAAGGCATGGGTAGCCAATAAGAACAAGAACTAGTCCATTCTGAGCAATTGTATGACTGTTCATCAGCACCCACGAGGTAGCTTTGCTGAACTATCCGGTTAATGTGTGTGGTATAGCTAAAGCCTGGAAGAAATGTTTTGCCAATTCCACATTGCACAGACTGTAGAACGTGATTTGAGATTCATGTCAGATGGCACAAGGGTAGCTAAAGTGAAATGCATCCATTTAGCTCCAACTTGGACACAGGCAGGGATCCTGCAGAATCAGAACAACAGCGACAGGCTGGTGCAGTGAAAGAGACCCCATAGAGTTTGTAAAGGAGTTTCTGGACATAGTCAGTGCCTATACTTTGCAAGTCCCAGAGGAAGTTAAGTGTTCTACAGCACAAAGGGTGGAGTTGGATGCTGCCAGTGTAGATTCAGTAGATCCGTTGGTGGAAGGTCCAAGTCCAAGCCTCATGGGAGAGTCTGAGGTGGAGGAAGCATGTCATTGGGAGGCCAGTGCCTCTGAGGACAGTGGTGAGTGGACAATTTTAGGGGTTGGCGCAATCACCAGCTCCGGGGCAGAATGTGTGGAAGAGGAAGAAGCAGCAATAGCTTCAGTGGTACCCCATGAGTGACCATTGGCCTTGACTCCATGGAGCCTCCCGACTACACTACACTACTATGCCACTATAATATATATATATATATATATATATATATATATATATATATATATATATATATATATATATATATATGGTAGCAGTAGTGCTACCATAGTTAGGTTGAGGAGCCATTTCTATGTTAAACCCCAAAACTTTGCACCTTAATAACTTTGCAACCATTTGATGGATTTGCCTGAAATTTGGAATTTATGATCAAGAACCATAGGCCTTGGGATCTGCCAAGTTTAGGTACTGGTCGGATATACGGCTGTGGAGTTATTAAGTGTGATCTGTCTGCAGCGTTCACGGCTTTTCTGGAATTCTGTGGTCGCGCCTACAGGTTGTACAGTTTACGTGATCGGCCCAAAATCTTCAGGCAACGTGCAGCCAGGATCCCGATGTGCCTTTCAAAGATTTCGTGAAAAATATTAAGCGGTTCAAAAGTTATTCAAAAACAGTTTCCCATTATAAGTCAATAGGAAAAGTTAACAAAAAGTTCAACACTTTCGCAAATGCATTTTACTTTCGCAAATGGGCCAGTTACTTTCGCAAATTGGCCATTTTGTTTTCAGTTGGTGATCAGAAAAATGGTTGGCATTTAAATTTGGGACCCTCTAGCAACCTATTTTTTTGTATTCACCTAGTCGGGCCCTGAGGATGCTTGCCATGTCTTTATTTTGTGGTAAAACACCCAGAAATATGTTTTTCAAATTTCTGGAAAAAGTACTGTAAAATTGCTTTAGATTAACACGAAAGTGTCTCAGAATACGAAAGCTTTCTCAGAATGCGACAGTAATTTTGTAGTCTGTGGGAAAATGACAGCAATTCTTTGGCACTGCACTGCAAAATAACCGTTGGAGTTTTGGGCTGAAATTTGGAGGAACGCAGCCGACATCTCACAGATGTGCCTTTCAGTGCTGTATTGAAAAATATTACATGGCGCAAAGTTATGGCACTCCAAAGTTGACAGTTTTTCCCATAGGATAACATTACGGTGCCGAAGCATTACAGGAATCCTTTGGCACCCTGCTGCAAAATAACAGTTTGGTCTTTTTTCCTGAAATTTGGAGGAAGACAGCCAACAGTACACAGATATGTGCCTTTCAGTAGTTTGGTGAAAAAATATCACATGGCGGCAAAGTTACAGCACTCCAAAATTGACGGTTTTCCCATAGGATAACATTATGGCGCCCGACACTTAACAGAAATCATTTGGAGCCCTGCTGCAAAATAACGGTTTGGTCTTTTCCTGAAATTTGGAGGAGAGACAGCCAACAGCCCACAGATGTGCCTTTCAGTAGTTTGGTGAAAAAAACATTACAGGGAGGCAAAGTTATGGCCTCGAACTTTTCTTTTTCCCCATAGGATAACATACGCGTTAGCCGCGTATTTCAGGGCCCGTATCTCGAAGCGGTGCGAGATATGGACTTTTCGTCGGAAAAATTCTTAGCCCCCTTATGGGGCTAAGATCCAAATTAGCCAGGACAGTTGTAAATAATATGACTTTTAAATTTTTTCTATGTCGTACGGTTCCTGAGATATAATGTATTTAGTATTCCAAGATCTCATTTTCTGAGCCGATACTCATTATTTTGCATACATTATTTGTACTCACTGTCTTTCTCAATGCAAGTTTTGGGGAAAACCAGCCTGTGGCTTACATTACTGTGCCCGCCAACACATTATGCAAGCGGGGCCTTGAGGCCCCAAGCACGCTCCCCACTACAATACATTCACTATTTCTCGTTATCATTCTCCAAAAGAAGGGAAATTAGAGGCATAAAACTCCATTTAATGCATTAGTTAGGGTTGTTCCACAGCGACAAAAGTGAAATTCACTGTTAGGGTTGAAAACTCCCTTGGACCCCGCCCACCCCCAACCGGCATTGGGAGTGCGCATTGGGATCGTGGGTCCTAACTCTCACCCATTCTCCTATACTTCTGCTGCTTTACACATGTCATGTGGTGAGAGTTAGGGCTGATGATCCCATGCACACCCCAATGCCAGTTGGGGTGGGCGGGGTCTCAAGGGGGTTTTCAACCCTAACAGCTAATTCCTCACTTTGTCGCTGTGGAACAACCCTAACTAATGCATTAAATGGAGTTTATGCCTCTAATATATATATATATATATATATATATATATATATATATATATATATATCAACTCACCGGCTATTATTAGTGTACATACAAGGCACCCTTCCATCCGTTGAGGTGATCGCATCACATTGGCAGGAATCGCAGCACACTTTGGACCAGCAACAGTTCTCTCACGATCATCATTTCTGATGGAACACTGAATGGATTCATGTCATGTTATCCCTCCTTCACACGGTTTGGCAAGACACTGTGCATTATGACATCATCATCACAGAGTATGTAAATGTTCTGGACACAAGACAGTTGTATTTTGGGGATGCAGAAAATTCTGGGGACTCTGTGTGACCATTGTGTGCATGGTGACTGTGCAATAAATTCTGGGGGACTTTGCATGTGGTGTACAGCTCCCATTTCACTTCGTCAGCACTTGGGAATTTTCTGGACACAAAACAGTTGCATTTTGAAGATGCAGAAAAATTCTGGGGACTCTGTGTGACTACTCGTGCATGAGTGACTGTGTAATACATTATAGGGGACTTTGCATGTGGTGTACTGCTCCTATTTCACTTTGTCAGCACTTGGGAATTTTCTGGACACAAGACAGTTGCATCTTGTGCGTTGTGATTCTGAGCACATAATGTCATACTTAAATTATAAATTAAAGCAGCATTGCAACAATGTGGTGAACATTTTGACCTATACTTTTATGCTATTTTATATTGCCAGCCACTAGTTACTTCCTGACTTATATGATACCTTTCTTTTCACAATTTGTGTCTGCTTTACTACTTTTCTCATGTCTGAAAAAATAAAAGAAGCACGCCTTTTATTATGGCTCTGACCAGGTTTTCATCACTATTTGCAGCTGTTTTTGAACAAATACTGTTCTGTGAGGTCATAAAACACTGCCTGCTCATAATTATTAAATTTACAAAAGAATATATAAACAATTGAAGGAGAAAAACAGCGGAAAATTCTGATGAAGACCTGGTCCACATTGTGTTAAAAGGAGTGCTTCTTTATTATTTCAGACATGAAAAAAGGTACTAAAAGCAGACTCAAATACTGGAAAGAATGGTATCATACAAGTCAAGAGTAAATAAAGTGGCAATGTAAAATAGCATAAAAAATATAGATCAAAATTTTCACCAGATTGTTGCACTGCTACTGTCTATTCAAAAAGAATATTTCTGGAGACTCAGTAATGTTTACTTTGTGTCGGGACTCATGAAGTGTTTTGCAAAAGTAGGACTGAGCAGTGCAAGTATGTTGTGCTAAACTGTATGTGTGCCATCAGTGTTCTTTCCTGTGTGTACAGACATTGTCCAGCTTCATTGAAACATATATTGGTGTGATTTGTTACAGTATGTAAGAATAAAGATAATAAAGAATATATTATGTATATTTTATTTGTACCATCATCAGCGCCAGTGGAGTAAGTGATATGATATTTTTCAGAGATATCGGGTCACTGTGCACCCCAGTCCTCACAATGCACACATGACTTTATGGAGATCATAGCACAAAAACACATGCTATCCTAAAAGTTATGTGTGCAGTATGTGACTAAGGTGCACTCTGGCCAGACACCTCTGAAAAATATCATATCACTTAATCCACTGATGATGATGATGGCAACAATAAAATATATGTTATTCTTATCTCAATTCTTTATTGCATAAACACTGCAGCAAGTCAGCATATATGTTTGCAAAAGCTGGGCAATGTCTGACATCACAATACACACACACACACACACAAGAAACAACACTGACTGCACACATGCAATTTAGCATCATCATACTTGCACTGCTCACACCTGCTTTCCACAACCACTCCATAACAGAAAGTAAACATTACTGAGGCACTGGATGATAATAACAGGGCAAGAAGGAGCATGTATGTCTGTATGTATGTATATATTTAAAGGGAAACAGTCAGCAACAGGAGGCGCTTGCCCTCTGCAAGGCATACCTTCCAGTTAAGCCTTTTGTATTTGAGCATTTTCTTGCACCACAACATACTTAATTTTAATAAAAGAAAGTCAGTGACCCAGAAGTATGGTGTGGTCACTATGGGTGCTTCATTATGTGTAAAGGTGCAGTGGCAGCACCATGTGCTTCAATACTTTGTACTGAAGCCCATGGTGCGTCAGTTGTTGCACCTTTACACATAATGGACCCCCATAGCATCTGCCATACCTCCGGCCCTGACTTTTCTTTTTATTAAAATAAAGTAAGTTATGCATGAGAAAAACACTGCAACATACTTAGAAGGCTTAAAAGAGGGTAAGCCTTGCAGGGTGGACCTCCTGCTGCTGACTTCTTCCCTTTAAACTAATACTGGCCTTCCTCTGTTTGTTATTAAACATAAACAAAAGACAAAACACTACAGCAGTAGGGGTGGTGCTGAAAAAAAACTAATGGGGATCCCTAACGTTCCAACAGCAGATGGAGAATTGACACAATCTGTAACTAGTGTCACTCTGTCTGCTCCACCTGCTGCTGGACAGCACCACCCTCTCATTATTTTCTTCCACCATGGCCCACAAAGTGCTATGTCTGCCTGAATTGCAGGCATTGTGGGATCCACTGGTAGAGGGTGAACCTAGTAGTGGTGGTGGTAAAGGGTGGTGCTGATGGCAGTGGTGGGGGTGGTGGTGGTGGTGTAGCAGCTGCTGTTGTGGCCCTCCTGCTGCTGTGATGCACAACAGCAGCATCCTCTGTCACTGCCACAGAAGGGCCAGCACATGGAGGCCTGGCCCATTCGGTGAAAGCCTGTCACTCCACCTTGTGATGGTTCAATATATGTGTGTGTGCTGGCCCCAGTCCCCAGTGTCCCCTGGGAGCCACGACGCACCTGCACAACACAATACAGACACACCACAAGGCTGCTGTCCCCCAACACAGTTGGAAAATGGCCAAACTGGGGAGCTGAGGGGAACCAGGCACAGGAGGTGCAGATTCAGTGCCAGCAGCATGGTCACGCACCTGGGGCTCCACCTGCTGCTGTGGAGGTGGTGCTGCTGGAGCTCTCCAGCTGCTACTGGTGGTGGTGGTGGAGGACTTGGTGGATGTGGCGGTGGTACTGGTGGTGCTGCTGCTTCCAGGGGGAGGCAGTACCAAAGAGTCTGGAGTGCTCCAACGCCACCCAGCAATGACTCCCACATGTGCACACTCCCCTCACGCCATGAGCCACATACTGTCCCTGGTCCATCGCACAAAAAACACTCCTTCCCTCTCTGACATGATGGGTGACTTCATACACACTCACACAACACAGGCACACACAGTCACACACACACACAAAACAAACTTATAAAACAAAGAAATTGGTCACCAAAAAGAACTGATAAAACAGCAAAAAAAAAAACCAACCAAAATTAGCTTTAAAAAGCTTTTGGGTTTTGGTAATTTGCTCAAGAAAAGAAACTTGTTAACACAAATGCTCCTCTCCTACACAAACTGCTTCCTCTCTCTACCTCTAGAAAGAAAGTGAAAGTATCTGCTTGTATGACTCACTTCCTTCCTGCCTGACTAAAGCATGTGACTTACAGTACTGTAAGCCATGTGATATGAGGGGGCTGCCTATATTGTTGTCATTCCACCTTACATCACATTAAGGTGGAATAACAATCAAGTCATAATAACAAAGTGAAGTGAACACTTTCCAATGGCCACTTACGTGCGTTACAATAACGTAAAGTGGCCAATTTGCGTTCACTTTGCGGCAGAATTGAATTTCGCTGAATCTCTAGTTGGGACGGGGTCAGATGACCTTCTGGAGGGATCACTAAACCACCAGGAATATATCAGACAGCTACAAGATGGGTGATCTGGATGCGTTGCAATGTATTTTCCCAAAACAGATTAGGTTACATTCAACATCAAGTTTTCAGTGTGGTTCTGCTTTTACAGTTTTACAGTATATTTACTCAGGGTAGCCCAGATGAGTTGTGATATCTTGTTTGCAGTGGAGCTCTGTTTTACCCAGTTTTTACACTGTATTTACCCAGGATAGTGCTGTGGAGATGTAAGATCTTTTTTTTTCAGTGGGGTCCTCTGTTTACCCATTTTAAAATGCATTTACCCAGGATAGCCCAAGTGAGAGGCATTTTTTTTTATTTATACTTTTTGCCCCCTCGCCACTCGTCCATCAGCTGCACTGCTTCCTGCACCTGACTTGCTTCCCAGTTGCTGCCAACTGCCAGCAATACTCCCTGGCTTATCCCTTTGTGTGGGACCATCTACTCCACAACCCCCATCTGCTGCCTGTAAGGTGTTGGTTCCCGACATTGCCTCCCTGGCTCCCTCCCCAGGGTAGGGTTCAGGGATGGTAGTGGAGCCCAGTGGAACCAGGATTGAGTCACTGGCTGCACAGTGAGGAGCGATGGAGGCTAGGCACAGGCAGCATCATCCAGAGTTCCCAGAGAGTTTTTTCCGTTTTTCTGGGAGGCAGGGACATGCAATGACATCCTGCATCTGCCTCACCTCCTGAATCTGACTAACGTAGGTAATGTGGGGACTCCTAGCCTCCACTACGAGTCCCTCACATGCCAAGCATTCCTCACATTCCCCCAGGAGAAGGAGAGCTGTCCACAGGATGCTTCATCCTTCTCCCAGCCGCCCTCCAACGACCTGGGTCTATTCCCAAACCCTGGTCACAGGTTCGTAAACGGAAATCCAACCACTGCATGAGAGGTAATTTCTCATTTTCATTGGGGTCCAGCTTTTACTATATTTTTCCAGGATAGAGGAGTACAGTGGACTTACTTATTTAATTAACTTATATAATATGGCAAAGCAGTAGTGCATCTTTAAATATCTTCTCCATGAAACATTAGTAACTTCATAACCTGGCAGTGATAACTTGGTTCTCATCTTGAAGTTGGTACTTTTTGTTCACGTGAGACATAGATCTGCAATCTGGGGAATGTTCTGCAGAAATCCTATAACCCAGCAAGCGGCTAGCTGTACCTGTTTGGCTGGAAGTGCAGCTGGTACTATGCGTAGTGTGAACAGGAAGCAGTCAACTAGTCATGCTGTATGACCTGTGAGGATTAACTCTTAGAAGTCGGGAGTCGAGACTAGGCTGGGACTGAGTGAGTTAGTCAATTGGTGCAAACAAAACAATATGATTTAATAACCAGCCTGGATTTATCATAAAAGAACAGTGAGGTAAGTGTGCTGTTTTGTATTAATAATTTTGATTGTATTGAATGGCCTTATCTGACAGTGAGGGGCTGGGCTGGGCTGCATCCAGAGACTCAAGTGATCTCTCTCTTTCCTCCAAGCTTGCCAGTTGCCACCAGCCTCCATCCCCCACTGTAAACGAGCATGGAACCCATGAAGCAAAGTCCACATGCATCTAATGGTGGATAGGAATTCTTCAGCATTAAAGCCAGTGCTACATTTGAATAAGGCATATGTCATGTGTGTTTCATGGCTTTAGTGTCTGGGATGACTTCTGAGTGGGTGTTTAGGGTGGGATGAGCTTACCACTGGCATTGTATGCCCCTGCCTTGCCATGTGACTGGCCTATGTACATGCAATGGGACATGCTTGGCATTAGATCATCATCTGTTACAGTTGGCAGTACACCCCAGCAGGTTGACTGTAATGTGTGGGTTATGCAGGAATACTTGATGGTATTGTGGTACCGGTGTATGACATATGGGGATTTGGGGGTTGGCTGCCATGTACTGGATATGCATGGGAAACATCATTCTGTTCTAGATCAGTGGTAATTATGGTCATGCCATTGTCTAAGGTCTCACACAGGTTGTGGAACTCTTGCTGCATTACAAGTCTGTGGGCAGCGATGTCACTGTATATGCCCTGTATTTCATGCAGCTGTCCCTGCTGAGCCTTACTATTTCTGCTCCAACTGTCTCAGTTCAGGGTATATGCAGATAAAACATTCATGACCTGGTATTCATCTTGTGTCAATGCTGGGCCTTGAGGGACCCTCCAGTGGGTTCTGTGTATTAGTTCCATTCTCTGGCATGAATGGTCTGTGTATGTGTCTGCTGTGTGACAGACACATGCACATCCAGGCTGGTGTTTTGTGTGACCTTCTCATTGCCATGTACAGTATGTCTGACTGTGTGGTGCATGATTGGGGTGGCAGAATCTTCTGTTCAGGTTGCAAGGTAACACGTGCGGCAGCGATAGCTGACTCTAATCAAGAAAAGTGATATATAGCCAGATGTTTGAAAGGTGGATGGAGTGGGATTTTTGCTTTATTGACCATCAAAATGCACCAGAATACATCTGAAACCTGATAACTTTAGGGGACCCAGACAGCCCCATACCCTTGACCTATGGGGGTTGGGACATCATAGTTCATGGAGATCCCACACTTCTAAATTTAGCACTACACCACTGCTTGTTGGTCAAAACTGAGTTTGTGATGAGACTGCATTGTTCCAGCAGAGATTCAGATTATACTTCTCTCTCTCTCTCTCAACTGTGTGTATCTCTGGCAGTGTACAATGATTTACTGCTGTCTGTAGGGTTTGTTAACCCTTTCAGGACTGATCTAAGACTAAATGATAAACATAGCTCCACCATTGCTCCCCCTCTCTTTCTCTCACTCTCTCTCTCTCTCTCTCTCTAGGAACCAGACTTATATGGGGCAATGCTGAAAGGTGAAGATGACCAAACGTGATAAGTTACTTGACTTTTTGTCAGTTTAAACATTTAAACTATTTCCCAACCTTTTACAAATAAAGCTTACTATGCACACTGAATGGAGGCTGATGGCTTGGAAAAAAAATATGTGCTTCTGAAATCATTGACTGTAACCTGCATAATATGTATGTACTGTTTATCACTGCTGGGCTTGATGGAGTGCATAGTACTATATGGCACAGGTATTTAATTTGTTTTGTTTTAGTTTCATTTGATCCTCAAGCCCACATCTCTTCTCCTCCCCAACAACCACCACACACATTTGTATCTAAACTTGCTCTGTAAACTTGCTGCTCAAGTGCAAAACTGTAATAGCTGCATGTTCCTGGTACAGCCAGTGTTTATTTACAACTGTGGCCTGAGTTTGTTTGGATGCCAGCCTAACCACATCTGAAGCCATGACATCATACTTGTCTGGAAGCTCTCTTGGGAATGTGGGAACTGTCAGTCAGTTTGACTGGGCATGTCTCATGACTGGCAGTTCCCTGTCTGAGCACCACAGAACAAAGGTTGCAGTGTAGACACTGTGGCCTCGCTTCGCCAGTGAAAGTAGAGTCACTACACACCTGCAGAACAGTCCCCTTTGCCAGTTGACCTCCAGCAGTTGAACCCACCCAACATCCCAAACCTCCAAGTGAACCCACCCCCAACCAGAAACTGCACTGTGTGCCCGCAAGCATCTCTGAGCTGACCTACCACTGTAACCTCCATCTATTGCCCACCGAGGAAACACACTGTGTGCCCTGCAGCAAGTTCTGACACACCTATGTGTATACCACTAGTACTGCCCCCATTGAGGAACAAGACAGGCACCCCTGCAGGAAGCCTTGCTCAGCAGGACTTCATACACTGTTCAGTGCCCCCACCTGGAAAAACACTCTGTGTCCTGCAACCATGTGAGCCCCCAAATGCACACAGTACCACTCCCCTCCTGTCAGGAGCAACACTGTGTGGCTCACATCTAACACAGAGCTGCACAAGTGTAACCTACATGTAGTGCCTCCCTACTTGAAGAACCACACTGTGTACACCTGCTATCCCTGAGCAGCCTGAGTGTACCCACCACGTGCTGCCCACCCCTCCATTGAGGAACCATATTGTGTGCCCAACCACCAGTATCTAGCTGCCAAACCAGTGTAACCACTGTCTTGTGAGCTCCCATGCCCACATTGAGAAAACATAGTCTGCGCACCCCTTCCTGAGCTGCCCGATGACCCCACCCCCACTGTGAAGCCACACAAGTCACAACATAGACTGTGTGCACCACCACTGTCACCACTGCTCTGCTGACCACACATTCACACAGCACACTGTATACCCTGCTGGTGTAGTCCTTGATATGCACCATGCTCCAACATCTGTATAAAAATACCACCATAACCATAAATCCAAGACACTGTGCACCCTCTCATTTACATTGTAGTGCCACAACCCTGCTGCTGCCAACTCCCAGGTCTAGTGACAGCCGTGTGTGTATTGTGAGTGCTGGAGGTAGTGTTCCACAGATGTGCATGGCACTGGATGTGTGTGGATAGCACCCTAAGCTTGATGTAGACAGCACCGTATGGTGGATATTTGTGTGCCTTGTGTGCTGTGTCAATGAGATGCACTGGTGAGCCACTGCAGATTTTGTGGAATACCAAAACTGTGTAGTGACTGAGGTGATGCTGCTGAAGAAATAGCGAGGATACATATTGGGTGTCATTTATGTCACTGAAGGATCAAACCACACCCTTGGGAATACCTGTACTATAACTGTTAGACTGGATGCCCTGCAATCCTACAGTGTCTGGCAGAAACCCAGAGGACACAGTAAAAGTGAGGGAATCCACCCATAAACAACCTGCTGTATGCCAGCTAGTGTGTCACATATGTACACCCTGCTGTGTGCATAGAACAGTTGTGTGTGTCACACAGCAATAACAATATTCATGAAATTCAGGATCATGTCACTAGTCTGCCATTAGGAAGGATAGTCTATTTCAAGTGCAGATCCTCATGGGTAGTGTGTAAGATGTGATATGTGTAACCTACATGCCATAGATCATCCCATGTGGTGTACCTGTGCCGCTGTACCAGAGAACATTACTGCTTCTGCCCTTATTGGTATGAGAGGAAGTGCATACTTGAATTGCACAGATCACATGTCAAATCACACAGACATTGTTTCAGGAGTATAGGTCAGTATGGTACCGCCCAATCATCTACTGCCACAATGTCATGTGGTACTACAATATTGTAGTCAGCGTGATAACCCATATCATTTGTTGTCACACAGTTCTTCACTGTGAAGTACAGAGGGTGCATGCCACTGTGAGACAGACTTCGTCCCCCATTCCATATGTGTGAGCCTCTGTATATATAGAGTGATTTTCATTCCCCTGTAAACACAGATTAGTGCTGTGGTTTAATCCATAACATGTCCACATCTGAGATTCAGTTCACCTGAATAACTGTCAACTACTACTCTGTCCGTAACCCTGTTGTTAGTGTTGAATACTTATAAATACAGGTCACTCTACTGTCCAGTGTCCCTTGCCAGTGTACTGAGACTCAGTCTTTGTCACACCTGTCCTGTCCACCACATAATAACAGAGTGTCAAAAGTCCACCAAGACACCAGTAACAATGCCATATTGTGTCACTGCCAACTGTACAAACTGAAGCTCCTCTGGAAGGAGTTTCTATAAGTTTCCCACCACCACAAACAGACGGGAAAAGTGGATGAGTGTGGTCAACAGAGATGGATGGCTGCCCACAGAGCACAGTCATCTATGCTCAGACCATTTTTCTGATGACCAGTTTGCCATACATCTGAGTATTCTGGCAAGTGTCAGATTCAAGCCTGGGCAATGATGACTGAGGAGTGATGCAGTCCCAAACATATTCCCTGGAAGCATGAAGACAACTTAGAGCCTAAGCACATCACCACAGAAATGATGCAATGCAGAGGCACATTCCCCTCTCTGTACTGTCCCATGGGTCACCTACACACAGAACGGCTCAATCACAGACTGTGTCCTGTTGCCATGCACTGTTGTGATATGTTGGTTAGAGGTGCTGTATTGCAGGCAAGTGTCCTGTGGCCACCCTGTGAGCAAAGAACATGCGCAATACATGTACCATTATAATGACAGTGTCAACGTATGACCTGCTGCACAGAACGGTGCCACAATGTACAGTGTGTTATCAGCAGTGCGGTAGCACCTATTTGCATGACACCATTGTCACTTACAGGAGGACAGAAGGAGCAAGTCAGAAGCTGCACACCAGCATGGTATCCCTCACAGATGTATGTACAGTGTAATTGATGGTGCACTGTCCTGATATAGCAGTACAAGTTCATGTGTCACCATGATACAGTGGCATGCTGTACCCAGCATGAAGCCAGTTTGTCCTATATGTGGATATATATCCACAGAACTGAGCATCTTGTGCATGTCGTACTGTGCACCTGCTGGCAATACACATGCTGTCTGGCACATCTGTACATGGTGTCATGTGTATGCACAACACAACGTATGGTACAAGCAATGCATCTATATGCTGGTCCCACAGACCCGTTCAACTGATAGAGTGTAATGCTAACACTGTGTCAGCAACTAGGGTGGCTGATGGCTGCATGCAATACTGGGGTCCTGTTGTGCAATGTCCTGCAGGAAACATGAATGGGCACCACACACAGTCATGTAGTGTCACAAATATGTAGGAGGATGTTGTGCAGTGGTCTTGACAAAGATTGTGTGGCACAACAGGTATT
This sequence comes from Neoceratodus forsteri, assembly GCA_016271365.2. Taxonomy (NCBI): domain Eukaryota; kingdom Metazoa; phylum Chordata; order Ceratodontiformes; family Ceratodontidae; genus Neoceratodus; species Neoceratodus forsteri. Next base: position 575,935,824 of record CM028134.1, on the reverse strand, counting down.
ATGGTGGTGCGCACTTCTGATTTAACTGACAGATATCTGCAAGCAAGATTACCCATCAGGATGTGTAACATCCACTACATTCATCCACAAAGTAACATCAGGCCTATATTGAGCACGAGTAACCAAGCAGCTTGTGATACAGCCAAAATGGTTTATGGACACCAAAATGGGTAGACTCCTTCAAATGTCATGATGGGTGTTCAACTTTGGACCAATGATCCCCACATCCTGTGCTACACCATAGGCACTGTGACTGACAAGAACTGCAGAACAGTCAAGGGAACACAATGGCAGGTATGGTGATGGCGTAGTGACCCTTCCAAGATCATGTTGGATCATGTTGTACTGTGGGAAGATATGAGAAAGGGGTGTGGTGATAATCAGTGTAGGAAAGGGCAACATCAGTAAAATCAGTGCAACCAACATGGAAACTACACTGGTATTACAGTAGCAGTAGTGGCTGTAAAATACAGATATTGCCTGGCACCACGCAGGGTGTCAACTCAGGCAAAAACATAGGTGTACATATTATACAATCAGGAGGGCTACTGGGATATACAGATGGAAAGTAGGATGGGACACCCAAACAGGGAACAGAAATATTCAAGGACACTCCATACAAAGGGAGATGGCGGCATCGTCATGCACACGTGTATTTTTAATATCAGTGATCACTATGCTATCGCATGTGTGAGGACCACGCCAAAAGCAGTATCATATTCCAAGTATATCTACAAGAGATGCCAGAGGAATTTCGATGCAATTGCTTTCTGTGGTGATCTCAACATGCTAATTGGCAAGATTTCTACCTGGCACCAACTGTGGATGTTACTTATGGGGCCTTCAAAGCATTGTGCTAGGGACCATAGATAAGGATGCTCCACTGCTAAAAATCAGAACAAAGAAGAAAAATTGCCCACGGTTTACAGGTGGCTTAAAAGCTGCCTTGCTGCATAGGGGTGCACTATGGAAACAGGCAAGAAAAATAACCTCGCAGATGATTGGGCATCCTTCAGAGCAACTTGGAACTGGTGTACCAAGCTAATGAGAACCAAAAAGCAAGATATTTCCAGTCAGAAATTGAATCCTCTTCAAATAATGCGAACACATTTTAGAAAGCATTAAAGGACCTGAAAGTTACTCCCCCCAATTCTCTCCTCAAAAATCTCCATGGGCGGCAGTTACTACCTACAAGCAAATGATTTTAGATCTTCTTAATAATCATTTTGCCACAGCAGGCCTAGGTTTTGACTCTTCACCGCCAGTAACCTCCGGGCTCAGTCATGTGGCCAGAAACCTGAATGGCTCAGATCAAGCCCACTGAACCTTGATGCAACATTCTCCTACTGCTCTGTCATAGTGAAGCATGTTGAGGACCTGCTATTGACCTTAGACATTAGAAAAAGTGCAGGGTGGACCTGATCGAACCCTACTATCTAAAGTTAGGATATTATGTACTGGCACCCCTATCACCCATCTGTTTATTATGTCCCTTATGCAGGGCTCGTTCCTGCCTTATGGAAAACAGCTCATGTTATCCATCTATTCAAATCCAGAGATGCCTGTGATCTAAATAATTACCGACCAATCTCCTTATTTCCTGTATTGTCAAAACTTCTGGAAAAGGTCATGAAGTTGCAGCTCAGACAGCATCTAAAGAAGTATAACCTACTAAATCCAGCCCATTCTGGGTTTAGATCCCACCATAGAACAATCTCAGCGCTTACTAAGGTCACTAATGACTGGCAGATAGCACTGGATTCTAAATACTATGTTTGCTCATTGTTCTTGGATTTAAAGGATACCAAACAACATTTGACAACACACTATTCAAAAATCTGACTCTGTAGGTAAATAAAGGAAAGGCTGCTGTATTCATTAATGCTAAAACTACATTTACATAGTTTACCTAAATGTGGTTCCAGAGCATTTGAAAATTATAAAATCAGCCTTTCAATTTCAAAAACTCTTACCTGCTTTCTAAAATGGTTTGCCAAATGTGTTATGTGATGACATCATTGAAACCAAAGTCAGAGAGACATATGGCTCTCTATAGAGCTAACTAGTTGTTTTTCCCCTTGTATAGAATTGTTTCACCCAAATGGTCAAAACCATGTGCATTATTTTGTATAATACACATGTTAGCTATGGTTCTGTTCATTTTGTTTACTTTAAACTCCTCCACTCACCCACCCAAAGCCAGTTCTACTTTTATAGCCACTGGATTTGACTGTCAACAGGAACTTCTTGTTTGGCAGTAGGAAGGAAAGCATCATAGAGAAACATAGTTTTTGTCAACCTAAAGGAAAAAGTAGCTCACTCTCCCCTCTAGCTGCTGGTGGTCTGATATTGAGCAAGGAAGAAGGAGGCTACTGAAGAAGATAGGAAGTTGCTGTCCCAGAACAGGAAGGGTGAGAGTTGTAAGGAGAGGAGAGAATAAACATCCAGAGAAACAGTAGAGAGGACACAAAATAAGACATGATAGAAGTGGTACAGTGCAATGGCTGTATGGCTGTGAGGCGGCAGTGTTCGGGAGACATTCTGGAGGCTGCGATGCTGCCCTATTTGTAGGTACCTCTCTGGTCTGAGAGAGGAGGTTGCCCATCTCCAGGCTGACCTGGCTAGGATTCATGAACCTCCTCCCCACCCAGGGAACACAAGGGCCAATGCCACTACCTCAGAGATTGCCAAGAAAGAGGAGAGGCAGGACCAGGGTGGGCTCAAGGAGGGAGAGGGTGGTGGAACAGAGTTGCATCCTCTGGCTGTACCTCTCCACAATTCATTCACTCTTTTGGTGGATAGTGGTTCCTCTATGGAGGCACCTGCAGTGGAGACCAAGGAGGATGCTGGGAACCTTCACAAAGAAGACCCACAGGAGGGTGACATGGGACTCCACAGGGAAGGAAACAACTCCTGGTGGGGACTCAATCATTAGGGGTAGAAATGGGGGAGGAAGGGAGAGGAGGTAAGGTGCCTTCCTGGTGCCACGGCTTGGAGGGACAGGAAGCGAATCCTCAGGATCGTGGGAGGAGCTGCACGAGGAAGGGAGCTGGATGTCATTGTCCACCTAGGAACAAATGACCTGGCTAGGAATGGGATCAGAGCAGTGCAAGAGGAGTTTGTCGAGTTGGGAAGGGGCCTTAAACAAATAGTGCATACGTAACCTTTCTCGGAGGTGCTGCCTGTCTATGGCAAGGGAGATGCTAGGGCACTTCTCACCAGGGAATTCAATGAGTGGTTGAAAAACTGGTGTGGGCTCAGGGTTTAGCTTCATTGGGGACTAGGGCCACCTGTAGGATGCAGACCTATACTGGTGCGATGGTCTGCATCTGTCCAGGGGAACCAGGATCCTAGCTGAGAGGTTTAAATGCTTCATTGGCAAGCATTCAAACTAGCCAAGTGGAAGGCACTGAAAAGGAGCAGGAAATCGAGCCTCCCCACAAAACATGGTAATTAGTGAGGTAAACACCAAGGTACAGAAGTATTAGGAACAGAACAGATTTAAATGTAAAAAAGGAAAACGAGTAAGGACAGAAATGGGGCTAAAAAGGGTAAGGCTATCAAAAAGTGGAGGGTGATGAGTACCAATGCCCATAGTCTGTGTAACAAGCTCCCTGAACTAGTGGCCTTGATGGAAGAGGGTTGTCTGGATATCATGGCAGTCACAGAAAACATGGTACACAGAGAACCATGACTGGGATGTCAACATACCAGGATACACAATCTACAGGAGGGACAGGGAGGGTAAAAGAGGAGGTGGAGTAGCTCTCTATGTAAAGGAAGGGATCAAAGCAACAGAACTAAAGAGTAAACAGGGAGCAGATAAGACACTCTGGGTCACCCTGGAGACAGGAAATGGCACCACAATCCAGCGTGGGGTTGTATACAGACCCCATCTCAGGGAGGGAATGGACAAATAAATGATAGAAGGCTTTCTTAGAATGGCAGAAAAAGGGGAGATATTGTTGTTGGGGGACCTGAATATGCCAGATGTTAACTGGAGCACCTTTGCTGCAGGCACATCCAAGAGCAGGGTCATTCTTGGTGCCTTACAGGGGCATGCCTCAGACAGCTAGTATTGGAACACACTCGGGAGGAGGAGCAATCTTAGACCTGGTACTCTCAAATGGGGATGGAGAAAGAATCTCAGATTTAGAAGTGGGTAGCCATCTTGGAACAAGCAACCACCAAACAGTGTGGTTCACGATAAACACAGCCATACAATCAAGCCATACAAAAGCAAGAGTACTGGACTTTAGGAGGGCTGACTTTGGAAAATGAGAGAGTGCCTCAGAAAAGCACTAGCAAACAGACAAGAAGGAGGGGTGGAGGAACAATGGGAGTGATCAAACAGCATCACAGATGCAACAAGCCTTTGTGTAAAGCAAATCAATAAAACACAATGAAGGAAAAAAATGCTATGGTTCTCAAAAGAGGTGGCAGGAAGGTTAAGGAGAAAGGACAGCATTCAGGAAATATAAGGAAACACAGAAGAAGGAGGACAGAGAACTTTATCAGTTAAAGCAGAAAGAGGCTGGGAAGGCAGTCAGAATAGCAAAGCCCAAACCAAGGAAAGGATAACCAATTCTGTTAATAAGGGGATAAGACCTTTTATAGGTACATTAGGGAGTTAAGAAAGACCAAAGGAGGGATACTGAAGCTTAATAAAGGGAGGGAATGTGGGTAGAGGGTGACAGTGAAAAGCAGGGATACTGAAAGAATATTTCTGCTCAGTATTCACAAAGGAAGAGGAGGGAGAGTTACCTAAACCAAACAAGAGAAACACTCTGAAGGCGAGAAGTCGATACCAGTCCATTTACAGAAGAAAGGTTCTGAAAGAACTAATAAAATTGAAGGTGGACAAAGCAATGGGGCCTGATGGGATTCATCCAAGAATTCTAAAAGAACTAAGGATAGAACTAGTGACACCCTGACTACTCTCTTTAACAAATCATGGGAGGATGGGGTGGTACCCGAGGACTGGAGGATGGCAGATGTGATTCCTCTTCACAAAAGTGGGAGCAGGACAGAGGAAGGAAACTACAGACCAGTTAGTTTGACCTCAGTGGTAGGAAAATGATGGAATCACTTCTGAAGGAAAGAATTGTTGAGTACCTAGAGGCCAGTGGGCACAAGACCCAAGGCAGTATGGATTCACAATGGGACGGCCATGTCAGGCGAATCTAATAGATTTCTTTAACTGGGTGACCAAAGTAGTAGACCAGGGAGGGCTGTGGACATGGCCTACCTAGATTTTAGCAAGGCATTTGATACAGTCCCACACAAAGATTAATACACAAGATAGCCAGCCTTGGAGGGTGTCCCAAGGTGGTAGCCTGGATAAAAATTGGCTAGACAACAGGACGCAAAGGGCAGTAGTAAATGGAGTACACAGTGAAGAAAGGAGGGTTACTAGCGGGGTACCTGAGGGTTCAGTACTGGGACCGGTCCTTTTAATGTCTTTATAAGGGACATTGCAGAGGAATTGGAAGGAAAAGTATATCTCTTTGCAGATGACACAAAGATCTGCAACAGGGTTGATACACAAGATGGAGCGGAAAGGATGAGAAGGGACTTGGAGGTTGGAGGAATGGTTAAACGTATGGCAGCTCAGATTCAATGCAAAGAAGTGCAAGGTAATGCACATGGAAAACAAAACCCAGAGAGCGTACACAATGGGGGTGAGATACTGACAACAGTAAAATAGAAAAGGACCTGGGGTAATTATATCAGATGACCTAAAGTTGGGCAAGCAATGTGAGAAGGCAGTAAGGAAGGTTGGGAGATACTGGGATGCATAGGAAGAGGCATCAATAGTAGAAAACAGGAAGTTGTTATCCCTCTGTACAGACAGTTGGTGAGACCCCATCTGAGTACTGTGTGCAGTTCTGGAGACCCCATCTCTGCAAAGACATAGACAGAGTGGAGGCTGTCCAGAGGAGGGCAACAAAATGGTGCAGGGTCTGCACAGAAGACATACAAAGAAAGACTAAAGGAGCTTAATATGTATACCCTTGATGAAAAGAAGGGACAGAGGGGACATGATAGAAACTTTCAAGTACCTCAAGGAATTAACAAATTCCAAGAGGGTAGCATCTTCCAGAAAAGAGATGTGCAAGAACAAGGGCACAATTTGAAGAATGAGGGAGGACAGGCTCAGAGGTAATGTGAGGAAGTATTTTTCACTGAGACGGTTGTGGATGCATGGAACAGCCTCCCTGAGGAGGTCGTGGAGTCAAGAACAGTGGAGACTTCAAGAATGCATGGGACAGGCATAAGGCAGTCCTAGTGGGGGTAGGAGGAAGTAAGCTCTTGGTTAACTAGGATATGCAGCTTATCTGTTAGGTAGGAAAATGGGCAGACTAGGTGGGCCAAGCAGTCCTTATCTGCCATCAAATTCTATGTTTCTATGTTTAACATGTTGAAACTGTGTTTTAATCCAACCAACTTTCTCTGTGGCTGTACAAATCTTGAATAACCTGGTGGTCTAGTGATTATGATGGATATAGGGTGCTACATTGGGGTACTGGGGTGGTGTGCATGCTTAATATGCAGTTGTTAACATTTTATCAAACCTTTATATTTTCTGCTATTATTCTTTTCTAGTACATTTTGGCAGAACCTACAAATGTAATCCATAGTTTGAATGTAAACATTTGTACAATCAATAAATCACACTTTTTCAACAAAGTGAAATGCAGCAGCAGCAGCAAGCAAGTACATTACTGTGTGTGTGTGTGTTGGGGGGTTGCAGCCACACCTGCACCAACCCCTAGATCCACCACTTCTTTGTAGCAAAGTTCTTGTGCAGTCCAATGTTAGAGTTCATACTTTCTCAAAAATCAAATATATGCTGGTCTTGTCTTCTTTTTCATGAGAAATAATAATAAGAATAATAATCAGCATTTATATAGTGGTTTTCATACACATTGTATCCCAAAGTGCTTTACAAACAATACTAGACTGGCAGTGAAGTGACTGAATGTGTAGTGGCAGCCATTTCATACATTAATATCCATACAGCCTTGGACAATTGCAATAACTGGTTTTATGGGAAAGTGAATGTTGGCCAGGACAATGGGGTCAGGTAGTGATCAAGGTGCTGGCAGCCCCATCGTATTTCCATAGTAATCTGCTCATATTCTCTCCTTCAGTCTTTCCCTTCTCTGAATATATCAGTACCTTGTAAGTGGCCTTCTCAGTCCCCCTCTGGTATTCATTCTTCACTATTCCTTCTCACACCAAAAACTGGTGAGCTCATCACCCTTCTGCATCATGAATGCAAGTAGTACATTCCCATTTTATTTTGACGTATCAAATATAAACCTATTTTCCAATAAGTCAGGCTGATAGCATCAGGAACAAGAGGAATGATGGGCTTCCTATCCTTTAAAGATCTAGGCTACTTTTGATTAGGCACTTTAAATGAATGGTGTGCACATCATTATGCACATCATTTGATAGTGCCTAATCATAGATGACTTAGATCTTATATGGGTAGGAAAGCCTATTTTTCAGAAGATCATGTTTATTATTAATATGTAAAAATAACATGGGAAACTGTACTAACCACATTCATGATGTGGAAGGGAAGTGAACTCACCGGTTTTTCGTGTGAGGAACAGGTGAGAAGAATGAATGCCAGAGAGGGACTGAAGAAGCCATCCTAGTAGGGTACAGCTATATTCAGGTTGTTTGAAGACATGAAGGATGATGTTGAGCAGATCACTGTGAGATCTGAAATGTGGGGCTGCTAGCAGTGTGATCACTACCTGACTGTGGATGAGTAGCCAGTGATGACAAATACTCAGAGTGGCAGGGCTGCACCTAAACTGTTAGCTGAAGTCAGTGTAGGGAGATTACCCTCGGGTTGGGGGAGGGATGTTGACAGTTGTTAGGACAGTATTGAGGGAGTTGTGTATAGCTCATTCAAGATTTGGAAGGGTGGTAGCCAGCCAACTCACATTGTGGAGTAAAGCACAGAAAAGTACTGGAGAAGAATTGCTGGGAACTGTCCTGCGGGGTTCTGCAGATCACAGGTAAAGGAGTAGACTGACACTGGAAGTCGGGTGGATTTGCTAAGGTATTAGTATGCCTCTCTGCTAATATCGCTTATCCATTGTAAGTGCAGCCCTTATGAGGGCATGAACAGCAGTTTTCTGGTGGGTTATGATGCTTACTGCTTGACCTCAAGGAAGACCTAGTTGTTGGTTAATGAGGTGGGAAAAAAACAGCAGGGGACTGTACATACTACCTTTACTGTGCAGAAGGGTGGTGATCTACTTACTGTTTACTGTGGGAGTAGAAATCAAACATTAAGAATATAGACTGGAAAGTGATTTGGGAGGCATTTTTAACAGTGCCAGCTGATGATGCATATCGGTATAGGTGTGTACAACTCTCTGAGGTACAAGATTACAATCTGAGGTGTGATAATTCTCTTCATGAGACCATAAGCACGTATGCAGCCCCAGGCAGTACTAGGGACAGGGTATGAATGGTGGTGTTCAACAGAAGGCAGGCTAGGTGCAGGGGTTCATATGGAAAAGAAAGCCTTATTTGTGGATTAACAAGAGAGCATGAGCTTTGGAACTGAACCGGACTGGTACTTTGCTGTGTGACCCTGAGCAAGTCCCTAAACTTCCTTGTACTCCCAGGCCACACATGTAAACAAGCTTTCAGCTTAGTGTGTCTCTCATGGTTAACAAAGAACAAAATTCAGTGCATTACATAATCACTAGATCATCAGGTATTTGAAGTGTTGTACTGTAATGCAGTTTGCCAAAAAAAGTCAGCTGGGTTGCAAAACATTTTCTGCAAGTTAAAGTAAACAGAATGAACAAAATCATAGCCTAACATGTGTAATGATCAAAATAATCCATGAGTTAATACATGGAGTTGATCATTCTGGTGCAACAATTTAAAACAAAGAGGGAAAGAAGAACTAGTTAGCACTATAGAAATATATGTTGGTCTGTCTCTGGCTCCAAAGATGTCATCATGACTCATCACTTAACACACTTGGCAGACATCTTAGGAGAAACCAAGGCTGTTTTGAAAGTGAAAGGCTGATGTCAACATTTTCAAAAGCTATGAAACTGCATTTATGTTATTTACATCAATGCAGTTTTAGTATAAATGTAAACATCAACCTTTACTTTACTCACAATGAAGCCAGATTTTTGGAGAGCGCAGTTTCAAGAAACTGCTTGTTTAGGTATTCTTTAAGTAAAGCCTTTGACACAATGGACCATGAGCTGCTTCTTGACACCCTACACATCAATGGTGTAGACCATCTGGTAATAAAATGTTTCACCAGTTACCTCACTCAGCGGTGCCAACAAGTCAAAGTGGAGGGCAGTCTCTCTACATTGAAAACCCTCCAAAGGAGAGTGCCTCAAGGATCCATCCTAGGCCAACTATTGTTCACCATCTATATTAATAATCTAAACACTGGTATCAAGTCATCAAGCATCCACCTATTTGCTGATGATACAGTGTTGTACATAAACAGACCTGCCCCTTAACTGGCTTATAAAGACCTTCAGAGTGACTTCAACCTCTTGCAGAAAACACTGCTACATTTAAAACTTCTGTTAAATGCAAAAAAAAAAATAAGGCCATGATTTTTGTCCCTCGCCTATCGCACCCAAACATAGCTCTGCAAGTACTACCCCAAATACTATCACTGCTAGGTGAGCCTCTGGAAATTGCATCGAAATTTAAATAGTTGGGGTGTGGATTGATGACAGGCTATCCTTTATGGAACATATTGAGGAACTATCAAAAAGTTAAAACAGAGACTTGGCATATTCTACGGATCAAGCATCTACTTTACAGAAGGCCAAAACTCGTTTAGTGCAAACCACCTTCCTGCCACTCTTAGACTATGCTGACATACTATATGGCCAATGCCCAAGTTCAGCTCTAGTGAAACTTGATACTCTTTATCATTGGGCTATCAGGTTCATAACTGGTGCATCATACTCTACCCACCACTGCACCTTTACACTATGATAGGATGGAGCTCTCTTAGCTTCAGACGTCATAGAAATGCAGTCCTCTGGACCTTCAGAGCCATATCAAATATGCTTCCACAATATGTCATTGACTGCATCCCTGTCTGCCCTGCAGGAAACTACCTCCTAAGAAGACTTTGTATACCTCTCTCTTATTCCAAAGGTTAAACGTGATTTGGTACAGTGGCTATAAGTCACTCTCTCCCTGTTCTCTGGAACAATATGCAAAAACATTGAAACTTGTGCTTCCTGTGAAGTTGACCCTCTTTAAAAAACTTTTCAGGCAGGCCTTCAAAGAAATATGCAACTGCATTAACTAACAACCCTCTACCCTCGTACCTTACTGATTCCATCTGCTTTTCATTTTTTTTTTCTTTCTCTACTTCTTCTTCTTCCACTTAAATTATTGCCTACTTGAAGCTGTATTAATTGTGTAAAAATGTGCAAATTATTCTCTATTATAAATGGATGCCTTCTTACAGAATCCTGTTCTATGGAACTGACTACCAAATGTATATCTTATTAGCATATGTATAACCTGTCTCCTTGCACTGTGTAACTGATTGCCTTGTGCACGTGCTATCTCCTTACTGCACTATAATTGCCTGTACCTGACCTGATCCACCTTATAAAGGAATTGTCCCAATGGTGTTTCACCTGGATAAATAAAAGATTGATTGACTGACAAGTATGAGACAAAATCTCAGGGAGGAACAATAAGGTGCAGCAGGAATGGGGAAGAGATGTATACATGGATAAGGTGGACACCAGAAACATATCAACCTATGTTGTATTTTTTTCATTTATTGAAAGAATCAAATTACAATCCTTTGAGTCATAGACTCCTTTGCAAAGGCTCCATGTCAGTAGGAAAGAAAAAGAAAATACCCAAGCATCACTTTTATATTACAAATCAAAACATTTGGCACAGTATACATTGTAAGTTACATCAGCAGGGATCTTAGTGGTAGTAGTAGTAAAAGATTTATTTTTAGACAGGGTAATACTTTAGGTCCAAAGACCTATTTAAAAAGTAATCTTGTTTCACATTCATACAAAGTTACATGGCAAACACTTATACACAAACAATAATCATAGACAAGTATCATACTAAATTCTTAAGCGTATTAATCATAGTAAGCAAAAATGATCTACAACACAATTCATCACTCATATCGAATAAGTAAATAAAACAAACAGACATACATATACCGTAATGGAGCAAACAGTAGATAACATTCCTTCCTTACATTGGAAATACTTCTAACATATACATTCTGTGGAATAAATTTCATCAGACTAGATTTGAATGTAGACAATTTTGCAAGATTTTTGTCTGTGGTGGAATCTCATTCCAATTTTTAGCTGCCTGGGCTTGTAACATCATACTTCCATATCTAGTGTTTATTTTGGAAAATTCAACTCCCTAAATCTTATTTCCCTAAGTAAATGTTGAGCAATCTCACAACCGAACTTGATGTCCATGTTCCCTTGATTAAACCATTTTAACTTTAAAAATAAAATAGAAATTTTTTTTATAATGGGTAGACAGGCTGTCCCAATTTAACTTCTATACATGTATTGTATACTTACAATTCAGGATAAACCTTGCTAACCAATTATGTGATTGACCCATTTATCAAGATGTTTTGATCAGCATGATTATAAACTAAATTCTCATATTCCAACACAGGTAAAATAAGTTGAATAGCAATTGTTTTGGTGTCTGAGTATTCAATATTTGAGAACTACGTAGTGCTCAATTCTATTGTTTACTTTTTAGACACATTGGCCCAGATAATCAAAGAGAGTTGAGCCATGCGCAATTGGGTTCGCGCCTGCATAAATCTGAAATTTAGCCATTCTGCGATATTCAGCAGGATGCAGTTGCACCCTGAAATCATGCTGAGCAACAGCGCAATGATAATGAAGGCATGCTCAACCAAAGGGGAGGAACCATGCATAAATGGCGTGTCACGATATTCAATGACTTGTGCCATGTTCAAAGGGAGCAAGTGGAAGTTGCGCCATAGTGGAAATGAGCTAAAAATAAAAGGAGCAAGGGAGAGGCACAAGAATGCTACAGGGTAGCCACATGAGGCAGAACCCTAGGCATACAGACAGGGCAGGAGGGACAAACAGGGCAGGCCAGGGAAAGGGCACCCTGAACACCCAGGCACAGGGAAGGTGTGGGGAGCCACAGCTAATGCAGAAGGGGAAGTGCCACACAGCACAGAGGCCCCCACAGGCAGGTGTTCCTGGTGCAGGGAAGTAGCAGGGAGGACAGTGGAGGGAATACAGTAACAGCTGCCGGGGGTGACACAAGCTAGGGACATGGCCAGTGCCACCTTCCAGATGGAGGCCATTATGAGGGAGGTGAGAAGGCAGGCGGCAAGGGGCATGGCCATGGAAGGCCCATCAGCAGTATGCCCCCAACAGGCAGTACCGAGCCTGCACCAGCTTTGAGCTGTACATTGATACTGAGATTGTGGGCTGGTACTACCTGAATAGGGCAATTCTGAGGTGGCTGTGTGAGCTGTGCAGTGATGTGATGCAGGTACCCACACAATGGAGCCATGCCCTGTCAGTGGAGACTAAAGTAACAGCCTGCATGTGCTTGCTCACCATGGGTACCTTCCAGAGACCAACTGGGGACACCACAGGCATAACTCCATCGGCCATGTCATGCCACCTCACCCAATTCCTCAGTGCACTGCTGCCACATGCTACGGAGTACATCCATTTCCCAGCACACTGGCGAGCACACAGTAAACATACAGGAGTTCCACAGGGTAGCCATATGCCTGGTGTGCTGGGGGCAATAGACTGCACCCATGTGGCCATACGCACACCACCTGGCCCTGAGGGAATGATACATCAATAGAAAGGGCCATGCCAGCATCAACTGCCAGGTGGTGTGCGATGCCAGGGACACATAATCAATGTCTGTGCCACGCACCCTGGAGGAGCACACGATTCTCTTCATCTGGCACCAGTGGCACTGTGCCACAGATTCAAGAGTGGGGACATCCCCACTGGACACCTAGTGGGTGAGTATGCAAACCACATGGACAATCATAGGGCCTGGGGACATGGCCAGAGGTGACATGGGTAGTGGCCTACATGGCCTGGGGCAGGGCGATGCTGATCATCAAACTAACCTCCACTCTCTACACAGGTGACAGTGGATCGCACTCGTCGCTGGCTGCTCACACCCTACGGTGGCCTGCGACCCCATCGCAGCAATGCTACAATGAGGCACAAGCCACCACACATAATGTCATCGGACGGGTGTGGGATGCTGAAGGCATGTTTCCATTGCCTGGACACCTCTGGCGTGCCCTATAGTACAGCCCTCAAGGCCTGTGGGCTATTCCTAGCCTGTTGCATACTGCACAACATGGCCAACAAATGTGGGATAGCCGTACAGGTCAAAGAGGGGACAGCAATGGGGACAATGAGGGCGCCGGTTATGATGGTGATGGGCAGCCCCTTGGCTGATGTGACCCCGACTGATCCGGCTGGCACAGTTGCACTGGGACACCATCACAGAGAAGCACTTCAGCCAACCCAGGTAAGTCATGGGGCCATGTGCAACCACCAGTAGCTAAGGCACAACCCACAAACATGCATGGACACACACCGGGGTGCATGCCATCAAGTGAAGTGGCAGGCAAAGAAGCACACACACAACCAGGGATGGGTGAGGATTAACATGCCACACAGACAGACACACACACACACACACACAATGCACCAAACATGCACAGAGGCCAGTAGGCACATATACCCAGTCGCCAACCCTAGCAACACACATGTCCACAGGCCACCATGCCCACTGCCTGTCCATGTGCAGATGGCTGAGCACCATTGCACACTGGTGTACAGCACAATGTAGGCATCATCATGCACATGCAATTGTGGACAGCAGCCGGGAGGGTATGCAGGTGGACTATGTGTCTGCGTGCAGGCCAGGTACCCACCCATGCACTGCCCACTGAAACACACAATGCATACAGGGCAGCACCAGACAGCAGCCATGCTAGGAGACAGGTCAGTCAGCGACACAGTGTCCCAGCCACCACGGATGTGCATGGGCGGCCTCCGAGACCCACCACCACTGACAGGCTGATCACTGGCCTCATGGGGTGGCACTGATGCCCCCAGGGTTCCACTGCATGAACATGACCATGCTCATGCAGGGGTCTGCAACACACTGAACATGCCTGCCTGTGCCAGGAGTGCTCGGGATGCCCACAGCTGAACCCAGTGTCGACAGGGTGGGAGTCACCGATGCGGAATGGGGGTGGACAGTGCACCGCATGGTGTCCCGATGCATGGGCACCTGACTGTGTGCCCATTTTGGCCATGACAGCAGTGAAGGCCTGTGCATGCCTGTCAATGGCAATGGTCACATCCTCCCACAAATGGTCCATCCCTGCCAGGATCAGGGCTGTGTCGCTGCTGTGACGCTCTCTGCCCACTCCAGAGCCACCGCAGTGCATCCACGGACATCGCAGCTGCATCTGCTGCTGAGTGATGCTTGCAGTGGCAGGTGTGCTCAACCAAGAGGTCATCTGCCTCCTCAGCATCCTGTCCCTCAGGGTGTGCATGGCCCTGATGATCAGCACCCCTTGAGGGTGGGTGCTGTGCACCAGTACCAGGTCTGGGCATGTCTACAGGTGGTGAACAGATGCCACCACTGAACCCTGTACCCCCAAGCCCATTGGCCAACTGCTGATGCTGCCCCTCTGGCTGCCACTCCCCAGGGCTCATTGGTGCTGCCGCAGTGGCCACAACAGTCCCACTGTCCTGAACAGACACCAGTGCTGCCCACTGGTGCTGACAGGCACAGGCTGGGACTGTGCTGGACACGCAGGCATCAACGGCAGCACCACCTACAGCCATGGGTGCAAAGTGCCTGTTGTGTGGCCATCCCGTGGCACATATGTCCTCCCTGACATTAGCATCATCATCACCAGTGATAGACTCTGCACCAGCCCCAGTCACAGCATGCTGGCATCTGTGGATGCTGGCACGCTGGGACACAGGCAGGCCTTCCTCCACACCTGTTACAATGACATCAGTGTGGACAGCCAGGTGACCCCACTGTCGCAAGATCCACCTATACCTGTGGAGGTGGATGGGCCTCCTCCATCTCCAGCTGACTGTCATCAGTGAACAGGCCCACCACCACTGACCCATGCAGACGCTCAGGATCTGTAAGGGAAAGCAAAGTCGCATTACGCATGTGACCTACCCTGCCCCCACAGACAGACCATGACTTACCATGCAGTGATGGGCCACCACCTGTCTGGAAGCCACCATCCGAACACCCTCAATGGCACTGCACTGCATGCTTCCAGCAGTTTCTCCTCCTGTGGGGTCAGCTGTACCACCTCCGACTGTCCCCCACCTGTTGCAGCACATGCTGCCCTGATGGCAGCCACCTTCTCCTTTATCTTCCTCCTGTCCATGCCCATCTTTTTCTTACACTCTGCATGGAGGCGCTGGTGGCTGCCGCAGAGTTCACAGCACGTGCTCCCTCCTCCCATGCAGCAGCATGGGCCTGATGGGTTCCCGCCGTCCACTGAGGAGAGTGGCTTCTGATCCAGGTAGGCCTCAAACAGGGCTTCGGTTTTGGCCTTGCAAAGTTAGGCCTCCTCTCCTCCCACCACTGTGTTCCTCCTCTCCAACAACCTGCTCAGTCATTATGTAGCCTGTAAGAATGGCAGTTGTTACCTGTGACTATGCAGTCACGCATGTCCCTAAATCCACAGTCCACACTCCCAAACAGCATGCAACTCACCAATAGACTGCAGTAACCAACATGGCCACTGCAGCCCAATGTTGCACTTTTATAATGCAACCCATGCAAATGAGGCGAGGAGGAACTTTAAGTAGATGCAAATTGCAGTGCTGCCATTGAATGGCTGATTAGATGATTTATCTAACGGCTGAATATCGCACTGTTGCACTTTGCACAATTGTGTTGAAGGTGCTGAGCCAATAGCGAGTTCTGTGACATGCGTAGCCACACCTCAGTGCGCATGCCGGGTTGCTGACACAGGCGTCTGCTGCACTGATGGCGTGCTGTGCGTGGTAGGCAATGTAGGGCACAGCCACCATTGTGCCAGTGGTGCTATAGCGATGGTCACTACATGGCGCTGTGGCACTGGGTCATCATGGGTGCACTGTGCCAGCTGCGTGAGTAAGCCGCTATGGCGGTGGCACACAGGCAACCAATCATGCTACACACATTGGGTTCCTTGGCGCTGTACATGTCCATGCACCAGAGACCCTTGACCCTCTGCCCTACCTTTGCCCCTTGGCACCATGCATCAGGCATGGGTGCACCTCTATAGTGCTGTTTGGGGTCAGCACGATAGGGAATGGCAACACTGTACCGCGCAGCATCTGCACATGGGGAGCCACGCTGCAGAGCACCACATTGCCAAATAAAGCACTGAGAATGGCACAGGAGTGCAGCCCAGTGGTCTGCAATCGAACAGCCAACCTAGTGGCCATTGTGGAGCAACACCATAGGCCACTGTTTGGGAGGTGCCCTGGACAGGTCCAGGACCCAGGTGTGGCAGGAGGTGGCCACTGCCCTTGAGGTGGCCACGGGATGGGGAGGAGCACTGAGCAGTGCCGCACCATGCAGGGGACCTGCAGCGGAGGGAACCAGAGCTACTGGCATGCCTGCGGGCAGATGCCAGGAGGGGCATGGTGCCACGGCCAGGTAGGGGTTACGGTTAACACTTTTATCTTCCATATGGGTAACACTGTGGTATGTGTCCAGCATATGGGGAGGGACTGTCCGGAGTTGGCTGTGATGGTGTTCACAGGGTGTGGGGTGGGTGGGTCTGGCTGGGGAGAGGCACACACCTGGGGCAGGGGACTTTGCTATGGGATTGTACTGATGTTCCTCTTTCCATGTTTGCCCCACAGGCCCAGAGGAATGGCGCTGTGCATGTGAGTGCGGTGGCAGGAAGAGCAGAGTGCAGCCAGGTGGGCGGAGGCCCTCACCGCCCACTTGACCGGCCCGATGAAGGTGAGTGCCATACATCCATGATTACTATTGCATGCTGTGTGACAGGATGGGCAGCGGGGCATGACCATCGTCCATCGACACCACTGCCATGCACGCGACTTGTTACAGTCAATACTATCCAGTGGCAATGCATGTCTTGGAGTGCATCAGTGGTGTTCCATACATGCACCAGGTACATGGTTGTGCCACTGCCTTTGCACCACATAGCCATCACTAGCGGCCCGGTGGTGCTGTCGTGACTTGGCCAGTGGGCGTGTGCAGCATTCGCATGGCTGTATGCACTTGGGTGGGCAGGTCATGTGGACGTGATCACTGCAGGTGGTCACACACCATCACAGAGTATGTCCCATGGCCGTATGCCATGCACAGTGGGCGGGCTGTATGGGGTTGTGCATTCACACCTATTGACTGTGCTCCCTTGTCCTAGGTATCCGCCATCACATGAAATCAGGAGGCTGCGGGAGATATTACTAGTGGTGAGGGCATCACTGGACATCCTCAGATGATTTGATGACGGGGTCCTGAAGAGACACAGAGCCCGGAGGAGTAAAGCGGGAGAGGCGCTCCCGCTGAGATCAATCAGTCCCAGTATTCCCCTACCCTCCTGGACCCACCCTCACACCCCTCCTTTCCTGTCCCATTTGTCCACCCCTGCCTCTACCCAGCAGCCTTGATTGTAGCACCAACCTTGTATATAGTTTATGTAATATTGTATATAGTTGAATTTATATATTTGTTCAATACATTTAATTTTGATATGAATACTGTGGTGGTATCTGATTTGCAGTGGGCTATAGGTGCTCAGCTGCATTGGTGTGCATGTTGTGCGAGGTTGTCTGCAGCCATGGGTATGTGTGTGTGTGTGTGTCCATGTGGAGGTGACTATGGTGTGGGGTAGCTATCAGTTAGAGTCTGTGGTGTGTGTTGTTCCTGTGCACTGGATGACTGTGTGCAGTGGTCCATAGTGCATGCTCTGTGTCCATGGTGCACCCATCGGCCTGTCCATGGCCTGTGCAGCTGACACACATGCATGTCTGTGACCTGCACAGTCCGCTGGCATTTCAGTGGTGGAAGTCCCTGCAGAGCAGCCACTGTACCTGTCACATTTCTGGGTTGCCTCCTGTCACTGGTGTGATGCATGTCTGCCTTGGGTGGCACTGTGGGCACCAAGGTTGTTGTCCCACCTCCATGCTGTGCCTTGTGTGTGTTGCAGGATGTGCCCCACTGTCTGTGACTTGTGCTCTGGGTGAATGATGGTGGTGTGTGGGTCCACAGTGCCTGTGCAGGGTGGCTGGCACTCCAGTGCCATGGAGGGC
Source organism: Neoceratodus forsteri (assembly GCA_016271365.2). NCBI lineage: Eukaryota > Metazoa > Chordata > Ceratodontiformes > Ceratodontidae > Neoceratodus > Neoceratodus forsteri. The sequence continues at coordinate 575,917,435 of CM028134.1, read as the reverse complement.
TGCTGGTTGTGTGTACACAGTTTACATGGGCCCACACTGGGGCTTGGTTGCCCACCACTGCATCCCTGTGTTGTTGTGCCCTTGGGTATGGGTGGGTGTCTGTCCATACACTGTGTGGCATCCGATGTGGTGCATGCTTCCATGCACCACTGTGGGTGTCTGTGCTGGCTGTTGTGTGCCAGTGGTGGGTCGGGTGTGTCTTTGAAATACTGTGCAGGGTTCTGTACCACTGGTGGTGGTGTCTGGGCACACCTGTCCTGTGTAGGGTACCTCATGTGCCGATGCATGGTTGGTCTCTCAGCAGTACCTCAGGGGACTGTGCATGGTAGCACTGTGTCTGCCATTATTGCATTGATGTGTGCTGCCACCCACTGATGGGTGCTCCTGATGGGGCTGGCTTGCATGGTTCTGTGGTGCATAGGGTTGCAGTGTCACAGTGGGGTGGTGGCATGCATGGGTTTCCTGCAGTGGTGGTCACTGCATATGGGGTGTCTGGGGTCATGGTGCAGGTGTGCTCTGCATTGGGGGATGGTGTGGCATGGGGTGGTCAGCCCTCTTTGTGTGCCAGTCACAGCTTGCTGGTAAGTGTGATGGGGCACCATGGCCCAGCTGTGGGTTGTTGCTTGTCTCCATGGGCCAGTGGTTATTCCAGCCTCCCCAGCTGTGCAGTGCATGTAGTGTGGGGATGATGTCTGTTCTGCTGTGTGTTCCTGTGCCCATGTGTGTGGCATGGGTGGTGAGCCCCTACCTCCTGGTTGTGCAGCTGCATTGCTCTGCTGCTGGGGGCATCCCTGGTTGCGCTATGGTGCCTCTGGACTGCTCAGCTGAACATCCCTTGTTGCGCTATGGAGCATCAGATCTGCTCTTCCCCTCCCAAGTTGTGCTATGGCACAGGTGGTGCGATATTCAGTCCTTGGCTGTAGGTGCAGTTTGGTCTGCTCCGCTTTTTGAATATCGCGTTTAAGCATGGGCGAATAGACTTGCGCTTGTTCCTGCTATTCGTGACTTTTTGGGCTCAGTTTGAATTTCTGGGCCATTATCTATATGATCAGAAAAGTAAGAAAACTATCAATTAAGACTCCCAAATATTTATATCTTTTGTAATTGTTAATTGCTTCCCACCCTTGTTACTATTCCTTAACAATGTTAATTTTATTATTACCTCTAATTTGCTATTTACTAAAATACATCACCTGTATTTTGTTTTCACTAGAACTAATTTACAAACCATAAACCAGTCTTGGAGGACATCAAAGTCAGTTTGTAAATTTTCTAATATTTCATCTTGGGTATTTGCAGATGGCAATAGTACTGTATCATCCACATAGAGGGTATATGAGTGTTTTTTATGTATAGTAGCAGATCATTCACATATAAAAACATCAGTAGCCCAGGATTGATCTTTGGGGCACACCTCTTGTTACTTTGCCAATTTCCGACTATTGATTGTCTATTACAACTTGTTGCCTCCTATCAGATAGGACTCAAAACATTTCAAGGTTTTAAAAGTGATCCTGATCCTCCCCATCCTCTCAAACAGCAAGTGATGGTCTACTAAATCGAAAGCATTGACAGATCAATAAACACCTCGCCCATGGACTCCCCCATCCAACACTGTAGTCACCTTGTCCACAAAGTGCATGAGTGCGATGCCCATTGAGTAACCCATCCTAAAGCTGTGCTCAAATTCGTGAGTTTAGAATAATTTTCTAAATACTCAATCAGCTGAATGTACACCATTCACTCCATTACTTCGAGAGGATGGGGAGGACCGCTATTGGCCTGTAATTAGAGGATCATTAAGTTTCCACCTTTGACTAGAGGCACTATTTTTGCAATCTTCCAGATATCTGGGAATGTGCTCTCCAGTTAACTCTGATTTAACAGGTCAGTAATTATCAGTGTCAATACATCTACTGCAAACCTCATGATTTCCTAACATTCAACTTTCTAATTTCACTCCTAACTTCTTTTGTAGTAATTTTCCTAAAATAAAATTGGAGAACATTCACCAATATCCATAGATCTGTAGGTTGTTTGGAACATTAGCTGGGACATCTATATCTGGTAAGGTAGTGAAATAATGATTCAGTACCTGTGCTGTTATTTTTTATCTAATAATTCACCCCTTCATTTACCATTTTGGTATTTGCTTAGTTCTTAATGGACTTTCCATGTCTTTTATGATATCCCAATATTGCTTTGAGTCTGTGTATTTTCTATTTATTATTATGAATTTTTTCTAGCCTGCTTAATAAGTCATTGACACTCAAAAGCGCTTTAATTTATAGATGTCCTAGTCAGCCCTATTTTTTGTTCTATGGGCTTTCTTCCAGATCCTATCCCTGATACGTAACTTTTCTTTAAATACTCATTAACCCATGGAAGATGCTTTTTTGTATCTTTTAGTCTTATAAGGAGCATGCCTGTCACAGACTCCCATGAAAGTTTTTCTGAACTCTACAACACTTAAATTTATGTCAGGTACTAATCACAACCTTTCCAATTTTTCATTTACCAAGTCCCTGACAAAAGATTCCTGATGTAATTTGTGAAATCCTTCCCTACCACACCTTCTCATGCTCTTTAATAGAATAATTATGAGTCATAGAACACAGTACCAAATTATGGTCATCTAAATTTAGGTAAAATCTGACAACCATGAACAGCGTCCCTTTGAGAAAAATACTAAATCAAGAATGCTACCTTGACTGTTTACCCCATTTTTTCTTGTAATCTGATTAACTATTTGATTTACATTTAACATTTCAAAACTTTTCTCAAATTTCAAACCCTGGGCTTGCCCCAAGTCCACATTAAAAACTTCAATAAGAACACTATTTTTCCTCTGCCAGTAAGGCTAACTTGCTGCCAAAATCTCAAACTGGTTTACATGTACTTTTTGGGGAATAGACTACACCTATAAAAAGCTTCAATTGATTAGATTCAACAAAGAGACAGTCTATGTCTTCTATCTTTCCCTGGAATATTGATTGGAATGGTCCAATTGTGGTTTTAATATATAAAGGAACAAAACCTCCCAGGTTTCCTCTATCTTGCCTGAAAGTTCATCAATTTCAACCTCATTGGTCTGTACTTTTTGATTTAGCCAAGATTCTTTATATCAATTATATTTTAAGAGAAGGTCCTGGATCAATATTATACATATGACAGTATATAGCTTCAGAGGTCTTAAAAATAGGCATAGAGTTATCATTTTACAGTGAATTTGAGGAGCCTTAGCGGGAGAAAAAGAAGTCCCTATGGTGGGGCTACCTCACTGCACTAGAGCAGCAGCCTGCTTATAATGTGTTTACTGAAGTCATGCAAGTGATCACAACCAACATGTGAGCAAGGTGGCAGAGTATCATGGTGCCAGAAGGGTCAGCCAGTGATTGGTGACACTATCATGAGACCACGACTCCACAGGAAATGAACATGGCATACTTTGACAACTTTGGTGCATGCAAGTATCTGATCAAGGCTGGAGGGAGTCTGGCCATGCTCTGTAGCCCTGTCAAACTATCCCCTGTGTGGAGGTCTGTTTCCATGGGTCTGCATGATTGCAGATAATCCCAGAGTATAGGACAGTGAGGGGGTGAGGGCTACCAATCCCAAACCACATGCATGACATTGGTGTAGCTGACATCTATGGCAGCAGTACCAGTGGGGATATTTTTGCACATGTGTAACCCAGGATCATCTGCACATGTATGATGGCCACAACTGCAAAATATGTAATGTCCAGAGGTATGGACCCCCTCACAAAAGTAATCAGCAGGAATGTCACAGGGTGTCATGTGTTGCTGTCAAAGGCAAGCACTGGAGTATCAGACATGTGGGGGAACAAATGGCTGGATCAGAGAACAACAGGGTCATGGTTAGCCCTGACTGTCAAATAGAGGGGCATGTTTCAAATGCAAAGATGGCATTCACCTGAGGGTCCATGCCACTCAGATGGAGGGGTGCTGATCCATGGGAGACATGATGTAGTATATGAACACAGACATATGAATAGGAGGGCCACCATGTGCACATGTGGCTGTCAGAACAGGGTGGCACACTGAAGGAGGCATGGCATATGCATAATGGACCCCAATGGGACAGGCAGGGTACAGGTCTGCAATTGGATGTTACTATGTTCTGATGCCTGACTAGGTGACCAATGCCAGACAGGGCTTTCACACATCTCAGTAGGTGCTAGGACATTCCCTACTGTCCCTGTGTTGCATTTGCATGTTTGTACTGCCCTGTGCATGTTCTATGGGTCTTCTCACATGTCCATCACATTATGCACTGGCAGGTCCTCAATGAAATCCTCAGCAGTGTACAGACTGAGAACAGCAGTGGCCATACGGAGGACAACACCCATGGATAGGGTGTCAGGCAAAGAGAAGAACAGTTACTGGTGAATGGCAACGATGTCTGCACACAGACAGATTTGGTAAGATATGTCTAGATCCAGCACTGAGCATGATGAACAAAACAATGATCAGAGTGCCTCTGATGATGTCATGTAATCCTGATCAATGCCCTGTATGACATGTCCCATAGGTCATGATGGACAAATGTGTACAGACATTGAAATATGTACCACATTACAGTGGGAAAATGAGGTACTGCAGAGGAACACAAACTGTCCTGCTCAGATCAGATACTGTAAGTCGACATATGCTAATGCACCCTGTGCCATCTCCTGTGATGTGGAAGTACAGTGTGACATCAGCACTCAGCACACCCAGGCTGTCGGACCCAAAGATGGTGACAGTGACACCTCCTCTGTAGATGATGATAGCACAGATGATGATGACTACTCTGTGGTTGATGACAGCCCAGATAATAATGATTACATTCCTGATGACAACACTGATGATTCAGAATGGGAGGATGACCCAGAAGTGCGTAACAATGCTGAACATGACCGTGCTCAGGACTCAGTGGACATGTGAGTTCACAACTGTGTACTGATGATGAAATCCAGCAACACTGATAGTGGTAGAAACAAATTAATCTAACAGTGTCTGTAGTTGTTAGGTCCCCGACCTGTCCTGTACACATCTAGAAACACAGTGGATGCCATACATATCTGCACCCTGAATGGTCATGTGTCCAATAGACTATTTGAAGTGAAGCAGACCTACCCAGATGTATTCATTCCCTTGACAAGTCCCTCACGAGTATACCTCAATGGATGTTGTACATCACATGTACATATGGACACTAGAGTAATAGGCCCATGCTGTGATACACCCATGTGCTATGCAATACCACACAGCAGTTCACAGCTGTGGTCCATCACATACATAATCCTTCACATAGCACTGAAGAGTCATGCAGTGTGCCTGTGGGGATGAATCCAGTGGATTGTACCAAATAATGCCAGGATGTAATGCATAACCACTCAGAATTCAAGATATGTGGTATCATCTGTGTCTGAGCAATGAGGCTATGTCTCTCGACTACAGCAATGCAAAGGTCAGGCCATGACCACTTTGGTGTGGTCCATGGGGGAATGTTGATTCAGTGCCCCAAAGGATGGGTGCATCTACTGGGAAGATGATTTAATGTGCTCATGGGCAACACTGCTATCTTGGTGAGCAATGTGACCTGCATTTCTTTGCAGTGCATGTGGATGGGGAACCCTGCCAGATGTTACATGTTGGATGACTGGTGATATAGGCATAGCCCATGACCACTTAAGAAGAGGAGGTATAACACCCCATGCATGTGAACCCATGCTGAGGACCAATGCAGGTACAATGGCCCACCATGCAATTGCAGTGCTGTGGGCTGATAACATGCATATCTGCTGTGCAGTGACCATACAGTTAGTTGGACTTGGGGTGTATAGATCGATCCTCATTGAGGTGGGGCACTGTGATGGAGTTGTGTTGCAGTCCAAGTGATGTGGATGTTAGTGCTGAGTTTGTTGAATGGACCATACAGATTGGGATAGACAAGGTAATGGATATCACAAAAGCACATGTCTGTCACCAATACTGTCTCACACTGGCTGCTATAATTCTGTGATATTGTGCTGTACTGCATCACCAGTTTCATGACATGATGATATGCAGCACAGTGACTACAGCGTGACATGACAGACCTAGGTTCTGGATCACATGAGCCCAGAATCTCTCACTCAACTCATCCCTGAACCCACAAGACTAAATCACAAAATGCAAAATCATTCCTTGCTTGATTGGGCACTCACCTCTCACCCTCCCATGTTACAAAGGCAGGTATCCTGTCGACGCCCCTCAGTGACCATCACCCTATCTTCCTAGTTTGCAAGGTGAACAGGCCCAAACCTCCTCATACTATCATTCAACCTGCACTTTTAAATCTCTGGCCCTTGGCGCTCTCCTGACTGAGCTCGCCACCTATGACTGGATCCCACACCTCTGCCCCCTCAGTCAACCATGCCCTTGCATACTCAAAGATAAAGTTACCTCCACTTGGAACACTTTTACCCCAATTAAATGAATCAGAGTTTGTGGCATCCACCTTCCTTGAGTTATCTCGAACTGCTGGCCTGCCTCAGAGAGTGCGACTAAGCCTGGAAGAAGTATAAAATGTCTAAGCTCCTATGACTATGCCTTTACCACACTCTGCAATACCTGTACAAAAGCAACCAGATTGGCAAAATCAGAGTATTTCAAATCCACTTTCTTCTCTAACATAAACACCCACCGAAATTCTGGTGGGTGGTCCATGCCCTCTTCGCCCCTCCTCTCAACCTCCCTCTCCGGTTCTCAAGATAAATAACTCCCTTCTATTCGACCTGTGCTTAGTGGCCAATGAATTCAGCACCTACTACACTACCTGTGCCACAATGCTACTAAGCTCCCTCCTCCTCTTTCTCCTCCTCCCTCGCATACCCCTTCTCCCCGATCCTGTCTCCATCTTTTCTCCTTCTCTTTCATCTCTCAGTTGAAGCCTTAAAAGCCCTTCTCTCCTAAACCCCTCAAAAGGCTCCTCTCCTGATGACCTTGATTCTAAACTCCTCTACCTCTTTGCTCCTGTGATTGCTCACCCTATCTTCTTAATCCTAAATCTCTTTCTCGACTGCTACAGTCCCTCCTTCTGGAAACATGTATTGGTCCTTCCTTCCAAAGGATGGGGATTCATCTTCCCTGGCAACCATCACCCTATCTCTCTCCTCCTTCTGTCTCAGACTTCAAGAACACCTTGTTCTCTCCCAGCTCTCCTCCTTTCTCTCTGAGTCCTCCTTCTTCACTCTGTTCCAATCTGGATTTAGGAAGAACCACTCAACCACATCCTCCTGCTTAGGCTTACTGACTCCATCCTCACTAGGATGGATGGATGATAGCCTGATCACCTCAGCCATCTTCGTCAACCTAGCTAAGCGTTCGACACAGTCTCCCATGACTTACTCCTTGACTCCCTTTCTGCAACTGGCCTGACCTTGTCTGCTACAAACTGGTTTAGATCCTACCTCATTGAAAGGACTCAGTCAGTTAAAATCTCTGATTCCATCTCCCCACCACTTCCCATTGACACTAGAGTCTTCCAAGGATCAGTGCTTGGACCCTGGCTTTTTCTATCTTCCTTAAGACCTTCCTGCAGCCTGTTCCTCCTCCTCCATCCACATGTATGCCAATGACACTGTCTTGTTCAGTTCTGGCAAAACTCTGGTTGACATGGTAACCAGCTTACAGCATGACTTCAACCAAGTTCATCTCTGGTTTGCCTCACATCAGCTCTTCCTAAACACCAAGAAGACAGTCTCCATGACCATTGGCACAAGGCAGAGACTTTTCAGCTCACTAGCATGCCCTTTTCCACACTCTTGATGGGGCAACTCTCAGGACACCTCCTCATTTAGGTATCTTGGGGTTTGGTTGGACCAACACCTCAACGTCTCTGTTCATGTTGACGCCACTCTGAAAAACTGCTCCCAAGCTTGGTGCCCTTTTAGAAACTACAGCTGCATTCCCCTGCCTGCAAGGCGTGCACTTGTCCAGAAGATGCTTCTTCCTACACTTGTTACTGCAACGTAATCTATGGTGCTGCTCCCAAATCCTCCTTGACCAAATTGGACACTCTTTTTAACTCCTTATGTTGCTTTGCCCTTGATGCCCCTCTCAACCTCACCACTGCAACCTTTATCACACCCTTGCCTTTCCCACTGGCAACAAGGTGCCTCTCCCATTGTGTCAAGCTGACCTCAAAATACTGGCTTGGTGAACTCCTCCCTATCTCTGTCTTCCATCTCTCTCCTCACCCCTTTCCACTCCCTCCATTCGTATGATTGTCAAACTCTTGTGGTCCTCCACCATAATACCATAATCGGACAGTCTGGATTTGCCCATCGATTTCCTAAAATCTGGAACTTCCTTTCCCCTCAAATATAGCACTCCTCCACTACATAGTTCCACTGTACTGCTCTCCACAACTACCTTTCTACTAGTTGCTCTTCTTCAGTCCTCCTAATCTTCCATATTCATGTCTAGGTTCCAACTACCTGTTACAGCCCCCTATCGGTCCTTCCATCTTCCTTGTCCTACTCACTCCCTAACTCCCCTTCTGTTGTTCTCACCCACCTTCTCCTCCCTCTCATCTCTTCTCTCCCCAGCTTTTGCCTACCCCTCTTCCCTACAGGATCATACAGAACCTACTGTGACATGGATTTATCTTCCTTCCTTCCCACTACCCCATCCTTATTTAGCCTTCTCTCCTTTCCTCCCCCTCTTCCTCACACTTAGTTGCTAGACTGTGCCTCATCGCAGTTACTAGTCTTAGCCATCATGCACTTTATCTTTATTGCACCTCAAGGCATTCCTGCATTTTGTACTGTCCACTTTGCTGTATTCTAATACTGTTTATCCATAATTGGTGTATGTAATTCATGTTTATGTTAGAAATGTCTTGTTTTGCTGTATTCCTGCCATGTATAATCCTACCTAGTGTTTTACCTCAACCTTCTGTAACCCCCACCCAGGACACACTGGGAGATGAACAACTTGTTGCTTAGTGTGACTTCCTGGTGAAACATTTCAATAAATAAATAAATAAAAATGAAATGCTGTCCTGCAGAAGGAGACATCATAACTATATCCATGACCTGGCACAGTCCCAAGATCATAACGTGTTATGGACCAATGCTAACATGTAACTATGTACTGTAATGAAACACAGTGTTGACATGACAGGGACAATATAGGATGTATTGTGGGAAATGTACACACTGTGGACAGAGATCACTAGCTATGTACCCTTATGCTGGACTCATCTGTGTGCCATGTGGACAGATAGCTGTCACACTGCTGTATGTGGATTGCCCTGCATGTGTCAGTTTGTCACCCAGGATCCTGCAACATCATGATGTCCCCTATGATTGCATATGACAGACAACTGTGCATCACTGCTTACACAAAATGCTGTATGAAATGGTGCATGGTTGGTGCATGGTCATAGTGCAAGCCACAGCAGCGTTTCAGATGACAGTGGTGTCCATATCACAAACATGCAAACTATACCTCACAATTGTCACTATAACACTGTGTCACCATGTCTGATAACAATGCTGTTGCTGCACACAACATGTGTACAGAGCTCACAGAAGACTGTCCTGCATATTTACAGCACAAGTTTATCGTATAGCAGAGTGCACTACTACACTACTGAGAACATGCTTAGTGCATTATGCAGTAGCAAGATGCACTTTAAGTGAATATTGGAACCCTGGTGATCATACAACAGCTATGTGAGAATGGTCACCTCCAGATATGGGAGAATCAGCCATGGCACGAGTCACTCCCTTTGAAAATCTCATCACTGCAGCTACAATCATGTTCACGGGCTCCAATACTGTGAAAGTGCTCAACATCTCCAGACAACTACACATGCCAAAATCTTGTTACACACATATTACAAAATCCAGTCAATTATTTGCTTCTTGCAGTGTAAAATATGTGGAGGCATGAACAGGAACAGCTGCTCAGGACCTTCCAGATGGTATGGCCATACTAGGTGGACACACACAATGCTGCTCGCCAGGACACATGGCAAAATTTGGGTCATACAGTCTGATGGACCTTGTGCACTCCAAGACTGTGGATATTCAGCTGATACAGGTGTTCACACATATAGATAGCTGTACATGTTAGTCACAACACAACTGTAGCCCTGTGCAAATGTCCTGATGGCAGTAGTGCATGTGATGACTGTAGAAGGTGACAGGGGACAATAAGCACTGTGCATTCCTCAGAGTGCTGCTGTGCCCTAATGTGACTGCTCCTTTGTGGCTAGGATGGTCCATGGCAACAAGTACTCTGAGCTGCAGGTGCATGCAACTCGCCAGACACTGTGGGTGCCAAGCAAAACAGCCTCGACCACTGGTGTTACCGTGCAGTTGCCATATAACATGCAATGTTGTGTTGCTGATCACTAAGGCACCAGGAATCATGGTCATGTGCCTGTGGTGGTCACCACTGTGCCATGGCACTGCAGTGAACCCCAAACAACAAATAGTGCAGCTGACCTCTGTCATCCCATCAGTGCACAGAGGGCTGCCAGAACATGTGGTTGACAGCTTGAACATTCACGGGCATAGACCATAGGAAAACATGTACATCAGTCACCACAGGTCGCCACATTGCCACCCAATCCTATCTGACAACAGTGAACAAGCCATCAACCTGTCAGAGTAGATGGCTACACTTCATTGTGCAGTCATAAGCCCACAAGCATGTGGCAGCAGCCTGCCTTGTAGGCCAACGTGGGTGCTGACAACCTGTGTGATGTCCTTTGGCACTGTGTGTCTGTTTGCACATATTGCAACAACATGTCCATGTTCCACTCTGCAGGGACATTGACATGCACTGTACATTGTCCTGTGCCCTATGTGGACACATAAATAACCACAATAATGAAGCAACAGAACTACAGAGCACAGTATGTGACACCTGCCATGCCCGCAGGTGCAGTCACTCACTCAGTGCATTGTGGTGTAACATGTCACCCGAATAATTTCCCATCCACTATCTCCCTAGAGCAATCAGGTGAAAAGCTCCAAAGCCATGGAGTTGGAGGGCTGAGCGAGGACTGAAACATGTCAAACAGAAAGGTGTCACCAAGAAAGTCTGACAACGGACCGACATGTGGGGTGAAGAAGCATATGCGTGAGCAGGAACCAACAATACATCACTGTTTTGATGTGTGGCATGTGGCCAAGGGTGAGTACATCAATATGTCATGGTCACTGTCACATGTAAGTGGATTCTACATGTACTAGGACAACATCATATCACTCCCACCAACACCATTGCCACTTCCATCCATATGCGCAATACAGTATGTGTGGCTGAATAAAGCATGTCGTCACATATGACCTGGTGATGGTTATGCCTTTGTACATACACCCCATTTACCTCCCATAGCATAGGCGAGATGACCGCATGGGGACAACAACATACATACCACTGTGATGTATCTGGGTGTAGTATGCTGGACACTGTGCAATGAAGGTTTCACGGAAGAAGGTGTCTCACTGAATACACCATGATGTCCCTTAGTTTGTGAACACAGTTGCATGTCCTGCTTACAATGTGCACATTGCCAATATGCCTGTCCAACATGTAGTCCATCATGTTATGTTCATTGAACCGTATTGCAGCCATACTCATATGTGTGCCATTTCCCAAAAGGTATACATAAAAACTGGAGTCAAAGGGAAGCGGAAGGACTATGTTGCACTCAGATAATGGGCCCAGTGCATGAGTAACCACCTCTACTGGTGCATATCATAAAGCAATGGGAATGGAGACATGATACTGGAAAAGTGGCTGTCTGTTGGAAACCATATTACAAACGTGCATGAGGGAATGTATGAGTCCTGTTCCCATGGTCCACTTGAGGACCGCTACTGGATCAAGAAAAGTAAGCATGCAAACACAAATATGATGTTCACATACAAGCAGGTGAGAAAGAATTAAGTGCCTCAGCTGGGACCTGAACCCAGGACACCCAGAATACCGTTCGATTGTGCTAACCGACTGTGCCACTGTGAAAACTGGAACCTGGGCTGCCCCAAGCACATTACTCTTTCTCAAATGCAACCCAATGGCAACATAAATATTTACTTGTAACAATCACACAGGAGTGTGGTGTGTATATTTATGGAACACATAAATGCAGAGGTGAGAAAGAAGTAAGTGCCCAGTAGACAGAGCTGCACAAAGGAACAGGATACTCTGTGACCACTCAGAACTGATTCAGAAAAAGTCACGGCACTCACCTCAGCATCATAAATGAAAAGGCAGGAAGCAGTAATTTAGCACAAAGCTTATAAAACCTTTACTTGTAACAGCAGCATAAAGTACAATAAAGATGCAGCATCTTCTCTTCTCTTGTTTCACCCAATCGTGGTCTTTTCAAAGAAAATACCCTCTAGTGTCAGTCCTTAAATAGCAGTCATCAGTGATCACATGGTATAATTTATAAGTGTTTTAAACTGCTAGTGCATATTCAATAAATAAACATGAATAAATTTGTAAATTCCAAAATACGTAGCTAAATCCCAACATACAAGGGAACATTTTGTGCAAAACCATATCACCCAAGAGGTATTAAAACACAGTGCCATCTGTTCAGACAACTATATGTGTCATTTTATCATGAACCGATGGTAAATAAGGTCAGTATATATACATTTATGTACACACACACACTACTGAATAGGTGGACACTGGGAGAGTTTCCTTTCTAAATTTATAACAAACAACAAAGCCAACAAACAGTCAGAGTTACATATTTTTTCAATATCATTATACACATATAAGCTATCAGAAGGCTAAGTAAACAAGCATTTGTCAATGCTGAATGTTGTCTCATTGGCACTGGCATTGGTAGTGCTGGAGTTAGAGATGCATATTAGGAATGGCAGTGAAGTACTGAAGTGGCGCAACCTCACCCCACCCTATAGAGACAGACAAGGCATTGGGGTGTGCCTTGGGGTTGTCAGCTCTAACGTTCATGCCATTGTACCTCACCCTACCCTGTAGACACTGACAAATGTAGTGGTGTGCTTTGGGGTCTTTGGGCATTATACTTACCATTCCATAAGGAAATACGCTGAGGTGGGTGCAGCATAGGAGAATGGGGTGAACTTTGTGACCAATCACTGCAAGGCACACCACGATGCCTGTCACTGGTTGCAGGGTGGGGTGAGGTGGAATGGCATGAGCATTACAGCCGATGATCCCAGTCACACCCCTGACACTTGTAAGTCTCTACAGGGTGGGGTGCTTCAGTTGGAAACCCTAATACCATATGCATGTGTCTGTATTTTCACTCCAAATTTTCAACATGGCTGTTTGTGAGGCCACCTCATGAAAAGTGGCACTATCAGTTTGTTAGCTGAAAGGTGGTTTTACGCGGCTATGCCATTTGCAACACAGGGACAAAACACATTTTGGGCAGGATGTGAAAATGACAACTGTATTGTTCATGAGGAGGCATAAAAATGGCAACTTTGAAAATCTGAAGTGAAAATATGAAAAAATGGTGAAGTCATGAGCATGCATAGAAACTGTGCAACACACATCCATAACACAATTATTTTTGGGGTTTATTAGCCACATTTGTAATATAGGCATTTTGGGACCTCCCCTCATGAACAGTGGACGGTGATTTTGTTAATCTGTCCCAAAAGTTGATTCCCCACAGCGACCATGCTATTGTGCCACAGGTGCGGAAACACATTTTGGGCAGGATGTGAAAATGACAGCTATACTGTTCGTGAGGAGGTGTGAAAAAATGCCAGTGTTGAAAATCTGGCATGAAAACATTGCAAATTTGTGAAGCTATAAGGGTGCATGGAAACTGCGCAATGCACCTTGTAACACAGCATCATAACTTCCTTGTATGCATATATGCATGGCTGTAGCACTAAATCTGGCATTGTGGACATGATGTATAAACTGTGGGTACATGACCTGGCACCATGGTATCTACAGTGGTGTACTGATAGCAGACATTGCATTACCTATGATTCAGCCAAAGCGAAATGTAATCACAGGGGTGACTTGCACACAGCACCAAAACAATGCGTAATGTGCGACACATGGAACACTGCAACCCATAAAGTAACATGTTGCTTTTCAGATTGCTGCCTCTTCAGAGTCTGGAACAATGTCTCATCACTCGTTATCATACATTTTCTCTTAGGTTACTTTTACAGCAAGCAAGGTGTACAAGGAACTTAAAAGCTATATGCTATAGTAAACTCCTCTGTAAGAACATCCTAAATTGTCTCATGCAGAGCAGATATCCATTCTGGAGTTCTTTCATTGAATTGTGACCTTCCTTCACCCAAGAGTGTCCCCTTCTTTTGCAAAGGGATGGAAGCAAGGTTTGTCAGTTAATGCATACAGTACTCTGAGAAACACAGCTGCTGATGACATGTATATCCCCATCATGAAGCTAAGATGATGCCATATAATGTAATTCACCATTTTGCCAGCAGAACAATTGCATTCCTGGCATGGATGCATGTCAGGCAGGAATATGTATCATAGTGCAATTATGTGTAAGTCATGTAGGTACTATGCTTCAGCTACTGTATATCACTTACACCTGTCAAACAGCAGAAATGGGTATCAGCAGTCAAAATAGTGTCATTGTGTCCTTTCCATACAGGCACTTATACATATCAAATAGTGTAAGATTGTTAGTAGCTGTTGGGATAGTGTCATGCAGGATATCAGTGGTGTTACACATCATCATCTGCTTACCCAAATGTTTGCCTTGTCATGCAGGTTGCCTGTGGCTGCCCTACATTTTAATGAACATGTGTAGAGCACAGTGAATTACACCATCTGGCCAGAGACAGTGGGCAAAGCCCTTCCCAAAATTGAGGAATAGTGCAGCAGTGGTGAAACCCATCAAGGTGGTACCAACATATGGTACGTGTACTGTGCAATGACAACCTAGTGATGCTGGCCAACCTCAGACATAGGCACCAGGTACACAACACTGTCAGGTCAAATGTAATGGGATACAATAATATACACTTGATGCATTATTGAGGAGGTACATACAGATGTCACTGGCAGTGCTTGTACCTGCAGAGCTGTATTCCAGTATGCTTGTCAACTGATCCAAACAGGGTCAAATCAACAGGCATGACACACAATTGCCACATCAAGTCAATGCTCAGTCCTCTTTTTCTCTACCTGTTACAGGATACATAAAGGAACTAATGCAGGAGGTACTGGACTTGAGACTCCATTATCCAGCTACAGGGAAGCCCGTGCTGTGCTAGAGGACAGCAGAGTACCTCTACCACTGTCAAGCTCAGCTCAAAGGCAGAACAAGGTGAACCTTGTCCACTGTCACCATAGTCAATTCCGCAAGAGTGTACAATGGAGGGTGAGCTTGGCCTATCAAATACACACTACATACCTGCATGATATAATGTACCATATACCAGAGTGTAATGTTAACTGTGGTACATGTGCATGTTGTGCCACCTCTGCATGTAATACAGTTCACAGCCCCATTGGGTAGAACACAAGTGTACAATCTTTTTGCCATTAACACTTTATTCAGTTTAGGTTACAGGGTACATACATCCAATCAATCAGCATTGGTACCAGTGGATAAACAGTCCAGAACAAATGACCTGTAACAAACCCACCCCCTCCCCCACCCCTCCCAACCACCCCCAACCCATTCCCCATCCTCTCGCACAAGTCTGAGGAGACAGGGTGAAATCAACCCAAACAGCATCATTTTTTCAAGTAGAGTAACATGCATAAAAGGGCCCCAGATTTTATCGAACCTGAGAGCTTATTCTGAAGGATAGCTGTCATCCTCTCAATCCTCAAGCAAGCTAGCAACTCCTCCAGCCATTCCTTATATATCCTAAAACCACGAGTCCTTCCAATGTCTAGTACCACCCTCTTAAGTGTAGCAGCAATCAGGACCATATAAAACCTCCTATTCATAACAGGAATGCCGAGACATCCCCAAAGGCATATCTCCGGCGTAAACAGATCTTTAAGACCCAACAGAGGATTAACCCTCCTCTTAATATCCTCCACAACAGGGCTACTTTCGGACATTGGCAAAAATATGCATCAAGTCACCATCCTCCCTGACATCTAAAACACCTCGAATCCTTTGTCAACCTGAGCTTCTCCAATTTCCGTGGAGAATAAAAATATTGTGAAGGATTTTGAACTGCATGAGCCTCAATCTGTCCTGTAACAAGAATTTATGGCAGTTCACCCTATAGTTTCTTCCAATTGAGTTCGAGTTTGGAAAAACCCGAATTTCAATCGATCCTTGAATAGGGTCAGAGGTAGAGCCACTCAAGCAATACCTGATAAATTTTAGAAATCGCATGCCTCAACCCTACTAGAGGTATAAACCATCATGAAATTCCAGTCTAAGCTTGCACCACTCCCTTACCCAATTGTGCGACCATGAGGATGTCTAAGCTGGTAGGTCCCAAAATAGCCTTATTGGGTAACCCAAATTTACCCAGTATGACATCCGAGGGTAAACCAAACCCTCCGTCGAGAGAAGGTCCCTCACCAGACACTCCTCGGGTAAGGGTAACCATGTGTGGTCCAGCATCCTACCACCCAGAACAAAGCGGGGTTCCCCATATGGGCTGTGCCCAATCTCTCAGGTGATCGTGCCTCCAAAAGCCCGTGAGTTGGGCATGAGCTCTCACTGCGGTCCCAATTGGGAGTTAAGCAACCAGCCGGGCAACCATTTAGGTTTGATATAAAGTAGGGCATTCTGCCTAAGACCGCTTCCTTAATCAAAGCCAGTTCTATCCGTAGCCAAAGTGGTATATAGGAGTGGTGATTTAGGTCATCACAACCCTTTATCCATCTCATATATTTACTAGCTTGGGCTGCCCAATAGTATAAGGCAAAATGTGGAAGTCTAAGCCCCCAATTCCTTAGGCAACACCAATTCGAATAGGCCATAAGTGACTTCCTCTGACCCCATACAAAATTAGCAATCATATTGTGCAATTTCTTGAACCACTTAAATGGTATCCCGATATTCAACATATTCAGGGGTAAAACAATCTGGGAAATATGTTCATTTTAACGAGATTCACTCTCCCCATAAGGAGATTGGGAGTTTCACCCATCTTTCCAAATCTACATCAATGGTCCTTAATAACAAGTCGAAATTCAACTGAAAAGTCTTGAAATCCCCTAGCTATGTTGAGCCCAGACACCTGATGAAATTTGATTTCCAGGACAATCCTAGCTCCGCCACCTCATGCCTAAAAACAGAGCTATTAAGGAAACCACCGACTTGTCCAAATTTAATCTATAATTGGCCAAATTCCCAAACTGCTTGATAACCTCAACAGTGCTCATATAGAAGCACCGGGTTGGATATATAAACCAACAGGTCATCCGCATATGCTGTAACCTTTATAGTATGATCTTTAATACTAATACCTTCTATTGCTTGATTAGCAACTACTGCTCTTATGAAGGGTTCCAAATATAAGTTAAAGAGGAGAGGGATAAGGGCATCCTTGCCTAGTGCCAGCGTATAAAGAAAAGGGTCAGAGACTGCTCCATGACAACCAACCCTTGCAGTGGGGCAGGAGTAAAGGAGCTAATCCAGGTCCTAAAAAGCTCCAGGCCAAACTTCTCCATCGCCATGAGTAAAACCCCCAGTGTACCCTATCAAAGGCTTTCTCAGCATCCAAGGACAGCAGGGCCATAGGCGCCCTGCTGTCCTCGGAGACCGAGAAAGCGTGAGCCAGGTCCAACATGGTCTGCAGAAGATCTACCCTCATAAAACCAACTTGTTCTGGACCAATGAGATCCGGAAGGACCAGACTGATCCTCTCAGCCATTAATTTGGCTAGGATTTTAATATCATAATTGAGCAACGATATGGTCTATAACTCGAGGGCTGCTCCAAAGGTTTACCCTGTTTAGGGATCAGTGCGATTAGTGCCTCAAATAAGGACTGATCTTGAACCTGCTGAGACAAGATGCACTGAAATAGATTCAGAAGCAAAGGGGATAGAAGCTTAGCAAATTTTTATAAAAATTGTCGACAGACCGTCCGGACCGGCATTTTATCCAAGGGAGACTTTCTATCACCCTTTCGATTTCATTTCGTAATATCCCCATTAGTTGCTCTTGTTGGGACTCAGATAGCCGAGGGATGTCCAGCCTTTCAAAAGGAGAGCATCTCCTGTCTAGAAGGGGAACCCATTTTATCATAGAGACTTAAAATAATTTCTGAACTCAAGTACTATCTCCCTAGGAAGTCTTGATCAAACCATCCACGGACGAATCCCAGGAACAAGGCGTGATGACTCTATTTGCTTAACCCTCCTAGCTAGAAGTGACCAGCTTTCTCCCCTGGTCCTGATATTTTGCCTTAGTTTTGATTAGAGTCAGCTCTGCTTGCTCACCTAGCAGTTTAAATATAGGTCCTTCAACCTCACCAACTCTATCTTAACCTCCTCATCCACCAGCCCCTCTGCCCTACCTTCTATAAGTCTAATCCAGCCAAAGCTCGGTAAGAACCGAACTACGCTCCTTTTCCTATAGGAAGCCTGGGCAATCAAAATCCCCTAACAAAGGCTTTAAATGCTCCCCAAACCATATCCGGTCTAACCTCAACCCCAACATTATTGGCTGTAAATTCAGCTATCTGTTCTGAAACAAACTTGGTGACCCATGAGTTCCGTAGCAACTGATTGTTAGTTTTCCATCTATTTCCACACTTGGGTAAAGTTGATAGGAGGATGGAAACAACAACCACTGCATGGTCAGAAGGTGGTCGGCATAATTTCTGCCTCCAGTACCCCAGTAAGGAGGTCATTGGAGACAAAATATAGTCTATACAGGATTCAGATCCATGCACTGCAGAGGTGAACGTATACTGTCTATCTTGGGGATGGAGCACTCTCCACACATCTACCAGGCCATATTGATCCAGCACAACACAAAGGCCCACCGAGCAGGCGATAATCTCAACTTCTACCCCAGACTTGTCCATAAGTGGATCTAAAGCCAAATTTAAGTCTCCACCTAAGATCATGGGTACCAGCACAAAGGGGCTAACATGCCTGAAAGCTTGACGAAAAACTCCTGAGAATCTATATTAGGCCATAAATCGCTTCAATACCACCTCCACGTTCTGGAGCATGCCCCTTACCAACACAATTCTCCCATCCTCATCCTGAACAACCTGTAAGGGACAAAGGGTACAGATCTGCCCACCAAAATCATTACACCCTTACTCTGTGTATTGCCTTGTGAGGGCAAAAACGATCCAATCTGTCTACGTCTCATAGTATTGGACTCCGAATGGAGTAGATGTGTCTCCTGTAAGAATGCAATATTTGCCCGTAGGATCTCCAGGTGTTTCAAAAGACAACACTGTTTTAAGTTTCTGGCATGCACCTTTTCGTTCCACAGTGACCTTAAAGGCCCCGACAATGCCATACACCTCTATTGTAGGTATTAGCTTGTGCACAGCCATATGATACACCCTATCTCCTATAATACAGACTTGTGCCCCCTCCCCATACAAATAAAGCCAGTGAACCATACAGTATCTACCAACCAGAACCCTCGTACCAACCTCCCCTCCCCTGCCCTCTTGCCAAAACTTGAGTCTGATAAGTAATTCCTGGAATAACCCATCCCCACTACCACACCCAACCACCACCCACCTTACCCCCTGCCAAGAATACCAACTATCTACCACAGATCCCCACACCACCTCCTTCCACACTCCATTGGTCCGTGACATCAGCACACCATAGTTTTGCTCACCCTCGCACCCTGCCTCCCTCTCATACCTAAATCCCCCATCTCCAGGTACTATCCCATCAAACAAATTCACGGTAGCACCAAACAATAGGAACCGGTTCTCTATGAAACCTCAGCCCGAAACCACCAGACCGTCCCATACCCAACAGATATGAGAGCTAAACATTAATGTCAAGATAAAGCTTTCAAGCCCAACATTTCATAAAGGCCATAGTAACAAAGAGAGATAAGAAAGGAGTACATAAGGCCATATAACATAAACCTCCCAACCCTGCCCCCACATAAACAATCATAAGACCTTGGCCCCAAATGGTAAAATACAACTCTTAAAAAAAAAAAATTCTACATAATGCACAGTATAACCATCACTCTATGGTGCTGCAAAAAAAAAGGGAGAGGGAGGGAACTAAAGCCCCTTCTGTTCCATTCATTTGACGACTGCCGCACTGTCTGTAAGCCAAAAACACAGGCCACAGTATAGTCCCCACAAACCAAACTGAGAAGGCCCAAAGATGAACCACGGGTCAGACGAAAACCATGTCTGCACAGCATAACAGTCCTTTTAAAGTTCTCAGTTTATGGTAATCCAAAACGAGAAAGATAACATGACCCAACTGCATAGCATCCTCTTCCAACAGAAATCCATGGCTAAGTTATCACATGCCAGAATCCATCCATCCCACTTCAGGGATCCTTAAACAGATTAGGTAGGGCTGCCCTTAATGCCAACCGAAGCGGCCTCCACCGTGTCATACTGCATCCACTTCTTTATCATGACTTGAAATTTGGCTGGGTAGCCCATTTTAAATGCACCCCACCATAATCAGCCTATTAATCAGGGATTAAAGGTTGCTCTTCTCTGTCTGACCGTCACGGAATGTCCTCTGAACCCTTATCTTGGCACCTTCCCAGTAGAGATCTTTGTTCTCCCTTGCTTTAGTTAAGAAAAGTTGTCATTCAAATAATTGAGAAGCGGAAAATCAAGGGATGAGGTGGTGAGTTAGGCGGGGCATTGGCCTTAAGGCCCGATGAGCCCTCTCGATTATGTAGGTCGGCCCATAAGGGAAGGGCCCACTATCTTCTCCACAAACTTCTGTACAAATTTAACTGGGTCTGGGCCTTCTTCTTTTTCCGGTAGCCCCAAGATCACAGCATTGTTGCGTGAGACCTCTCTTCAAGGTCCTCAACTTTGGCCTCCAACTTAGCAATCCTTTGCCTGCAATTAACAGTCCTTCGTCCATCCTGTCTATGTGCCCTTCCAGGGATTTAATTTTGTTTCACTGTCAGACACTCTTCTTGGCAATGTCCTCCATCGACTAGACAAGCTTTTATGTCTGGCCAGTTCCTTAATCTCTGATTTAAATGGTCTGAACTCCTCGAGGAATCTTGAGAGGGTCAGTATTTCATAATCCGACACCTCTTTCGCCACACCCTCGGCCGTAGTCCAACTGAGGCCCTTGCTTTTCGGGCCTTTTCCGGAGAAACCAGGGTTGTGTGCCCGGGATTTTTTCGGCATTTCCTCCTCCATGCGGCACAAAACGGCTCTCGGCAAGGTCCTGAGGCTATTAAATAACAGGAAACTTTCGAAACCATCTGATACCCACACGGTGCTGCGATAAAGAGGAGGCAAACAGAGCTAACGGGAACGCTGCTACCCGTGCTCCACATCACGTGACTCCACACAGTGTACAATCTGCAGACAATGTCTGCTACAGGTGGATGTGGATACCGCATGAAGATGGGAGGGCATGCATTTGTTGGGTACACATATACTCCACTCACAGATAAGTGCATGTGGAAGTCTAGCGCATAGTCGGGATACAAATGATCATTTCACATTCCTTCTCCACACAGCTCAGGTAATGCACCTTCAGATGACAATGGGGAGGATGATGATGAGGATAACTACCACCATATGGACTATAATCCTGGGGCATGTTTTGAAACTGTAGAAGTATTACAGGTATTGCTTGGTGCTCCTATAAACAGTCTGCTTCACATTCATAGGATTGTGTTGATACGTCTTTGGAGATGTTCTTATGTTATGTATGTGACATGACAAGTACAAACCAACTTGCCATGTGAATATCTTTATAATTACCACCTTTTAACATGTGCAAAACATTTCTTGGCATGCATAGTGTATTTTAACACATTTTCTAACCTGTAGAGTACTAGTTGTGCACGTGACTGCCAGGTAATACAGACAGATTTTCCACTTGCTACAGAGGTACCCTGAGCAACCGGCAGCTTACTGCAGCACAGTGCAGGAATTCTGGGACTGTAAGTGCAGCCAGTGTGCATGGTGTTCCTATTGGGATTGACAGGCACATATGAGCCACGTTGTGCAGTGACAGGTTCTGTGGTGAGATGTGTACATATGTGCCTATTGTGCAACCACAGACAAGATGACGCCACATACAGTATGTTGAGGTGACAGCACAGACAAATGATGCAATGTTACACAGGCCTTTCACCTGCTGTGTCCAATGACTGCATGCAACCTGCAACTGCATCTCCCTGGCCTGTCCAACACCATATGTCCAGCATGGTATGTGTTCACTGAGCTACAGCATCATTCACCAATTCCCATCCTGGTTATGCATTCCCCATAAGACAGGTGTAGTCAGTTACCTCTGCTTCAGGTACACTCGGTGTATGTACAGGTGTCATCTTCAGATGACAACGTCTCTACCCACCATCCCCAAGCAACTGTAACAGGGTATCCCCTACTATGCTGTGTTGGTTTCAAACCTACATTTGGCAACCTGAATTTTGCAACACTGTGAGCCTTGGGGATGATGCTCCCATTCAACACATGCAAGTGCAACCTGAGGGTGAAAACACTGTTGGCATGAATCACGCATGGTGTGTGAACATAACAGCCACAGCAGTGGTACACACAGCTTCAACAGTATGCTCATGCACATTGCCACATATGATGTTACAGCTTCCCCTCCAAACCAAGGTATTCATATGCAGACACCATATAACCCTCACTGAAGTCTGAATACTAATTTTTGTCTTCGTTTGTCTTCTTTGTTAGTATTGCAGTAGTAATTTTATGGTCATTTTGGCTAATATTCAGAAGTAGTAAAGTAGTCTGCCACGACCTGAAAAATGTAAATGAGCTACATATTTGAAGACTAACTTAGTAATACATAAGTATTCAGTTAATAGTTAGGTAGTCCTATATGCAAATTAAGGCAATGCTGTGAAGATTAGATGATTACTTAAATAATTACTTCTGAATTGTATAACTGAATACCAATGAAGACTAATGAAGACTAGTTGAATACTTCTCAATAGTGGTAAAGTAGTAGTACTGTTGTACTCAATTAGTATTTCTATAGAGCCATATATGTAATGTGTGCAGCATAGGCTGCATGCTGTGCTCTAGTTGTGCTTGCAGCTAACCCAGCTGCAGGTGCTGCTCACAGGGACTGTTTTTTGTTTTTTTTTAAAACTTCATTATTGTAATTTTAATAACCATTAGACAAACATACATTGATACTCGGGTACCTCCCGAGCCCACACAAAACTGGTGTAGCGCTATGTACAATAATAACTATATACACACACAGGTGCAATAAGTACCCCCACAGGCAATATCAACAACTGTACTAGTTTGTACTATAAAAGGCATCTTATGTCTAGATAACTAACTTTTATACTAGAGCATCAGTTTCAAGAGGTATCCCTCATATATTTAAAATAATTTCCATCAGGGTATAGACACATTGTGGAAGCACCCTGCAGCTACGTCCTAGGGAAAGAGAGTCCCCCACCCACCATCGTTTGGCAGATTCTAAGACTCATGTTATATAATCTTAATAATAATCAATAGGAGTATATATATCCTCCTGCAGTGGAAAATAAATAAATATAACCCACTGTTATATCATCTACTCCCTATCCATAAATATTAAACTAAGCACAATCAGACAGACAGACCCGTGTTTGGGCATCTTTAGATTGTATTGAGTAAACCACCTCCAGGATCCTCCATCTCTTATCATATGTTCCCTTTCCGAAGTTACGATGCTGTAGGGCTGATTGTGTGACCATTATTGCCACAGTGTCATATGCTCTGGCAGTTACAATGGGCACACCACCATCCAATTCAACATACAACTGACTGTGTTATGTGGAATGACCACCAAAGGCCATCAATGGCCAGCAAAACAAAGCACACAAGTACAGCTGTCTCCCTGGTGCTAATGGTAATGCAACAGCACTGCAGATGCCCATCCAATCTACATGTACAGGCGTTCTCCCTTGTCATCAGTCCCCCCAATTCTAAAGGCTGGGTGACACATGCAATTTGTAATTGCATGGGATAAACAAACCACCCACCATCCCTGTGGGTATGGTGACATCAACGACCACTGAAGACACCCACATATGCTGTCACCATCTACCCAACCACTCCTATCTCATCCTGAAGCATTTGCCTCCTGAACCTATCAAGCATCTTCAACAAATCTCCCACCCACTGGTCATATGTATAGATAATGTCACTTTTCCAATGCTCCAGGACAAAAGCTTTAACTAGGGTGGACATCAAAGATATATGGGGTTTAGTAAGTGCTCTTGCAATTTGGGCCATATCTCCCAGAACACAAATCTCCAGCAAAATAAAGTCTGTATAATTTATCATGGGGTCCATATAATTTATCACGGGGTCCATATTTTGTTTAATTTGATCCCAGAGGGTGAACTTTAGGACAATCCACATTACATGTAGTATATCCCTGGGTTCATGCCACATCTAAAACATAGGTCTGTCTGTCTAAGGCCCTGAGCACATAGTTTGGCAGGGGTATAGAATATATTAGAAGAATACAAAGAACTGCATGATCCTGTACTTAGGTATAGGAATATACCTACTGCTCTTCAAATTTCCTTCCAATCAGGCCCCAGAGGGATATTCTTTTTACCCAGTATGAAACCTTACTAGAAACATCCCGCCTAGAAAATCTAATAGGACCTTATATACGTTAGAGAGGGTTTTCATAAATGGCTAATTTCCTTAAGGCTATCCCAAGTAAACAGAGTACGCTGAGTGCCACTATTCTCTTTCACTATTTTGCACCATTTTAGTAACCTGTATCTTCTTAAAAGTTCAAGTTCTTGCTCTGAGCTGGGAAGACCACCCTATATTTTACTATAAGATCTGCCCAATTTAAATTAGACAATTGAGGAGCCTATTGTTTTCTAATTATTTGACCCAATAGTCATATTGGGATTACCCAATATAGGCTGCTCTCTGAAGCCCATTTGAGCTTTTTCTGACTCGGAGATAAGAGAGTCTACCAAGTCACATTGACTTGTATATTGGAGTTGCTTTCCCCATCCAGTAGTCCTTCTGGATTGGAAAAAGCACTGCTTCTGGGGAAATACCCATGTCTTTAAGAATTTGTCTCTCAACATGTAGCAAGTTGGTATATATCCCCTTCCTCCAACGTTCTATACCCGACTCATTATACCTAGTTGTCCAGCCACATAATATAAATGGAGGTCTAGAATTTTAAGACCCCCATACTATGAGGAAGTCGTAGAATATTATATTTTCTCCTAGGGGTTAGAATTCCATAGAAAGCCAGAAATTAATTTTTGCACTTTAATGAACCAGCACTTTGGAACATTATACGGTGACAAATGTATTGGATACAGGAGTCTAGGCAATAGGTTCATTTTAATCAAACCAAGTCTAGCAATCAAGTTCAAGGAGTTTATTCCATCTAGTCATATCTGTTCTGGCTACTGATAGCACCTTGCTTATGTTTGCTTCACTCCTTCCTCCACCTTAGCAGTGATCCAAATGCCAAGATATTTAATCCTTTTGGGGACCAATTCAATTGCAAAGGTTCAAAATCCGCTTTATAGGTATATAGGGTGAGAGGGAGAACCTGTGTCTTACTCAAATTTAGCTTATATTTCGAGAACATAGAAAATCTCTTTACTATTTCAAGTGCCATATTAAAACTCTTTGCTGGTTCATGCAGGTGTAACAATATGTCATCTGCAAAACAGAAAATTTCATTTGCTCCCCAACAACAATCCCTGTACTGCCAAATCCATCTGGATAGCTCTTAATAGGGGCTCCAGATATATGTTGAACAAAATTGGCGATAGGGCATCCTTGTCTGGTCCCATTATCAAGGTGAAACTCCTTTGATAAATAGCCATTGCAAAGAACCCTAGCTGTGGGAGCAGTATAAAGACTTTTAATGCCTCTAAGAAGGCCCTCCGGGAAACCCATCCTCCTCATGGTCACAAATAGAAAAGTATGGGAGACCCTGTAGAAGGCCTTTTCGGTGTCTAACCAGATTAGCGCCATGGGTAACCTAGATTTAGAGGCTTTGTTAAGTATGTGATGGAGCTTCGAAGGGCATCTGTGCCCTCTACCTGGCATGAACCCAACTTGCTCTTGACTGATTATCAAAGGAGCAATTTTTTAATTCTATTGGTCAATATGTTCGTCAGCAATTTAAGATCCTGGTTCATCAAAGCAATTGGTCTATAGCTTCCAGGAGTTCTTTTGGCTTATCCAGTTTTGAAATGAGTGTAAAGTAGGCCTGATATAACGGTGGATGAGGGACCCCTTCCTGCATAATATTTGAAAATATATCTTTCAATAGAGGCAATATAGTTGGAGAGTGGGATTTATAAAATTTTGCTGATAGACCATCTGGTCCCGCATTTTGCCATTTGGCAATGAATTAATCACTCTATTATTTCAGACTCTAGTATAGGGGCTACAACCCTGGGCTTGCTCTTGATCCAATTTAGTAACAGTATACTTTCCAAAAAAAAACCATCAGCCTCATTAGCGGACACACACCTTGATAAATCTCTGCAAAATAGGCACGAAGGCATCAGCCATTCTCTGAGGCTCAGTTTTTATTTCCACCTGGAAATTTAACAATGGAATCATACGACCAGCCTCCCATTCTTTAATTCTATTTGCCAGAAGCCGACTAGGTACATCCCTGTATTAGATATCTAGCTTGAATCTTTTCAAGCAAAAATCTATCTTACCAACAAGGATGCTTGCCATTTGTCTCTTAATTCCTTAAACTCAGTATCCACCCCATTGGAAGAGCCTCCAGGGAACCAGTGAGTTGATAGCACCCAATATAAACTCTTCCCTAGCTTTTCTCATACTATTTCTTCTGGCTGTATACCCTGAGCTATACCAGCATATAAAACTTACAAGTGGGCCACGCTAATCTCCTATCCTGAAGTGTTGGGATTTGAGTCTGGATAATTTTCAGCAATGCTTCCTCTAACCAGGATAACATACTATCATCTACTAATAAGGATTCATCTAACCTCCATCTATAGGGCTTACCTGGAATAGACTCCATCGCCCAAGTCAACTGGACTGGGAAATGGTTGGATAAAATTCTGGTATGGGTGATCAGCTCCTAGTTCCTGTAGTGCCTCCTTATTAACCAAAAAATTAATTTGTTAATGAGTTTTGTGCGCCCCTGAGTAAAGGTCATATTGTGGTCCCCTTTATGATAAACCTGGAGGGGACAACCAAGCTGTTACCTCAAGGAGTCTAGCCATAGCTATCTGGGCTATAGAAGGCGGCTTTTTAGATGAAGGTTCCCTGTCCATCAAATTATTAAGACACAAGTTCCAGTCTCCTGCTATAATTAAAGGATGAGATGAAAAGAAGCTATGTCCACCTCCAACGAGGAAAAAAATCAGGGTTAGATGGAGTAGGATCATATATAGAGGCAATCGATAATAGTTTGCCCATGAGTGTACCCATAACATATATCCCTCTAGCATCTTCTTAGCCTTAATTTGCGATACTGTGAATGGGCAGGCTCTCCAATCAAAATTGCTACTTTGAGGCTTTTGCTTTTTCCGTCTCCTAAAACTTGACCTACCTACAGCCTCTTTAAATGACCTAGCTCATATTTTAATAGGTGGGTTTCCTGCAATACTGCTATTTGAGCTCCCAGCTGATGAATATGTTTTAAAATCAGCATTCTTTTTTTCTCCTCTGAGGCCTTTAACATTCCAAGAAATAATTTTGATACTTATCATATTATCTTTCCATACCCCTTCCTCACACTCCAACAAATTCTCCCCATATACTTATATATACTATGGAGTCTCTCTCTCTCTTCCCCAATCCCACTGATCCCTCCCCTCAGCATAATCCCTGATCCTTCGATCACCCTCCTGCCACAAGTGGATACGAAAATGAGCCATCCCTGAGAGCACCCCCAGTTACCCCGGATCTTTATAGAAGCACCTGAGGCTTCCTGACTCCCTATGTTACCACTCACCCCCATTGTGCCCCATTAGTGTTCTCTCCTAACCCCAAATATAATATATTAAGCTATGCAGAGAGTAATAACGACTAGTAATACTGAATATGAAGTGGCTCCACATAACCAAAAACAAATATAATTACATTGTAAGACATCAATTTCCTGTCCTTCTGAGGCCCCATATTGGATCCAGTCCCTTTAGGTCCAGGGTTAAATCAGTGCACAGATTCTTAAGCCCACGCTTAAGACTAGAAAACATAACAATTGTATTTGACCGCCTTCAATGACTTTTATGTTGTCGATAAGATTAATCAGTCCCTCTGCATATTTCTAACCGAAAATGAAAATAAAAATAAAGTGGCAGTCCCAATAAATCTAACACAGAAAATGCTCCTTTAGTAAACTATAGGGCATTTCTGCCTTACTATTTTGCTTCAGATAAGTGTGTCCATGATTAGTAAGTCTCAGAACTGCCAGAGGTCTTCTCCCACCACTCACAGTCAGGTCATAGGCCTAAACAAATCTGGGAGCTCAACTTGCAGTCCCTCAGCCACATCCTTCACAGTTAAGTATCTCCAATCTCCAGATTGCAATTTCACCACCAAAGTAGCAGGGTGCTGGATTCTAAACTTCAGTCCAGCCAAGTAAAGCTTTTCTTTATATCCACACTCCTTCTGCTTCTCACGAATCTCAGGTGTTTGATCTTGGAATACCCACAAGGATGCTCTGTTCCATTGCAGGTTTTTGAGTGCTAAGGTTTTACTTAAAACATGGTCTTTCTCCTTATAATTTAAGAACCACATACTAATGACCTTGGCAGAGCCGTGGAGGTATTCTCTTGAGCGAGTGGTGGGCTCTCGATATTATGTGAGTCCCCATATGGCGTTGGGCCCAGCAGCTTCAGTAGTAGATCCTGGGTAAAAGTTATGCAATCAGATCCTTCTGATCGCTCCGGAAGACCCGCCAGTATCAAATTATTCCTCCGGCTATGAGATTCCTGGTTTTGACTCGATCCTCAAGCTTTCTGACTTGCTTTCATAAGGCCACTTGCTCCTGCTCATGCGTTAGAGTTTTCTGTTCCTGAGAAGCCATTCGCACCTCTACATTGCCTATTCTCTGTGCCAAAGCATTTAACGTCGGTTTGACTGTTGAGAAATCAGCCACTAGCCCCCAAAGTAAGGCTTTCATTTCAGGTATGTCATTGGGGATGTCTGACCTCCCCTTCCGTATTCGATTGAGTTTCTTGATCTTCCGGCACTGGAGAGGGGTTTCGGATGCTTCATTGCCGCACTCATGCATCCAAGATCTCAGACTTTCATACTCCATTGTGGGCATAGCCGCCAGCCCTACTGGTCGCCGCAATATTCAGTATAAAGTCCTCAATCTGCACAGAAGGATTTCTCAAGGAGTGCAGCTATCTTTAGAAAGCTTGGCGCATTATTTCCACTACTACTCTGGAGTCAAAAATAAGTTTATTATTTGATAGATTCGGCAGGGCCTGGGAGCCGCACTCAGGATGTCCTTCTCGATCAGCTCATCACATGATCTCACAGGGACTGGTTTTGAGCAGCAGCATGCATATGGCCTGTATACAGTGTCAGTACATGGGGCAGGCTAGCTTAGATCCCACTGCAACTGCTTCCATTCCTCCACTCCATCCACCACTGCTCCCATTTTGGTGTCGTCTGCAAACAGACTACCTTGCTCACCACCCCATGCACAATGTCTGTACTGAAGAGCCCAATAATACTGGTCCAAGCACAGAGCTTTGTGGCAACCTGCTTGTCACCAGCCTTGGATTGAGATCTCCCTCCCACCATCACCCGTTGCAGCCTCCCACTCAGTCAGCTTGTAATCCAGTTCGTCATTTTGCCCCTACCCCACACCAGTTAGTCTGCCCCAAGCTACCCATGAGGCATCGAATAGAAGGCCTTGCTGAAGTCCAAGTAAAGAAAATCCACCGTATGATCCTTAACCAGCTCACCTCACACCCCAGTCATAATGTTGTATCAGGTTGGTTTGACAAGACTTCCCTGAAACGAACCCATGCTGACTTCACATCCTGGAGGCCGTTGTCCTCCAGGTTTGACACCAGTGTTTCTTTAGTATTGTTTCTATGAGTTTACACACTATGCAGGTGAGACTCACCAGATGATATTACCCAGTTCATCCCTTTGTCCACTCTTGTGCAATGACGCCACATGTGCCATCCTCCAGTCTAGTGACACATATCCGACTCCAGTGAGGTGCTGTACAGATCCACCAGTGGCTCCGCCAACACCTCCACCATCTCTCTCAGCACCCTGGGGTGGATACCGTTTGCCCTGGTGCCTTGTCTGCCCTCAAAGCCCTCAGTCCATCTAGGTATCTACCTCTCTCAATTCTTCCATCTGTGATCTCTACTCCCCCGTCCCCACCTCCCCAGCCCATGGTGGTAGCGGTCCCCCTTTCTTCCATGAACACTGAGCAAAATATTCATTCAGTGCTTCTGCCTGTTCATCCTCCTTTCCGTCCACTCCCCACCCTTTTTATCCTCACTATTGTCTGCTTGCACTGCCTTTCCTCCCTGATCTATCTGAAAAGTCCCCCCAATTAATTCCCTACACTAATCTCAGCTACCTCCTTGGCTTCTCTCCCTTTTCTGGTCACCTCTCTAGACCATCTTGCATACTCTTCCCAGTCCTCTTCCTTCTCCATTCACCTATACCTCTGGGGCACCTTTCATTTTGCCCTCACCACTTCCACTACCTCACTGTTCAACCAGCATGGTTTGCTTGCTCTGCTCCCTTACTCTTGTCTTGGTGCAGGCTTCTGTTGCCTCTGTAATCCCCCATTTAATAATATTCCTTTTCTGCTCACGTCCATCTCCTGCCTTATGCCCTCCAGTTTCCCTTTCAGTAGTATCTGCATCCTCCCAAAGTCTGCCCCTTGAAGTTTACCACCTGGGTTACTGATTTCTCTGGATCCCGCACATCCATGATATCAAATCACACTCTTTGGTGATTGCTGTCGGCTAGTGGGTCCTCCACTCTTATTTTTCTTACTGCCTCCCCATTCGACAATACCAGATCAAAAGTGTTCTTTAGCCTAGTAGTACAATGACCCAACTGTGTCAGGATACCCTCCTGGATTACATCCAGGACTTGCTCCTAACACTGCAGGTGGCCGGAATGCTCCAGTCAACCCTGGCAGAAGTTGAAATCCCCATGATGACCACCTTCCCTTTTCTACACACCTTTCTGATTGTCATGCTAATTCCCAGTCAAACTCTTCAGACTGGGATGGTGGCCTGTATACCAGCCCAATCTTCAGTTTCCTACTCCTTGAGTCTAGGAGCTGCAGTTAGATTGCCTCTGTTCTCCTTTCTTCACCCTCATCCCTTGTGCATTTGATCCCGTCCCTCACATAGACTGCCACTCCACCCCTCCCTTCCTTACAGTCCTTACTATAGTTTGTATCCTGGGATTGTCAGATCCAGAGTCGCAGTTGTTTCTGTGACAGCTGCAATATCCACCCTCCACACTGCCATGAGTGCCTGTAGCTCAGCTGATTTGTTGCCCAAGCTTCTTGCATTCAGCAAAATCACCCTCCATCGTGCCCCTTCCTGTCATTGCCCTCCATCTCCTCCTTCTACTCCCTCCCTTTCATCTACCTGAGTTCTTCCTGCTAGCATGGGGGCTAGGCTGTGACTCCACTCTGTCAGATCCCTGACTACCTGCTGTCCACTTGCCACCCCATCTAGTTTAAATCTACCTTTTTGTCGCCTCTAAAGTCTTTGCTTTAATAACTCCTTCCCTTCCTCCCACTCAGGTGCAGCCATCCCTTGCAAACAGATTGTTAATATCCAGGTTCTGCCCCCAGCAGCCCACAACCACATATCCATAGTTGACACCATTTCATCACTCATGCATTCAATGCCCTAATACTCTCTTTTCTCACTGTGCTTGTGCAGGGTACTGGTAGCACCTCTGAGAAGGCCACTGAATCCTGTCTCCTTGGCAAATTCCACTTCCTCAAACCTCTACCCGTGTCGTCCTCCCTAGCTGCCTGTCACGCCACTGACCTCTTCCTTGAGGCCTCCTTAGCCTGTGGCATATTGGGCACCTCCCAGCCTCCACAGTATGTTTATCTACACTGCTGCCCCACAACCCCAAAACCCCACAATCCTACCCATGGTTTACACTATCTATACAAGACAGTGGAATACAGTCTCTCTATACTGACTGCAGTTGTTTATGAACCCAATCACAAACCCACCAATAGTGTTCCCAAGTCTCACAAACACATACAGTCCAGTCCAGCTAACAGTGTGTGTATGCAGACATCAGGTATCATATGTCACAAGCTACCAGTATAAAGTAATGACCACTCAGGTCCATCTTGTAAATGAGCTACGCTCAATGATGTTCGCCTGAATAAATAAAGATTTTGATTGATTGATTGATTGATTGATTGACTAGGGGTGGGTGGGAAGTTAGGTCCCTCCTGAGTACTAGAGACAGACAATCAGCTACCCCAGCAGACCCTCACTGAGACACTCAGCTGCACCAGCAAAATCCCTCAAACAGGTACCTTCCCAACTTAAGTCACAAAGCCCCTGGTGCCACATTGTCAATGTCTTTCTCCACTAACCTGCCACCCTCTGCCTTATGCCTCACAATACCTCCCTTGTCTTCCTTCTTTCACTAATATACCTAAAGAATGCCTTCCCTCCTTCCTTTACTGATTTAGTTAATTTTTCCTCGGTTTTGCCTTTGATACTCTTACTGCCTTGTTCGCTTCCTTCCATTTTCCAAGTATTCTTGCCTGTCCTCATTGCTTTGTGTTGTCTTGTTCCTCAGAAATGCCTCTTTTTCCTGTTACTAGCTCTACTACGCCCCTTGAGAACCACAGTGATTTCCTCTTTCCTTTGCTCTTGCTGCAGGGCCTGGCACAATGGTTTGCTACCAGGTGCAGGGCATCCCTTATCTTATCCCACTGTTCCACTACTCCCTCATGTCATCATATCCCTCAACAGCCTTCCTGAATTAGTCCTTTATCTTAATGAAGTATGTCCTCCCAAAATCCAGGAGTTAGAGATACAGTAGATATATATATATTTGAAATTTGTTTGCTTAAAGTAGACTTTACAACATAGAAACATGACCAATGTATGCCTTAATTTTTCAGAAACTAGAAAGTATGGAAGAAGTGAACAAGGTGGTACTGTCATAAAATCTGCAGCAGAAACAAGCCTCATTGTCTATCAAGTTAGCCTGCTCAAATGCACATCTAGCACCCTTATATTGCAGCTGCCCCACCTTCTTCTTCCCACCTCTCCCCATATTACTGTTAAAATAATCTGTAACTATATACAACCATTACATGGGTGGATATTGCCCTACCACCCCACCTCCAATCTTGCTAAGGTATCAGATCCCCTGCTACAGGCAACCCAGGCCAACCTGCATCACCCCTAGCTCCCATAGCCCTGCCCCAGGACAACCAAGCTTCCCCTGCCTTAGCACCAGGCTACCCTTGCCCACCTTAGTGCTCTCCATTCCAGTGGACCATCATCTGGACCAGACCAGCTCCCTTGTCCCAGGCTTACCTGTCCCTCCAGGCTTTCAAGGGCCTGCCCTGTTCCAGCACCAGTCTCTCCTGGCTCATGCTGTCCCTTGGGTCACGCCAGTTCCTTTGGTCCTGCCTGTGGACCACCCCAGCTCCTCTACCATGCCCGGAGCCACCACGCTTCCTCCCTAGCCCACCCATTGGTCCCCATCATCCCAGCACCACCCTACACCATCTCTAGGATGTTCTGTTGGCCCCAGTTCCCATGGCCCTGCCCCAGACCACTACATTCCACCTTGCACTAGCCACCATCTGCCCTAGTTCTTTCCATACTCCTCTTGCTCCCTCTGCCTCTGACTTCCCTGGTCTACTTTGTTCCCTAGCTCCCATTGCCTGCCCAGGACAACCCTAGGTCTGGGTTCTGGCCCACCCCAGCTCTTTCTGTTCACATGGCCATACCTCTTAACTACTCCAGACCTCCTGCCTTGGACTAATGTGGCCTACTAGCCCCATGGCCTTGCTCTGTTCCACTGCAGCTCTCCATCCCAAGCAAGGCTCTGCAATCCTCCTGGAAGAGAGCAGTTCTTTGGATGTTTGAGCCTCCTCAACCTCCAATGACCCTCCAACAAACAGAGTTTGTCAGTGCCAGAATGCTACCACTGTAATGGGGAGGCAGAGTGGTATATGTCATTCATGAAGTTATGCAGAAATTAATCTTTCCTAGCATTTTCAATGAGATTCATCACTCTAGGCACTCCCTCTCACTTGGTGCTTTCCTGTTGTCATTGAGCAGCTGACCGATCGAGCAGATGGCCATGCTCTGGGTTGCAGGGAAGGGGTTGGCAATTGGGCTATCCTAAATATCAGTACAAAGCCAGCTTCTGCAGTGGTTTCAAAACCCAGTAATCCACTTTTTAGAATGCTCAGAGAAACAATTACCATTTAGAACATGAATTATTTCTCTGAACAGCTGTGCAGTCACACTCACGCCAGCAAACCAGATTCAGGCCTGGAGCACAATCTGATAAGAGCAGGAAAACCCTTCACAAGCACCAATTTCAAACTAGTGCCCAGTAAAAACAGTACTGGGTGCTGTTTTAAACTGAACACTTATGAGGGGTTTGCCTGTCACTTGTATGTTTGGAAACACCCTGCTCATAGCATTATATACAATGAACCCACCTCATTGCAGAATACACTAGTAACCTCACAATTTGTGAGGTTAGTGACATCTTGAGGGCACTCGAGCTTTGCTCTCATGCCCATGCGTCATTAACTTCAGTCAATGTGCTTGTTCTGAAATGGTAGGGGTTCATTATTCCTGTGTGCCTGCAGCCCTCTATCAAATCTCATAAGAATCGTGACCTGGTCAGAGACCTCTCCAACAAAACACCAGGTAAGTTTGAGTCTAAAAAGCTCTCATTACCAGGCCGAAATAAATAAATAGCCCCCATGTCCTTAACTGTTGCTCAGGCTAAACAGTTCCTCATAGTTCACCTTGTGTATTCCTTTCAAGGGATTCCTTAGTGAGGGGCACAGGGAGAAGTGGGTCCAACACCACATGACCAAGAGGTGGTACATTGCATCCCAGGGGTGGAGGCTTTTCAGCAGTGTCCAATATATATATTTTTGTTATTCAATTTTCCCTCATTTTTGCCCACCCATATTCACTTGTACTTTTGAGGCTTGATCTTCTCCACTTTATGTCATGCCAGTTTTTTAAGTATTAATTAAACCATTTAATTTGCTACTTTTTGATATTTGAAATGGTGCCCTGAGCCTCCAAGGAAGAGCGCCACATAAAATAAAGTCAACAAACACTAATACTACTATGACAACACTATAAACCACTACTGCCTCCACCATAGGACCAGACACTAACTCTTAGTACGCAGTCCCCAACACCAGCTACCCCATCTTCTGACAGCCTCAGATGCTAGCTCTGTCACCGCCAGACACTAGATCCATCTCCTTCTTTGACCCCCCAACACTAGCCACTCTTCCCCACCAGGCCTTTCCCCCTTGACAGTAGTCACTTTCTCTTCACTGCCCCTACACCAGTCCACCTCCTCCAAAGCAGCTAACAATAGCCCCTCTTGCACAGTGCTCCTAAAGTAATGGAGGACTGAACTGGCAGCCCTCTGGCAACCCTGTTCAGTGAGTCCATAGACAGTGGAGTGGTCCCAGAGAGACTGGAAAAGGCATCATTTTCCTTCTTCACAGAGTGGCAGTAAAGAAGCGAGGAACTAGAGGCCAGTTAGTCTAACCTCTGTAGTTGGAAAGATAATGGAGGATCTCCATAAGGAAAGAATAGTGGAACACATAGAAGCCAAAGGACTGATAGGTACCAGGCAACATGGGTTCTCTGCAGGATCATCCTTCCAAACTAATCTGATAGAATTTCTATGATTGGATGACAAAGGCAGTAGACTGAGGGCGGTAGATATTGCCTACCTCAATTTCAGCAAAGCCTTTGATACAGTCCCACACAGAAGACTGGTCAACAAGCGAGGCAGCCTGGGGTTGGGAAACAAGTTAGGGAACTGGGTTGGAAACTGGTTAAGGGACAGAAAACAAGAGGACAGTGATGAATGGAACCAATCAGATGATAGGAGGTGACCAGATGGATACCTCAGGGGTCAGTTCTGAGTCAACCCTCTTCAATGTCTTCATCAGTGACACTGCAGATGGGCTGGGGAAAGGTTTGCCTGTTTGTGGATGACAGCAAGATCTGCAATAGGGTGGATACTCTGGAGGTGTGAAAAGGATAAGAAAAGACCTGGAACTGGTGGAGAGATGTTCAGGGGCATGGCAGCTAAGGTTTAATGCAAAGAAGTACAAAATCATGCATGTGGGGAGCAGAAACCCTGGGGCAAGCTACAGGTTTGGGGGAGCTGCTGACAGTAACTAAGAAGGAGAAGGACTTGGTGCTCATAATCACAGATGACCTGAAAGCAGCTAAGCAGACAGCAAAGGAGGTGGAAAGGCCAGTGCTATGTTGGGGTGTATTGGAAGGGAATCACAAGCTGAAGAAGGAGGTAACAGTACCACTGTACAAGACCCTGGTGAGACCTCGCCAGGAATACAGTGTGCTCTTCTGGAGACCACACCTTCGAAAGGACATTGTCAAAATAGAGATGGTATGGAGGAAGGTGACAAAATG
This sequence comes from Neoceratodus forsteri, assembly GCA_016271365.2. NCBI lineage: Eukaryota > Metazoa > Chordata > Ceratodontiformes > Ceratodontidae > Neoceratodus > Neoceratodus forsteri. Next base: position 575,880,620 of record CM028134.1, on the reverse strand, counting down.
GTGAAGGATTACATCACAAGCATTACTGAGGAGAAAGTCAGGGACCTTAATTTGTACATGCTGGAACAAAGGAGGGAGAGAGGTGATCTGATAGAAACATTCAAGTACCTCAAGGGCATTAACAAGGTGGAAGGGACAACACATTCAGATTAATAGTGCCTGGACAAGAGGTCCGACATTAGACTGAGGGGTGACTGCATAAGGGAAATGTCAGGAAGTTCCTTTTTATGAAAGAGTGGTAGTGGTGGTGGATACATGGAATAACCTGCCCTGGGAGGTTGAGGCAGCCCATACAGTGGTGGGTTTCAAACATGCATGGGACAGAAACAAAGAATAATAAAGACAGGAAGAGAAAGCTAAAGCCAATGACCAGATAGTGTTACTGGATGCTATATTAGGCAGCTTACATGAGCAGACTGGATGATCCTAATGGTCCTTATCTGCCGACAGCATCTTGTATCTATGTACTCAAAGTATTCCATCTACCTCCAGAGTAGCCAGTACTAGCCTCCTCTCTCCACAGTTCCAGACATTAGTCCCTCCTCTATAGTACCCTAGAGCAGCCCACCTCTGTCCACAGCACCCAACATCAGTCAATCCATCCACAGCACCCACTTCTGTCCACCAGCCACCTCCCTCAATTACCACCACAATACTAGCCCTTCCTCCACAGCCCCAATACAACACTTCTGCCTCAAAGCTCTTAACCTTAGCCTCCTCCCACCACACCCCAACACTAGCCCCTTCCTCCACAGCACAAGACAGTTGCCTCTGACAGCTCAGACGCTAGTCCCACCCTCCACAGCACCCTAAACTAGCACCCTTTCTCCACTGCCCCAGACAGCACCCTCCCTCCATGACCACCACAAATATCCCTGCATCCACAGTCCCAAAACAGACACATTTCCTACACAGTCACAATACTACACTCTCCCTCCAAGGCCCCTGCCACACATACACACACACCCTCCCACTTGCCCAACTCTGACACACACACACACACACTGTAATGGGCACAGCCACAGCATTACAGTCAGCCCACATACAGGTGGAAGTCAAGTCTCTTACCTGAGTAATAGGAGCAGATCTTTAAGGGATGATGTCCACAGGACCTGTAAAATAAAATATTCAAAAGGGGTCACAAAGGATCCACAGTTCTTAGAGAGTAAACAGGATGGAAAGAACAAGTTGGGCATAGAATCAAACTTATCTGATGGGGAAGGAAGGAGTCTATGTTCTGTCAGACCTGTAAAATAAAGAAAATCAGATTGATATGGAGAAAATACAGTAGTAAAAGAAGAAACAGAGAGCCAAGAGATACAAGAGGTATATGAGAGCAAAGAGATAAGAAAACTGCGAATTCAGAATTAAAGGTTACAGTTGGATAGAAGTAGGGAAAACAAAGACACATATAAAAGGAAATAAAAGTAATAAAGGCAGGAAAGTAGAAAGTGTTGTTTGGGTGGGGCTCAGCTTAAACCCCTTAGTACTCTGGATGGAGAGGTGGCCAGTATTTGAATGGTAGCCCATGGAGCCTCTATTGGGCTGATGGGCCCAGCTTTAATGAAATAGGAAAGGAGAAATTGTTTAATCAGGAAAGCACAGTAAACTGAAGCTTGTTTCCAAGTGCAACCTGGAAACACAAGGAAGTTAAGTGACTTTCTCAGGGTTACACATTATGTAAGTGGGGTTGTGGGTTCAAACCCAGGTCTCAAGGTTTGCAGTCAGTGTCCTAAACCACAGCTATACTGCCTCTCAAAAAAGAAAGTTAACACTGGTGGTCCTGTGGGCAGGGGATGCTGTAGGAGGCCTGCTCTAGAGCTGGTATCCCAGGTGGGCTAGTGGTGAGTCCCTGAAGGCCAGTGGCCAATGATGTTAAAAAAAAGAACCCATCCCTGGGGTTTGGGGGGCTCCTGGGCCACAATTTTATGTTGAAGAGCAGGAGGAGAGTTAATGAGGACAAGCTGGGCTGCTGCAGCAGCCATCTCTAATGCACAATCACACTGAAAGAGAAGTGCCTGCAGGAACTTGTTACTCCCAGCCTGCAAAGAGCTTGAGTGTGACCTGTCCCATTGGGTGGGACAGGGGAAGACAGAAGCTCAGCTGGAGGTGGAGGAGGCCAATGTAGGAGGGCCTTACTCCACCTTCTCTATCAGCAATTCTTGTGAATGCCTTAGGCCTTGGGAGACTGCAAGTGGAAGCCAGGAGAGAGCTACACTCATGCCTAGTTAAAACTCCCAGTCAAGAGTAGGAAAATGACAGGAGCCACTGTATGTGAAGCCACTTGTGCAGCCAACGTGAAGTGCTCTGAGAGGATACAGTTGCTAAAAGTGAGAAAAAACAAAACTGAAGGCTACAACCATGTTGGCTGTGGGGAAAAAACAAACACACAACAGAGTGCAAAGCTGTAAATGTTGGCAGACATGGCTCAGTCCACTTCCTGAAATTTAAATTTCAAGCGCCACTGTATACTGATCTTCATGCCATCATACTCATGCACATTATGATGTGAATAAGAGAGAGTGTGGAGGCACAACCCTTTAAAGTGGTGTTATTTTATTAATATTTTATATATTACGACAGCAAGTTGGTGATCGATGAAAAGCGACAGTTTGACTAACAAGGCCCTCGTTAGTCAAGAAGTGCCTTCATTAATCTCCAACTCACCATCCTAATGTATAAAATACTGTATTAATAAAATACCCCATTCATTTTAGAGGGTGTCCCCATACCACCCTCCATATGTCAGAAGATGCCCAAGCTCCAGGGGAGGGGAATTATTGAAAACATGCTGCTCAAACCTATAAATTTAGACTTCATAGCAGAAATTGATTCTCAGGTGTTAACGTTTTCAGGATCCATCCCTCGTTACTGAGGGTCTGTATCCCTCATGGTCCTCGATTTTGAGTGCCCATGTCACTCATTTCAGTGACAAAAGGTGAGTTGTGGGCTTAAATAGCAGGTATATTTAAAAAAAGGTAAGTTATGGTGCATACTTCCACAGCCCTAAGCACACAGAGTGCTGAGCATGACCAAGTGTGACCATGGCCTGCAGGCCTGACCCAATCATTTGCACAGCTGCATGGATCAAGTTGGGGTTAAGGCCCCTCCCTTGGCAGCTACTGACTCTCGGACCCCAACACCCAGAAACTACTTGCTCCCTCGACCCATTCCTCATGCATCTACAGGTTTCCTTGGTCCTCTTCTCTCCAGTAGCTACAGGCCCCCCAGTTCAAATTTTCCACAGCACTCTAAAGACAGCAAATGTTTTAAAGCAAGATTTAGTATTTATTATGGTGAAATATCACTAACAAAGGGTTGTTTTACCAAGTGCCAGGCCAATAGGTGGAAGTGAGCAGTTCTGTATTTCACCACAATATATATATATATGCAATTTTGCTTTAAAACATTTGTGTCTTATGGAATACTGTTGAATATTTTGAAATGTGCAGTGTATCATTTGGGCTGGCAGCCCATGTCCTTGCACCCTCCTCTCTTCTGTGTTCACAATGGTTTGTTGGATCTGGCTCCTCCAGCCCCCAAGCCACAGGCTTCCTCCACCCAGAACTACAGTACATAAAACTATGACACTGATGTGTGAAATACGAGGTAGCCCATAGGGACAGAACTACCCTTCTAGCATGCTCCTAAGTAAACTTTCCACAACATACACAAAGCACAGCTCGACGATCATTGCCATCACCTCCAAGCAGCTACAGGCCTGGAAGCATGCAAGAGCTGTAACTGGCCTCAAGTCTGAAGACTTACTCCAGAGGCATGCAAGAAAGTAAACGGTGGCCTGAAATTTTGGCAGGCAACAGCAAACAAACACAGAAAAGACCTACAACTCTTCTGCCCAGATCATGTTTTCTTGAAGTAGCCTACAAATCTATAAGAGACTACTAAAAGCAGATGTAAGTCTCCTACCCGATCACGTTGTTTGACAAAAGTCTGCACATATAGAGCTAAACAAGCAAGCAAAACAACTCTGCAAGCTGTGCTAGCTGCTAGCCCAGTAAGCAAATTAAAAAGCATCAAGAATTCACTTGTAACCCTCCTACAAATGGGGTTCCTAAAAACTCTTCTTTGAGCTTGCCTAAATGTTCACTGCCAGGCTAGTGTCCTGTATTTTAGCAGTATAAATGTATTGCCATAGAGTGCCTGTATAGCCTCTGTGTACTGTCTCTTTTAGAGCTGCCTGGGTTGCAGTCATAATGAACCTGGAGGAGGAGCCCTTGTTGTGACTGTCAGAGAAATTAGTCAACGAACCTTTTGGATCCTGGGAAAGTCCCAGGCTGCTTGCAGCTAGTTTCAGTTTGAGTTGGGAAGTGAAAGAAGTAACAGCTCGAGATAGTCAAGCAGTAATCCTGCATAGATTTGTGCAGGAGCACTGTGAAAGGCTGAGTTTTGGCCTGCCTGTCTGCCTTCTGTTCCTGAGAGGAAATTGAAGTTTATTAGAGCCAAATCAAAATTGTGAGGATGATTTAAGCCACAGAACTGTGACCAGGCTTTAACCTGAAGAAGACAGAAAATTTGCTGAATACAATAGGCCTGTCAAATTTCCAGCCACCTTTGAACTTCCGGTTTGTGTAGAGACTCTGTAATTGTGACCGAATAGCAATCTGCCTGGTACAGTAGAATTTTTACATGTAAATGTGCTGTGTGCTGTTAGTGGGTCATGATTTGGTTCCCTACTGTGTGCTGAACTGTATTCTGCTTGCTGGGCTGCATCCAGCTCAATGTACTAAATCTGTTTGCATCTCCATTTGACCTGGGCCTTGCCACACTGGCCCAGCCAGACTGCCACTACACAGAGAAAACCATAGGCAGAGAGACCTGCCTGGAGATCAGCCCTCTACTCAACACCTTGAACAGGAACGATGCCTCGGTAATTCGTGTGGGCCCTGCTTCTCCTGGCACTCCAGCTCAACAACCTGCAGTCTCGATTTAGCCCTGCCTGTGTCCTGTATTGGGTATCATGAGTAAACATCAGGGTAGCTTCCTGCAACAACAGCTAAATCTAAAGTGTTTTCTTCAGATTGCTTTGTTGACTTTTCCTTCATGAACTGAGCTCTCGGCTCTGGATTACAAATAGTGTGTGTTGTGCATGTTGCTTTCTTCCATCTTAGAGCCCCAACCAAGCTGTGGCTCGCCTACCCCAAGCAACGGTTCTGGCTAGCCCACCTTTTCCTACCTAGGTACCCAGAGTGTGTGACTGTGTAGGGACTCTGAAGTGCTTGCATAACTGTCTGATTGATTTAGCCTTTAAGCCAATCAACCTGATTACTCCCTCCCTTGTTCAAGTCCCTGAATTAATCAAATCTAACTCTTTTTGCATTTAACCTGCCTTTGGTTCCAGTTTGTGCCAAGAGTACTGTACTGCTGCAATTTGCTGTGCATAGCCTTGTTTTGAGGGGTCCCCAGGGTTTAGCTAGAGGAACCAGCCTTGATGGTAAGTGCAAACAGTGTGGGTAATTACATGGTGAATAAGGGTTATTGTGAAAGTGATTATTGTATATTGTTCAGGCCACTAGAAGGGAAAAAGCGGGGTTACAGTGTCCTGGAGGGCTGTGCCCAGGTTAGCTTGACCACTAACAACCCTGACCTCTGGGTGAAGGCACCTATTCAGTACCCAGGCCCCTTAACCTGCTACTAGCCAAGCAGGCAGGGTAGTAGCCCTTGGGATAGTGCCACCTAGGGGTTACATCTTGGAGGCTCACCGCTGGGATTTTGTGTCTTCTAGTGCCCAAAATTATGAATTATTGTCAAACATAAATGGCTACCCCAACAGATGTGGCTATACACCAGTTGGCGGGGTGGTGTAAGGCCAAGTGATTGACCCCATAATGCTTTGCTAATACTGGATATACCTATGGGCATTAGTAAGGACACTGTTGAAGGGCACTTTCTAAAGTTGAATGTTTGAAAAAGCTGTAGTGGTGGGTCAACAGGCTGATTTAACTGCCCAAACTTTCATGGACTTGGTGGAGCATAGCGATCCCTGGACAGTTCAAAGGTGCCCCACACTATCACTCCAGAAGGGTTCCCAGCCACCTGGAGGGTGATAACAAAGATAGCAAGGATCCCTTAGAGGATGAGCTCCACCGTTATCTGAGTCTTTTGAGGAGAAATTTGCCAAGTTGTTACTGGAGGAGGGCAAATTGTGGAGGAGTTAAAAATTATTCCTACTACTTGGGAGTGTCACTATCCCCACTGTTCACCCGCCTCAGCACCTGTTCTTTCACCAACTTCTGTACCTGTCTCTGAGCCAGCAAGTAGTCATGGCCCTTACCACAAGCTCAAGGTATTCTCTGGTGTCTGCCCTACTCCTAATGGGGAAGTTGGCCTGGAGACTTGGATAGACTCTGCTACTCTTGCGGTACAAGACTAGCAATGCCAGAGGCTGAAAAGGGCCCACCTTGGGGAAGCCTCCAGGGACCCGTCCTATGTACTTTTGGTCCCTGAGGTCCTCTGACCCTGATGCCACAGCCCAAGAGTACATAGTCGCCCGTGAAAATGTGTTTGGGGCACCACTAGTGTTGAGGCCTTGAAATGGAAACTTAAAGATGTTAGACAACAGCCGGGAATTGTTATCTGCCTTCATGGATTGATTAGAGGAAGCCTACAAACCATTTTTCAGAAAGGAGGCAGGGCCTTTAGTGAAGTGGACCAGGTAAGACTGGATCATATACTGTGCTCTGCCTGGCACTCCAGCTGCATGTTGCTCAAAATGCAACTGCATCAAAGAAATCTGGTCCTTGCCCCTTCCATGTGTTGATGAAGGAGGTATGGGAAGTTGAGGAGGAGAAAGGCTTTTCAGAGCCCTAAGCAGTAGTTTTGAGCAGCTCCTGGCTGGTGTGGACTGTTAGGGTTTCTTTCGGCCTTTGGTGGTTGCTATTGAGGAGGCCACATCCTTTGGATTTAAATCGAGACTAAGAAGAAATTGGTGTGCAGTGTGAACTTTATGGGAAAGACTTGAACTGTTTCCAGAGTCGGTCCCATTTTTGGGGGCAGAGGAACAGTCTGAATCTGACTGGGGTATTAGTTTATTATTAGATAGGATTCCATTTTGGGGTCAAAATGAATTTGGTATCCTCTGGATTATATTTGACTACCATCCTGGTGACTAAATGGGCTAGACTTCCTGATCTTTAAAAGGTTTTCTGTGAGGTCGTGAGAGGTCCTCAGATCTACATACTTTAACTGTAGTTTTATACACTGCTGTGAGAGAACAGTGTTTGGACTTTAATTGGTGATGGTGGGAGGAGAATTCATTATTCATTGCTCAAAATTTCTTTAACTCGTTTTGTTTCTTTTATTGTTATAAATGTATTTGTTTTGTTTTCTAAATTGTTTTAGGAAGTGTTAAGTGCGGTTGAGTAGGGGATCCATTTTAATATATGGTTATTAGATTTGTTTTGGTTGTTTTTATGATGTGTTGGCAGAGGTCTCCCCTGCCAGGCGTTACTCTTCTGTTGAGCTTGCAGCCTCCGTCCCTTTGATTGTCCCCAATTGTCGGCTGAAGTCTATACTTGATGCCATGCATTGGGATTGTTAGAGAAGGTATAGGGTGGGGGCCATAGATCTCTCGGAGAGTGGAGCCAATCTGCCAGATTGGAGTAGTGGGGACTAGGAGATGCCCTGGGTCAAAATGGATTCCTGATAGGGGTTGTCCTGTTTGATTTCCATACCCAAGGGCTTGATTGTATGTGGGTGGAAGACTCGGTGACCACGGGTCTCATCCAACCCGGTGGTGTTATGCAATGACAGGTCTATTAAAACAAGATGGCTGTGGTAGCTGATCTTGTTGGTTCATCAGACCTGGTTTGCATTACCAAAACCTGGTTGGATGCAAATTCTGCCCGATGTTGGAGTCAGCAATCGGACTGGGTTTTGGTGATAAACCACCCAAGGTTGGAGCATAGGGGCAGGGGTGTAGCCATTGGTTTCAGATTGGAATTGAACCTTGTGGAGGTGTCAGTAGGGGAGGCGCTGTCCTTTGAATGTATCATGGGTGCAGGATTCTTCTCATCTACCGTCCACCCAGAAGTGAGAACCAATTCCGCGGAAGTAGTGGACTTCATCGTCGACATGGTGTTGGAGTCCCCAGATGGATGGTGCTGGGGACTTCAATGCCTGGAGTTGACGACAGTTCCCAGTTTGTTCAAGACTTCCTCCAACTGATGAATTCATTGGGCTTCTCACAGGTGATTACCTCTCGACCCATAGGCACGTTCATTCCTTGGACCTAGTCTTCCTTCTGGATATGGGGCCTCTGATTTGGTGGCAAGCCAGTTAGCTGGTCAGACCATCGCACCATAAGTTCAATTTCAGGCTCCCCATATGGGTCTACCCCTACGGAGATGGTCGGTACCGCCCTTTAAGGAGTTTATCCCCGATGGCTTATTGGTGGTGCTGGACCTATCGGGACTACCGAAGAGTAGCGATGATCCAGATGCCTTGGTCTGAGGTTATAATGATGCTGTGACTGCAGCACTGGATTGTCTTGCTCATGTCCATGTTCGTCCCACTACCAAGCACCCTCGGTCCCCTTGGTTTGATGGGACCTTGAAGACTGAGGAAAATGAGAAGAAGGATGGAGCTTTACTGGTGAAAATCAGGCCTGGATGTTGACAGACTTAGATTGTTAACCCATTATGAGGATTATCAATCAGCTATCACCCGTAGAAGACAGAATTCCTGTCCAGGGAGATAGCTGCGGCACAAAATCGACCATCTCTGGCAGTATAGCCTAGATGTTAGAGAAATGAGGTGTGAACAAGCTTGGCACATTCAGCAGACGCGTGTTTGATTCCCACAACCTCCACGTGTACACTGTGTGATTCTGAGCAAGTCACTTTAACTGCCCAGTGCTCCCAGGATGTCCCTGAAAACAGGCACTAGTGCCTAGTGGGCCTTACCGGTTACCAAAGACTAAAATAAAATAAAATCTCAACTCTTTCACACTGTAGACAGACTGTGCAATCCAGTCTGTCTATGTCTGGAAAGTATTGTCACAAGAGAAATGCAACAAATTTGCTCACTTTTTGCAGATAAGGTTGCTGACATCGGATGTGAGATTTGCAGGATACCCAAATGGGGGACGGTGATCGGTGGGGGTGGCAGCCCCACGGTCTGCCTGGTCTGACTTTTGCCAACTGGCAATCGCGGATATTGTGAAGATTATCCAGTCCTTGCGGCTAGCCTGCTGTGGTTTGGATCTTAGCCCAATGCACCTCCTGTGGGCTGTGTTGAGACCATCGGCCCAGTTCTTACAGAGATAGTCTGGTGTTCTTTAGAATCTGGGGTGTTCCTGACACTCTGAAGGAGACGGTAGTGATACCCAGTCTTAAGAAACCATTTCTTGACCCAGACTGTCTTGCTAACTACAGAACTATCTCTAACCTTCCTTATGGGCAAGGTTATTGAGAAGAGTGGTTGCACTGCAGCTGGAAGATCATTTGACCATCCACAGTATCTCAGATCCTCTCCAGTCCAGTTTTCTGTAATGGCATAGTACTGAGACAGCCCTGTTCGGGTCCTCAGTAATCTTCTAATAGCAAGAGATCGGAGGAGCCGTTCCATCTTGGTTCTTCTAGATCTCTCAGCAGCTTTTGACACTGTGGACCATGGAGTGTTGGTGAGTGCCTGCGGTTAATCTGTGGACTGTCTGGTACAGTCCTCAGATGGTTCACTCCTTTCTCACTGGCAGGTTTTAGAAATTGTCTCAGGGGTTTACTCATCTGACAAGGTCTCCCTACCATGTGGGTTCCATGAGGCTCTGTACTGTCCCCCAAGTTGTTGTAGTGTATATGCTGCCATTGGGAGACATTGTAAGGTGGTATGGGTTGAGTTATCCCTGTTATGCAGATGACACTCGGCTCTATCTGTCCTTTTGTGCTGAGCAAGGGGGCTGTCTCGAGTTTTAATGACTGCCTTTCGGAAGTGAGGACTGGATGAGTGCCAGTTGGCTGAGGTTGAACCTGGATAAGAATGAGGAGTTGGTAGTGGACCCAGGCCGTCGTGTAGAGGGGCCATCGGTGGGGTGAGCCTTGGGTCTTTGGCTCAGTGGTAGCCAGCTGAGGACCTCTGAATGGTTCGGGATCTGGGTGTGATTCTTGATGACAGATTGGCGGCTTAAACATCAGGTGTCATCTGTTGTCAAGACTGCCTTTCCACCTAAGGAATGTAGCCGGATCAAGCACCTAGTTCGCATGACAACCTACCAGGCTTGGTTCACGCCTTGTAACCTCCGCCTTGATTACTGTAACTCCCTGTACCCAAGGCTACCAGGGGTTGAGATCACCGCTGCAGCTGGTGCAGAACGCATGCGCAGGGCTGTTGACTGAGCAGCCTCATAGCTGTAATGTCATGCCTGTGCTGCGTGGTCTGCACTGGCTGCCTATTCAGTGGCAGATCACCTTTAAGGCCCTAAGCGGACAGGGACCAAGTTATCTGCAGATCTTCTTCACCCCTACTGCCCCTCCTGGCAGCTTCACTCCGACAAGGGATTACTAGAGATTCCTGGGTTCACTTAAAAGTCATCTGGGGCCCTTGCATTTGAATTTGTGGCCCCGTCCCCTGCTCCAGGCACGGGTCGGTCACTGATGGCCTGGAATCACTGCAATCACATGACGGAATCTGAGAACTAAATGTCAGCCCGTGGGGTCCAGCTAGAGAGGGACTGCTATGGATGCTCTGCCATGGGATGAACTGCTGAGGAGTTCAGAGAAACAAAATATAGTCTCTTTATGAAGGCCGCTCCTGTGAGTACAGGCCCGATCCTTATCCGACTGCATCTGCTATGGGGTAGGGGTGCACACCCAGATATTTCCGGCTGACAGCAGCTCAAAATTAATGTCTTGACTATGGAAGTGAGAGAATTGACAGGATGTCTCCAAATGCTCCCAACACCATAGACAGAGGTGGAACCAAGGTTTTTCTGTTGGTAGTACCCACCTCAGCTCCCAATGTGATGTCTCAGCCACACCAAACCCCAGAAAGCATATTTTGCCATAATTGTGGAAAGGATGGACACATGACAAGAGAATGCTGGTCCCCAACAGATCTAGATAAAGTTGTATACAGACTTCAAGGGAGCTTCAGAAAGTGAGACCATGTCCAAGGAGCACTGGAAATGACCACAGTGCAGGACTGAGAAATCCTAACTCAGATTTCTTTGTGACTAAATCATCTGTCAAGCCTCTGCTACTGCCTCTTAGACTGGTCCAGAATAATAGGCCTTTTGTTGGAACTTCTGTGACTGTTAATGGTATCCATGCTCAGGCTATGCTTGATAGTGGGTCTGAAGTGACCACTGTATTCAGGACTGGTATGATAAACACTTATCTGATGTGCCATTACAATCTTTGGAAGGTTTGCATGTGTCGGGCCTGAGCGACAAGTCTTATCCCTACCTAGGATATGTCTGGCTCTGGTTGTCTTTCCTGAGACTGTAACTGATGTAGATGAACAAGTAGAGACCCTAGCCCTAGTTTGCCCACCTACGGGATTGTATGATGGGATTCCCTTGCTCATTAGAACCAACGCCCACATGTTTGGAAGACTAACGCTGTTGTGTCAAGAGAAACAAGGAAATGGACTGGGTGGGCACTGAGAATCCCAGCCCTGATAAAAGAGCCTATGATCTGAAAAACGGACTACGAAGTAGGCGGAGATGAGCCAGTGGGGATGGTGTGGAAGAAAGATCATGATTCTCTGGTACTACCTCCAAATGCTCAGTACATCATTCGTGGAGGTTTGCATTAGAAAAGATGTAAAGAACAAAATATTAATGTTGGATGCACCAGGTGATGGAAATTGCTAGAAGGATTTTTGGTTAAGCCTAACATTTTGCCTGCCCGTACACACACCTATGCATGAGTGATGGTCAGATTCAGAATGTTTGGATCGGAAATCCGGGTGAACAGAGGTGCACCTAGCTACAGTACACTGTGCAGATACTGCAGTATTACTCAGTAACAAGTGCTCCGGCAAGAAGGAGAGAGTGACCCCAGACTTATTTGACTTTGGTGATTCCCGTTGCCAGCTGAATGGAAGGTTAGAATTAACAATTGCCGAGAGACCAAGTGTTTTTTAAAAGAATGGGACATGGGTGTGTCCAGGGTGCAGAGCATCACATACATCTGCATGATAACTGGCCATTTTGAGAGAGATCGATGCCTACTTCAGCGGACATAGATGGTGTTAGGAGACACTTGCAGGAAATGCTTGCTGCTGGTGTGATGCAAGAATCAAGGAGCCCATATACCTCTCCCAGTGTGGTTGTGCATAAGAAGAAAGGGTCTGTGAGAATGTGTGTTGATTATTTAACCCTGAACTGGCGGACCATCCTATATCAGTACACCATGCCCGTACAGGATGCCTGGATTGTTTCAATGGGAACAAATGGTTCTCGGAATTGGATCTTTGCAGTGGATATTACCAGATTCCGATGGCCCTGGAGGACCATGAGAAAACAGCCTTCATCTGTCCTTTGGGGTTCTACAAATTTCTGAGAATGCCAGAGAGTTTTTGGTACTCTGGCCACCTTTCAGCGACTGATGGAATGTGCAGTGGGAGATACAAAGTTGCTGGACTGTCTAGTGTACCTAGATGATGTCATTGTGTTCAGGCGCACATTAGAGGAGCATGAGACCTGACTGTTTAAAATGCTGGACTAATTGGAAGACTTCAGCTTCAAGCTGTCCCTTCGACAAGTGCCAGTTTTTCAGACCTCCGTAAGTATGTGGGGCACATAGTATCTGCAGAAGAGAGACTGATCCCAGTAAGGTTGAGTCACTGACTACTTGGCCCCAGCCTCATAACTTGAAAGAACTACAACATTTTCCTGGGTTCTGTGGCTGCTACTACTGCAAGTTCATAAAAGACTATTCAAGGTGATTCGCCTGCTCCTGAATCTTACCTAAGGTTACCCGTACCAACTGCAAATACAAGAAAGCAGGCTGTCAAAGAACCAGAGAAAGTGTACTTCCGACAGGTGAACCTTGGGCCCGCTTGACACCCAAATGTGAAGCAGCCTTCCACAAAGTCATATACCAGCTCACCCATGCCCCCATTCTCACCTATGCTGACCCTACCAAGCCCTATGTGCTGCATACGGATGCTAGTCTAGTGGGCCTAGGAGCTATGCTGTATCAAGGCCAGCAGGAGTTTGACCCCATCGGGGTGAAACTATCCTGTGCACAAGCTGGAGTTCCTTGCCCTAAAATAGGCCATCATTGATCAGTTTCATTAGTACCTCTAAGGGACAAAGATATTGGTGGAGATCGACAATAACCCATTAACCTATGTACAGACTTCTGCTAAGTTAGACACCACTGGGCACGGTGGCTCTCTGCCTTATCAACCTATGATTATGCTGTTGAATACAGACCAGGACTGAACCATATTGATGTTGACGCCCTGTCATGAAGGCCGCTTCCAAGAGTGATTGGGTCAGGCTGTCTAAACCTGACATCTGAGCATTGTGCCAGAAGTTTGACAGAGATAAACAGATGTCTGTGGACACAGTGGGCTGTCTAGTAGATTGCTTGGGCCTCCTGATACCTGCATACAGGCTGCTTATTGCCATTTCTCTGCTCTAGATATAATTGCACTACCTCAACTTGACAATGACAGTATTCAATGGGATCAATCCCAAGATCCTATGATTCAACCCCACTTGATGCCATGCATGCAGGGAAAGATGTGTCTAAGTTGCTTTCCCTGACTTGCGAACTGCCCTATTGTTGAAAGAAGGCCCCAGGTTGAAGTTACTCAATCAGCTGTTATACAGAGAGACATGGATCATAGTGGTCAAGTAGACAAGCAACAATTGGTCCTGCCCATGGCCTTTAAACACTTGGTACTGAGGTCCCTCCACAATCACATGGGTCACCTCGTTATTGACAGGACTCTTGACCTGATACGATCTCGATTCTACTGGCCCAAGATGGGGGTCGATGCTGAGCACTATGCAAAGACCTGTAGTCATTGCATCCAAAGAAAACCATGCCTCAGAGGGCTGCCCCCTTGTCAATATCACTACCAGCACCCCATGGAACTGGTCTGCATAGATTTTTGTGTTTAGAACCTGATCAACAGAATATTAGCAATGTGTTAGTGGTTACAGATCATTTCATATGGTATGCACAAGCTTTTCAACTAAAGATCAAAAAGCATCTACCGTGGCCAAGGTGCTAGTGGAAAAATTCTTCGTCCACTATGGTGCCCCCAAGCGAATCCACTCTGACCAAGGCAGAGACTTTGAAAGTAGGCTAATCAAAGAAATACTTTCTCTGTGGAAGGTGCAGAAGTCAAGAACCACCCTTATCACCGCTGGGGACCCTCAACCAGAACATTTTACTGCACCCTTCTAGACATGATGGGCACCCTCCATCCAAAAGACAAGCTTAAGTGGAGCCAGCAGATTAGCACCTTGGTACACACATACAGTTGCACCAAAATTATGCTACTGGTTCTCCCCTACTGCCTATGTTCAGAAGGGAGGCCTGATTGCCAGTTGATGTCTGCTTTAGGGTCTCTCCAGATGGGGTCCAAGCCAAAATTACCTGCAGTATGTACAGGAACCAAGCTCAATTGAACCATGCATATCAACTGGCCCAGACAATGGCCACCAAGAGAAATCTCACCAAGAAAAGAGGCATGATAAGAAAGTAAAGGCTCAAGAGCTATGGCCCAGAGACTGTGTGTTGTTACATAATTTGGGACTACATGCAAGCACAAAATTGCTGATAGGTGGCACCATCTTCCTCATGTAGCAGTTGGAAAGTTGGATAATCTGCCAGTGTACAAGGTACACCCAGAAAATAACTCCAAAGCTGTCAAGACCATGCACCATAACCACTTGCTGCCTATTGGCCAAGTTATTATTGAAGCTGAGCCAGCAGACATTGCCTCCCTGGGCTGGTGACTCGTGCTGCTGCAAAGAGACAGAGTCAACCTACCCCAGTAGTTACAGATTTAAGGTTTCCCGCAGCAGGCCAAGAATGATAGTGACTGTCAGTCCACCTCTGATGAAATTGACTATGGTAATGCCTATTATCCCTCCTATGAGTCAGTTGTTTTGTGGAAATCCTGTGCAGAATCATGAGGATGAAACTGGGCCTTCTGGACTGCCTAACCCAGCTTTGTCCTTGGAACCAATGCTCCCTGAAAGTGAAGTGCAAAGTATCACATCTGAGGCTGCACACCCCTGTGTTTAGTGGAACTGTGTGACTTGCCTGAAGAAGGGCTGATGGTCTGAGTCTCACTGGTAATACACCAGAACTTGAACAATAATATCAGAGTGCTGACAGTCCCCTTCAGTGCCAAAAGATCCATTGTGCCACAACCTTCTCTAAATGAGCCAAGTGTTGTGGAAACAGAGCCTACAGAGCAAGGAGCTGGCGGTGCTCCCAGTTTGGACATTCCCATCCATGCAGAGGCACTGCTCACGAATGACGAAAACTCCAAAGTTAATGCTAAAGGTACAGACATTGTGGCTGTCCCCCAGAAAGGCTGGCCTAGCTGTTAAGCCAATATTGCACTTTAATTATGATTCTGGGAGGCCAGTGGATTTGTCTCACAATGTGGTTCACAAAAGTCTTTATATTTCTCAGAGCTCACTAACCAAACTAAGCTTAATGGCCAATTCCAGGTTAATTGTTCTTCCTTCAGAACATGGTGTCCCTGTCCCATCAAGCCCCAAGTTAGCTGATAGGAAGGCCCCCTTCCACATTGTTTACTGTACAAGAAGTTATAAAGTGAAGTCATAGGTAACTGTTCATAGTATGTAAATCGTAATAGACTCAGTATAGAGTGTATGAAACATGCATAAGTATTGTCAATGAAGATATGGTATAGTGAAATTTATAGTAATGTGATAAGTTATGATTAACTGATGCATCATGTAGTATTTCCATAGTATGCTAATATCACGTATGTCTTGTATATAGTGCATTTTCAATATTGTGATGGTATAAGACTTAATAGCGATACATAAAGTTTCTCCAGGCAGGAAAGAGTGTAACCCCTACAAATGGGGTTCCCAAAGTCTTCCTTGAGCTTGCCTAAATGATCACTGCCAGGCTGGTGTTCTGCGTTTAGCAGTTTAAATGTATAGCCTGTAGCCTCTTTGTACTGTCTCTTTAAGAGCTGCCTGGGTTGCAGTCATAATGAACCTGGAAGGAAGCCCTTGTTGTGACTGACAGAGAAATCAGACAACTGAACCTTTTGGATCCTGGGAAAGTCCCAGGCTGCTTGCAGCTAGTTTCAGTTTGAGTTGGGAAGTGAAAGAAGTAACAGCTCGAGAGAGTAGAATTTCTTACATGTAAATGTGCTGTGTGCTGTTAGTGGTCGTGATTTGGTGCCCCATTGTGTGCTGAACTGTGTTCTGCTTGCTGGAGGCTGCATCCAGCTCCAATGGACTAAATTCGTTTGCATCTTCATTTGGCCAGGGGCCTTGCTACACTGGCCCAGCCAGACTACCCACTACACAGAGAAAGCCATCGACGAGAGACCTGCCTGGGATCAGCCCATTGCTCAACACCTTGAACAGAAATGATGCCTCTGTGATTTGTGTAGGCCCTGCTTCTCCTGGCACTCCAGCTCAACAACCTGCAGTCTCAATTTCGTCTTGCCTGTGTCCTGTATTGGGTATCCTGAGAAAACATCAGGGTAGCTTCCTGCAACAACTGCTAAATCTAAAGTGTCATCTGATTGCTTTGTTGTCTTCTCCTTCACGAACTGAGCTCTCCGGCTCTGGATTACAAATAGTGTGTGTTGTGCATGTTGCTTTCTTCTGTCTAAGGGCCCCAACCAGCTGCAATGCCAGTCTACTCCAACAACGGTCCTGGCTAGCCCACCTTTTTCCTACCTGGGTATCCAGAGTATGTGACTGTGTAGGGACTCTGAAGCACATGCATAACTGTCTGATTGATTTAGCCTTTAAGCCAATCAACCTGATAATGCCCTCCCTTGTTCAAGTCCCTGAGTAAATCAGATCTAACTCTTTTTGCATTTAACCTGCCTGTGGTTCTAGTTTGTGCCAAGAATACTGTACTCTTGCTATTTGCTGTGCATAACCTTGTTTTACAGAGGGTCTCAGAGTCGATCTAGAGGAACCAGCCCGGTGGTAAGTGCAAACAGTGTGGGTAATTGCATGGTGAATAAGGGTTATTGTGAAAGTGATTATTGTATATTGTTCAGGCCACTAGAAGGGAAAGAGGGGTTACAGTGTCCCAGAGGGCTGTGCACAGGTTAGCTTGACCACTAACAACCTGACCTCCGGTTGGAGGAACCTGTTTCAGTACCCAGGTCCCTTAACCTGCTATTAGCCAAGCAGGCAGAGGTAGTAGCCCTTGGGATGCTGCCACCTAGAGGTTACACACTGAGGCTTCCCAACACATGTCCAGCAAAAGGCAGCAAAGGAAAAAAACTCCTACCAACAACACTCTTCCCCAAACCAAAACAGCACTTACCTGACTCAACTTCAGTCCTGTATGTTTTTCTAAAAGAAGCTATCTGGAAACCTTGTAATGCTGGATACAAACAAAGGATTATCAGCTCAGCACAACAGAAGCTCTGTAATGGCCAGCCAGATCCTACGCAGCAAACCCAGGAAGCTCCTCCCTTAGCAAGACGAATGATTGACAGTGGAGTTCAAAGAGCAGGAGCGAATAAAAACTACTCATGATTCCAAAACCTCCAGAATCTAACAGGCAACCTTCAAATGAACATTTCATTTACAAGTCACTGCACTCAGTTTACTCATGATCCCACATAAAGCAGTTTTAAAAATATTTGTCAAGAGTAAATGTTGAAAAAGCAGCAGTTTAAAAAGCATTATTTTCTCAGTTTACACGTCATCCCTAAATATGCAGTTTGAAAAGTGTTTCTAGGACTTCAGATTGACACTGGTTTCCTCTGGGCAATGAAATTACAGTTGTTAAACTCTGCTGTCATTTTCAAATGGTTCACTATCACACTTTTCAATGCTTCCCACATGGCCCCAAAATTTAGCAGCTTTCTTTGTGAGGCGATTCTGCTATTGTATTCATTGAGGTAAGCAGTGGGGTGACGGGATCTCATTCTAGAATGTCAAGATACAAAAAATTCCCATTTTGTTAAGGCTGACTACATATAGTTAACTGACACTTAAAGAGTAACCAGCTAAATATATACACATTTGGAGGCAGTGTAGCACAGTGGTTTAAGGCATGTTGCAAACCTGGAGACCTGAGCTTGAATCACAGCCCCCACTTGCATACTGTGTGACCCTGAGCAAGTCACTTAAATTCTGTGTGCTCCCAAGTCGCACCTGTAAACAAGCTTTAGCTTAATGTGTCTCTCCTGGTAAACAAAGAAAACATTGTATTGCCCTGGAGTAAGATCCCTATATTCATTTTATATTCCCTAAATCTCTGGGGTGGCCTGCTCACTCACTCTGCACAGGCATAATATTCATAATTCCCCATCCCGGCCCTGCACTGCCACTTAACCTAATCCACCAACCCCATGACCCGGAGGAGGACCCCATGGAGCCTTGGCTTACCCCCAGGCAGGGATGAAGGGAGGGTCCCCAGATCAGAACCCTCCACAGTCGCACCTTTGTGTCCTCGTAGAGGGTCCATCACGGTCCCTTGGTCAGCAGGCAGAGGCCAATTCCGACCTCCATTTCAGTGTCACGCTGAGCCGGTATTTTCTTTTGTACTCCTCCTCAGACAGGTGACGGTGTGCTAACACCAAGGCAAAAGCCGCATCCGGCATGTTCCACCCCCTTGTGTGTGGCATGGGCATGCCAATCCTCCAGCCACCACTAGAGGCCAGTCATGCACCCAGCCATGGCTCCCCACCCTCCAGAGAGACAAGCGGTCCTGGGACTCATAATCCTCCTCCCCAGCTGGCCCTCCAAAGGCCTGAGCCCATTCCTGAACTCGGGTCACCAGCATCACGAGCAGTAGCACTACCACTGCACCAACAGGCTGGGAATATTCATATTTATTTAGTCTATGGCAGCAGGCATTAAGAACATATGAAATTGCTGGTGGAAAAAGGCACACAAGTTTGTCAAGTCTGCCCACTTGTGCAGCTATCCTTTAATACTACTGCAGCTGCCCTCCCATTTCTCTCTCCCAGTCCTTACTCCCATTGTGTTCTTGTCTGTATTAACCCTGCCCCTGACTTTAGCCCAACCCTGCTTAATGCTATCCACTGTTCTTAGTTCGATTAACTCCTCCAGCAGAGCATTCCATCTCACCACCACTCTGTCTGTGAAGTAGTGCCTCCTCATTTCCTCCTGAACCTTCCCTCTAACTTCAGACTGTGCCCACTAGTGACCCCCCTCCCCTTTAAGTGGAAAATTCCCCATCCTGACTTTGTTTATGCCCTTAGTACTAAGGTCTCTAACATGTCCTCCTTTCCTTCTCTCCTTCAGTGAGTACATGTTGAGCTCCTCAATCTTTCCTTATAAGGCAACTCTTTAAGTCCCATGATAATTTTGTGGTCCTGTGCTACACTCCTCCAGTAATCACACAACCCTCTTGAGGTACAGGCACCAGTACTGTACACAGTACTTCAAGTGTGGCCTTACCAGTGATCTATACAAGGGCAGGATGACCTCTTTCTTTCTAGAGGTGATCCTCTGTCAATGCACCCCAACACCCTGTTTGCCCTTGCTGCAGCCCCTCTACATTGTGCTGATACCTTCACATCCCTTGTGGCTATTATCTCCAGATCCTTTTCTTCCTCTGTAACTTCTATCTGCACTCCCACCAGCCAGTAGCTGGTTCTTAGATTTCTGGCTCCAAGGTGCGTGACCTTGCACTTTTTTGCATTAAACCCCATCTGCCACTCCTTAGACCAGTGTTTGGGTTTAACTAGATCCTCCCCAAGTGCCTGCTTCCCTTCTTCACTGTACACTTTTGAATAAATCTAGTATCATCAGCTGAACAGACTGATCTTACTCTTGACCCTCTGCAATGTCTCCAATGAAGAAACTGAACAGAACAGGGCCCTGCACTGAACCCTGTGGCAACCCACTAACTACTGACCTTGACTTGGATGACTCTCCCCTCCATACAACCACCCTCTGTTGTCTGCCCTGTAGTCAGCTCTCAACCCACCCCACCAGTTTCTGCCATTCCCCCAAGTCCCTCAGTGTGCTCAGTAACCTCCTGTGTGGCACTGAGTTGAAGGCCTGCTGAAGTCCAGATACAGGACAACTACAGTGTGGCCTTTGTCAGTCACCCTAGTGACCCAGTAAAGAAGTTGTTTCAGTTAATTTGGCATGATCTTCCCAAGACAAACCCATGCTTTCTCTCATCCTGTTACTAAATCTATTACTAAAAAGAAAAGTTATCAGCATCTCCTTCAGAATGGTCTCCATCAACTTCTCCACTACTGAGGTCTACCTCACTGGTCTGTAATTGCCCGGTTCATCCTTGGGTCCACTGTTGTCGAGGGCACCACACATGAGCCATCCTCCAGTAACTGAATACTTTCCCTATCTCCAAAGAGGTGTTAAACAGCTATGTCAAAGGGCCTGCCAGTACCTCTGCCAGTTCCTTCCAGGACCCTTGGGTGTACAATCGCCTGGTCCTGGGTTTGTCCACCCACAAGGTGTTAAGGCCCTGCAAAATGCTATCCTCCTGGATTAACCTGACTGTTATCTCTGTGCCTCTACCCCTGCCCGTTTCCTTGTGGTATTGGGCCATCCCTTTCTTTCATGAACATTGAGCAGAAGTACTGCTGAGTTCCTCTGTCTGGTCTTCCCTTTTCTGCCCATCCAGCCTCCTTTTAATTCTAACAATGTCATTATGCAACACAACCATGATGAAATGGGCCCATACTCTATTTAATCGAGTAACTGATTGTGTACCTGACACAGTACAAGGACATGTTTTGTAATTTTCTGTTGAAGATTCTTTTCAACCATGAGAGATACTCTGTCACTCCTATTGAGGGAATGGCAATTGAATAGCTAAATTATCTGAGAAGTTAAAAGCACTTATAAAATGGGCAAAAATTTTCAGCAACCTGATTGGCTAATAGCCTCTCAGAGCCATGTCCTTATAGTGCAATATTGCTGCAACCTACACCTGCTTCGAAGACCGCCTCTGTACAGCTGGCATATCATTGTGCCTACTGCCACTTTCTGACAGAGCGAGCAGCCGGCGGATTCGCAATGGATGTCTGCACATTCACAAGCATCTCCTCACAAAGGCAACACCTACAACACCTCAGTAGTCAAAAACACATATATGTCACTCTCTGTGACTGAAGCCCCCTTTCTGCATATCCCTAAGCATAAATATTTAGCATGTAATTTTTTGCTGTTTAATTTTTCTTTTCTTCTTGCTGTTTTACTCACTGGCTGCCCATTTCCTCCACATGCTGCTGCTGTCAAGAAGCACAGTGAACGCTTCCACATCTCCAGACTTCATTTGTCCATTGCCCCACATCCTCTCCTTGAAATATCAATATCAATGTAAATTAAAACTGCACCCATTACTCACAAAATCATGACTTTCTCTGTCAGTGTTACACTTTCACATCCGGAAGCAGGAAACGATAGTCTAGGGGACGGTAAGTGACATGCTCACTGCCACTCAAATCATCCCAACTGACACTGATACAACCAGACAGATGAAAAATAAAAACAACTAAAGAATACATTAAATAAACAGTTTCTATATGTGGGGTGGGGGACTTACAGTACATATATGTTGCCGCTGTGAGACATGCTCGCTCTTATACCCCGGGTCCCGATAGCTGTAACCTCGAACTGAGTGGGCAAACAGAAAATATTAAACAAAAGAAAACAAAACACATGGTTTCAAGTGTTTCTGTGGGTGACTGTGTGACAATTGGACATACAAATCACTGTCTCTGAGCGACTTGCAATGAAACAGTCCATTCCAAGATAATTACAAGGACTTTTTTACTTTTTACTCAAATTATCACATTTGTACTATTTTTATGCACAGTTTCTAGCTCTGTTTTTAATTAACTTCTTTAGGAGGGGCCCATTTTATAAGTACAATAAGGAACTCTGAGGTGTGGGTTATGGCCTGATAAGATCACTTCCCAGGTGCCAAAAGCACTCGGCACAAGCACCTCTTGCCTCATAACACACCTGGACATGCTCTTATCAGGCCATAACCCACATCTCGCCATGTCATTGTTGGCATAAAGGGCTCAAGATTTAACTGTATAAAACTCTTCAACTAAGTATGTA
This sequence comes from Neoceratodus forsteri, assembly GCA_016271365.2. Classification (NCBI taxonomy): domain Eukaryota; kingdom Metazoa; phylum Chordata; order Ceratodontiformes; family Ceratodontidae; genus Neoceratodus; species Neoceratodus forsteri. The sequence goes on along the minus strand of CM028134.1, from coordinate 575,858,380 downwards.
TGTATGTATGCATGCATGTATCTATGTATTTGACAGATATGTATTAATGCCTTTCTTAGCATTCTTGATAGAGCAAATCTTACTGTAAAAGAAGTGATCAGAATGAAAATTAACAAGCTTGCATATAACACAAACAGAAGTATTGAAAAGTCTTCATTTACCTTAAGAAAGTATTCAAAAGTGTGTACTTTTAAAATCCGTATAATATTCATTTAGTAATAATTTACTCTTAAAACCCAGATACAGTGGAATACTTCTTAGAATTAAGTATTCCTACAGGCAGTATTCTTCTTCTGATGATTACAGAAGATTAAAAATCACTAAACTTATTCTTAAACAGTAATTAATTACTGCTTTAAGACTAAATTTAGCATTTCATTTCAGTGAAGGTACACTCAGGGCACAGTTGTTACCCATGGGGCATTTGAACAGTACATATACCATCAATATAATCCACGTAGAACACACATGGCACAGGTGGTGGGAGGTATGTCTGAGCAGGGCTGTGTTGCCCACCACAGGCACATCACTTATATATGCCACACATTGACATGGACTGGTGGGCTGAGTCACTACTGCCATTGTGTGATACTATAGCATGTTATGACATGGATTGTGCCTGTTACTGTTTGCTGTACATCTCTGGTGATCTGTATTGCTTAGGTGGAAACACCATCACCATGCTTTTGTACACTGCCTATTCTGTGTGTTGGTAAGTGGATGGGTGGTTGCACCTTCCCCAAGTGGCAGGTATGGCTAACCAGCATGTGGTAGCTATGGTTTAATAACACTACATGCCTGCAACTATGGCAATGACCTGATTATGCAGCTGCCCATGTCCTCCTATCATGTTGCATCACAAATGGGCACATCTCCATGTGCAGTCATGACACATGCATGTAGTGGCCACCACTATGTCCCTTGGGCTGCACCTCACGTGGCATCCTTTGACAGTGCATGGTACATTGCTGTTGTCTTTACATTGACACAAGGAAGGGTTTACCTGCCTCTGACCAATTATATATGCACAGCCAAGTGACATGATGTATGTAGAATGCATGGTGGCCAACACACACACAATGTTTATATCAAGCAGTGTAATGCACACCTCAGCAGTTGGGTGTCAACACAGACATGTTAGGTGAGGTGCTGGAACATATGTTAGCAACTGTGGATCATCAGCACTGCCTTTTGTCATCCACCATTGACTGTATTGTCCCTGGCAGTCTCAATTGTGATGACACATGTCACAATTCATCAGAAGGTCTCGGCCATGCACACATGCACCAACACCTGTCCCTGATGATGTAACAATGTGTAGCATGCTGCATCTCTCACAGTTGGTAATGTTACATCAGCAGTCATCATATATGGTTTCCTCAGTAATATTTTGTGACAGACAAATGAACAGGACATACCTGTGATTGTAACAACTTTATTGCAATGTCAATGACAATACACATCTTACATAACACATTACCTGTGTCATTTGCACTGTGTAAATTAATATATCACACAACAAAAATGTACATTACCATGGTGACAAGCACTGGGATGATGCAGTTGGTGAACATGTGGGAGTCATCACGACAGGTCCGTACTAGCGGCATGGACAGGCTACAGCTGCATGGTTACAGACAGTGATATATAAACCTGGGCAATGATTATGACTTCACTGCATCTGTGTTACAGACAGGCATCGCTAAATTGCTATTTGTGATAATCAGGTTCAGTTCTGATGTTGAACAGTGTGTTTTGCTACAGTATGTTCCAAATTAGGATGATAATGTATTGTATGGGACTGTTGACATGCATGATATGGTTACTTCAGGTGCACTGAGGCAGACATGCCAGGCTATGGAGCAGCTGTGAGAGGACTACATAGTTGTGGTGTAGTTGTACAGGTGACAGAGTATGGTGTTGAACAATGTTTCTATAGAGTACTACGCATGTCACATGGCTGCAGCATTTGTACTGTACACACCGGTGAGCACTGTGTCACATGTGTAACATTGTCGCTTTAGCAACTAGTGTCACACTGCCACACATGTACATTCCACATCAGTGTACCACTGTGGTATTTTGACCAGTGGTAGGACAATGAGCAATGCCCCACTCTGCCTGTGGGGTTCACTTGACACAATTGATCTATATTATGAACAGCCCGCCCATTTTGCCATAGCCAGCTTCTCACTGGCATTCCGAGCAACATGTTGTCTGTCCCACTGGACAGCAAGGTGATGTTATCAATTGCCACTACACACCACCCACCACACCATATGTGTGGCTACTTTCACAGGTGTACTGGCCCCCCAAACCCTTACAACTACACTGGCGATTGTCGTGTTGCTGTGGGGTGCTGTGTGCAAACACCCACCCACAATTGGTGCTACATTGTCACTATACACCAGTTCAATGTTGTGCCCACCCATGAACTGCGATGTGGTTGTAGAAATTCCATGGTGTGCAATGCATCTCACCCACCCACCGCCTCATACCTGTCCCACAATGTATCCCTGTTATGTGTTGGGTCCTTCACACAGACATACTCATGACCATTGTGTCAGTACTGCATATATGAAGGCTAGCAGTCAACACTCCCAACCCCCACCCCACCATGTTGTGCCTCAACAGAGCCATGTGCTCCCCCATTGCATCCAGCATGGCTCTGCAGTGCAGCATATCCTGCCACCCTACTGGGCTGTATGTAACCGAGCATACATGTGCATGCTCCTTGTTGTTTCTGGAAAGCACCAGGTCCAACATTCAGCGCAGTCACTGTGAACCGATGAAAGACAAGTGTGGTGCCATTGCAATCTTGGGTGTGTGGGGCACCTAGATGGATGGTTTGGCAAACTGCAACCACCATGGGGGGGCATATGGGGCCACTATGCCATTTCACCCTCATCATATAACCACAAAAATGGTAGTGGACTACATTTGCTTGTCACACATCAACACAGTGCCTGTGTTGACTGCATGAGCATTTGCTAACAATGAATATCCACACATGTAACATGTGCCCTCAGTCTCAGCTCAGGGTGAGGTTGTCCACCCTAATGGACTGCATCAGTCTGTGTTGCACAATGGTTGCAGGATTTCCCAAACATGATTGATTCTCACTGTGTCTCATCACCGTCCAGTGCCGCTTGTACTATCCGGCTCACACATGCCATCCAGTGACAGGCATGTATTTACATCACACACATATGGAATATGATGTAGATCATGTCATGAATGGCAAACGGGTAAGCAGAGGCTATGTGCAGTTGAGTGTGGTGCTCAATGGGACAATGCAGCATGCACTGTGCTGGAGCACCACCACAGTGCACCTTCACATTTGAGTTATCTCAGTGAGTTGTGACATGGCAACAACAAAACAAATGCTAACCAATGCTGTACACACTGTTTGGCATGGACAGGCACCACAGCACACATCAAGTACTGTGCAATCACTAATTTGTGACATGGTGTAAATAGAAAGAAAAAAGAAATGCAGCACGCGCATTTCTGTGTGTACACACACCACGGTGTTGATCTAACAACTGTGTCATCCACATTTTCTATATATGTCTCTACATTGACACTGTTAGAGAAACAATACACATGTTTGCATGGGCATGTCATGCCATGGTGTGGAATGGTGTGGTTTGGGACTGTAGTCATACTATGATTCTAGGCTTCATAGCAACATATGTGATATATATATCAGTGCCTGGCTGGTATGTACTATGTACAGTAAATGGGATTGGCCAATGGGCCATGGGCAACTATCAACATAGTGGCAGTGGCTGGCGTCACTATCTGCGTGGTAGTACATGTTCCATAGATGGCCAGCGACATGATGGTTGGTGTTTGGGGGTTGATGGCCATGTTACTATTTGCACATGCTCTGCTGGGGTGCTAGAGCTGTGATGTACCATGATCCATATGTTCTGCTGTGCAGAGACATATGGAACTATCCAGTTACAGCCTCAATGCCCACTGTGTGATGCACATGGCTAGCATCCAACACTGAGAATTAGTACCTGCATGTGGGACATGCTTCCTTCAGCAGTACCATCATTTGGCACACTGACTGTGTATTGACCTCATAATGCTGAGCCAGGCTGATGGTAAGTGTGAGGCACAAAATACTCACAGGGTCACCATTATATGCCGTTCAATGGTTACAGGGTTTCAACTACAACCTGAATGACTACATGTGTCTCATTGGCCATTCCACAACATGGCATTACTTGCCCTGTGCACAACATGTCAGGTGATATGAGCAATGAACTACATGATTGGAATACATGTAAACAGTTGTGCAACATTATTATAACACAGAAGAAACATCTGCACACTTCACATGACAATTAGGGTCCAAGTTTGACCTCATTCATGACACTGTTGGTGCTGCCTTGAAGCCTGTGTATCACTGAGATGGAAACTAAGTTCTGATGCGATACAGTGCATGCTGGGATAACTTTTCTGTGTCCCTTACTGATTCTATACCAGATCCACAGAGTGTACCTCTGATAGGCCATGAAGCGATGGACACTGCAATGAGAAACCGAGCACAGACACATTATGACCTTACAGTCCTGTGGGTATGACTACATACATTGATGGTGGCTGCAATCATGCCCTTCCCTACATGGAGCAGTTCATGTAGTACTGTACGACCATGTTCATGCATAGTACACCCACATATCAATACTCACATGGCTAACATTCAGGAAGTACCTCTACACCAGTCCACAGGATGGACTTGTGCACAATGTAACAGCCCAGTGTTATGTCCCAAGGCAGTGACGTGTCTTACGAGATGGGAGGGTGATGACACACAGCAGCTGTTGTTCACTGCAGTGTACTCCAAGGAGTGGGTGTTAGGCAACAGGAGCCATGGGCATCTGGTATATGGCCAGTCCTCTGTAACGCTTACCTTGGTAACATTGTATAGGGCCTGGAAGGAAGGTATTCCACCATGCACCTGAGACTGATATGTGCCACTGGATCTACAGATTGGTGTTTGGGGATTCATTGTGGTGAACTTCCACCTGTGGCAAATTGGAAAGCTTCTGCAAAAGTTTTGGTGGAAAATGCATAACTTTCCCTTAAAAATAAGCCCTGGTGGCTAGTGGCCCCTCCCCACCTGCCCTCAAATAATCCCTGGTGGCTAGTGGTCCCTCCCCGACTGGATCACCTGCCCGACTTGTAAAAAACTGCTGGTTCCAATATTGATCCTTCCTCCCATCCCTGCCCCACAGTGCCCAGCCCGGCAAATGCCCTGGTGGCTAGTGGTCCCTCCCCTCCACCTGGCCACCGCCCAGCCGAAAGTGTACAGTAACACTCCCCATTCCTATCTCCATCCATATTGTTTTAAAAAAAATCACTGGTGGTCTATTGGTTTATTTCAACTCCCTCCCCATCCCGGATCCCCAGTCCCTGAAAAAATTCTTATTTCCTCATGGTCTAGTGCCCCCACCCACCCTCTCCAGCAGTTGTCTCTCCACTCCACTCCCATTCCCATCGTGGAACCCCAGTGGGTGGTTGGCACAGCCCTCCTCTCTGCCATGGCCAGCCACCCAGTGAGTTGTCAATGAATGAGCACATACCTACCTGTCAACCATCCTGCCAGCAAATCCAGGAGCTAGCCTGTTAGCCTCCTGTCAGCAATCCCACCAAGCAACACATAAGCTATCATGGCAGTAATCCCACCAGCCAGCAATCCCACCACCCAGTCAGTCAGCCACCCTGTCAACAGTCCCATCAGCCATAAAAACAGAAAATGTGGCCACTTGAACCACAGTTGAGCCACCATACAAAGATGTGCAAAATGGCAAAAATGGGCTAACAACTTACTAACCATAAAAATGACTATTTGTTTGGTACAGATAAAATATTTAATTAATATTCTCTAGTTAAGGTACTGCAGCACTCATCCTACTCTAACAAGCATTTGTCAATGCTGAATGTTTGCTTGCTGGTATTGCATTGGAGAGTGTGACAGGCAGCAGGAGACATCAACAATTAAAGTGTACCCACGGATATCATACAATTACAAAAGTTATCTTTGAGTTGTGTTTCCATTTAAATACTGTGTATTGCTTATTTTAAAGACCAATTCACCAAATGCTATTCCATTTCAGTTAGTCTAGTGGGTGGAAGGATGAAAATGTGAAACACAGGAAAAACACCAGATGATGCTGATGTTTCCCAAGTTTCTTGATGTAATTCCTGTGATTCATGCTGTAATCATGGATGCCAGAATGTCACAAAATGCGTGTATTACTGGAGAAGTGTACTCATTGTTGTTCCATCCACATAAGACTTAACCGTCAATTTTAGGGAATTTATCCAGGAGTTCCAAGAACTGTATGCGAAGGACAGTTTGTTAATGTGGCATTGTCTTGGGTTCAGCAGAATATGTTTATCGTCCTAGTTCAGCATTTTGTCAAGATAATTTCCAACAGCTGTGGCTCTGCATAAAGACTGATTCAGCACTGTAAAGTGCCCAGACGTAAATGGAGGAAGCAAAAGTTGTGCTTACTGTTCCTTTTCAACTCACGTCAACCACATAGATTAACCGTGTTAAAGTAAGCTGTAGCTGGGATGCATATGCAACTGGAAGTATCATTGCTATTTGCAGTTTTATAGCTCATAGAAGCATAGAAACAGAAGTTGATGGCAGATAAGGACTGCAAGGCCCATCCAGTCTGCTCATTTTTTTCTACCTTGTGAATGTGCCATAGGCCTTTACTCTGTCAATTATCTATCTGTTCCTACTCATCTGTATTGCTCGCTATGCCTATCCCATGCCTATTTGAAGCCCTGCACTGTATTCATATCACTTCCTGAGGTAGGCTGTTCCATGCATCCACAACCCTTTCTGTGAAAAGAACTTCCTCACATTACTCCTTAATCGGCCTCTCTAATCTCATGCTGTGGCCTCTTGTCCTGCTATTTTCTTATATTGAAACATGTTAGACTCTTTCACCTTGCTAATGCCCTTAAGGTGTTTGAATGTTTGATCATATCACCTCTCTCCTTCCTTTGCTCTAGGGTATGCATATTGAGCTCCGTTAATCTGTCCTCATATGTTTTCTGATGCAGTCCCTGCACTATTTTGGTTGCCCTTCTCTGGACTGCCTCCATTTTGTTAATGTCCTTGTGAAGTTGCAGCCTCCAGTACTGCATGCAGTACTGCAGATGAGACCTAACCAATGTCTTGTAAAGAGGGATTATTACCTCCCTCTTACGACTTTTGATACCCTACTAATACACCCCAACATCTCTCTAGCCTTACCTACTGCTTTAGTGGTCTGCTTGGATGGTTTCAGGTCATCTGTGATGATGATGCCCAAATATCTTTCTTCCCTTGCAATTGCCAGCAACTCCCCTCCCAACCTATAGGTGGCTTCAGGGGTTTCTCTTCCCTATGTGCATGATCTTGCACTTTTGCATTAAACCCAGTTGCCACTTTCCAACCTTTTGCCAGTTTATTCTGATCGCTTCTCATTCTGCCCACCCCACCTGGATTACCTGCTCTGTTGCAGATCTTGCTGTCATCTGCAAACAGACAAACCTTACCCTCCAGTCCATCTGCAATGTCGCTGATGAAGATATTGAAGAGGACTGCCCAAGGACTGATCCCTGAGGTACCTCACTTGTGACTTGTATCTCTTCTGACTGTATACCATTTATCACCACTCTCTGTTTGCTGCCCGCCAATCAGTTTGCCACCCAGTTGACCACCTTCTGACCCACCCCAAGCCTACACAGCTTATTAATCAAGCTTCTATGTGGAACAGTATCAGAAGCTTTGCTGAAGTCAAGGTAGGAGACATAAACTGCACCCCTTGGTCCACCACTCTGGTTATACAGTCAAAGAAATCTATGAGAATAGTTTGACAGGACCTTTCTATTATAAACCCATGCTGTCTTGGATCCTGTGCTCCTATGGATTCCAGGTGTTGTACTATCCTTTCCATAAAGAGTGCCTCCATAATCTTGCCAACTACTAAACTAAGACTGACTGGTCTGTGTCACAAATGCACTCAGCAGGTCAGGCCCTTTGCTCCACATTGCCAATCTCAGAGTGCAATAGTGTGAACAGGTAACAGACAGGGTAACCCTCCTGCCTGCTTTGGGTCTGAATCACCTTTAGTATCAAGTTCTGGGAGGGGTTCAAACTGTGAACGTTATGCTAGCATAATGAACAGACTCAGATATGTACCCTCTTCGGGGATTGTGGTACAGTCTTAGCAAGGGGCACCCAGCCAGGCTTCCAAAATGAACCCTTAGAACTCTCTAAGAGACCTTAGGTATGTTCTTACCTTTTCCCAGTTTAGTAACACCATCAAGCTGTTGAACAATTGTCAGACTTAACCATCTATACGTCACATGCAAAAAAGAACTGGCAGACACCCAGGCAGTCTTTCACAGAAAAGGTATTTTACTAAAGATGATAAAAATATGAAAAATGTAAACACAGAACCATATATCAAAGAGCTCACAATCGCATAAATGAACAAGAGAAAATTACAAAGCAAAGCTGCTACCACAATACAGTTAGATTTTTCTATCTAATGTATTACCTCTGTAAGTGCTTAAGTTAGTTTCTCTCAGAGTCCAAAAATAATATGTCATATTCCCCAGTTACAAGGATACATTTACACTCCATCTCCCCACCCGCTTGGTGAGTCATCTAGCGCCTCCTTTTTAGAATTAAAAAATACAAACATGATGTCTTATCAATAGGTATATTAAATAAAGTGACATCAGCAAAAACTCATCTCTCAAATTATGAGTCTTTGATCAGCCAGTTGCTTTGAGGATTTATAACCTGCAATCCATCACCTAGGTTCGATATAACCGACAGGAATCAGCTTAATGATGGCCTGTTTCTGAAGTCATAAAGTCACATTTAGTTTGCACTTCAAAAACTAGGCATGTCATAAAAATGTAATAAAATGCAGTTTCTCAAGGAAGTTAATTACATTACAGAGATATCCTGATCAGTTTCATATCCTTCAGCTTCACTGAAACCCTGGGGAACCCATGGAAGCCAGGCTGTCTTATGTGAGACAATCACATACTATATTTTTATATTACAAATATCATACAATAATCATAACCAGCTGGCCAAGCATCACAATCCTCCCCACCTAGACTGAGTTTGGGGGCACTATCCTTGCATGGGATGAGCTCCTATGTCAGTTCACTCCTCATATAGATGTAACAGGCCATCTGCATTCTGATAGGTCACTCCAGCCCTATGTAAGATCATCATGTCATACCCTTGCAAGGCAAGACTCCATCTTAATAGTCTACCATTAGTTTTTCCCATTTGTGTCAGCCAAACCAGGGGATTGTGGTCAGTGTGTACCTCAAAATCCTGCCCATATAAGTGTGGCTCTAACATCTTTAGTGCCCACTGTGGCAAGACACTCTTTTGCAACAGTAGAGTAAGCCTGCTCCTGGGAAGTAGCTTTTACTCAGGTACACTACGAGTGATCTTTTCCTTGGTTGGATGCCTGACTCAGTACTGCCCCAATACCCATGTCTGAGGCATTAGTTTGGACAAATTAAGGGACAGCTATAGTCAGGACTTGTCAACACAGGGCACTGCACTGTGCCTCCTTCAGTCTGGTAAAGGCTTTTCACAGTCTGGTTCCCAGGTAAATTTCTTAGGCATCTTTTTCTTTACCAGGTCAGATAGGGAGCAGCCAGGGCACTGTAGTTAGGTACAAATTTCCTAAAGTACCCTGCTGTCCTAGAAAACTCCTGACCTGCTTCTGCATTTCTGGTCTGGGCCATGCCTTGATTGCCTCTATTTTTACTTGGTTAGACATAGCTGTCCCCAGCATACACACGCCCAAGGTATGCCACTTCAGCCATGGCTACCTGGCACTTCTCAGCTTTGACAGTGAGCCCAGCCATCTGTATCCTGCCCAGCACTTCTCTAAGATGGGACAGGTGTTCCTTCCAGCTGGTACTAAAGATGGCAGTGTCATCCAGGTACACCACGGTGTAGTCCTCAGCACCATTTAACACCTGGTTCACCAGCCTTTGCAAAGTGGCCAGGGCATTCTTCATTCCGAAAGGCATTACTTTAAATTCAAATAAGCCTATTGGAGTGATGAAGGCTGACCTTTCCTAGCTCTGTTAGTTAACTCTATGTGCCAATACCCTTTGTCAGGTCAGTAGTAGTAAGGTATGTTGCCCTTCTCAGCGTGTCCAGGAGTTTGTCCGTCCGGGCATTGGGTGGGTATCTGACTTCTTGACTGCATTCAGTCCATGATAGTCCACACAGAAACACAGTAGAGCCATCTGGCTTGGGCACAAGGACTATGGATGCAGCCCAGGGGCTGTGGAATCTCTGGATTACCCCTAAATCCAGCATTTCCTCCACCTTCCTCCTAATGTCCTTTGGACATCCTCTGACACCCGATATGCTGTCTGCCATATGGGAATCCATGTCCCTGTCTCCACATCATGCATCGCTAAGGGTTAGTCCATGCTTGGTGCTAAACAGTGGGGCAAAGTCTGCTAAAACCTCCTCATTTCCTGGATCTTGTCTGGGGCCAGCTGGGGTGACAATTTAACTGCCTCCACAGGGACTCCTGCTTGCTTTCTTCCAGCAAATCCAGAAGGGGTCTCCTTCATCCATCCCATCCCCAGGACTACATACTGCAAACACCATGTCAGCCCTATTAGCATATGGCATCATGTTGACATGGTACATTCTTTCTGTAAGTCCTCTGTCAGGTAATTCTATGATATAGTTCACGTCATTTATCTTTCTGACTACTTTGTATGATCCTGCCCACTCAGCCTGCAGCTTGTCTTTCTGGACCGGAATAAGGACCATGACTTCCTGACCCACCATGTATGAAAGAGCTCTGGCTCTGCAGTCATACCACACTTTTATTTCTGTTGGGCAGCTGTCAGGTTGCTCTGGGCTGTCCTCATAATCTCCTTCAGCCTTTCCCTAAACTTAAGGATGTAATCCACTATGGGAGTTTCCTGGATGGTGTGTACCTTCCCAGTCCTCCTAGATCAAGTCTAAGGTCCCACATACCCAGCATCCATATAAGAGCTCGAAGGGGGAACCCTGTAGACTCTTGGGCTCCTCCCATGCTGTTCAGCAAATGCTTGACACATTGATTTTAGGGTACCATTAAATCTTTCCACAAGCCTATTGACTTGTGGGTGATAAGGTGTCATGTGCCTCTGCACCACCCACACTTCTCCCACAAACATTTCATCAGGTCTGACATGAAGAAACCCCTCTATTGGTGCTAACCTCCTGCAGAAACCCAGCATGGGAGAAAATACCAAGTAAGGCATCTGCCACTTTGTCTGTCCTCAGTGAGAATAAGCTGACTGCCTCTGGGTACCGGGTGGCATAATCTACCACAGTCAGGATGAACCTCTTCCCGGAGGAGCTGGTGGTATTTGAAGGCCCCACAATATCCATTCCCACCTTCTGGAATTGCTCCTCCACTATGGGCAATAGAATTAGGAGTGGCTTGGGTTTTCTTACCTGCTTTCCCTATTTCTTGGCACCAGCGACAAAATCTGCCAATACTCCTTCACCTGCTAGGTGAAGTTGGGCCAATAGAAATTCTGGGCCAACCGCTGCATAGTGCGTGCAATTCCAAGATGATAAGACAAGGGAATATCATGCAATCTTGAGCAACTGCTCACGGTACTCCTGGGGATCTACAAGCTGCCTTCCTATCATCCCTCCCTCTGTTATCACAGCTTGAGCATACATCAGTCCATTTTCCCAATAAACCTTATGTTTACTGTCACCTCCTGTGCTCCATCAGAGTCTGCCCAAGCCCTCATCTTCTCCAGACTAGAGTCACTTTTCTGAGCAGCTGAAAATTCCTTACACATTCCCAAGGGATGGGACAGGTCCCCTTCAGTTTCTAAACTAGGGTCCCTAGCACTAGCATCAGGTCACTCAGGATCACTGTCATCCTGACCCTCTGACAATGGGTCACCCCTCCTTCTTTGAGTAACCCTCTGTAGCTGTGGTTAACTGCTACTGGGGAAATTTCTACCCTTTTCATTAGTCTCCATATCAGAGACACAGGCTGGGAACCAGCCTCCCAGTGGTTTCCACAATGCTTTCTGTGGGGTCCAGGGAACTACAATTTTTCTTTTCCACTTGGCTATGGGTAACTGCACACCATCCCCTGTTTGAGATTGTTGACAAGGATGACATCAACTACTAAAGTTTTGGCTACAGCCACCTGTTGCACAGTTCCCCATTTCACCCCAATCTAGGAGAACACTAGCAAGTGGCAATGTTTCTCCTCCCCAGTGAAGTCTTGTACAGTTACAAATTTATTAGGTATAAGCTGACCAGACTCTACCAGATCCCCTTTACCAGCGTCAGGGATGCCCTGTGGCTCCTTGTGTTTGTACATCATTCACTATGACTGGGTACATGTGTTCCCTCATGTTCTGAGGCATGCTTCCATGGACACACAAACAACCCACTTCTTTCCCAATCCCATTTGCATTTTGCTTATCCTTTTGGGACACTGTCTGGCAATATGCCCAGTTTCTTTACAAACCCAACATTCATTTCTTTTCTCAGAAATATCTTTTCTTTGAAGCCTGGGGCTAACTGGTTTCAGTGGAGGCAGTGAGATTTTAGCTGCCCTGAAGGTACATGTTTCCCTTTCTGCACTGCCATGCCCACCCATTCACTCTCAGAGTAGGTCTGCTCTTGGCATAGCAGTCCAAAAGTTCAGCAGCCTCTTGCATTGTTTTGGGATCTCGGTCCTCCCACCAGGTTTTCAGCTCTGCTGGGCATGTCAAAAACTGTTCTAACAATATAGCATTTTCAATTGTATCTACAGAGTTTGCTTCAATACTTCCCAACAACATTTTAAACACTGACATTGTTTAATGGCTAGCTCCTTGTATCTCATGTCGGGCTCTCCTGAGCTTATAGAATTTAGCTCTGTATGCTTCTGCAGTTACATCAAACTTTTTAAAAGTGCAGCTTTAAGTTTGTTGTAATCATACTGTCCTCATTGTCCATTTGACCCAATGCATCCTGAGCTTTTCTGGTAAGTAGCGGGATAGCTGGAAGCTCAGGACCTTCTAGGAGCATTTGCCTGAATACAAACTTTTCAAAGGAATTTAAAAGGCATCCATATCCTCCCCTTTAAATTTAGCTATCAATTTGGAATTTAATTTGTAACCCCAATTCTGTAGTTCCAGTTAAACCCAAGCCACTTACCTGCCCTGGTGCTTGGTGGTTGAAGTCATAGCTTCTCAGTTCATGTCACCTCTGGTGCTCACGCTCTTCATGGTCCACCTCTCACTGTTCACATTCAACTTCTCACTGTTCTTGCTTCCTCTTCTCCTCTGCAGCTTACTTCTCACCTCAGCCTCTCTCTGGAACCCCAGCTCATTCTTTGCAACTCAATCTGCAGTCTGATTGCTTCTGGCTCCAGAATGCTGGTGACCTTCCCATGCTGCTGTGACCCTTCACTTGTACTGGCCCTGCTGTCCTCCTCACTGGATCTGGACACTGCATTGGTGCTGACCCCTTCACACCCAAAGTTTGGTCCTTTACAGTCACAGTCTGTGACTCAATGCTCTGGGCATCTGCTGCCATCAGGGCATCCATGAGGTTCTGCTTGGTGGCTCTCCCTTGTGCAGAACTCCTCTCTCCTTGCACAACTGCTTCAGGTAGTCTGCAGTGTGCTCACTGTATTTGGAAGCCATCTTCTTCCCTAACTATGGCTACTCTAACTTGCACTTTAGATAAAAATTAAGCAGGTAGGCACTTGACAGAATGCAAAATATATAGCTCTGTTTCCTTTTTAAAAACAAATCACTGCCTTATTTTGCAAGTGAGCTGTACAGTATTGAGCTGACATACTGAACAGCTAAAGCTTTGTTACCAATTTTATCTCACCGCTATCAACACAATCTGTCACAAACACACTCAGCAGGTCAGGCCTTCTGCTCCCACATGGCCAACCTCAGAATGCAATAGTGTGAACAGGTAACAGACAGGGTAACCCTCCTGTCTGCTTTTGGATCTGAATCACCTTTACTCTCAAGTAAGTTCTGAGGGGATTCAAACTGTGAACCTTATGCTAGTATACCCAATGAACAGGCTCCGATATGCACCCTCTTCAGGGATTGTGGTACAATCTTACACCAGGGCACCAGCCAGGCTTCCAAATGAACCCTTAAAATTCTATAAGAGACCTTAGGTATATTCTTACCTTTTCCCAGTTTAGTAACACCATCAAGCTGTTGAACAATTGTCAGACTTAACCATCTATACGTCACATGCAAAAAGAACTGGCAGACACCCAGGCAGTCTTTCACAGAAAAGGTATTTTACTAAAAGATGATAAAAATATGAAAAATGTAAACACAGAACCATATATCAAAGAGCTCACAATCACATAAAAGACAAGGAAAATTACAAAGCAAAACTGCTACCACAATACAGTTAGATTTTTTCTATCTAATGTATTACCTCTGTAAGTGCTTAAGTTAGTTTCTCTCGAGTCCCGAAATAATATGTCATATTCCCCAATTACAAGGATACATTTGAACTCCATCTGCCCACCCCTTGGTGAGTCATCTAGCTCCTCCTTTTAGAATTAAAAAATACAAACATGATGTCCTATCAGGAGGTGTATTAAGCAATGTGACAGCAAAAACTCATTTCTCAAATTATGAGTCTTTGATCAGCCAGTTCCTTTGAGGATTTACAACCCTGCAATCTGTCACCTAGGTGTGATATAGCCGACAGGAATCAGCTTAATGATATCATGTTTCTGAAGTCATAAAGTCACATTTAGTTTGCACTTCAAATAGCCTAGGCATGTCATAAAATGTAATAAAATGCAATTTCTCAAGGAAGTTATTTACATTAAAGAGATCTTCTGGTCAGTTTCATATCCTGTAGCTTCTTTGAAACCTGTGGGGGCACCATGGAAGCCAGGCTGTCTTATGTGAGACAATCGCATACTATATTTTTATATTACAAGTATCATACAATAATCATAACCTTCTGACCAAACATCACAGTCTGTAGTTCCTTGCCTCCTCCTGCTGCTACTCATGTGGAGCAGGACCATAAACCCTTCTCCAGTCTTCTGGGACCTCGCCTATGCTCAGAGACTCAATAAACAGTTCTGATAATGACTCTGCTAGTTCATCCTTTAGTACCCTGGGAAGTATGCCATCTGGTACCATTGCCTTGTCCACCCTGGGCTTAGTGGGCTCTTGTAGGACCCTTTCTTTTGTGAAGGAACTTGTGCACACCTTCCCCCCGTGTCCATGGTGCTGAGCTGTGGGCCCTGCCCTACCTTCTCCTCAGTAAATACTGAGCAAAAGTACCTATTTAGGATAGATGCTTTTCCTTGGTCCTCATCCACACATTCCCCTTATCCCCACTGATCTTAGCAATATCCCTCTGAACATTTTCATTTCACTAATGTATCTATACAGGGTTTTAAATAATTGATTAGCAGTTTTTCTTGGGACAATGCTAACTGTACGAAAGTATTTATATAGGTTTTCTAGAAGTGTTACATTTGTTAAACACAATGAGGCAAGTGCTATGCATTTTCACAATGTTTTAGTACTTTTATGAGCAAAACTAATTAATTTTTGGAGTTAAATAAAACCTGCTATAGAAAGTCTTGTCCCTTTTTACTGTCTGTGTTAGTGTTTCCTTGGTTTGGGCCTTTGCCTGCCTTACTGCCTTCCCTGCTTCCCTTAGGGAAGTTTGGTATGTCTCCTATCTTCATCCTGCTGCATTCCTTATATTTCAGGCCAGTCTTTTGGCTCTGACCTTTTCTGCTACTGTTTTTGATAACCAAAGTGGTTTGCTCCTTCTTTGCTCTTGCTTTTCTCCCTAAAACAATGAGATGTTGCTTCAAGTATTGCATCCTTAATGCTTGCCCACTTTGCCTGTACCTCCTCACTTGTATTTCTTCTTCCCAGGGCTAGTTTAACTATGTTGGCCATCTTATCAAAGCTCCAGTAAGCCTCATTAATATCCATGGTCCAAAATTAGAGGACACATTTTCCTTTGCTCTGGTTGCCATTCAGACTACTGACTCAATAAATAATGGCTACTAATGGCACAAAATAATGCTATTTTGGAATAGCGTATTCTTCCTTACCTATAGTAAGTCACTAGATAAGTTTTGCTTGTACCTCACGTACTATATCATAGCCAGTGACATAGCTCAGGATGAAATCTTCAGTCTCAAAAGCTTGAAATGTAACTTAAATAATGCTGTGCATTTACTGATCACTAAGCTGCTGTTGTGAATTTCTAGACCTAATCTGTGCATTAAAATAAGAACACTTTAATCTCTCCAGTGGCTCAAATGCTTCATGCTGCATTGCGTGGTATGAGAATGGAGTGCAAGTCAAACATCTGAATACCCACATCCTGAGCCATAGATGCTTATGCAGTTTCTGAAAGCTCCATTTTTTGGAGTGTTGGCTCTATTCACCTACTGCTTCAGCTCTCCCCAGCAAGCAGTTGGTGGGTGGCCCGACGTTTGACACTTTACTTACATTTGATCAATTAATATAATTTTCCATCTGAATGTAGTCAATGATAACTATGGGTTTCCTGAAGTCACCTCTAAAAGACTTCGAAGGAAATTTGAACCAGGGTATACATTTCTTGTTCACTGTTAAGGTCAATGCTAAGATTTATTTATTTATTTTAATTGTTGGCAACCAAGTAAGCCAATACAGTCCCTTTTCAGGGATGATCTGGGGAGGTACAGAGGGCAAATGGTTTACAAGATATATACATAGATCCACAGAACTATACAAAGTCAAAATTATGTAAAACTGATGCCTCAAGTCTGTGCAATAAACAGGGCTAAAATACATCTACAGAATCACAGTGTAAGTTATATAGTGTATAGTAGAGCATTGTTATATATAGAAATACATCATTTTCAAAATTCTGTTGTGCCACAGTTCAAAGGTCATGGAATGTGATTGTACCCTTCTGTGGTGGAACAGCATTCTATAATCTCTAATGATTGCTCAAGTCAGTTTCATTTTGAAAGAAAAACAGAATGCACACAATTCACATAATACTATACACTATAAAAAAATACAGGATGAGCAACTTTATGCATAACCAGTGTGTTCTGCCACCTTGAGTTTCTGATTCCCATGACCTCACAAACTTCACTCTTGAGGTCAGAGGAATCAGAACCCTCTGTGGCAAAACACATTGGTTGTCATAATTGCCCATCCAGTATTCTCTATTTTCTATAGTAGCGTCCCCAGTGCCAATGCAAATACAATTACAGTACAAGAGTTCAGGATGAGAGAATTGAGCTTAGGATGTGTAGGAGGACAATAATAATGATGGGTAGGATGGACATGCCCCATGGCAATAGTGATCATCAGTACCTGATGCAAAGTTTGGTTTAGCAGATCAATCATATCTAGTTTGTAATGACACATATCTCTCTACTTTATACATATTTACTTCACTGTATGTGGTGTTTACTATGTTTACATGTAGCCTGTTCAATTACCTTGCCTTAGATTCCTTCAGATCGGGTCCCAATCTGGTACAGTTTTGTATAACTATCAGTTACTACCTATGAATGAACACAGCACACATGTGCAGCACCTTCATTGGCAGTACAACTCTATAGCCATAACACAGTTTGCACACATCATACCCAAAAAAGCACACACAACTGATAAAGCCCGATGCTGTCTACATGGTGATTTGGTATCAATTACTAAGTAATCAACTAATCATGGAACTTGGACTGCTGCAGTTCAATAGATTCAGACCAAGGCATGGGTTCATGATTTCTGCATTTGCATGTGGGAACTCAATTACAAAAGTGGCTGATTAATCTGTAATCAAGTTTTACTCTGCATGTAAACAGGGTAATTGTATCATAAGTAATCATATACTGTACACTGTACACATTAACAACAAACTGCCAAATCTAATTCAAACAGGAACAGAGCAAATAATAATGAAAAGGACATGCTTCAGGTCGATTCCCAAGCAAGAAAGAAAAGCTGTATGTGTGGGGGAGGGGTGTTAGAGTAAAATGATCCAATGGCAATCTGCAGAAGCAACATACCAAACTGGGCTTGAGGAACCTTCCATCATGTTTGAAACACATTCAATAACCTCTGAAGTGTTGGAAAGTACAGAGCCATGTTCAAAAGAGGTGTTTGGCACTATCAAAGACATTACTGATGAACCCCAGCCTGAAATAGGCTCTGAATTTTGCCAGTGTAATTTCTTAATACTATTCACAACAGTTTGGTATCAATATTCTAAGAGCAGAGCAAATACTGAGTTCCATCCAGATTCAGATGCGATTAATTTTTTTCATTAACAAATGGTTCAATACTCTGATTAGAAATGTTATAAAAATTTTGTTTTCAATTGATCTGATACATACTGTAGCTCATACTATCTAGCCTCAGTGCAAGCTAATGTAGCGTGCATCTAATTGTAATGTGGGAAGAATAGTGATCGGTAAATAGTGTTTATGGTTTGATAAAGACCATCGGCCCCAAAAATGTTTTAAGTTTATTTGATCACAGCCATGCCTGTCAATACTGATATATAGAAAGCTACAAATTTGTACTGCAAATATATTATTTTTGTATTACAAATATTACTTTTTGTTCAGTGAAATAGATAGCCAACTATATGGCATCTAAATAGTTTTCTCATGTATTGTCTAATGTCAGCAATCAGTGTTTTTGTTAGCATTGCAATATTCTCAAATGATTGATTTTTGCCCAGATTTTCATTTTAAAAAGTAAGGTAATATTGACAGTTCTGCTATATTTAGCTACTAACAAATCACAAGGAACATTTAATGAGGTATTTAGTTACACACTGACTGGAAAGGTAATAAACTGATTCAACTTGGTGGGCTTTAAAGCAGCAGTGGAATGAAATTGGGAAAAATCTGACCCTACCTTTTTTTCCATTGTAAAAGATTTCAGGAATTTTCCAGTTTTATTTGGTGGTACAGTTTTCTAATTCCACCAAAACCTGACTATTTTATCAATGTTTTCTAAGAAAAACAATTGCTTCCACATTTATGTAGAAATAGCACTGTAGACCTCTTGAGGGTTAGGTTCAAATAAATAAAAACTACTCGTGGTGTACAGCACAGGGTACCTAGACAAGTACATTTGACAGGTAAGCTAATATTTTTATTTATTGTAAATGAAACCTGCTTTTTAAAAAACATTTTTCATTGCACTTCTGCTTTAAGTAAGTCTACTCATTTATTGTTGAGGGAATCAGTATTTCTAAGTTACTTGTAAGGAAATGCTACAGTAGTGAAATAAGCTTGTAATCAGAGCACAAAGACTTAATTGGATCAGCTACCTGCATTAACAACACAACAATAATGCAAGGAACTGCAGAGAGCTTTTGGTACCTAGGCTGGCTATGGAAGCATTATGTATTGAGGCTGGTCCTTACAATGTCAGGTTAGTTGAAACATGGAGACAGTAGAGAAATGTTGATATCATGTTGAACCTCTTCACTGCTACTTTGCCTCACATAGCAGATGCTTAGCTTCATAAACCAACAAGTCTGGACCCAATGAAACTCCCCTATGGCTCATTCATGGATTTTCAGAGTTACGCCTCAAAACCTTTTGTTGCTTTGATTCCATGTTTTGGGAGAAGGTGGACTTCCATTGTTCATTAATTAAATCACTTGTAGCAGAAGATTATGCTACTCAATGGTATAGACAAATCAAAATGCCACATCTTTCTTGCCGTGTACAAAACAGACAAAATGCAGCTGACATTTTCTGGAACTCAGTCCCTATCTCTGGCTGGGACATATCATTTCTTCAAGGAATGGGACGGGGACAGAGCACTTCCTTCAAGCCATTTTACAAAGCGGGATGGGGGTGTTCTTCAAGTGCCGAGGATCAGGACCAGGGACAGAGCCACACTGTGCCCATTTACAAGCGGGGTTGCTCACAGGAGTGAAGAATGGGACCAGGAACAGAGTCTCACTGCAGCCATTTTACAAGGGGGTTCTTCAGACAACTGAGGAATGGGACTAGGAACAGAGCTGCACCACAGGGAGGGTTCTTCACAGGAGCAAGGAAAGGGACTGGGGACAGAGCCACGCCGTTGCCCTTTTGCAAGTGAGGGGTTGTTCAGAGGAGTGAGGAATGGGACTAGGAACAGAGCCACAATGTGGCCATTTTACAAGGGGGTTCTTCTGATGACCGAGGAACAGGACCAGGGACAGAGCTGCACCACAGCCATTTTACAAGTGGGGGGTTCTTCAGAGGAGCGAGGAATGGAACTGGGGACAGAGCCACACCACGGCCATTTTATAAGTGGGGAGGGTTCTTCAGAGGAGCAAGGAATGGGACCCAGGACATAGCCTCACCACAGCCATTTTACAAGTGGGGGTTCTTCAGAGGAGTGAGGAATGGGATCAGGGACAGAGCTACACCACAGCCATTTTACAAGCAAGTAGGGGATTCTTCAGAGGAGCAAGGAATAGGACCAGGGACACAGCCACACTGCAGCCATTTTTCAAGCAAGGGGTTGTTCAGAGGAGCAAGGAATGGGACTGGGAACAGAGCCATACTGTGGCCATTTACAAGGGGTGGGGGTTCTTCAGATGACTGAGGAATGGGAATGGAGACGAGTCACACTGTGGGAGAGGGGTTCTTGAGAGGAGCAAGGAAAGGGACCTGGGACAGAGCTGCACCATGGCCATTTTACAAGGGGGGTTATTCAGATGAGCAAGGACGGGACCAGGGAGAGAAAGTACGGCAGGAGATTAAAGCCTCACAATGTGTCAGTGGCCATTGTACAAAGGAGGGTATTCAGTGGAGTGAGGACCGAAACATCACTAGTGTTGGCAGGATGGTTTACGGAAAAGAAGACATTTGTGGGAGGGGCAGGGGCCGTCCCTGATTGCAGCGGCACATTACCTAAATCAAAGAATAGAAGCACTCTGGATAGGGAGGTTGATACCAGTACATTCACAGAAAAAGGGTTCGAAAATTCTTAAAACTGAAGGTAGACAAAGCAATGGGCCTGATGGGATTCACCCAAGAATTTTAACAGAACTAAGGGTAGAACTCATGACACCACTGACTACCCTTTTAACAAATCATGGGAACATGGTGTGGTACCTAAGGACTGGAGGAGGGTGGATGTGATTCCCTTCACAAAAGTGGGAGCAAGACAGAGGCAATAAACTACAGACCTGTTAGTTTGACCTCAGTGATAGGCAAAATGATGGAATCACTTTGAAGGGAAGAATTGTTGAGTTTCTAGAGGCCAGTGGCGCACGGGACCCAAGGCAGCATGAATTCATAGCAGGAAGGTTGTGTCAGATGAATCTAATAGATTTCTTTGACTGGATGACCAAAGTAGTAGACCAGGGAGGGGCTGTGGACATGGCCTACCTAGACCTTAGCAAGGCATTTGACATAGTCCCACACAAAACATTAATATACAAGTTAGCCAGCCTTGGAGTGGGTCCCAAGGTGGTAGCCTGGGTAAAAACGCTAGAAAACAGGACACAGAGGTAACAGTAAATGGAGTCCATTCTGAAGAAAGGGGGTTACTAGCAGGATACCAGTATTCAGTACTAGGGCCAGTCCTCTTTAATGTCTTTATAAGTGACATTGCAGATGGACTGGAAGGAAAAGTATGTTTAACATACTAACGTACTATTTGCCAACAGATTAGGCCTTATAGTCTATCGAGTCTGCTCGAACCTTAGATCCTTAGTTGGTGCCGAGGCCCTCCATCCCTTGTGCTCCAGAAATCCCTATCATCCATCCCCACCCCTGGGACAGGCCATCATCTCATCCACTTTCTGTGTCTGTCCCACCCTCTCTTGAAGCCCTCCACTGTGGATCTCTGAACCAGCTCGTCAGGTAGTGCATTCCAAGGGTCCACCACCCTCTCAGTGAAAAACCTCCTCCTCTTTCCCCTCACCCTTCCACCTTCCAACTTCAAACCATGCCCTCTGGTGATACCTCCCTGCTTTAGTCTAAAGATCCCTCCATGTTTACCCTATTTATTCCCTTGAGATACTTGAAGACCTCAATCATGTCCCCCGTCTCTCCTCTCCTCCAATGAAAACAGGCAGAGCTCCTCAAGTCTGTCCTCATCGTCAAATCCCTAGCCTCGTATCATCTTAGTTGCCCTCCTCTGTACCCTCTCCAGGAACTGTATGTCCCTCTTCAAGTGTGGTCTCCAGTACTGTACGGTACTCAAGGTGTGGTCTAACCAGTCCATTGTACAGTGGCAGAATCACTTCCTTGCTCCTAGAGGTGATCCCCTTATGATGCATCCCAACATCTTGTTTGCCTTGCAGCCACTCTCCTGCACTGCTCAGAGTTATTTATACATGCATCCACCATGACCCCTAGGTCTTTTTCCCTATTGAGGGCCTCCAACGCCTCCTCCCAGGGTGTACCTGTGTTTAGGGTTTCCCCAACCAAGATGCAACACCTTGCACTTGGTGATATTGAAATTTAATTTCCATGTGTGAGCCCAGCTTTCCAGGGTGTCCAGGTCCTTGCAGGGCCAACCTCCCCTCTTCTCCCTCAACTACTGCTCCCATCTTGGAGTCATCCGCGAAGATACTCATTTCACACCCTATACCCTCCCTGATGTCCGATATGTATGCATTAAACAGGATCAGACCCAGGACCGAGCCCTGTGGTACCCCACTACCAACCTCTCTAGGGTTCGAGAGCTCCCCACAGACCACTACTGTCTGGGTGCATCCAGCTAGCCAGTTTTCAATCCATCTGACCATCAAAGGGCCTACTCCTAACCCCATCAGTTTCTCCACCAGACCATTGTGGGGACAGAGTCAAATGCCTTGCTGAAGTCCAAGAATAATACATCCACAGGCTTTCCCCAGTCCAGTTCTGATGTTACCCATTTGTAGAACTCCACAAGATTGGTTTGACATGATCTACCTGGCACAAACCCATGTTGCCGACTATCCAGGCCTCCCACCTCCTCCAAGTACACCCCCAATCGTTCCTTTAGTATACTCTCCATTAATTTTCCACCACCGAGGTCAAACTGATGGGTCTATAGTTACCTGGTACTTCCCTTGCCCCCCTTTATGGATTGGCACACATGTGCCTCTCACCAATCCTAGGTACCCTCCCTGTCTCAAGTGACCTGTTGAAGAGCTCCGTCAGGGTGCAGCCAGTATGTCCGCCAATTCCCATTCTACCAATTTCTTTGCAGATGACACAAAGATCTGCAACAGAGTTGATACAGAAGGTGGGATAGAAAGGATGTGAAGAGACTTGACAAGGTTGGAGGAATGGTCAAATGTATGGCAGCTTAGATTCAATGCAAAGAAGTGCAAAGTAATGCCCTGGGAAACAAAACCCAGGGGAAGAGTACACAATGGGTGGAGATACTAACAAAAACAACAGTGGAAAGCGACCTGAGGATAGTCATATCAGATGACCTTAAGGTGGGCAAGCAATGTGAGAAGGCAGTAAGGAGGTTGGCAGGATACTGGGATGAATAGGAGAGGTATCACCAGTAGACAACCGGAAGTTGTTATCCCTCAGTACAGACAGTTGGTGAGACCCCATCTGAGTACAGCGTGCAGTTCTGGAGACCCCATCTCCGCAAGAACATAGACAGGATGGAGGCTGTCCAGAAGAGGGCAACTAAAATGGTGCAGGGTCTACACCAAAAGACATATGAAGAAAGATTAAAGGAATTTAATATGTATAACCTTGCAGAGAGAAGGAGAGGGGACATGATAGAAACTTTCAAGTACCTCAAGGGAATCAACAAAGTCCAAGATGGTAGCATCTTTCAGAAAAAGAGATCTGTAAGAACAAGGGGCACAATTTGAAGATAGAGAGGGACGGCTCCAGAGGTAATGTGAGAAAGCATTTTTTCACAGACAGGTTTGTGGATACATGGAACAGCCTTCCTGATGGGGTAGTAGAGTCAAAAGCAGTGGGGAATTCAAGAATGCATGGGACAGACATAAGGCAATTCTAGTGGGGGTAGGAAGAAATAAACTGTTAGTTAACTAAAATCTGCAGCTTAGCTATTAGGTAGGAAATGGGCAGACTAGGTGGGCCAGTGGTCCTTGTCCCAGATTCTCCATTCCCCACAAAGATAGACCACCTGCGTGTTGTTGCACTCAGATCGGCAATCAATTTATTATAATAAACCACATTTTCTTTTGTTTCCATTATCATTATCATCATCATCTTTCTATTGTCATATTACACCTCTTCAATTATATTGCATTACATAATCAACATCGGTTCAAGATCCTCCTCTGCTTCTTCGCCTCCCAAGGTGAAAACCTAGGACTTTCTTCTTCTTCTCTTTCTTATAGGTAACGGTGAGAACCGAGACCGCTTTCTTTCTCCTTCTGTTGCTTCTCCTTCTCCTCCTTTTACTTCTTCTTTTTCCTCCATCCCATTCCCCCATTTTCCCCATAGCCTGTCTCAGCTTCGTTGGATGACTGGCCTTCCCCCACCTATCCCTTTTTTATTTCTCCCCCATTCTACCTGCCTTGTTGTCTCCTCCATGCCTCAATGAAACTCGTCATCTCTGTGTTAAACATATATATAGCTAGGTCTGATAAATGCACTCCGTTTGATCTATAAAATTCATCTACCTATTTCTCAACTCCCCCAGTATTACGTGTCCTCCCATGTTTCTTACTGGATCCCCACTCTCCTATTCATCTTTCTCCTGTCTCTCTACTGCTACGTGTTTGCATGCATGTCTCCATACTCTTCTTGGTATCATGTCAGACCACACCAAACACACATCCGGCCACTATTGTTTAACTTTTCAGAATCACTTCTCACTCTTAGATAGGTATCTACCTCCGCTTTTCTCCTATGTCATTCCCTCCCAGGTGTACAATCATCAAGTCTGGTGTGGGTCTCAGTTGCTTCATCTCCAACAACTTCTGAGTAACTGTGCCCACTTCATCCCTCGGATGCCACACCATGTCAATCTACAGTGTCTGACATCCTGGTAGAGCTGCTTTCCCCGTACTACTTTTCCACTCTTCTTTCCAGCCAGTAAATGTAGGAGTGCCTGCAGATCCATACCTCTGTGATCCTCCCTCTACCTATGAATTGACAAAACAATGTTTAATATCTTACTTCATGACTACCCCCTTTTTGAATGATCCCCTCCCAAGCCCCTCCACAGAGCCCACTCTTCCTTTCTCAGATCTGTTCATGCTAAACAAAACAAGATGGCATGTTAATCTTTAAAAGCACGGATGTATATTTTATAGCTGGCAGACGCCATCACCCCATTTCCAAAATCTTGTCCACTGACTCTCCTTCAGCTGCCCATTTTGATGTAGCTCTATCCAAAAAGAATGGGAGGAATAACTTGCTGGGTCCTCGCCAGAAACTCTATGCCTTTTTAAGTACAGCTGTTACCTGATAACTGGTCACTTTCCTCCCATCCCGTGTCACGAATAATCACCCTTCTTTGTTATATCGCTCTGCAGCATAAGCCCACAGAGCCTTCACTGGACACAATGACCCTTCAGCATGAGGTTTTAGGTTTATGACACAATCTTTTCCCACCTGGTCTGTTTTGGACCTCCTGATGACCAGCTGTATTTTTTTGCCCCAAACTGCATCCCCCATCCCAAACCCCCATCTTTGTCTTTTTGCCATGACCTACTGCCTCATTCCTCTCAATGGCCCTGTGAAACATTAGCACATAAATTGTAAAAATCACTGTGCTTCATCTTTGGTTTACACACCCTGTGCAATACGTCTCACAGTCTGGCTAGCCAGTGCTCTGCTATTGGTCGCCGGGCTGTCCCTGTCCTTCTGTCCCAACCTGCTCCACCCTTGCATCATCCTACGTATCAACATTGATTTTGTGGGATCCTGCCACCTCTTCAGGCTGCATACCACACTGATCCCAGATAGGTATACTCCTATCGTGTTGTATGCCAAACTTTTCTGCCATTGTTCAACTGTAAACTTTGCCAGCTGCTCTACCATAACTGGCCCACTCACCTCCATGTGGTGCATTGCCTGAAAGCTTGCAACACCTGCCATGCCCTTCATAGGCCCTCAAGGTCCATGGTGCCCATGAGCTGAAAAAAGCACCTCTGCTGCCTCTTGTTAACATCCCAGATGTTCGCTGAAATGGGCATTTTTCATTCCTCTGCTGTTGGCGCCAGTGCCAAAACGGTCCAGCTGCAGGCAGGAAAGGCTGTCAGCTAGTATTTCCTCTCCCCATCTATGTGCTTTTCCCTAAATGACATATTCAACTGCAACCCTCTTAGCACTAGCTGCCTCAACACCTGCATTACAGGCACCGACATTCCCCTTGTTATTCACAACATCCACCAATGCCCTATTATCACACCAGAACATAACCTTCTGGTTTCGTAATTCCTCCCCAAACCAGGGTGCAGGCCCAAATTGACATTATTGGCTTTCTCCTCAAGTATCCCCTAAACCCTTCCCCTGCTGCGTCCATGTACAAATCTAAATCAGTATTAAAACCCATTCTTCCTGCCAAAAGGATATGCCATTGTAGCATCTCAAGAATTCCTCCCAAACCTTGAAGTCCTCTTTCACCCCATCGTTATATCCACCCAATGATGCGGCCTTGTCACCCCTGCTGTTGCTCTTGCAACCGTTTTGTGAATGTCCTTCTGGCCTATTGCCCTGCATAAAGTTCAGATGTCCCAGGACTTGCTGCACCTGCCTTAACTCATGCGCCTCTGGCTCATGTGGTGTTGAATCAACCCCTTAGCTTTTCACTTTTTGACTGGCAGCCCAAATACCTCACCCAGCTCATCTACCTCAATCCCTAAAACTCCAGGACCATACTAGGACCTTCTATTTTTGCTGCTGCCAATTCTACACCTAGTTCCCCACACAGTTGCTGAAAACTGGGTAACATCTCTTCTGCCTCAGATCGTCTGCTGCCTATCAACAAAAAATAATCTAAATAATGTATAAACCGTCTTATACCCAGTTTTTTCTGAAAGATCCATAGCAGGCAGGTGCTGAATGTCTCAAAAGTTGCACATGCTATGGAACAACCCATAGGCATTGCATTATCAAAATAATACTGGTCCCCTAGTTTAAAACCCAACAGGTCCCAGTCCTCCTTCTAACCAAAAGCAGGCGAAAGGCTGACTTAATGTTTGCCTTGCTATCCATGCATCCATGGTTGCCCAAATGATCTGCACTGCCTCTTCCAATGTGGCTAAGTCACCCGACTGTGCTCTTCTCCTATAAATCACTCCCATTCTGAAGAGTGGTGATCCTACGCACACAAGCAACTATAGACCAATCTCAATACTCCCCCTCTCAAAGCTCTGGAAAAATAGTCTCCGACCAGATAACAGAACACCTAACCAAACACAACCTCCTCTGCAGGCTCAGCACGGTTTCGGACTGGCCATAGCATGGTCACTGCACTCTCTGAACTCACCTCATTCATCCATGAGGCACTAGACTAAGGTTTTATTGCAGGGACGATCTTTGTGGATCTGACCAAGGCACTTGACATGGTCAGTCACGATCTACTGCTCTGTGTCCTCCCACAACTGAATGTGGTCCCTGAGACTACAGCCTGGTTCAAAGATTACCTCTCAGGCCAATCACAACAAGTCAGGTTAAATACCACCATCTCCTCTTGCAAAGCTGTGTGCTCTGGTGTCCCACAGGGTTCTATTCTCGGCCCCTTCTTTTCACCCTCTTTTAAACTCACTTCCCAAGGCCTGCAGTGGTCATCTGCTTCTCTATGCTGATGATGCAGTACTATATTGGAAAACCCACAACCAAGCACCCTCCAACTTGCCCTTCAGGGTTTTTCAGGGAGCTAGAGACTTGGTTTAATGAGCACCGCCTGATCATCAACTATAAAAAACTAAATCCATGATCTTTGCGCACCGGCAAAACCCACACAGGCAGTCGACCCTCCTAATCAAAAACTCACAAGGCACCCCCTTGAACACGCTACAAATTTCAAATATCTGGGTATCACACTAGATACCTCCCTCTCCTACCATAGTCACATTCAGCACCTCTCCTCAGCTGTCAACGCTAGAGTGGCATACTCTACAGACTCAAACACTGCCTACCCACACAGGCCATGCGCCTAGCTGTCTCCTCATCAATCCTCTCCTAATTGACTACGGGATAACGATATATGGATCAGAAGAACCCACTGCACAACATAGTAATAACACTGCCCTGAATAAAGTTTGCCGACTAGTCACCGCAGTGACAGGCTAACCCATACCTGTGACCTATACGATTTGGCTGGCTGGTTAAACTTCCAACAAAGACTAAAGTTTCACACCTGTGTCCTCACAAAAAAATACATCTCCAGCTTGCCCCATTGGCCTCCTCCCATAATCAGCCCAGTCCCCTCAGGCATAGCTCGCAGCAAACTCCTCATTCCAGGTCCCCACTGTAGAACATCTCTAGGCCAAAGATCTTCCGGTACCATGCTCCCTTTGGCTAAATGCTCTACCTCCCAGCTCTCTCAGACCCATAGCATTTCCCTATTCAAAGCAGGCCTCAAAGTTCACCTACTTGAGACTGCGAACTGTGACTGTGTTAATCTCTCTGCCCACCTCGCGCCCCCAAACCCCCTTATAACTGACTCAGGGTCACCCTAGACCCTATGAATCTGCATCCTACCCATCTCTAACAAATGAAATCCTGAAAGCTGCCTACCACTGTCTCTGGTAAACTAAGTTAAAGCCTGGACTGCACTGCCAGTACTGATTATGAATACTATATTTTAATGTATGTTTTCCCTGAATACTGTTTGATTATGCATGTTTCCTTGTATTTTTGTACTCCCTCCACCCCTGTAACCGACGTGGAGCCTTTGCAAAAGAGTCCATGACTCAAAGGATTGTAATTCCGCTCTTATGCAATATATAAATAAATAAAATCATTAACGAGTCTCCTCTGGGAATGATAGGTGATGGATAACCCGCATCTCCTTCCTGTTTCTTAGGGACCAAACCCAGAGGGGAGATCCTCGTTAGCTATCGGGAAAGAGTAAGGCCTTCCACCTCCTGCTGCCTTCTCCTTTTCTGTCTTTTTCCTCAAGATGTCTCTTTTCCCTGACTGAACCCAAATTAATTGCCTCCTTGCTTGTCTTGGCATTTTGCACTGCAAGGAAAAACCTGATCCAAATCTCTTCTTAAGGTTTCTGCAGCTTCCCTGTTGGGGTATTCTGCAAGCCACTCCTCCCAGGCCTCCCATTTGATGGGTGTCCTGGCTGCCCAAAATATTCTATGCCAATCCTGCCCCTCCTCCCCTACCTGCCCCTTCCTCTTCCTCTTTCTTCCTCTCCCTACTACAGTAAGATTGGGCTCCCCTACTCCCATATCCTCTGCCCCTTTTACCTCTGCTCCAAGTCTACCCTTTATAAACCTGTCCCTCACGAAAAGGCTGGTGGCTAGCCCCTGACTGCCCCCACTTGAAACCCCTGGGGCCACTGGTTCCTGCATCATGCCGCTGGATGAGAACCCCACACTTTTGAGCATGCATGCCTAAATCGACACTGTGGCTATGAACAGAATGCTCTGTTGTAACCCCAGCAACATTTTTCAAGTACCCCACTCTTTTCCTAT
This sequence comes from Neoceratodus forsteri, assembly GCA_016271365.2. Taxonomy (NCBI): domain Eukaryota; kingdom Metazoa; phylum Chordata; order Ceratodontiformes; family Ceratodontidae; genus Neoceratodus; species Neoceratodus forsteri. The sequence goes on along the minus strand of CM028134.1, from coordinate 575,828,706 downwards.
CTCTTCCTCCGGGTGGATTGGTCGGTCACATAGTCCATCCACAAATTGAGCTGTTTAGTTTCTCATCTTACATTCTCATATGTGGCCATCCTTTGATGAAAAAATTTGTAGTAGTATATCCACCCCGCCCTTTGCTTTTGCCCACCATATGATCAGAGAATATGTGATCAATGGAATCCCCATCTCTGGCTTCTTCTCCAGCACTATGGCTGAATAGGTGGAGAAGCCACAAACTCAACCATCCCACGTCTTCCCTTTTGTAAATTTGTCTTCCTCCTTCTTACCTAATAACACTACTGCAGCTGCCATCTCATTCTTGCTCTCCAACTCCTCATACTTGGCAGCTGCTTCCTGCTTACCAGTGCAAATATGTCCACATATTCCCCTTCCAAATCTTCTCCTTTGTCGCCAACAGTATGTGTTCACCTATCCTCATGCTTGGTGTCCAATTTCCCATGTGCCCTTTTTCCATGCTGTCCACTTACTTCTTCTCTCCTTCTGCATCCCCCTTTTCTGACCTAATCTCTGCCAACATGGTCTCCATCTGCCCATCCCCTGCCCCAGAGTCTCAATAATTTGACCAATATATTCTTGATACTCTCCCCACAGAACCTGATACGCTACCTGTTGGCCTGTCCATTCCCTGAGGCCTTTTGCCAGTGAGCTGCATCTATCCTCTTTCTTGTGCTGGTCTTTCTGTTGGTGGGGGTGCGAGGGCAGCTGCAACTGGGGCTCCACCTTGGCTCTGTCAGGGTAAACTTACTGGCTCTGGGGTAGTACTAATGGTTCAGGGTCACAAGGGGTGATGGTACTGGGCTGACAGCCCAGGAGGTGTCTCCTCCAGTGGTTGCCGCTGTAGCCTTGCTGGACTCTGTCTCTTTCCGTTGGCCTTTTCCCATCACCCTTCTCTGCTTTCCACTTTTCCCCAACCTCCCTGGCTCATCCCTTCCACTAGCTGCCACGTCATGTTGACCTTCTCTGCCAGCTCTATTGTAACCTTGTATGCTTCCACTCTGGATGGTTTGCTTTTCTTCAGTGCCATCTTTTCCCATTCGTGCTACACGCAAAAACTGCAAGAAAACTGGAAAAGGTTGGTCATATCACCAAACGCCACAGCCCATAGAGACACACAGCCCCTCACTGCCAGAGATTCCTAGTAGTGAAAGCTAAACTCTTCCGCTACTACCTGGCACCATACTCCCTGCCCTGCAACTCTCCCTTTTTAATTACTCACTTTCTTAAGTGAAACAAAAGTGCCCTCGTGCCCACACCACAAAACCTTTTGTTTAAGGGGGCCTTGTGGCCTGGCTCCTTGCACTCCGGGTCATCCCCTCCAGTGCTGCTTCTGCCCCTGGCCCACAGGAGAAATAACCTGATTTGCAGCTCAGAGCTTTATACCACCATGCCATATTGTTTTCTGCCTCCCCACCTGCCAGAGGCTAATCCCAGGCATGTCAAGCTTCTGCAAAAACTCCAGATTTGTCCCCTTTCCTTTTATTTTATTTTTTACTTAAATGGAGCTTTTGTCCAGCCTACTTGATAAACTGTTCCCCTGCTGCCCAAAAGCTGATCCTAGGGCTTCCTGAGTTGTGCTTCCCGAGTCCATCCTGGTACCACTCATGATCCCCCACACGTGGTGTGACATCAGAAGCTATCCACCAGTCACCTGGATGTCTGTGGTACCTCAGAACAGTTGAAGGAAAAAATATATATATATTCCCCAACCCTTGGTGCTAGGACCAAAAGCAGCACTTTTCGATTTTCAAGGGCAAACACCAATCTGAAAGAACCTTGAAATAAAAACCTTCCTATGCGATAAATTTGACTGGTGTTTGTCCCTTCTTGGAGAGTGCAGCGAGCAAAACCAGCGCATTTCATTTTCGATGGGGCCAGAGGGTCCCATATGCTTCTCCACACTGGAATTGCTCTTCCTCCTGCTAAAATCTGCAGCTTAGCCATTAGGCAGGAAATGGACAGACTAGGTGGGCCAAGTGGTCCTTATCTGCCATCAAATTCTATGTTTCTATTTCTTTTAACAGAGATTGTTTCTCTTGGACTGCTGTCATAGCTACTGTATCTTGCCATCTAATTGGTGCCCAAAGGATGAGCCCAAAAGATGTTTCTGCTGCATTAGCCAGTACTGCGACACACCTCTGAAATGCCATACTGTCCCAAGATGTTTCTTGTGCATGCACACAAGCAAACATAAAAAGCTGATGCATCATGCTAATCATGTGTGCTTTTCATTGTGTGGCTTACAATACACAGAAATACTCTTTTGTAGCACAATCAATTGGAAACATCCACAAAATGTGCTAATTCATAAATGTCACTAATCACAAACTAACAGATATAATAAATTGACACAAAAGTCATAAAAACATTGAAAACATCAAATAATTCATATTTATATACAACTATTTGCAACCTTTTAATATAACACAATAAAATATCATAAAAATATTCTGGCAGTATAACACTTATTTTAAGAATAGCTGCAGGTCAAACATCTCATTTAATCCAGGTAAGCAGTGTGACAATCCCACCAGCCAGCCTGTAAGTCATCCTTCCAGCAATCCCACCAGCCAGCCCACCAGCCAGTCTGTTAGCCACCCTTTTCTTAGATATATTTTGTTATATATTGCAGTATCAGTTCAAATGTTTTGGTTACAGAGGAGGAAGGAAACCAAGGTATTACCAACATACTGTACAAGGCATAGAAAATAAAATAAGAAAAAAGAAAATTAAATAAAGTCTTCCACATAAATGAAGATGAAAATTTGGGGTTGCAGCCAAGTTGGGTGCTACAACACAGGTCGCAGTGCTGGGGGGGGTGAGGCAGCAGTAGCTTGTGCGGGCGCGGCTCACAGCACGGCGACTGACAGCACAAGGGTGAGGCGCACTGCAGGCCGGCATAGGCAAATACACAATCACAGAGACAGTGCATGGCGGCACCCAGAGGGCCACCAGGCAGGAGTGAGCCCATGCAGGACACTGCGGACACACAGCGGGTTGTGGACACACAGGAGAACCAGCCCACAGCACAGGGCCAGCATGGCCCGTACACCACAACAGTGCACTGGGACAGATGGCGTGCAGGCACCCAAAGCCCCCAGCAGTCCACCACACCACACACCAGAAAGATGAAGAAACAGCTAATCACCACAGCAGGGATCATGACCAGCAAGGGCACCAGGGCACAGGCACTGGACAAGGGGCAGGGACCAACAGATGCACACCTGATACAGAGGCCAGAAGGAAGGGGCAGCAATGGCCCAGTGGGTGGGGTAGGGGACCACACATAAGGGGTACAGACACAGTGCAGGCAGGAACACCATCCGACCAGAGGATGTCAGTCTAATACATACAGAGCCAACAGGGCAAACCATTGGCCATACATGGTGGCTACACCTATTGCAGGGACAAGGCTGGCCCTGAGAAGGTCTATTGGCAGTGCGCTGAGGTAATGAGTAGCTGCCTTGCCCGCCTGCACACAGTAGATGACACTGTGGTGGCCACCATACGGGAGCATAATCATGCTTCCGATGTGGCAGACATCAGTGTGCATCAGGTAATGGGTATGCTATGAGACACAGCAAGGAGGTCAATGGACAATGCTGCACAAGTGGTTGCGGTGAGCACCTCAGGGATTCCAGTGGTCATTGCGGGGTGACTACCAAGGGTGCGTTACGGTGGTAGACCATGCAGCATGTGCAACATGTGGCACGGGTGGTCCACAACACAGGCCACAGTCACTGATCTGGCCATACTGGCCGAGTTCACCATAACAGGGAAGGGGGCCAGTTCCTGCTCTATGACAGTGGCCAGGAGAGGACTGGATTGTCACCTATGCCAGTGACTGGGGTCCGCAGCAGCTGGCAGACTGCCCCGACTGGTTTATCAAGGGTACCTTCAGGGCATATCCAACACTGTTTGGGCAGCTCTATACCATTCATGCAATCCAGTCAGGGGCAGTCTTGCCAGCAGTGTATGCCCTCACTTGCACCAGGAGGGCCCAGGGCTATATGTGACTGCTGGAGCAGCTATGCCTCCACCATCCAGCACTCACCCCAGCCACTTTGCTGCTCAATTTTGAGTGTGACAGCTGGCATGCAGTGTCCAGCACCTTCCCAAATGCTATCATCGGGCTGCTTCTTCCACTATTCTGTCGAAGGATATAGCAGTACCTGAGGTTCTGCACCAGTACTCCATGGACCCAGACCTTGCCCTGCACCTCCAGATGCTGCTGGCATTAACATTCATACCACCCCAATGTGCCAGCAGTCTTCCAGGAGATGCAGGAGTGGTACATGGTGCAGAATAAGGAAGTGCTGCAGCTGATCCTCAACTACTATGAGGGCACCTGGGTTGGTCACCCCAGCGCCGGTCTAGCCACTGTCATGCAGCATTACCTATCTAGCAGTGGAACTGTGACCATCCAGGGCCTGGCCAGGATGAATAATGCTGTGAAGGGGTGGCACCAGGCATTTAAATCTAGGATCGGTGCTTGCCACCCCAGTATCTGGTGTCTGCTGGACTGTCTCCATGAGGAGGAGCAGCTGGCTGTGGTCTGCTCAGAGCAGTTGGTGTCAGCAGCAGAGGTTCCACATGCCTGGCACCACTACTGGTACCTGAAAGCCCAAATTGCCACTGTGGTTGCTGAGTATGACACCAGGAGCTATTATTACTACCTCCATGGGCTGGCACACAACTTCACCTTCCATGTGTGACCAGCCACTGCCAGCTAGTGCTACTGTCCACCATGCCCTGCTGCCCAGGGACCCCTCCTGTCCCTGCACATCCATGCCTGCATGCCATGGGCACCAGGTCAGCTCCATGCCCAGCAGTCGAGTGGTGCTGCCCTGTATGGGCACCAGCTCCCCTTCTCTAGTACCTGTAGTCGCTCTTTTGAAGCGCAGTCGCCTTGTGGGTGCCCATTGCTGCATTCGCCCTTTCTGCAGGCATGCCCTTTCCATGCTTTTGCCCTGCATGTGTGCTCACCCTTCCCGCGATCACCCGGTGTCTGTCGCTCTGTGGGGACTTACCCTGGGGAGTTGCCCACTTCACATAAACCAAATTTGGTAGCTCATCACGGGTTACCAAAGGTTTTGAATAATGCCCACACCCAGCCCAAATTTGAATACACTGGTCATGTTCTCTGCAAATTGTTTTAAAATCCCCAACCCCACCCCAGTAGGGTGATACAAAATACTTCTCTTCATTCTGATAGTGAAGAAAAAGCTATACCTGAATTAACCTGGATCAAGGAGAAGCAGCAGTGCCCGCCTTTTTCTCCCTCCTTCTCCTGCTTCCTAGAAGTTAAATTCATTTTGTATCTGCAGAAAAGGTATAAATAACAATATTCATTCTGTCTCTATGAATCATTCTGTGATCATCCATATATTCTATAATATAATCTAACTTCTCAGACATTGAGATCTCTCTTATAAAAGTGCCACAATTCTTGTTCGATGTTTTGAGGGAGGCCTTGGCTGTTTCAGTGTTTAAGTATGATTCCCATCATTGCCAATGTACCCAAATACAGAACTTTACTTTGATTTTGTGTTAGTTCCTGTGAGTCGAGAAAATTATATAGGAGGATATTTGGAGTGTAGGGAATATTTTGATCCCTAATTAGGTTAAATGAGTTGCCACAAACTTTTACCAATTATTAATGGAGCATTCTCAAAAATTCCAATTCCTGTACACCCATCCCAGCAGAAATTACTATAGTATGGATTTATTTTGGAAATAATTATGAGAGTGATATATGCTCAGTTAATTATTTTGTTGTATAGAACACTTTTTGCTGAAGTGATATTCCTAGTTATTCCAATCCAAATTTCCTCCATTGAATAGCATGTAGGTGGTAACCTAATTTTTTCCTAGCTCTTGTACTGTGTGGTCTTAATTAAGTTGTATGACCTAATTATCATGAAATAAAATGTTGACAATTTTTCAGATCAAAAGTTAGTGAAAAGTTTTGTTCCTTTCCATTTGGAAAGAAAAATCAGAACTATATATTTAACATTTTACAGTAATCCTAAAGGCTTCATATACAGTAATATAGAAGATATAATTATTACAAATTGGATCTTTGATTTGAGTATGAAATTGTTGATAGGAAATAAACTTATGCACTTTTAGTAAATGATTCCAGGAAACAATACCATTTTTGTTTATAAGTCTTAAGAGTTTTTTTTTTTAAATGGCTACCTCCAAGGTGAAAATAAACCCTATAAGAGGCATGAAGCCATGGAATCTGGTCTGTTCATAGTTTTGCTTTAACTTGTAAACTTTGCATAATGATTGGTCAAAAATGTAGTTTTTCACATTTCTAAAATGTGTTAAGAAAAGTATATCCTCCAACTGTATAGATATTTCCTCATTGATTAATATTCCTGTAGAATTTTGAAGTCTTCCCTGGGATAAAAGTCCACTCCCACATGTTAGCTAATGTTTTACTCAAAAATATGAATATGGGCCTGGACAGTGAACCTTTTCTGGACATGACCAAAACTGGCTATGCAATCGTGGTTTCCCACCTCTCCCAAGAAATTTAGGAAAAAAATTATCTTTATACAGGTACTTGCAAACCATTTAAAACTAGAACCACCATATATTGATAACATAATAAAATGAAATGGAAAGAATCATAATTTTAACTACCTCCACTCTTCCCCAGAGAGAAAGAAAGGTTATTCCAGAGTTCAAGATTTTTTTTTTTTGTCTTTGGCAATATTATCTTAAGTAAAATATTTGTTCCCATTAGTTTGTTAGGATAACACCTACATATTTAATTTGATCAACTTTTTTAAGGATGATAATTTCTTATAATCTTCTCTCTCTCTCTCTCTCCCTCTGGATAGTTGCATCAACATAGATTTTGTTGGCTGCATTTATAGCCACAAAAGTAGAGAAATACTTAATTATGTCCAACAGCGTCTGAATAGAGTTATTTAAATCTCAGAAGAGTACCAACTTGTTATCAGCAAACACATTTAATTTTATTTCTCACGTTTCTACTTGAATACCCTAAATCTTAGACTTTATCCTTATTGTTTTCAAAATGGGTTTAATAAATAGAATAACAAGGATTAGGGAAAAGGGGCAGCCTTCATGTACTCCATTTTTATTTGAATTATCTTAGTTAGATGACCATTGAATAGAAAACTCACTGCTGGGTTGCTATATAATGCCTTTATAACCTTTTTCATATTATAAGGCAAACCTCATTTGCCTGTTAGTCTTCTGCCAACAATCCCACTAACCTGCCAATCAACAATCCTGCCAGTAATTCCACCAGCCAGCCTGTCAGCCATCCCGCCATGACCTAACAAGTCAGACCTCAAGCTAAGCCTCCAGCCAGCCAGGAAGCCCATCAAGGCAGCAGTACTAGAAGTCCAGTAAAGGCTGAAATTATCTGCTGTTTTGTTAAGTTACTTTCATTTTTTGCCTCAGTACTGATCCTCACTGTTAGTGGTGGTTGTGTCATCACACAGAAGGGGCCTCTACCTTGTTTCCAAGACAATGAAATGTGTTTCTATATTTCCTTTTGTCTCCATCTCACTTCAGATAGCAGAGTAGAAGTCACAGACTAAAGTTGGTCTTACTACACCATCACTTTCAGGGAACCATTGTGCTAGTGCACAGCATGGCCATCACTAATTTGATGGTAAGAATCTGACATAATTTATTTCTGTTCTTAAGTTTTAATGTTATCTTTTTCCTGTGACAGGTAAATAGTTACACAGTGGCCATGCCAAGTCAGGCTAAATAATGTCTCTTTCTTTCTTCAAAGGTGACAGGTGCAGACATAAAATGAATGAGATGAGACAAAGGATCTATCCTGCAGCCAAAACAGTGGCAAAGTCACACTAACTAATTTGTTTTCTTCAGGTGAGGTGGCAGGTGCATAGTCAGACTGAGTGAAATGAGAAAAGGATATTTTATGCAGGCACAATACAGTAGTTGCAAGTCAGGCTTTTTTTCCCCACAGGAGACAGGTACAGATTCAGAATGAGTAAGGTGAGTCAATGGATCTTCTGTGCAGTCACAACAGTGGCAAAGTCAGGATAACTGAATATTTAGGGCTGCAGTGGGCTTGAGCCCTGCAGATCTCTTGCTATCAAAAGGACTCAGCACATTCCTTCCAACTGAAAACACATTGGCTGCACACACAGTTGCTCCGTGTCCATGAAGCACTCCGCTTGCTGTCTCCATTGGCAGTCACATTGCACTATTTTTACTCTGTTGGTGGTCACGCGTAAACACGCACACTCTGTCATGTCCAAGATGGCTTTCAAATGGTATTGCACATGCGACTTCTAGCACATGCACCGTAGAGTGTGGCGGCCATCTTGGACATGGAGTGTGCCATGTTCCACTGTGACCATCAATTTCTTTTAATTATAGATATTGCCCCTACTTGACCCTGCCTCTCAGCACCGATCACCCACTCTCCCCAGAAACATAAGAGTGACACTGGGGTGCCTAGTCTCCCAGTGTTGCAATCAGGACTCCTCTGTGTGTTTTCTTTCTTTTTAATATTCCCTCCCACCCAACCCTCCCTCTCAACACCACCTCAAGAAACATAAGAATGACACTGGGGTGCCCAATCTCCCAATGTTGCAATCTGGACAACACCCACCACCCCACCCCACCCCCAGAAACATAAGAGTGATGCTAGGGGTGACCAATCCCGAGTGTCATGATCTGGAATCCTCATTTTTTGTTTTGTTTTAACCCTGTAAAAAGAAAACCAACCATCAATGTCTTTTGTGGCCATTCCTATTCAGTCACCTGACCTCCCACTCAGCACCCACCACCATGCACCCCCAAGCCCTTACTTACCATCAGTGGTCCAGCACTGTAATCCTCTCTGGACCGCAGACATGTGTTCACCCTCAAAAAAGCTGGACCAAAAAACAGGTATGCGGCTCAGTGTATTTCAATAATGTTTTGAACTTAGTGGCATAACTTGGCAATGTTTGCATATTTTTGGCCCAGATTTACAGCATGCTTTTGGGATGCCGCCTCATGACCAGTTGCACTGACATTAGGAAAATCTGTCCAGAAATGTGATTTTGCAGTCCATACATGAAATCACTTTTGAGGCAGGAGTTGAAATTTTCTCTGTCCTTGTTCATGAGGTGGGGTCATCTGAAGACTGCATTGAAAATCTGGGGTACAAATATAAAAACAAAGTTATGAGCCTACATTGAATTTTGTGAATGCAGGCTCGTAACTTTGGCCATACTTTACAGCACCTCATCAATGTGACAACTGTCATTTGTCAAATCCTAATCAAAATGTTTTTAACATCCTGATATGTGATGTCACAGTCCCTGCTTGAAATCACCTTTCGGGCAGGAGTTGAATTTTTCACTTCTGTTGTTCATGAGGTGGGGTCATAAGAAGGCAATATTCTAAATTTGGTGTAAAAATATTTTACAAAAATAATAGTTGTGTAGTTATGTTGAATGTTTCAAATGCAGGCTCATAAGTTTGGTAATATTCAATATTTTACTAAATTCTCCACATAGTCATTTCTTTACAGCATCTCATGAATGTGACAGCTGTAATTTTTCAAGTCCTGCCCAAATTGTGTTTTGCATCCCAAAAGTTGATTTTGCAGTCCTGTGTGGAATTATCTTTATGACAGGAGTTGAACATTTTCTCCCTCTTCATGTGGCAGGGTGATAACAAGGCTATGTTGAAAATTTGGTGTAAAATATTACAAAACAACAAATTTAAGAGCCTGCACTGCATTTTGCTAATGCAGGTTTCTAACTTTGGTCATTTTCAATACTTTTACTGAAACTTCTGCAGCTGCAGCCTATCAGCTTTGTCAGAATTTTTTTTCTCAAGGTGATAGGTACAGATTCAGAATGAGTGAGATGAGACAATGGATCTTTCATGCAGTCACGAAAGTTGCAAAGTCAGGCTAACTGATTTTTTTCTTTACATGTGACATGCATACTAACAGTTGAGTGGACAACATATATATATATATATATATATAGTCAATATATACTGTCAGTGTGGTTAGTCACACACAGAGGCCACATTAGTATGGTCTATAAAATGTTTCCTTGTCTCCACAGGTCTTCACCTCTTGTAGTTGTATGTTCTGATCCAGGAAGCAAGACTTCTTGTCCTCTACCTCCTTTGTTGAGGAACCTACAGTATGTTCCATTTCCAGGTCAGGCCATCACCAATGTGACAGTATGTATCCTTTTATACATTTCTTTCATTTTCTAATTTTTTAATTTAGTTTTCCCTTCAGAGGTATACTGTGACCCAGTATAGAGTGTCCTACAGTCTAAATCATTTATATTTGTCATCACATCAGATCTGTGATACATTCTGTCAGAAAGATGAATTCCTTGTCCTTATAAAAAAGTAAGCAATCACCATCTTGTAATTTCCACCAGCTTGTTGATGTGGTCATCCTTGGCAACTAGTGCTCGGATCATGTCCTCAAGCACTCTATGGGTTGTACATTCAAAATATCCTCTCTATCAAGCAAAACAGTCCTCCAACTGATGCTGCCACTTCACTGTGCAATTTGCAATTGTCACACATATGGAAAATACCTGAAACAAGTAAAATAGAAGACATCAGGTACAGTGATATACAGCTACAGATATGATTTTGAAAAAAGCATACTTACCTTCCCATGTTTTGAAGCAGTCCAAAATTAAATAACCATATGTGGGCAAGACCTATGTTACAGCAGCAGCAGCAGCAGTAGCACTGAATAACCCTAGTGATAAATACCCACAAAGGGAGAAACAGTGACAAAAGATGGTTAGAAATACAGTAGTTTCAAATACTCTTCCACACCCAAAACCCAAAAAGGAAAAAAAAAATCATACCTTTGCTTGTATGTCAATATTTTCTGGGAGCACATCTAATTTCTGTGCATCCTGATAATTTCCCAAGTCATGAGAATCAACTTTTATTGTCCTAGCATTAATGAGCATCTCCTTGACAGTTGCTGAGGACACCTGCACAGCACAGCAGCACCAGCTAGTAGCAACACATGATTTCTAGGAGCACATCTAATTTATGGGTATCCTGAGAATGTTCCAGCCAAGAGAATTAAACTTTTATTTTCCAGGAATGAATGTGCATCTTCTTGACAATTGCTACAGACCCTTGCATGGCACAGCAGCACCAGCTAGCAGCAGCAGCACATAAGATTTCTGGGAGCACATCTCATTTCTGGATGTCATGATAATTTTCCAAGCCATGAGAATTATTTTTATTTTCTGGGTACTAATATGCATCTCCTTGACAGTTGCTGTAGAGACTTGCATGGCACAGCAGCACCAGCTAGCAGTTGCATATGGCACTTCTCTGAACACACCTCATTTCTGGGAATCAGAAACATTGATGGCAGTAATGAATTAAGCAGCCTGGACTGTTTATTGTCTAACTGATGCCTGAAAATATTGCAATGCAGAATTTATATGCATTGTGATTTTTTAAATTGTTATTAATAATTGTGAATTATGAATATGCAAACTGTGTTGCAATAACATTGTTTGGGGCACGTACTGTACATACTGTGAATATGATGTGGCAACATGTAGTTGTCAGGCTGTCCTATTTTTATGCACTACTTGTGGTTCTTCTCCTGGAATTCACAAACTTAATGTGAATTGTGATAAACCCACAATTAATACACAAACTGCATCACAACAACATTGTCTGTGCCAGTTATGCACCATGAACTACAGTAAAGGGCAGCATATAGAAGCCCTCAGTTTTTATTGCACTCAAGAAAAAATTCAGGAGAAGATAATTTATGTAAACTGTGATTTACGCAAACTTCACACTAACTGAGTGGCATAACAACAGTGGTAGGGCACTACAAACACACAGCACAGTATTGTGTAGAGTACCTACAGCACACTATAACATATTTATTCAGGTAGCTGAGAAAAATTAAGAAAAGAGGCAGACAGATACTGTATAAAGATGAAAGGTATCAAGAAAATAAAGGTAGGAAATATAACCTTTGGGGATTCTTTTTGAAAGACAGTAGCAACAGTAATGAATGAAACATATAAAGACAAGGAGCAATAAGTGAAACGATACAGTTAGATAGTAAAGATAGGCTGAATTTTTAAAGTTATTTTTGGTATTTTTCTTTTTGTGGGGGAACAAACAAGTAGGACACTTGGAAGTAAAGAATAGAAAGACGATGGAATAGTTAAAGTGTCAAAGGAATTTTGCAAGATTTAATGTGACAAGTTCACTGCATGCCACTACCACAGGACCCACACCACCATGGTGGAGCTGTTCCATATCTTTTAGTAGCTTCTCTTGACTGGATAGAATTAATTTATATCTTTCTCCACCTCTGTGAGCCAGCTGCAGAGGTCCTCATTTCCACCCTTAGGGGGTGAGCTCTACTGCTGATGTTGCTGCTTGTCGAGGTGCGGGTGCTGCTGGAGATGCAGGTTCAGCAGCTTGAAGTGGAACCGAGGTGTAGCCATTTCAACAGGGTTTGCCCACCACCCCACCAAGAAATGGGAATTTTCTTTATACTCTGTTCTTTGCACCACTGCTGGAATGGATGGACCACCACTCCACCACCAGTGCTCACTGCTTCCAAATGTTTTTCCTCCCACTCAGCCCGGTGATTTATTCTAAGGTGTGTAGTAGAAGTAAAGATGTGTTCTTTGGCCCAGCTACCAAAGTGAGTACCCTGCATGCCCCAGAGGATCTGTGCCTTACATAAATTATAAGTGGGCATACTGTGTTCGCTATGGTCACTGCTGAAGAAATATCACATGTGGGAAGAGTTGGGGTTCAGACAGAATGGGCAGGGTGCTGCTGCTGGACAAACAGAGGAGCTCAAGGATGATGAGAGTTCTCCTCTGAAGGGTAGGGGAGACAGTGCTGGTGGTGGTGGAACAATTAAGGGGAGCACAGGGGTTCTTGCTCTTCCATCTCAAGACTAGGAACAGAGGGCTGCTGTTCCTCAATATTCATTTCTGTCTCCTGCTCCTACTGCTGCTGCTCCTGATGGTCCAGAGCAGCACTTTTCTCCTCCTGCTGTGGGTGGGTCCCAGTTTGGAGGATTATTTGGGACTGCTTCTGCATGACTGGGATGAGGAGGAGGAGGTAGGTGCCATTGGGGGAGTTCTCCCCATAAAACGCAGGACAAGAAAGACAGATGGCACTGCCATGGGTGTGGATACCACCATGATGACTCTTGGTCAATAAATCAGTATTAAAACAAAGAAAGATACATGCAGAAAAGAGTCAAGACAATGAGAAAAATAAAAGTAACAAATAGGTATAAAAACAGAATCAAAATCAAGATTAACTATTAAGGTAGCAGTCACTGATTAAAGTACAGTAAAGGAAATAAAAAGATAAAAAAATGCTGCTAACAGCATCAACAATATATATTATCTTGCTGGAATAGAAGAAGCTCCTTCCACCATCTCAGTCTGACTAGAAATGAGAAAGAGAAAGCAAGTCAGGCAGTCACTGTACAGAAGAGTGTACCATCTTTAGTTATTTATTTTATTTATTTATTACTAGGATTACAATATATTTGAACCAGAGGTTATTTTATAAAGGTTCCGTCAAACCATCTGACCTGCAGAAGCTCTTCCATGTGACCAAAACACAACATTACAAGGCAAAGTCACAAGGCAAAGTTGGAAATTCACAAATTTTTAACATGGGGCAAACATTTATTAATTTATCCACAAAGGCAGAGTTTGCCAATATGCCTGAACTTCACTGGCAAAATATAACTTCACAACATCTCTCACAGTGAACTATATGGGTTTAGACATTCAGAGCAGGGGTGCCACTGGACACTAGGGATGGGGTGAAGTATATGGGATGGCGCTTATGGGGTGGGAGTGCCTCTAGACAACAAAAACTATTTAAACTAATCAGGATGGGTGACTGTAGGGTGGGGGTGCCATCGGACACCAGGAACCATTGATACTAACTGTAATGGATGCTCAGAGGGTGTAGGTGCCACTGGACACCAGTGTTTATGTAACAGATGTCTACAGGATGGATGTAAACAGCCACTGCTTCCCATGCACATGAGCCCATAACGGTTCATTTGCATGGCGCAGCTCAATATCATGTTTCCTGTCTCTATTATGTCTGGTGGCGCAATTCCCTATGGGCTGGATACAGCCCAGGTCCATGTCAGGGTAGGTTGACTTAGTGTTGTACCTACACAGGCTGATATTCAGTTGGATAGTCCCAGCCTGCCATCTGACTAAGTATAGCAGCCTCTGGGTCAGGTGCAATGCAGTACAAACCTTTGTGCCTCACTTGTGCCCATTTTTAATATCTGGCCCTTGATGTTGTTATGGAACTGTGTTCCCTGCTTGTATTTGAACTGTTTATATTGAGCTTACAGCATAATTCTTCATAAATACTGAGACAAAAAAATACATTAAACAATGTTAGACATAGCTGTACGGTCCAATATTGGAATGACACTTTTAAAAATGACTTTTTGCTCTATCACTATTCTTATTGTTTTATATATATATATATATATATATATATATACACACACACACATAGAATTGTTTTGCATTATATTTATTATGTGATATTTTAAATTCAGCCTTTCTTGTTTTCCTGTCTAATCAGTCTTTTTAATTCTTTTTAATAACTTCTTATATTCATTTCTGTATTTTTCTTCTTCATTTTATATGATTCTTTTTCTTAGTGTTTAATTTTTTATTTTCCTCGTGTACCACTGTTGAATTTTACCTTTTTACTATATAGTCTTTTGGTTGATATACATTTTTCTAATTACAATATATTTTGTTTAAATATCTGCCACAGTTCTCTATGGACGTTTTCAAGGTTGCTTTCCCATTCCCAGTTATTTAATTCCTTTTTACGTTTGATGCACAAGCAATAAAATGTTTTGAGACAAGTACAAAGGAATTTGCAAGGTGTGTCACTGCCAAGGCCCATTGCAATTCACAATACCAAGGGCTCGGCAGTCTACATCAATGATCACTCACTATGGTCTGATAAAACTCTCAGCTTTGTGGGCAGAAACTTCTTACTTCAAAGGACTGATGCTGCTCCAACCAGAGAGGGCTTCAGTCTTTGATTTGCTTGAAACTACATCAGCAAACAGCTAAGCAGCTTTCAACATCAGGAGCCAGTGTTTGGATCCATGACTCTGGCATCGCATTAGCTTCCGTGATAATGCACATGCCCAAAGTCATGGAAATTCTTACATTCCAACATTAAAGAAACCGTGAATGTGGCAGCTGTCATTTTTCAAATCCTGGCCACAATGTGTTTTTGTATATGGCGCGAATGATGCTTCGTGGTGCGGAATGATGTTTTGGCAGGGATTTGAAAATATTTACTCACTTGGTTCATTAGGTGGGGTAATAAAATGGCTGTGCTGAAAATTTGTTGTACAAATATGGTAAAATGCCCAGATTATGTAGTAGTAGTAAACATTTTTATTTTTATGCAGGATTTACAAACTTTAGGTCGAAAATACCTATTTTCAAAGTTGTTCTGTGTGAAAGTAAACAATTTACAATAAGTTATCAGACAATAACATAACTATACATATAAAGTGCTCACTCAAAGATAACACACAAATACAATACTTTCATCATACAAAACAATATCAATTTCAATGGACAAACATCTCACAATCATTTAAAACAAGTACATTCAGTAAAAATACATCATTTAAACCTCTTTTGAACTGGGATAAATTTGTTACTTTTCTTAACTGAGGGGATTTTATTCCAAATTGTTGCCACCTGTGCCTTAAGTGCCATAGTTCCATATGTTGTATTCATGTTTGGAAATCTGTGACCCTATACTTTACATCTCTTAAAACATGAGAGTAGCTCTTACAATCAGGGACAAATCCAAATTTCCATTTATCATCCCATTTTTATTTTCATAAATGAATACGGAATATTGTTTTTTAACGTACTAGTAAACTATTCCAGTTTAAGTTTTTGTACAGTGTACAATGGTAGGTGTTGACACTACAATTTAAAACAAACCTTGCCAGTCGGTTGTATGATATGACTAATTTATTTAAGTTTTTGACCCACAAAATTGTACACCATACTTCCATATTCTAGTACAGGCATTATTAATTGGTTTGCAACTAACTTCGGGTTCATTGATTTAATATCCCTGATGACTCATGAGTGCTCCTATTTTATTATTAACTTTTTTATTGTATTATTTATATGTGCTGAAAAGATAAGGTATAATCAATCTCTACACCTTAGTATTTATATTGATTTGTAACTACCAGTTTTTCCCATCCTCATTATTATATCCCCACCTTCAATCTGTTTTATGGGAAGCTTAGTTGTTTTTTTATTAAAGTACATAACCTGAGTTTGTTTGTAACTTAACACAAGTTTAGAACTGGAGAACCAGTCCTGCAAAGTATCAAAATCCGTCTGTAGTTTTGCCACCATTTCATTTTGAGATACTGCTGATGCTAGAAGAACAATGTCATCCACATAAAGCCTAATTTGTGTGTTATTTATTTTAGTGGGTAATTTGTTAATATATAACAAAAACAATAATGGCCCCAGGACTGAGCCTTGGAACACCTCTTGATATACTACCCACTTCTGAAAAATTTCCATTTATTACTACTTGCTGATTCCCATGGGTCAAGTAGATTTAAACCATTGCAAAGGCATAGAAGCTATCCCAGTCCTCTCCATCCTCTCACATAGTAGATAGTGGTCAACCAAATCAAAGACTTTGGTCAGATTGACAAACACTGCCCCGTGGATCTCCCATATCCAGGGCCACTGCCACTGCCACTTTATCCACAAAGTTCATGAGCTGTGCCAGTTGAATACCCTGCCCTAAAGCCATGTTGGTATTTTGTCAGTTTTGAATATTTTTCTAAATAACTGTACAGTTAGCGAACACCATCTGTTCCATCAACTTGGAGATGATGGAGAGGACCGCTATTGGTCTATAATTTGAAGGATCATTAGGATCACCCCTTAAATTTGGCTACTATTTTTGCTGTTTTCCAGCAAGAGGGAAAACATTTTCCATCAGGCTTTGATTGAATAGGTCAGTCAATATTGGTGACAAAATATCTACAGCATCTTCAATAAATTTATCTTCTAGGTTATCCAAACCACATGATTTATTAACATTTAGTTTTATGATCTCTTTCCTAACTTCTTCAATTTTTATTTTCCTAAAATAAAAAGGGGACAATTTTCGTTGTTAATTAATTTATTAACTGGATCAGTTTGTACTGGTAAACCAGCTGGGATGGCAATATCTGGCAGTGTTAAAAAATAATGATTTAGCAACTGAGCTGATACTTCTGAGTCAAGGAGCTCTCCCTGTCATTATACATTTTATATGAGGCTTAGCTCTCAAGGGGTTATCTAGTTCTTTAATTAATTTCCAATATTGTTTTGGATCATGGGTAGTCTCAATTTTAGTATTATAAAATGTATTTTGCCAATCTAATTAATCTCTGACATTCATTCCACTTTGTTTTAAAATTAACCCAGTCTTCCTCTCTTCTTGTTTTATTTGCTTTTCCAGACTCTATCCTAGATACGAATTTTCTTTTCAAGAATTAATTTATCCAAGGAGGTGCTTTTTCTTGTTTTAATTTTTTAAATGGGGCATGTCTGTTACAAGCCTCAAGTGTGTTTTAGAAAATTCTTCAACTCCCAAATTTACATCTGGAATTAGATTTAATCTATCCCACTTTATATGATGAAACCAAAAACAAAATTATTTAAATGATACTTTTTAAAATTTATTTTTAGGGTAATCTTTCTCACTCACTTATTTGATTTATGTCTGTTATAACACAGTATACTGGATTATGATCACCCAAATTAGGAGGTAAGATTTGACATTTTCAACAGAAAAATCCTTACAAAGAAATATCAAGTCCAACATACTCCCTGAATATTAACTCTACTCTTCCTAGTACTTTGAGTTATTATTTGGTTAACATTTAGTATCTCTAAACTTTTTCTAGTTTCAATTCCTGGGTTTACCCCAGGCAACGTTAAAATCACCCATCAGTATTAAATCTTTACCATCTGACAAAGATGCTAGTTTTGATGCCAATACCTCAAACTTAGCAGTATTTACCTTAGAGTAGAATATATTATACTAATTAAGATCTGCAACCTTTCATATATAACACATAGGCATTCAATCCCTTCTAAGATTCCTTGAAAAGCTACTTTCTTCAGTCTCAGTTTCTCTGTAGTGTATAAAAGAACCCCACCTCCCCTCTTTCCCTATCTAACCTAAAAGATTGTAACCATCCATTGATATTTCAGAATTCTGTATGGCTTGAGACAACCATGATTCAATTAAACTCATCACATCTGGTTCCTAACTTTTTGCATATTCGAAATTGTGCATTTTTTTTACAATACTTCTTGCATTTTCCAGTGTAATTTTAGACCTTGATTGTATTTTTTCTTTGGGGCGGATTCATCTCCACATCATTTGCAAGCAACACAGACATACTAAAATAAATGGTTTAGAAATCTTAAATTGTAGTTCTCTAAATAAAACATTTAGAGGTTTGACCTGATTAAATAGCCTCCATTGCTTGGAGAACATATAGTGGTTCATCATGATGAAAGAATACAGGATATGCTAGTAATACATCACAGTCTAAGGTATTATATTGAGGCACATTCTCTAAGCAGAAACATGCAGTCATGCATATATACCACAGCCTGGCTTATGTTTTTTAGCCCCTACTAATGGCTATACTACTGGCCCTGAGCTACATGGAAATGCTCACTAATGTGACACGGGGGTATCTGCTAGAGGAATGCTCAGGGAGGTCCAGTAATGCAAACCTAGATGAAAATAAAGGGTCCTAAATCTTCTGATACATGTGTAGTATTTCCTTGCAACATATGACATTCTTTCTAGGAAGCCAGATTATGGCCTGCAAGCTAGCCAATGATTTACAGAAGTGGTCTCACCAGTTCTCCCTTTGCAGTAGTAGTCCTTAGCTTCCAAACTAACCATCATTACCTATCATAAGTGTTTATGCTGTAGAGAGAAGTGAGCAGGTGTCAGACCTAGAAGGTAAAACTGGTGCAGGAATAGGAGAGAGAGAGAGAGGATGGTTTTGTAGCAGTTGTGGATTTGGGACCAGAAGCCATGAACCACTGGGCAGTTCCACAAGATGTGCAGTAAGTCAGCTCCGGGAGTTACACCTCCAGCACTTATCATGGTTCATAAGACCTAAAGCTTGATGCCTCACCACCAGTGTGTGGTACCACAAGTGGAGGATTTTATTCTGAATAAGATGGCTTCTAGTGTCTGGGCAGAAGGAGTAAGCTAATGACCACAGTTAGGCCCGACGTTGAGAAGTCTACTCCAAGGGCAGAGGCCCATTTAACTCTGGCTCCTTCTGAAGAATATGGGATTTCCTAAGGATATGTGTATAGACCATGCTAGCTGTAACTCTAGGAGCAACCAACAATGCCTGGGTATACCATTGACACAACAAATGCATTACTCGGAAGACCATTACAGCGACAAAATCTGCAGGTTGCTGTAATGGTTCCGTGATACACTGACAGTTTTTCCCTAGTGATTGCACCCTCCCCAACACAACTGTGATTCAGAGTTGATTATATAAAAGTCAGGGGGTGTAGGGGCAGAGCATCCCTATAAAGAGTGTGGGGCAAAGCCCCTTGCAGAAAAACACTTTGTTATAGTGACAGCACAAGCCAATTGTTGGCATGGTGTCATCACTGTAATGCCATTCAGCAAAGTTCTAGTCACTGCAGTGACATGGAATCCAATGCCTGAATGGGGGATCTGGAAGTGCAAGATGCAGTTTTACCAAGCAAGCCTGTATAATGCATTGAATTTGGAGGTACTTTCAAAAGTCCTCCTTGAGAAGTCATATCACCCTCTTAGTCCATTGTACACATCTAGGAGGGTGGTTGTAAGCTTTCAGATGTCTGCTAACCAATGTATACCTCTATAATACCATGTCTCTCAAAAGGTAGGAGTACCCCTACCCATAAATGAGAGTTTAGCCAGAGTAGTAGCAAAGACCTTAAAAGAAGCCACCCTGTATCCAGCATTTCAACTTTTTCATGTCTTGAAGGTTGGAGAGATAGTGTGCTCTTTCTCCTGAGGGTGGGATGGTGCAAGGAGATTACCAACTGCATCACACACTGTCTCATGCACCATTATATGGAGAACTATTTGGGAACTATGAGGCTGGAAGGGGCAGAACCACTGGAGCATCTGGGCACTCCAAAAGGCTACTTAGTACACATAGAACTAACGAGGCCCCACCTCCCTTGTTTTCAGTAAGCCTTTAATTTCATCCTGCTATTGCAAGGAGTTTTGTTCAGTTCAATTCAGTCATTTATTCAAGCAAGCAAGCAAATCTTCATTTATATAGCACCCTTCAATATCAAGGCACTGTACAAAATATAAACCATAAATATATAGGCAAACAACAATATAAATTAAAATCAGTCTGGGAAAGCCAGTGAAAATAAATAAGTTTTTAACAAAGATTTAAAACTATTGACAGTCAGGCATTCTCTTAACCGACAAGGTAGAGAATTCCACAGGGTTGATGCTACAAATGAAAAGGCACAAGCTCCAGATGTTTTAAGATGAACCCTGGCATCTCTAACAGTCCCTTGTCAGTGAAAGGATGTATAAAACCACAGTGTTACAGACACAAAGAGTTAAAAACAATACATATCTAATATTACAGCAGCATACAAATACATTCTCTTATTACATAATAAAGACAAAAATATTGCACCTGAGGCAGCTAAAATACATCTTAAAATAAATGTAGGTAAATAACAACTACTGTTCTTTATGATTTCTAATTTGGCTCATCTCTCTAACCCTATGGTTTTATTTAATTAATTTGCCCTATATGTACAGATATTTTTTTTTTTTTTAACCAGGAAAGACACTCTAATCTGAAACCTTGTTTACAGGTGCGACCTGGGAGCACAAGGAAATTAAGTGACTTGCTCAGGGTCACACAGTATGCAAGTGGGGACTGTGGGATTCAAACTCAGGTCTCCAGGTTTGCAGCACAGAGCCTTAAACCACTGCACTGTACTTATAGTTATATGATTATGCAGACTGATGGTATAGATCATATAAATTTAAGTTTCACATAATATGAAGAGTACACTGTATATGCAAATCACCACAGAATATTATGCTGGTTCAACTTTAAGCAGAAATGCATGGTGCCGAAGGCCTCTCACACAGTCTGCAAGGGTGCCAACAGAAGACACAGACATGTATTTCATCCTACCAGGACTCATCAGCATGCTTCATCTGTATGAAACCCCAGTGGAATGAAACAGCTGTCCTAAGTTGGTCTATCTGGGTTATGTTGTGGTATGCCTAATAGAAAGAAAACAGGCTGGCCCATTGTTGTAGGGGCAGGTGCCAACCTGCAACACTGGCTATCCGGTTCGGGAATGGATCTAGGAAGTTGGAAGGCTGACTAGAGGTGGGAGTGGATTGAGCATCCGAGATGGCTCTCCTTCTCCAGAGAGGCGGGCGGGAAGTGTGTTAGCACTATTCTGACACCCAGCGGAGGCTGGGTGTACTGCTCAAGCTGACGCCAACATGTTCAGAGGATGGGGTGGAAGCTGGTCATCATTGCATTTCCCACCCTCACAAACACCAGAAAATCCTGCCACCTACTGCCTGGATGATGGTCGTCCTGGCTGCAATCAGCCCCCAGGCTGATTCCTGCCTTATCTCATCAATTCCTGCACCCTTAAGAGGGGTTCAAGTGCTGCAACCCCACCCAAGGAGGTAAACCAAGGGTACTGGGAGGGCAGCTGATGTGAGGGTAGCAGCCGGGGGTCCATGACTGAGCGAATGGTACCAGTGGTGGGATGGCAACAACAACAACAACAACAATGAAAAAACAAGCTAAAGACAAAAGAACCTCAGTGCACAATCACTGAGGCAAGGATTATTCAAAGGAATTGGCCGGAAGCCAAGTTTCAAAGAAATACAAAATCACACATGACCCCATAATGCAAATCACCACACAATATTATGCTGGTTCAACTTTAAGCAGAAATGCATGGTGCTGAAAGGCCTTTCACACAGTCTGCAAAGGGTGCCAACAGAAGATACAGACACGTATTTTGTCCTACCAGAACTCATTAGTGTGCCTCGCCTGTATGACAACCCATCGGAATGAACCCACTACACTAAGTTGGTCTGACTGGATTATGTTGTGGTGAGCCCAATAAAACAAAAACAAGCTAAAGACAAAGAACCTCAGAGCACAAGCACTGAGGCAAGGGTTACCCAAACAGCATTGGCTGGGAAGCCAAGTTTCAAAGAAATACAAAATCACACATGCCCCATAATGCAAAGCATCATGGTCTGTATATGCAAATCACCACAGAATATTATGTTGGTTCAGCTTTAAGCAGAAATGCATGGTGCCGAAAGGTCTCTCACACAGTCTGAAAAGGGTGCCAACAGAAGACACAGACATGTTTAGTCCTACCAGAATTCATCAGTGTGCCTCGTCTGTATGACACCCCAGTGGAATGAACCAGCTACCCTAAGTTGGTCTATCTGGGTTATATTGTGGTGAGCCCAATAAAACAAACAAAAAAATTAAAATAGTACATACACCCCAGATGCACATCCAAAATTACTCCGTTTCTTTGCAGGAGTATTCCAGGAGTAGTAACCTTCAGCTGGCCGATGTCTGTATTAGTAGCCCATGTTTCTTGGAGCATAACTTGGAAAGGAGGTAAGAAACTTTGTTCATCTAATGTCATTACGTTTACTTGCAATACCAGCAATATTCCAGCTAAGGATACCCAAATTTGTGGAACAGTCTTCATGAAAGTTATCAGTTAATTTTCTTCCAGTAGGATCTTAGATTGGGTTTCACTGAGCTGACTGTCTATACTAGTTGCTTGCAATTCCATGTCAAATTGGGTTTTACTATTTGACAACTGTGTCCAGTCTCCTGAGCTTTCAAGCATCACACTTGTATTTATTCTAACACGTAGTAATCATAGAACTAATGGAGACACCACCTCCTTGTTTTCAGGAAGCCTTTAATTTCATCCTGCTATTGCAAGGAAATTTGCTTTCCATAGAAAGTCACTGACCAGGAAGTCTAGTTTGGCAAAACAAGGGATAGGAGTGCTAGGTGAGCTAGACAGTATATTACCTTAGAGGCAGTGATTATTTTATGGCTGCAGTCTTCCCAGGAAAGATAGATGAAGAAGTTTTCATTGGTCACGGTCATCCTTAAGCTTTTTCAAAAGGGGTACAGATTGTTCAAGATCACCCCGAGACATCTGGGCATATCCAAATACCTAAGTATATTGATACCATTTTGGGACCACAGCAAATTAAAGAGGGTACTATTGCCATCATTGAGGACTTACTTAAGGAAAAGATTTCTGTTTTAGTGGGGTTAGTCTTAATTCAGAAATCTACCAGAACTGGTGGAGGATGTCCATGAGAATAGGTTAATTTATCCACATACAAAGGGCCTGGGAGGAAAAGATGCTCATAAAATGAGCACATCACTCTGTTAATATGTGGTGGCTGAGAATGCAACACACCACTAGAAACTCTGAGAACATGGATTTGCCTTTCAGCTTGCTGCTTGTACGCCTATAAGATAGAACTTTACTGGCTTTTTGCCCCCATCCCAGTATTTGTGCTTCAAATGCAGAACTGCTAATTCTGCTTTGTGGGTTGCCAAGGTGTTCAGCTGCATCCGGAGAGATCTGATGTGTCTCTAAGGAAGGAAGGGGCACCCAAGAGGGAGAGCTATTTTATATGCCTTTTCCTTGATGGTCAGATCTGCCTCCAAATCCTTCTGTTCTTTTTCTTGTATCATACAGCGGTGGGCTGCATAGCCCATGATGTGACCATGATTGTAAGCTTTAAAGGTATCCCATACGGTGGCCCTAGATGTATCCCTGTATAATTCAGTTGAAAGAAAGTTGTGGTTTCTTTCTGCAGGCAAGGTTTGAAGGCTGGGTCCTGAAGCAGGTGATGGTCTAAGCACCATGATGCTGATTTGGGGGAGGGGACCCCATGTCACAGAAATCATCACAGGTGCATGATCAGAGAGGTAGAGAGAGGCAGTCTGGGAGAAGTGTATCATCTGAGTCATAGAAGGGGATAATCCAGAAGTCAATTAGATTGTAGGTGGAGTGAGTCGATGAGAAGCATGTAATGTCAAGGTCAGTGGGGCTGCTGGAACCCTATGTTCACTAAAGAGTGTTCTGACATTAAGTCATGGACTTCTGCTATGGCTCTAGTGTGGGACTCCAGTTTATCTGACATCCTGTCCAGGAAATGGTCTAGCATTAAGTTAAATTCCCACACAACGAAGGGAGTTTGAGGGCAATGCCTGTAAGCAAGGATTGACTGGAGGGTTGAAGAGTACAGGATTCCTTGGTTCCTGACTACCATTGGGTACTCCAGGGTTGTAAATTTTGGCCAGATCCACCTCCCTTCAGCATCTGCCTGCTGTGTGGATAGGGACCATTTAAAGGATTTATGAATTAGAATGGAGACCCTCACTTTGGAGGAGGGCACAGCTGTGCACCACAAGACCCACCACTCTCACTTAATTTCTCAGCCTCCCTCCGCGGTGAAGCTTAGTTTCTTGGAGGAGGGATACCTTGGTAGACAGGGACTTTAAGAGAGTAAGAGTCTGTCTTCTTTTAACAGGGAGTTCAGACCTTGGACATTACAAGACACAAAGTTTAAGGTGACCATAGTGTAAGAGTATGTGCTGCTATAGTAGGTAGACAGCTTAGATCAGTAGTGATTTTCCTTATACCATATGAACATATGAAAATGCCAGCAGATACATGCCATATTGAGTCTGCTCGAGTGTGCAGCTATCAAGTTTATTACTCTGCAGCTGCCTCCTCCCTACCCCACCTTTATCGTATTGACCTTCCCTCACCCTGTCCCACCCTCTTAAACCTGCCCACTGACCAGCCACCACAATTTCTGTGAAACAGTGCCTTCTCATTTCCTTCCTGAACCTTCCACCCTCTGGTTTCAGACTGTGCCCCTAGTGCCTCTCCTTCCTTTAATCTAAATATCCCTCTGTACTAATCTTATTTATGCCCCTCATATATTTGCAGATTTCAATCATATCCTGTCTATCAATCCTATCCTCCAGGAAGTACTGTACATGTTGAGCTGTCACAGTCTCTCCTTGTAGGGTTTGTCCTCCATCCCAAGGATCATCCTGGTTGCTGTGCACTGGACCCACTTCAGTAGTTTGACATCTTTAAGTAGGGTCGCCAGAACTGCACACAGTAGTCCAGGTGCAGTCTCACTTGCAACCTGTACAGTGGCAGGATGACCTCCTTCCTCCTGGAGGTGATTTCTCCAGCAATACATCCCAGCATATTATTAGTTTTCACTGCTGCCTTCTTGCACTGTGCCAGATGGTTCATTTGTCCTGTTATAAGCACCCCAAGATCCTTCTCCTTGTCTGTAGTGGATAACTGTATCCACCCCCAGCCTGTAAGCAATTCCTCAGGTTTCTGGCTCCCAAGTGAATGACTTTTCACTTCTTTGCATTGAATCCCAACTGCCATGTGTCCGACCAATGATCCAGTTTAGCCAGATCCTCCTGTAATCCTAGCCTCCCCTCTGCATTGACCACCACTGCACCAATCTTTGTGTCATCAGCAAAAGCTGATCTTATTCTTAGTCCCATCTGAGATATCAGCAATAAAGATGCCAAATAACACAGGACCCAGCACTGAGCCTTATGGTACCCCACTGGTTACCGACCTTGGAGCTGAGAGTTCCCCCACCCCCACCACTGCCCTCTGCTGCCTATCCCACAGCCAGTTCTTGACCCACTCCACCAGCTTCTCCCCTGCCCCCAGGTATCACAGTTTGCTAATCAACCTTCCATGTGGCACTGAATAGAAGGCCTTTCTGAAATCCAGATACAGGATGTCTACCGCCTGACCCCTGTCGAGTGCCCTGGTCACCCATCATAAAAGTCAACTAGGTTGGTCTGGTATGATCTACCTGAGGTAAACCCATGCTGCCTGTTGTCCTGGAGACCATTCTCCTCCAGAAAGGCTATTAGCCTCTCCTTGAGGATACTGTCCATTCATTTCCCCACAATGGAGGTTGAGGCTGACTGGTCTGTAGTTACCTGTTTCGTCCTTGGGCTGACTTTTATGGATGGGCACCACATGCACCATCCTCCTATCCTGGAGCACACAGTCAGTCCCCAGAGGGGTTTTGGACAGGTCTGCTGGTGGCCCTGCCAGGATCCCTGTGAATTCCTTCAGAATCCTGGGGTGTATGCCATCTGGGCCTGTGCCTTATCTGCCTCAGGGTCCTAAGGTCTTCCAGCACCCTGCTCACTGGGATTACCCTCCATTAATTCTGCCCCGCATGCCCACCCCTTTCCCCATGGCATTGGCCCTGCTTCTCCCTGGTAAACACAGAACAGAAGTAGTCATTGAGAGCTTCTGCCTGCTCCACCCCTTTTCCACCCACCATCCATCTTTCTTGATCCTAACAGTCTGGCCCTTACAGCTTCTTCTCTCCCTCTTGTACTTGAAGAAATTCTTTTCCCCTTATCTGATACCCTGTGCAAGCCTACACTCCCTTGTTGCCTTGGCTGCCCTGACTGTACTGCTCACCTCCTTTGATTTTTCATGTTCTCCTTCCTGTCCTCCTCGCATCTGGATCTCATGTATACTCTGAAGGCAACCCTTTTTCCTTCACTCTCTTTAACACCTCCTGCTTACTCAGCTTGGCCTCTTAGGCCTGGACTTCTTGCTTTGGAACTTTGTATAAAAGTTGGTGGCCTCTGCTAACCCAAGCTTGATAATGTCCCACTTCTGGTTAGCATCCATGTGTGGGTGTATACTGGCTAGGTGCCCCCCAATATGTCCCTCATCCTGCCAAAACCTGCTTGCCTGAAGTCTATCACCCTTGCCCTGGTTCTGGCTGTCTCCTTAACCATATCAAGTGAGAACCACACTGGGTGGTGGTCACTTCTTGATAGGTGATCCTCCACCCTAATTCCTGGATGTTCTCTCCATTTGTCAGCACAAGGTCCAGTATGTCCCCTTCCCTCAGAAAGCCATCCTGGAAAGCTTCCAAGAGGACCTGTTCCCTGACACTCGAGGTGGTTGGGTGCTTCAATCTACGGCAGATTGAAGTCCCCCACTATCATGGCGTTAACCTTTGCACTGACCCTCCTAATCTGCTCCCTCAGCTCCCTATCAATATCCTCATTTTGAAATGGTAGCCATACACCACCCCCAACCTAACCCTTCTGTCTTTCGGAGTCCTGGGTTTGTACCCATAATGTTGCTGCCCATGCTAGGGATATATATACAGCCTCCCAAAATGCAGTTCAGGACTCCTATATGGTGACCCTGTGATAGCACAACCATGTCTTTACTGTGTGCAATATTAAACTTAAGTGATAATAAGCCAGCCTGCCAGTGCAACAGTAAGATTTCTGCCTGCAACATTGTCATCCCGGGTCAGGAACGGACCAGAGTTGGAGGGCCAGCCAAGAGGAGGAGAGTTGAGTATCCTCTGGACTGCACTACTCCTCCATGAGGGAGGGGCGAGCATTCAGTGTATGACTTATCCCAGGTGGAGACCAGGGGTCAGCAGCCACTAATGCCTGAATGATGTGGGGCACGCCAACTTGCACCATGCCCCACCTGTGGGTTTCCTTGCTCCCTAAAATATGCAGCCACCATTAATGATGCCCTGCTCCTTCAGTTCTCATTTGCCTGCCGCGGCCTCCAGGCGACCTAGTTTGACTCCACACCCGCTCTGGGGGCAAGTCAGGGGTCATCTGGCAGAGCTAAGTACCAGGGGTGAGGTGAGGTGAGGGGCCAGGAGAATGGGGCTGAGCCTACAGCGATTCATGGACAAAAGCATAAAACAAACAAGTGAAAATACGTAAGGGATAATAACAACATATACCAAAGCAGACTGATATCCTTATGTGGGACTTGAGCAGCAACAATCATACAGAAATGCAAACTTTTAGAACAGGAAACACTCTGGATTCCCTTGATCTTAAAGGTGGAAGTCATCCAGCTCCAATACCTAGTTCCAGGTTGCTGGAGGTAAATAACAGCAATTCACAACACCAGTGTTTAGAACAGTGAGATGCAGGATACTCTGAGGTACTAGCTTAAACTCTGTGGAAAAAATAATTAAACAGCACACTTGTAGGTTAGGTACATGTGGAAAAGGCCGCACTAGGCCATTGAACCAGTCCATCTATGAACTAATACCAGTAGTTCAAAAACACCTTGTGACACAAGTGGAAGGAATGAGGGAGAAGGGAGAGAAGAGATGGCACCAGGAAGACTATGGGAGGGGTGAAAGGGAGCAGAGTCATCACACATAAGAGTCGGTGCATCTGGGCCTGGAAGGAACAGATACACCTCTTTAACATGTGACAGGACCACGTAGCATGGGGTGGCCCTGGCACTGCTCTAAGCCAGCCTGGGTCAGAGCGAGGAGTGTATGGCAACAAATGTATTCAAAACCAACATAAAGGGGAGTACTCATTTCCAAGGATGGCCTCTGACATAGATCCTCCCCCAAGAAAAGGAGCAGGGTCAATCTGAGCCACGTTCCATACAGGCTGAACTGAGACATTTCTCTGAGACAATACATTCCAGGCTGGTCCTCCCAACCTCAGGCAAGTCAACCTGACAGCTACGCACTGAGGTTGACTGAAGTTATTATACTTAGGGGTCATGAAAAATCACGACCTCAGCCAAGGCACACATCAGATCCATACAAGAATCCAAAAGTGGTGTCACTTGGGCTCTCTTTGTAGGAAAAATTCAACTGACACGCCAATTGCAAACGTGAAAAGTATTTATTAACAAAGAGTACCAGCAACAGATGGAACTCCCTCACCCAGCGCTTCAACTTCTAACAAGTCTTCCTCAGGGGTGTGGTTTCAATACAGAATGTCACCCTATAAATACACCTGCCGATACATAATACATGAGATAGTAAGTTTAAAAATCAGTTTAAAGAAAACATATATTAAAACAGTGTTCTAAATACTTAAACAGTGTGTTATCAAAATAAACATTTATTAAAACTAAGAAGGTCTTTATTTAAACCAAAATCTACATTTTGTCCAAATGTTTATAACACATAATTAGTACTTTCAAAAAGTTGTGTGTCAACAGGTTAAATCTGTGTTAAATGAAAATGTTCCTCCTAAGTTTAACGCTTCTCAGGCTGAACAGGGATGCCATTAATATGATATCAAAGAACAGAGAGATCTGATTGCACTCCCAGGTCAGTGACCCATGGTCCAGTGCCAGATGCAGGATATTCTCTTTCCGAGAAACAAAGTGGCTTCATTAAATTGGCATGGGGCAGCTACCTTGGTGAGGTCAATGGGCCAGGGACCTATGGCCCTCTCAACCTCCAGCGGGCAGTTGAGTGCATTTAGGAAGGAAGATATAAGAAACTGTAAGAATGGGATCATATCCATGCCCATCTCTCCTTTGGAAGGTCCATCAGGTGGAGGCTATTCCTTCATGCCCTGTTCTCAATATTGGCCTTCAGGATCAGGTACAGGATTGCTGTATACTGCTCATGAAGGTGGCGAGTCATTACATCTTCTGTTTTGTCTAGCTTTGCCAGTCTCTGCTCAGTGCCCTCTGGGCAGTGGCCCATGGCTGCCAGATCTGCAGTAATTTGAGATGCTGCTGCTTTTAAATATGTCATATCTTGCAGGATGCACTGGAGTAGAGCAGTGATATTAGCCATATCTAACTGTCAGGCCTGTGGTGGTGCTGCCATCTATAAATAGGATTTGCTATCAAATACTGTCTAGATGGTTGAGGCTGGCCACATGACTGTAACTTTCACTTTCAGCAGTAGTACTAGCAGTGGGCAGCAGGATGTAGAACTCCCAGGTCAGTGGTTGGCAAAATGGTATTAGTAGACTCAGCAAAACAGGGGCTAGCAGAAGATGCTGTGATCTGTACTGAAAGCCTCATGGTATGCCAGATGCCTGCAGATTTGTCCAATAGAAGCTACTGCTAAGATTATGCTACCATCTTGATGGTGACAAGCCATGCCCCTAACTTTGTTTGACTTAGGAATAACCATGTGGAGCATAGTATCAATAAGGGAATGAATGGTTTGAGCCTACCTGGACTGCTATTAGCTGAGTGTCTATTGCAAGCCAAAGCTCACTGTCCTGGCCTTAGGGTGGCCATTGTAATACTTTAGGTCAAGAGTGCTGGACTACTCCTATTCCCATGTGGGCCAGATTAGCACCTATTGTCTGTAGGTGTAAGGCAACTTCACTGTGGCAGTGAAAAGAAGTTGACTGTCTCACCATAGGGATAGAGGTGGTTTGGGGAGGGCAGCTGCATGGGAAGAGATGGTAATGAGTGGCTTACTAGTGCAGGGTAGCATACTAGCAGGTTGATGAGGTTCCCTGTGCATGAGAGGGTTTATGCTCTTAGTGGGCACATGGGGGTGCAGCTCAAACACAGAGGGGTGGGTATTGGGAGACAATGAGTGTTGGGGTTCTGTCCAATAGCTCCCTCTACAGCTGCTGGTATCACCTTCCCTGTGTACCCACATGGGCACTGATACAATGTATTCTCCCTTATTTTAAACTTGCATAGTCTGAGTTTGTCCAGGGCTAAGGGGCTGGAGGGGCACTGTCTCCCACAGGAACCCAGAGGTCCTGGGAGTATGTGGGCTGGGGCATATGCCCTCACCCTCTATTTTTGGTATTATCTAACATCATAGACCTGTCTGGATTCAAACGTCCTTACCCTGCATAGCAGAGGAGAATGGAATTTTGTCACTTTTCAGTATGTAGGGTGCCTCACTCTCTTGGCTACAGGTTCCTTCAGACTCCATGAAGTAGGGAGGTGGCTCTGTTCTGTGGCTAACTGTGTCTCTGCCGGAGTTATGTGATAGTTAGGTGTCCATCTGATAGCCTGTGCTTTGTGGGGAGAAGGAGGAAAGGTAGAAAGGTAGTTGGTGTAAGTGGAAGGTATGGTCCCTTCACATCTGAGCATTCCCACAATGACAGTATGACCTGTAGGCTCAGGGTTTCTGTGGACAGTGATCCACTGCCTGGAGGTACGAAGGGACAGACCGCCTGGTGAGCATTGTTGAATGTCCTTATATGGAGTTAACCTTGTTGTCCCACCTGGAGGGACAAGCGTATTCTTCAGGGATGTTAGGATGAGCACCATAGTGGATCCTAACAAGTTTTATATTGTCACCCCTGGATTGTACATTGTGCCATCCTTTCTCCCTTAGGACTGGCAAGGTAGGCATGACTAGGAAAGAAAAGAAACAGGGCATCAATGTCTATTCACATTACAAGTTATTTATTTATTTATTTATTTATTAAATTTTGCTAACGGGTAAGCCGCTGGGCTCGAAGATCCTTTTTCAGGGGCGACCGGGAATTGGTACATAAGGGTTGAACATACAGACAGGTATCACAGAGTCATACGGATCATACAGAGTTGGTAAGACAGTATACAATATCCCAGATTTGTGCAAGAGGGCAATGAGGGTACATTGTGTTAGGTACAGTCATAATACATTGTAGTGTAATTGTTACAAGATATAGCAATTCAGGGCAATACATGAACGATCAGCTGATGCACAGATAGTAGTACAAATAATACAGGGTTATGAATACACCATATAGTTTCTGAGGGCATATAATAGGGTTATGAATACACCGTACAGTTTCTGTGGGCAGGCAACAAATACATTGTAGTGTGGAATACAGCAGTGAGTCAGGTGGGAGATGAATAAGTGCTTCTGTGTCTACAGGAAGTTCTGTACAGGGTAGTGGGCCAGCTCAAACCAAAGTTGGTTGTTGCCCTTATAGGAAGCAGTGTCTAGTTGGTATGGACTGATATAAAGTGTGACTTAATATCATGGAGGGAACAGCCGAGATAAAAAAATACATCAGTTAAAGTGCTCAGTAGAAGTCATAGAAACATAGAAACATAGACTTTGATGATAGATAAGGACCGCTTGGCCCACCCAGTCTGCCCATTTCCCAACCCACTGGATAAGCTACAGATCCTAGTTAACCATCAGCCTATTTCTTCCTACCCCCACAAGAATTGCCTTATGTCTTTCTCATGCATTCTTGAATTCTCCCACAGTTTTAGAGCCCACAACCTCCTCTGGAAGGCGGTTCCATCGTCCCGCCACCCTCTCTCTGAAAAATACTTCTTCACATTGCCAATGAGCCATCCCCCTCTATCTTCAAATTGTATCCCCTTGTTCTTGCGCATCTCTTTTCTGAAAGATACTACCCTCATGGATTTTGTTGATTGCACTGAGGTACCTAAAGTTTCAATCATGTCACCCCTCTCCCTCCTTTCCTCAAGGGTATACATATTAAGCTCCTTCAGTCTCTCTTCATATGGCTTCTCTTGCAGACCCCACACCATTTTAGTTGCCCTCCTCTGGACAGCCTCCATCCTGTCCATGTCCTTGTGGAGATGGGGTCTCTAGAACTGGGTTCAGTACTCAAATGGGGTCTCACCAACTGTCTGTACAGAGGATAGCAACTTCCTGTTTTCTGCTGGTGATGCCTCTCCCTATACATCCCAGTATCCCCAGCCATCCCTACTGCCTTCTCACATTGCTTGCTAACCTTAAGGTCATCTGATATGATTACCCCAGGTCCCTTTCCATTTTGTTGTTGTTATTACTACCCCCATTGTGTACTCTTCCATTGGGTTTTGTTTCCCAGGTGCATTATTTTGCACTTCTTTGCACTGAATCTATGCTGCCATAGTTCTGACCATTCCTCCGACCTTGCCAAGTCCCTTTTCATATTTTCCACATCCTCTTGTGTATTAACCTGTTGCAGATCTTTGTGTCATCTGCAAAGAGGCATAATTTTCCTTCCAGTCCCACTGCAATATCACTTATAAAGACATTAAAAGGACTGAACCCAGTAATGAAGCCTGCAGTACCCCACTAGTAGCCCCCTTTCTTCAGAGTGGACTCGTTTACTATTACCTTCTGTGTCCTGTTGTCCAGCCAATGTTTTACCCATGCTACCACCCTGGGACCCACTACCAGGCTGGCTAATTTGTTTATTAATCTTTTGTGTGAGATTGTGTCAAATGCCTTGCTAAAAGTCTAGGTAGGCCATGTCCACAGCCCCTCCCTTGTCTACTACTTTGGTCACCCAGTCGAAGAAATCAATTAGATTCGTCTGACATGACCTTCCTGCTGTGAATTCATGCTGCCTTGGGTCTTGTGCCCCACTGGCCTCTAGGTGCTCAACAATTGTTTCCTTCAGAAGTGATTCCATCATTTTTCCTACCACAGAGGTCAAACTGACAGGTCCCCACGTTCACGGTCTCATTGAGAGAGGCTCTACTATAACTGTTCATGTTATGTCCGCTGTGGCAATGGTGTACTTCATGAGTCTGACATCATTCTTCACTAATATGTGAGGTGACTAGTTATCCTTGCAGTCAAGCTAATAACCTGACCTTTGTACCCCCTACTAGAAAGTTCCAGGGTGCAGGAAGGCAAGGAGGGCAGGCCATTACAAGGGAATGAGCTGTCATCATGTGAGCTTCTTGAGGATGGGTACAGTACCACATTTCAGTCCCGTTCCATAATTAAGTAAGGTCTTAGACCAAAAAAAAAAAAAAAAAAAAAAAAGCTGAATGGAGTAGGAATCTGCTAAGGCAAGACTGTAGGTCCCTGGTAACTCTCAAACATTCGAGCAGCATAGCATCCTTCTCAAATTTTCAAGAGGTGGCAGACTGTGGTAACTGTTGGAAATGGAGAAGGAGGGCAGGCTGAAGAGGACTTACAGCTCTCTGGGGTGGGAAATGCTGCAACAGGGCAATGTGCTTATGCGACTTACGTGCAAATACATTTTACAGTACTATGAAAATGTTTGCTAGCCCCATGGTTTCTGTACCTAACCCCAACCCAAAAATTCCCACAATTCACCCTTGTCATGGTAATCTAAAGTGAACAACAGTACTCACGATTCCCTATTTGGGTGGGCTCAGGAGGCTAGCTCAGTGGCAATGTTGGGGTTCCTCCTCACCAGATGAACTGCTGTTAGGGAGGGTGGTCCCGCTACAATATTATATAATGGCAAGAACATTTTAGCAACCTGATTGGTTGCTGACCCCTAGACACAGTGATGATATTAGACAATAACATCACTGTATCTAGGACGAGCAGAAAAATTACCGCATTATCACTTAAGAATTACTCCCTCCTCAATCCATTGAAAGTGAAGCACACTATCTAGTGAGCCGTCACACACACACACACACACTCACAGACACTCCATCTCTCGGTCCTCCTATTCCTCCTTCTGTTGTAACAGTTACATTCTTTTAAGCACTACTCATTTCGTTTGTGACACAGAGCTTGTGTACAGAAAGGAACCAGTAATGAATGGTTCTTCAAAGACAGTCTTGTGACTGTCAGTTTACGCTACAAATCGTGGTCGCTCAGAAATTGTCATCTTAGTCACTATATACAACCTTCTACTCAATAAAAAACTTAATTTCAAAGAAACAACACATGGCTTTTACTGCTTCCGCTCAGTCAGGCTCCCGTTCAGGCTTGCTATATACAAACCATGTAAGTTAAGTGAGTGGTACCATATTTCAAAAGCTAAATGGCATCTGCAAATCGTAGCCACACCAACACAACTGAAAAGAAAACAGCAAAGTACACAATTTAAATAATGTACCTGTCTACCTGGTGGAGTGAAAACTCAGGCAGCAACAAATGAAAACAGTGGGAGGCTTACACAAACAGGCAAAGAGAGACCAAACGAAGATACTGGGTTAACACATAGCAGCAGCTCCACCAGCTGGAGAAAAGGGAAACTGTGCTATTTTTTAAATATGTATATCTACCCTAAGGAAAACTGGGAAACACATTTTAAACATATTATTCTCATTTTATTTTTATTTTCAACAAAAGCAGCCATTGTATAATAGCAATAAGGCTCAGGATGTGTGTTACTGTGTGTATCACTCCTGGGGTAGTGGAAGCACTCGGCTTTGTCTAGTGCTTCAATACACCCCAGGAGTGACATTATTACACAATAAAACACACACTTTGTCATGCCTATTGCTTAATTATCCCAGGATTTCTGTCCCTTCCTGCCTATGGCTGTTGCTCTAGCAGGAGTACCCAGTGTCCTCACAGGTGGCAGGAGTTGATCATTGGGTTAGCAGGGCAAACCAGTTAGCAGAATGGTATGCTGCCAGGGTGCTGGAGAGCCGGAGGTGAAGGGTTGTCATGGTTGTGACTTTAGGACCTCGGGGTATGAGGATGCATGACTTTTCAGGCTTTGCTTTGTTGTTTCTGGTGCTTGTGGCTACAGTGCTGTGGGAGCCAAGGTTTTCAGAATACTGCTCTAGGTGGCTGCCATTTTCTATTTTCCTGTCCAGAGATGCACGTAAGGTGATATCCATGATCAAAGCTGTATTCTTCTTTCTGGGTAGGTGGTTGAAAAATCAATGGAGACCTCAGTCTGGCCATATTTTAAGGATAAACCCTTGTGCTTCCACAGAGGTTTTGAATACTCTAGCTGAGCCAATGACAGGTATGTCAGGGATGAGGGCAGTCCAAGGCTGTGGAAGACCTGTTTGGCATTGTGAAGGCCTGCATCTTCTTGAAAGCTCTGCAGAAGTAATCGGGGTATATAGCAATCTGTGACCTTGCTATGTTAGTGGGCTCCACTCCGTTTGCAGCTATAGAATGGTCTCTTTGTTTTGTACTGGAGAAATCTATCCAAGATTGGCCTTGACTTTTCCTGGGTTGAGCATCTGGGCAAGGAAACAGTGGGCTTTGTCCAGTCCCTCAGGCTTATCCCTGGAGGTCTTTAGGAGGATAGGAAGAACTCTTTGAAGGAAAACAGTTGTGTCCTGCTCTTTAAGCCACTTGGGAACCCCTGATCAGGAGGTTGTTTCTATGGCTCTAGTTCTCGACAACCTTGTAATAGGTCCACAATAATTGCATCATTCGGTCCTGGTCTTGTAGATGAGCTTGGAAGGTGAAGTGATGTTCCTCCATTTTCACTATCTTCCACTCCACAGCACCCTCTAACCCCCAGATTGATGACTTCTCTTTGAGTCTGTACTGTGGAATCTGAAGTCATTGGTCATTTCGGCTATAATTTGAGCAAACATTTGCTCACTTTTGGCCCTATTGGGCTCTGGCATTGTTTTTTCCATTGAACCATCACTCACTCCTCTCTCTTCCATGACAATGGCCTCTGGCTGCTAACCCCTCCCCTTATCCCCTATCCTCAATTTTTGATCAACTCTATGTAAGTGCCTATATTCTAATCTGTTTGAGCAATGCACTAAGTTTTTAGGAACTGATTGCGAGCCTCTGATTGTATTTTACTGTGTATCAAGCTTGTTCTGTTTCCTGCATTGTATTTACCTTATTGTTGTAATGTCCTATCTTTTGTGACATGAAACCTTAAATGAGTCTTTGACTCAAAGGTATTTTCAAATCATGAATAAATAAACAAATAAAAGTCACCATTGATGCAGCCTACTCCTTACCTTCTGCTTACGTGTCAGTGTGGTTCACTTGGTAGCACATCCTCCTCTGGGCCACAAGGGCATAGGTTATAAGCCCACTCTGGGATTGGGATCATACCTAAATGCTGACACCTGAGTGCAGTACTAGAGGCTGCTGTACTGTCAGGGTGTGCCATCCTTTGGATAAGATGTTAAACTGAGGTCCCTTCTACCCGTCTTTGGTGCTGTCCAGTTGGAAGTCATGGCACTTTGTGCAAGAGTAAGGGCATTTTTGCAGTTAAGCTTTTTATTAAAACTATTGCATACAACACAACAAAAAGGGACTAATGGTGCTGTGAGGAAATACAAAATAAACAGAAGTGTGCAAAACAAGATAACAAGATGAGTCTGGAAGAAAAACAGGAACATGATAACCAACAAGGATAATCGAACACAGAGATAATGAATACACTGGAAAAGGATGCACCACTCTGTAAGCATGGGTATAAGGGCATTTTATTAAACAGAATGAAATTTGGTGGAATTCTTGAAATTCTGCCAAAATTCCACATAATTTTGCCAGAAACAGAATGATGAAATTCAGCAGCAGAAAAATGCAGAATGAGTTTTATGCAACATTTCTGCTGAATTTTATTCTTCTGATCTCAATATTTTATTGAAATGGGTGCGAAATAATTTTCTGCTGAAAAACGCTGTTCTCGGAATAATATTCTGCAGATCATAGCAGGTGGAATTCCATAAAAGAACCAGCAAAATTCCAGCAGAAATTCCACCAGTGGACTGGTCATTTCACTCTAGTTTCACTGGTAGAATTCTGCATTCTACAGAGCATTACAATATACTATAAAAGAGGAATTAAACTTACAAAGTTGTGGATGACATGTAAAATAATACTAAATAAAGCTAAATAATTCAAATCCAGTGCTCAAAAGAAAAGATGTAATATACAAACATACAAAAAATGTCAATTGTATACAGCACACTAACTTATACTGTAATAACCCCATGCTATGTATGTCTGTTATAATATGATAATCCTTGGTCTCTCTTTCACTATACTTGTGCCTTAACAGGTACATCTAAGACAAACTGCAAAACTAATACTTATTTACCCACGGCATGCCTCCCATAAGTTTGTAAACACTGAGTTGTTTCTCATGCAGATATATATATTTTAATGCTTTAAGTAACATATTAAGAACAGCTTCAGAAGAACAATATTTTGCTGTAATTGTAATGCACATCTAGCTTGCCACAAATAGAATCTGTAACAGGCAAAAGAACTTGTAATTCTGAGCTATGAAGTTCTGTAATTCTGTACAATTTCTGTAATTCTGTATTTTGTCCATATTTTTCTTCATGGCCTGGGTCTTGCCTGAAAAATGGACCATGGAATCAGTGTACTTATCCGATAAACAAACAAACAAATAAATACAAAAATAAATAAAATAAATAAAATTTATCCCACCAGTCACCATCTATATGAAGAACTACAGTTTTATAATCAATGTTCTTCAGTAATGATTTAGCCCTTTTTTCCTAAATAAGGACCAAAAGACTACGCATAGTGACATTCAAAAGAAGGTGAGACTGAGTCTCCAAAATACCTGAACGCCCTTCTCTAGGACAGTTCCTTTATTCAATTTTTTGTGTATAAAGAGTCACAAACTGCCATCCGGCCATGAATACTCAACCAGGTGATGTGCCATATTTCTCATGGCAATATTGTGTTTAACAATTGTTCTGCTGCTATCTTCTCCCATCTAACCAGGCAGCATTTATTTTATTTTTATTTGGTTAGCGGTAAGGCCCACTAGGCACAAGTGCCTGTTTTCAGGGGTGACCTGAGAGCACTGGGTGGTTAAGTGACTTGCTCAGAGTCACACAGTATGCAAGAGGATGTTGTGAGAATCAAACCCAGGTCTGGTCTGCTGGATGTACCAAGCTCATTCACAGCTCATTACTCTAATCTCTAGGCTATACTGCCAGCTACAATGCCAGCATTTAAATTCCAGTGGTTGAGAGAAATACTTATCTACAATATGTTGATACAATTGTTTCCTAAAAGAAACATTAAATAACAGGGGTTGTTTTCCGATGTTTGAGTTTCAACAACACTAAAAATATATACTAAGGGATTATATGTGCATGATCTCGTGGACTGCTGACCCAATTTCCTGCCTTCCACTCTGAGTACCACAGGATCAATCAATCTACCAGTAAAGGGAACCACATCTTATTCTGATCTCTTAGGACTGGTACTAAATTATGATGCAGAAACATAGTTATAAAGAATACCAAGGGGTTAACAATCTGAATCCATCCTTCCTTATAATCTCTATAGGTAATATCCTTTTAATAGGGTTGAGGTGATACCCCTATATCCCTGAAAAAATACACAGCACAATTTGATTTCTTTTTTTGTTTGCTATTTACTATGCTTTTGATGCTGCACTTCCCAGACTCCAGCCCCTGCCACCAGAGCTCCAGCCAACCCCCAACTTCCCTGCTGGTCAATCTTGATCCTGGGCTTGCCCTCAGGAAGGGACGTCAGTTGGCCCAAGACCTGCAGAGTTGAAGTCAGGACTCCAGAAGGCTCCCCAGAGGAACCCAGATCACCACCAGGGTGGGGTCATTGGACCGGAATGAGCTAATAGAACCACCTCTATCTGTCACCAAGCAGGGCCAAGGGAGCAATCGGGCATAGAATGTAGAGCTTCATAGAGGAGTCAGCTGTATTTTTGAGAAGTGGATCCCTTAGGTGGGATGTGAAATGATGTGCAATGTATGTCTTACCCCCAGTTGATGGTGCTGGACACGGTGGTATCCCAGCCTCCACCAGCAGTTCATAAAGCACCGGACACTCTTCACCCCTTCCCCCAGAGAAGGAGAGCTGTCACCAGGATGCTCAATCCTTCTCCCCCTGGCCGACCTTCAGATTCCCGACTCTGTCACCGAACCCAGTATGTCGAAGCAACATTTGGATGCCTTGCCACTTCACGGCAGGCGGCTAAATTTAATTTCTAAGGATACTAGGGAGGGAAAACAATACTAACATAACGAAAACTTGGGAGCAACAGAGGTTTGATTAAGTC
This sequence comes from Neoceratodus forsteri, assembly GCA_016271365.2. Taxonomy (NCBI): domain Eukaryota; kingdom Metazoa; phylum Chordata; order Ceratodontiformes; family Ceratodontidae; genus Neoceratodus; species Neoceratodus forsteri. The sequence goes on along the minus strand of CM028134.1, from coordinate 575,788,961 downwards.
AGCTCTTTTCCTTTTAGATATGTGTTTATTCCTCCAGGCAGCCAACTTATATTCAGCTTTCAAAATTATAGCATTACAGTTTTATAAAATCATGCCCCTGGTCCAAAACCTGAGGCCCCAAATTTTTAAGGGTGCATTTGAAATGCTAATCCCTGCTACAGGATCCCCAGACTGGTAGACTACAGGCAGTCTGAGCATTATGCCTGCACTTTCAGTATAATTTTCTTCAGCCCGGCTAACCAGGAGAACTGTTCTAAAATGTGTATACTTTATGGCGGATGCTGCATCCCTGATAATAATACATAAATTATCTACATAAGCAAGGTCCTTCATTTCTGGAAGGTCGAAGACAACTGCATTCCTCAAATTTCTGAACTTTTCTGCAACATTCAAATTAGTATAAATGTAGAGTAGGGGGCTTAAAGGGCACCCATGTCTTACTCCTCTTTTAACCATTACAGCATGACCTAGCCTATTCAATTCAATTCAATTCAATTCAAACTTTATTTTTAAAAGGCGCTTTTCTTAAAACCAAAGTGCCTGTACAGTTTCATAAAACAATAAATACAATAAAATTAAAACTAATATAAATCACTAAAAGCTATCCTAAACAGGTGGGTCTTCAAAGCTCCTTTAAAACTAAGGACGACCTATAATTTACATACAGCATCACAGATACCTTACCCTCCTCTTCCTCTTGATTTCATCCCTTTCAGGACCTTTTTCCCTCCATGCCCCTGTCATCCACCCATTCTAAGCCTCCTCTCCTGGGTTTCAAACCCTTTACCCTCAACACTGTAATTCATGGCCCTACCCTCTGCACCATCTGGGCTGATTTACTGCTGTAAGTCTCTCCATCCTCCTTGTATCCTTCTCTGCTTCTGCCCTGCTGCATCAGCCATGGTTATCCCCATCTTCCTTTTTCTCGGCCTCGCTGGCCCCACTCACACCAATCTTCCTAAGCCTATGTGCCCTCCTGCCCCAACCAATACCACATTCCAGATGCCTCCCCACTCACTTTCACACTTGCTCCACCTTGGACTGTCAGCACCCCTACTCTTGCTACCCCTCCATCATTACACCCTCCACTGGTACACCCGGCCCCATTGACTCTTTCTCATAACTCCCTCTGGCACCCCTCTTCTTAGCCATCCCTTCCTCTACTCTCTTCCCATCCCAGTCTTCCCCTGGTGCAGTCTACACATGTTTCATCTCCCTCCAACCACAGGCAACAAATTGTGATACTCAGAGTGATGTCTGTCCTCCTCCTGTTGTCAGAAATATCCACCCCAATCCAGAACCCACCACTGCTAGCCCCATCCACCACCCAACAGCCAGCCTCTGTATCACCTCCATGAACATCTCCAGCCTCCAAAGAAGTTTTCTGATCTCCAAGGATGGATTACCCAGCACCAACCAGATATATTAGCTATCATTGACCTATGGTTTCTAAGTCTACCCCGACTCCTCTGGTTACTTTACCAGGGTGCACTCTCTTCAGGGAAGATAGAGTCATGAAACGAGGGGTGGCTGTGCCATTTACCATCCTGACACTTTGCAATGGCACACCTCCCTCCCACCATCTGAATCACAGGGCTCAAGCCATCTCCCTCTAGATATGGCACCTCAGGCACTCAATTTAAATAAAGGTCCTCGCCAGGTAGTAATAATTGGGGATTCCATTATTAAATATACTGACCAATACATATGTAGGAAAGATAAAGCAAACAATATGGTTTGTAGTTTTTCTGGGGCAGGGTGTCAGACTTATATGATATGGCTGATAATATTTTTGCTGGTGCAGGGGAAAATCCATTAGCAGTATTACATATTGGTATAAACAATTTAAAGAGGAAAACCCTACCTGAGATTAAGGCAAATTGTTCTAAATTATTTGATAAGCTAAGAACAAGAGGTTGTGGTATTATGATTTCAGAGATTTTACCAGAACCAAGAGCCACAGTACATGAAGCAAAATGATAGCATTAGCAAATGGATGGTTGAATGACTAGACAAAGAAAATGACAAAATGTTTATACAACACTGGGGACGTTTCACAATAAAGGAGAATTTTATACTAGGGATGGGTTGCACTTGAATTATAGGTGAAGCAGGGTTTTGGGAACAAGATTGCAGCAAGAAATTGAGAGAATTTGAAACTAATTGACCAGGGACAAAGTGCAAATCAAATAATAAGGTGTTAAGTAATAAACACTCAGGAAATAAGGAAAGAAATTTAGTAACGACTAAATGTTTTAATGCACGTACCTGTAAAAAGAAGGGATGGCGAATGGAGGAGAACATTGAGAGAAAAAGCTGGATATTATTGAGTTGTTTAGCCATGGTGGAATGATAATGAAGAGTGGAACCAGAAGATATCAGCTTTAACTTAATAAATAAAAATAGAGTGAATAAGAGGAGGAGGAGAGCATTGTATATAAAGGAGGGATGGATTTTATAGTTAATAAGGGTGGATGATATGGGCAGTATTGAAACCATCTGTGTCGACCTAATGAATCTAATGGGTAAAAAGCTAAAGATGTTGACCTTCTATAGACCTCTAGACACAAATACTGAGGACACATTGAGCTTTTGAAAAGGTGATAAACCTGGCTGAGAAATGTGATATTGTGATTATGGGTGATCTAAGCATGCCACAGATAGATTGGAATAAGGAAATAAATAATAATAATACATCAGTATCCAGATTTTTGGCTGAGGTACACGAGTAGAATTAAATCAGCATGTCTATGAGGCAACAAGAGGTAGCAACATACTGGACATCGTGTTATCAAATATTCCTGATGAAATAAAACAGTTAACAGTTGGACCACCTATAGGTACTAGTAAACATAGTTCAATAACCTTTGCTATTGATAAGATCAAAAGGTAATTAAGGCAGTAACTACCCAGTTTATTTATAATAGAGGAAAGTACACAGTGATTAAACAGATATTATCACTTTATAATTGGAAGGGTATGATAAAGGGCCTGTCTACACAAGAAGCATGGGAATTGTTTGTTAAAGAAATAAATAAATTGATTGATAAATATATACCAAAGAAAATATATGATAATAGAGGAAAGAAGCCTATTTGGTTAAATAGTAATATCATAAGAATTGAAAAAGAAAATAAAATATTAGTTAAGAAAATGAAACTTTTTAGTATATTAGCTAGCATCTCAAGATATAAACAAATAGTAAAGCAATTGAAAAAGAAATACGGAAAGCAAAGAAACAAGTAGAGTTTAGATTAGCAATGACAAAAATGATGTAAAAGGCTTTTTCCAATGTGAATAAAAAAGGGACAGAGTCGATCTGTGGGACCATTGGTAGTAAGGGAGAGTTGAGAAGTGATCCCAAAATTCTTTCTGAGGAATTTAATATGTGTTTTAGTAAGGTTTTCACCAAAGGAGATTATAACAATAAGGTGATTAAACAAGGGATGGAAAATTCAAATGTTGAGGGACTAATAACTGAGGATAAAGTAGTTAGGAGGATAAGATAATTAAAGGAGATAGGGCTGCTGGTCCTGATGGAATTCACCAAGGTTTATTAAGAAACTGAAGGTGGAATTGGCACCAATTATTACAATGATAGGTCAAAATCATTGGTTGAGGGTTATGTACCAACTGACTGGAGACTGGCCCATGTGGTGCCGATTATAAAAAGGAGATAGAAGTAATCCATCAAATTATCAACCAGTAAGTCTGTCCTCAGTGATTAGTAAAATAGTTGAGGGATTTTGAGTGAGGAAATTAAGAATTTCATGGAAGAAAGGATTGATAGATAATAGCCAACATAGGTTCGTTAAAAATAGAACATGTGAAACCAACGTAGTCTGTTTTATGATTGGGTCACTAGGAAGTTGGATGAGGAAATAACCTGGATTGGTTATGCTGGATTTTAGTGGGCCTTTCACAAAGTCCATCATGGTTTATTGATTTCAAAGTTATTAGATATGAAAGTGAATGAGAAGTCTGATTAGATGGATTGAGCACTGGTTGGTGGATAGGACCCTGCGGGTGAGAATTCAGGATATTTGTCAGTGGCAGTGAGGGTGGAGAGGGGTGCTGCAGGGCTTAGTGTTGGGACCATTATTATTTCCATATTTTCATGAGTGACCTGAAATTAAATAGTGAGAATAAACTAGTTAAATTTGCAGATGATGTTAAAATAGGAGGGTTGTGGATACTTTTGAAGATAGGCTGAAGTTTGGACAGGATTTGTTAGATTTTGAAGGGTGGGCCAGAAAGAACCTTATGAGCTTCAATACTAATAAAAGTATAATGCTAAATATGGAAAGAATAATATAAAACAGGATGATTATATTCAGAATGGTAAATTAGGTCTTCCTATGTGAGAAAGATCTTGGTATACATATACAAAAGGACATGAAATTTGAAACACATTGTAGAATTACAGCAAATAGATCTATGCACTTGGTAAATTGTATCAGAAGAAGTTTTCATACGAGGAATGCAGAAGTACTACAAAAGTGTTTAAGTCATATGTAAGACCTATTCTGTATCATTGTTCTTCACTTTGGAGTCCTTGTTTGAAAAAGCATAGGGTTCTGTTGGAATGTCCTCAAGGATCCTAACCAAAATGATATCAGATCAACATAAGTTATCATATGAAAATAGATTAAAGTTATTGGGGCTATGGTCCATTGCTAAAAAGAAGGATAAGGAGATTTGTTATTCCTTCATAAAATATTGCAACAGGATACACTTAGAATGGAACTGGGCCTTTGTTTTAAGGAAAAAATTTTAACTGGAGGAAACACAATAAACAGTTAGTGAGTGAAAGGAGCAGAACTAATCTAAGAAATATGGATTCCTATGTAGGGCTATAGAACACTGGAACAAGCTACCAATATATGTTGTGCAGGCAGAATCCTTCACTATTTTCAAGAAGAGGTTGGATAAACATATGATAGTTGGTGACTATTGTTATCTCTACTGAACTGTGGAGACAGTCTTTTAAATGGGCTTTATAGCCTTCTAGACTGTCTTATGAAACCTAGTATGAACCTTAGTATAAAATCATCCCTGACACCTCCTGAGCCCCACTAATAATTATTGCTGCCTATATCCCTTCATACCACCAGAATCTTGCTCTCAATCCTTACTTGTCACCTTTCCATCTACCCTCCAAAGTTGAGCAAATTATACTGGGAGATCTTAATATAAATTGCTCGCCAGCTGTGTCTCCTAGGTCAAAGATACCATGACTGCCCCTAACCTCACCCAACTTGTCACCCACTGCACCAAGACCAACCCAGCTAATGGAACCTCCACCCTGCTGGATACTGTCCTCTCCAATGGACTCCACAAGATCACTGGCACCACTGTACTGCCCAATGCCCTTAGTGACCATTCTCCCATAATTTTCTCCTGGTCCTGTAAAATCCAGAAACCTGCACCCAAAATTGTCTAGAAGGCTATAAAATTGTCTGCCAGTGATGCCTATGACCTGTAAACTGAGTCAGCTAAAAGAACACCTCACTCACTGAGACTGGTCGCCAATTAACTCTGCCCCAATATCTATTTTCTTTATTTATTTTCTTTATTTATTTCATTATTCAGACATAACCTTTGAGCAAAATGCTCTTTTTCAAAGGTTCCACGTCTTGACAGGAGGACAACACAGAAAGGTAATTACAGAGTATGGGTGCACAAGTACAGAGACAAAAATACAAGAAATAACAGCAATTGGTCTGATTATTTACAATTGTAAGCTATCTCATATAGAGGTAGAGCATATCACAGTTAGTACAACCCAAAGTACATGGTTAGTGCTGTGGGTTTAAGAAACTAATTTAGCTGGAGGATGCGGCATTGGACTATTTCATCCACTCTTTCAACTCGACCTGTGATATTTTCGCTCCCTTTCCAAATCTGTCATTAAAGATCACAACTCTCCTAGATCTTCTCCTATTCAACCAAATGCGACTTAAGGACAATCTTTGGTATAGGGTTGTTGACTCTGGCAGAAGTACACAGATAGGCAGGGCATATGAGGGGCTGCAAGAAACAAAGGCACCTGGCAATCCACAAAGCTAAGGCTGGCACTACAGGTCAACACTTGCCTCCTCCTGTGGCTCATCCGAAAATTATGGGACAACATTAAGTAACTCAGCGGTAAATCAAAATCCCCAAGGGTAAATGCAACTACAGTGGCACAGGTCAGAGTGTCAAAGCAGGAGCCACGCTAGAAGTATCAACACTGAACAAAAGCAAGAACGCGGGTCTCGAACAGCAATCATAGAAGAAGATAGTCCTCACGTTAGGACACTATAAAACTGGTTTTAATGTTCCAAAATATCAGTAAAAACAAGACACTGTAGAAGGTACAAATACATGGTAGCAACCCCAGTAACCATCAACATTTCACGTCATAATCAGACACTTTATCAAGATGTCAGCAGCTCAAATAATCACCACTTAAATATTGTACAAAAGTCACCCCCAACACACTCACACACTTGCTTAAACAATGCAAGTAATTAAAGCACTCACAGATGCTGTTAGAGCAGGAATAAAATGTAGCTACAAATGCACAATTGCATACTTGAAAAAATATATTATTACAGCCTACCTATTATATTAAGGACTAGTTTATAAATAAGCACTAACCGAAGAGCTCATATCAATTGCATACTTGAAATAAATATTATTACAGCCTACCTATTATATTAAGGACATGTTTATAAATAAACACTAACTAAAGAGCTCATATCAATTACATACTTGAAATAAATATTATTACAGCCTACCTATTATATTAAGGACATGTTTGTAAATAAACAGTAACTAAAGTGTTCATAACACATACATCATTTAACTGGTATATCTGATAGTAAATATAACATATAGTACTCATCTATGTTTTTTTTAAGAAAGGTGTTAACTGAAAAAAAATAATTCAAACCTGGAAAATGACTAGATTTTAACTTGTATTGCCAAAAGCTTTCTTTAAACGAGTTCATTGTCCAAATCTCCTTCTTTTGATCCTAAAATGACTTGTTCAAGTCCCTGAAACTAAATGAATGTCCAGGACCAGCTTGCTGTATGCAGAGCAATGCATTCTCCTGTTTTTTAGATCTAATACAGCTTAAATGTTCAAAGATCCTGTGCTTTAATTTTCTCCTGGTCTTTCCACATAAAACAACTGCATTTGCACATAGCTAAATAAACAACATCTTCTGTATTAGAATTAACAAAACTTTTCATGTAGTGAGGATCCTTGCAGTTAGGTAATGGAAAGACTGGTCCCACCTGAATGTAGTTGCAAGCATTGCAAGTTCCACATCTGTAGTTATCATTAGGAGTACTGACCCACGTTTGACTGTAATATTTTGTTTTCCATGTACAAGGAGATCTGCCAAATGTCTTGCGCTTCAATAAACAAATTTTGTACCAAGTTCAAAGACAATCCTTAATATAATAGGTAGGCTGTAATAATATATATTTTTTCAAGTATGCAACTGTGCATTTGTAGCTACATTTTATTCCTGCCTCTAACAGCATCTGTGAGCAGCACTTTAATTACTTGCATTGTTTAGCAAGTGTGTGAGTATGTTGGGGAGATGACTTTTGTGCACTATTTAAGTGGTGATTATTTGAGCTGCTGATGTCTTGATAAGGTGTCTGATTATGATGTGAAACGTTGATTTAAGTTACTGGGGTTCCTACCATGTATTTGTACTTCTATAATGTCTTGTTTTTACTGATATTTTGGAACATTACAATCAGTTTTATAGTGTCCTAATGTGAGGACTTCCTTCTTCTATGATTGCTGTTCGAGCCGCATTCTTGCTTTTGTTCAGTGTTGATATTTGTAGCATGGCTTCAGTTTCGACGCTGACTTGAGCCATTGTAGTTGCATTTACCCTTGGTGTGTTTTGTTAGTGAGCTCAGTCTGCTTGGAGAAATATGGTCAGGATCTTCGGAAGCATTGGTACAGTGAGTAGCACCCCAATTCACATTTTACCTGCAGAGCCTCACATTCATGTTTTTAATCAAGAAGAAGGTCCCCGATAGATACCTTATTTTTCAAAGAGGAGACAAAAATCCATTACTTCATGGTAACACATGAACTAGAACTGATAATAGGGATCAGAATCTGACCATGAAACATATTCAAACCCGTGGATATCAAACAAGCTTACATATTGTTGGAATGAATACCACTAAAAGCACACAGGCCCAGATATTCAAACTGCGCCATTCTGAGGCACAAGCCCTCGCTGCTCAAAATAGTTGTACAGGGGTGTGGCGGGTGATATTCAAGGAGTTGCGCTGTGGGCAACTCCTTTGAATATCACCCAACTCTAACACTGCGCATGGTGCAGTGGAACTTGCGCCACCGCAAGTTGCCAGAGTTGAGCATTAAACTTGTGGTGGCACAAGTACCATTGCGCCATGCTCAAATTTCCTATATTCAAAGGTGACATGCAAATGGGGCCATAATTTATGCAAAAGGCGCAGTGGGGGCCATTTGCATCTATTGTAAGCTCCATTTGCATTCCATTTGCATGTAGGTGCGCCTGATCCCGAGGACTTGCTCCTAGCCACCCCTGCCAGGCAACAGCCGTCGGGACCGGCCGCACAATGCACAACGATCGCGGGCATCACAGTTACAGAAACCCACCCACATATCCCACAGCCCGATCGCGGGCATCACAGTTCAGAAACCCCACACATATCCGAAGCCCGATCTCGGGCGGTACAGTTACATAGACCCCCGCCTACATCTCCCACAGCCCGATCGCGGGCAGAACATATGTGAACCCCAGTGCCCGATCGCGGGCAGGAATGTAACCCTCCCCCAACCCGAATATCTCCCTGGTGGTCAGTGGACCATAAAGCCCGATCGCGGGCAGAATGTCACATCACAACCCCCAAACATCTCCCTGGTGTCTGAGTCCCCCCACCCACCCACGAAGCCCTCCACCCGCTCCCCCGCGGCTGGCGGCGACAGCATCCACCGCCTGCCGCCCGCCGCCCGTTGACTGACTGTCCGGTGGGCTGCCGCCCGATGGTGCAGAGCTACAGCCAATGGGCGTGCAACCCACACCGTACATGACAGTCAGATTTGTAGATGATGTTCGTTCACAAATCTAATAGCAACAGACAAAACTCTTTGCTCCCTCTGGACTAGCTAACCTCTAAAGACTAAAATCTCTGTATGCAAATATACCCCACGGGCAGTGTATGTACACTAGTTCTGTTTCATACTGAATGTGCTCTGACACTGTCTTAATGTTCCTTGCCTCCTGTATGAACTGTGTAGGTTTTCTGAAGTCTGTGAGGCAAATGTTACCCCACTGGCAATGTACATGCACTGGCTCTCTCTACTGTATGTTCTCTGACACTGGCTTACTGCTCCCTTGCCTCCTGTACAAACTGTATATGTATTTTGAAGCTGTCTTACTGTATTCTAATGTAAAGTGGTTGGTTTACTCAACCCCAGGTTGCCCCTGATAAAGAGATCTTTGGTCTCAGAGGGCTTACCTGGTAAACAAAATCTAAATAAAATAAAAATAAAATAAAGATTGCACGCTTAGAGATACCACTCAGAATGCTAACTTCAAAGAGTCCTTTTGTGGGTACAAGTGCCACCTGCAAATGAGACATAAGAGAACAACAAAGCATGCTTTTCTATGGTGTATTCACAAATGGTGTGCAAGATGCCTTTTGAATGATCATGCTGTTTGGGGTGCTCCTTTAGAAATGCCTATCTGGACAGGAAGAAAACTCCTATTTCTCAGTACATTGGTGCTTTAGTGTATGCAGCTCTGCAGTCTTTACTTAGAAGCTGTGAAGGGACAGCTGTGAGGATGGTACACTGAGGCATGTTGCCTGATACACTGATTGACTCCTTTTCTTGGTCCAATTGCTGCCTGCAGGATAGCTGTAAGAACAGAAAAAAGTGAGTTTTAGCATGTGGTATGGAAAACAGTATGCCAGCTACTTTTTAGATGACCTTGTCTGTTGGACCCCTTTGAAAATGTCTACTGGGATGTGAACAAAGGCTCAGTTCACTGAGTGCAGCTCTACAGTCTTACCTTAATAGCTCAGATGGGACTGCTGTGAGAAAAGCCCATTGAAGGTGCTGCCCATGAGCTGGCTCCAGAGTCCTTTTCTGGGTCCAATAGCCACCTGCAAAGGAGACATAGGAAAAAAAAATGGTCTTTTCATATGTGGTATTCAAAGACTTTGTGCCAAGTGCCCATTCAATGATCTGCTTGTGTGTGGCACCACTTTATAAATGATGATTTGAAGAGAAAAAAAAGGCGCAGTTCACAGTACTTGAGTCTTACCTTAGCAGCTGAGGAGGGGTGGCTGTGAGAAGAACAGACAATTTTTTTCCAACTTTGTTCATGCCTCCTTCTCACCGGTGTCTGGACTCTCTCAGGGGTGGTCACTCAGTCCTGACCTTCTCCCACCCGCCTGAAGCCTCCAGTCTCTGCTCCAGTTTGGCCCATTGTCACTCTGCTGCACCTGACTGCCCAACATCCCAGCTCTGAGCCCCCCGGGGTGGGGTCACCTACTCTTGCCTATTGCTTTGTCTAGAATTTAGTGGAATGGCCAGGGCAGGGAAGGAGTACTGAAGCAGGCTGGAAGGCCCGGCATTGGGCATGGGAGCCAACCCCTGGACCCCCTTTTGCCTACCGAACACCAGGGCTTTTCCATTTTCTGGATCCCCCCCCATGAATGCGGGACATGCAATGATGTCTAGCATGCAATGTGAGTGTTCCCGCACATGTCCATAGGATGGCCGCCACACGTTCCCCTCTACACTGGTCCCACGACTGTAGTGCACCCTAGTCTCCACTGGGTGTCACTAATGGTGTGGGACAGAAACCCCTATCCCTCCGAGGAGAGGAGAGCAGTCCATTGGAAGCTCAATCCTCTCCTTCCCAGCCAACCCTCAGTGCCCCAGGCTCATTCCCGAACCCAGGTCGCTGGTGTGGCATGAGATAAGGCAGATGCCTCAACCCTCAGTGCCATCAGGATGGCTCAAAAACAGATCACTTGAGGTGGTATTGGAGGTGGGGAATGCTAAAGGTTGACAAAAGTGGAAGAAGTAAGGATTTTGCAGCTGCTGCTGCACTGCTGCTGACCTTTATGCTGGTTCTAGAGATATGATTATTATGCGGGTACTGATCTCACAACAAGAGAGGAGGGCCAAAGGCACAAAGCAGGTGGTGCAGGATAGTATGATACTGCTGTTTTGTAGCCCTGATGCAGAATTTAGGAAAGATATTCATGTCTGGAAAACAAATGAGTATGGCAAGTGTTTAGTGTATAGTGTGATATGCACCACCAAATGATCATGGACATGCCTTGGCACAGAGTCATGTGTTAAAATGATCATTAGTGTGAAATGACTCACTACATGGGAGACGTGTTCAAGTACAGGACCAGCCTCCCATCAACTGTGTGCAATGGTCATACTGGGACCAAATGAAAGAGGCCTCTTTTGCTAACCCGGTGCTGGACGAGAGAATGATGCATGTCATGCAGCATGCTATGGTAGTGCTTGACTAGGTTCTATGTGATAATGGTGATCATCAAATGCAATCGTCGTTAGGGCAAATGTACATTGATGAAAATAAAAATGGCGATGTACATTTGCAGTGAGAAAATGCCCCTCTAGTATTTATGTGAGGGGCTTTGCTCCCCCCACACACCCATCACTGAAAATATTAAACTCTGGGGGGGGGGGTGCATGTTGGAGAGTGGGAGAACCAGGAAACAAAATACAAACACCAGCTGAATAGAGGACAAAATATTATGCTCCTCCCCTGCCCCCTCCCTGCCAGAGCCAGCCACCCTAACCACCGTGCCATGCAGCCAGCTTGGCTTCCCACCTCACCACCCCTCACATACCTTCTGTCCTCTTCCAGATACCTTCCATCCTCTTCCAGTATACTGTCACTCTTCCCTTCACCCTGCCCTTCCCAGTCGCTACCCTTTCAGGGTTGCTGACTTTACAGGCACTGAGTCACTCAATCTCAGTTGCCCTTTTCTTTTTCAATGGATACTGCTTGCCTACTGTAGCGGCAAGCAGTGTTGGGCTTGACTTGGTGTGTGAACTTGACGTCTCCTACCAGAAAGATGGTTTAGAGGGTGCCATTAACAACACCCATGGTCACTGGCTTCTTACAAACAAGATGGCTGCCATGAGGCTGGACTGTTGAGGAGGAGCAGGGCTGGCTTTGATTTTAAAGCTGACTTTGAATTTACATATGGTATGACATCTATGCTTACCCTAAGGGTTTTTATTTCTATTTCGACTGGTTTCTATGTTTCCCTGTGGTAACTATGTTCTTGTTGCCATGCAGCTTGTGGGTTTGATAGCGAAGGGTATGACAGGAGAGGAGAGATGTGCCTGAGGATGCTAGGATCCAGGACATTGGTCAGGATTTCCAGGTGGAAAGGAGGAACTGAGGATCTGAGAGATTGTGATACCTGGAGGAAGAATTCTGTGGATCTGTGGAGTGAAGAAGTTATTGAGTACCATGTGGAGATCTGTGTCCTGTAAATGATCTGTAGATGGAGAACGTAAAAGAAAAGGGCTGAAGTCACCAGAGAGTGGTGCAAAGAACTAAGAATTAGGAAAGTTGAGAATGGTGTGCAGTGAACTGTAAACTCCTTTTCTTATTTCCCCAGAACTAACTAATTGATGAAATTATATGGTGCTAGATGGGTACTAGAAAAGATGCAGCTTTAACTGTGATTGCAACCAGATGATATTTATTTTTTTAACTTTTTGGTCTTTATTTAATTTCTTCTAGCAAAATATATAAGAATTTTAAAATGTTGCAAGTTATATCTGACCATATGATCCACTGCCATCTTATCACTGGATCCTGGTATAATCTTCCCAGAGTGCCTAGTGCTGCTGAAGGGTAAGGCTGTTTGCAGTCAGCATTGCAGCCAGTGTTCTGTGTGAACAAGACCTAAAGGATAAAATACCTGCAAACAAATTGCGTTGTAGGTGATTTTTCAAATGGTAGGAGTCTAATTACCCTGCACCCATTCAGGGCGCCCGTTGGAGTGCACCGTCATTAGAGTGGCAACTCTAAAATTAGCCTCCTCCTCCCTGAGGTCTCCCCAGAGTTGGAATCTTAGTTGGGTACATGAGGGCACAGCCTCGACACGGGGCTGCAGGGGCACAGCTCCCGCACAGGTGATCGCAAATTTAAATCCTGGTACCTTAATGATGGGTGCACTCTGACAGGTGCATTCTGAGGGCAGAACCATTTTCTATTCTCTTAACATTACAAAAATATGTGGTCCTGGGCCACACAGGAAACAGTTGTCTACTGCATGTCTGGCTGCATGACGTCGTGGCTTGGTTCATTCCAGATGACCACAAGTTATGCACTTTATGTGAATCACACACTGTAAATCAGTATTCTGTTTGTGTGCAAGTTTACAATTATTTTTATATCCTGTATTAGTCGGCTAAATTACAATTTTACTCTGGTCAATGTGCTTGGCAACAACTCGCACCTTATTATTAGCTCCAGTGTCAATAAGCCCCCTGTACAAATCCCTCCCTGACAATATGCCCTCCATATAAATTTAGTAAAATAAACTTCAGGGGGAGTAAATCTGGAACAAATTGTGCAGGGAGCCAATTGATGCTAGAGCTAATAGTCTGGCACAAGTTGAAAATGGTTGTAACAAGATGTGGTCTTGGCCTGGTAGGTAAATCTAACTATTCCTTAAAAAATAAATTGGATGAGAGAAACAAGTAAACACTAAGGGCCAGATATTCAAAAGAGTTGAGCCATGCGCAATAGGGTTGCGCCTGCGCAAGTCCAAAAATGCACCATTCTGCGATATTCAGCAGGAGGCAGTTGAGCCCCCCAAATCACACTGAGCAACAGCGCAATGATAATGAATGTATACGCAACTGAAAGGGAGGAACCATGCATAAATGGCACAGTGCGATATTCAACAACATGCATCATGCGCAATAGAGGAGCCAGCGGAAGTTGTGCCATAGCAGAAATGAGCCAAAATAAAAGGGAGCAAGGGAGAGGCACAAGAACACTACAGGGAAGGCACATGAGGCTGAACTCTAGGAAGAGAAACTGGGCAGCAGGGACGCACAGGGCAGGCCAGAGAAAGGGCACCTGGAACCCACAGGCTCAGGGGAAGGTGTGGGAAGCCACAGTGCAGAAGGGGGAAGTACTTGCCACACAGCAGTGAGACCAGCACAGTCAGGTGTTCCTGGTGCAGGGGAAGTAGCAGCCAGGACAGCGGGGAATAAAGAAACAGCTGCGGGGGTGAACACAAGCCAGGGACATGGCCAGTGTAACCATCCAGATGGAGGCAGTAATGAGGGTGAGAGGGTGGGCAGCAGGGGGCTTGGCGTGGAAGTGCCGTCTGGTTTTGCCCCAACAAGCAGTACCGAGCCCTTTTCAACCGAGCTGTATAGTGATACAGAGATGGTGGGCGGTACCGCCTGAATTGGGCAATTCTGAGGCGGCTCTGTGAGCTGTGCAGTGATGTGATGCAGGCACCCACACGACGGAGCCATGCTCTGTCAGTGGAGATGAAAGTGATAGCTTGCATGTGCTTGCTCACCACAGGTACCTTCCAGAGTCCAACTGGGAACACCATAGGCATAAGTCAGTCGGCCAAATCACACCACCTCACCCAATTCCTCAGCGCACTGCTGCCACATGCTGCAGAGTACATCCATTTCCCCAGCACACTGGTGGAGTGCACAGCAAACATGCAGGAGTTCCACAGGGTAGCATGTATGCCTGGCATGCTAGGGGCAATAGACTGCACCCATGTGGCCATCCGCACACCACCTGGCCCCGAGGGGGCTGCGTATATAAATTGCAAGGGCTATGCCAGCATCAGCTGCCAGGTGGTGTGTGATGCCAGGGGGCGCATAATCAATGTCTGTGCCATGCACCCTGTGGAAGCACATGATGCCTTCATCTGGTACCAGTCGGCACTGTGCCACAGATTTGAGGTGGGGATATCCCACTGGCCACCTAGTGGGTGAGTATGCAAACCATGGACAATCATAGGGCGGGGGCATGGTCAGAGGTGACATGGGTAGTGGCCTACATGGCCTGGGGCAGGCGATGCTGATCACCAAACTAACCTCCACCCTCTACACACAGGTGACAGTGGATACCCACTCCGTCCCTGGCTGCTCACACCCTATCGGTGGCCTGCGACCCCATCGCAGCAATGCTACAATGAGGATACCACACGTAATGTCATCGAGTGGGTGTTCGGGATGCTGAAGGCATGTTTCCATCACCTGGACACCTCTGGTGGTACCCTACAGTACAACCCCTCAGAGGCCTGTGGGCTTTTCCTGGCCTGTTGCATCCTGCACAACATGGCCAACGAATATGGAATAGCCATACAGGTCAAAGAGGGGGACAGCGATGGGGACAATGAGGATGCAGGTGACAATGGTGATGGGCAGCCCCCTCTTGGGCGATGGGACCCCGACTGCTCCTGCTGGCACAGCTGCACCAAGACACCATCACGGAGGAGCACTTCAGCCAACCCAGGTAAGTCATGGGGCCATGTGCAACCACCAGTGGCTAAGGCACAACCCACAAACACGCATGGACACACACCAGGGGTGCATGCCGTCAAGTTAACTGGCTGGGCATGGATCACACACACAACCAGGGATGGGTGAGTCTAACATGCCACATGGAACACACACACACACACACACACACTCACACACACACATGCACCAGACATGCACAAAGGTTAGGAGGCACACCAACCCAGAATGCCATCCCTAGCCACACACATGTCCACAGACCACCACGCCCACTGCCTGTCATTGTGCATGTGTCAGATGCTGAGCACCATTGCACATTGGTGTACAGATCAATGCAGGCATCATCATGCACACGCAACAGTGAACAGCATCTGGGAGGGTGTGCAGATGGACTGTGTGTCCACGTGCAGGGCCGGTACCCACCCGCATTGCCCACTGAATGACACAATGCACACAGGGCAGCACCAGACAGTAGCTGCATTGGGAGACAGGTCAGTCATGCTCCACAGTGCCCCGGCCGCCACGGATGCGTGGGCCCGCGCGCGTTCTACCAGCTGACAGGCTGACCACTGGCCTCATGGGGTGGCACCGGTGGTCCCCAGGGGTTCCACTGCGAGAACACGACCATGCTCGGGCAGCAGTCTGCAGCACACCAAACATGCCTGTGCCAGGCTTGCTCGGGATGCCACAGCTGAACCTGGTATCGGCAAGAATGGTTTTGCATGGCGCTGGAAACAGGGGGTGGACAGTGCACTGTGTGGTGTCTGTGATGCATGGGCATATAACTGTGTGCTCATTGTGGTCATGAGCGGTGAATGCCTGTGTCTGCCTGTCAATGGCAGCGGTCACATCCTCCACAACTGGTCCATCCCTGCCAGGATCAGAGCAGTGTCTCTGCTGCGACGCCTCCTACCCACTCCAGAGCCACACGCAGTGCATCAACCAATGTCGCAAGCCACATCTGCTGGTTGACTGATGATTGCAGTATGCAGTGTGCTCATCCAAGAGGTCATCTGCCTCCTCGGCATCCTGCCCTCAGGGTGTGCTCGGCCCTGATGCTCAGCACCCCTTGAGGGTGGGTGCTGCACACCAGGACCAGGTCTGGGCATGTCCACAGGCAGTGCACTGACGCTGCCCCCTGACACTGTACCCCCCCAGCCCATTGGCTGACTGCTGATGCTGCCCCTCCGGCTGCCACTCCCCAGGGCTCACTGGTGCTGCCACAGTGGCCACAACAGTCCCACTGTCCTGTACACACACCAGTGCTGCCCCACTGGTGCTGACAGGCACAGGCTGGGAATGTGATGATACGCAGGCCTCCACAGCGGCACCACCCACAGCCATGGCCGTGATGTTACCTGCTGTGTGGCCATCCCATGGCACACACATGTCTCTGCCCATGGCATTAGCAACATCATCATCAGTGACAGACCCGGCACCAGCCCGAGTCACAGCATGCTGGCATCCATGGACGCTGGCATGCTGGGACATGGGCAGGGCCTCCTCCGCACCTGTTCCAGCAACATCAGTGTGGACAGCCAGGCGGGCCCACTGTCACACTGAGCCACGTATACCTGTGGAGGTGGATGGGCCTCCTCCATCTCCATCTGACTGGTCTCAGTGGACAGGCCCACCACCGCTGACCCATGCAGATGCTCAGGATCTGTAAGGAAAACAAAGTTGCATTACTGCATGTGACCTACCCTGCCCCTCAATAGACAGACCATGACCTACCTTGCAGTGACGGCTACCACCCGTCTGGAAAGCCACCACCCGAACACCCTCAATGGCACAACGCTGCATGCTGCCAGCAACCTCTCCTCCTGTGGGGTCAGGCGTAGCACCTCAAGCTGTTCCCCACCTGTCACAGCTCATGCTGCCCTGATGGCTGCCACCTTCTCCTTTACCTCCTCCTCCTCCTCCTGTCTGTGCCCATCTTCTTCTTGCAGTCCTGCACGGGCGCTAGTGAGCTGCCATGCAGGTTCACTGCACGTGCCACGTCCTCCCATGCAGCAGCACAGGTCTGTGGTGTTCCCTGCAATCCGCTGAGAAGTGGCTCCTGATTCAGGTAGGCCTCAAACAGGGCATCCGTCTCAGCCTTGGTGAAATTAGGCCTCCTCCTCCTTCCACCACTCTGTTCCTCCTCTCCCACAATTCGCTCGGGTCCTTGAATTTAAGCCAGAGAATGAAAGTTGTTACCTGATGACTGTGCAGTCCATGCATGTCCCAAAATCTATAGTCCACATCCCAAACAACGTGCAACTCACCAATAGACTGCAGTAACTGACTATGGCCAGTGCAGCCCAATGTCGCACTTTTATAGCGCAACCCATGCAAATGAGGCGAGGCACAACTTTAAGTGGATGCAAATTGCAGTGCTGCACCATTGAATGGCTGATTAGCTGATTTGCATATGAGGGCCGAATATCACGCTGTTGCGCTTTGCACAATTGTGTTGAATGTGCTGAGCCAAAGGCGCAGTTCTGTGACATGTGCAGTACACACCTAACTGTGCATGCCTGGGTTCCTGATGCAGGTGCCTGCCGTGCTGTTGACGTGCTGTGCGCAGGAGGCAATGCAGGGCACAGCCACCATTGTGCCAGTGGCGCTACAGCGATGTTCACCTATATGGCGCTGTGGCACTGGGGCATCGTAGGTGCACTGGGGCAACAGTGCGGTAGGCCGCTACTGGAGGTGGCACACAGGCACCCAATCACGCTTCATGCATTGGGTTCAAATCGCACTGTGTCTGTCCATGCGCCAGAAACCCTTGACCCTGTGCCCGACCTTTGCCCCCTAGGCACCATGCATCAGGCATGGGTGCACCACTATCATGCTGTTCAGTGACAGCGTGATAGGGAATGGCAGCGCTGTACCGTGCAGCATCTGCATGTGGTGGAACCATGCTGCAGAGCGCCATTTTGAACCTACTGAGCAAGAGAGATGGCACAGAGGAGAGCTGCCCAGTGGAGCCAGATCGAAATGGCAAACCTGGTTACCATTGTTGAGCCACTTTATGGCCCACTGTTTGAGGAGGCACCCATGGGCAGGTCCAGAAGCCAGGTGTGGCAGGAGGTGGCTGACACCCTGGAGAGAAGCCACAGGAATGGGGCGGACAGCAGAGCAGTGCCACCACAGGTATAGGGACCTGAGGCAGAGGGACCCAGACCTGCTTGCCCACTGTGAGGCACGTGCCAGGAGGGGCACGGTGCCACGGCCAGGTAGGGTGTAACGTCCACACGCTTTTATCTTCCATATGAGTATCACAGCTGCATGTGTCTGGAACATGGGGAGGGACCATCCAGTGTTGGCTGTGGTGGTGTTATCAGGGTGTGGGGTGGGTGGGTCCGACTGGGTGGGATAGCACACACATGGGGGCAGGGGGACTTTGCTACAGGATTGTACTGATGTTCCTCTCTCCATGTTTACACCTTAGGGCCGGAAGAGAGATGGCTGGCCAGTGAGCAGAGGCGCCAGCAGGAAGACAGGGCCAATAGGAGGGGCGAAGGTCCACAGCACCAGAGGGACCAGCCCGATGATGGTGAGTGACATACCTCCATGATTACTATTGCATGTTGTGTAACAGGGCGGGCAGTGGGGCATGGCCACCATCCATTGACACCACTACCATGCAGGCAACTTGTTACAGTCAGCACTGTCCAGTGGCACTGCATGTCTGGGAGTGCGTCAATAGTGGTCCATGCTTGCACCGGGTACATAGCTGTGCCACTGCCTTTGCACCACATAGCTATGTCACTAAACAGCCACAGTAGTGCTGTGCAGGACTTGGCCAGTGGGTGTGTGCAGCGGTCCACCTGGCTGTATGCACCTGGTTGGGCAGGTCTTTTGGACATGATCACTGTGGGTGGTTACACACCATCACAGAGGCATGTCCCATGGCCGTATGCCATGCACAGTGGGTGGGTGTATGGGGCTGTGCATTCACACCTATTGACTGTGCTCCCTTGTTCTAGGTGTCCACCAGCTGCAGGCAATCCGGGAGGCACTGCAGGAAATACTGACTGTGGCGAGGGCATCATTGGACATCCTGCAAAGGATTGAGTGACTGGGAGTCCGGCAGAGACATGGGAGGCAGAGCAGCCAGAGCGGGGAGTGGGGCTCCCACTGACCATCTATATGCCACTGATTTCTTCTACCCCCTGGACCCATCCTCACACCCCTCCTTTCCTGTCCCATTTGTTCACCCCTGCCCCTTACCCACCCCACCTTGTTTGTGGCCCTCCTCCCACACATTTGTAAATAGTTGTAAATAGTTTTGTTTGATATTTTTGATTACAATTCTTTTGATATGAATACTGTGGTGGTCTCTGACTTGCAGCGGGCTATAGGTGCTCAGCTGCAGTGGTGTGCATGGCATCAGGGGTGGTGCAGTCATGGGTATGTGTGTGTGTCCGTGGGGAAGTGACTATGGTGTGGGAGTAGCTATCAGTCAGTGTCTGTGGTGTGTGTGTTGTTCCCTGTGCACTGGATGACTGCGTGCAGTGGTCCATGGTGCATGCTCTGTGTCCAAGGTGCACCTGTCAGCCCATCCATGGCCTGTGCAGCTGACACCCTTGCATGTCTGTGACCTGCATGGTCTGCTGGCATGTCAGTGGTGGCTGTCCATGCAGGGCAGCCACTGTACCCGTCACAATGCTGGGTTGCCTCCTGTCACTGGTTTGGTGCATGTCTGCCTCAGGTGACACTGTGGCCTCCACGGTTGTTGTCCCACCTCCATGCTGTGGCTTGTGTGTGTTGCAGGGGATGTGCACCACTGTCTGTGACTTGTGTTCCGGGCAAATGATGGTGGCGTACAGGTCCACAGTGCCTGCGCAGGGTGGCTGGCACTCCTGTGCCATGGAGGACTGCTGGCCGTGTGTACACAGTTTCCATGGGCCCACGCTGGGAGCTTGGTTGCCCCGCTACTGTGTCCCTGTGGTGTTGTTGTGCCCTTGGGTATGAGTGGGTGTTTGCCCATGCACTGTGTTGCATCCGGTGTGGTGCATGCTTCCATGCACCACTGTGGGTGTCTGCGCTGGCTGTTGTGGCCAGTGCTGGGTCAGGGTGTGTCCTTGGGAGGGTGTGCAAGGTGCTATACCACTGGTGGTGGGGTCTGGGGCATGCCCTGTCATGTGTGGGGTACCTCTTGTGCCGACGCATGGTCGGTCTCTCAGCTGTACCTTGGGGGGGCTGTGCATGGTGGCACTGTGTATGCTGTTGTTGCATCGCTGTGTGCTGCCACTCACTGATGGATGCTCATGGTGGGGCTGCCTTGCATGGTTCTGTGGTGCACAGGGTTGCATTGTCACAGTGGGGGTGGTGGCATGCATGGGGTATCCTGCAGTGGTGGATGCTGCTCCTGGGCATGGTGTCTGGGGGTCACGATGCAGGGTGTGCTCTGCATTGGGGGGATGGTGTGGCACGGGATGGTCGGCCCTCCTTGTGTGCTGGTCACAGCATGCCAGAGGGTGTGATGGGGCACCATGGGCCAGCTGTGGGTTGGTTGCTTGTCTCCATGGACCAGTGGTTATTCCAGCCCTCCCCCAGTTGTGCAGTGCATGGGGTGTGGGGGGACAATGTCTGTTCTGCTGTGTGTTCCTCTGCCCATCTGTGGCATGGGTGGTGGGCCCCTGCATCAATGGTTGTGCAGTTGCATTGTTGCCCTGCTGCTGGGGACATCCCTGGTTGCACTATGGCACCTCTGGACTGCTCAGCTGAACATCCCTTGTTGCGCTATGGCACATCAGATATGCTCAGCTTCTCCTCCCTAGTTGCGCTATGGCGCAGGTGGTGCGATATTCAGTCATCGGCTGTAGGTGCATCTTGGCCGGCTCAGTTTTTGAATATTGCGCCTCTTGCACATGAGTGCAATGGACTTCCACTTGCTCCTGCTATTGCGCACTTTTTGGGTCGAGTTTGAATATCTGGGCCTAAGAATTCAAAATCAAAAAACAGAATGGAAAACAATAAGAAAAAGCAGAAATATAATTGTTAACTAAAATTACCTCTCTTTTAAAACTTGTACACAAATTCAAAAGTTTGCAAGTTTCTCCTGTTCCACTCCCTCTACTGACTGGTATGGGTGGGGTCTTCCCGGACTATCACTGAAACTTTTAGGAATTGTGGTGGAAGAATTGGCCTTAGTGAATCCCTGGAGTGCAGTCCACTTCTGCCTACTATAAATGGAAAAGCCAGGGAAAAAATGAATGAGATGGAAAAAAAAATATTAAAACAGTTTTGCATGAGCTAAGTTTTGTCAAATTGTCTAACAAAGATATATAAAAAACAAAACAAAAGTGGAGATTGCCATGTATCTAAAGAAAAGGTTTCTCATACGGGCACAAATGACGTGCACAAATCTAGTTGCTGTAAGAATAGTATTAATGTTAAAAAATAAAACCTTGGTATGACAATATTTGGTCTTAAATGCTTTTTACAATCTTCCCAGTTTGGTAATAGTAAGCAACTGGCTCGGAAAGAAGTTAATACAGTAGTACAGTGCTGACCTTTTTTAGGCATGGAACTTTGGAATTGTTAAAGGATACCTACTCTGCAAATTTTTTGCTGATTGAGCAACTGGCTAACATTTTTTAATTTTTTTTGTAAATTTTGTTTGTTTCTCCTAACACCAAACCCCAGATTCTCTCCAGTGGGGACTCTAAACTCACCTCCATCCCACCCAGCCTGAAGGCTCAGTCTTGCCATCCAGTAGACCCAGCTCCATTCCATTTGTCCTGTCACCCATTCCCCAGAATTAAGCCTCCCAGGGCAGGACCACCACTCTCCTTTCTTGACAACCTTTCTAGAATCTGGACAGGTATCCAGGGAATGGATGGAGCACTGGAGGCAACCGACGACTCGGTGATGGGCATGGGGTGGTCCCTGGTCCCCACCTTTGCTAACTAGGGTTTGGGGATTTTCTTTTACTGGTTTCCTGAAGCTCAGACATGCAATGATTGATGTCCTCTATGCACCCTCATAAGACATCCACCACAGCTTCTTCCCTGCACTGCGAGCTGCTGGTTGGCTGCGACACCCAGACAATGTTAGGGGCCCCAGCGCAGTGGCTAGCCTAACTCCTCTGGGAAATAAGGGCAGTTCTCTGAAACTCAATCCTTTCTCACCCTTGCTGATCCCCAATGGCCTGAGCTCATTCTTGAACCTGGGTCACCGGCATGGCGTGAGGTGTGGCGTCCAGCACCTCAACCTCAGCACCACCGGCAGGACAATTGGTTAAAATTATGAATGAGATTTCCTCAAGAGAGGACACTGCTATAAATAGTGCCTGATTAGATGATGCCATGTTTAAACTGGATAAAGTGGGAGCAGGAAATCCAGAATGATATAAAAGAGAAAGCATGATGGTCACGTGATGAATCCAGCCTGAGAAGCAGGACTTTCCGGAGCTCCGGAGCTAAAGAGAGAAACGCAACTAATTAAATTATTTTAAACACTCAACCACTGACATTCTGAACAAATTTCAATCTTCCACAGCCTGGACAAACGAATCTGAAAACATTCCAGATGCAGGATCCAGATTTAAACCAACAAATGGACATTATGGTAGCAGCCCCACAGCTGGCTATGAGTCAGATCCTTAAACGTCCCAAGACGGATTCATCAACAGAAACAGAAACATCAATGGACAATATAGCTATTCTAACAGAAAAGTTGGACTGTTTTTTTTTTCAGAAATTACCTCCGTGAACATTAAGCTGGGAGACATGGCCTCAGACATTAAAACAATTAAACATTCAATGGAACATCTGTCAGGTAGGGTCTCCAACGCTGAAGGTAGAATCAGCTCGATTGAAGACAAACAAAGCAGGGATAACAAGACAGTTACGGAATTAAAAACAAAACTGAGAAAAATTGAAGACAGGATCGAGGACCAAGAGAGCTGTCTCAGGCGCAACAACTTAGTAATTGTCAGCATCCCAGAACAGGCAGAAGGGGACAACATTCACAAATTTACCCAGAGCCTACTCATGGAGATGGTGAGACCGCCAACCACTGGCTCCACTTACCAACTGGAATTCACACGTAGATCCTTTTGCGCACCATCCAAACAAGGGGAAAAGCCCAGGGCAATAATCACAAGATGCATCTCAATGCAGGACAAAACACGATTTAAAACCAAGCCAGAATAAAAGGTTTCATTGCTTGGAAAGGGCAGCTGTTCAACACATTCAGCTACATGACTCCGCAGTACAGGACAAATAATGAGCCTATGGAAACATAAAAAAACCCTGCACAATGCCAAGTTCTCCTTTAGAATATTACACCCTGCCAGACAAACAGTAACCACCCAACACGGCACCAGGGAGTTTGAGAATGTAGAAACGGCTCCTAGAGAGCTTCTGAAATACTTCTCCCAGACCTTTCCAAACACTTCAGACCTCAGCAAAGGGCAGCAGCCTAAAGGCAAGTAGACAGACAGGACTAGCAGAGACAATGTGTTTATCAGCTGCTGCATGAACCTGACTATGAGACACTCACACTCACCCCCCAAAACCAGGGAACATGAACCCCACAACACCTGAAAAAGACAACCAGCGTATCAAGATATAGTGATGACCCCACAGGAACACTATCGGACCTGATATCATACAGGTATCTGAACTACATGTTTTCTTCTGAACACTGATAAATAGGGGGTCCTTTATGAGAATGGCAGAGGGGTGAGTAGGTACAGTTCACCTTAGGCTATGTTGTCCTCCTTCTTGACCAACTTCCCACTGATCACTTTACTTCCTTTGTTTGGGAGATAGCCATCCATCAAGGCTACGCCTCACTGCAGTCCAGGGAAATCCAGCTGCTTGCAAGACTCGTCATTACACACAACATGCCCACCAAGAAGGATGCACAGTTCAAAACACTGCCACCCCTACGCAAACGTAGGCCCCCTCTGCCAAGCACCAGCTACACAGAGATTAAACATAGCAAGGATCAACCACCTCCACCACAGCACCACATGAATTGCAAGACACCAATGACAGCATCAAGAACAACAGAGGGGATGGAAGGAACCTAGAAGAGAGTGAAAACCACAGCACAATGCCATCAATGGCAAAATGTCACTGGCAACCTGCAACACTTGATGATGAACACTTGCCAAAAGAATCAACCCCGTACACACGCACCAAATGGACAGAGAAAGCAGAGGACTAGAACTCGACCACCAAAAAACTCTTTCATGAGACTTTGCTTTCCCAAATATTCTTTGCTTGTGGTTATGCTAGTAGCTAGTTTTTGTAAGTTTGCATGGTACAGGAAGCATGATCACTAGGGACTCTCGACAATGGAATACTATGCCGGCTCACAAAGAAGTTCTCACCAAGCAACAAAGAACAGCTGAGAGGGGGGGAAGACTGACAGAAAGGTGGGGGAGTTCTCACCCCTCCAAATTTGATGCAGTGTTTCACAGGGCTGAGAGGAAGGGACGGAGCAATATTGGCAGGGATTGGTAAAACCCTTTGGAGTTTCTATAGACGGTAGCTCAGAGAAGCTGGAGGGGATGGAACAGAACACAGAACATCACAAGAATGAAGGACATAGAACAGAAACACTACACCAAGGAGAGGGGCCCCAGGAGGGAGGAGGAGAAGAAGAGAATCTGGTGTCCAGCAAGCACGCTCTGTGCACTTCAGGTGGACCTCACCCTCTAACAACGCCCTGAGGGGTAGATGTAAGTGGCAGAGGGGGGGAGTGTGATAGTCCCAAACAGAAGTCACAGGATGACTACAGAATGCCCGGACCCCCCTGAACTCAAGCTGTAAGCCCACCCAGCTCGGGCCCTAGCAGACCACAACACCCATCTCCAGATACCCGAGCCGATTACTCGATGGGAAATGGGGGAGGTCTGTGGAGAAAAGGGAAAGGAGAACCTCATAAAAGGGAAAAGCAAAGGAGGTATCAGGGGAAACTACAGATAGGCAACCAGGGAGGAAGTTCAGAAACAAACATAGCCCAGCAAGGGCACCCTGAAATGGCTCCTGCAGACAGGTGGGCACCCAGAGGGAACCTGATTTTGAACTTGGCAGATCAGCATAGTCTACCTGGTCTATCCTGGATATGGATTAGCCACTGATGGGAGACCAGATGCTGGAGGCCCATGGGAACAAAGGAGCTAGACAAACATGTAGAGGCCAGAGCCAAGATACCATGAGAGCTCTGACAGCCCTGCAAGTGGCCTCAAGAAACAATGCCACCACTACCATATCTCCATGCACTTAAAGGGAAGATGGCAGGAGGGGCTCATAGCAGCAGGCTCTGGGTGTCTACCTGGGAGCATAGGAAACACCCCACAACACAAAAGCATGTGGGGAGAGAGAGAGAGAAATGGCAGAGAGGAGACAGGAGAAGACACGAGAAGGAGCAAATGCACACAACACAGGACAGAAAACATCTCAACACAAAAGGGGAAGAGAGGAGCCAGGGGCTTTGGCCTGCTCAGACAACTGAACACAACAGCAGCATCTGAGGGAGACACTAGGGCACTCAACAGCAGAACCAAGACCAGTCAGGAGGTTGAGGCAGGCAACAGCAACCATAGGAGCATTCCAGCAATCATACTTAAGGTAACTGACAATCTTTGGCCATGGGCAAAGAAAGGTAGCACTCATGGAGATTCATCATGGACTGAGTGTTGGGAAGGCCCACCAAACTCACTTGAACACTGGTATAGCAAGTACCAGAGGGAGGGTGGAGGAGGACCTCCCATATGTATATAAATGTTGTATATAGTAATGATATATAATCACCTTAGTGTAATTAGTTTGAATGTTGATTTTGCAATGCATGCACAAAGCACTGAACCTGGCATTGAGCGGAAACAGGGATCCAGATCCAATGCACCAAAGACTCCCACCTGGACACACACAGATACCTCATGACAGGCTCTGAGCAGCCCAGTCTACAAACCAATCATACTCAAGGGGCTACACACTAAGCAGGGGCATATCCTGGGAACTGCAGGAAATAGGGCCCCACTCACGGACTCCAGAAACATAGAATGACACCCTCCCAATACAAGTGCACCACTTGGAATGTTAAAGGGGCACAAACCAAAGAAAAAGGCATGTGGTGTAGATACACCTCAGAACCCTGAAAACATAAATCGCTCTACTACAGGAAACCCACACACCTGCACACCAGGTGACACTGTGGAGAAGGGAGTGAGTGGGACAGGCCTTTGCAGCCAGAACCAGCAACAGTAGAGCAGGGTTCACCATCCTAATTCAGAGGAACACACCCTTCACGCCCCTAGAACAGCACACAGATCCACAGGGGAGATACAGTATATCATAGTAAGGGTCCAACTGGGTGGACAGGAGGTAATAATGGTGGCAATCTATGGATGTAATAGGGAGGAGCCAGGCTTTCACAAACCTCCAGTTGATTCTGACATCCATGCCCACCCACCAACCATAATAGTGGGAGACTGGAATATAGTTCAAGACAACATCTTAGACAGGTCCAAGCCCAAAAAGAGTGGGACTATCCATGTCGCAGGGGTGGTGGCTGAACTCATGGACTCCTAGGCCTGGTAGATGGCCGATGCTGCATTGCACCCCAACATCAAGGAATACATGTTCCTATCCACTGACCATAGCACATACTCCAGGCTAGACTACTAATTCTAGTGAAACAAACAAACCACTGAGGAGCTCAAATTCACTCACGGTGAATATTTTGATCTGGTGCAAGGAGGTATCAGAGAATCAATCAGTCCAAACCAAAACTTTTGAAACCAAAAGCCAAACCTACTGCACATATACCTGTCAGTGAGCCAAATAAACTAAAGAGGCACAGCTTACCGTATCTTCATATTTTTATTCTGATGACACCACTGTTTCAGAAAGCAGCAAACACAAGAGTGCAGCGGCGACTACTCGATAAACAAATAGAAATGTAGTTTTTTCACCATCTCGGTGTAAACATAATTGTGACCAGGCCAGCCGAGCAGAAACAGCCCAAATGCGTAATGACGCACAGGATCAGCTGACGTTCCGGCTAACGCCTTCCTCAGAGCTGATTGGTCAGAGATTACATCGATTCTTTATAGTGAAAAACATGCATATTCATCAACCTCTAAACAATAAGACCGCCCTCCACTCATAAATATGTATAACCACCCCAAAACACACAAGTGTAGTAAAACAATCATAAATAACAGTGCAACAATAATTCCTCATTAAGACCCTTTGGTTGCAAAGTGCCAAGTTTAAAAATCCAAAAACATTCTCTTTGGTCCAGTTTTTTTGCTAGACTCCCACCACGGGGTCCAACATATACTTTTTCAATGCCAATAAATTTAAGATTTGCAGGTGAGCCATGACCCACAGATGAAAAATGTTGTGCCATTGTATTAGTTTGTACATTGTTTCGGATAGCTGATTTATGCTCACTTATCCTTTCCCTTAACTGACGTTTTGTTTGCCCCACATAGTACAAACCACATGGACATGTGAGCATATATATAACCCCAGTACTTCTACAATTGATAAAGTCATTAATCTCAAATTTCTGACTTGTATGTGGGTGTATAAAGTATTTACTATTATTTGTATTATTACATTGTGCACAATTCCCACATTTATAATTTCCCTTTGGAAGTGCTGGGATCCAAGTAGTTCTCAGTTTTTCTGGACTTTGTACACTATGTACTAATAGATCCTTGATGTTTCTACCCCTCTTATATGTGATTCTGGGCTTTTTGTATATATCCTTTCTAAAAATAGGATCGCCCTGTAAAACATTCCAATGTCTTCTCACTATGCTGGCAACCTCCTCCGCTTGATTGGAAAATTCAGTCACAAAATTAATGACACCCTGAGAGCTCTCATCCAAAGCTTTTGGCTGCAACAAATCACTTCTGTTAGTGCTGACCGCTCTCTCCATGCCTTTGTATATAGATTTTGCATCATAACCACGACCTTGAAAACGGTTTGCAACTTCCTGTGCATTCTTTCTAAATTGTTCATCATCGCTACAAACTCGTTTTAAGTGCAACATCTGTCCAACCGGAATATTTTGCTTTAAACTTTTAGGATGACTACTTTCATAGTGCAATAGCGTATTTTTACTCATAGGTTTTCTGTAAAGTGTAGTTTTTAGTCTGCCTGCATCCTTACAAATAAGCATATCCAAAAACGGAACTTCAATGGTATCTGCTTGCATAGTAAATTTTAAATTCGCATCAAAAGTGTTAATAAGATCAAAAAAACCATTTAAACTTTCCAGATCTGCTGTCCAAATAAAAAAGCAATCGTCAATATAACGTTTCCAAGATCGAACACATCTATTAAAAATTTCAGCTTTATATAAATATGTCACTTCCCATTGCCCCACATACAGGCAGGCAATACTCGGAGCAAACGTGGTTCCCATCACTGTACCTTTGTGCTGCTTGTAGAATTGATCTTTATAAACAAATTAGTTCGATTTCAAAACCATGTCTGCCATACTGATAATAAATTCCACATCAAAATTAACATCTTGTTGGTCTCGCTCAAAAAATTCAATAGCTCTAATCCCTCCATCATGTGGTACATTTGAATACAAGCTTTCTATATCCAAAGTCACTAGCCAAGCATCAGAGTCAATAGTCACATTCTCAATATTTCTTATCATGTCTCCACTGTCTGAAATAAAAGAGGGCAATTTTTTACCATTGGTTTAAGATAGCAGTCCACCATTTGTGAGAAAGGCTCCATAGATGAACCAATACTAAACAATCGAGCGCCCTGGAGGCTTGAGCATTTTATGTATTTTTGGTAGTAAATAAATTGCTGGTCTAACTGGTGCTATCACTCTTAGAAAGTCCACCTCTTGTTTATTCAGACATCCGTTCATCTCATTACTTTTAATAAATTCATCAGCTTGAACTTTGATCTCAGCTGTTGGGTCCCTCATTAATTTATGATAGTATACTTCATTATTTAAATGTCGACCCATTTCACACTTATAGTCTTTTATTCCCCATAAAACAATGGCACCCCCTTTGTCAGCTGGTTTTATAATCATACTTTTATCATCCTTCAACGTTTTTAATGCTAGATGTTCTTGATAGGATAAGTTAAAATTCTTTTCTTTCTTCTTTTTCAGTAACACATCAATGTCACGATCAACCAATGCTGAAAAAGTATTTACAGCATGATGGCCGTGAGCCGGTGGACAGAATGTGCTTTTCTTCTTCAAATGTTGTGTCACACTATTTTCACCCACTTTATTGTTCTGATTAATCACATCAGCATGGTCACTGTTCGTTAAAGCCTCCTGGGTATCAAAAAAACATTTTAGGTGGAGTTGCCTATACAATTTAAAGAGATCAATTTTCAATTGAAATGGATTCACATCCTTACTAGGCACAAAAGACAGACCTTTTTGTAAAACTGCTTCCTCATGAATCGTAAGCTCTCTTTCAGTTAAATTCACGATTGCCATTTGTTCTGTCTGTTAGAACGTCTGGGGGGGCCCGAATATTGCCAACGCCCTCTGTTCCTCCCTCTTTCTCCTCGCCCTCTTCCCTGGTCACAATTATGTTTACACCGAGATGGTGAAAAAACTACATTTCTATTTGTTTATCGAGTAGTCGCTGCCGCACTCTTGTGTTTGCTGCTTTCTGAAACAGTGGTGTCATCAGAATAAAAATATGAAGATATGGTAAGCCATGCCTCTTTAGTTTATTTGGCTCACTGACGGGTATATGTGCAGTAGGTTTGGCTTTTGGTTTCAAAAGTTTTGGTTTGGATTAGACTACTTTCTAGTCATCCAGGCAGTACTCAAAATGACCACCCACTGTGAAATAAGCCCTAGGGTGGTTTCTAACCAAGCCCCGGTTTCCCTAGCCTTCCTAGGGCCGGAGCAAATGGAGAAACAGGATATGGAGACTGAACAACACCCTACTCAAAGACCGCCAGTGCACCAAACTAATTAAAAAGAGTGTCAGACAATACTTCGATATGAACACAGTATCAGTCCCAACCCAAACTGTCTTATGGGGAGCATATAAATGCACCATAAGGGGAGAACTCATCCAACTGGCCTCAAACAGAAAAAGAATGAGAGAGGTGGAGAGCCAATGGCTGCAGTGCACCTTTAGGGATCTAGAAAAGAAAGCGTTGGGCCCAGCAACCAGAGAGACAGGAATAGAACTCAATATTGCTAGGGCAAAGTATGGCAAACTCCTGTGGGAACAAGCAGAGTTTGACATCTTTAGAGCCAAAACTCAGTATGTGGACCAGGGGGAGAAGGCAAGGAAACTACTGGCACTCCAACTCAAACAGCAAGATGCACATAGGACCATCACCATGATCAGAGGCCCCAATGACAGCCTAGTGCCCAAATCAAGAGACATAGCGACTGCCACTAGGCTGTACTCGGGCGGAGGACAGGTATCAACCCAGGACATACAGAACTTCCTCAGAGAAGCACAGCTCCCTAAGCTAGAAAGGGAAGACACACACACTCTGGAGGACCCGGTCACGCAGCAGGAGATTCATGACACAGTCAGCTCACTGAAAGCTGACAAGGCACCAGGTCCAGATGGATTCACCACCAGCTTCTACAAGTCACTATCACAGGAGATAAGTTTTTTTTTTCTTTTTTTGTTATTTTGAAATCTTGGCTAGCACCAGTGAGCGGATGCTCATTAATTGGTTCCATGTCAGTTAAGAAGTACAGAGTGATACATAAACATTCAAATACAGAGTGGTTCAGTAGCAAATATACAAACACATATTACAGTACTACAATACAGATGAAGTTCATGGTTAAACTATACTGAGACATTCTACAATGTATGCCTGTGTCAAGGAGAGACAAAAATCAGTAGACTAAACAGAGGGGAGAGGAGAAAGGGTAGAAGATGGAGAGGTAATGGTAAGAGGAAGGGGTGGGTGGCGATAGGAGGTGGAGGGGTAGGGGAAGGGAAGAGAGGTGGGGGTTGTGGCAGCACCATGGAAGAGGATGGTGGGTCAGTGAAGTGCAATGTCAGAGCTACCCAGTGGAACAGTGACAGGGTTAAGAAGTGCTAGAGTTGGCCCGCTGGTGGGTCTCTTCAATGAGGCCAAAGAGACAGCTGACCTAGATCCACACATGCAGGAAGTCTTCATCTCCCTCATACCAAAACCAGACAAAGACCCAACCATAATGGGCAATTACAGGCCAATATCCCTACTCAATAGCGACCTAAAGATCCTAGCCAAGGTACTGGCATCCATGATGAATGTGGTAATCAGCAAGCTCATATAGGCCCACAACAAGTTGGTTTCATGCAGGGCAGAGTAGCTTTGGACCACCTCCTAAAGCTGTCCCACATACAGGCCACTTCCAAAAGATCAGACACCCGGCAGCATTGGTGTCCTTAGATGCAGAAAAGGCTTTTGACAGGGTCTCCTGGAAGTTCCTCTTCGAGACCCTGTGGGGATTTGGCTTCCCAATTCCATACATTGAATGGATCGAGCTGCTATACTCTCACCCCACATCTAGAGTTATGTGTAACAGAACCCTATCCCCAGTGTTGGAATTGAAATCGGGCACCAGACAGGGCTGCCCACTCTCTCAACACCTATTCAATCTCTATATAGAGCCACTAATAAGATGCGCATTGGCAGATGATGCCATCAAAGGGCTAAGAGTCGGAAACTGCACATACAAAATATCTGCTTATGCAGACGATGTCCTCCTCCACATAGAGGAACCGGGTAGCTCGCTAACAGCCGCCATGGCCCTCCTATGGAGGTTTGGATGGGTATCAGGCTACAAACTCAATATGGACAAAACATCCATAATGCCACTCAATCCCCACACACACCACACACATACAATGTCCTGGGGGGAATGTGGTGCCCTGATTTCATCCGATATCTTGGGATAGTAATATCACAGAATCACGAAATCCTGGGAACCAAAAACCTAGGCATCTTAAAGAACCACATCAAACAGGACCTGAAAT
Organism: Neoceratodus forsteri; assembly: GCA_016271365.2. Classification (NCBI taxonomy): domain Eukaryota; kingdom Metazoa; phylum Chordata; order Ceratodontiformes; family Ceratodontidae; genus Neoceratodus; species Neoceratodus forsteri. Next base: position 575,756,424 of record CM028134.1, on the reverse strand, counting down.
GTGGGACAGATATGCCCCAGACCTTATGGGCCCGAATAAATATCGTCAAAATGAACATACTCCCCGCCTCTTATGCTTGATCATGATGACTGGCTGCTTTCTTCCCCTGGCCTGGCATGCAGTAGTAAAGTCACTACTATCCTACTTCTTGTGGTCAGGGAAACTACCAAGAAGAGCACATCACAAGCTCACACCAGCAAAGAAAGAGGGTGATCTGTGCCTCCCTGACTTCAAACTATACTACCTGGCAGTACACGCCACATGATTCCTCTAGTGGAAGGACCACACTAACCTCAATGAGATGCAAGGATACTTCTCACAATGGAAGCTGTTAGATCTAACCTATGCAATAATGCTGGCATAAGTATCCAGGCCCGCACCAGCATCCCACACAAGTTCCTACCCTCCCAGTCTTAAAAACACCCCAATAGGCACAACTGTGCAAGTTAGCAAACAACTACACAGAGTACTAGGCACACGCCCTAAGCTGGACCCAGCTCAACCCATAGTAGGGAACCCGAACTTTAAAATACAAAGCAAACTTATCCCAGCTAACTTCCTGGGTACAACCGGGACATACAGAATAGCCTCGCTCATCACCAGTGACACCCTCACCCCTATCTGAAGTTCCAAAGAAACAGGCCCCTAACCTAATATGACCATTCCCATATTTACAATTACTACACATCCTAGCTTCAGTCCTGGGTAATAGACCCTGAGGGACAGGATCCTATGACAAATGGGACAAATTATGCTCACTAACAAATCGAAGACACAAACTTTCAGGCATCTATAAATGCCTCTTATCAATAACAACAGCACCAGACAATGACAGGTACAAATACTGGCAAAAGGAATTCAGAAATAGATGCCCCAGGCAAGCTAACTGACATCTGGAAATATACACAAGTTCCTAAGTTTGATGGCCTCCGGGATGCAATACAAAACCACAACATGTACTACACACCAAACAGATTACACAAGATGGGCAAGCTTCACACACACACATACACACACACACACACACACACACACACACACACACACACACACACACATATGAACACTATGCAAACAGGACAAGGGCACTCTCAAGCACACACTGTGGGACTGCCCTCATGCACAACCCCTATGGGACTCCATTCAAGCTAATCTTGACCACATACTAGGCCTAGAGACAGCCTTCTCCCATCAGAGATGCCTTTTGGGACTAAATCTAAAAGAAATTATAAGGGCCAGGAGGTTTCATATAGTCCAAATTGCAGTGATGGCCAAAAAACTGATTCTCAAGCACTGGATGGATGAGTTGACCCCATCCTACACAGAATGGCACAATGCTATGATGGAAGCACTTCATATGGAAAAGATGATCAACCACATAAGACACATCCCACAATAGTTCTATGACAGGCGGGGGATGCTGGAGGTGTCTCTCCTCAATGCCAGAGATGGCCGACAGGCAAACAATACACTGGTACAGAATCAATGACGCAACAAAACAATGTGAAATATGCTACTGTAATAATACTGTACCATATGTTGGGTTACTCAGACCTACGTCCTAGTGCCACCACTCTCCTGAATGTTGATGGAGCAAGCGGCCCATGATAAATGTGCATGCATGATAAAACACACTAGATATGCAGCTTTTGTAGTTTAGCTTTATCTCTGTCCTATCACCTTGTATTTCCCATAAAATTTCAATAAACCATATTATGTTAAAAAAGAGAATGTATCCTCTTGGAGGATGTGTTAGAATAAATAGGGCATAATCAAAGGCAAGGAAAGGAAAAATGAAGATGGAAAGGTGATAAGCTTAAAATTGAGGCCAGTGGTTATTAAAGAAAAAGATCCCAACTTCAAGAAAGAAGTGATAGTAATAATTAAAAAAAAGATAACAATGAAAGAAAAGAAGACAGCCCTGGTGCCAGAACAAGTGATTAATGGAGATGAGTTTGGTACTTAGGTCAGGACACAAAAAGAAAATCTGGATGCAGTAACGTACCCAGTTGAGGTTACTTCTAAAAGGTTATATTCTGACATGTTTAGTACCTCATCAAAAAAGGTTGCACCTATAACACACTGTTGTCCTTATCAAAACAATGAAATTGCAGAAACGCTGTGTAAATTGCAAGATAGAGAAAGAACCACTCTAAGATTTAGAGTCCTTTCCAAAATGTACTATGAGGGTTTGCACAGATAGTGCCAGTGGAAGATGGATACTTAGTTGATAGTTTCTTTCAATCCTAACATCAATTCTAAATAATCCTGCATCTCCCTTTACCTCGATGTCCGTTCTCATGGGTACTCAGCAGAAGACTGTGCCAGCAACTACCGGCTACTGTTTTTATGTAAATCAGACTTATCTATATGAAATTGTGCTCTAATTTCCGGATCACCCCCTTCACTGCATTCTCCCTCCTGGCTCAGGTTTTCTTAGGTCTCCTCATGGTGTCCTATCTTTCAGCCAATCACCTCAAAGCACTGTCTGGCTGGTTGCTGCAGGAACTACAAGAAATTAAGGCACTTATTACCAAGAACATGAAAGTTGTAGACAAGCTTGAGGCTAGATTCAATTCATTTAAGACTTGCAAACAACAAATCAAAGGTCTCTGCCATGAACTGCAGGCAGTCATCAGAGATTAGAAGAGAAAGCTCCAGGCCCTTCCAGTGAAAGTGGATGACAGAAAACTGGGCTGGTGAAACAATTTATGGTTTGTCGGCTTCCCAAAATAGGTCGAATTGCAGGACACTGTTGTCTTTTTTATGCCATGCCCTCCCTGCCATCCTGAAACTGCCTGGGAACCCTTGTATCGAAACAGAGAGGGCTCATTGGCCCCTTGCACTCAGCCAGGGCAGGAAGAACAACTAGGTCCTATCCTGGCCCCATTTCTCCAGTTCTCGGTAAAAGAGGGCACTGTTTGGCAGGCTTGGGACCTGGGAAGCCTGGAGTGACAGGGCCATAAAACATTATTTTCCAGTACTATTCTAAAGGTTTAACCAGCAGGGGAAGTTCCTACACAGAGGCACAGCAGGCCTGCCACAAGCTGAAATCCAGTTCATCCTCAGAAATCCTGATCTCCTCTGTCTGCACCATAATGGGTTTCCCCTGACCTTCAATTCCCCTGCAGTCATGATGGAATACATACAGAAACACTGGCCAAGAGCTTTGGCTCCCCATGCATAACCACTGCCCAACCCGCTTCACAATCTGACCCTGCTGGCTGTGCCGGAAGGAGCTACAGAGAAGATGGAAATATAGGCTGACTCTTCTTATCACCCTCGGGAGGAGGACACATGGCACTCAGGTGCCCAAAGTGAAAAGATGCAACCACAACCATACCAGAACCAGAAAGGAGCTACTGGACCAGCAGCTCTGCTCATGCAGTGACAGCCACAGTGCTGAGTCAGAGGAAGGTGATGAAGACCCCTCTGACCTCCTAAACCTAAGCCAGTATGCACATCTGCTGACTTTTTCTCAATCAGACATTACAGGGCAGATTAGTGAACAGTTAGTCACCTGGGCACCCATCATGGTGGCAGCAGTTCTGATACCCTCCTTTGGCTCCTAGTGGACTGAAGAACAAGCTGCCACCTCCATTGCTCCAGACAAAGGCCCCACAGCATGTCAATCCACCACTGCTCCACTGTGATGAGGTCCAGGATAAACATTGTGTTTCCTCATAATTGCTCTGCACTGCTCTGCTGAGTCCATGAGGTAAGGGGGACAAGGGTAAGGGGGCTCTGTTTATTTGAACAATCCACATTTTCTTTCTACAAACACAGAACAGTGCCCCCTTGCTCTGCTGTCTTTGCAAGGGCATGCTCTGCCATTGCCCAACTTTGGCAATGACCTACAGGTCCTAGCTATCAAGACTCTGCTTGAAGCCCACAACAAGGCATTGACAATAGCATCAGTTTATATTCCACCTAACCTGGATGTATGGGAAGCAATGAAGATAAGGCATCCTTACAATTGTTTGCACTGGGGGAGATCCAGTTCACATTGAAATCCCCAAGCATTATAACTTCAGTGTCATAGTTTAAGCTGTTGATACAGGTTAGGAGTGGATCAAGGCTATATGACGTCGACTATTACAGAAGTATCAAATAAATTCAATAAACCCCCAGCAAAAACTGTTAATAGTAACAGTCTCATCAGAGGTCACTTAGAGCCATTAAAATCACTTCTACAACAGGATTGGTCCCTACTTGATTCTGCCACCGACATAAACGATGCACTTGAATACTTCATCTCACATTTCAATGCTGCATGTGATGTCCATGCTCCTTTCAAGAAGTGTAAAATTAAGGGCCTTGACAACCCAAGGATCACTAGTGCACTACTGGAAAAAATGAAATCACGGGACCACCTCTGGGACCCGGCAAGAGCTACTGGCAGACCAGCTGACATACAGGCATATAAAACAGCCAGGAATGCCTGCACCAAAGCCATTTACTTGAATAAAGCCAACTATTATAGGAGTGCTCTATCCTACATGTGGAAAGATGGAATGAAATTCTGAAACAACATATCAGAAGTCACAGGGAAAGGTTCCAAGGAGGTACCTACCATGCTGAATGTAGATGGTCCTTCATCATAGACCTCACCTCAATTGCCAATACTTTAATCAGGTGTTCACCAACCTTAGTCATGTGCTGCAAGCTAATTTCTTTGATCCAAACTCCCCTCTGGCTCCTCAAGGGAAACCGACTATGAAGCTGCAGCATCCACGTTTCTATTTCAAGACAATCCCTGAATGCGATGCCAAAAAATACCTACTGAAGTTTCTTGGAAAAAACAGAACTAGTGGTGACTTGAAACTCATAGCCCTCACACTAGATGCTGTCTTTACCCCCTCTAACCCAGATTATTAACCACTCACTTATGCTCTCCCAGTTCCCTCTCAAATGGAAGTCTGCCCTGGTGACCCCAATCTATAAAAATGGTGACATGGTGCAACATGGAAACTATAGGCCTATCTCCATCCTCCTTCCATCATCCAAAGTGTTAGAGAAAATTGTTGCAGATCAACTGGTAGACTACTTGGAAATATACAATCTGCAATGCAGACAGCAGCATGGCTTCTGGAAAGGTCACAGTACCACCTCCGCACTCATTGAATTTATGGGCTTCATTCACCAGGCACTTGATCAAGATCAACTTGTTGGCACCACCTTCATCAACCTGTCAAAGGCTTTCGATATGGTCAACCATCCACTACTAATCAAACAACTTACTGATATTGGAGTGCCTGTAGACACCCTCAGGTGGTTTAATAGCTATCTCTCCGACCGCACTCAACAGGTAAAGATTGGTAATGCCCTCTCCTCCGAACAGTCTGTTTGCTTAGTGTCCCCTAAGGGTCAATTATGGGACCCCTGCTCTTTAGCATCTTTTTGAACAAACTCTCTGCCTCCTGTAATAAACATATCCTCCTGGCCCAGATATTCAAAAGAGTTGCACCATGCGCAATAGGGATGCGCCAGCGCAAGTCCGAAAATGCGGCATTCTGCGATATTCAGCGGGAGGCAGATGTGTCCCCCAAATCACACTGCGCAAGAGCACAATGATAATGAATGCATGCGCAACAGAATGGGGAGGAACCATGCATAAATAGCACAGTGTGATATTCAACAACATGCGCCATGCGCAATAGGGGAACAAGCGGAAGTTGCGCGATAGCGGAAATGAGCCAAAATAAAAAGGAACAAGAGAGAGGTGCAAGAACACTACAGGGAAGGCACATGTTGCTGAACCATAGGCAGCCACACAGGCAACACACACACAGGGCAGGAGAGAGACAGAGCACCTGGAATCCCCAGGAACAGGGAAGGTGTGGGGAGCCACAGCCACAGTGCAGTGCAAAGGGGGAAGTGCCACACAGCACTGAGGCCACCACAGGAAGGTGTTCCCAGTGAGGAAAGTAGCAGCAAGGACAGAGGGGAACACAGAAACAGCTGCGGAGGAAACAAGCCAGGGACATGACCAGTGCCACCATCCAGATGGAGGCAGTTATGAGGGTAAGAAGGCAAGGGGTGCGGCAGTGGAAGGGCCCATCGGTATGCCCCAAACAGGCAGTACCAAGCCCACACCAGCTTTGAGCTGTATACCAATACCAAGATCGTGGGCCGGTACCGCCCGAACTGGGCAATTCTGAGGCGGCTCTGTGAGCTGTGCAGTGATGTGATGCAGGCACCCACACGACAGAGCCATGCTCTGTCAGTGGAGACCAAAGTGACAGCTTGCATGTGCCTGCTCACCACGGGTACCTTCCAGAGACCAACAGGGGACACGACACCTCACCCAATTCCTCAGTGCACTGCTGCCACTTGCTGTGGAGTACATCCATTTCCCCAGCACACCAGCGGAGCACACAGCAAACATACAGGAGTTCCACAGGGTAACACATATGCCTGGCATGCTCGGGGCAATAGACTGCACCCATGTGGCCATCTGCACACCACCTGGCCCCGAAGGGGCCGCATACATGAATCAGAAAGGGTATGCAAGCATCAACTGCCAGGTGGTGTGCGATGCCAGGAGGTGCATAATCAATGTCTGTGCCACACACCCTGGGGGAGCACATGATGCCTTCATCTGGCACCAGTCAGCACTGTGCCACAGATTTGAGAGTGGGGACATCTCCACTGGCCACTTAGTGGGTGAGTATGCAAACCACACAGAAAGACATGGAGCTTGGGAGGGGCATAGTCAGAGGTGACATGGGTATTGGCCTATATGGCCCAAGGCAGGGTGACGCTGATCACCAAACTAACTTCCACCCTCTACACACAGGTGACAGTGGATACCCACTCTGTCCCTGGCTGCTCACACCATACTGGCTGCCTGCAACCCCATCACAGCAATGCTACAATGAGGCACATGCCACCACACGCAATGTCATTGAGCAGGTGTTCGGGATGTTGAAGGCACATTTCTGTTGCCTCGACACATCTGGCGGTGCCCTACAGTACAGCCCCTCAAAGGCCTGTGGGCTATTTCTGGCCTGTTGCATCCTGCACAACATGACCAATGACTGTGGGATAGCCGTACAGGTCGAAGAGGGGGACAGTGATGGGGATGATATGGACGCTGGTGAAGATGGTGATGGGCAGCCCCCCCTTGGGCAAAGGGACCCATGACTGATACGGCTGGCACAGCTGCACCGGGACACCATCACAGAGGAGCACTTCAGCCAACCCAGGTAAGTCATGGGGCCATGTGCAACCACCAGTGGCAAAGGCAAAACCCACAAACACAGATGGACAAACACCAGGGGTGCATGTCGTTAAGGGAATTGGCCTAGCATGGAACTGCACACGCCACCAGGGATGGGCAAGGTCTAACATGGCACATGGTCACAAACACACTCACCTCATAAGACATGCACAAAGGGTAGGAGGCACGCCAACCCCGACCACCACCCCTAGCCACACACACGTCCACAGAGCACCACGCCCAGTGCCTGTCATTGTGCGTGTGTCAGATGCTGGGCACCATTGCATAGTAGTGGACAGTGCAACACAGGCATCATCATGCACACGCCACAGTGGACAGCAGCTGGGAGGGTGTGCTGATGGAACGTGTGCGTGCATGCAGGGCCGGGTACCCCACCCGTGCATTGCACGCTGAACAACACAATGCACACAGGGCAGCATCAGACAGTAGCCATGCTGGGAGACAGGTCAGTCATGCACCACAGTGCCAAGGCTGCCACGGATGCATGGGCAGCCCCGCTGAGACCCACCAGCAGTGACAGGCTGACCAATGGCCTCATGGGGTGGCACCGACAGTCCCCAAGGGGTTCCACTGCATGTACATGACCATGCTTGCGCAGGGGTCTGCAGCACATCGAACATGCCTGTGCCAGACATGCACAGGATGCCCACAGCTGAACCCGGTGTCGACAAGGAGGGTGTTTCATGACACCGGGAATGGGGGGTGGACATTGCACTGCGTGGTGTTTGCGACGCATGGGCAAATAACTGTGCCCATTGTGGCCATGACAGCTGTGATTGCCTGTGTCTGCCTGTCAATGGCAGTGGTCACATCCTTCCTAAACCGGTCCATCCCTGCCAGGAGCAGAGCGGTATCTCTGCTGTGACACTCCTCTGCCTGGTGCAGAGCCGCACTGAGTGCATCCACTGCCGTCACAAGCCGCACCTGCTGATTGACTGATGCTTGGAGCATGCGGATGTGTTCATCTAAGAGGTCATCTGCCTGATCAGCATGCTGTCCCTCATGGTGTTCACGGCCCTGATGGTCAGCACCCCTTGGGTGGGTGCAGCACACCAGGACCAGGCCTGGGCATGTCCACAGGTGGTGCACTGATGCGGCCCCCTGACACTGTACCCCTTGGCCATTGGCCGACTGCTGACAGTGCCTCTCTGGCTGCCATGCTCCAAGGCTCAATGGTGCCACCACAGTGGCTGCAACAGCCCCACTGTCCTGGACACACACTAGTGTTGCCCCACTGGTAGAGACAGGCACAGGCTGGGACTGTGATGTCATGCAGGCCTCCACGGTGGCACCATCCACGGCCATGCCCTTGATGTCACCTGCTGTGTGGCCATCCTGTGGCCCACTCATATCACTGCCCATGACATTAGCTCCATCATCATCAGTGACCAATCCGGCACCAGCCCGAGTCTCAGCATGCCGGCATCCATGGATGATGGCATGCTGGGACACAGGCAGGGCCTCCTCCGCACCTGCTCCACCAACATCAGTCCGGATGTCCAGGCGTGCCCACTGTCACCCTGACCCTCGTAAGCCTGTGGAGGTGGACAGGCCCTCCTCTATCTCCATGCTACCACCCTCAGTGGACAAGCCCACCACTGCTGACTCATGTAGATGCTAAGTTGCTGTAAGGGAAAAACAGTAGCATTAATGTGTGTGACCTACCCTGTCCCCCCCATTGACAGACCAGGACCTACCATGCAGTGACGGGCTACCACCCATCTGGAATCCATAACCCGGAACACCCTCGATGGCACAACACTGCATGCTGCCAGCAACCCACTCTTATTGTGGGGTCAGGCGTTGCACGTCCGGCTGTCCCCCAACCGGTCACAGACTGTGCTGCCCTGTTGGCAACCACCTTCTCCTTAATCCTCCACCTGTCCGTGCCCATCTTCTTTTTGCACTCCTTCACAGATCACTGGTGGCTGCCATGCAGGTTGATGGCATGCACCGCCTCTTCCCATGCAGCAGCACAGGCCTGTGGTGTTCCCTGGCATCTGCTGAGCAGCGGCTCCTGGTCGAGGTAGGCCTCAAACAGGACATCTGTTTCTGTCTTGGTGAAGTTATGTCACCTCTTCCGCCCACTTCTCTGTTCCTTTTCCTCCACCTCACGATCGGTCATTATTCATCCTGTGAGAATGACAGGTGTTACCTGTGACTATGCAGTCCCATGCATGTCCCACACACCACAGTCCACACTCCCAAACAGCATGCAACTCACCACAATAGACTGCAGTAACCGACTATGGCCAGTGCAGCCCAATGTCGCATTTTTATAGTGCAACGCATGAAAATGAGGCAAGGCTCATTTTTAATTGGATGCAAATGCAGTGTCTGCACCATTGAATGGCTGATTAACTGATTTGCATATGCCGGCTGAATATCACGCAATTGTGTTGAACGTGTTCAGCCAAGGGCGCAGTTCTGTGACTTGCACAGTACACACCGAACTGCGCTTGCCCAGGGTGATGACGCAGATGCCTGTCAAGCTGCTGACGTGCTGTGCATGGGAGACAATGCAGGGCATGGCCACCATTGTGCCAGTGGCACTACTGCACAGTTCACATATATGGCTCTGTGACACTGGGGTGCCGTAGGTGCACTGGGGCCACAGCTCTGTAGGCCGCTACAGGAGGTGGCACACAGGTACCCAATCACGCTACACACACTGGGTTCCAATCGCACTGTGACGGTCCGTGCGTGAGAGACCCTTGACCCTGTGCCTGACCTTTGCCCCCTAGGCACCATGCATCCGGCATGGGTGTACCACTATCGCGCTGTTCAGTGACATAGCACTGCCTGACTCCTGAAGCACTTAAGCTTGCAAAACAAAGTACAATTATCTCTTTCATTAACTATAAGCTTATTATCTATGGAGTTGCCTCTGTGTCTGCCCATCGGCGAGTCACCATTGCTTTGAACAAGTCCTGTAGATTACTGCCTGGTGCTGCCCCCGGCACGCACACCTGCGACCTCTATAAGCAGGCTAACTGGCTTCAACTTCTGGGAAGAATCACTTACCAAACCTGCTTGGTAGTAAAAAAGGCATCCCTCAGTCTTATGCCCCCCTGGGGTATGAAATCTCCTTAGACCAGCCAGCAGCACTCACAACACCAGAAGCTCTGATAACTCCACTCTACTTGTACCCCGCTGTCACACCTCTCAGGGCCAGCAGTTATTTGTAGGCAGAGCCCCTAAGTTGTTCAACTCCTTGGAAAGCGAAGTCACCAACTCAGCCACTCTAGGCCTGTTTGAATGTAATATTTGGCATACCCTCATGACTTGAGTCTCATGTGACTGCATCACCTAAGTACCGCGGACTGACACTCCTGTCTCCCTCATCTCCATTTTCTCAGTTCCTGTGCCTCTACCCATCTCACATAACCCCCCTACATCTTTTTTATAATTTTTTTTACCCTTGACCTTTCCCCACACTTGCTCTACCTCTCCACATGCTCTCCAACTCCTCTGCCCCACCTTCTTCCTATTCCCCTGCCCACTGGCCCAGGTCCTGTATATCTTCTGACCTCCTCCCCCTACTCCCCACACTTACACACCTTCTCTTGTTTGCCTATATCAGTTTTATCTTCTAGCCCTGCTACTTTTGAAACTCTTCCACTGTGATGACAAGGGTTAAATTTGCTGCTTTATAATTCTCTGTATAATTGTGTCCATGTACTTCCACTATTTGTAAAGATCTTCCATGTTTTTTTTATAGTATCTAACCCAGTCACTATGTCTAGCTGAACTGTTTCTTGTGTTAAGTTACCCTGTACTGTGAAACCTATTCAAATGTTTTTTATTGTCTTTTTTGTATGAACTGTCGACATGGAACCTTTGTAAAAGAGCCTATGGCTCAAAGGTGTTAATTCTGAATTCCTAATAAATAAATAAAAAAGACTGCCAGTTCCCCCTTCCCCTCAGCACTGACTGACCACTGTGTAAACAAAATGGTATTTGAGACCTCGGGCTGGTTGCACAAAAGAGTTAAATCCATGTTTAAGACAAGTTTTTGGTCTTACAAAAGCAAGTCGAGCTCAAAAAATTTAAGCCTGTTGCACAAAAATTGTCTTGCATTCCGTTGGTCTTATTTAGAGACTTTAATTTAAGCCTCCTATGTACCAGGCTTATTTGTTGCTAGTAGGCTTATCCTGCCGTAGTTAATTATAGGAAAATGTTACTTTATTGTATGGAACTATTCTGAATAGTGTACATTAAAATATATATATATATATATATATATATATATATATATATTATATATATATATGTATATATACTTGAGTGCACTGATTTCTTGTTTTAAGGACTGCTATTTCCCACAGCTAATCAATACGTTACAATGAATAAAATATTTTATGTTCTTTTATTTTTTTTTTTTTTTTTTGCCATAAAGATTTTTATCCCCAGCTCAGGCAGGCAACTGCTCAGCACTGTTCCTGCTTCCCATAACCAGCTGCCACCTCCCTCAGCCCTGGGGTCTTGAATTCCCCCTGGATTTTCCCCCGGTGCCCCCTCGGAGCATAATTCAGATGTGCCCCAGGAACCACATGGTGGTGTGGGCTAAGGAAGCAGGCAGTGCTTCATCAAGCCTGCCTGACTACCATTTTCTGTTTTCTCCTTAGTCCCCTTGGCCACTGCGGCACTCAGTGGGCCTCCACCTAGGGTTGTCAAGTGCTGAGGCACAGATGTGATACTGCCAATATAAAGACAGGTACTACAAAGGTTATTGCTTATTAAACCTCAATGTTTGGATATTAGAAGAACCAAATGGTTAAACAGGAAACTTACAAGCAAACAATAATAGCATTCATCACACTGCTATGCCTGCATAATAACAAGCATTTGTCAATGCCGAATGTTGTCTCGCTGGCATTGGCATTGGTAGTGCAGGAGTTAGAGATGCATAATAGGAATGGCAGTGAAGTATTGAAGTGACGCCAACCCCCCCCACCCTGCAGAGACAAACAGACATTGGGGTGTGCCTTTGGGTCATCAGCTATAACGCTTATGCCATTTTACCTCACCCTACCCTGCAGACACTGACAAGTGTTGCGGTGTCCGTTGGGGTCTTTGGGTGTTATACTCACCCCATTCCATAAGAAAATACTCTGAGGTGGGTGCAGTATAGGAGAATGGGGTAAACTTTGTGGCCGAACACTCCAAGGCACACCACGATACCCATCACTGGCTGCAGGGTGGGGAAGGGGGTGGAATGGCGTGAGCATTACAGCTGATGATCCCAAATCAAACTCCTGATGCCTTTCAGTCTCTACAGGGTGGGGTGCAACAGTTGGAAACCCTAACACCATAGGCATGTGGTGGTATTTTCACTCCAAATTTTCTACATGGGCTTCTTGTGACCCCACCTCATGAAAAGCAGCATTATCAGTTTGTTAGCTGAAAGGTAGTTTTGCACAGTGGCTATGCCATTTGGTGACACAAGGAAAACACATTTTGGGCAGGAAGTGAAAAATTACAACTGTATTGTTAATGAGGAGGTGTAAAAATTACAACGTTAAAATCTGGGTGAAAATATAAAAAATTTGTGAAGTCGTGAGCATGCATAGAAACAGTGCAACACATGTCCGTAACCCAGTTATTTTCAGATGATTTTTAACCACATTTTCAAAATAGGCATTTTGGGACCTTCCCTCATGAACAGTGGCACTGTGATTTTGTTAATTTGTCCCAAAGTTACTTTCCCACAGCGACCACTCCATTGTGCACCATAGGTGCGAAACTTATTTGGGCAGGATGTGAAAAATGACAGTGGTATTGTTCATAAGGAGGTGTGAAAAATGCCAGTGTAGAAAATCAGCATAAAATATGTACACATTCTTGAAGTTACAAAGGGTGCGTGGAAACTACACAATGCAAGCTTGTAACACAGTCATTTTATGGGCGTTCATCACCAAATTTTCAACATAGGCATTTTAGGACCTCTGCTCATGAACATTGCCACTGTCATTTCCTCAAACTGTCAAACTGATTTTGCACAGCGACCCGGCGCGGTGTCGCCAGAGCGTGCAAAACACATTTTAGCCAGGATGTGTAAAATGACAGCTGTACTATTCAGAAGGAGGTATGGGAAAATGGCAATTTTGAAAATCTGGAGTAAACATATTACAGATTCAAGAAGTTATGAGTGTGCATGGAAACTACGCAACACATGCTTAGTAAAACAGCCATTTTGGGATTTTTCCACAAAATTTGCAACACAGGCTTTTGAGAGCCCCTTCATGAACAGTGGCACTGTCATTTTCGTTATTGGTCCTGAAAGGTGATTCCGGGCACTGACCACGAAATCACCTTCGGGACTATACTCATGACAGTGATTGAATTCATGAGGAGGATCCCAATAACCCCATGTGGAAAATTTGGTGCAAAGTCTCATAAATGGCGAGATATAACCAAAGTTGAAAAACCCTATTTATGCCATGATACAAATTACGGCATTTCTTCAGTTCGGTTGGCTTTGAAGAGTGCAGACGTGTTCTGGGTCCACGAAGATTGTCCGCCGGGCTCTGGAGAGTAAGTATGGGGTGAGGGGGGTGTGGGGAGGCAGGGCATGCAGTGGGTGGGCGGGGAGGGGCAGGGAGACTGCAGGGACCTTTTTCTTCTTTCACAGGTTTAAAAAAGAAAAAAAAACATTGCGGGATGGTTTTCCTTTTTCAGGGGATTTGGCACCACGGAGTTGGCAAAGAAAGACTGTTGGGGCGGTGCATGATGCCAAGGGGGATTGGGCACCCCATCGGCATACATTATAAATGGGAGGGGGTCATTATGCCAAGAGGGAGGGTACGCTGTCAAAAGAAGTGCGTCAAGACTCTGCAGGCACTGTCTACCAGGCACGCCAGGAGGCTTGTTATTGTGCCGGTGCATGATTGCAGCGGACCTTTTCTTAGATCTGGCGGCCACCTGGCCCATGCTTGGTGTCAGCGCCTGCAGCTGCCTTATTGAGGAGTGAGGACGCCCCTTCTGATGCATGCCTCACATTAGCCCCAGTGACCACACCTCCAAATCTTCTACTAGTGAATATATATATATATATATTTTTAGTCTTTGGTAACTGGGTAAAGCCCACTAGGCACTAGTGTCTGTTTTCAGGGGTGACCTGGGAGCACTGGGTGGTTAAGTGACTTGCTCAGAGTCACACAGTATGCAAGTGGAGGTTGTGAGAATCAAACTCATGTCTGGTCTGCTGGATGTGTCAAGCTCGTTCACACCTCGTTCCTCTAACATCTAGGCTATACTGCCAGCCTATAGGCTATAGGCTAACAGGCTATAGGCTATACAGCAGAGTGCAAGCCAACATAAAAATGATTTCATTTTTGTCTTGGTGTGTCTGGTGTATTTCTTCATTTAGCATCAATGTAGCTCATTCAGTACATTGTACATATCTGCATGGCCTCCTGGGAGGCAAAGACTATATATATAAGGACCCCACTGCCTTTCAAATTTCTTGGACCATCCCTTTATCTCATATGTAAGTCTCTCCTTGCAGTAAGTCTTTTCAAAGCCTGGTTGTACCACACTTCAGTACTTGCCTTAACAGAAAAATATTTTCTCAGTTTAGAAATACTCCCAGCTGCTGAAATAAACTGATAGGAGTCACAGTTTCATGTTCCAGATAGTAAACATTATGATTTGACCTTTGCATTTCTGTTTGAAAACATTTCTTGAAGGCCGCTGATCCATGGCTCTCCTGCTCCACAGCACACCGAGTCCCATTGGTCTGCATTCTGCATTCCTTGCTCCATTCCTCACCCACCTCCCTTGTGTTGACTGTGACCACAAGCCTCACTTCACTGCTGCCTGCTCCATTTCTTGCCCCCCACTTCACTGCTGCCTGCTCCATTTCTTGCCCCCTCACTTCACTGCTGCCTGCTCCATTTCTTGCCCTCTCACCTCACTATTGCCTGCTCCAATTCTTGCTGCCTCACTTCACTGCTGCCTGCTCTGTTTCTTGCCTTCCCCCCACCTCCCTTTCTGCCAAACATGAATAAGAAACATTCTCCTTATCAGCAGCTTCTGTCAGTTAAAACAAGCACTGCTTTATTAGTGGCTTCCATTTGAAAGATGCGATGAGACCAGTGTGCTAAAAGGGAAAGTCCCTCTGCTACGTTGGCTGCAAAGGAACACACTCACTCCTTGTAATACTGTGTGGCCTTAGTCAAGTTTAAAGACAGGCTTAAAAAAACATAAAACTGCTGGCCCACCGGTGCAGCGGTAGTGATGCTGCTTGCGGCGCTCGAGTGACCTGGGTTTGGTAGCAAGCCAGGGTTGTCGGAGGACTAGCCAGAGGGAGAACGATTGAGTGCCTGATGGGCCGCTCTCCTTCTCCGGGAGGGGTGGGCAGCTCTCCTCGCTGCAATGCCGCCACCACCTGGGTGTCCATGGGTGGTGCTGGTGCAGCAGAGGAGGAGTAGCACTAGGCAGGAGTGGGCGTTGACCAAGGACCGGAGTAGAGGTGTGTCTCTGCCTGCCTCTGACTCATTGGTCCTCCAAAGCGCTGATATCTGCAGGGGGTGGGACCAGAAAAAGGAAAAAAAGACTCCTTGGCTGGTCTAGGCAATAGGCTCCCTCACCAGAAAAATGACCGTGGAGGTGCCGGGGTGAACTCCAGCCACACGCTCGCTTGCGGTCTCAGAGGAAAGTAAAAAGAGGGCTTCCTCTACCCCACCCAAGGGGTCAATCGGGGTTCTAGAGGTAAAAATGGAGTGGGGCACTATAGGAGCAATCCCTGGTCCCCTCTGTGATGTAGCCTGAGTGGTGCATTGGGGGCCCTGAGAGGGACCAGTCATGGAGCTCAGTAAGTGGGGGAGGGAAAAAATAAAATGGACATATTGACTGGTGTGTGTATGTTTGGGGGGAAGCTATTACATCCAGCCTGATAACTATCTGATTACTATATGGCCCATACTGATGGCAAGCACTTTTCAGACACTATACAGTACATTTATGGGGAACTATGTTTAGCATTTTAGGCATAAAACCTCTTTTTAAAAATGCTGACATCTTTTGCAATACTGTATATATAAAAGGACTGGTAGGCTCATCTAGTCTACCCTATTTTCTAGCCTATTACAGATACCTAAACCCTATTTGATCTCTGGAGTCCCTTCCTCCTCACTGTTCTCTTATATATGCCCATGTGCATATCATATGCATGTGACCCCCCCTCTGGTGTTTTCTTCCCCAACCTCCTCTAGTAGACGTTTTCCAGGTGTCCATCTCCCTTTCTGAGAAGTGTTTCATCACATCCCTCTTAAACACCCTCCCCATCTTCACTGCATGCCCCATGTTCTGGTGCTCCTCCTTTTCTCCCCTACTGCATCTTAGGTACTTATAGATCTCAATCATGACCCCTCAAGCTACATCTCCCTTCCAGGGAGCACATGCTGAGACTCCACAGCATATTCTTGTATGGTTTCTCAGCCCTCCCCTGGATCGCTTCCACCCTGTCAGTGTCCCTGCAGAGGTGTGGCTTCCAGAACTGTACACAGTACTCTATGTGGCGACTCATTAATGAGCAGTGCAGTGGCAACACCATCTCCCTTCTCCTGCTATTAATCCTCCTCCATGTGCACCCCAGCATACCACCAGTTTTGCCAGTTGCCATGTTGCAGTACCCTGCCACCTTGAGATCATCAGAAATGATTACCCAATGTCCCTCCTCTTTTTTTTGTACCTCCATGCCCCTCAACCAGCCACTCCTTCGGACCAGTAAGGACCCATTGCCCCACAAGACATCTCCCTTTGCCGCCATGTCACCCCCCGCCATATGCCATGTCCCGGTCAACCTGGCGCATCCCTTCACAAGGGGGGCCCTCCTGGGCCCACAAGAGGGTAGATGGGGTTCAATTCTGAACCAGGTGCATGGTGGGGAGATCTGCCTCAGAAGTCTCTGCCAGGGCTATGTGGTGAGGGACCCAAGTGACCATCATCGGTTGACCAAGTCAGCAATTTTCATGTTCTCCATCGATCCTGCCCCTCCTACATTGTGTCCACATACATGGCATCCTGAGAAGGACACATGGTGGCGTGTGGTCACCCACACCACAAGGGCACTTCACAGGGGACCATCAGAGCCACTCTAGTAGCGGTGCAGGCTCGCACTCTGCCAGGGAGAATAGCATCCAAGCAGATATTCCAACCCCCCTGACTGTCTCTGTTCCTGCCATCACAGGTATGCTTGCAAACCCGGCGCCAAGGTGCCATGCAATCTCCTATCATTGCCATGGAGCCAAATCCAAGTCCCTCTTTGCTTGGTGAATAAAAGTACCTCCCATCTTATACACAGCCTCAGTTTCTCCACCCCAGGTGCATGATTATGCACTTTTGGCTTTGAAACCAGATGCCACTGCCTTGATGACTCCTTTAGTTTTCCAAGATCACTGCATTCTCTCCACCTCTTCATGGGTGTCCAGCCTGTCTCAGAGTTTAGTTTCTTCCAAAGACACATCTTCCCTCCAGTTCCTCAGCAGTGTCACTTATAAGGATATCGAAGAAGACAGTACCAGTCCCTGTGGCACTCCACTGGACACTCTTCTGTCCACCAAGTGACCTGCATTTACCTCCACCCTCTGTGCCCTATACATTAACCACTTCGATACCCAGCTTACCACCTTCTCACTGACACTCAGGTTGCTGCATGATTTTGTTTATTAGCCTCCAGTATGGCACAATGTCAAATGCAGTCCAGATAGGTCACACCCCCTATCTTCTTCTGATCCACCGCCCTAATCACCCAGTCAAAGAAATCTATGACATATGTTTAACACAACCTCCCAGCTATGAAACCATGTTACCCATGGTCATGCAGCTCATTTGCCTCCTTGTACTCATCAGCCTAAGCGAGATCCAAACAATGCACCGCGAACAAACCAGCTCCTGGTTGGTGCTGCACCCCAAACGGAGGTGGCTTACCTCCACAAAGCACAAGTCCAATGAAGTGGTGGTGCGTACACAAGAAAATAACTGAAGCAGCTGATAATTTCAAAAGTTTTACTTTAGCACTTCTAGAGTAGTCACAGTGCAATACAGTTTTCTAATTCTAAACTTCCTGGTCAAAGCATGCCCCTAGTGCCTTAACTCTCATGAGTCTTCAGATTGAAATTAGCAAAACTTTTGAAATTATCAGCTGCTTCCATTATTTTCTTGTGTGTTTACTACCATTTCATTGGACTTGTACTCATACCTGCCCTTCAGCAGGCTGTCCATTCTTTCCTGCTACTGATCCTCTGCTGGGATCCATTGCCATCCATCTTGGGGCCTCCCCCTCAAATCATCTCTGACCACTACCACAAATTCACCCTTTTGGCAGTCCCATCTTACCAGAGCATCAGTAGAGTTGTGTAGTGTCACCACCAGTGGAAATGTGTTCTCGACCTACAACCCCACTGTTCCCCCTCCTTGGCACCTGAGTCATAACAGTAGTGAAGCGGCATAATCTCTCACATCAATTCACATTATTTGCTCAGTAGCCCAAAACAGGCTGGCCATTACATATATTAAAAAAAAATGTTGTGGTATGTATCACCTTAAAATATACACATACACACCACTCTGTAACAGGCACAGTTGCACAGTTAGAGTAAACCTATCAAGTGTAGCTAATACGTGATGGTCTCTTACCTGGGTACTGAGGATCAGAGGTGGGAGTCTTGAAGGGATGATGTCCGTTGGACCTGTAAAATAAAATACAGGGAAGGGATCTCAAAGGATCTGTAGTTCTTACAGAGTAAATAGGAAGGAGAGTCAATATCCTGTCAACACCTTTTAAACAGAAAATAGGGAGATTATAGAGAAAATACAGTAGTGAATGCAGAGACAGAGAGTGGAAAAGGTGTATAGGAATGCTCAGGAGTAAAAAAAAAGGAGCTTTAGATAAAATGCCACAGTTAGGGCAAAAGCTAGAGATATGCAGAATGACATAGTGATATAGAGAAAAAATAAAATTAATAAACAAAGAGAAAGTGTTGTGGGGGCACAATAAAACCACTGTGACCCCCTCAGATGGCATTGTGGCCAGTAAAGTAGAAGCCCAGTTGCTGTGATGATGACCCAGGTTCAGAAGCAAGCCCGGTAAGTTGTGTCAGAAGACCAAGACAGCTGCCATGCGGCAGTGCTTCTCAGTCAGGGAGGGTTGGCAGCTCACTCTGCCACCACAGCAACCCCTGTGGCTGGGCCCGGGAGCTTGCTCCTGCCCACTGCGGCTGTGCACAGCCATTACAGGCACACATTCTCACCAGGGGTGGAGGGAGGAAATTAATAGAGAATAAAACACCTTGTAGATGTCTGACGACCAGGTTTGACCTGACCAGGTTATAGCCCTGTGCTGGTGGGGAAAAAAAAGAGTAGCCCAAGTGGGCTACAGGGGACTCTTTTGGGTTAGTGACCCAGCATTATTAAAATAATTTGGCATTCATGGTTCAGGAGGGGCTAGACTTGTCCCAAAGAGGTGAAGGATTTCTATAATACCACTGGTGGGCTAGTTTCCCTGGTGGCCAGTGGAAAATATATTTAAGCTGGAGGAGGTAATAACTAAAATGTGAGGATTCATCGTAGATCCATGCATTGAAGTCCCCCAGAATTAAACATCTGGGGAACTCCAAAACCTGGTCGACGATGAATTCCGCTACATCCTGCAGGAAATCTCCCCCCGCCCCAGGGGGAGGTAAATAAGGAGATTCCTGCAGCCCGCACCTGTACCTCCACAAATGGCAACGCATTCAAAAGATTGGGTACTACCAACAGGGAACACTGAGAAGCCCAGGCAGGCTCGAAAAACAATGGCCACTCCCCAACCCCTGCAATCCTTCCTTGGGCAGTGCACTACAGAATACCTGGGGGAATGGCAGCCACAAAAACTGAGCCGGCATTGTCACCCAACAGGTCAACAGAAGAAATCAAGTCTGAAAAAAATAGCAGTCTTGTTTCTCATTGACCTAGCATTGCATCGTCACTGCCCAAGAGGATTAGAGGATGCAACTGGTCCTTTAGCTGCCTGCCCACTCGGTCTGGTGGGGAACCCTGGGCACGGAAACCAAACATGTCTGGCTTCTCCCCATGCATCACTTACACCCAGGGCATCTCCTGCACCGGACAACCTCAATATCACTAACTGTCCCCTCCTCTGCTGCACGAAACCTACAACACTTCTGCCACCTGGTTATCTCAACCTCTCTGCAGCGCCTTGCTGCAGTAGCTGGAATTGGGAGGTCCATGAAGGGGTGAAGGTCCCGGAGCAGGGCAGCATCAAAACTAATGCAGACCGGAGCATTTTTTCTTTTTTTTTTTTAACTTTTTATTTATAGGTTTTATGACATTATGTTGTACATAAACACACTGAGTATAGCCATACATCATACAAGTATCAGACATTGATGATAAGCAGAGTAATAAGCCTGTACTACGATTGATACAAGATATGAGGGTATAACCTTTATATAAAATAATTAGTCCTTAATGTCAACACTTAAAGCTGAGCTGCCAATGCTATAGTTGAACTGACTCAAAGTCCTTCATATAAAGAATAAATTCAAAATCAGACCGGAACATGGCACCTATTCTCTACCTTTTACCTATTCTGGCCTCCCTTTTAGCTGCCTACTCTTTCACCCAATTTCTACCCTATTCCTTAATATCTCCTTATTTTTTATCATTTAGGTATGAGCTCTTACTTAGCGGAGGCTATATGGGATTGTTGTCTCTTCTCATTTCAGTAAAGCTTATCATTATGTACCTTTGCATGTTAATTATGTTGACCGATATGTATAGGCCCATATTGACCCGCACATTCGCAATGTTTTTTTTTTTTTTTTTTTTGCACCGTTGTCCACCGTAATTGTAATCTTAAGAAGTGTACTGTATTGTATTAATGCACCAGGACCACCTTGAAAATGAGCTTGCTCAATGGTGTTTATGCCTGATTAAATAAAGTGATTGATTGATTGACTGATCCTAGCCAGCAAAATATATCTTCAAAAGCCCAAATCCTCAACAACACCACAGACTGTTTGATCTATAAACAACTCAACATTCAGTCAGTATAATACCACTCACCCTCTCCCACACACCAATTTTACAAAATCTCAGCCACACAACCATGCTCTACAAGCCACAATCACACACCAATCAGCTAGTTAAGACACCACCACCCAACAAAACCCTCAACAAACCCCAACCAATACAAATAATTTAAATGACAATCCTAAAATTCAGGCAGTTGAGAGCAGTGTCCAAGCCGCAGATCAGCAAAGTAAAGCCCCTAAGGGCAGGTCCAGTAACACCCAGAATGAGAAAATGAGGAGTGGGGGTTATCCATCTGGGAGGTATAGGCAGCTTACCCGACCTCAAGTGCCAGCCAATGCCTCTTTCACTGGCAGGCCTGCACCTAATAGCCAGGATCTTCTTCTTCAGCCTCTTCCAAAGTTAAGGTGCACTCCTCTTGAAAAGAATAAACTCTCTGACCAGGAAACAGTCTAAATCAGGTTGGCACATCCAGTGATCTGCCACCGACAGACAGTATTACACTGTCCTCTCTGCAAGTCACAACCACTGGCAATTCTGGAATTCCAGGCTGTTTCAGCCAATCAGGAATCAAGTTTTCATTTACCCATTTTCTAAAACAAAATAAGAACCTTTTCCCAGGGGTCTAGTGGTGGTGGTGGTGGCGGCATGGGGGGCTTCCTGAACTCAGTATTGTTTTGGCAGGCAGGGAGGTTGAGTGTGAGAAGAACATCTGCAGGTTCACTCTTCTGACATCAGCTGGATCTTCTAGAAAATAGAAGCGATCCTGCATCAGTAATCTACTAAGGTGCTGCACTAGTCCAGCACTGTTTGGTTAAGTGTGGCATAATTTACCACAACAGTATTATGTACAGTTGTGGATAGAGCTCAGCCTGTATAACAGGTGGAATGATCTGCAGGGGTAGTTTCCAATATTATACAGTGTTGGAAATGACCCTGTGTATTATTTCAGAGGGAGGACATTCATTTTAGATGGAAGTTCAACAGGTAAGGCAGGGACAGGACCGAGACCCACCTGTGATGACCACCAAGGCAAAAAGTGTTATTAAAAAAGGTGCTGTGATATGTTTAACTTTAACACACACACTCACACACTCTCTCTCACTAACAAGTGCAGTCAAACTATTACAGTTAACCCAACAAGTGCAGGTAATATGTAGAGGTTCATACCTCAGACTCGAGCACCACCCTCCATCATAAAACACACAGGGAGTCAATAAAAATTTAAATCAAAAAGTTTTATTCACACCGGTCACCTGATCTACTGGTAAGAGGTCCTGGCACTATTATGAATAAAACATTTTGATTTGAATTTTCATTGATTCCCTGTGTGTTTTATGAAGGAGGGTGGTGCTTGAATTTAAGGCACTGTTCTGTTATTTTTCTGAGCACAGACAGCACACCCAGCTGCCAGGCAGCTTTTACTCTATTTAATATACAGAGGGACTCTTACCTTGGTACTAGGGAGCCTGAAGCAGGAATCTTAAAGGAATGACATCTGTCAGACCTGTAAAATAAAATACAAGAAAGGTGTCACAAAGGATCTGTAGTTCTTAGGGAATAAATAGGAAAGACAGGACAGGTTAAACATGAAGTAAAACTTATCTGATGGGGAAGGAGTCAGCATCCTGTCAGACCTGTTAAAATAAAGAGAAAAAAACAGGTTAATATGGTGAAAACACAGTAGCAAGAGAAGAGAGATATAAAAGGGGTATAGGATCACACTGTAATAAAGGAGCTTTAGGATGTGGGTTGGCTGAAGCGGTGGAGGAATTAGAGGGCATGGGACAGACATGTGGGGTTGGTAAGTGGGGGAGGGCCTGTGGAAAAGGAGAGGAGTAGGGGGGAGGAAGGGGCAGACTTGATCGGCCAATGTGGTCCTTTTCTACCGTCGTATTTCTGTGATTCTGTGATCAGATATGATTGCCGCCATGTCCCTCTCTTACTTGGTGGCAGTAAGTACCCCCCATCTTATACACGTCCTCCTGGTATCCCTGTACCAAAGTGTATAACTTTGCTGTTTTTGGCATTGAAACCAAGCTGCCACCCCCTAGGACACACCTATAGTTTCCTCAGATCCCAGGCCATAAACCAGACATTGTTTTGTCCTCCTACATATTATGCCCCTCCTTATGCACCACAACATTCTGTTGGCTCTCCTTACCTATGTTTCACACTGTTTGGTCACCTTCAGGTCATCATATATAACAACCCTCAGGCCTATCTCCTAAATTGTGGTGGCCAGCATCTCCCCACCCATCCTGCACACCTCCCTTGGATTCCTGTGACCCAGGTGCATGATCTTGCAATTTTTAGCATTGAAACTCAACTGCCAGACACCCAACCACTCCTCTAATAGGCTTAGGTCCTTTCTCATTCTTTCCACCCCCTCCGGTATGTCCACTGTGTTGCAGATCATGGTGTCATCTGCGAAGATGCACAGCTTTCCCTGCAGACGCTCTGCAATGTCGATAATGAAGACATTGAGTAGGACTGGCCCCAGCACCAACCCCTGTGGCACCCCACTGGGCACCTCTCTCTCTCTCCCCTCAGATTTCATGTCATTTACCATCACCCTCTGCGTCCTGTCCCTTAACCAGTTCCCAACCCACTTTATCACCATAGGACCCACTGTCAGGCTCCCCAACTTTTTTTTTTTTTTTCTTTAATTTATTGAGTTCTAGAAGAAAATACCTTTGAGGTAAAGCTCACTTACAAAGGTTCTGTGTCAATAAAAAGACACAACATACATAGCACATACCCCATGAAAATAAATTGTGGAACATAGTAACATTGTCTGAGGTACATAAAAAAAAACAGTGGCTACCAGGGGGTACATAGTCAGAGGGTAACAGGTAATTCAGGACTAGGTATACAATAATTAGGCTTCTTACAACCAGTAGGTAAGAGAAGTAGAATGTGGACAGAAGGATAGGGGAGAAGATTTAGCAGCAAATTAGGTGAGATCCAGAAGAAGGAGTCAGGGCAGGGTAGGAGAGAAGATTTAGCAACAAATAAAGGTAGGATCTAGAAGAGGGTCAAGGTAGAAAACTGCTGATGCTGCAAGGGAGGCAGAGAGGCATGGGAGGGGGTGAGGAGCAGCTCAGGGCAAGCCTTGTCGTTGACCGTTAAGATTGGATGGGGTAAGGGGAGGGGTAGTAGAGCAGTAGGGGAAGGTAGAGAATTGAAAATAATTTATGACATGGGGGTAGCTCCCGGGAAATAAGGGGACAAGACCTAGGAGTCTTTTAGTAAGTAGGGCGTGTATCACAGTCAGTAAAGTGGGCATCTGAGAGAGTTGGGGACCGCAGTTGCACTTATTATTTAGCAATCTCCTGTGCAGGACAGTGTGAAGGCCTTGCTGAAATCCAGGTAGGCTACATCCACTGCTCCTGATCTACCACCCTGATTACCCTTGTTCTTAAAATGAAACAAACAGCCCCTGACAACAGCCTCCTGGAACTCTGGGATCAGTTTTTCATCAAGTCTTCTCCAGGTTAGCCCCCACAAAAAAAACACACACGCCAAACATGCATACAGTTGTTGGGTACCCCAACTATTATCAGCCCCACCAAAAAAAATAGCACCACCAACAAGGTCAGTAAACACCAAACGGTATCAGTACACAGGGGTAAACTGGCACCAGCCAAATTATTTTGGATTAGGCTAGTAAGATTGTCCTTTAACTAGCCCTGTGGGCTTGTACTGAGAAGGAAACATTGCTATAAGTACATCAGCTGGGCCAGTGGAAAGTCAGTGAGGCTAGTGGATTTTTCCCAGCCTCCAGTTCTGCTGGTTTGTGGCTGTATAACTTAATTTCGACCCCTGTCAGTACCCCATACCAGCAGGGTCAGTCCACCACAAGCAGACAAGTAATATATGTGCCATATGGATCTGGCCTCCACCCCACCCCACCCACTCAACTGAAACCTGTCTGCCCTTCTAAGTGAAACATTGCTTGTTCTCTGAGCATCACATTGAAGTGCAAATTACTTTATGTTCAGAAAAATATTTCTCAACCCCCACCCACTGCACAGGTAGCTGACACAGGTACCAAAACAATGTCTATCCCCCACCCCACACACACACACAGTGCAGACAGCCAAGATTCACTGATTTAAACTCCAATCTTAGAATGGTTCCACACTACTGCCCCCCATGATAGTAACAGCCCCTATGAGAAATGAGTCAACAAGACTACAAGAAATGGTGTTATGGGCTGTATGAACAATCAGCACCCCCCCTTGCATTTATGGGCAGTGGTACCTCGGTCCTGCAGCTTGGGTTCTGCCAGTAATTTTAAATAGCATCCCTAGTGGGCTAGTGGATTACGTTCCCTAGTGTACAATACATTATACAATAATTTCTCTGGGGTCTAATGGCTAGTATATTGCTTTGGACAGGTAGGGTGTTGCAGTGTGAGGAACAGAAGAACACACTGAGGCTGTGGCTGCCGATAGCATAAGTGACGGACCGCACAAAAGTGAATGTGCTAGGCTGGCATTTTACTCCCAACCCGTTTGGCGCTCAGGCTGCGGCCTGCTCTGTGTGTAGAGGGAGAAGTAGGAGAGGACTCCTCTGGAGGTGGAAAAGGGCAGGGTAGAAGCACATACATACACCTACCTGAGCCACCGCTCCATCAGTAAATATTATTCAGTCAGGAGGTTAACAACAATCGCATCATGAGAGGTGGGACAGTGCCTCAAAGATAGCTGAACTTGAAGCAGTTGAATCTCCCTATGTGAGCGGCACATGGCTGCAATGCCAGTAGGGGCTTTTGGTGCAGTTCGGGTGCCGGATGGCATCTGGAGGCAGTGGTTCCTGCCTATTAAATGCACATTGTGGCTAAGTTTAAAATGCCCTAATGGGCTTCATTTTCAATAAATAGTGCCTGTGGGAGGCCAAATTAAAAAAAAAGTAAGAAAAAGCCCCACCTCAGCATTGCCACAATTTCACTTAAAAAGAAATAAGTCAATATCAAATAAAAAGATGATTTCACTAAGGTACACTGCACAAAGTGACCTGACCGATTTCATGGAGAGTACTGTTTAATTTCAAAGGGTAGCAGCTGCACTCTCCTCCACATAGTAAACACGATTATTCCACTCTCAGTACCATTAATTTGTTTGTATGAAATTTTTTTTTGTTTTAAATTGAGACCCAATTTACCTAGAATGTGTTGAGTATCTTCTCAACCCGTCCCATCACATTTTGGCAGCCATCTAGAAATGACCTGCAAAGTCTAAACTTAAAGTCCAGTCTCTGTTGCTATGTAACCAGATGGTAAGACTGGTCTTGCATAAGACTTTCATCTTCCAGATTTGTGCAGCTGTCTTAAATTGAGGACTTATGCTAGACCAGTTTTTGCAACTTATGTCTTAAATTGTGACTTGGACTTAAGTCAGTGTTTGTGCAACCGCCCGAGAATTTGCTGCAGCATGGCCTTGCCACAATGTTTAAGAGTGATGTTCTATTGTGCAGCAAGCTCCATGATGGTGGTCTTGCCTCTCTTTGGACAGCTGATATCCTTTTCAGTCAGGTGGTGCTTTATTGTTCTGGACTTAAATTGTCCAGTTATGCAGTCATGTGTCTCAGGAATTGTTATGTTTGCATGGGTTTAAACTGCTTATTCCTTCCTTTTCTGGTTGTGATTTATGATACTCAGCTGTGTCAGTATCTGCCTCCCTTGCCATGAGGCTGTGCATATAGTGGGAAGGTGATGAACTTCTCAATATGACTAACCTTTAGTGAGCAACTTGCTCCTGGTGGCCCCGTAGCATACATAAGTCTTTGTAGTATATCTGATGGCACTCTCCCTACTAATTGCAGGTGTACCTCTCCCAATGGACCTTGTCACTATCCTCTGACACCCCCTTACCTTCCTGGCAGCAGGTTTTGATGAGTCTAGTACCCTACTGCACTGCTTCTAAACCTATCAGCAAGCAACCTGTCACACTGTGTGTGGCTCCACTTACTAGGTAATCTGCAACAGCATAGCTAGAATGCAAAGCTCACCACAAACACAGCCCATAGTGGCCTTAATGAGGAGCCAGGCACAGTAACCAAAAAGAGCTCACAAAGATCCTCGTACTCAGCAAGAATGCCATAATCACCCTTTCCTTTTACTTTCTATCTTGCTCCACCCACTGCTGCATTATACACTGGGCTGGAGGCAAGGGCACAGAGGTACCTGTATGTTGAATCCTTTGGGCTTCAGCTGTGACATTTCCCTTGTTATGCCTTTGGTACTACTCTCATTCCTACCTGCTTCTCCCCTGCTCACAGAGTTCAGTCATACTATCTCCATTGAACTGGACATTTCCCTAGAGCATTGTTTGCAGACCTCGCATTCCACTTACTTCCTGCCTAGCTACCCACACCCTATTCCACCCCTTGGCTCCTTCCTTATCCTTTCCCTCTCTTCCCCATTTGCTGCTTATCAGCACTGGGATGGCCATTCTGCCATGCTAAGAACCAACCTCAGGTATGCCCAGCTATGTTCTATTGGCTCTTTACCTCCCGGTACACCTGCTCGTCACCCTGTTTAATACTATGCAAGATGGAATGTCCTGTGCATCCCTGTTTACCTGGTGGGCCCATCTCTAATCTCTCTCTCTAATGGATGCAACCCACTATATGAGGGAGGTGGGTTGTTTGTTTCTTGATTTACACTTCACCCACATTGATTAACTTTGTCCTTACTCTTTTCTAATCCAGGTGCCACCCTTGCAGAGGGAGGGTTCAGATGTGCCTGGGACACTGTCAAATATCTGGTTACAGCTCCTGATATCCTACAACACTATTTGCTGGTGTACTGTTTTCATGCCGTTATGGTTTAATGTTTCTTTTGTTCTGTGGTTTTGCCATTGGTGTCCTTGTACTCTGTACTGGAACCCCTCTGTGGGTGCTGCATTCCCCAACACCCCCGGGAAAATCCTACTAATTTCCCAGATATGTCCGGTGGGCAAACAGAGTTGCTCCTGTTGGTGAATGTCTGCTACCTGCTTATTATTGTGTTAGCCTGCTCCACCTTGGATTCTCTTCCTACCTCTTCCCATGACAGCGGATATCTGGTGCCATACCTGGAATATCTAGCAGAGTAACTCCCTGGTCAAATGTAAGCAGATAGTAACCCATTTGCACCTTATGAAGGCTCAGGTGGCTCTTTTTCAGGAAACCAAGCTTATTGGCTTACTGGCCAAGAAATTGTACTGCGTTGGTGGGTCTAGAGGTCCACAGCACCACTGTAGCAAAGAATAGAGGGATGCACATTTTGGTCCATAGATCCCTGCAGTGGAAGCTGTGAAAGAAATTAGTGGACTCAGAGGGTAGATGGTCACTAGCAGTATTTGACATACCCCATGGGTCATTATTAGTTGGCAATCTTTATGCCCCAAATGATGATTCCCCAGCCTTCTTCCATGAAATGGTTGATAGAGTGGTGCAATACAATGATAAGCAAGCACCTCTCAGAATATCGGTGATGACTTCAATCTTACCATGGACTGCACATGAATAAAAGCCATGGCAAGCCAGAGATGCACACTAGAGCAGCCCAGGCTGTCACCCTCTGGATCCAAGACAGCTGTGTCTGACATATAATGAGTCCATAACCCTACAGTGGGAGATTACACCTGCCACTCTGCAGTCCACAGGTCCTACTGCTGCCTTGATATGTTGTCCCTCAACAGTTCATGCCCATGGTAGTATCAGTCAGTATAACCCTCTGCTTATTTTTGACCATGCTCTGGCCCAATTGGACCTCCTGCTGGGGAAAACTACCGATTGCTCTCCCAGCAGGTAGCTCGACTCAGTGCTATTACATGACCCACAATTCAGGTCCTGACTCGAAGAGAGAGTCACCAAATATTTCAGCGACAATGATAATGGTGCCACCACAGTGACTATGTTGTGAGAGGTACTGTATTTAAGAGTACAATTCATGACCAAATTATAGGGTAAGCCCCACACAGGCACAAGGAGGGGGAAGGAGAACTAGCTGAACTGAAGACCCAACCTAGTCTCACGGAAGCTGAGCTCAAAGCTGACTCCAAAGTGAGTACTCGCTCTCAGACCAACAGGGGCATTCTGAAATTGCACACCGACATAAATGCTCCAGGGCCCTGAAGGCTGAGCTGGCAATTCTTAGGCTCTGACATCACCATTGAGAGGGAGGTGAGAAGTGCAGAAAGCTCCTCACTTACAGATTGAAAAAACAGCGGGCGGAGTGACATATAGCATCACCACATAATACCCTGGGGGAGTTGTGTACTAAATCCCCATGAATTAACCGCACAATGAGGGATTTTCATATACAACTCTACCAATCAA
Source organism: Neoceratodus forsteri (assembly GCA_016271365.2). Lineage (NCBI taxonomy): Eukaryota > Metazoa > Chordata > Ceratodontiformes > Ceratodontidae > Neoceratodus > Neoceratodus forsteri. Next base: position 575,726,810 of record CM028134.1, on the reverse strand, counting down.
ATTCAGTCTCCAGATATCCCAGCTATCAAGGCCTTCCTTTCTGTATTTTGTCTTCCTAGTCTCAATTCAGAACAGACTGCCTGGCTAGACCTCCTCTCTCCCTTGCTGCAATAGAACAGGCCGTAAATGCCCTTAAACTGAGAAAGGCACCAGGAAGTAATGGCTTTCTAGCTGAATGTTATCAGCTTCTTACCCAAACCATCTGCCCCTTGTTACATAAGCTCTACTATGAAGTCTGAGCCTTAGGCTGCTCCTCACCCACAGTGGCCACAGCCACTATAACAGTCCTCTCCAAAAAGGCAATGATCCCACCTAACCAGCCAGCTACCACTCAATTTCTTTAATCTGAGTTCACAGTAAGATATTCACTAAAGCCCAGGCAAACAGTATTGACCAAGTCTTCCTGTCCTGGTCACTCCTCACAGGTCTGATTTGTCCGGCAGGTTAAGCTCTGATCTCATAGTACTCTGCTTGACCTAATCACAGTTGCTGAACAGGTCCCTCTCCACAGATAGCAATAGCCATTGAAAAGGTGTTTGATTCTGTGGAATGGGGGTACCTATACAAGGCCCTGATCCATATGGGATTTTGAGAGCTTTCTCACTTTATTTATACCATGTGTGGACCCCAACATGTTGATCCTCACTAAAGAGGTCCTCTCACACCCTTTCCACCTAGCTTGGAGCACAAGGTGGGTTACCCCCTGTCCCTGCTCCTTTTTGTGTTGGTCATAGAGCCTTCACCCAATCCATCCACCAGCACCCCAACATCAAGAGTGCCACAGTAGGGTGGGACCATTACAAAGATGTCTTATGCCGAATATTTACTGGTCTCACTGGGCACTGCCCAACACAGTATCTGCATGTGTGTCTTTCACATGTATTTCTAAATGTGGCCCTACATTGGGTCCCAGAATACACTCATATCTTGGCCTCAAGATTGCCCCCTCTCCACGTAACAAAATTTTGTGCACTTAATTTCACCCCATTGTTGGCTGACCTTAAGATGGAGCTGGACCATTGGAAGCCCCTAGAGTCCATGGTGAGCAAAATAGAAGCCAACAGAATGGTCACTGCTTCAAAGCTTTTTCACTTACATTGCATCCCACCTCCATTGTCACCTGCTGGTTCAATCATATGGACAAACTAATTGGAGGCTTTCTATAGGAAGACAGGCAGCTGAGGTGCAGCCACCAAAAACTACATATGCATTAGAATAAGGGTGGTGGGGGCTTCACTGGTTCAAGGGCTATTACTGAGCATTCAGGACAGTGTAAAATTTTCACTGGTTCTCACAGCCTACTCTGTCTCTCTCACTCTGGTTGAATATAGAGACACAGCTACTGGAAGGTTGCAGAGCTTTAGTCTGTTTCTTCACTCAGAATCCCAGGTGATTAACCTCCTTTCCCACAATCCACAACTCTATTCTTGAATGGAGGCAACTGAATAAGTGGCGGAAATGACATCACCCATCTTAGGCTTAGTCCCTTGTGGAAATACCTCCATATGGCTTTAGAGCAAACCTATCACCTGGCATCTCTGGCAAAGAGCTGGCACTCTCTCCGATGTGCTTCCCTCACCTTCCTACCCTATACTCCTTTCAGGGTCTACAAAACAGATTTGGAATGACCTAAAATGGAATTTTGGTGCTTCTTGCAAATTCAGACTTCCCTGGCTCCCTTATAGAATGTCCTCAAGGATGCTGCAACAGGCCCTGAGACCACTCCTACCCCTGGATATCTCATGGTAGAGAAGAGATGGAACTATTTATTCTGCTGTTAGGGTGAATCCTAGACTAGACCTCTGGCAAAACAGCATGGGCCACTACTCTAGGGTACCCCATTCCTCACAGACAATGGATTATCTGCTGGAAGGCAGCCCATAAGCCATTCAGGGACTCATGCAGCAGACTATTGCAAAATAAGTTGCTCCACCACTGGTATGTACCCCAGTGGTGCTGCATGCTGCTAATCTTCTCCCTTATAATAAGTGATAGAGATGCGGGCAAGCTGATGGCAGCATTTTCCATGTCCAGTGGTCATGCCTTGAGATACAGCACTATTGGGAACAGAATAGGGGACTGATTGGCAACATCCTACACATATCAGTTCCAAATTCTCCAATGCTTCTCCTCCTAGGCTACAAGATGGAAGCCCCCTCATACCCGCACCAAGCTAGATTGGCTTTTCTGGGCCTGTATAAATGCCAAACATACTCTCCTCCATAGATGGTATTCCATATATGTCCTATCCCTTAAATAATTCCTCTCTAACCTAGCCCATGTGACTCACTATGAGTGACTTGCACACCTAAATTCTGACACTTTGAATTGGTATTGAGACATGTATAGCCCTTTCTTTCTTATCTGAAAGCCTCAGAGGGCATGTTTTTTGCTTCAGACCATGACCAGACCCAGTAACCTTAGACAGTACTTGGCTGAGAAGGCCCACACCTGGTCCATATTGACATACATATCAACCCTCCACTACCTCTTCATTGCCTCACCCACAGTGTTTCCAGTCTTTGTATAACATTATCTCATGTGCCAGTCTAGGACACCACTATCTGATGATCTGTATAAATAGCGCTATTGTTTCTCATTCCTTAAAGTGGAATAGGTTTGTTTTCCCCTCCACTAGCATACATGCACCATGGCCATCTATTACCACATATGCAGTAACAGCTGGCCTATTTGCTCCACTTTCTGTACATCCCTATTAGTTGGATTTACTGTACTCAACTGTAATGGCTGTACTTAACTTCCTCCTGTGATTCACCTGTACATGTGATACATTGTGTGCACTTTGTTTCATGTTGTATATGAAATTTCAATAAAGAAATTAACAGCAAAATGGACTATAAACTCTCCTAAATGTTAAAAGGGAAAGTTATGATGTTGTTAAAGAAAGAAAGAAAGAAATGGACTTAGACATGGATAAGAAGGATGTGTTAGAACCTATAAGATATAATGATTTATATGTTAAAGATAACATCCTGATCTTAGTAGTCAATTTCAGACTGACTTACAATATTTGGAGACTTTCTATGGTGCTGAGGAGGTTAGGATTGGGGCTGGATAAGCCCATCCCACTATATAGATTTAAAAAGTAGATAGTAATGAAGCTGTTATGAAAGAATAGATTAATAGCTGGCCTGGTGGCATGGAGGGCTGAGGCACTGGGTGCCTTACCTCCTGCCATGGTGGTGACCTGAGGTTAGGAACATACTCTAGTTGTTAGGGGCTGGCAGGGAAAGAAAGAATCAAGCATCCCAAGGATGGCTGTCCTTCCTCAGGAGAAGGGTCAGTGTGGCATACTGCTTGCCTGCCACCCAGTGGTGCAGGGTGGCAGCATGCACACCACCATGTCAGAAGGGACCCCACATTCAGGAAGCTGGGATGATTGCTATGAGTGAAACTCAGACATCATGCCCATTGCATGTCTGTGGGCTGAGTGTGAAAACTGGGAGAAAACCACCCCAGTTTGCAGGATGAAGACTGACCCTCTGCAGGCCACACTGGTGGCCAGGCACAACCATAGTCCTGTGGCAGAGGACAGCAGTGAAGGTAAGTCCTGGAGGAGTCAGGTGATGGGGCCGGTCCGTTGTCAGAAGGGCTGCCAGGAAAATCAGGAGTATAAACAGATTATAGAAAAATGAAAGAATATATTATGGATATTCTAACCAGTATTATGCAATGGCAAGAAAGAATCCTGGCTTCTGATTGGTCAGTTGGCCATCACAGCAGGAATTTTATCCTGGCATAACATCCCTGCTGATTGTTTGTTGAAGCTACTCTAGCATCATTATCCATCTTCTCTTAAGAAACAAAAATATTTTCCCAGACTAACAAAAATATTCTTTTAAATTATTTTTTTTATTCTGTATATAACAACAAGCCATTGTATAATAGGATTAATGCCCTCCAAGGTGGGTGTTATGCTGAGATAACATCCCTTCTTGGGTGTTGGATGCCCTCAGCTGGTGGCTTCAGCCCCAACCACCTGAGGTGGGATGTTATCCCAGCATAACACCCACTCTGTCAGGCATTATTCCTTTAATCCAAACCTCTGGAGGTTGCTAGAAGAAAAAACATGTAGTGGTACAATGGAGTAAACCGATCATGGTATGAACCTGGCTATAAGATAAAACCAGTGATTTGCAGCCTTTTAGAAAATTTTATGGGGAGTGAATTCTTGTACAATGACAGTGTTTGTTAAAAGAGTAAGACATGCTGGTGAATGTTCAAAACTGGATGTGATACTGAGATCACGTGCTCTAGTGGACAGAGGGCTAGATTTTGGATAAAAATTACAGTCCCTGGGGATAGCAATTAAATGCAACAGTAATAAATCATGTTGTTGATACTAAGAGGATGGGTAGTGAATCAAACTGGAAACACTTATTACTTTATAAACAAACTCTGGTCAGAGCCAGTACAGCTGCAAAATGATGGTGGTGAGAGATGTGTAGAGAAAATGCAGTAGAGGAATGATGGATGAATCAGTTAAGGGTTGTTGTAGTTTAGTGAAATTTTTCATCTTGTCAAGATCCTTATAATAGGATCCTTGGTACAGGAAATGTCCTGCAATTATAAATGTCCAGATTTCAAAGCAGGATCATAAAGCCATGCAAATGTTCATAATAATGCACTGCACAGCAGCAGTGACTGAGAGATTACTGTAGCTAAAGAATGTAAGAAGTAACGTTTCCATTTGGTGGACAGTGTCAGTAATGGCACCGCATGTTTACAATGTAAGCACTATCATTATTAATACTCAATTATTTTAAACTGTAATTTCAATTAAGTGCAGTGCAATGATAGAGGAAGAAAACAAAGACAGGAAGTGCAGGGGGTGGAGGAATATAATCATACTGAGAGTAATACATATTAACATTATTTACCTGTTATCATGGACATTTGCAAATATTTTGCATCCTGCTATATATTTTGGTAATTCGTTATAGTTGTTGGATATTTGCATACATTTAGGACATGTGAGCTATTGTTATGGACATTTTCATGAAGTTAGTGCAGGATACTGCTTTGAAATCTGGGCATTTATAATTGTGATACATCTGCATATCTTTACAGTTCTGTTTTGAACATGGGGATATTTGTGGGATTTCTGATAGAATATTACTTTTTGGGACACTAATTCATCAACATTTTACCATGGGATATTTTTGTACTCCTTGCTATTACTTACAGTATGTCATTTTACTATCCTGCTCATTAACCTGCCCTGATATGTATCTGTGTATCTTGTGGAGACCATGGCAACAGGATCCTAAATACGTGGAAATGTTCTGCAACTATAGATATCCAGATTTCAAAGCAGGATCCTAAAATTATGCAAATGTCCATAATAATGCATTGCACTGCAGCAGTGACTGAGAGATCACTATAGCTAAAGCATGTAAAAAGTAATGTTTCCACTTGATGGACAATATCAGTAATGGCATGCCATGGTTTACAATGTAAGCAATCACTCCTACTTAAATCAAATTGTTATTTGATGTTGGCTGTTTCCTGCATTTGAACTCTCCAAAGTCACCATACTATGAGGCTGCCAATTACTTCTCTTATTATGGCTCACATGTGTCTCACAGTTATTTCCTTTTGCTGTAGATCTAATACATAATAAAATATTACATGTTGTACTTCAGGTATTGAAAAAGAGTGACTCCCTCTGCCTTACTAAAAAATTCAGTAACCAGAAGCAGGTCGAGAGGAAGTCTTACATTTTTCACATAAAATTTTCCTAACTCCTTATGAGTAAGTGTTGTATGCCTCCTCTGGTTGCAAGCAGTCCTAACTAACTAACTAACTAAATAAATAAATAAATAAAAGTATAACAAATGATTTCCTATTGCTGTTAAAGTATCTGTGACATTACAAATGGCTTTGGAGAAGCAACATACTCATCAGTCATAGAAGAGGGGTGGTGTTGGGGCAGAGTGAGGGAAGTGATTTAGTATCCGGTCTTAACCTCATCCAAAGGTGGCAACCCTACACATATTCAATGTATGCTGTGCTAAGCTTCCACTGCCATTATGAAATCCCATGTAGTTTGTAAATTCAATGTTTGGTCCACGGGTCCCAATTTTTTATTTTGTTTTTACACACTTTAAGTGGCATTTTATTGCTTATATTTTATTTATATTTTAAATCACTGCCTCTCATGGTGGCCCCAATTCAGTTACAAAATTATTCAAGATAATAGTGGCTATGGTAGGCTATGGACCAACTAGTACATGCTTATTTAATACTAAGGCAAAACCCCCACTGTTTCTTAGGCTGGTTTCCATTCTTAATCACATCAGAGTTAAAATCTTCAGGATTTCCCTTACTGGGAATCCAAGACCCTGGCCAGTTGTCCTCTAATGTTCAGTTAGGGGGCTCTCTATATGTATTATTTCTATCAGCTTCAGTAATGCGGATTAAAACTATAAAGTGAGAAAAAATCTTCTAGCAAACTGGAACTACAAACAGAATATAAAAGCAGTTTAACATTGTTTCTTCAGTTCTCCATCCTGGTACTAGAAATTAAGTTAATAGGTAGGGTGACTAAAAGGAGACCACTTAACTGTGAATTGAATTTTAATTTAATGGGGAATGAGGTAATTTACAAGTGCAGTACCTAGTGCAGATACTGTAAAAATAAGCAGAGTGCAAAAGAACAGTTTATTTAGAGTCCCGATGGCTCTGAACTTTCACTGCTTGCTGGACTTCAGAAAAAAGAAGCTTTGGGGAGGGGAGAGAAAATAGCACTCAGTTGAGTCACCTGAAAATAGCAGTTCTCTATGTGAATTAGGTCAGATAACTCAAAACACTACAGATATTATAAGCCTCATCTTATGTTCAGAATATTTTTCTGTGCAAAAGCAAATTTGTAGCAGCATCAAATAAAGCAAATGAAATATATTTTTTTAGCTACCAGTTTTTATAGGCAATTACCCCATGTATGATGTATTCACATTCGTATTACCTATTTGCTCCCTCACTTGTATGACTCTTCACCATTGTTAACTGTAATTGCCTGTTGTTGTCCCTGTTCTTTGTAACACCTTGTACTTAATATGGAGCCTTTGAAAATGAGACTATGACTCAAAGGGTTGCAATTCCTATGCAATAAAAAAATAAATAAAATAAAATATTGAAATACTGAAGACAAAGTATATTAGAAGTATACTGCTTTGCCTTAGAACTTCTTTTATTGTTTTCAGAGTTTTTCAGAGCCTATCAAACTTTTCCTCAGTACTAGAAACCGTGTGGTTTTAACTGGGACAATGTAACAGTTTTCACTGAATAAATGGCTCTGTAATCAAGATCGCTACATTTCACAGATTCTCACAAGCATACAGTCAAATCAAATAGAGTTCTGCTTTCCTATCCCTATAACCATAAGGTTTCAGGTTCTCCAGGATTTTCCTTCATATATCTTGCTTTCTCAACACAATATTAAAAATAAATGCCAGCCAATGTTTATCTCATTGTTTTATCGATCCTACATTATTGTGGACTCACTTGTCTACTAGGTTTAGGTTTGGATAATCCTACTATAAAATGACAGTCCACATTGCAGCTCAAATAATGTGTAAACACTGCCTGGGGCCTGCCACCTCCAAGATAACAATGTTTCCTCTACATTCACACAGTTCACAAGTGTGAGTGGCCAGGTTCTGACCCCATAAAACTGCACAACCAAGGCCTTATACACTGCATTCAACCTTCCCCAGAGATCCTCATGGACTACATCTGAGCAAAGTACCTCCCTTCCCCACCAGGAACACAGCACCAGGATCCCAATGAATGAGTAATGACTCTCTCCCTACTTGATCCAAGGCCAAGCTTACTTGTCCACCAGTCACCCCACCCCCACCCACAAGATTAAGAAGACATCCTTCCTAGGGTAGGCACAAATCAGAGTCTGAAATTTGCAGTTTCTGTGGCTCAGCATGCTGCACACTCACCTCTGAGGCAAGAAGATTGAAATATTGTGGCCTGTGGGTTCTAGCCCCACACCAGGCTCATGGGGTAAATCCCAGTACTGACACTTAGTGCATCATGAGGGGGATGCTGCTGCACCCTGAGGTGCTGTCTTTCAGATGAGACATTAAATCAAGGTCCTGTCTACCAGTTCTGGTGGTTGTTCAGGTGGATGTTAAAGATCCCATGGCACTTCTTGAAAGAGTTGGGGAATTTTTATTGAAATCATAACAAAACATATACAAAGCAGTATTGCATCATACAAAACCATAATAAAAGTAGGAGCAAAACATAAATAAATATTATTTCATACAACAACCCCAAACATAAGAAAAAAACATTATAACCAAACCCCTCCCCACTAAAAGAGTAGGAAAACAATATATTTTTAAACAAAATTTCAGAAACAAAATGCCTAATTACTGTAATCAAAGTCATTTTAGAAGCATGTTCACTATACTGCCATATAGGTAGTATAGAAAGAAAATATTATCTTAAGTAGTACAGGTCATCAAAACAACAACAACAACAAAAGAAAACATCTACTAATAATCAAATGGACATAACACACTCTCCACTATTACAGCATTAATTACACAGGTCTAATTCCATACTCCTATGGATATGAACCAGTATTTATCTTTAAGATCAAATGAAACAAAAAAATAAGCCTAGTTAATACTAAGCTGTGTTTAATCTAAAACCTGAAAGGCAAAAGAGGGTCAAATATGTTTGGTATTGGACCACCAGAGAGTCCATTTATCTCTACCAAAAAGCCTCCTTCCACTTCCATAAATCAGCACAAATCATATAAAACAGTTTCTGGCCTGATATATGTTTTTGTTGTAGGACTAAACAGCAATGACAAATCCATATCCAGTAAACAAATAAGCACAAATCACCTTCAAGGTGCTTTCATGTAGTTGTTTTACCAGTCCTGGAATTATACCGAAAAACATTAGTGACAGATCTGGATGTATAGGGATTCCATCTTTCCATCTGTTCTTAACAACATGCCAAAACTGGACGATATAATGACAGGTGTAATATAGTCGATCGATGGTTTCAATTTTGGAGATACAGCCCTCCCTAGGGAAGTATCTTTCTGTAACAGGTTTATGCTTTTGATTACTCTTCAAATTTATTTTAGAATGTAATCCAAGCAGATTATGTTGCACATATGTTCCGGTAACCGTGTATCACAAATGTACTGTGAAATAAAATCCTGGTCAACTTGTGAAAACCCAGAAAATGGATGTTCCAAAAAATGTACCATTAAAATCTCCTCATACAACTGTCATCTAGGCAAATTAAGAACTGTTGCATAATCTATACCCCATTTGATAATATAATCAAAACCCCCTTCCCAATGCTTCACCAACCTCGGGCTTCATTTATTCTTATGCAAGAAACAATTCCCTTTCCACTCTGTCAGTATTCCCTGAAGTAACAACAAGCTCCTATGTCCCCAGCCTGGAACCCACCCCTTCATAAGGGGAGTAGATTAGAATATAAAAATAGTGGAAAAAAACACTCATGGATTTAGCATATTAGAACCTCCAGCCTTTATATCAAAATAGAACATTCTGCATGATCGGGTTCAATCTAGTCCCCAAAAACAGGAGAAAAACAACCCATCAACGATACCAGATGTTTTGGAATTAAAATACTACAATAATGTACAAAGAAATTAGAACTAAAAAGTCTTGATCAAATAATCCATTTTTATCATTTCCATTGATTCCATCTGCTCACAGTTACTTTCCTGTATTAAATGCTTTATCCCAATTATAAACTCACCATATATTGTCCCCATAGTAAATGCCTAAGATTTTTATTGGTGATTCCGCTACCTGAACACCCCCAATTCCTTCTTAGCATCCTCAAATCCTCGTAAATTTATACATTTTGTTTTGGTTACATTAAGGCTTGCACCTGTGATTTTGCCTACCCTTGTAATAGGCTGTTTGCCTTCTCAAAGATTGTCTATCCCTTACTAAGAGCAGAGATCATCAGGATAAGCAAGAATCTTATGATCATTTAAAAACCTCCTGCCAATCCATAAATCAAATGTGAGCATAGAAACAGCCACAGTATCAGGTCTGTCAAAAACACATAGAGCAGGGGGCTAAGGGACAACTCTGGAGCCCCCATATATGACATCTAAATTCTGTATTACCATTACCATACGGCAACACATAAGAAAGCACATAACATAGCTTTAACCAAGTAATAAACTTGTTCGGTAATCCATAAGCAGCCAAACTAAGCCACAAAAATGAATGCGAAACCTTATCAAAGGCTTTCGCATGGCCTAGGCTTATCAAAAATCCAGAATCATCCTTCCCCATTGCTTCCTCCACCACTTCTCTAAGTAAAAGCAAGGCATCCTTAATTTTCCTGCCAGGCACTGAACAATATTGTTGTGGGCTTATCAGCTTCCCCATTACGCTAGGCAATCTGTTCCTCAATAATTTGGAAAATAACTTAAAATCAGTGTTAAGCAGTGTAATCGACTGTCAATTATTAATATCAGATAAGTCACCAGTTTTGTAAAGAAAAATCATAAGCCCTTCATACATTGCTGTTGGCAGAAAGACTTCCTCAAGAAAGAAATTATATATCCCCAATAATTCAGCGGAATAACTTCCCACATAAGCTTATAAATTTTGCAGGAGTCCATCTGAGCCTGGTGATATCCCATTCTGAAGGTTTTGCACTGCCTCTCATTTCCAATCCTGTAAAAGGGTTTATCATGTGGTTCACCTAATTCTTAACTAATTTTGGGACATCTGCAGCTACTAATAAATGATGGGTGAACTGACTCTTCTACCAGGGTCTCAAACAGGCTCTCCACGTGTTTTCCAATACGCCATAATTTCCATATTTCCTGTAACCCAGTAACCCTGAGGAGTTGTAAACCCCAAATCAGCCTCCTCTACTTCCTTGTCTGACTACTAATAAAAGGGTTCACATTTGCTGCCTTTCCTAGAGTGCCATACGCCTTTTCCTCTGTAATGATCGAAACCAGTCGGACTGGAAGTCACCCATTTCTGTTTTATCTGGTGAATTTCATCTCATAAATCCACCTGTTCCACACATTGTCTGGTCAATAATGTCCCCCATTTACCCCTTAAACTTAGATATATATCATAAGAAGTTGAGGCTCTAAGTTTCCCATGATATTGAAAAAACCTAGTCATCAAGATTTTTAAATCTGCCCACCATTTCTCTGAGTTATCGTAAAGAATCATAGCGGAAGCTTTATCAACAAGTAGGGCCTTAAACACCTCCAGAATCTCTTGGTCTTCTAATAGTGAAACATTAATTCTCTAAAACCCCTGACCCATTTCTCTAGGGAGGATCTGTAATATGCACACCTATTAAAGTATGGCCAGATGTTTCCATTTGTAAATTAAAGGTGTGAGCTACCAGCAGCGACTGCTTTACAAAAAGGAAGTGTACTCCGGAGGACAGACATCCCTTAAAGAAGGTGGAAGCCACTGCCCATTTCCCACTGCCATGAAAATCCCTCAATCCAGCACAACAAACTACCTGTTGAATAAAAGTTTTGTCACAATATTGTTTTTCTCCTGCAATAGTCTGCTGCACATTTATATTAAAATCGTCTCCCCCAAAATCTGTCTACTTATGTGGAAATACGGTTGTTCTTTTGTTAACAACGTTATGCATAAAGCTTTCTTTTGAGGACCATAAACATTCACCAGCCTACATGAAAATGCATGAATCATGATATCCAACAAAAACGCATGTCCTGGGTGAATATCAGCAAGACATAGCACTGTGATGTCAGATGAATGAAAGCAAATTCCAACCCCTCAACACAGCTCTTCCCCCATTGACCAGTATGAGTTTCCCCATACCCAATCCTTTGTTGCTTAAGAAATTTCTCCTAATGAATTCAGTCTTGTATCCTGTTAAAAAAAAAAACATCAGAATCCAGGGATTGTAAAATATTAAAAGTAGTTTTAAGTTTATAATCATATTTGATGCTATTCACATTTATACCAGATACCTTTAACTGAAAGGGCTCAGCGAGGGGGTTTAAACACCTTAATACTGGATCTGGTCATCCATTTCTAAGGTTCTATTTGTTTCTTTTTCTGAGGCCCAGAATCTAAAGGAGGCTGAACCAGCTGTGAAGAGGGATGTTTCCCCTGCTCCAGAGGTGTCTCCATATTAACCTGGTTTCCCCCAGCGGAAAATGCTGAAATGCTATTTGAAAGTGGCAAGGGAGACAGGGATTCAGCCATTGGACCAACTGTAAACTGTAAGGGGGGAGGGGTGGAGTCTGGCACTGAAATTGAATTGTGAACGTCAACTGAATTTTCAAGGAAAACTTCAGGTTTATTAGTAATAGGCTGAGAATTTTTGTTCTGTTGGGGGTCCTGTAAGAGGACAAGAGACAATGTTACAATCTCCCTGCTCTGCTCAAAAGTGTGATCAGATAAGGGTGAAGAGGAGGGTTTCTGTATCTCAGAAGTCCTGACCCTCGCATTGTAATTTCCCATTCTACTACCTGTGGAACCACCTTGATCTCTACCTCTATGTCTAGAAGGATTAAGCAGGGTCTCATCTGTTCCCAAGGACTGCCTATTAGCATGTCAGCCTGTGAACGAATCAAGTCATGGTCTGAAATGTTCTCTGAGTTATATGCGCCCAGGGACACTCCTGCAAAGCGTGTTCATTGTCCCCACAAAGGTTGCAGACCAGGGAGCTGTACATTGCATAGCCAAATGGCCAAGCATCCCACAATGAAAGCACTTAACACTGTCGCAATCATTATTTAAGTGGGTCAGAGATCCATTGTAGCAGCTTTTAGGCTGACCAGCATAGAATAGAATGCCTCTGTCCTGGCCAAAAACAAAAGGATCTTGGAAAATGCTAAATCCCTTGTTCCATCTGCTTAAGGTGGACCGAAAATGCCAACCTCAAGTACTGAAGCCATTATCATCCGTAATGGGCATCAGATGATCAAAAATAGTGCAGCGCTTCTCTAGCCAGAAGATGTTGTTACAGCAACACCCTCATTGTGAAAGAGCAGAGTAATAATCTTTATTGTAGGCTTAGTGATGGGGACTGCCATGAAATCAATCCAAACCTCCTTATCCTTAACTCCTAATACAGTTTCCAGAATTTGTCCAGTAAATTCATAGACCAAAACTAACATCATATACCCGATCTCCTGGAGCATGAATAAATGCATACACTTCCGAGGGCAAAAAGCCTATAGAGTCCTTTATCAATATTTTGCCAACCCATAGTCTATCTGGGGGGATGGGAGCTAACCCTTGATATCTTAATCTGACCAAGAATTGTGGTTTGGCCACTTCTGCTGGTCTATGGAATAGGTCCGCACAAGTTCCTGGCCTGCATTCCTTAGTCAAGGGAGAATCAGACTTGGTTTGTACAGGAGTGGGCTCAGTCACTGGTAACCCTGACCCCAGATCCTCATTGTCCCTCCTTACCTTTCCTGAAGTGTCATCCTGTAGGATTTCAACAGCATTAGGTCCAACCATAAAGTCCTCATCCTGTAGCCATACTGAACCAGGCCATTCTAACCTTTCCCTGTCTGTAACAGCATTCTGCTCTCCAGTCTCTGCTTCATCCCATGCAAATGCAGCAGCAATTGTCAATGACTGCTGTGCATGCTCCTGCTCTGGTATCCAAAGAGATGGAACCTGGCTGTCTTTCCTGAGGCAATAAAGCCGATATGTCAGGAGATCAAGGTAAAGGGTAACTTAGGGTCAGGGATCCATTTTACACCATTATAAAACCATCCTACCTGTTTTAATGCATCTTCAGGGGACCATTCCTCTGAATCCACCAGTTTGTGTTCAGTCTCCATAACTATGTCAAAGGCAGCCTCCCCCTGACCTTCCAGTGCTCCATTAGGGGCCAATAACTGTATCACTGGTAAACGCTTACCTTGTCCTTGCTGAGGGCTAACTCCTGTTTGTTTCCTCTTTTTTTTCTCTCTCCTCATCCAACTTAGACTGACTTAGCTGAAATTCTTGTTCGGCCATGGTAATCATTTCCAAAAGTTGTTTCTTTTTCCTCAGTCATTTCCAGCTGAAGTTTTTCCTCCTCATCATTCAATGGAGAATCATCACTAGTTATATTAAAGGGTATGCCAGGGTGAACAATAGGTCCTTCTTGAGACTGCACTGGGTCACCAAATGTTTCCTCTACAATACAATCCTGGACTTTTGCTGGAGCTCCTGAAAGAGAACCACACTCTTCACTCTCCTGAGGTCTACTGAGATCCTCCATGCTCTCCTGCAGTGCTCAAATGCCCCCTGCAGAAAGAGTAGGGAAATTTCTCCGGTGTCCTGGACAAATTTCCCCATTCACTAAAAATACCACCAACAGCTTAATCTGTTTAACAAAAGAGAAAAACTGGCACCCAATTAAAGGCAGACACTCTGTGTCACATTATATAGCCATTCCCATTCAAAGAAATGCTCCAATATGCCAATGTCAGTGCAAAAAGCCACAAAGTTTATTATTGACAAACATGGTTTAAAAAGGCATTAAAAGGACTCACTACAGTTGTTCACATCAATAGAAACATTTATGAAATAGATCTAAAATCTCTTGTAATATGATTGGTCGATACAGTTTTCCAGCAGTGTCCTTATCAGGACATATCTTCACAGCTGTCACTATGTTTTCCAACCAAAATGCAATGGTGAAATCAATGTATACCAGTGCTCTCCTGCTGCAGCTCCTTGACCTTAGCCAGTATCAGCCAGAACTGCAGTGGTTGCACCATACCTGCAAACTAAAGATTCCTAATCACTGCATCCTTGTCATTCACCTGAACCCCCAGCAGTCAAGAAGCTCTCCCACCTCTTGCTCTCAAAAATAACTAGCAAAGCAACTTCATTTGTTAAAACTCTCTCAGCTGCAGTTTCCCAATACAGTGTGACTCATAAACCCACCTGCTAAGCTCACCCATGACAATTCCCCACTCAAAGAATCATAAACCAGCATCCTAAATTTAAAAACAAACTGTTTGTCAAAGTGAGTGGCATGAGAAACTGCAGTGAAAGAAACTGTAATGATCAATAAGCTACTAGCTCGAAAAGTGGGAAGCAAACAAAAATACAGAGGATGGTACCAACAGATGGACATGCTCAGCTTCCTCAAGCCAGCCTCTGGACAGCACTCACACAGGCAGCAATGTTAGCAGTATAAGAGATAATGACAGTTTTATAATCAAACCTTCCACATTCTCATCTTAGTTATGGCACAGCATGAGGATGATATTTGAAAATGCTATCAGAGAAGCAGTAAATATGGTGTCTGGCAAGGGATACACTCACTGTCAATGAAATCAGCTGCTCACTCTGAATCCAATGGCCATTCAGAGCTGAAGCCCCTACCTGCATCCCTAGAAAAGACGCCTTTTATAGAAATATATATTGGGGATCTAATGTAAATAAAAGCAGAGCTGATAAATACAGTGTATGTGGGGTGCAATAACCATACCTGTGCATATATGTGTGTGTGTGGCTGTCCATGAAATCATTTGCTTCCGCTGAATCCAACAGCCACTCTGAGCTTTCTTCCTTACCAAAGACACCCTCATAGAAATATATGTTGGAGGGATCTAATGTAAATAAAAGCAAAGTTAATAAATACACTGTGTGTGTGTGTGTGGGGGGTAGAATAACTGGTATGCCCCTGTACAGTGACACTATTACAGCGAAAGTGTTGCTGCCGACAACATAGATGTTTTCGCTGTAATAATACATTTGAGACCCGGTACTCTGTCTCCTGGTCCTGCACCCCCCTCACCAATCCAACTCTGACTCAGAGTTAGAATGCTAGAGATTTTGGGGTGTGGGGCAGAGCCCCCTCCACATGGGAGGTTCAGGGGCAAAGCCCCCCTGATGAAAAAACAGCCGGGGTCTGCAATCGGATTTATGTCAACCACAAGTTGCAGTAAACATAAATCCATCATTGTGATGGCGGTTGACAAATTAGTTGTTGAACAAGCATCATAGAGCTGAATAACCTACCCAGTACCTGTATGTGGGGAGAGTACCCTCTAGTAAATTAATAAGGGGACTATTTTTTATTTCGGCTATTAAAGCCTCCTTTTTTTGGCAATTTTTTTATTCTCAAATATTTACTTGGGAGGCCCATTTTATAAGCGGAATAAGACACTCCAAGGTGTGGTTTATTGGCTGATAAGAGTACTTTCCAGGTGCTAAAGGCATTCAGCGCATGTGCCTCATGCATCATTACTTACCTGGGGCATGCTCTTATCATGCTCTTCTCAGCCCATAAATCACACCATGTCAAGTATTATACTTACGCTGAGCAGTTCAAGAATAAGAGCTTCAGCAGGATATTTACAGTTCAGCAACCCTTCATAGCAAGCAGGATTACTGGAACAGCAAATATCCTGCTGAAGGCCACTTCTGTTCTTGAACTGCTCTACATGTATCTATTGATGTGAACAACTGTAGTGAGTCCTCTTCATTTTTAAACCACATTTGTTAATAATAAACTCTGTGGCTTTTGCGCTGACATTGGCATATTGGAACATTTATTTTTAATGGGCAAGGCTATATTATGTGACACAGAGTATCTGCCTTTAAACAGGTACTTTTTTCTTTTGTTCTCTAGAATTTGTTACTGAGCACTGTTACTCACAGATGTGGCCATACCTACTGGTGCAGCTTAATCTGTTTCAATTTCAGTTGGTTACCATCTGTACCCCCAAAAAAACAGGTTGCCCCTAAAAGGGACTCTGAGTCTCAGTGGACCTGCCTGGTCAACAAATTTCATTAAATGCAATAAATAAATACATTTCTTTATTGACCTCCAGGTGGTGGCTGAAGGACATGGTTAGTTTGGTGTCTGTCCCATAAAACACAGCTACATGGACCACTGTCTCTCAAGTGATCACAAGCTTGATAGCCAGGCTCACAACTGGATTTTCCTCAGGTGTAGTTGGGTTGGGAGGGCAAATGAGGGACTATAGCAGTAATGGACTTGCCTCATGGGCAGGGTTGTTGCCCGGCTGCCAGGAGGTCTACTAGTGGTTGGTGGCAGGAGTCTAATGATTGGAGAGTGCTGCTGCCTGAGGGAGGGGTTAGATCATGTGTGTAACTGGTACATTGGCAAGAGCACAGACTTGTGAACCAGGAGACCCAGGTTTGTCATGTGTCCCTATGTGATCTTGATCAAATCATTTCATCTCTTTGTGCTAATTTCATTTTAATCTAGTTGTACTTTGTTTACATCTCCTTGTGTGCCTTCTGGCAACTACATTCTTGAAACTCCCTCTTCAAGAATGTAGAACAGTAATGGATATGATTTGCATTTAAAGTGCTACATAAAACCAGATCCCTTTATTTTATTTTCTAAATACTCTGGACATTAAATTCTGTGACTGGTACAACACTGATGACATTATACAGCACACACACACACACACACACACACACCAATAAACTGTAACTGGCACAGCATTGATGATATAATACATGATCCTGACAATAAGCTCTATAACTGGTACAGTACAAATGTCAATATAGACCCCCAGCAGTATGCTCTATAACTGATACACTACTGATAGTATAACACATATCATATTCAACTCTCCAGTAGTGGGAGCATAACTGGCACCACACTGATTGTATTTATCATAAAATATTACAAGTATTATTTTATTTTATTTTATTTATTTAGTTAGTTTTTGTTGACCGGAAAGGAGGACTAGACAATTGTTTGCATGTTTTCAACCTCGTCTTGGTGTGTGTGTGTGTGTGTGTGTGTGTGCATGGGGGGAGTACAGATGGATGCTACCTGAAATTGAACCAGATTTTAATCTGTTGTTGGCATTTTTAGTGAATGGAGAAAATTTGGCCAGGACACGGGGGAAATTCCCCTATTATTGGGTAGGAGGAACTGATGTTCCCAGGTTCCACGATGGAGGAGGCCAGCAGGCAACTGGAGAAGGAGGTGGATGGGTTGTGTGCAAACTCCTGCAAAAGTAACAAGGCAGCTGGGTTGCATCTGAGAGATTGTCAGCCTACTGCCTTGGGGGCAGAAGTTGAAGTACATACTGTGGAAGAAAATACCTCTATTTCAGCAGATAAGGATAGTATCATTGCTAAGGAGTTATCTCTGGAGCAAAAACAGAAATGCCTTGAGGAAGAATTGAAAAGATTCAGAGAAAATCACTACAGCAAAAGTGAAAATGGAGGATAAAAGCAAGAGAAAATGCTCTTTAAATTCTCTGACTTGTTCAGATTCCATGGGAGCTTCAAAATTGTGCTCTACAGAGAGCTTACCGGGTGACCCGGATGATCGAAAAATAGCCGCTGCTTAAACTAAACAGAACACTGGTGTACAAGAAACCTGGTCTCCAGAGGTGGCTTTGCAAAAAGCAGGGTGGAAACTGGATTCTAACGGTGAGTGTATCTCTGGATATAATGTTACTGACATAGCAAATGGGCAAGATAGACTGTCAAATGGGTCACAACAAGAAAACCCTGTAAACAACGATCTTCTTATAATACAGCCTAATGAACCACAATCTACAGACACTAACATAACAGAGTCCTTGCTAACTGAAGGTCAAGTTCTAATGGAAAATCCTCCTTTGTCAGCCTATTTCACAAACCGGTAGAGCTGGAAAGCAGAGAACAGTTAGACAATTCATGGGCAATAAAGATGACATCCTGGGCAGGCACTACATTGGTAAAACTCTGTTCAAGCAGTCAATGGGGTTTACTCCATCACATGTGTATGAGTTGATACATGCCATGGGAGAATTCATCTATGACATTAGTTTCAGGCATCCAAAGTTTTAGAGCGCTTTTGGAATAAGTACTTGAACTTGAAAACAAATCCTCTTTGGTCAAACTTTGGGGTGATCCCTCTGACAAAACAATCATTTTGTGTAATAACTATTTGCTTTCAAAACGAGGGTGTGAACATAAAGACATTATGTTGTGGTTAGAGAAAAGGTTTACTGTCCAAGGAATTCCAGCTCCCATACTGGATGATGATGGATTTTGGAATGGGGGTTCGAAAATCAAAGTCAAGCTACATTAGGATGACACTGACATTGTACATTTGCCAAACTGTTTTTTCATAGGTTTTTTATTTCACCCCAGCAAACCTGGGACTTGTTTTAAATGTGGTTCAAAGAGACATATAAGCACCAACTTTGAAGTGCTCAAATGTATCCATTTGGGTGAAATAGGTCATCTGAGTGCTCATTGTTTCAAGGAGCCATGGTGTAACTCTGTGAGGAAGTAGGTCAAAATTTCACATATTGTCCAGCTTGCTAGAAACAATGATAATTGATGATTTTGGGATACAAGATTTTAACAGAAGGTAAGCAGAGTGACCCAAGCACAGGTAAGCAGAGAAGAGAAGAGAAGGAAGTCACACCCCAAAAAGAGATGTTGAAACAGTACAAGAAAGCATGTTAAAAGTTCAGAGTTCAAAGCTGAACAAACAAAAGAATAGCATGCTACCCCCATATGGAAAGTGCAGCTGAGCCTGATTTTACCCCTGTACACTAAGCAGGTAAAAAGAGAAAGTCTAAAGCCAAATCGAACACAAAAACTGTGCAAGAGAAAAGGTTCTCAGACTCTAATAGATACACTCCCTTATTATAAGCAAATTCAGAAATGGATGCACATCAGATTATGCTTCAATCAGGTCCTCACACCTGGGGACTTTGTCCGATGCAGAAAATGCAGAAGATACACACCCAGAAACTAAGAGAGTGGTAGTGTTACTAGAGCCTCTAGTAAAATTAAGTAATGGGGTTAACCTTATATTGAGATGAGAACACCAACTTACAGGTTAACCTTCACTTCCCTGAATGTGAACAGTTTGCAGTCTGATAGGAAACATCTTAGTACCTATGCAATATTCCAGGATTAGAAAACTGATGTTGCATTCTTTCAGGATGTAAGACTACACAACCTAGAGGAGAGGGAGGCTGCAAAAAAAGGATGGATATGGGGGGAAGTTGGTGGTCACAAGGATCAGATACTTGTTCTGGTTTAGGGATTTGCTTTGTTTCCAAAGTAAGGCTGGTAAACATGGTCAAAAAATGGCCAGCAAGAGCCTTTCTTCTTGATGTCATACTCAAAGGAATGGAACTTAGAACCTTGAACATTTATCTGCCACAACTAAGATTTGATAGAGTGACGCTATTTAGCAAAATTAAGCCATATTTATTTATATCCAAAAGTATTATAATGGGGGTGATTTTAATTATACTAGTTCCTTGCAAGACAGAGGGTTGAAATTTTTTTTTGTGATGAAAAATGTTTAAAAGAGTTAGTAGAAGAAATGTAGTTAGTAGAAGTTTTTGAGACACAGTATTCAAGTACCCCCAAGACGTATTTTTGTGGAACAAGAGCTACACGTATAGATTATTTTTTTATCTCAAAAACTTTACAGATCCAAAAGGTCAAAGTAATTCTGGCAGTCACTTTAGACCATAGATTGTTGCTAATGCAAATAGGGGACCTCCCAGAACTAAGAAAGAGTAGAGGACTCTGGAAACTAAATCGAAAACTTTTGGAAAATGAGTTAATAATGGAAGGCTTTAAATATAAACTAGAAGCTTAGAAGTAAATTTTTTTGTATGTATGATGATTTGAATTGTTGGTGGGAAGATTCAAAAACTGATATACTTACATATTTTCAATTGATGTGGAAATTAAACAGGAGGCAAAAGATGGATAAATGCAAATATCTTTGGGTGGAACTGCAGAATATGGTGGCATTATGAAATAAGGGGTTTGAGGACTTGAAAACAAGGATTAAGGAAACAAGAGAAGAATGAATGTCAATCCAACAGGAAAAAATGAGAAGTTTAGAAGGAGATCAGTGACATTGCATAACTGGGAAGAAACAAGCTACCGTCCCATTTGAAAATTATAAAGCTAATTTAGATAAAAAAGTTATACACTATTTAATTAATGAAAAACAAACAACTGTAGAGGTTAAACAGCATTTTTGGTTGAGATAGGTTTTTTGAGCAGATGTTCATGACCAAGATTTGTCTAAAGTAAAATGGAATAATGCCTCAATAGTTGCAATCTTCCAACAGTCCCTCAGGCATTACACCAAAATCTGATATCCCCAATCACACAGACTGAACGACATGATGTTATTTGGTCTCTAAATGCTGGCACATCTCCAGGAGCTGATGGCCTTCCCAACAAGATTTATAAATACATTTTTGAAACACTAGGAGAGGAACTAGTAAGACTATATAATGAGGCATTAGAAGGAGATGTTACCCAACAGTTTGTATGCAGGAGTCTTACTTTCCTTACAGAAATCCAGCGAAAGGAATTTAAGAAATTGGAGGCTGCTTTCCTTGTTGAATGCAGACTTCAAAATCTTGATGAAGATACTAAGTAATAGGTTTTCAACAATTATGGATAAGATAATTCATTCCACACAATTAAAGGGAGTGCCTACATATAAGAACCATGATGCCATAATATTGTTTAGAGAAATCTTCCTAAAAGAAGAATCAGGGAAACAAATGGGGCATGACATCAGTCTAGATCAGATGAAGGCTTTCGACAGGGTAGAGTATGAATACATATGGTTGGTGTAATGGAAATATGGGTTGCCAGTACAATTTATCTCATGGATAAAAACTTGCTATAACGGGATTTATATTATTCCTACTGTTAATTGATGGGTAGATCAGAAAATCACTATATACCGAGGGTGCAGACAAGGCTGTCCCCTCAGTTCCCTTATACATATTAATACTGGACCCCCATTGCATAAATTACATCAAAATATTGTGATCCAAGGGCTTTCAGTAGGGAGTGAGGATCTCCCAGTATACTCAGTGGTGTATGCAGATGACCTGGCCTTAATTGTGGCAGATAAACAGTCTTGGGTGCTTGCAATGGCTACAGTGTCAGAATATTCACATGTGTCTGGTTCAAATATTAATAGGATGAGAAGCATTTGCATGAATATAGGACAAGCAAGCAAGGTACTTACACAAACCTTAAATATCCCATTAATCATGGGTGAGCACAGACTTTTAGGGATTTTAGTAATTTATTTTAGGGAAGTAACCCTCAATTATATAATTGGAACACAAGTGCCAGATAGCAAAGAAAAATAACAAATCGGAAAAGGTGAAAATGTAAAAAAGAGAATTTTAGTGATAAAGTCATTTTTGCTCACTGTTCTTTCTTTGAGTTTGTTCTAACCCCACCCATCATTAGAAACATCTCTTTTAAGTGTAATTTTCCTTGGTCTATGGGATAGTCAGTTGAACCCCCTAAAGAGGGTAATTACATATCTACCAGTAGAGAAGGGCAGCCTAGCTATGATTAACCCTTTGGCTTTTGTACTTTCATATTTCACAATTTTCCCCTTAAACAACAGGACAAAGTATGGAGTCCATGGGTATTAGATAACATTGGGACTTTTCTGACAGAGTGGCAAGTAAATGTACCTATCCCTAGGCAGGCATAAGTCCTGGATCTACCTGCATATTTAGGAGAAGTTATCAGTAAATTGAAGTTTTGGGGATTAATGAAAGCTGACATCACTATGTAAAGAAAAAAAGAATTGTATAATAAAGTAATGGAGACTCACTGTATTGAGTATCCATGGTATGGGGAGAAACCATGGAAGGAACAGGAGATTATTTCAAAAATGCTAACATCAAAATGGATTCCTGTTTATAGGTGGGATTTTATGTGGATATGTATACATCAAAAGTTGACAGTTAAAAATAACATGAAGCATAAGGCTAGCAAAGAAAGATGTTGCCCAAGATTTGGGATTTGTCAGGACATATTAGACGCTATGCAGCACCTCTTTTTAGAATGTCCCTTTGCAATTTCATTTTGGCATTATTTAAATAACATTTGGATACTAGCCCCTTTCCATAATTTAACACCTGAAATAATATACTTGAGCATTTTTACTGCTTCCTGGGGGAAATATGACAGAAGCACAATGCAGCTTATAATTGTATGTATTAAATACCAGCTCTGGCAAAACAAAGGTGTACCATTACCTTAAGGCAACAGAATAAAACAACAGACCAAGTGGATTATGCGGTTGTTTCATAAGTTGAAAAATTTTGGAAAAGAAAGAACACTGCCCCACCAGAGTTATATCAGTTATGGTTGAGCAACATGGTCTGGCTAGATCCAGGGTGATTTTGTCTCCCTTCCTATGATTTATTTCTAGATACAGTAGATGCATAAACATAAATATCAGTTGGAAGCATGAATATTCCTTTTGTTTTGATGGTTATAATCTTTGAGAAATGAATCCCACTGTATTAGAATTTGGGGATGTCTCATAATACAAACCTTCCTCAAATTTTGGGGTTGGTGAGGGTATGTAGGGGTAAAGATAGAGTAATATGCAATTTGCATTAAAAATGTAACAGTTTTCTTCTTAGTTATTATGCAGAAAACATTTTGAATATCTCAATCAGGAGACTATGCAGATAAGATTTTATTGCTCTAAATATTTTACATTTGCTCTTTGGTATTGTTTAGTACTGTTTCAAGTATTGAATAAGGTTTCCCCACTCGTTGAGATGGTGGAGAGTGCTTTCAGCCTTCTTTAATTAAATTCAGGACTACAAAATGCAATTTTGTATTTGATGTATAACGAACGAATTAGTTTTCTTTATTCTTCTTTGTTATTAAGATTTTGAGTGAAGCAATGCTGTTATGTACATATTTTGCTTTTATAATAAAAATTCTCCTACTCCCGGGGGGAGGGGGTTATATTATTCATTTACTAATAGTTTCTGGGGATATAAGAATGTAATTTTAAATTTGTATGTATGATGAAGTGCTTATTTATGTCCATCCTTTAATAATTTTTATGATTTTGTGTGAAGTAAAACTATTATGTATGTCTTTCACTTTTAAGATATAATAAAAACTCCCCTACTCCTATAGTGGGGGGGGGGTTGTTTTCTATATTTACTGATATAGTTTTGGGCTATAAAAATTTTATTATGTATTGAATATATGAAATAATATTATGTTTATTTTATTTTGCATTATGAGTTTGTGTGATGTAACACTAGTATATATATATTTTGCTTTCAAGTTATAATAAAAATTCTTCTACTCTTTTTGAAAATTGCCATGGGATCTTTAACATCCACCTGAACTACCAATAGAACAGGCAGATGGGACCTTGGTTTAACGTCACATCTGAATGATGGCACCTCAGGAGTGCAGCAGCCCCCTCATGTGGCAATACAGGTTCAGTATTAGGATTTAACCAAAATGCCTAGAATGGGGATTATGTATGATCCCCTTATGGGTGATCCTTGAACATCATTACCCATGTTTATAGTGACCTCTAGTTTGTATGACATTAGTGAACAAGATGTTTTAATGGCCATCTGCATACTAAAAACCAACAAAGCTCCTGGCCTGGACAAGTTATGATAACACCCTATATGGGTGAGTATTATTTAATCACTCAATATGAGTGACTCAATAATACCACTCGCCTGTAGAATGAGAGGAGAAAAAGAGCACCGAATGGTCATAGCGAGTGTAGCACTGAGGGATACATGTTACACTCACAAGAGAAGATACAAATAGATCAGTTTGGCCAAGCTCTGCTGAGCTGGCTGTGTGGCATAGTGGCTTGAGCCACTGCTCCTGGAGCCTGAGGTGCCAGGTTCAGATCCAAGTGCAGAAAGCTACTTTTCTTCCTTGGGAAATTGCACACTTTTTCTATGTCCACTCGCCCTAGAGCAAACAATCTTTATTTTGGGTGGTGTGGGGGGCTTGTCCCCTTGCATAAGAAACATCATTTTCTTTTTTTTTTCTGTTAAGTAAGCAGCAATCGCTATTTGCGATGGTTGGTGCTGTGTGGTTTGCCCTTTTGACATCAGGCAGTTGTTCACTCACTTTATATGGTCAGCAGTCTTATAGACTTACTCTTATCACATAAAAATCAAGTTACCATCAGAAATGTATTCATGCCTCATGGAACAGTGAGCCAGATCCTTGTCCCCCTTGTTCATAAACTGCATCCAAGAGAGTTTTATTCCTGTCTATTGCAGCAAAGGACAATATTCCCGACTGGAAACAGCCCCCTATACATCAGACATATGTATTGGGTGATTCTATAATCAAACACATAGACAGGATTATATGTAATCCTGACAAAACAAATGGAACCTGAAGTAGTTTAGGGGTGCTAGAGTATCCAACATTACATTAATGCTTAATGACATATTAAAAAACTGTGATAAAAAGCCCTTAGTAATAATTCATGCAGGGTGAAACAATATAAGTACATCAAGTATGGATGAAATCAAAAAAGACTTCACTATCCTAAGTGAATTTCTGGTTGCTAAAGATTGTGAGGTCTGTTTCTCAGAGATTTTACCAGTACCTCGAGCAACAGATACCTTGACCTTTAAAATTAAATCCATAAATAACTAGATATACCTATATTGTCTTAGAAAGGGCTTTGGAAATATTAAAACTTGGGAGGACTTCTTAGATACACCTCGCTTATTTTCTTGGGACAGACTCCATCTCAATAAGCAGGGCAGTAGTCTCCAGTATAGAAGAATTGAGCACTGTATAACATAGCATTTAAACTGAGACAGAGGTGAGGGAGTGAGACTCTAAATCTGTCCTGCAGAAATGTTTCCTCTCCATCTTCAACCAACTATGAACACATTTATGGTTGTAACATCTTAACCACCAATGCTAGAAGCCTAAATATATATAAAAAAATCTGAACTTGAGGGAATGTTGGCACAAAAGGATGGACACATTGCTGCTGTTACAGAGACATGGTGGGACTCTACCCATGACTAGTTAAGGGACATTCACAATTATAAACTTTACCATCTAGACAGGCAGGACAAACTTGGAGGTGGAGTGTGTTTATGTATACATAACTCTATTAAATCTCATACAGTTCAGTCCCCACTCCACAGTAACTCCCCACTGGAAACAATCTGGGTGAAACTGCTCTTTTCTGGATGATCCTCTGTCATAATTGATAATTGCTACCGACCACCCTCAGCAAATACTGCATATAATAACTTACTAATGGAAGAGATTACAGAAATGTGCAACCTAGGGATGTTATCCAACTGGGAGATTACAACCTCCCAGGTATAAATTGACAATTTGCCTTGGCACTAATTCACTTGAAAAATCGTTTGTTGAAACCTGTATTAAAAATGGGCTGGAACAATTGGTTACTGAACCAACAAGGGATAATAGCATACTCAATTTGATACTGGCTAACATTGCGAATGAAATAATAGGTGTTAATATGATAGGTTCATTGGGATCCAATGACCACAATATGGTGATATGTCAGTTAAGTACAAGGAGACAGAAAACAACCTGCAATACCAGGGTGAGGAATAACCATAAAGCAGTCTTTCTGGATATACAACATAGTTTAAAATGCAGTGACTGGGACAGGTTATTCCTCAGTAAACCAGTTAACAGTGCCTGGGCAGCATTTAAAGTAATGTTACAAGACATAGAAAACACCTATGTCCCATATAACGAAAAATACAACAGTAAAGGTAAAATACCAAACTGGTTAAATCCTAAAATCAAAAGACAAATTAAAGTTAAACATAAGGCCTATGCCAGGTACAAAAAACATAATACTGACATCAATAAAGCTGCTTATTTACAATCACAAAAGGATTTAAAGCATCTGATTAAAAAATCAAAGTCCAACATAGAATTTAAGATAGCACATTCAAATGATAGCAAACTTTTTATTTTCACACAATAACTCTAATTGTAGGACTACTGTCAAAACTATAGGTCCAATTATCAAGAATAATAAAATAATTGAAAGAAACATGCATATGGCAGATAAATGAAATGAATATGTTTGTTCCATTTTTTCTGCTAAGACTTCAGATCTACCCAAGTATAATCTAGATCAACAAACTGAAACTCCTTTTACTGCAAATTAAGTTTATGCCCCTCTCCTAATAAATAGTTCATCTAGTTCAAGACCTGTTAATATAGCTCCCTTAATGCTTAAGAAAATGACCACAGAGTTGGCATAACCTCAGTCAATAATATTCAATCTTCCATTGGTGGAAAGCAATGTACCAGAAGACTGGAAACAAGAAATTGTTGTCCTAATTTTCAAAAAGGGTAATCATGGGAATATAGACAACTACAAACTGATTAACCTTACTTCACACTGCTGTAAAACTATGGCGCAGTTAAAACTAGAGTGAAAATTCTTTACACACAACTGGTCAGGAGATAAATTACAACATGGTTTCAAGAAGGAAGCTTGCACTACAAATCTAATACACTTTTATAACAATATCAGTAAAAATGTAGATAATAAACCCCACGGACATTATCTTGCTCTATTTTTCCAAGGCCTTTGATAAGGTTGAACATCTTAAACTAATCAACAAATTATTGAACCTTGGTATTAGTAAAGTGTTAATCAAGTGGATCTATGACTGGACAAAGGAGAAAGTGCGTTTGTTATAATAATACTGTTTCAAACTTTTGTCATGTCAGTAGTGGTTTACCATAGGGCTCCATCCTAGGACCAATATTGTTAACATATAAGCTGGTGATCTGGGAGGTGATGTCTCCAATAATATAGTTAAATTCACAGATAAATCTAAACTAGGAGGAGCTGTTGACTTTTCAATAAACATCTTTCCCTAGTTAATGATTTGAGCAAAATAGAAACTGGGCATCAGATAATGGTATGTATTTAACTGCAAGCAAATGTGCAGTGATACACTTTGGGAAAAATTACCCAAATTATTCATATATTCTTAACCAAACACTTATCAAAACTCTATACATGAAAGGGACCTTGGCATTGTAATAAATAATAGGTTAACTTTCATGAACCATTGTCAATGGTCTCCAGAGCAACCATAAATCTTCTATCTAAAGTAAGATGTACATTTATGTGTAAATCACAACTTCTCATACCTATCTATAAAGTTATATCGACCAATATTGAGTATGGCTCACAACTATGGTCACCTCTTTTAATAAAGACATAAAGTTAATAGAAAGAGTACAAAGAGCATCTACCAAAACTGTACCTTGCATAAAATATAAATCATATCAGGAAAGACTAACTATAGCAGAACTACATACATTGGAGGCTAGAAGACAAAGGAGTGACACAATTTTTATTTTCAAACTTTTACAGTCACAAGACCTAATGAATTGCTGTGAATTAAAATATAGCACAACTAGATGCAGCTTTAGGTCTCATAATAAGAAATTAGAAATTCCCAAGGCTAACACCTCATGAGGAGATAACTTTTACCATTAGATCGACAAAAGCATGGAAAGATTACCCCAGCATGTGGGTGATATCACAAATTTTGGTCATTTTAAAAATGCACTAGACAAACTGTACTATAATAATCATTGGATGGCATAAATGGCCCACTCATGTGGGGGACATTCCAGATAGGCTTTATGCCCTCTTATGTCCTACATTTCGTAGTATTCATAGCATTCATAGTATCTCATGGAAGGATTCTGTAATAATACCAATATTCAAAAACGGTGACCGGCAGGACCCAAAAATGTACAGGCCTATAATTCTTATTGATGTAATGGTGAAAATATTTTCCACAATTATATTAGATAGACTAAAACAGGAAATTAAAAGGTTTGAGGGCATTTCTCAGTATGAAGCGGGTTTCAATGAAGGTTTTTCCATCATTGGCAACTGCTTTGTATTATTCCATATAATAGGAAAATATAAAGTAAGAGAGCAAAACATCTGTGCTACTTTCATTGACTACAGCACAGCATTCAGTTCTTTCAACAAGAAAATGCTCTGGAACATCACGTTGAGATGGGGCATAAGCCCAATGCCACTAAATACAATACAGAATATGTATAAGGCACATGGGCCTAGGTTAGAGTCTACCTGAGGGGACAACTGATACCACCCTTTCCTACTACTAAGGGTGTGCATCAAGGATGTATACTAGACCCAATCTTATTTTCAATCTACCTTAATGAGCTAATAGAGGGTATAGAGGAATCTTATACTGACTTGCCCCAAATTGTAACTGTCCAATGTCCACTTTTGACTTATGTAGATGATCTCGTCCTCTTTTCTCTGACTCCCTTAGGCCTTCAGAAAAAAAACTAGACATATTGGCAAATTAATCCGCTAAGTTGGATTTGAAAATAAATTATTTCTAAATCTAAAATAATGGTACTTGGAGCCAGAAGTACAAAGCACAAATGGACTGTTAATAGAAAGCAATTGGATATGGTGAAAAGCTTTAACTATCTAAGTATTGTATATACCTGAAATCTTTTATGGAACGATTTTTGTAATGTGGGTTAATAAAGGCTACAGCTGCAGCATTAGGGCTTAAAAATGTAATTATACATATGGAGGTAATACTGTCAGGCCTTTAGTAAAAGCTCTACTAGCCAAATACAACTCATAAATATAGTATGGTGCAGAAATCAGAGTAATGATAGCAATAGATAAAACTGAAAAATGATTATTACAGGTTCTGATCCGCTTTGGGTCTTAATAAAACCACTCCAGCCTGTTACATATGTGCAGAGCCAGGATTTCAAACCTTCAGGCCACAGCCAGTGTTAGGCTACTTAATTACTGGACCACATTTTCTCAACTTGACACTAATAGATTATCAAGTCTGTGCCTAAAAGGGAAACTAAGGTAGAAACAAATCAACTGTAAAGGCTTGAACTGTCTAATGCATGCCATAAAACTTCTTACAAGATATGACTTAACTTGTGAGACTATACTAGCCAACATATAATAATAAGCTCTAGATACAACAGATATGTTCTGAATAGAGCTACTAATTATTTCATTTACCGGGCTTTAAGTGCAATAAGTGCAGCCAGATATTCTAAGTGGTTTAGTATAAATGACTTTCTGTTTTATATGAGATATTATTTGACACCCTTAAAGACACAGCTAGAAGAAAATGTATGCAAGGTTTAGGTTGGGTTTAGAAACTCCACTAATGACAAGGATACATTATATTGCTACGATGTTGGCAAAAGGAGAATCTGTGCCATATAGTCCTTAAATGTACATGGTAAAGAAAGCAAGGAAAAATAGTTTGATCCATTCTGAACTCTATGACAAATACAAATGATGATGTCTTATTAAATATTATACTGAAAGTACAGGATGATTTTATAATGAATAGTGAGTCAAACTATTTCCTAATTAGTCAGAAAGTTAGACAAAAAATGCTGAAAAGGTGTAAATGAGCTAAATTAACTACCATGTTTTTGTTTTCTTACCGGTGTAAGATGACATGATGATTATTTATTCTTGGATTGTTATTTATTATCCTGTAAAATGTATGTTTTTTATATTATATATTGAATTGTAATGCTCATTTTAAAAAGAATGAACAATAAAACTATTACCTTACAATAAAATATCATACACCTCATAAGGCACTTACAGACACTTCTTATAAATTAAAATGCAGTGTCTCTAATAGTCTGCTGATAAATATCCTAGCAGCTAGACAATAACAGTATACAGCTCCCTCGTTCCCCAAAGAGCAAGAACATATTTAAAATTCATAGGGCCAGATATTCAAAAGTTAGCATGAGCTATAAAGCCATTGCATTGGACTAGCACCGAATTTGCCCCCAACTGCTATATTGAAAATGACATTTAGCGCGGGAGCTAAGTGTTAGTGCTGACGCTAAATTATAATGTATGCAAGGGAGGGATTTCGGGGAGGGACCCTGAATGCCAGCACACCGGCATATTCCAAAGTATAGCACTGCACTACAGGCATGAGTGTGACCTGTAGCGCAGCACCAAATACTGCTGGCAAAAAGCTGGCAGTAATGCTGCAGTATCAACTCCTCCCATCACGATCCCCGACCTCCATTTAAAATAAAAATAGATCCATTTCCCTGGTAGTCTAGTGGTACCCCCACTCCCAGCACATATCCCGACCCACATTTAACATAAAAATAGATCAATTTCCCTGGTAGTCTAGTAGTCCCCCCATCCCCAGCATGTATCCCGACCTCTGTTTAACATAAAAATAGATCAATTTCCCTCGAAGTATAGTGGTTCCCCTACCCCCCAGCACACATCAAAACCCTGTTTACAATAACAGTAGATTAATTTCCTAGTAGTCTAGTGGTCCCTCCACCCCAGTATCTATCCCAACCCCATTAACATAAAATAGATCCATTTCCTGGTAGTCTAGTGGCCCCCACCCCAGCACACATCCTGACCCACATTTACAATAACAATAGACTGATTTCCTTGGTAGTCTAATGGTCCTCCAACCCCCAGCATGTATCCCGACCTCCGTTCGAAATTGAAATAGATCCATTAACCTGGTAGTCTAGTGGCCCTTCCACCTGGCAGTGACACCCTGACCATCCAAATTGCTTCCCAGAATGGAACTTGCGTCCAATTCAGCCCTCCTCCCACCACCACAGCTGACAGGTGACTGAGGAGTTCCTCAGTTGGCGGCTGGCCGTGGTGGTGAGAGTATGGCTGAGCCGGTCACCAGATCCGTTCTGGGAAGCAATTTGGATGGTCGGGGTGTCACTGCTGGGTGGGGTGGGGCCACTAGACTACCAGGGAAATTGATCTATTGTTATTGTAAATGGGGGTCGGGATGTGTGCTGGGACCACTAGACTACCAGGGAAATGGATCTATTTTTATGTTAACGGAGGTCAGAATTCATGCTGAGGGGTGGGGAGACCACTAGAGTACCAGGAAATTGATCTATTTCAATTTTGAATGTGGGTCGGACATGCTGGGGGATCATCTAGACTACCAGGAAATTGATCTATTTTATTTTGAAATGGGAGTTGGATGCATGCTGGGGGTGTGGGGACCACTAGACTACCAGGAAATGGATCTATTTTTATTTTAAATGGGTCAGAATACATGATGGGGAGGGACCAACTAGACTACCAGGAAATTGATCTATTTTTATATTAAACAGGGGTCGGGATATATGCTGGGGGTGGGAGGACCACTAGACTACCAGGGAAATGGATTAATCTTTATTTGAAAGGGCCTCAGCCTACATGCTGGGGTCGGGGGAACACTAGAGTACCAGGGAGATGGATTAATCTTTATTTGAAAGGGGGTCAGGATACATGCTGGGGGTGGGGGACCACTAGACTACCAGGAAAGTATTTCTTTTTTATTTGAAACAGGGGTTGGGATACATGCTGGGGGGGACCACTAGACTACCAGGGAGTGGAACCCACACATGTGGAAATAGGGACCATGACAGCTGAGAAGGGCTGCCTGGCCCAGCCTGTCTGCCCAGGTCCCTATATACTTAATGGGTGCACTGCACAGCCCAGTGACCTACAGCTGACATCCCCCCACCCCAGCAGGTTTGCCTTATACCTGCCCC
This sequence comes from Neoceratodus forsteri, assembly GCA_016271365.2. Taxonomy (NCBI): domain Eukaryota; kingdom Metazoa; phylum Chordata; order Ceratodontiformes; family Ceratodontidae; genus Neoceratodus; species Neoceratodus forsteri. The sequence goes on along the minus strand of CM028134.1, from coordinate 575,694,366 downwards.
ATACATTGCATCCCTCCACTGTGTTTCACCCACTACTGCTTGGGGTACCTGTGTTGTTGGGGGAGGCATCCTCCAGGGCATGTATGGCCATGGGCAGTGTGTCTGTTTAGCTATATATATATATATATATATACACACACACACACGTATACAAGTTCTGCTTGCACAGCTGAATGGGTGCGTTATATGCACTGACTGTGCCTGCCAGTACACAGTTCCTGCTGCTTCCAACTTGTACTTCCATTCCCACCAACAAGGGATGCTGTGGGCATGCCCTGGCCTGCAGCACCCAGCCTGTACTTCCATTTCAACCAAAAGGCAGAGCTTTTTGCTCCATGCAGTAGCACCGGGCAAACTGCATGGTAATGTATGCTAAACAGCACTTAATGAGATGCAAATGTACTTGTTTGCCCATGGATTACCTAAGTAGGCTCATTTGCATGGGAGCTTTGAATATAGCTCCCATTTGCCCTGGGCTAACCAGTTTGCACTGGGATAATGTGTTAGCACTGTGCAACCAGGTTAGCCCTGGGCAAACCTCACTTCAGCATAGCACACTAAGCACAGTTCTGCAGTGTGTGGCTTACATTGTTGTTTGCAGTCATACCTCTCAACTGTCCCAGATTTTCACTCCCTAGATTTACCTCAAACTTTTACTCTGTTCCTTCTACAAATTGTTTCTATGACCAAACAGTGGGGTTGTTATCTCCTTCGACTCTCTCCGCTCTATCAATTTCACCCTTGCATATGGATCATATAATGGAGATCCATAGTCATATGTGGCCTAACATGTATTTTGTATAATGGTAACAGACAGTCCTTACTTTTGTTTATTAAAACTCTCTTTAATGTTTCTTATTACGAGATTTGTATTTTGAATTACACTGGTTTGTTGTTTACAGTTTAAGTCACTATCAGTTGTGATTCAACAATCTCTTTCTTTTGTGACTGATTTTAACTGTTTCCCATTAAATTTATAACTAACAGTTTTCTTAGTTCTGCCCAAATATATTACTAAACATTTATCTACACTAAGGGGTATTTAATTTATATCAGACCAATGTTCAATTTTATTTATATCAATTCTTAACCTTTTGATATACTCAGTTGTATTAACTGGGCTTCCTAATTTAATGTCGTCAGCAAATCTGACAACCCAGTTACTTATTATATGGTGGAGATCACTAATATATAGGGAAATCTTCTTTGGTCCAAGTATTACAGTGACAAAATTCATCTTCCTGTCAAATCTAGATGTGAGAAAGTTTGATTCAAGTATCCTATTTTAAATTTAGCAAAAGTTCTCCTACAGAGCAGATTAGTCAAAATATCCAAGTAGTATTGGAACTTAAAGAGGACTACAGTCAACATTTCTAGCATCAGTAAATTCAGAATTTGCATCAGCATAGCCCCAATCTTTCTCATGCCAAAAAGGAGATCTCTAAGTTGCTTTATTTAAAACTTAGCAGTCATTTTACAACCCTAAATTCACTGCCTGTTCAAAACAAACTCTGGCCAGAACCAATAGGGTTACAGGAGAGGAATGTGGGTAAAATATTGAAAATATATTTTTAAATTTTACACCACATTTTCAACACAGCCATGATATGACCTTGCCTCACAGTCATACAGCACCATACAGTAAGTGTGCAGTGATGATCTCATTCAATAAGGTTCCATAACTGAGTGGTGCACTGAGAACTGCAGTGATCTGCATAATGTCACCCATTGAATATGTGGATCTGGGGTGTTGAAAATATGACAAATAACTCCAATGTGATCTAGTGGTCCCTCCACCTGTGCTTGTTTCTTATTAATATTATCCCTAACATCAAGTGGAACCCCTACAGTCTCCCATGTCATACACCCCAGATGGTGGCCAGCACATATCCACTACTTACCTCCAAGACCATCAGCCTTCAGCCCTGAATAAGTACTATGTCACTGTACACCACTGTATAGCAATACAGTACATGCTCTCAGAAAAGAGATGATGTAAAATGCTGCTGTGCATGTTTCTTTTTAGACAGCAAGTCCTGCATAGCTACACAGTTGTATATAGTGACACAGTACTTGTGCCAGCCATAAGGTGGATGCCCTGGGATGTGAGCATTGGGTAAGTGCTGGCTGCTGTTGGGGGTGGTATGAGGCCACCAAGAGAGGGAAAGGACCACTGAACACCAGGGAAGAGTTGAGGCCAAATATGTATTTAGTAAATTTGCCAAAAGTCATCACAAGTTGGAGCATCAAGATAGGTGGTAACCGCTTAGTTTCACCTATTTGTGAGTGCCAGCACTCCAGTAGTGGGCTTACTGATATTTTATCTGCGACTCAGTAGCTGGTGTAATTTGTTTCCTCAAGTGCTGTAGTTGTGAAACTTCTATAATATAAAAATTAGCATTTTCTGTTCTTTGTAGCAGCACCATGAGCCAGACAACATCATGAATACCAAACAAAATATCCACATCATGTGCAAGAAGGGCCAAGGAATTTAGAGACCCTGCTATTACAGAACATTTAGTGCAAGAATTGCTGTTGTTGCTTAGGTACCAGAGGAAGAGAAGCCCCAGGGCACATTCCAGTAGCTCTCTAATGACAAGAAAGCATTAAGGCAACCTGGTCAATTGTTGAGATGGCTATAGAAATGGATAATAAAAGGGTGAAAGAGTGAGACATACAGTGAGATTGAAACAGCCAACAGCTTCACCTTATCAAATGCCTGTGAGTTGAAGGCATTTGTTACAGTGAAGCTGTTGGTTGTTTCGATCTGGATCTCACTCTTTCACCCTTTCTTTTTTTTCCTTTTCAACAAACCTATGTCCCTTCACTGTAGCTGTTCAGTCCCACTCAACCTCCCAACTTTATGATTCCAACTGCAGTCTAACGATGAGCTGAGGCCAAATACATATTTAGTCAATTTGCCAAAATTCATCATGAGTTGGTTCATCGGAGTAGGTGGTAACAGCTTGGTTTCACCAATTTGTGAGTGCCAGCATTCCTATAGTGGGCTTATTAATATTATATCTGCGACTCACTAGCTGGTGTGATTTTTTTTTTCTTCAAGTGCTGTAGTTGCAGCTTGCTCAATATAAACATTAGCACTGGCTGTTCTTTGCATCAGCACCATGAGCCAGACATCATCATGGATACCCCCCAAATACCCACATCATATGCAAATAGAATATCAGTAATAAATGGCACGATTCATTCCTGACTTGCTGCTGAGAGTCATTTGCTACAGGGAGAGCCTTTCATGGATGGGGGGGGGGTTATGTATTACATATTACTACTGCACTTTTCATGCATATATTAGTACATGCTGCTCAAATTACTGCAGAGTGCACTACAAGTGCTGCCGCTATTGTAACACTAATTTTAGTAAAATGGAAATCTTATGGAGCCAGAACACATGTACAATCAGAATGTCCCACATGTGTGCCAGTTGTGATCTGATTTTGACAGATGTTAGCCTTGGGGGTGACAAGATACATGGTCAATTTGGAAGCATCAGAGATCTGAACTGGCTAACACTGGGAGGACAGTAAGCATGTCAGAGCAGCAGTGGAGGATAGAGTCAATACAGATAGTTGTGGCAAGAAGGAGTGATGAGAAGGTATGAATACAATGAAAAAAAAATATATATATATATACATATACAGTGATAGTCATAGAAATTTTTGCAGTACTGAGGTATACCTAGGCATAATGAGGCAGAATGGGGCAGGATCACATTACAGTCAATGCAAATTACCTCAGTGGTACCTCGAGGTATCTTGAGGTAGGATACCTTTCAACAACTACCACTGTATATACTTATATATATATATATATATATTTATAAAATGGGGTGGTAAAGTCATAGAAATCACACTAACATGATTGGACAGACTAAATCACATGATCGTGCATTACTTCCCAGTGACCGCACACCTCCCAACGCGACCGCACGCCTGAACATCTTCCCACTCTGACCAGAACCTCATCACAAAGTGACAGCAGTATCACTCCACAAGTGTAAACAATAGCATCACTCACACAGAGACTACTGAAAGAAAAGCAGCACACCACTGCATCACTCTGACAGAAATCAAAACATCTGACAGAAAAATTTCAAAAAATGGCAGAATTATCACATACCTCAATGGACCTTGCATCAATCCTCATCAAAGATGACTGGTACAATGATGATCTCTTCAAAGAACTTGAGCACGACTTACCTGAGCAGCCACTTCAGAATCCAGCACAGCAAACAGTGAGTAGACATGCCTGCCTTGACCCTGAAGAAATAGATAACACAGAAGAAAACAAAGCTGAAAAAATACAAAAAGCAAACTGTCTGGGCAACAAAAGTATTTACAGACTGGCTAGCAGAAAAGCAAATAGACCTCGATTTAAAACAGTAACAGCAGATAAATTAAACACAACCTTGAGAGAATTTTATGCCACAGTTAGAAACTCCTCAGGTGAACAGTATGGCGTGTCAAGTTTTATTGGTTTAAGAGCAGGACTCAACTAGCATTTTAATTCACTGCCTCTATCACGACAAATGAATCTTGTCACAGACACAGATTTTCAATCTGCAAACAATGTTTTTGTGTCCATCATAAAAAAAATACAGAAAAGATGGCAGAGACTGCACTCAACACCACGCATGTCTCACAGAATCAGACTTCAAAAAGTTGAAGCACTCTCCAGCACTATCACCAAACACTGCTGCAGGACTAGTCAGAAAGGTCTGGTTCAACCTACAAATATTCATGGCTCGTAGGGGAAGGGAAGGGCAAAGAGAACTAAAAAGAGACTCTTTCCATATAAAAACTGATGAAAATGGGTTACAGTACATAACCCTAAAGTACAACCCAGACAGCAAAAATCATAAAGATGCCAGAGAGTTAAACCAAACCACTTTAAGAGGCTTTGTTTTTGCACAGCCAAATGATCCTCTCTGCCCTGTTCTTTCTTTCAAAAAGTACCTTAGTAAATGCCCACCTGAAAGCACAGCTTTTTTCCTACACCCCAAAAGAGCCTCACAGGACTTATTAGACAAGCAGAAAACCTGGTACAGTAAAGAGCCTATGGGAATTAATTACTTATCTTCCCTCATGCCTCACCTGTCTATGGAAGCAGGACTCTCTCGTCGATATACAAATCACTGCCTAAGATCAACTGTTGTTCAGCTGCTCTCCTCAGCGGATCTTGAATCATGACAGATCATGGCTGTAACAGACCACAAATCTGAAATCAGCCTAAAATTATACTGGCACCTACACTACATGATCGAAAAACTGGTCAAATATACTGGCTGGCACAAGCTCATCAGACTGCCAACCAGCACCAAAAACCACAGCTTTGCCCCAAACCGCTGACATTCCCTGCCAAATAGCTGCTGAACCACCACAGAGCTCTGTGTACACTACCGTGCAGCAGCAGCAGCAGCCTGCCTTTTCCGAGATACTGGAACCGAAAACACTGCCTCCAACAAATGTATCAACCAGCTCCCTCAGAGAACCAGAGGAAAAACAAACTCGCCCCATCCAGAGTAACACAGACGACGAAGAAGATTTCCCCACAGAGTCTAAAGACTATGAAGTGGATTTCCCTCTTCAAAATTCACCCGAAGCTGCGACAAATCACTGTGCAGCCCCAAACCGCAGCGTCCTCCAACCTTCCCTCACAGACCCAGAAAAGAGCTACAGAAGACATCAATGAAAGAAACACAAAGCACTGAAAGAAAAATGAACAACCTCAAGCACTCCCCACCACTTACCTGCAGGACTCATCCACTTGCACCGTACATGCAAAACGTCACGTGCATGGTAACCTGCAATTCAACATTTATTACAAATGAAAAAAAAAACGAACAAGCAGTTCAAATAAAAACTGTTAAACTTTCACCTTAAACTTCACCAGTTCATTCCACTCGAAAGCATTCAGCGCTTCCTGCCACTGCAATGCACTGTTCAGCACAAGTTCTCTTTGCAAGATGAACCACTCTTAAAGTGACAGTACTCATTAACAGTTAATGTTCAACTCTTAAAGCCACAGTAGTTCTCAGCAAAGAAACAGTATTCACTTCCACTGTTATCCTGTTCAATGTTTATTCATTAAAAGAAATTCATATTAAACAGCCTATTCTGTATTTCTTTCCCCCTATACCATCTCCACATAACACTATTTTATCACAACAGGGCCCATTTTATAAGACAGATAACCCACTCTTGGGTGTGCGGTCACGCTCTGATATATGCACATCTTGGGTGGTTGAACACACGAGGCCGAAATGCACACCAAGGCATGCATATATCAGAGTGCGACCGCACACCCAAGAGTGGGTTATCTATTATATATATATATATATATATATATATATACTGTATATATATATATATATATATATATATATTGCAGTCCATCACCCCTACATCAACAATCACGAACCACTCACACCTCAGTGCATTCAGATAAGTACTGTACCCATGTATCTCCGTTGGCCCCAAACACTCTTGTACCAATTGTCCACAAGCTGTTCTTATCCCCAACCAAATACTTCCACTTGCCCCATATGGTAACAGCCACAGCTATGTGTAATGCACTTCCATTCTCCCCATTCCTCTAAATATAACCCTCAACCCCACATTAATTATACTCCACCTGTATTGCTGCTTGACCCAAAAAGGAGATGAGCTAGCTGGCCCCAGTGGCACTGAGGGTTGAGGCACTGGATGCCACACCTCACACTATGCCGGTGACCCAGGTCCAGGAATGAGTCCAGGCAATCGGGGGTCAGCAGGGGTGGGAGAGGATTTAGTATCTGATGAACAGCTCTCCTCTTCCGGGTGGGAGGGGGTTGTGCTCAGCTCCTGCCTGGCCTCTAGCAGAAGCCGGAGGCACAGCAAGTGTAGAAACTAACTCTAGGGGATGGGGAGTGGCAACGTTGATAGTGATGCCATGATGCCAGGGTGCATGCCATTCCCCCAGGAACAGAGGAAAAATCTACCCGGTCTCCTAGATGATGGAGAACTGAACAGCAGAGACCCTGATGGCTCGCACCTGCCTGGTGTCCTGGTGAGTCTGATGAAAGCAAAATTCTCAGGATGTCTCAGCCCCACCCTGTACCCTCCTGGGGGGTACAGCCACAGCTCCATGGGGACTTACCATGGTGGATCAAGCAGGTTGTAAAGTGGGGAGACTGCAATATGTGTCTCCTGAAGGAGAGAGGAGGTAAAAAGAAATTTAAAAAAAAAAAAAAAGATGATGAGCCGCACATCTTTTTTTAACTGAGCATCCCTAACACAGTAATACTAATCCCACTCCATTACTGCTCTTTGTCCCTTTGTCCTAAAAAGAGTAGGGCAACTGATATGATTGCATTATTATCTCTGAGTAGCCCCCCCATACTTCTTGTGCAGAGCTCCCCTTAGCTGTATTCATTCCTGTCCTTAATTCAGCTAGTCCCCAACAGGAAAAAAACTCAAGCATGCTCAATGATGCAAAAGTTAACCAATGCCACAATCATATATGATACACATAACATATCCAAATCTGCACAGTGAGTGCTAGTAATGGATGAATGAATAAATCATGAGAATGTGAAATAAAAAAAAAATGATTGCATTTCTGCACTACTATTAAAATAACACATCCGACAAAAGAGGTTCAAAACTATAAGCTTTTATTAATCTTAGCACAAAAATAATAAAGGCATAAATCAGCTAAAAGTTATTGGACAGCCATTATCGAAAGTGACCCAGCATTTTTTTTGTAATTCTCCTTTGTACTTTTTCTATATGTTTAATACTGCTTATATTTTGGGGGGAACAAAAAGGGACTCTATTCTAGAACGGGTCTAACCAAGGATGTATATAAAGGTATGATTACATCTCTATGGCTACTTTTAATTTTCTAAGTCTATTGCATAGTATCCTGTTACCCTCTTAACTACTTCTCTCACTTGATTATCGAATTTTAGGATGTTAGAGATGATTAGTCCCAAGTTTGTTTCATTATCTATGGTTGAAATTGTCTTATTATTGATTGTATATACAGTATTTATGTTATTGTGACCTAAATACATTCCTTTACATTTAGATTCATTGAAGCTTAATTTATGTTTTTCAGCCCAGTTTATCAAGACATTTATTTGTGTCTCAAATTGTTGTGCAGCTTCATTGTTATTTTTTAATGGCACCTACTTTAGTGTCATCAGCATATTTGCAAAGCCATGTATTTGTGATGTTTTCATGCTGGACATAAAGATGTTAAAAGAGTTAACCGCTGTGGTACACTGCTAGTCACATTACCCCAATCAGATAGGCGGCCTCTTATGCACACTCTTTGTTGTCTCATATCTAGCCAAAACTGGACCCAATATATAAGGGTGGGTTCTAGGTCCATATCTTTAAGTGTATTGAGAAGTATGGTGTATGATACAGAGTCAAAAGCTTTTGAGTAGTCTAAATATAGGATGTCTACAGGTAAACCTTGGCTTAAAGCCTGACTAACTGGCTCAAAAAAATCCAGTAGATTAGTAACACAAGATCTAGACTGCATAACACCATGCTGTGTAATATCCATTGTCCTTGTTGCATTATATTTGATTCTAGTCATTGTTTTATAAACCCCTCCATGATTTTTCCCAAGCCAATGTCAGGCTTATAAGGTGATAGTTTTCTACCTTTTTATTGTCTCCCTTTTTATATATTTGTGTAATATATGCTTATCACCATTCAGGTAATGCTTGACCATGATTAAGGGATAGACTGAGCAAGATTGCAAGTGGGACAGCCATTTCATCTGCAGGTTTGTACAGAAATCTGGGTTGGTAACCATCTGGTCCCCTGATTTATTTGTGTCTAATTTTTTAGTTTAGTTAGCACTTTGTTTATTGTTATGTGTTTCTGTTCGGCTGAGACTTTGTATACTAGGATCTAGTTTTGGGTATTCACATGAGTTATCTTTATTTTGGTAGATGGTGGTAAAATATGAGTTAAATCTATTTGCCATTTGTGTTTCATCAACAATAACAGTATCACCATTGTGTAGTGGCCCTATTTGTTTGTCCTCACTTTAAACTCCCAAAATAATTGTAAAATTGTTTTTTATTATCCTTGGTTAACCTAGCCAGTTTCAATTCAGCTTCAGCTTTGGCCTTTTTATATATTTTTTTTGCATTTGATTGCTTCCCTATTGTATCTTTAATTATTTTTGGTTGTTCTATTGCTACTGTATTTTTTGTATATTCTTTGTCTTTTTTTATCATGTTCTTAATTTTATTATTGAACCAGTTTGGGATGCGTCCTTTGTTATTATATTTTTGATTAATGGTACATGTTGTTCAGTTCATGCAGTCGATTTGTTTTTGTTTTTTTTGATTTCCCATGTTTTAGTTAGTGATTTTCCCTTTAATTCTTCTTTCCAATTCCATTGTTTCAATATTATTTTGATTTTGTTGTAATCTGCTTGTTTAATGTTTCTGATCATAGTATTTCCTTTCACTGAAGTCCACAAATCATTAATAGTAAGGCTGATCACATTGTGATCACTATCTGCTATTGGGGGGCATTCACATCACTTATACTGTCTTCTAAATTACTAAAAACAAGGTCAAGGATGTTATCCTCTCTAGTTCCTACTGTGAGTAGTTGTTCCAGACTTTTTGCTTCGATTTATATCAACCATTCTTTTGTTCATTGCACTTGAACCAGTATATTCATTCCCATTTATTTTTGGTCATTTAAAATCACCCATTATGTTGCAGTTTCCTTCAACTTCAGTATTTTCTATTAAGTTCAAAAAGTTTTTTTCTTCGTTGCTTAGATTTGGAGCTTAATAACAAAGTCCAATGGTTATATTTTGTTTAGTTTTTGTCTTCAGATTGACCCAGACCTGTTTAATTTCTGTTTGTAAAGCATCTGAATTTGCCTGAGTAAGTTCCTGCATATTTAATAGATTTGTTATGTAGGGGACAATACCTCCACCTCTTCTTGTAGATCTTTCTTTATGAATTAAGTCATAGCTGGGTATGTCCTCAATCCATTCCCCTTTATTAAACCATGTTGCTGTCATTCCACATATGTCTATTAGTTTGTCCATCTTGTTTTTAAGGCTTCTAGCATTTAATAATAATGTCTTTATTTTCCCCTTTTTTTCAGTCATTATTACTCACTTTTTCTTTTGTGGGCTGATTTGTACCCATAGTTAAGTTGCAGTTGCCCCAGCTCCCGTTCTTTAAGAGTTTAAAGGAAAACTTTCCAAGTGTGTTTTTATAATATTGCCCAAGATAACAGCCCCTTTAGTATTTAAATGAACACCACCTTTACTGTATAAATGATTGTTGGTATAGAACAGGTACCAAGTGTCAATGAACTAGTATCCTTCCTTAGTACAAATGTTTTTTAACCTGCATTTATTCTTACAATGGTGTTATTTTTACTCTGGTTTGCTTTGGGAACTGGCAATAGACCTGATATAAAGACTTCTGCTCCCTTAAGTTTCAAGTCATTTGTCACTGTAGTTAACTCATAACATATGACTTTTTCGTGATTGTGTCCGATATCATTTGTTCCTACTGTACATGGACTGCCACTAAAGGGTTTTGGCCAACATTTTTCTTTTTATTGGGAATTACTTTTGCATATCGCTCTACCTTAGCACCAGAAACAAGAGATCATTCTATTTTTCTTGTCTGGATTACATATTGTAGAATCACCTTTTCTAATTATGGAATCTTCCAGGATGATCATTTCCCTGTCATACTTTTTCCATGTGTGTGGTCTCCATTTATTTACAGTTAGTGTTCTTAAGTGGATTATATCTGTTTTGAGTTTAAATGTCTATATTTGATAAGGCTCTTCTACTATTTTATTTTGATGATAATGGACTACAGTGCTGTTAAATCACCATTTGTGTTAGCTGTGTCCCTTTTTCCACTACTGCTTCCACAATTAGTTTCAGCATCTTCCGCTAATGGACAAGTTACTCTTGTCCTTTTTTTCCCTGTGCCCATTAACATCATGTTCTGACTGCTTTATACAATTGTTTGTGATGTACTTGCTTGTTCTAATTGAAAAGCCTCCCAAAAGTTATTTAAATAAGCTATAGCGCTATTCAATTTATATGTATTAGAATAATTTTTTATGCATTTGCTACATTCTAGTTCTCCCCATACTGGTGCATATGCTTCTGCAAACATTCCACATTTGTTACATTGTTTCAAGGAGCCCTCGCTGCTTAATTGCTTTAAAACAGCACTGACTGTCCCCATTGTAGTACCAAATGGTATAGCTACTGTTGCAAACTTGTTTTGCTTGTATGCCTAAAGGGATTTAAACACTCACCAAACATTTCCCTGTCCCACCAGAAACACCTGACATGCACCAAATGAATGTATCTCAGTGTGCATCTCCACAAATGGCAAAGAGTGCCACACTGTAGCTTGTCCCACTCGCTGAGAGGCATGTTTTATGCTGTACTGTGACCTGGAAGTGCTCCCTGGGTCAAAGACTCTCAAACAGTGCCAAAATTTTTGAAAATCAGCCCACACCCAGGTATATATCCCTTAATGATGTCTGTAGTCTACAAGTGTGCAGCAGAGTTTATTCAAAGTAAAAAAAAAACACTGTAGTGCTGATATGGTTGTTCATGGGAGCTTTCCCAGCAAACTACTGTTTGCCTCCCCTTCCTTGTTCCTGCTTCCTGTTCAGGGTGCAGATCCCCAGACACTAGGTTCACTAAAACAGTCACACAAGTTAGACAATTAAAAAAAAAGCAGACACATGGCTTATTCACTGTTCTGCTAGCTTGTTTGAAATGGTAGTATAATTTCCTGCTTCACAACAAGCAGGGACTCCTCTTTTTCTTTTTTCTTTTAATTCAGGGGCTTTGAATAGAGAAACTAAGCTTTTTAGTTCTGAATGAGGCAGTATAGCACAGTGGTTTAAGGTTCTGAGCTGCAATCCTGGATACCTGGGTTTGAATCCCACAGCTCCCACTTGCATACTGTGTGACCCTGAGCAAATCACTTAACTTTCTTGTGCTCCCAGGTCCCACCTGTAAACAAGCTTTCAGCTTAGTGTGCCTCTCCTGGTAAAATATATATATATATATATTACGGTAGCACAGTAGTGCTACCATAGTTAGGGTTGAGGAGCCATTTCTATGTTAAACCCCAAAACTTTGCACCTTAATAACTTTGCAACTGTTTGACAGATCTGGCTGAAATTTGGAATACATAATCATGAACCATAGGCCTTGGGATCTGCCAAGCTTCATAGTGGTTGGATATACAGCTGCAGAGTTATTAAGCATGATCTGTGCACGCGTTTACGCTTTTTCTGGAATTCTACTGTCGCACCTACAGGTCGTACGGTTTGCGCGACTGGTCCAAAATCTTCAGGGAACATGCGGCCAGGGCCCCCAATGTGCCTTTCAAAGATTTCATGAAAAAATATTAAACGGTTCAAAAGTTATTCAAAAAACAGTTTCCCATTATAAGTCAATGGGAAAAGTTAACAAAAAGTTCAACACTTTCGCAAATGCATTTTTACTTTCTCAAATGGGCCTGTTACTTTCGCAAATCGGCCATTTTGTTTTCAGTTGGTGATCAGAAAAATGGTTGGCATTTAAATGTGGGACCCTCTAGCAACCTAATTCTTTTGTATTCACCTAGTCGGACCCTGAGGATGCTTGCCATGTCTTTATTTTGTGTAAAACACCCCAGAAATATGTTTTTCAAATTTCTGGAAAAAGTACTTTCACAAGTGTACTGCTCACAGGGTTCGAACTTCCCTATGAAGCTTTAAATTCTGCACAGTAGTTTTCCATCTGTGGGACAGTGACAGCGATTCTTTGGCACTGAGCTGCAAAAGAACCGTTGGGAGTTTTGGGCTGAAATTTGGAGGGAACGGAGCCGACATCTCACAGATGTGCATTTCATTGTTGTATTGAAAAAATATTACATGGCGGCAAAGTTACGGCACTCCAAAGTTGATGGTTTGTCCCATAGGATAACATTACGGTGCCCGACGCATTACAGAAATCCTTTGGCACCCTGCTGCAAAATAACGGTTTGGTCTTTTTTCCTGAAATTTGGAGGGAAGACAGCCAACAGCCCACAGATGTGCCTTTCAGTGGTTTGGTGAAAAAACATTACAGGAAGGCAAAGTTATGGCACTCTGAACTTTTCTTTTTTTCCCATAGGATAACATTATGGCATTCGCCGCGCTTTCAGGGCCGATCTCGAAGCGGTACGAGATAAGGACTTTTCTTCAGAAACTTCTTATCCCCTCTATTGGGGCTAAGATCTAAATTAGCCAGGACAGTTGTAAATAATATGACTTTTACATTTTTTCTACTTCAGACGGTTCCTGAGATATAATGTATTTAGTATTCCAAGATCTCATTTTCTGATGCCATACTCATTATTATGCATACATTATTTGTACTCACTGTCTTTCTCTATGGTTTGGGGAAAAACCAGCCTGTGCGCTATATTACTGTTACTGTTGCCCTTTCTGCTTGGGTTCCGTACACGTTCACCTGCTATCATGACGCCTGCGCCACCATGTGCTATCCTTGCGTTCATTTGCGCTGGTTTCTGTTATTTTTTGCCATTTCTGTCTACAGTACTGTTTATCTTTCTGTTTCACTTTACGTCACCATGCCCATTTACATTTATGTTTTCAGGGCACCATGTTACTATGTGACAACACATCACGTGGCAGACCATTCCTGTCACGCCACCATGTAAGCATTCCTTTCTGTTCTCATTCACGCTTGTGTTACCATAGTGCGCCACCGTTAGCATTTCTGTTTATGCTTGCTGTCCCTGTTAGTATGCCACAAGATTGATGGGGCTGGGCCCAAAGCCACATTATGTGGTGGGAGAGGCCCCGTGGTTCTCACCGGCTGCATTACATTCACTATTTCTCGTTATCATTCTCAAAAAGAAGGCAAATTAGAGGCAAAACTCCATTTAATGCATTAGTTAGGGTTGTTCCACAGCAACAAAAGTGAGGAAATTAGCTGTTAGAGTTGAAAACCCCTTGCACCCCCACCCACCCCCCAACCGATCTGGGTCCTAACTCTCACCCCATTCGCCTATACTTCTGCTGCTTTACACATGTCATGGGGTGAGAGTTAGGGCTGATGATCCCAATGCACACCCCAATGAAACCACGCGTCATCCTTTATGCTTTCATTTGCTTGCATTTCTGTTACTTTTTGCCATTTGTGTTACCGACTGTTTCTTTCTGTTTCACTTTGCGCACCATGCCCATTGACATTTTCATTTACAGGCACCATGTTACTATGTGACAAGACATCACGTGGCACACGTTCCCGTCTCACCGCGGTGCGTTACCCTTTCTGTTCTCATTCACGCTTGTGTTACCATGTGTGCCACTGTTAGCATTTCTGTTTGCGTTGCTGCTCCTGTTACTATGCCACAAGACATCATGGGGAGCGCGGGGCCCCTGCCACCGCATTACATTCACTATTTCTCATTATCATTCTCAAAAAGAAGGGAAATTAGAGGCAAAAACTCCGTTTAATGCATTAGTTAGGTTGTTCCACAGTGACAAAAGTGAGGAATGCTTGGGGTTGAAAACCCTAACTCCGAATTCACCCCCCCCAGCACCACACACACAGACACACACACACATTCAAGTATGGGGGAGGACCAAGTCAACACAACCAATGACAGACATCCAGCAGCAGGTGACAGAAATAACAAACAATTGTCTAAATGTACTACGAGACATCCCCACCCACCCACCTGACCAGGTACTGCATGCTCAGTGGAGATCAACAGCAAAACTGAGGCCATGTACACCAAATGTACACATCCCTGATGGCAGTTGCACACAATGTACCACACTTAGTAGTTGCATGGCCTTACCTACCGATGCCCCACACCACACTACAACTGGTGCTGTGCCATTATTCAATTATAAATGCTGAAGGTGCATGATGACAGTTGTAGAAAGGTTTTAACACTAGTGAGTATACATTAATTAAGAGAAGCACATAAATTAAGTACAAGACACTAGCATGCTCAAGATAAAAGTAGTGATACATTTAGTAGGTGATTTACATAGTAGTACATTTACTGCAATGGTTTACTCAACATAGAGAGGCTGATGTAAACGTATGGAAAAGCATTGCCTGTTCAACGCTGTGAAATTCGTACTGCCAGTATCACATGCATTCTTACTGATGAAGGTGTATTGCTGATGTACATGCATAGACCTTCAGTGTGTTTCAATACTAAAGATGCAGTAAATATTCTTTGTAAGAAACATTGTAATTGCATGGATCAGGCCAAGGAACTTCTAAATATCATAGCACTACTGAGCCAACAATGATGTACCTGTATCGGAGATGTATATAGGATAGATTTTCCTGTAGGCACTTACTGAGTATGTTGTACCTGATAAAGACAATCTCATTGCATCTGTCATGACTAACTTATTCAAATAGTAATACATTTACTATTGTTGCAATAGTGATTTATGCCACTTATGGACACAGTGTGATTTTTTAACAGTTGTTTCATACTCAGGCTGTATGCCTACTGTTTGGGTTTGCCACACTTCTGTCACTGATGCTATCAAAGTGATAACTATGTTAATTGTGGCACAACAGGAATCAAGTAGGTATGGTGTAGATATAAACAGAATGTCTTTTAGTATTGATTTAACTCACAATGGGGTAAGTGTACTAGGACAGCAGGGGTTATCCTCTATCACTGACTCTGTCAGTTATAATCACACTAGGATTTCAATGACTGTAATGATCAAGTTACACTGTTCATCTTCATTAGTTCATATTCATAGCCATTCTCCAGTAACTAGACAGTGTATGGTGTAACTGGGTGGGACACTGTGTTGCAAAGCTGCTGCAGTGCCTAGCAGAGGGAGAGTATCTGCTCATAAAGACAATTAAGCAATAAGGCATGACCAACAGTTATGTTAAATGGTCTGTTAATCACCCCGTAGGGGTTTAATGTTGAATGAGGCATAGCCGAGTGCCACACGTCGCTAGACAGTGATAAACTGACCATTAACATAATACCTGGGAGTGGCTTATTGCTATCATAATAAAACTGTTTTTTAAACAACATTAAACCATGTTCATCATATGGTTAGGCTCTACATGTATGTTAATAAAAACTAAACATAAGGTTGTTACAATGTTTACAGTCAATTAGAAAGCTGCATTTCTCAAACCCTTGTTATAATCAGAGATATTATACCTGTACAACTCCTTGGTTTTGCTGAACTCTATTGTTCAGGTGGCCACCACAAGTGGTGTGGTCTGGTGTAGGGCATCGGTAGGTAAGGCCATGCAACTACTAAGCGTAGATGCGTTGTGTGCAGCTGCAATCAGGGATGTGTATGCTTTGGTGTACATGGCCTCAGTTTTGCTGTTGATCTCCACTGAGCATGCAGTACCTGGTCAGGTGGGTGAGGATGTCTCGTAGTACATTTAGACAATTGTTTGTTATTTCTGTCACCTGCTGCTGGATGTCTGTCATTGGTTGTGTTGACTTGGTCCTGCCCCATACTTGAATGTGTGTGTGTCTGTGTGTGTGTGGTGCTGGGGGGATTCAGAGTTAGGGTTTTCAACCCTAACAGTGAATTTCCTCACTTTTGTCACTGTGGAACGACCCTAACTAATGCATTAAACTGAATTTTTGCCTCTAATATATATATAGATAAATATATATTATGGTAGAGGAGCCATTTCTATGTTAAACCCCCAAATTTTGCACCTTAATAACTTTTCAATCGTTTGACGGATTTGCCTGAAATTTGGAATACATGATCAAGAACCATAGGCCTTGGGATCTTCCCAGTTTCATACTGGTTGGATATACGGCTGTGGAGTTATTAATGTGATTCATGTAAGCATTTATGCTTTTTCTGGAATTCTAATGGGTCGTGCATACAGGTCGAACGGTTTGCTTACCAGCCCTAAATCTTCAGGGAACATGCGGTCGGGTCCCTGATATGCCTTTCTAAGATTTGGTGAAAAATATTAAATGGTTCAAAAGTTATTCAAAAAGAATTTCCCATTATAAGTCAATGGAAAAAGTTAACAAAAAGTTCAGAGTGTCGCAAATGCATTTTTACTTTCTAAATGGGCCTGTTACTTTCAGAATCAGCCATTATATTTTCAGTTAGTGATCAGAAAAATGTTTGGCATTTAAATTTGGGATCCTCTAGCAACCTAATTCTTTTTGTATTCACCTAGTTGGACCCTGAGGATGCTAGCCATGTCTTTATTTTGGGGTAAAACACCCCAGAAATATGTTTTTCAAATTTCGGGAAAAAGTACTTTAGCAAAGTACTTTTGTGCTCATGAAAGTGTCGCAAATTTTAGCGAAAGCTTTCACAAATTGTGACAGTTTTCTAGTCTGTGGGAAAACGACAGCAATTCTTTGGCACTGCGCTGCAAAAGAACGGTTGGGAGTTTGGGGCTGAAATTTGGAGGGAACGCAGCGGACATCTCACAGATGTGCATTTCAGTGTTGTTTTGAAAAAAATATTACACAGCGGCAAAGTTACGGCACTCCAAATTTGATGTTTTTTCCCATAGGATAACATTACGGCGCCCAACGCATTACAGGAATCCTTTGGCACCCTGCTGCAAAATAATGGTTTGGTCTTTTTTCCTGAAATTTGAAGGGAAGACAGCCAGCAGCCCACAGATGTGCCTTTCAGTGGTTTGGTGAAAAATATTACAGGGAGGCAAAGTTATGGCACTCCGAACTTCTCTTTTTCTCATAGGATAACATTACGATGTTAGCCTGCCTTTCAGGGCCCGTATCTCGAAACGGTGCGAGATATGGACTTTTCATAGAAAATGCTTAGCCCCCTAATGAGGCCTAAGTATGAAACTATCCAGGACAGTCATAAATCGTATGAATTTTAAATTTTTTTCTATGTCGTACGGTTCCTGAGATATAACCTATTTAGTATTCCAAGTCCTCATTTTCTGCTCCGATACCCATTATTATGCATACATTCTTTGTACTCACTGTCTTTCTCTATGCAGGTTTTGGTGAAAACCAGCCTGTGTGCTTACATTACTGTTACCGTTGCCCTTTCCACTTGTGGTTCCGTACCCGTTTCACTTACCATTGACGTCTACTCCACCATGTGCGTTATCCTTTGCGTTTTTATTTGCACTTGCGTTTCTGTTATTTTTTGCCATTTGTGTCTACAGTACTGTTTCTCTTTCTGTTTCATTTTGCGTCACCATGCCCATTGACATTTCTGTTTGCAGGCACCATGTTACTATGTGACAACACATTACGTGGCAGACCGTTCCAGTCTATGCCACCATGTGCGTTACCCTTTCTGTTCTCATTCGCACTTGTGTTACCATGTGCACCACTGTTAGCACTTCTGTTTGCGTTGCTGTTCCTGTTACTATGCCTCAAGACATCACGTGGCCCCTGCTCCCCCGCTGCATTACATTCACTATTTCTCGTTATCATTCTCAAAAAGAAGGGAAATTAGAGGCAAAATACTCCATTTAATGCATTAGTTAGGGTTGTTCCACAGCGACAAAAGTGAGGAAATTCGGTGTTAGGGTTGAAAACCCCCCTTGGACCCCTGCCCACCCCCAACCGGCATTGGGGGTGTGCATTAGGGTTATCAGTCTAACTCTCACCCCATTCTCCTATACTTCTGCTGCTTTACACATGTGATGGGTGAGAGTTAGCTGACTTAATCCCAATGCACACCCCAATGCCAGTTGGGGTGGGAGGGGTCCAAGGGGTTTTCAACCCTAACACCAAATTTCCTTACTTTTGTCGCTGTGGAACAACCCTAACTAATGCCTCTATATATATATATATATATATATATATATAGATAGATATATATATATCTATGTATAGATAGATAGATAGATATAGATCTATATATAGATTGTTGTGGTAAAACTTTAGGCACTGAGCCAAAGAATGCCATACAGTCGGAAAGCGAGAGGGTGAGTGTGCTTTTCCAGCACTAAATTGTGGCTTATCTCTATTCACTTCTTTGGTCTCAAACAGCTTCAGCAAGTGCTTGAAGCTATGAAAACGGACAACAGTTTAGACAATAAAAAAAATAGTTTTTTTTTCCAGAATCATTACACTTGGTGTAGACTAGACTGTGAATGACTCTAGTCCTAACAGCACGTGTCTTTACCAGCATTTTTGTTTTATCCAACAAAATCTTGCATGGATTTTATCATTCAGTACTGGACATTTTTTTCTTTATTTTATTTAGCAAGATTTCTTTGTGCAAAAGCTTATGAATACCTTTAGGTGGAAACAGATATTAAATTAGTAAAAGTGCTTTGGGGTATGTCTAATTTCTTGCTTCACAGCAAGCAGGGACTCCTCATTTTTTTTTTATTTTAATTTAGGGGTTTTAAGTAGAGAAACTAAGCTTTTTAGTTCTGAGTATTGATGTAGAGTCAGGAGAGAGAGAGAGAGAGAGAGAGAGTGGGAGTGTGCTTTTATCAGCATTAACTTGTAGCTTATGTCTATTCACTTCTCCTTTGTATCCCTAATATCCAGTGGAACCCCTCCAGACTCCCATGCCATAAACCCCAGATGGTGGCCAGCACTTATCCACTGCTCACCTCATTGGTTAAGTCTGCTTGCTGGCTGTGGAAAGATTTCTGTAAGTGTTGCTACTGTTTTCTAAACTACTGGAGAGAAGGATTAGTTAATTCTACTTGCTATTGAGGGAGTTAATGTATAGAGGATTTTTTAATATTCTGTTTATTAAGAGTTTTCTAACACAAAAATTGTACATACTACACATAACAGCAGACAAAAAACAAATACAGACAGAAAAACAAAAAGAGAAACCTGGTTATTTCATTGATATATCATACTTATTCCATTTACAGCGGTGTAGTCGAGTCGAGACATATCTCAGGTCCCTATATACTTTCAAATTACCCCCACTCTCTTGTACTTCATAATGTAGAGCACAAAGGGTAATCCCCAAATCCACAACTGTTCTTATTATGCTAGGAAGGCCAGGGCCACAGAAAACCCACAAACTCAGCAGCTGGCTGTTAGCTTCACACACTCCCACCAGTAGGAGCATTTCCTGAATCTATTCAACATCCTGAGGCCTAGACGTCCCATCCTGTGTGGAGCATTATGTTTTTGGATATACTCAGAGTCACCAGAAAAGGGGCCCAGTCCCTCAGGAACCTCTCCTCCCTGTCCCTAACTACCCATGTGAGCCTTTCCAAAGCCAATGAGCGCATAACCAACCTCCTCCAGTCAGCCGGTGTGGGCCCATTTCCAGTAACCCAGGTATTCTGAATGCAGTGCCTAGCCAGCATGAACAGCACTCTTACCCATCTAGGTAATAGTTGCCACCCCTCTTCCTCTTCTATTATTTCCACCCCAAATAGATAAGTTAAGGGGCCACAGACCAGGTGGCCCCCTATCCCCTTATTTACCTCCTGTACTACACTCCCAAACTTAACACACAGAACTGGCATGTCCAGGAAGCAGGAAGAAGGTGCCCAGTCCCCTGCCACACCTTTTGCAGTTCAGTGATACTGCAGGATGTGTCTCGATGCACTGCCACCAGTGGCCAATAGATTCTGTGCAAGAATTTATAGAAGGCCTCCTTAAATTTGTTAAATATCATGATTCCTCTGGCATTCCTAGCACCAACTCCCAGTTCCCTCCAAGATTTGCAGGCCTAGGTCTCTTTCCCAAAGGGCCTTTGTGGGGCCCGCAAATCTGGCAGATCAACTTATCTTGCTTAGCCAATTTCCCAACAAGCTCTCTCGAGTCTTTCCCAGCCTGACTTACCATCTGCTCTATTCTGTTTAGGTGCAATCCAGCACTTCCCCCATGCTCAGCCTCCCTACATATGCTTTCACCTGCAAATACCGGAATAAATGCGAAGCCCTTAGTTTTATCTCTCTTCTAACCTTATTCTTTCCTTCTAAGACTGCTTGAAAGGCAGAGTAGAGAAACTTACCAGAGCAAGGGAAAAGGATTAAGACTTAATTTGGCTAAGCAGATTTACTGTGTGGTGGTGTTTTTATTTTTACTCACAGGGATTGCTACTGTTTGTTGCTAACATTTCATTGCTTTATTTTTTCTCTGATTCAGATTGTTGTTGCTGGTATACCTTCTTCTGTATTATTACAAGGTGTGCCTACAGGTGTGCTAACAGATTACTACTGTAATCTTCTTATTCAAATTGTCTTTGCAAGGTATATCTTCTGTTACTGCTTTATTTTTCTCTGAGCAAAGTGTTTCTTACAGCGATATCTTCTCTGAAATTATTACAGGTGGTGCTTTACAGGTTTTACAGTTTTATCTAACATTAGATAAGCTTTCAGGTTACTGCATTTGTTGTTGACTGATTGTTTCTGCTCTTACCTCCTTGTTCTTTCGTCCGTGATTCTTCTTTTAGGCAGGGAAGGCCAACCACCCACCCCATCCCCAACCACCCCACGCTACACTCCTTATAGGGTACCACAGTTGTGACATTTCCTGTGGCAGAGCAGGAAGGGGTGGATCAGTGGGGCCTCCACAAGGTGATCTCATTTACAGGGGCACTAGTAATTTAACTTGTTATAACACGTTAAACAAAGCACAATTAAACCATTACTTGCATTTTTTTCCTTTTTTTCCTTCTAATTACTCTGACTAGGTTACAAACCCAGCAACTTATTTGGAATGGATTTCATTAACTGCAGGTACTGTGGAACAATTTTCAGAAGGACAGCCTTACAGGATTTAGGACACTGTCCTACATGCTGGGCCTTGGAGATCTTAGGCTCAGCTCCGGGTAGCATGGGCAGAGATTGCACGCCTCAAATTTCATATTGAAGAGGAAATACATTATAAGAACCACCCGCCATTCCCCAGCATCCAACAGAAAAACCTCGACCGCAGAGGGTAGTTGGTCCAGGAGGTTGGCAGGTGGTTAGGAGGAGCAAATCAGGTGCCCCATCACTCTCTGCTCTCCAACACATTACCTCCAAAAACCATATAAACACTATAAACAGGTATCTGCCTCTATCTCTGAAATCAAATAAAGAGGCAGAAGACACTGCAGAGCAGGACACTGCGGCACAGGAGCTAGCACAACAAAACTCACCCAAATCAGGAACCAAAACAAAACAAGTACAAAGGAAATCCAAAAAACTTCTGATCATAGGAGACTCCATGATTCGGGGAGTTGATACCCATCTCCAGCCAGGGGTGATGGTCAGATGTCTCCCAGGTACATCAGCATGGAGAGACACTGACCGCATTGCTAAAATTGTTCACAAAGCAGGAGAAAACATTGATGTCCTAGTACACATAGGGACTAATGATGAAGCCAGTCAGTCAGTTGTGGAGACCAAGGAACACCTGACTAGGCTGGGTGACAAACTATCATCTATTTTGTCCGGCATCTCCTTCTCTGAGATCCTGCCAGTCTGGGAGAGGGAGCAGATGGACAGAAGGTCAGAGAAGGGGAGATAGGGGAGCTAAACATGTGGCTCAAGGACTGGTGCCAGGAAAAAGGACACAGATTTGTAGGGAACTGGCAACAGTTCTGGGAGTGAAAGTTCTTTAAATTTGATGGACTGCATCTGACTAAAGAGGGAGTCAGTGCATTGGGGCAGAAGTTTGACGTCTTTGCAGAATATTTAAACTAGCAAATGGGGAGAGGGGTGCAGCACCTACACGTTGAATGGGAAGAACACCCTCCCCTCAGCTAGTGGTCAAACAGGAATTCAGCATGTTTGCTGTCTCATTTGCATCACCAGGTAAGAAAAAGGTTTGTCTCCCATACGATGCACAGGGTAATGCCAAACTTCACCCAACAACTAACACACCAAAATCTGGCCAATGGAAAATCATGTACACAATGCTCACAGCCTGGGAAATAAGATCCCAGACCTGCAGGCAATAATGTCAGAGGCTAAACTGGACATAGTAGCAATTAGTGAGACATGGTTTACCAGTAACCACACTTGGGAGACTTCAGTACCTGGCTATGTATTGTTCAGAAGAGACCGAGGTGCAAAAGGGGGGGAGTGGCCCTGTATGTTAATGAAAATATCAAAGCTACAGAAATTCAGAATACACATAAGGAGCCAGAAGAACTGTGGGTCACCCTGGAAACAGGAAATGAGACAGCCATAAGAACTGGGGTTGTCTACAGGCCTCCAGACCAGAGGGAAGACATAGACACATTACTGTTAGAAGATATACAAAACATGACAGCTAAAGGGGGAGTTTCTGATAATGGGAGACTTCAACATGCCGGATACAGATTTGTCAATACCAGCAGGAACATCTGCCAGAACTAGACTCATAGTGGATTCCCTGCAGGGGGGAGGGCCTCAAACAACTGGTACAGCAACCCACAAGAGACAGGGCTATCCTAGATCTAGTACTGACTAACAAAGAAGGGATCACAGATCTCCAGGTAGAAGGTCACCTGGGGGCCAGTGACCATCACATGGTATGGTTCAATTTGGCTACTACATCTAAATCATCCCATTCCAAGGCAAAAATATGGGACTTCAGAGGAGCTGACTTTGATAAGATGGCCAACAGAGTTAAGCTAGCCCTGACAAAAAGAAACACAGGTGAGGGGGTACAGGCAAAGTGGGCAACCATTAAGGATGCAATACTTGAAGCAACATCCCATTGTGTTAGACAGAAAAGGAAGTGCAAATGAAGAAGGAAACCACTTTGGTACTCAAATACAGTAGCAGAAAAGGTCAGAGACAAAAGGCTGGCCTTCAGGAAATATAAGGGAACACAGTGGGATGAAGATAGGGAGGCATACCAAACTGCCCTAAGGGAAGCAGGTAAGGCAGTAAGGCAGGCAATGTCCCAAACTGAGGAAACACTAGCACAAACAGTAAAAGAAGGTGACAAGACTTTCTATAGATACATTAGTGAAAGGAGAAAGTCCAGAGGGGGTATTGCTAAGCTTAATGGAGAAAAGGGAGCATGTGAGGAGGAGGACCCTGTAAAGGCATCTATCCTAAATAGATACTTTTGCTCAGTATTTACTGAAGAGAAGGTAGGGCAGGGCCCACAGCTCAGCATCATGGACACAGGGGGGAGGGAGGTGAGCACTACTCCCTTCACAAAAAAAAGGGTCCTACAAGAGCTTGCTAAGCTCAGGGTGGATAAGGCAACGGGACCTGATGGCATACATCACAGAGTACTTAAGGAGCTAAAGGAGGAACTAGCAGAGCATTAGCAGAATTGTTTAGTGAGTCTCTGAGCACAGGAGAGGTTCCAGAAGACTGGAGAAGGGCTCATGTGATCCCGCTGCACAAGAGTGGTAGCAGGGAGGAGGCAGGGAACTACAGACTGGTCAGTCTTACCTCAGTAGTGGGCAAGATTATGGAGGCACCCATTAAGGAAAGGATAGTGCAACACCTGGAATCCATAGGGCACAGGATCCAAGACAGCATGGGTTTACAAAGGAAGGTCCTGTCAAACTAATCTCATAGATTTCTTTGACTGGGTAACCAGAGTGGTGGACCAAGGGGAGCAGTTGATGTCGCCACCTTGACTTCAGCAAAGCTTTGACACTGTTCCACATAGAAGATTGATAAATAAGCTGGGTAGGCCTGGGTGGGTCATAAATTGGTCAACTGGTGGCAAACTGGTTGACGGGCAGAAAACAGAGAGTGGTGGTAAATGGTATACAGTCAGAAGAGATGCAAGTCACAAGTGGGTACCCTTAGGGATCAGTCCTGGGGCCAGTCCTCTTCAACATCTTCATTAGTGACCTTGCAGATGGACTAGAGGGTAAGGCTTGTTTGTTTGCAGATGACACCAAGATCTGCAACAGAGTAGATGATCCAGATGGGGTGGGCAGAATGAGAAGAGATCTGGATAAACTAGCAGAATGGTCAGAAGAGTGGCAACTGGGATTTAATGCAAAGAAGTGCAAAATCATGCACAAAGGGAAGAGAACCCTGAAGCCACCTATAGGCTGGGAGGAGTTGCTAGCAGTCACAAAGGAAGAAATAGACTTGGGCATCATCATCACTGATGACCTAAAATCATCCAAGCAGACCTCTAAAGCAGTAGGTAAGGCTAGGGGGTGTTAGGGTGTATTAGTAGGGTATCACAAGTCGTAAGAGGGGGTAATCCCTCTGTACAAGACACTGGTTAGGCCCCATCTGGAGTACTGCATGCAGTATTGAGGCCACACCTTCACAAGGACATTAACCAAATTGAGGCAGTCCAGAGAAGGGCAACTAAGATGGTGCAGGGACTGCATCAGAAGACATATGAGGACAGATTAACGGAGCTCAATATGTATACCCTTGAGCAAAGGAGGAGAGAGGTGATATGATCGAGGCATTCAAACACCTTAAGGGCATAAACAAGGTGAAAGAGTCTAACATGTTTAAATATAAGAAAAATAGCAGGACAAGAGGACACAGCATGAGATTAGAGGGAGGCTGATTAAGGGGGAATGTGAGGAAATTATTTTTCACAGAAAGGGTGGTGGATGCGTGGAATGGCTTACCACAAGAAGTGGTGGCTATGAATACAGTTCAGGGCTTCAAACAGGCATGGATAGGCATAAGGGAGCAATACAAATGACTATGAATAGATAGGCCACTGACAGAGCAAAGGCTGATGGCACATTTATAAGGTAGAAAAAGAAATGGGCAGACTGGATGGGCCTTGCGGTCCTTATCTGCCGTCAACTTCTATGTTTCTATGTTTCTATTAAACTCACTTAGCTTCCCTTTCTCCAGTAGAGTCCCTATGCACACCACCCCTCCCTTTCCCCATTCTAGAAACCCTTTATCTTCCATTCTCAGGATAAAGAAGGGGTTCCTCGCAATTGGGAGCAGGACAGTCTCCCTCTGGGCCAATCCCTTTTGTCACCATAGATGATCCCAGGCCTCCAACATCTCCCGAACTAGTGGATTACCACTTCCCAAGTCTCTGTACGCCCGCAACCCCTTACTATGAAGGTATGCTGAGAGCATCCCAGGGGCCCCTTCTTGTTCCAACCCTACCTAGCTATCTACTTCAAGCTTATGAATCCAATCCGTCACACACCTGAGTTGCACCGACCTGTAATATGTACCTAAGTTCGAAATTAAGCCCACCCTTAGATCTATCTGCCTTAAGCTTTGCTAGGCTTATTCTGGGCTTTTTCCTTGCCATATGAAGTCCATGAACCCTTTCTAAACCTTTTCACATCCCCTGTTAGTCTTATCTGCAGTATTTGAATCGGTATAATATATGGGGACAATATTCATTTTAATGAGTTTATCCTCCGATCCAAGATACTGATAATTGCATCCATCTCTTCAGGTCCACCAATATCAATTTGATCAGGGTGAAGTTCAACTTATAAAGCTCTTCCCACCTCCATCCAATATGTACCTCTAGGGTACTTAAATCTGACTTAACCACCTGAAACCCCTCTGCTGTACCTCCGAGCTAACATCTGGGAACCCCATAGCTTCAGACTTCTTAACATTAATCTTATACCCAGAGAAGCCTGCAAACTTTTCAATAATATCCATCAGGTGCCTCATAGAGCTACGCATATCTTCTAGAAACAAGAGCATATCATCAGCATAAAGCGTCACTTTATGCTCTCTTCCTTCCCCATCACCTACTCCTACAACCCCCTCATGCTGATGTATCGCTGACACCAGGGGTTCGATTGTCAGGGCAAATAGCAAGAGCAACAGCGGACAACCCTGCCTCATCCCCCTCCTCAGCCCAAATTTCCCGGATAGGCACCCGTTTACCATCATCTGTGCACTAGGTTTTAGGTACATGGCTCTGACCCACCCAATAAACGAGTCCCCCAGACCAAACCGGTTCATCACCTCAAAGAGGTAATCCCATTCTACTCTATCGAACGCTTTTTCCGCATCCAAAGAAATCACTCCATCTTGGCTCCAACCTGACCTGCCCGCCATACAATATTTAACAGTCTACGTACATTGTGATAGGACTGTCACCCCTTAATGAACCCAGTCTGGTCTGGGTGGATCACCACTGGCAAAATATTCTCCAACCTCATGGCAAGGACTTTGGCTAGAATTTTCATATCCACATTGAGAAGAGATATCGGTCGGTAAGCTGAGCAGTCCATCTCCTCCTGCCCTCCCTTATGGGTCAGACAGATATTGGCCTCATAGTATGATTCAGGCAGTACCGGAATCTGTCCCTCCTCCTCTCTCTCAAACACTTTCTTCAGCAAATCTGCTATTTGCCCCCCCAGGATCCTATAATACTCAACGGGAAATCCATCTGGCTCACAGGCCCTTCCCTCCTGTAATTTCTGTATGGCACTTAGAATTTCCATTCTTGATATAGGCTAACTCAGCACCTCCCTCTGCTCATCTGTAATCCTCTGTAAGGGTACCTCGCTCAAAAACTCTTGGGTACACTCCCCCTGCCCCACATGCTCTGCCCTATATAACTTTTCATAGAAGTTCCGAAGCTGCCTGCTGGCCTTTGAACTTGTAATGACTTGCCCCCCCTTGATTCGCAGGATCCTAGTTGGTCACCTCCCCTTTCATCAGCCTCACTAACATGAGCCCAGGTTTATTTCCCCACTCAAGAACCTTCCTCTGGCAGAAGAACCACATCTTCCCTACTTCCTCCCTCAGAAGAGAGTTAAGGGCTTCCCTCGCCATTGCCAACAGCTTCGGAGCTTCCCCCTTTTCTCCTCCTACCCGTTTTTCCAACTCTTTCACTTGCCCTTCTAATTCTTCCCTTTTACCCCTTCTCTGTTTCTTAATCCTACCCACATATGCTGTATAGCCAACCTCATGTAGGCCTTACCCGCCTCCCAGAGAGTGCCACTAGAGACCTCACCCGTATCATTCATCTCTCCGTAGAACTTCCATTGTTCCGCCAGACATTCTCTGAATACCAGATGCTTGGCCAAATATGTAGGAAACCTCCAGGCTAGGGCCTGCTTTCTTACTCCTTTCCTGCAATTCTCAGTATCACCATAGCATGATCTGAGATGAAGATGGGACTGTGGCTTATCTCCTTTATCCTCCCCATCCAGCTTCTGGGCAAAATATATAATCTAACTGGGACCAAGTCTTATGGGGTTAGGTAGAACATATACCTCCCGGTGGGGTTAGCCACCCTCCAGCTATCACCATGTCCAGATCTGCAATTCCAATTTGCCACTGGCCCATAGCCTCCGTTACCCACCCCTTACCTGTTGGGTGATCCATTCTCGCATCCATTGCCCAATTAAATCCCTCCATAATAAGACCAGGGAATTGCTCTCTGACAAGCAAGCCCAGCAAGAGGAGTAAAGTCTGGGTCATATACTGCCGGTGCATAGCCACACCCAAACGTAAGTGTCTCACCTTGCCATACCCCAGTAGCAAAAATATATCTACCCACCTTTGGGTCTCTCACTACCCTTTTCGCCTCGAAGAGCAAGTTCTTATGCAGGAGTATTGCTACCCCTCTTTTATGGGATGAATAAGAGGCCACTAAGCACTTCCCAACCCAGTCCCGTACCAGTTTGGCATGCTCCAGGTCTGTCAGGTGCATCTCCTACAACAAAGCCACCTGCGCCCCCTTGCGTCTCAGTGCAGTTAAGAGTGCGGCCCTCTTTACTGGGTTCACTATGCCATTTACATTCCAAGATATTACATTTAGATTTACCAAGTCACCCATCCCATCCCACAGCATTTTCTATTTTTTAGACATTTCCATTTAACATTGTGTTGGACATATCCAAGTTACCGTGAGACCTACAAGTATACATATACATTTTTCTTTGATTTCCGCATTACCCATCACCACCGCCCAAATATAACCAGGCAACTATCCTACTGACTGACACAATATGAAATCTATCTATTCTAACATTTAAAGCTATCCTCCTAATCCTCCCTTCAACCCCACCACCACCTGCTCTCTTCCCATCCTCTTTGTTAATTCTCCTCATCCACCCTCTCTCAGTTACACTAATTGCTAACAGAGCACAAGTGTAAGTTCAAAGACAAAAAGGAACAAACATTCAGCAATTCTCCACCACAACCGAGATGCGTGTCCCGCCACCCCACCAGGAGCCCAGTTTTCTCTTCCGGAACCGTCCCACTCCTGGAGTCCCCAACAAGATCCATCCCAGGTCTGATCAGCCTCCTACCATTTCAACCCTTACCTCAAGGTTCCCCCCCACACACCATCTCCCCCTGACTACATCTATGTCTCAACCAGCTATCACCCTTCTCATACCCTACCCGCCCCAGCCTATCACTTTACTCCTCCGCCACCCTTCAGACTCTTCTTCTTCTTCTGCTCCACTCCAATCCCATAATTCCTATCATTGTGCTCTGACCTAACCTCCCATCCCCTTTCCTGAGTCTGTGGGGAGGAGCATGTCATAGTGTCTAGCGCCTTCGCTCGCCCAGCCCAGGGGGGATCCAATCCACCAGGCCCCCTGGCACCCACCCACATTCACCCCCATAATAAATCCATCCCTTTGCGCTTCCCCACCGGTTCCACAAGTTTCCTCCCCCCACGCACCTCAGATAGACTCCAAATGACCCAAACCAATGTGGATCCCCATGGCGATCTCACATCCCCCTATTTAAGGCTAGTCCAATACACCTTCCCACCCCGAACTGGCGTACCTTCCCTCATCTTTTGGCCTAACCCTCCGAGCCTCTCCATCCCATTTTCACCTCCCCAATCCAGATGCACGGTTCAGTCTCCCCGTATCCACCCTATTATCATACCCCCACCTTCATTAATAATAGCAGATGTAGTTTTCATAAGGCCGACAGCATCAATATCAATATCAGAAAAAAGGCATGGGGCTAGGGCCGCCATCATAGAAACACACGCTTAGCCTCTCCCGCTCCTATCTTATGAGTATTAATACTCTTTTCAGTTACGTAGCCCTCCAGGCCTTTAGGCTTTTGGCTGCACCCTTCTATAGTCCACCAGTCCAGAGGAAGAAAGGCCTCCATAACAGCAGGGAGGGAACATGATCTCAGCCTATTCTCCAAGCTGTTTCAAACCCCACTAGTCCAACTTTCTTCAGCCTCGAGCAGGCCATCATCCAACTCCTCCTAATGATGTCCTCCTCCTAAAAACGAAGCGCAATGGTGCCAACAGGAACACTCTTAACATTATTCAGTTTATAGTCTGACTAGTAGGAAACAGCGCAACATCACAACAACAGGGTAGTAGAAACTCCATGCAGTCAGCTTTCTACCTCTTCATAACTCCCCCATAGCCGCTCAGCTCACTTTTCTTTTAAGGCCCTTCACAAACTCCTCTACTTTCTCGAGCTCCCAAAATGAATAGGTCGCCCCTTCATGTTTGATTCGAAGCGTAGCCGGGTAAGTCAGAAAGTTTTCCACCTTGAGGCTCCTCAACTGGGCCATCACCCCATTAAAGGCTTTCTGCTTTTTAACAACTGAGCTGAGTAATCCTGTGATAGAACAGTCTGTGGCCTTCAAAACTCAAGGGACCCCAGGACTTGTATGCCTTCAGTATTGCCTCCCGGTCCTGGAAGTTATGAGAAGCATAATGATCTGGCGAGGAGGCTGATCTGCCGGAGGCCGTGGCATTACCGCCCGATGCGCCCGTTCCAGCTTGACCTTGCCATTTTTCATATTCAGGCCCAATAACTCAGGTAACACTCTGCTGCAAAAATCAAAGGCATTATTCCTCTCTAATCCCTCAGGGAGCCCTCGGAGGTGCAGATTCAGCCCTCGGTGATAATTTTCTTGGTAGTCGTAGGCCTCCTTGAACTCCTCCAGCTCTCTTTGCAGTACTCGAACTTGCCCTGGGACCATTAGTACCTCGTCCTCCAGTCTGGAAATCCTTTCTTCAGCTTCTGTCAGTCGAGTGCTCTGATGTGACTGCTGTTCCAACACCTCCTGCAGTCTGCCATCCAGCTTATCCTCCAACTTTACCAAACGTGGTTCTAGGGCTGCAATTACCTGTCCCGTCAGTTCCTTTCCCAAGGCCACTACCTCTGCCACAGAGAGCGAGACCAGGCCTGCATTCTCACCTCCAGAGCTCACCATCCCCTTTTTGCCAGTTTTCCCAGTTGCCCGCTGACTTTTAGAGGGCATGGGTGTTAAATATTCATCCATTGCTCTTTCCGCCACTTAATGCTGTCGTTCTTCTCGATCCGGGGTGAGAAATTCTGTATTTTAATACTTAATTACTGGTTACCATGGTGGAGTTAGCAGGTGACATGTCTTCTCAGTCAGCTGCTCATTAGCACCCCTAGAGGATTTTTTAAGTGTTGTTATTGTTTTATTTTCTTTTTAATTGAGCTTAAAGTAGAATTTAGCTTAAAGACTTCTGTGGCTGGAGTGAGTGCATAGGACATGCCCAGACTTGCCCACCCACAAAGCCTTTAAATTCTGACTAAGCCATCAAACTGTAGGGGAGAAGGATTGGCTCAACTAGGTGAACACAACAAGAATTGTGTCCCTAGAGGGTTTCAAATTTAAATGCCAAGCATTTCTGTGACCACTAACTGAAAACAAGATGTCCAATTTGTGACACTACAAGGGTCATTTGTGAAAGTAAAAAGTGCATTTGTGACACTTTAGCATATTTTGTTAACTTTTCCCATTGACTTTAATGGGAAACTTGTTTTCTGAATAACGTTTGAACCGTTTAATATTTTTTCACAAAATATTCGAACGACACATCAGGGACCCAGACTGCATGTTCCCTGAAGGTTTGGAACTGTCATAGGCTGTGTGACCTGTAGACTCAAGCAAAGAATGTAAAATGCATAATTTGTGCTTTTTCTGCACTCTCATACATAACCGTACATCAGATTGTACGAAACTTGGCAGGTCAGAGATCTATGATACCAGACCATGCATTCCATATTTCAGGCAAATCCCTAACTATAGTAGCACTACCATGCCACTATAATATATATATTTATTACAGTGGCTCTGTGGTATAGTTAGGGTTGAGTACTATTTAAGGTTAAATCTGAATATTGGCAGCTTCATAAGTTTGGAAATGTATAGTAGTTGCCTGAAAGTTTGACTGCATTGTCTGGAACCATAGTTCTCTGGACCTGCCAAGATTAAGTTATGGTGGGATGTACATGTTCGCGGAGCTACAGAGCACCAAAAATGCATAAATTACACATTTTTTTCAAGTTTCTTTGCTTGTGTCTACAGCCCACAAGGTTTGTGTGATCAGTCTGAAACCATCAGGGAACATGCAGCTGGGGTCCCCAATGTGCCTTTCAAAGATTTCATGAAAAATATTAAATGGTTCAAAAGTTATTAAAATAAGCTGTTCCCCGTTATAGTCTATGGGAAAAGTTAACAAAATATGAGAAAGTGTCGCAAATGCAGTTTTTACTTTCGCAAATGACCCTTTTACTTTTTGCAAATTGGCCTTTTTGTTTTCAGTTGGTGGTCAGAGAAATGCTTAGTGTTTAAATTTAGGACCCTCTAGGGTCACAATTCTTGTTGTGTTCACCTAGTCATTCCCTGAAGATGCTAGCCATGTCTTTTTTTTTGGGGGGGGGTAAAACACCCTAGAAATAGGTTTTTTAAATTTTTGTAAACAGTAGTGTCACAAAGTACTTTCCAAATGTGACACTTTTGTGAATTTTTTTGTGAAAGTGTCTTGATTTGCAAAAGTACTTTGCCGCACTATGCCCAAAACAGTAGGGAATCTTTGTTACCTTGCTGCAAAAAAACTGTTTTGTCTTTTGGGCTGAAATTTGTAGAGAAGAAAGCCAAGACCCACAGATGTGTCCTGTTGGTGGTCCCTTTCCTGAGTCTGTGGGGAGGAGCATGTCATAGTGTCCTAGCGCCTTGGCTCCTGGCCAGGGGAACCAATCCACCAGGCCCCTGGCACCTTCCCTCCCCATAACAAATCCATCCCTTTCCTTCCCCACCGATTCCACAAGTTTCCTCCCCCGCACCCCAGATAGACTCCCAATGACCCAAACCAATGTGGATCCCCATGGTGATCTCACATCCCCTATTAAGGCTAGTCAATACACCTTCCCACCCCGAACTGGCGTACCTTCCCTCATCTTTTGGCCTAACCAACCTCCCCCATCCCTCTTCACCTCCCCAATCCAGATGTGCGTTCAGTCTCCCCATCATCCCCTATTATCATACCCCTACCTTCATTAATAATAGCAGATGTAGTTTTCATCAGGCTGACAGCATCCAATATCAATATCAGAAAAAAAGGCATGGGGGCTAGGCCACGCCATCATAGAAACACCGCTGGGCCCTCCCGCTCCTACCTTATGAGCATTAATACTCTTTCAGTTCACGCAGCCCTCAGGCCTTTAGGCTTTGGCTGCACCCTTCTATAGTCCACCAGTCCAGAGGAAGAAAGGCCTCCATAACAGCAGGAGGGAACATGAATCTCAGCCTATTCTCCAAGCTGTTCAAACCCCACTAGTCCAAATTTCTTCATCCTCGAGCAGGCCATCATCCAACTCCTCCTAATGATGTCCTCCTCCTAAAAACGAAGCGCAACGGTGCCAACAGGAACACTCTTAACATTATTCAGTTTATAGTCTGACTAGTAGGAAACAGCGCAACATCACAACAACAGGGTAGCAGAAACTCCTTGCAGTCAGCTTTCTTCCTCGTCATAACTCCCCATAGCCACTCAGCTCACTTTTCTTTTAAGGCCCTTCACAAACTCCTCTGCTTTCTCGAGGCTCCCATAAATGGATGAGTTAGCCCCTTCAGTGTTTGATTCGAGCGTGGCAGGTAAGTCAGAAGTTTTCCACCTTGAGGCTCCTCAACTGAGCTATCACCCCATTATAAGGCTTTCTGCTTTTTAACAACTGAGCTGAGTAATCCTCTGATAGGAACAGCCTGTGGCCTTCAAAACTCAAGAGACCCCAGGACCTGTATGCCTTCAGTATTGCCTCCCGGTCCTGGAAGTTATGGAAACGCATAATGATCTGGTGAGGAGGCTGATCTGCTGGAGGCCATGGCATTACCGCCCGATGCGCCCGTTCCAGCTTGACCTTGCCATTTTTCATATTCGGGCCCAATAACTCAGGTAACACTCTGCTGCAAAAATCAAAGGCATCATTCCTCTCTAATCCCTCAGGGAGCCCTCGGAGATGCAGATTCAGCCTTTGGTGATAATTTTCTTGGTAGTCGTTGGCCTCCTTGAACTCCTCCAGCTTTCTTTGCAGCACTCAAACTTGCCCTGGGACCATTAGTACCTCATCCTCCAGTCTGGAAATCCTTTCTTCAGCTTCTGTCAATCGAGTGCTCTGATGTGACTGCTGTTCCAACACCTCCTGCAGTCTGCCATCCAGCTTATCCTCCAACTTTACCAAACGTGGTTCCAGGGCTGCAATTACCTGCCCCGTCAGTTCCTTTCCCAAGGCTGTTACCTCTGCCACAGAGGGCGAGACCAGGCCTGCATTCTCACCTCCAGAGCTCACCATCCCCTTTTTGCCAGTTTTCCCAGTTGCCCGCTGACTTTTAGAGGGCATGGGTGTTGAATATTCATCGATTGCTCTTTCCACCACCTAATGCTGTCGTTCTTCTCGATCCGGGGTGAGAAATTCTGTATTTTAATACTTAATTACTGGTTACCATGGTGGAGCTAGCAGGAGACACGTCTTCTCAGTTAGCTGCTCATTAGCACCCCTAGAGGATTTTTTAAGTGTTGTTATTGTTTATTTTCTTTTAATTGAGCTTAGTAGAATTTAGCTTAAAGGCTTCTGTGGCTGGAGTGAGTGCATAGGACATGCCCAGACTTGCCCACCCACAAAAGCCTTTAAATTCTGACTAAACCATCAAACTGCAAGGAGAAGGATTGCTTGACTAGGTGAACACAACAAGAATTGTGTCCCTAGAGGATTTCAAATTTAAATGCCAAGCATTTCTGTGACCACTAACTGAAAACAAGATGTCCAATTTGTGACACTACAAGGGTCATTTGTGAAAGTAAAAAGTGCATTTGTGACACTTTAGCATATTTTGTTAACTTTTCCCATTGACTTTAATGGGAAATTTGTTTTCTGAATAACATTTGAACCGTTTAATATTTTTTCACAAACTATTCGAATGACACATCGGGGACCCTAACAGCATGTTCCCTGAAGGTTTTGGACCTGTCACACAAACTGTGTGACCTGTAGACTCAAGCAAAGAATGTGCAAAAATGCATAATTTGTGCTTTTTTCTGCACTCTCTAGCTTCGCAACCGTACATCAGATTGTACCGAAACTTGGCAGGTCCAGAGATCTATGATACCAGACCATGCATTCCATATTTCAGGCAAATCCCTAACTATAGTAGCACTACCATGCCACAATAATATATATATATATTTATTACAGTGGCTCTGTGGTATAGTTAGGGTTGATTACCCCATTTAAGGTTAAATCTGAATATTGGCAGCTTAATAAGTTTGGAAATGTATAACGGATTTGCCTGAAAGTTTGACTGCATGGTCTGGAACCATAGTTCTCTGGACTTTCCAAGTTTTGTTATGGTCGGATGTGCAGTTTCGGAGCTACAGAGCACCAAAAATGCATAAATTACACATTTTTTTCAAGTTTCTTTGCTTGTGCCTACAGCCCACATGGTTTGTGTGATCAGTCTGAAACCATCAGGGAACATGCAGCTGGGGTCCCCAATGTGCCTTTCAAAGATTTCATGAAAAATATTAAATGGTTCAAAAGTTATTAAAATAAGCTGTTCCCCGTTATAGTCTATGGGAAAAGTTAACAAAATATGAGAAAGTGTCGCAAATGCAGTTTTACTTTCATGAATGACCCTTTTACTTTTTGCAAATTGGCCTTTTTGTTTTCAGTTGGTGGTCAGAGAAATGCTTAGTGTTTAAATTTAGGACCCTCTAGGGTCACAATTCTTGTTGTGTTCACCTAGTCATTCCCTGAAGATGCTAGCCATGTCTTTTTTTTGGGGGGTAAAACACCCTAGAAATAGGTTTTTTAATTTTTTGTAAACAGTAGTGTCACAAAGCAATTTCCAAATGTGACACTTTTGTGATTTTTTTTGTGAAAGTGTCTTGATTTGCAAAAGTACTTTGCCGCACTATGCCCAAAACAATACGGAATCTTTGTCACCCTGCTGCAAAAGAACAGTTTGGTCTTTTGGGCTGAAATTTGTAGAGAAGAAAGCCAAGACCCACTGATGTGCCTGTTGGTGGTTTGGTGACAAAATATTAGAGGGCTGCAAAGTTACAGCACTCTGAAGTTGACAATTTTTCCCAAATGATAACATTACGGCATCCATGGCGCCTTTCAGCGCCCATTATCTTGAAAATGGTTGAGATACAGACTTTTCATCAGAAAATGTTTAGTACTCCACTAGAGGGCTAGTGCAAAACTTGACTGGAAAGTCATAAATAATATATAGTATATGGGTGCTGCCTATTGTCAATGGATTTCAGCAACTACTGAAATCTTGTTGTAGTACAGTTCAAGGTCAAAAGTTGTTGTACTATCGTTCTGATGTCACATCGATAGTACAACAACTTTTATAAACCTGCTGCCTTGGCTCAGATAATGCCTCTAGAAAAAACAAAAATGAGGCACGATTTAGCTTAGTGCCGAGCAGCGAAGCCACCGACTTAGAAGGTTGGGAATCGACACGAGAGAGCCACATGGCTCCTTTCAAAACAATTGCTTTCTTTTTCTCCCGATTTAAAAAATGATGTGCTGAGGAGTAGGATGGAGCATAAGCGGGAATGGTACAAGCAGAAGCACCAAGAAGGAAACAGGAGCAGCATCTACGACAAATAACGAAAAAAATGTAAAACAAAAAAACCCATATAAAAAACCCATATACTATAAAAAAGTGGATGGGTGAACATCCACAACTAAGTCTGTGTCCCCATCTGGCAGTTGATGACATCAACAAGACCTCTCGAGCTTCACTCTCGAGGTCTCTGCAATGTCATCAACTCCCTCGACGGAAACACAGCCTTGTTGTGGATGTTCACCCGTCCACTATTCTATATATAGTATATGGTAAAGGCTTATTGTGACTAGAAAGCTATGGCTTTCAAAATCTTGTTGTAGGACAGTTCAAAGGTCAAAAAAGTTGTTGTACTATTGCTCTGATGTCACATCGATAGTACAACATTTTTGCCTTGCCCTGCCACCTGATTGGCACATTGAACAACGCTGTGAGGACAGAAAAAACTGTACAACATGGCGGTGTGACTTAGCGAGCGCTAGTCAGAGGAGCCTCCTCGTTTTGACAAGGAGAGCCTCACAAGGCTCCGTGGCACAAAAGTGAATCGCAGTCATTTTGTGTTTTAGTTTTTTTTTTAAACTAAATGGGTGATGAGCTGGCGGGACGGGGTGAGGCCGAACTAAGTCCGAGCGAGACAAGTGGGAGAGAGCTGGAGCAGGAGCAGCAAGACATAACTAAGGTAAAAAAAGGAACCATATACTATATAAAATAGTGCATGGTTAACCATCCACAACTATGGCTGTGTTTTCATCTCGGTTGTTGAAGACATCATGGAGACAAAAAAAAAGTTTATGCGTTTGCAGTACTGTGATTGTTAGCATCTCCGCTTGCATTTACATTACTGTTTGTGTTTCTGTTTACATCACCGTGTGTGTTACCCTTTGTGTTTGCATTTACGTTACTGTTACCATTTGTGTTTCAGTTGCCATTTTTGTTAGCATTTACTTTTGCGTCACCGTGTGCATTACCATTTGTATTTGCATTTTGCGCTGCGTTTGCATCTAAGTTTCGTTACTGTTTTGGCATCATCGTTGATGTTATTTATTACTGTTTGCATTTCCAATTGTGTTACTGCTAGTCTCGTTTGTTTCTTCACTTTACTCATGCGTGCTTCTTACTAGCGCCTGCCCTCTGGCCGCACTCTACTGTCGATCGGGTCTCACTGTTCTCCCTTCCAGCCACCGCCGCCACCACCGCCTGGTGCTCTGCTCACGCTAGTGCCACAGCCTCATTCTTCGCACACCGCTTTTGTCACCATCTGCACTCCATGCTCCACTGCCACTACCATCTGTGTTACAACTTGTGCTCATACTCTATGTTTGTTCATGTGTTTGTCTTACCGCTTTGCGTTATTGTTGCCATTTGCATCACCCGTCCTGCGTTACTGTTTGTGCTTGTGTTTGCATTACCATCAGCGTTACTACTTTTACCTCACTGTTGACATTACCATTTGCATTTACATTACTATTTGTGTTTTGCATTTTGTAAATGTTTTGTCACTATTTGTGTTTCGTGCTAATGTTTGTGCTTTTGTTTACGTTATCGGTTGCATGACCATTTTGTTTGCATTAACACTTGTGTTTCTGTGGATTTCTGTGACATTTGTAATACTTGGTCTACTATGTTACTTCTGTGCATTTACCAACTTCCATTTGACATCTGCATATGCTTTTTGAAGAATGAAGCACCCAAAAATATATGTTTTTGTCAGTCATGCGCAGTTCTATGCTCATGCTGCTCTGCAACAGTTGAAGAGATTTGGATAAGATTTGGCATACATGTTTATTTGTTTATTTGAATCTAGGATTATAAATACTTTTGAGCCAAGGCTCTTTTACAAAGGTTCCACGTCAGGAGGGATACAATGTAACACAGGACAGTAAGTACAAAATTTGTAATAAACATTGGGTTACAGAAAACATGGAGGCTTAACACATTTTGTCAATGCAAACATACATATTGGGACAGTACTCGATAGGATACAATATGGAGTAGCAGCCAGAGGCCTTGTCAGCAGTGCATTGGAAGTGTAGAGGTGAGTGGGGGGGTGGGTGGACATTGGGGGAAGGGGAGGGGGAGATAGGTAGAGGAGAGAGTAGCTGCTGAGAGTAAGGGGCAGGGGTAGCCTAGGGAGGTAGAGTGACAGGATGGCTGTTTAAGGGAAAGAGTCACAGGTGCTAGAGGCTGACAGGAATAGATGCAGCCTAGATTTGAAGGGGCCAATCTTGGAAGGAGGAGATGTCACTACTGAGACTATTCAACAGAGTGGTGCCCTGTAGGCAAAAGCTCTTTGCCCTGTGGAGGAAACAGCAGTGAGGGATTAGAAGGAGTTGAGAGTCAGTGCCCCTAGTATGGGGTGGAGTTATGAGCAGGAGAAAGGAGAGCTTGGATACCAGGAAGAGAAAAACTAGTTGTCTTCTTGGCCATTAGGCAGGTTTGGTATTTTATGTGGTTAGAGAGTTGTAACCAGCCAGTTTGGGCATAGAGGTCACACATATGATTGAGATGGTGGGCTCCAGAGATGAGATGACAGGCTTTGTTGAGGGCCGTAGCAATGCATCTGAGTGCAGTGGCAGAGCCATAGGTGATAAGGTCATAGTTAATCAGTGAGACCACAGAGCTCTGGACTGCACCTTAAGGCTTCAGGAGGCATTGCCTGTGCCTGAAGAAGTCTGATATGATAATTAGCAGCTTTAGCAGCAGTGTCGATGTGTAGACCATGGGATAGGTAACTGTTGATTGTGACTCTATGATCTTTAAAGAGTGTACCTGTTTGAGGGCAGCACCATTGCAGTTGGAGATGGTCAAGGGATGGTGCCTGTATTTGTTGTGGGTGCTGCAGAAGAGCACTGACTTTTTTTATAGTTAGTGACTAGCTTGTGTTTGGTGAACTAGTTTTTAGTTGAAGAGAAGCCAAGATGTAGTTTGCACTGTAGGGGATGGAGTTCCTTGTGGGTGGAGTGGATTACAGCATTGTCAGCGTAAGTAGTATTTGTTCAGGGCAGAACTGTTGGAGGCCATTCAGAAAGAGACTGAAAAGAAGAGAACCTAGAATGGATCCCTGAGGGACTCCAGAGTGTACCGGTCTAGCATCAGAGAGGACATCACCAATTTCGACTCTTTGGGATTGGTTTTCAAGGTAACTTTTAAACCATGTCACTGCCAAGTGGTGAGAGCCCAGCATTTAGCAGCTGGTCTATCAGAAGGCAATGATGAACGGTGTCAAAGGCCTTAGTTAAGTCAATGTAGACAATGCCAGTTAGTAGACCATTATCCAGGGAACTATGGATTGCTCCGGTGTACTTCAGTAAGGCTGAGGTGGTGCTGTGGCCCTTTTTGAACCGGTGCTGCTGAGGGCACAATATATTATATTTATCCAGGTAATCCGTGAGTTGGTCTGATACAATCCTGTCAGTTGCCTTTGAGAGGGGAGGCAAAATGGAGATAGGCCTGTAGTTCATGTAGAGGGCCCGGTCTCCACTTTTGTGGATGGGGTAACAGTTGCGGTTTTCCATCTATCTAGGAACTGGCTGAGGCTGAGGGAGAGGATGAATATTTTAGTTAGGGGGGTAGAACTTCTTCAAGAGTGAGGGACAGCAGTTTAAGGTCAAGTGTGTCCCCACTTATTCTGGTCTTGGCAATTGCTTTTCTAATGTGTGTGTGTGTACATCATGCATCTTGACTGCCTTGAAATAGAAGGGCAGGCATTTAGAAGAAGGCGTTGGGCTGGTGGCATGTGCAGTGACGTCATCATTGTTGAAAAATTCTGGGGGGGAGAACACAGCTGAGGTCTGTGAAGGCTGTGTTGAAGATATTTGCTACAGTTAAGGGGTCCAGAACAGTTGCCCAATCAATATCCAACATAGAGTGGAATGGTCCATCTCTTTATTTATCAATTTATATTTCACTGCTGCATATGATTTTTGCATATTGCCCTGCAAAACATTCAGTTTTTGCTATTTTTCTGCACTGTCTTATGTGACGCATAGCGCAGCCACTTTACGGCTGATTGGTCTGACCCTTGGTACATAGAAAGTCCTTTCTTTGAGGAACATTACAGTTTTTTGTTTGGTGAAAAAATGTTGTTCCATTCTAGAGTTATAAGCGTTTGAAGTTGCACTCCTTCGCAGTAAGAGATTTTTCGGTCTCTAGTTCCACCATTTTACCGCATTTTTGGCTGCAATTTCTACCATTTTGTGGTGAAAGACTTCTTAAAGGTGCAGAAACTTAAAAATTGAATATCTCTGGAATGGTTTGGTCTTTTCACATGAAATGTAGAGGGTGTTGAGTGGATGTCCTGGAGATGAGAATTATGCTGTTTACATGTTAGGAAAATAATTTGCTGCAGAGATACTGTGTGACACATTATCATTTTGCACATAGCATTATGCATGGTGCTAGTGGCTTGGAATTTATAACATAGGTAGCCCTTGTGATATGGAGGTGCCTTTCAATGGTTTAGTTTACATTAGCCTTTGTGCCATTATCTCAGAAATGAGCTAGATACAGACTTTTCACTACTGTTGGCTCACATTGCCTTTCTACCGCTTATCTCGAAATAAAGTGAGATACAGACTTTTCGCTACTGTTGGATCACATCGCTTTGTGCCATTATCTCAGAAATGAAGCCAGACACAGACTTTTTTTACTGTTGCCTCAGATCAAGTTTCGCCATTATCTCAGAAACAAAGCAAGATACAGACTTTTGCCACTGTGGTCTCACATCGTCTTTGTGCTGTTATCTTGCAAACGAAGCAAGATACAGACTTTTCACTGCTGTTGGATCACATCACCTTTGTGCCATTACCTCAGAAATAAGGCCAGATACAGACTTTGCTACTGTTGCCTTTACATCAGTTACTGTTACTGTTTCTGTGTGTGTTACTGTTTGCGTTTCCATCACCATTTGCATTACAT
The DNA here is from genome assembly GCA_016271365.2 of Neoceratodus forsteri. Lineage (NCBI taxonomy): Eukaryota > Metazoa > Chordata > Ceratodontiformes > Ceratodontidae > Neoceratodus > Neoceratodus forsteri. The sequence goes on along the minus strand of CM028134.1, from coordinate 575,652,708 downwards.
TTAGCATTTGCATTTCCATTTCCATATCCATTTCTGTTTCTGTTTACATTTGTGTCACTTTTACTATGACTGTTAGCATTTGTGGTTACATTTACCATCACCATTACCATTGCCTTTCGCATTTGCATTTGTGTCACCATTAACTTTACCATTTGTGTTTGTGATACCATTTGCATTACCACTTATGTTTGCATTTCCATTTGCATTACCATAACACTTAGAACTTGTGTTTGCATTCTTGTTTCTGTTGCTGTTACACTTAGCATTAGCATTTGCATTTCACTCACCATTACCATTACTGTTAGTGTTAGCATTACTGTTATGGTTATTACACAGACATGGGCAGCATGGTGGGATCGTGGGACCCAAAGGGCTCCACACTCCCACCACCACATACCATTCACTATTTATAGTGCACATTCTCAAAAAGAAGGGAAATTCATGGTAAAAAACTCAGTTTAACACATCAGTTAGGGTTGTTCCACAGTGACAAAAGTAAGGAAATTCAGTTTTAGGATTGCCACCCCTTGTACCTCATGCCCACCCCTCACCGACACAATTCAGGGTATGCTTTGGGGTCATCGGTCCCCGACTCTCACCCCATTCTCTGCATACTGCAACCCTCAGCTTATTTATACATGGGATGGGGTGAGAGTTAAGGCCGATGACCCCAATGCAGACCCCGATGCCTGTTGGTGGGGGATGGATAGGCATGGGGTGCAAGGGGTGGCAACCTTAACACCAAATTTCCTCACTGACTGATGCATTAAACTGAGTTTTTTGTGATGAATATATATATATATATATATATAGCCACCACTATGTGTAATGCACTTCATTTTTCCCTTCCCTTTCCTCAAAATATAGACCTCAACCCAACATTAATTATACCTCACCTGTATTACTGATTGATCCAAAAAGGAGATGAGCCACACATCCTCCTTTAACCGAGCATCCACACACAGTAATACTAATCCCACTACATTACTGCTCATTGTCCCAAAAAGAGCAAAGCAACTGATATGCCTGCACCAGTATCTCTGAGGTACCCCATGCTCCATGTGCAGAGCTCCTTTAGCTGTAAATATCCCTGTCCTTTAATTGAATGTACTTTATTGAAAATTTAGTTAACAAATGCAACACTAACTACAATAATAGCAATCAATAAAAGAACAAGAATACAATCCCCAGACAGCAAAATAAAACAACATGCCCACAAACCCCTTCCCCTTCCCCAATACTAGAGCACAAAAATACAAGCAGCTATAAAGGGAACTGAGAAGGAAGACATGAGGGACAAACATCAAGGAGAGGGCAGAGGGGAAAGCTAGAGAAGGTAAGAGAAGTTGACCACTGGATCAACTAAGCTAAGGTGTCAGTGTGTGATATTGGAGAGGAAACCAGATTTTGGGTGTTCTGGAGATGGGTGAGGGGGAATAAAGGGAATCACAATCCAGGCCTGTATTATTCAGCTGCCCCATCTCCCACTATCAATAAGGTGTGCAACATAGCTAATCCATGAACATAGATGTTCCCCCTCTGGTACTGTTTCATAATTTGTTTCTCTAACACTATAGCTTGAAGGAGTTCTCTGTACCATTCATTGTAAGAAGGGGGACTGGCCTCAAGCCAATGCTGCAGAGTCACAATCTTCATTGAAATTGAAATGAGGGCTATCTGGGCCTTTCAGAAGTTTGAAAAGAGGGAAGAGAAGTCCACAAGGAGACAAATCCCATAAACACTTGCTCTAGCCCAAGTATTGGGTCAAGAGAATCTTGGATCCTGGCTCACACAGGCTGCAACTTGGGGCAATACCAAAGCATGTGCAGGAAGTCTCCTTCAGTGTGGTGGCAACACTGACAAAGAGGAGTTGGAGATTTTCCCATGGAAGAGCTTGAGTGGGGTAAAGTACATATCATGTAATATCTGAAACTGCATCCATCTATGCCTGTCTCTCTTTAGGAATCTATAAAGATCTCACCAAGTGCCCTGCCACCACTTAAGAGTGTGGTCCAAGGCCAACTTATGTTGCCATGAATATGCAATCCCAGTTAATGCGTTGGGGTCCTGAGAGCTGAAAAAAGAGTAGAGACCTGAGGTCACCTGGGGCTGCATTGAAAGATTCAATGGTGTTGACAATAGGTATTTTTCTGGTGGCAACCAGGGGGTGGGGCCAAGGAAGGTCATCATAACCTTAGAGAGTTGAAGGTATCAAAAACTATGAAAAAGCAGGATCTGAATGTTCTCCATAAGGTCTCCAAGGGGCATAATCCTCCCATCTCTGAGGTGTTGTTGTGCTGGCACCCCCCAGAGCTGAGGTAGAAGGTTTTTGGTATTGGGCAGCCCACTATCACAAATAGGGGGTTACCCAATACAGGCTGGGAAATGTTTTTGGCCCAGTCAAAATGCAATTGTTGCTGGAATTGCACACAGGCTTCAGGGACCAAACCAATGGTTAATAATACAACCCATGAGGGAGAGAGCTAGGGGTTTGGTAGAGGAGGCTGAAGAGATGTAAACCTTCCTGCCTACTAAGGTTCTCCTCTATGAGAAGCCAGGTGAGGCTATACCCCCTCATGGCATTATCCATCAAGGTGTGACCCCACTGGAGCCATTTGGATCTGAGCAATGCTAAAAGTAAAGAAATAAATTAGGGACCCCTTGTTCCTTAGGCTGGGTTAGCTTTAAATATGCCCGGAGGATCATGCCCCCTTCCACAAAAATAGATTTAGAATTCTCTGGAGTTGCACAAACCAAGACTTAGGTAGGTAAACACCTAACATGCCAAGGGAATATAGCAAGCATGGGATAACATTCTTTTTAAGAATTCTTGCCCTGCCCCATAGGGAAAGGGGAAGATCAGCCCAACGCTGGAGGCCCTTCTGTATCACCTTTAAAAGTGGAGTTAGATTCACCTTACCAAGACTGGAGATTAAGTACGGTATCCAAATTCCAAACTATACCTGCTCTTTGGAAGCCCAAACTAGGCCATGTGTTGTATTTCCTGCCTAGTAACCAAATGATTAAGGGGGAGAACTTGGAATTTTTCAAGGTTTAGTTTGTATCCTGAAATTTTGAAAAATCACTGGATCTCTTCTAGAGCTGCAGGGATAGAGGTCTGAGGCTGCTCTAAGTTTAGGAGTAGGTCATCAGCATATGCAGAGAGTGTATACCTCTCTAATCCCAGAAGAATCCCAAGAACCAAAGGGTTATTATTCGGGTAGAAGAGAAGGGCTCTAAATATAAATTGAAAGAGATGAGGGTTAATAGACAGCATTGTCTGGTACCATGCTTAAGATAGAGAGGGGGTTGTGGATAGGCCATTACACTGCACTTGAGCTGATGGAGAGTCATAGACACCTCAGACCCATTTACAGAAGTTCATGGGGAGACCGAATTTGTGAAGGAAAGCAAACAAGTATGGCCAGGAAACTCGATCAAAAGCTTTTCTGTGTCCAGGAGACCAGAGTCATGGGAACCCTGCTCTTGCTGGACTCAGAAGCCAAGTACAGTAATTTCCTGAGGTGGTCACCAGAGGTGATTTGCCATTAAAACTAGCTTGGGCAGGAGAAACCAAGGTGTCCCTGACAGATTGCAGTTAGGGTGGCCAACACTTTGGCCAAAAGCTTCTTGTACAAATTCAAGAGGGAAATCAGTAGATAGCTAGATGGGAGAAGTTGATTCTTCCCCCTTTTTTGCATGAGGGAGATCCAGGCCTTGTTAAAAGAGGGGTCAGAAAGCCCCTCCTGGAGGAAGAAGCTGAAGATCCTTGTAAGCACTGGAGAGAGCTCCGCTTTGAAGATTTTATAGAATTCATTACTCAACTTGTCTGGACCCCGGGATTTGTTCGGGGGACAACTGATCAATTGCCTCAGCAACTTTCTGCACTAGAATTTTGTCACCCAAAGAGGCTTGCTGAGCAAGATCTAAGGTGAGGAGGGGGATGGGGAGATCAGCCAAGTAATTCCGGATTTGAGAGTTGAGATCAGAGGCACATTATGGTAGAGAACAGCATAATACTTTTGGAAAACCTCTACTATATCCTGGGGTTGAGTTAGGGGGGCTGAGGAGGGAGACAGCTGGAGGCAATGAACAGCTTTTAAGGCCACTATACATTGAAGACGCCATGCTGGCAGTCTTCCCGCTCACTCCCCATACTCTAAATACTGGGTCTTAGTTCAGAACAGAGCTAAGTTAGCCTTCTAGACAAGCAACTCATAATAATGTGCTCAAAGGGCATACAGGTCCTTTTGAAAATCAGAAGAGATAGATGGGGATAAACACTTATCCCGGGACAGAATCACCATGAGAGGTTGATCCTCCTCCTCAGTTTGCTTCCTTTTCCAAAGAGTTGTGAGCCAGATGCATTCTCCCCTGACCCTGCACTTCATTGCCCCCCCATAAAGTGTCTAGACAGGGAACTGATTCATTGTTTTCTTCTAGGAAAGTGGTAAGATAGGTCATGATTCTCCATCTAGAAGAGGGGTCCTTGAGCAAATGAGTCTTAAGGCACCATATTCTGTCCCACTCTTCTGATTGGTTTAGAAGTGTTAAAGAAACAGGGTCATGGTCAGATATGACTAATGGCAGAATATTGCATTCAAGAAGTCTAGGAAGGGAATGCTTACTGAATAAAAATAAATCTATATGGGAGGAGATGCCATGAGGGGGAGAGCAAAAAGTGTATTGACAGGACGAGGGGTTCAACAGTCATCAAGGGTCTGTAAGTCCATAATTATCCATTAGGTCTCTCAGGCCTCATTGGGCTGGAGAGACCTCATTGATGTGTGCCTGACCTGTCAAGATCATTCTGAAAACAAGATTCCAGCCTCCACCTAGAATGACTGGGATAGCCGGAAGAGAGTCAAGTTGTTTTCCTAGTGTGGTAAAAAAACTGGGGGGTAGGCTGGCATTAGCCCATAAACAGAGCTCAGGATTAGTCTTCATTAGCCCAGCAGGGCATGGAGAAGGATATAGTGCCCCTCAGGATCCCAAATGTCCTGATTTACCTGAAGGGGATGTTCTTGGCAACAAGAATCACAACCCTGTCCCATTTTGAGCTGACCCATTGCCCTCTAAAGAAGTGTGCCTCCTCCCTACACAGATGCTATTCTTGCAGTAAGATGACATTGATCTGGGACCTGTGAGGTACCTCAAAATCATGTGTCACTTCTGCTTAGTCTGCTCTCCCCTTTTATTCCAAGTGATGCATTTGTATGACACCCTACTCATTCAAAGGAGTAACAAGTAAAATAACTCTAGCACACAAACCCAGTAACCCAGATGTGCTCTAAGATCCCTCCCCCAAAATGGAAATACCCACACAACAATAACAGAGATACAATAAAAGTATCCCCATCCCTCAAAAACTGTATACAAACTTGAACCCCGGTCTTGAGGACTGTACACCAAACATCCTCTCACCCATGATATAACAAATACTGCCCGCTCAAGCACCTCTCCCCCAATCACCAAAACCACAAACAGTAACAAGTAAGTGCATCTAACTACTGGCTGATTAGTAAGAACTGCTCAACATTAAATATCATAAAGGACCCCCCTCACTACATAGTACATACACTACATTTACTTAGTAAAATGCTCATCAGTTAAACACAGTGCTTTAAACAGTCCAGGAAAGGTATGCCAGTCAGGTGAAAAGTCCTTGAATAATCATGGGTTCTCTACAGGGATGACAGCAGTACGTAACATGGGCAACCACCTGGAGCAAGAGTCCAGATTAAGGGGAGGTGGTGTGGCCACAAATCCTGGGAAGGGAGAGTTCACTAAGTCTGCAGCCATTCCTAAAAACAAGTGCAGGTGGCAAGGTCCAAGGAGCCACATTAGCCAGCATAGATTGATAAGCAGGAACATCGTGATGACAAGAGCACCAATCACAAAACAAGCAATCCATTGGAGCTGATCCACATCCATAATTTTGTGAAATATTTGTACTTTGAGTATTTTGATGTTATTTATGTATCATCTATACAGGACTTGATTGTAAACAGTGTTTGTTGCACTAATCAAATATACCTGTATAAAAATAAAGTTTTAATCAATCAATAATAAGCAAGTGTAGGGGCAAAACTCAGTTTGAACAGTGGAGTGGAGTGAAGAGATCCTGATCAAAGAGGACCAGCCACTGGATAGTCCAAGACTTCCTGTATCCAAATTACCCCAGGTTAAAGAAACAGATCACTTACCAGGAGCCAAGAAGAGTAGTTCCCAGCTGCTGAAAGGCACCCAGTAATCAGTTAATGCAGGTAGCAGGGTCAAGAATCACTAGATGCCAACTAGAGAGTCACTGGAAGGAGGCATTAAGTCGAGCACATGGTGGCAGCAACTGCACACCTGGTCGGCTCCATGCTGAAGAACTGTGAAAGGACCAAGGGTAATAGTGGACGTGGGTTTGGCGGAGCCCTCCAAGTGCCATTCTCCAGTAGTGCTCCTAGTAGGCCAAAGAAAAGAAAAAGTGAAAGGTAGCAATGGGAGCAGCAAAATCCAAACTTAAACACAGTAGAAAGGTAAGGTACAACTGAAGAGATCACTTTTAAAGTCCATAACATAAATGCAGGATAGTCACAGCCAGTCTAGCTGGGTACTTGTCCTGAGGTGAGTCAGAAAAGTGAGTCAACATGGCCTCAGCATACTGGTGTCACACAGGCTTAAAGAGATCAGAGAACAGGATACCAAGTTCCTGGGTGGCTTGGGTGGGTGATTCAAAAATCCCACCATTCCCCCTTATATTTAACTTGCAGAAGGATGGGGTACCTCATTCAAAACCGGATACCTGCAGGAATAAGTTTGGACAAAGTAGGATGAAATTCCCATCTCCTCTGATGGACAGTAGTTGGGAGGTCTTGAGTAATCCTCAGCCGGGTGCCCCTCCCAGGAGATCTCCTTAATGTCCCTTATCTTAGTAAGGATGTGCTGTTTGGTGAGGAAGTTGAGACATTTAAAGATAAATGGTCATGGGGCAGCACCATCGGCTGACATGAGGTACAATGACTTGTGAGCTCTTTTGATGTTGTACACAGGACCGTTGGGCAAGGACCCCGCAATTTTTCCACACAATTTTGGGGTAAATAAGATGGTATTGAGGCCCTTGACTCTTTCAGGGAGCCACAAAATAGCTAAGTTATTGCACCTGCTTTGCACTTCTAGGTCCTCCAAGCACTCTTCTAATTTCTTGTATCAGTGCTGGAGGTTGGTAACACTGGGTCAGCCTTAGCCCCTCAGTCTTCAAGAGATGATGTTCAGCTCTCATTATCCCCTGCTCGGTGAGATAACACATCCATAGACACTCAGAGCTACTGGATGGAATCTGTAATTGTGATCAAGGCAGTTTTCAGTGGCTCCAGTTCCTTCAGAAAGTGTTCTTCCATTAGTGCTCCAGCAGTAGTTGAGGGCTTAGTAGAACCTGAGACTTAGGCCACTTGGAGGCCTTGTTAGGCGTGTTCGGAGGGGCATGTTTCAGTGGCAGATTTCTCATATCTGCGTCCATCATGAGCTGAAAGGATGAATTCAAAGAAAGCTATAGAGGATCTACTCCATTCAGGGAGGGTTACACTGAATATTTTGTTAAATGCAAGCAAAAAAAATTATTTTTGGTGGTTGGAGGGTAAGGAGAGACTCAGAGGAGCATCTGATCAGGCAGCAATCGTGTGACCATCCAATTTATCCCTGTCCTTAATTCAGCTTATAAAAATTGGCTTCCCCTTTTCCCATAGGGAAACCACGGTGTAATTTGTCATTATAAAGGAGTGTTTATAATGGCCAACACGTGTACAGTTTTCTTTGATCTGTGCATGTGCACACCTCAACTCTGCTGCTCCTGACCACTCGCTGCTTCCGTTTGCCCAAAATAGCACTGCCAGAAAAGCTGGGCGGTAAGTTATTTTTATAAATTTACTTCAACAGTAGACTCTTCAGAAACAGAGAGGGTGCAGTTTATGGTTCCTGGTTTGCAAAAAAAATAAAATAAATAAATATTTTAAAAATGCTGCACATTGAATTAAAACATAGCACCAGACTAAAACTAAGCTGAACTGCCGCCACACTGGAACATCTTTATTTTATATAATTGCCTAGGTGAAAAAGGGAAACCCAGCAAGTATATCAAATAAAATATGGGGTAGTGTTTAAACTTGAAGTTTGCACACACCCTCAGTATTAGATGCTAAAATAAACCCCTTGAGATTTGCTCTCTGGGTTTATGAGCATCTAACACCTCGGGTGTGTGTAAACTTCTCATTATACACACCACCCCATACTTTATTCTATATGTCTCCAACGGGAAGAAACTCCACATTCTCACTGATGCTGAAGTTGACAAATGCCACAATCATATGTGATACACATAACATATCCAAATCTACACAGTGAGTGCTAGTAATGGATGAATGAATACATCACGAGAATGTGAAATAAAAAACAATGCATTTCAGTGCTGTTATTAAAATAACACATCAGACAAAAGAGGTTCAAAACTATAAGCTTTTATTAATCTTAGCACAAAAACATGAAAGGCATAAATCACCTAAAAGTTAATGGCCAGCCACTACTGAAAGTGACCCAGCATGTCACTGCTGCTTTGTGTCATTTGATCTCTCAGTCTCATCCAGTGTCAACCTGATTCCTTATACTGTCTTCCTATTTAAAACATTTAAATAACTGTTTTATCATGTCAAGCTGTCAAATGCTAAATTGCTTATTATGCCTAGCTGTCAAACTCCACTATAATACATTACCTAAGCTAAATAAATAGACAAATAAAGTCATCTTACACAAGTCTTTACCAGCATTTTTGTTTCATCCAACAAAAACCTTGTATGAATTTTATCATTCAGCACTGAGCACTTTTTCTTTATTTTATTTAGCAAGATTTCTTTGTGAAAAGTGATGAAAATAAGACAATGCTTATGAAAACATTTAGGTGGAAACATGATAAATAAAATTGAACGTTTTGGGTATGTTTTATTTCCTGTTTCACAGCAAGCAGGGACTCCTCTTTTCTTTTTCTTTTAATTCAGGGTTTTAATAGAGAATCTAAGCTTTTTAGTTCCAAGTATTGTTGTGGTAAAACTTTAGTCACTGGACCAAAGAATGCTGTAGAGTCAAGAAACAGAGAGAGGGAGGGAGAGAGAAAGAGGTCTTTTCCTAGCACTAACTTGCGGCGTATCTCTATTCACTTCTCTTTGGTCTCAAACAACTTTAGCAAGTGCTTGAAGCTATGAAAATGGACAACAGTTTAGAAAAAAAACAGTTTTCTCCAGAATCTTTACATTTAGTGCAGTCTAGACTATGAATGGCTGTAGTCCTAAAAGCACATGTCTTTACCAGCATTTTTGTTTTATCCAACAAAAACCTTGCATGGATTTTATCATTCGGCACTGGGCACTTTTTTATTTTATTTAGCAAGATTTCTTTGTGAAAAAGTCATGAAAATTAAGCTTGCCAATTAAGGGGCAAGCCAGGTTGTCCCAAACCCCTCCCATAAATCAAGATAGGAAGCCAAGGGCTGCAGGGGGGAGGAAGAGCCAGTGACATCACAAGGCAGGGGTGGGGACCAGGGTGAGCATCATATGATGAGGAGCCCCAGGGCCTGGGGATTGGCCATGGGCAGGGGCCATCAGGGTTCTTGATTGGGGTCCTAATGGGCTATTTAAGGCAGCTCACAGGCAGCTAGCCCTCTTTTGCTTGGATTTTTTACAGTTTCAGGACATTCATTGGAGAACAAGGTAAAGCACAATCTGTTTAACTATGCCACTACAGGCCATGTGGTGGTAGCTTGGCTATGCCCAGTGAAAATTGTGTGGTTTTGAAAGAGCCAGTCATGCAGATACAAGATTGGTTTTAAGAAGTAGGTTAGCAACTGCTGTGGTTTTATTGCTTTAAGGAATTGTTTTTCAGTATTTGTGTGAGAAAGAATGTAGCAACTGCTGTGGTTTTGTTGCCTAAGCCAGACAGAGGCTACAGCATGACCTGGCTGCAGGCTGTATGGACCAGTTTCAATACAGAATGGAATGTTGGTGGTTTAAGGTATTTATTGCTAAGATTTATTTAAAAAAAAAAGATACACTGGAAGATTAGCCACTGCTTGCTAGCTGTTGTAAAAAAAAAGTGATTTAAGAATGCATAGTTTGCTGATTAATTTGTTAAAGCAGGCATTGCAGAAAGACAAATTACAGGCTGGTTTGGTGAGAGATTTTTGTCTTGGCCTGCTGGATGCATGGCTGGCCACATGGAATTTAAGGCCTAATACTCTGGTTCAGGCAGTCAGCAGATTCCTTTTGTAGGGGAGTTTTTGCTAGAGCAAGGGGGAGCCAGATTTTAATACAGGATGAACATTTCATGGTTTAAGGTATTCATTTCAAAGATTTGTAGAAAAGAAAAGATATGTTGGAAGATTGGCCACTGCTTGCTAGCTGTTGTTAAAAAAAAAAAAAAAACAAGTGATTTAAGAATTTATGTTTTGCTTGATTGATAGGTTAAAGCAGGCATTGGAGACAGACAAATTACAAGCAGGTTTGTTGAGAGGTTTTGTCTTGCCTGGCGGAGACTAGAAAGTAAATTATTTAAAGGACTAATAAAGATAAATAAGAGAATATAGGTTTGGGGACCTGCTGACCACATGGCATGCCAGGCCTGGTAAAGTATGTATGGCATTTGACTGGTTTTAAGAATTGGGTTTAACAAGAATAATGTTTATTTTCAGCATCTTAAAAGATGCACAATAACAGACATTTAAAAAAAGGTACAATTTGTGGGTATTTAGGATGAGCAGTTCGGGGCTGGGGAAGCCTTTTTCATTTTTTATTTTAATTTTTTATACTTGTAGATCAGATGAGCAAAGACTGCCCATTTTTACAAGTGACAAGTCATATCTAAAAACAATAAAGTCATTAACACAATAGTCAGAACAAGGCGCAGGCGGTGGATGCATCGCCCGCCAGCCGCGGGGAGCGGGTGGAGGCTTCGGGTGGGTGAGGGGACACTAGACACCAGGGAGATGTTTGAGGGGTTGTGATGTGACATTCTGCCCGCGATCGGGCTTTATGGTCCACTGACCACCAGGGAGATATTCGGCTGGGGAGGGTTACATTCGCCCAGGATCGGGCACCGGGGGTTCATATTAATGCCTGCCCGCGATCGGGCTGTGGGAGATGTGGGCGGGGGTTCATGTAATCGTACCGCCCGCATTGGGCTTCGGATATGTGTGGTGGTTTCTAACTGTGATGCCCGCTGATCGGGCTGTGGGATATGTGTGGGGTTTCTGTACTGTGATGCCCGTGATCGGGCTGTGGGAGATGTGTGTGGGGGTTCATGTTACCTATGCCCGCGATCTGGCTGGTGGGAGGCACAGGGACGAGTTGGGGGCCAGCTAGGGTGGCTGCTGCTGTGTTGCACCCTGCAATACAGCAGCTCACCTGTGGGTGGCCCTCAACTTGATCCTTTTTTTTGCCTCAAGTTGTGTAGGCGCAGGTTGGGTTGCGCATGCAAAACTCTGCACAACTCGACTGAATATCGGGTTGCGCAGGTTATGCATGGTTCCTCCCCCTCCTGTTGAGCATGCATTCATTTGCATTGCTCTTTTGCGCAACCTGTTGCCAGTGGAGCAACTGCCTCCTGCTGAATATTGCAGAATGGCACAATGTAGGACTTGCGCATGCGCAACCCTGTTGCGCATGGAGCAACCCTTTTGAATATCTGGGCCCCAGACTTTATTGGCAAAAAGCCACTATGCAAGCTTATTTAGAAGTAAACCGGGTTCCACGTGGTTTACAGCTAGTTAAACAACCTAGCTTTGGACTTGAGCAACATGTTTTTTTAAGAGACTGGCAGGTACACTTGTTGGAATCAGCAGCTGGTTTGATTAAAATCATTCTCAAACATGGGGCTATTATGGAACAGGAAATTAAATTGGAGCTAACCAAATGTGAAGCAGCCTTTGATTCATTTAATAACCATTCTGAGTATGAAAGCAATAGGCTCAAATTAAAAAACATATTGGTTAATCAAGATGATAGAATCAAAAGAATCAAAGTAAATAAATTTGAACATGATCGCAGAGATTATGAAAGAGGCACGATTTTCAATAGGAACAAAAAACAAGAGGAAATAGGGTCTATCTTGAAAAATAAAATACCTGATGTATATTCAAGCACAACAGGGACTGACAATGAAGCCCCCTCTGATAATGAAGATGTACATTGCAAAGTAAGATCTCAATCTCAGCCTATTTTATACCGTACCCCACAGCTGAATATAGGGGATTCGAGAAAGGTGGTGAGAGATGGCACACTTTTGGAATGAATGGAAGAGCCGGTCGAAATTCCCCATACATCCCCCACAGTATGGCCGGAGCACAATGATTGTCACATTGTCCCAATATCCAATCAAGAAGTATTATCACAGACACAGGAAGAGCCAGTAATTCTAATAGCGGAGGGTCCAGTGGAACACGCAATAGGAGTAAATCCCATGTATCCTACCCTTCCGATTGTGCCATTCAAAACCATACAAATGAGCACACGGAGAAGCCCAAGATTAATGTGTTTTGCAGAAGAAGTACCAGGAGGCGCTTTAGAGGGAAGGGTAGAGGGAAGGTCCGAATACATCAGCAAACTATGGGCTCCAACATACAACAGGAGGGGGAGACAAATGGAGCAGAACAGACGGCAAAGTGGGATGAGTTTTCAATGCAGGAGGGGATGACAGCAATACTAGATTCTTGCTTTAAAAATACTACACATCAGCAAATGATGGGCTCCAATATACAACAGGAAGATGAGGTTAATGGAGTGCAAGAGCTCTATACTGGGACCCTTGCTCTTTAGTCTATACCTAAATGCTCTCCCCAACTCCTGCTTTGGAAATACACTTCTTTATGCTGATGATGCAGTACTGTTCTCTTTAGACCCTATCCACCTTCAAAATGCCCTCCAAAATTTGTTTAGCCAGGCTGAAAGCTGGTTTATTGAACACAGACTTGTACTGAACCTGAAAAAAACAAAAATCATGCTCTTTACCCACAACCAAAACAAGCACAAAGACTCTCCTCTCCAGGTCCTGTCCAATAAACTACCTTGGCATCACATTTGACCCTGCTCTCTCATTCCTCGACCATAACCATACTCTCTGCTCTGCTGTCAACTCATGAATTGGGCTACTATACTGACATAGGGATTGTCTCCCCCTGAAGCTCTGAGACTGGCTGTAATTTCTTCTGTCCTATCCCTCATTGACTATGGCCTACTGGTCTATGGGGCTGCTGACAACACTGCCCTCAACAAAATGAAACTGTCACTCAATAAGGCCTGCTGGCTGCTCACAGATACTGACAGGTTTACACACACCTGCACACTGGAATCCTTGGCAAATGTGCTCAACTTCAATGAGAGGCTGCTCTACCAGTCCTGCCTCCTCTACAAGAAAATTGTAGCAGGTATGGCCCCTCTGGGCCTGTCCTCAATCATCTGCCAAATCCCCTCCACTTTCTCCACCCATAGCTCATCCAGGCCTTGTCTCTATGTACCCAGAGTTAGGACCTCCCTGGCCCAAAGGTCCTTCCACTACAGAGCCCCTACCTGGTTTAACTCCCTCCCTGTTGCCATCACCTCGGAATTAAGGATCAGGCCTTTCTAAACAGCCCTCCAGCACCATCGTTTCAACTCCTGCTGTTGTAAATGCCCTTAGCTGTGTTACATGCATAGTCCAAGACTACCTTCTTGGGGCTCTTGCTCTAATTTGCTCTACTCCCTGGTTTCTGGCTGCCTTATCGCTATTAGTTTGCTCCTTTATTGCTTGTTTTCTGTTTGTAACATGTAATATAAATTTTAGCTACTACCTTGTATAGGAACCTTATACCCTTGAATATTGTACATCTACTAAATTTTGATATGTGTCATCTGTCTATATTGTTCTATGTGCTCTGATGTGGAGCCTTTGTAAATGAGTCTCTGACTCAGAGGTTTGCAATTCCAATAACTTTAAATAAATAAATAATATTAGCTTGATCACCCTTCTTGAAAAGAAAAATCATTGAGGCTTCTTTCATAGAAGCTGGGAGAGACTGTGTGGCTAATATTTCATTGTAAGCTACTTGCAAAACAGGAGCTATATATGACCCAAAAGTTTTATAAAATTCTGAGGGTAAACCATCTGTCCTTGGGGAAGTATTATTCTCCTAAGACATAATTGCTTTTTCTACTTCTGCTACTTGTATGGGTTTTATAAGATTGTGCCTAATGTGTTCAAGCAGTTCTGGAATATCTAATTTTCCTAGAATATCTGAATCTCCTACTTCATCTATTTCTGTACCAAAAGTGTCATTAATGTACTTATGAAGTATCTCCAGAATGCTACCAGTTGAAAGTGCACTGTCAGCCCATCCTCTGCTCTATAATGACTAGATACAATATACACCTCCTCTGTACCTGATACTGACACCCAGTGAACATATACATATGTTAGGACTTTTCTTGTGTACCGAATTTCAATTATTTTTCCAAAGAGATTGCTCTATCATATTGAAATTCATGCATTTCTTCTTTAATGACATCAATTTACTCTGAGGCATCTTCATCTTCCATGTGCATGTGGGAAATTAATCTATGAAGTTTAGACCTAAACTTTAAATAATGCCTATGTTTCTTATTTTTAAGGTTAATGCTAATGCTTTTAAAATCTTTTTTTGAATCTCTTGTCACTCTACAATGCTATCATATGCTACTAAGACTGAACATCAACCCTTAAATAATTCTACCCATAAGTTTTGTACCTTATCATGTTCTAATAGAGTAGTATTTAATCTCCAGAGAGAATTACTAGGGATTGTAGATTCCCCAGTGCTACAGTGACAAAGAACCACTATGCGGTCTGAAGTTTCAACAACAGTGGTCCATGCCATGTTTACTTTCAAACCAGGTGATACAAATAAGAAATCGATCTTAGTACACAACTGACCTTTCATATACATAGTAGCCTGCTTATCAGTGCTATTAGCAAATCCATCCTGCAGACCTGCTGTACGAATCATGTCTTTAAGAATAACTGAATCACTGTAGTTTTGTTGTTTTTCCTCCCCTATCCACCAGTGACAACCCACAACTCAAATCACCACCCAGGGTTACCAGTTTGTATGCACAAAAGGGCATATGGCTTGAAATAATGCCACCCTGGCAACTATAGTTTATGGGGCATATATATTAATATGTTGAAGATGCTTCCCATAATGCTCTACACCTAGTAGAAGGGCTTTTCCTGGTTAAACTTCTACTAACTTTTTTATCTGAAATGTAAAGTTTTTAAATAAAATGGCAACGCCATCACATGTGTCAGACCCCTGTGACTAATAGGATGATTCATGTCAGCTGAAATTTCATGTAATGACTTAAGACTTGTGTCCTGAATAAACAAAATATTACCTGGGATCGTGGCTAACAAGGATAAGATAGCCAGCTGCATCCTGTATATCTTCACAGTATTTACATGTAATGGATGAGGAAGGCCACTGACACTGACCCCGAACTCCAACAAGTCAGGTCAGGTCAGGGAGTAGGTCCAGCCAGCTACATATTGGAGGGAAAGTGAATTTTGACTATGCCAACCACCCAGAGGTGGATTTTCAGGTGACACCCAGCAAGTGAGCATCAAGAGATTTAGGGAAGGGAACCCAGGCCATTTGCCACTAGCTGGAACATACAAGAGAGAGGCATGATGCTGACTCAAATGCAATCAAAGTATTTTTATTAGAAAATCCTAAAATAATATAACACTTATATTAAATATCTAAGATAACACAACCCTTATGCTTAATATCTATAGCCTAAAATATTCCTAACCTCACTAAATCAGTACTTACACTCTAGGTTCTATGCTCTAAATATCTGTAACAATAGCTAACTTTTTACTAAAACTCCAAATGTATTCTTCTTAATATTCATAATATTAGATAAATTATCACTAAAACTCTAAATTGTTTTGAAACACATTCAATGAGACATGCCCCAGCCACCACTGCAGCAACCACCACTGCATCAGCCACCACTACATGTGTCCAAGGCGAGCTAGGTCAAGAGCCCATTTTGCATCCAGGCAGTTTCCCCTCCAGGATGGACACTCAAGCCAAAGAAGATAGGAAAGAAAAGTTTGTTCCAATGATTCTTGTCTGAAGACCATCAATTGGGCAGTGAGGATCATCAGCAACAGGTCACACTCAGACCACTAGAATGGGACACACATAGAAGAACAGAGCAGAAGAAAAGTCCCCAGCCTTTCTGACCACACCTCTGGGTCTCTGGGATGCAAGTATGATGAAGGAAGAAAATCCCCAGCCATTTGAACCACACCTGGGTTTCCTGGATGCAAGGATGAAGAAGGAATCTCCAGGAGGAAACGTTGAGGATCAGATGGACAGGAACATCAGGACACAGTGGATACCACATGCAGACAGGAGTGGCAGTTCAATAAACTTCTTTTTGAAAACAATTGTGGTGGTGGTTATTTCAGTAGCCAGCATTATAAGTACCATCAGTTCACAAGCTTGGGAAACGTGACGTTTGTGCATCAGGGCTTGTGGGCAGTCTCTTGGTTGGCACACACATATAGGGCAGACAGCAATTTATTTACAAGTGTCCCAAAATATCATACAGTTTTCTATATGCATTTCTTATAGGCAGTCCATATATAGTGCACAGTAGGAATTGGCATCACACATAACAAGGGTACTGTCTCTATAAATGCTGACTTCCAGTGCCTTCATTCATATTCATTAAACATTTACATAGCCCCTTCCCTTTTATTACTGTCTCTATAGAGCTGTCTCTGAAGTACCACCCCATGGGTAGTTCCGTAGGTGGGCCTTACCCGGCCCTATAGTCTCTGGCAGCACTGTAAGCACTTCATGGACTGGGGCCTATCTCTCCCCAAATAGCCCTGCTGCTATGGAAGGTGCCTGGAGGTGTGGAAATGTTTCTTTCTTTCTTTTTTAAATATAAAAAAAGTACTTATTTTATTTTCCCGGCAGCTAACACCTGGACATGGTACTGCCACCATTCACCCTGCTGCCCACTTCATCCTTTGGGCCAGGGCTGCTGCTATAGGATCAGTGGGGAGGCCTGGACCCACCTCCTCTCACTGGCTTCCTCTTCAGGTGCTACTGCAGGGCTGCTGAATGGAGGAACTGGCCTTTGGCTGCTGCCACCCCTCCTGATGGACTTTGGATGGCTGAATGGAGGAGCTGGCCATTCGATGCTGCCGAACCTCCCAACAGATTTTTCACTGCTGCTGACTTGGGCCATCACTGGGGAGTGAAGGAGAAGGAGCTACTGAGTTGCTGGACTGGCTGGGACTTCAGGAGGGACACAGGAACTTAAGGCAAGTCCCTCCCATTTTGGCTCTGCCCCAGCCACCCAAATGCTCCCCCTTGCACTTGCTGCTGCTCCCTTTGCTGCACATCAGTAAACTGAATGGCTGGCTGTTGCCATTCAAACTAGGCTGATGATTCCATTCCAGAATCCTCATAAGCCCAACCCTGCCTGCCTGCCCATGCACCTGGGAAACACAGGCACAAATTCCCGAGTGCCTGGCAATTGTGTGTGGGGGAGGAGAGTTCTAACAGGAGAAGCAGACAGGGAAAGCCAGCAGAAAAAAAACATTTTAAAACAAGCCCTGCTGAGGCTTTACATTAAGAGAGGGCACCTTACTCTGGGGCACCTATCCCCTAACAGAGCCCTGGAGCACCTGGAGGGCACCAGGAACTTGGGTGCATTACATATATTTAAGGTAACTGTGGAAATTGGGAGCCCATGACATAATGAATTACATAAGAGAGGTATCCTTTGACTCTGTTCTAGCTTGGGATCTTGTCCATCTTCGGCTTTTTTTTTTGCAGCCAAAGACTCTGACCTTTGACCAACTCCCACAGGTGACCATTCTCTAATCATGGAGGTAATCAAGGACATTTCTGAGTCTTCCTCTTCTCCCTCAGTGTCACCCCAATTTCTAGAAGTGGCCAATGCCTGATACTTGTTTGAAACTGGGACTGAACTAGATTTAACAGTGTCACCCTTTGTTTTCTGACCTCTCTTTCTAGAAGGAACCACTTCCATATTATCAGGTTCCATAGACGGGGGAAGGAGGGGCATCTATGCCCCGGTAACAACTCCTATCGCGTTCTGACTACTATTATCATTTTGATCAAAGTGAGGACATTCAGGCTGTCTATGAATGGTGGCTGTCTCAATAGATAAATGTACTGCACCTCAGGGTCACTAACTGTCAGAATGCTAGTTGCCACAGGGGATGTAGGGTGGGGTGAATCATCTTAGCCACTTTGGGTGTCATCAGCATCTTTTGAAGCTGCCACCAAAGCCATTTCAGCAAAATGATGAGCAGAGGCCTGGGCAGAACCTTGTGCCTATCCCTTATTAATCAGATCTTCTTTATTAAGCCAACCTGGCTGACTTTGTGAGGCCCAGGGACACTGCCAATAGGAGTGCCCCTGCTCCTCACACATATTACATTTAAAAGGGTTAGGGCAGTGAAAACTCGAATGCCCATGCTCTAAACACAGATTGCAGCAATCTGCATCACATACTGTACTAAGGTGTCCCCTGTAACTGCATTTGTGACAAGTGCATGATACCCTGGGTAGAAGCACATGCTTCTGTCCCTACCTATATGGAAACTGCCTGGCAAGTGACAGGCACCAGTATCTGTTTGCAATAGCTTAACATTAAATTTCCACCCTCTGGTCCACACTTGTTCACTGTCTATTACTGGTGTAGGATTCTCCAACATTTCACACCTTTATTTGAACCAGTACATAATATCACAGACATTAACCCCCTAATTTCTAAACAAAATGGCATTTGTCTTTGTAGTGGGTTTAGACAGTGGGATTGCTGTGAATGGGTCCACAACTCAGAATCTTTTAAAGCTTCTTACCTAATTCAAAAATATTCATGAGAATTTAAGGCTTTAAAACGTATATCAAAAGTTGTTTCCCCAGACACATGGATTTCTGAGGCAAAAAAAAAAAATTCTGTATAAGTAATGTCCTTATAACAAAAAGTCTACTTGGGGAAGCTCCATATTTCCTCACTATTTTAGATGAACTGTGCTCCTACACTAAGTGGGCTCCCCCCAAGCAGCAAACAGATCGGACATCCGGAACATTTTGGATGTTGTCTTTGCTGTCTAATTTTATAATCTATGTCAGAAAAATCTGTTTCATCTGTATTACTTAGTGAGTCTACTTGCTCTCTGGAGCTTAAGGGTGCAGAGCCAACAGCGTTTGTTCTGGAGGGAAGTTTTTTATCAATAGGGGGAGCAGGAATATGCCATTCATGTGGTGTAGACCCTAAGTACATACTTATGACTGGGACAGAACAGGCAGAAAATTGATTGTTAGGAAGCCCAAAGTCATATACACCTTGCAGTGATTCACTTATATTCCAAGGCCCAGATATTCAAACTGTGCTCAAAACTGGCGCAACAGCAGGAGCAAGCACAAACCAGTTGCGCAAATGCGCAACAGGTGCGATATTCAAACATGGAGCAGAGCAAATTGCGCAAGCAACCAACGTCTGAATATCACACATACTGCGCCATCGCGTAACCAGGAAGGAGAAGCTGAGCCAAAATGTTGCGCTATGGCGCAACCAGGGAAGCCTCAGCTGAGCAGTCCAGAGCTGCCATAGTGCAAGCACAGCCCCCCCAGAGCAATGGAACTGCACATCCAGGGAGGCAGGCTGGGGCCCACCACCAGCCATGCCACACATGGGCACAGGAACACACTGCAGAACCCACACCACACCTGCACACCCCAAGAACAGCATCACTGGGGGTGGGACAGATGATCTACCTGCCCATGGGGACAAGCCAACAAAGCATAGCAGAGCCATGACACCCCAGCACAACCACTGGCAGGCTGAGAGTGCCACACACAGGGGGTTGACAACCACAGTGCACATCAGCCCCCCATATGCACAGCACACCCTGCACTGTGACCCCAAGACACCACCCATGTGCAGTGACTGGCACTGCAGGAAACCATGCAGTCCCCCCAGTACTCGTCAGCCCCATGCAACACAGAAGCCTACAAGCCAGACACACCCTGTGCACCCAGCAGTGGGTGGCAGCAGGAACAAGACCAACAGAAAGTCAATGCCATGCTGGTGATACCTCCCCATGCACACACACGCACACACACACGCACAGCACACACCCAGGACCAGACTACCCCAGATGGCATGTACACACCTGCAACTGAGCACCCATAGCCAGCTGCAAATCAGAGACCAACACAGTATTCATATATCAAAATAGAAATGTATATTGAACATTAAATAACAACAACAATAGAAACTATTTACAAAGGGGACGGGTACAGGAAGGGGTGTTCAAGGGGAGGATTAAAACTGGAGAGGGAAGGCAGGGTGGTAGGGATGGGAGAAGTGGGAAGGGAAGAAAATCAGTGTTCCGCCGGACGCCCGTCCTCCGCCTGCTGTCTGCCAGTTCCATGCCGCCTCCTCCGCAGGCCATGGCGGTGTATGGACCTCAGGATGGCCTGCTCATCACTGACCATCTGTCTGATGGCCCGGACATCCCTGGACATGCGCTGGAGTACCTCGAGACCTAGGAAAATGGGAACACAGTCAATGGCTGTGACTGACCACAACCCTGAACACCACCCAAACTGCAAGCCATATAGGCCAATGTCCCGCACCTGTGATGGCATGCACCCACCCACAATGAACATTCACATGGCCATCACAAACAGGCGGCACCAGCTATGCACACCACCGCCCACACACACTGCCCACGTCAATCACAGTACAAACAAGGCTGGCAAGTGATGTGGCAATGTGGTGCGATGCCAGTTACACAGCCATGTGCCCAGTGCATGCCTGGACCACCAGTGATGCATACACAGATGTGCTGTGATACTGCACTGTGATGCATGTCACCTGTGTCGTGCCTGCATACATGGATACATAGACAGTGTCGGTAGATAAGGGCCTATGGGCCACCCAGTCTGGCCATTTGACCTTGTAAGTTCACTCTGTTTTCCTATAAGTCTGTTGCACCTTACCCCTGACCTCCAGAATTCCTGTATGGCTATCCCATGCATTCTTAAATCCTGTGACCAAGTCAGCCCCCACCACTTCCTCTGGCAGGGTGTTCCACTTGTCCACCACCCGTTCTGTGAAGAAATTCTTTCTCATGTTTCCTCTGAATCGTCCCCCCTCCAACTTCATCCCATGCCCTCTAGTCCTGGAACATCTTTTACGCTGAAAAATAGTGTTGTCCTGCACTCTGTTCCCCCCTGTAAGATACTTGTATGTCCCCATCATATCCCCCTCTCCCTCCCTCCTCCAGGGAGTACATGTTCAGTTCCTTCAACCTGTCTTCATAGGACTTGTGATGCAATCCATGCACCATCCGTGTTGCCCTCCTCTGAACCCTCTCTACCCAGTCCATGTCCATACGTAGGTATGGTCTCCTGAACTGTACACTGTACTCCAGTGTGGGGCCCTCACTAGTGTCTTGTATAGTGGAATTATGACCTCCCTTTGGTTGTGTTGTGCATGGCTGGTGGTCTTGCCCCCAGCATGCAATAGCATCCATGAAGTAATGATACTCACACTCCTCCAGCAGCTGGGTCTGCCGCTGCTGCTGATGCTGCTGCTGCTGCTGCTGCGGTTGGGGCACAACACCCCCTGGCACCGGGGCCCTGGCACTGCCCACCTCACCCTCGCCCGGCGTCCTCAAAATCCGGCCTGTGGGAGACATATGTTGAGACAAACATCAGTGTGACTCAAAAGCAGAGTGCCCCCTGCCCCAGTGAGGTGCCTGCCCACACAGCCATAACCATCCATGCACAGCTGCACACGACACAGCCAACCGTGTCCGAGCGGCACCTATGCACAGCCACCCAAGCACACACACCCCTACAGAAGAATAGGTGCATAGATGGTACACTTACCTGGCCCTAGGCACCACGCCCCGCATGACACGACGCAGCGTCAGAGTTCGGCTCCTCGGCGGAGGTCACCGTGCCGGTGCCGGCACTGCTCAGCAGACCGCCCCGCCAGTGACCTCCACCAGGTCAGTGGCCACTTGCTGCCACACGTGGGTCTCTAGGCATGGTGAGGGGGCCTCACCTACAGTGCCTCACAGTGGGCTCCACCAGGGCCACCAGGTTGGCCACTTCAAGCTGGCTCCAGGACACTGCCCTCCTCCTAGCCATGGCACCAACTTTACAGCAGGCAATATGGCACCCTGCTGCGCCGTGACCCCACGTGGAGTTGTTGCGCAATAGACCATCACAGGCTCCAATTGCGCTGTTCGAACAGCGCCGTCACTTTACATGGCGCTGTCACCAGACAGCGCAATAGGGCCATACACATGGCATGCGAACAGCACCAGAGGGCAGAGGGCAGAGGGCATACACAAGGTCACGGCAATGACGCAAGGCTACGCACAGCACCATAGGATGTATAGGCATCCTGCGTGACTGCCAAGCTGAGCACCAGTGCCACAGTGGACTATCGTGCAGTAGTGCCACAGCGCCATATAGTGCCCAGTGCTGTAGCGCCACTGGCACAATGGTGGCCATGGCCTGAATCGCCTATCGCGCTCAGCAAGTCTGCAGCATGATAGACGCATGCGTAAGCTGTCTGGGCATGCGCAATGCAGTGTAGCACGCAGCCACAAACCTGTGCCATTGGCTCAGCCGGACCTTCCGTATTGCGCAAAGCGCAAATACGCGATATTCAGCCGACCTATGCAAATCATTCGATCAGCCATTCAAAGGTGCAGCGGCACGATTAGCATGTCATTAAAGTAGCGCCACACCTCATTTGCATGTGTTGCGCTATAAAAATGCGACAGTGGGTTGTGCTGGCCAGATTTGGTTACTGCAGGTGAGAGGTGAGTTACATGCTGTGTGATGCTCAGGACAATGCTCATGGGCAGGGGTGCCGGAGGATGATAAAGGCTGAGGGGGCTGAGCATGAAAAGGGCACTTAGAAAGGGACAAAGGGCACCCTTTCTATCAGTATCTGCCATGCGGAGAGGAAGCGGGGCTTCGCACCCCCTGGGCCGCAGCTATGCTCATGGGGAAATGCTGTCAACTGCACAGTGACAGGTGTCCACTTCCACCCATACAGATCACCATGACTGACCAGAGCCAAGCTGAGGTGTGGACGGTGGGCGTAGGAGGAGGCCGAACTTCACCGCGGCAGAGACAGAGGCCCTCTTCCAGGCCTACCTGGAGGATGAGCCACTATTGAGTGGACGGAGGGGCACCCTTCAGGAGCATGCAGCTGCATGGGAGGGGGTAGCTAGGGCCGTCAACCTGCTCGGAAGCCACCAGCGCTCCGTGCAGGAATGCAGGAAGAAGATGGGGACTGACCGCAGGAAGCTGAAGGAGAAGGTGGCAGCCTTCAGGGTGGCACGTGCTGGCACTGGTGGGGGCCCACCAGTGGTGTTGCAGCTGACCCCTACAGAGGAGACACTGGTCGCGGCCATGCAGCCGAGTGCCATTGCGGGCGTACCAGGCAGAGGATTCCAGACAGGTGGAAGCCCATCACTGCACGGTATGACATGGTGGTGTTGTTGGGGGGGGCTGTTGTTCACATGCACTCACATGTACTCTCTTTCTGTTACAGATCCTGTTCGTCTGCAGGAGACGGTGGTGGTGATGGGTCCAGACAGTGAGGCAGACCTGCTGGACATGGAGGAGGGACCATCCACCTCCACCACCAGCCTGCAGGCACTGCAGCACACACGCTGGGCCTACAACTCCGGTGTCAGTGATACGGGTGCAGGGGTGCACAGCCTGTGTCACAGCAGTCTGGCATGCGGTTGCCAGCATGCTGTGCCTCATGGCAGTGGCAAGCACCTGCACCATTGATGATAGCAGGCCTGCAATGGGCAGTGATAGGTGTGTGTCCCATGACGGACACATGGCAGGCCAGCACGTGCCCTGGGCCTTCCTGGTTCACACCTGTGTACCAGCATGCTGGCACAGTCCCAGGCTGTGCCTGTCAGCACAGTGGGGCAGCACTGGTGGCTGTGCAGGTGTCTGGCACTGTTGTCAGCACAGAAGTGGAACAGGTGGACCTGGGGGCTCAGCAGTTGGAGGGGCGGCAGCAGCAGTCGCACACCAGGTCTGGGGGTACAGTGTCAATCAGTAGCACATGTCCACCGCTCATTGATCCGCCCATACCTGGTCCTGGCGAACAGCGCCCACCCTCAAGGGGTGCTGTGCACCAGGACCATCCACACCCTGGGGGTCACGAGGCCATTGGGGCAGAGTACCCATTGGACATGCACACCCGCCTGCTGCAGGACTCGGTACAGCTGCAGGGGCGGGTTGCAAGGTCCATGGAGGCACTGTCTGTGTCCATGGAGTGGCATAGCAGGGAGTGTGCTCGGGACCAAGCCGAGCTGGTCCTTATGCGGATGGATGTGACTGCTGCCATTGACAGGCTGACCCAGGCAGTGGTCTCTGTGGGACACATTGGCCACACTGTCAGGTGCCCCTGTACCACACACCCCACACAGTCCTCTCCTCCCCATTCCCGGCGTCGCGACACCAGACCTGTCGGCGCCGGGTTCTGCTGTGGGCATCCCGAGCACCCCTGGTGCAAGTTTGTTTGGCAGGATGCAGGCCCTGTGCGGGCAAGGTCGCGTTCGCGCAGTGGGACCCTGGTGGTGCACCAGCGCCACCCGATGTGGCCCTGCTCAGCCTGCCAGTGCTGCTGGGACAGGGGCCACCGCGCATCCGTGGTGGCGTGGAACAGTGCTACCTGACTGAGCTGTCTCCCAGTGCAGGCCCTGTCTGGTGCTGCCCTGTGCAATGTGTGTCATGGTGGGCAGTGCACTGCTGGGTGCTCTGCTCACGCGCTGACCATGGACCACCTGCACACTCCCCAACTGCTGTCCACAGGTGCGTGTGCATGATGATTCCTGCATTGCACTGTACACCAAGGTGCACGTGTGCCCAGGTCCTGACACATGTACGTGGACAGTCCAGGTGGTGGGGGTGGTTGGTGGTGCTGTGTGTTGGCAATGTCATTTCTGCAGTGCTGTGCTGCTGCCCATGTACGCTGCCTGGTGTGTGTGTGTGTGTGTCCATATGAGTGCTCACCCCTCTCTGATGGTGTGTTAGTATGCCTGGAACCGTCAACTCCCCTGACCATCATGCATGGTGTGTTCCCCTGTGTGCCTGTGGTTTGCGCATGGACAGTGTTGCCTGCACATGTCCCCTTGACTTATCTGTGTTGGGCATAGTGCTCTTCTGCAATGGTGTCCCGGTGCAGCTGGGCCTGCCGGGTCAGTCGGGGGTCCCTCCGTCCTGGGGGGGCTGCTCATCACCCACATCACCGGCGCCACTGGCGTCCCATCGCTGTCCCCTCTTGGACCTGCTACGGCTATCCATGGTCTTTGGCCATGTTGTGCAGGATGCAACAGGCCAGGAATATCCACAGGCCTTTTGGGGGTGTGTACTGTAGGCTCCGCGGAGGTGTCCAGGCATCGAAGCATGCCTTGAGCATCCCAAACACCCGCTCTATGATGTTATGCGGTTGTGGCATGTGCCTCATTGAAACATAGCTGCGCTGGGGTCGTGGGGCGCCGGTACGGTGTGAGCAGCCAGGGACGGAGTGGGTATCTGCAGTCACCTGTGAGGAGATAGTGGAGATCAGTGTCATGTCAGGTCCATATTGCCCATATCCTTGTGTGCCACTACCATGGCACCTGTGTCATTCCCACCCTTGCACAGAGTTTGCATTCCATACATGTGTACTCACCCACTAGATGACCCGTGGGGATGTTCCCACTCTCGAATCGATGGCACAGTGCAGACTGGTGCCATATGAAGGCATCATGTGCTCTGCCAGGGTGTGTGGCACAGACATTGATAATGCGCCCAGTGGCATCACACACCACCTGGTAGTTGACACTGGAAAAGCCCTTTCGGTTCGATAAGGCCTGGCGTGGGGCCAGGTGGCGTCTGAGAATGGCCACATGGGTGCAGTCTATGGCCCCTAGCATGCCAGGCAACGTGCTACCTGTGGAACTCCTGCATGTTTGTTGTACGCTCTGTCATGCGGTGCTGGGGAAATGGATGTACTCGCGAGCATGAGGCAGCAGTGTGCTGAGGAATTGGGTGAGAATGCGTGACGTGGACGACTGTGTAATGCCTGTGGTGTCCCCTGTCGGCCTCTGGAAGGTGCCCGTGGCGAGCAGGCACATGCAGGCTGTCACCTTGGTCTCCACGGACAGAGCATGACTCCGTCGTGAGGGTGCCTGCATCACATCACTGCACAGCTCAAAGAGCCGTCTCAGTATTGCCCTGTTCAGGCGGTACCGGCCCACAATCTCGATGTCTGTGTACAGCTCGCGAAGCTGATGCGGCCACGATACCGCCTATCGGGGAGCATACCGCTCGTGGGGCCCTCGCTGCCACGTCCCCCTGCAGCATGGTGTCTCACCTCCTCATTACAGCTTCCATGTGGAGCTGACACTGTCCATCTCCTGGCTTCTGCCCCCGGCTGCTGTTCCTGTGTTACCCCCGCTGCCCCACTGCTGCTTCCACTGCACCGGGCACCCCCCACTGGCCTCTCTGTCCTCCTGGACCCACTGTCCCTCTCTGCCCTTCCAGCTCCTGTCTCTCTCTCTCTCTCTCTGTCTCTCTCCCCCAGTTTGCGGCCTGCTAGGGTTCTTGCGCTGCTTCCTTGAGCCTTTTTATTTTGGCTCAAATCCGGCTACTGCGCAACTTCCGGCTGAGCCACTCTTGCGCGTGCGCAAGTGTTGGATATCGCATTGAGCACTTTATGCATGGACCCGCCCCCTTCGGTTGCGCATGCCTTCATTTCCATTGTGCTGTTGCTCAGCATGTTTTCGGTGGCGCAACTGGCCCCTTCTGAATATCGCAGAATGGTGCATTTTTGGAGTTGTGCACGTGCAACCCTGTTGCGCATGGCGCAACCCTTTTGAATATCTGGGCCCAAATGTTTTGTATAGCTTCTACCACTCTTCCAATCTTAGCAGCCCTTGAGGTCTCATGAGTTTCAGAGTTGTTTCTAACCCCTCTCCCAGTATTTGTCTGTATCTGTGCTGAGTGTGTATAATCAATGTTACCTGGGAGCCAAGAGTGTTTGTCCACAGATTTTAACCACCTTGACACTACTAATTCCAATTCTACAGTCCATCCAGAGCTATCATGTACATTTGAGTCCAGTAAAGCATTCTGGACCACAGTACTGCACTGAATTCAAAGATGTTTAGTAAATTTGGTGTTCCCTTCCACCGTGACTCCTTTAGTATGTAGCTTGTTGGTTCCAGCAGCAGTCTAAGACTTACAGTATTTCCATAGCTAGCACTTTTAACAGTCCAAGGAGCAAAAACTTCTTTTGAGAGAGTATTGAGAAACATAGAAACATAGAATTTGATGGCAGATAAGGACCGCTTGGCCCACCCAGTCTGCCCATTTCCCTACCTGATGGATAAGCTGCAGATTCTAGTTAATCAACAGCTTACTTCCTCCTGCCCCCCACTAGAATTGCCTTATGCCTATCCCATGCATTCTTGAATTCTCCCACTGTTCCTGACTCCACAACCTCCTCAGGAAGGCTGTTCCTTACATCCACAACTCTATCTGTGAAAAAATACTTTCTAACATTACCTCTGAGCCATCCCTCCTCTATCTTCAAATTGTGCCCCCTTGTTCCTGTATCTCTTCTTCTGAAAGATACTACCCTCTTGTACCTCTTTGCACTTTCAGACGTGCTACTGTGAGGAGGTGTATCGCTTACAGTGTACAGAAGGGACCATGTATCCCATACTAAGGACACTGCATTTTCTGTGGTTTATTTACATCAGGAAAGTCAGCTGGCTGGTGACTGTCCAAGTTTACAGGCTCAACATCTGCTTTCGGCAAACTGACAGTTCTTTCATGGCTGACTTCTCTGGTGTCAGTCAGCACCTTTGATGCAGAAAAGTCATTAGCTACAGTATGCCGAGCACTCAGCTGTCAAGGTGAGCCACCAGTAGTTCAGCTGGTGCAGAAGCTTGCATGAGGATAACAAGACTGCAGTCAGATTCTCCTTTTTTTTTCCAAAATAGGGCATCTTCCTCTGCTAATGGTCTCAGCAGAAGTTTCTTTTTTTCTTTCTGCCACTGGATCTGTTGACTCTGTTTCATCTGTAACAAACAAATGGCTCTGGTGTGTACGGTCAGCAGTAAGTTCTCTAATGTCCATTACAGTATCTTCTTGGTCAATGTCTATATTTTCCAGATTTATTCAACGTATCAGAAATTGAAACAGGGACCTCAGGTGAATAGGTAATGGTGGAGGAGGTCGACTCCCCCACACCTAAGGCATCCTATTCTCCATCCTTCTCCATGCTGGTCAGCTATCTTGGCCACAGAGTCTGATGGCCAGAGGTTCCCCCTATAGGAGAGTAGGGGAGTTTTATTGAATTCAAACTTTAAGTTCAATCACCATAAACCATCATCAGATACAGTTACAACATGTTCATAATCAAAAGAAAAAAACAGAAGTCAAACCAATGCTCAAACAAGTACCTTCCATCACTGTGCCCTCTTCTGTATAAACAATGTGACTTTGTTGTCTATCTGGTAGTCACTCCACCATATTTCACTCGTGAAATTGTTCTTATTTCTAAAAAAAACTGTTTACTTAAATGTTTGGAAAAAAATAAATCCCTTCCACCATAATATCACAGTAGATCTTGGATGAAAATGTAGTTCTTTCTCATATAGTTCTCTAAAGGATGCATTACATAATTTACCAATAGCTATATATGACATTCTTTGTTGCTTATGTATTAACTGGCATCTTGCCTGCCACAAGTAACACTTTAGACGGTAAAAAATGGTTCCATGTCGTAACAGCAATCGCTAAACAGCGATTGCTGTTACAGTGAGTGTACATTGCCGAAAATCAAAAATGATGATGTACACTCCCCGCCAAACCTGACACCAGTGATGAAAACCATCAACAACCCCTCTAAATTAGGATTCTCAACTCCAAGGCGGTGCATGTCGGGGAGGAGGAGAAACCCAGAGATAAAAAAGTTTAAGTGCCACACACACGAAACAAAATAAAAAGCCCTTCCCAGCCCCGAACCTTGGACCTCCCTCCCTGCAGCCCACCACCCTCACCAACACACCAGAACAGCAGCTTGGCAGCACACTGCCAAACTACAGCACATACACCTTTTACTTCCTGAACCCTTCCCTTCCATTTCTTCACCATCATGGCACATTGCTACTTTTGTCCCTAACCCGGTGCTATAACTGCACCTCACTACCCTTTCAAGGTAGCTCATATCACAGGCATTGAAACTGAGGTGCTCACAAGTGAGTAGCTCAATTTCATTCACTATTATAATGTGCTACTGTAAAAAACACAGTTAACATACCTTTGTTATACTACCTGAAAGTATGAGGAAATTCACCTAAAACTATATTCTCATAGGTGAGACTTCACATAGAAACATAGAAGTTGATCGCAGATAAGGACCACAAAACCCATCCAGTCTGCCTATTTCTTTTTCTACCTTATAAATGTGCCATCAGCCTTTGTTCTGTCAATGGCCTGTCTATTCATACTCATCTGTATTGCTCCCTTATGCCTGTCCCATGCCTGTTGGAAGCTCTGAACTGTATTCATATCCACCAGTTCCTGAAGTAGGCCATTCCATGCATCCACCACCTTTTCTGTGAAAAAGAACTTCCTCACATTACCCCTTAATCAGCCTCCCTCTAATCTCAGGCTGTGTCTTCTTGTCCTATTTTTCTTATATTGAAAAATGTTAGACTCTTTCACCTTGTTAATGCCCTTAAGGTGTTTGAATGTTTCGATCATATCACCTCTCTCCCTCCTTTGCTCTAGGGTATACATATTGAGCTCCGTTAATCTGTCCTCATATGTTTTCTGATGCAGTCCCTGCACCATTTTGGTTGCCCTTTTCTGGACTGCCTCAATTTGGTTAATGTCCTTGTGAAGGTGTAGCCTCCAGTACTGCACGCAGTACTCCAGATGGGGCCTAACCAGTGTCTTGCAAAGAGGGATTATTACCTTCCTCTTCTGACTTGTAATATCCCTACTAATACTTCCTAACATCCCCCTATCCTTACCTTCTGCTTTAGTGGTCAGCTTGGATGATTTCAGGTCACCAGTGATGATGATGCCGAAGTCTCTTTCTTCCCTTGTGACTGCCAGTAACTCCCCTCCCAAACTATAGGTGGCTTCAGGGTATCTCTTCCCTATGTGCATGATCTTGCACTTCTTTGCAATAAACTCCAGTTGCCACTCTTCTGACCATTTTGTTAGTTTATCCAGATCTCTTCTCATTCTGCCCATCCCATCTGGATCATCTACTCTGTTGCAGAGCTTGGTGTCATCTTCAAACAGACAAACCTTACTCTCCAGTCCATCTGCAATGTCACTGATGAAGATATTGAAGAGGACTGGCCCCAGGACTGATCCCTGAGGTACCCCACTTGTGACTTGCATCTCTTCTGACTGTATAGCATTTACCACCACTCTCTGTTTTCTGCCTGCCAACCAGTTTGCCACCCAGTTGACCAACTTCTGTCCCACCCCAAGCCTACCCAGCTTATTAATCAATCTTCTATGTGGAACAGTATTGAAAGCTTTGCTGAAATCAAAGTAGGCAACATCAACTGCTCCTGCTTGGTCCACCACTCTGGTTACCAGTCAAAGAAATCTATGAGATTAGTTTGACAGGACCTTCCTTTTGTAAACCCATGCTGTCTTGGATCCTGTGCTTCTATGGATTCCAGGTGTTGCACTATCCTTTCCTTAAGGACTGCCTCCATAATCTTGCCCACTACTGAGGTAAGACTGACTGGTCTGTCATTCCCTGCCTCCTCCTTGCTACCACTCTTGTGGAACGGGATCATATGAGCCCTTCTCCAGTCTTCTGGGACCTCCTGTGCTCAGAGACTCACTAAACAGTTCTGATAATGGCTCTGCTATCTGCTAGTTCCAACCTTAGCTCCTTTAGTACCTTGGGATGTATGCCATCAGGTTCCATTGCCTTATCCACCCTGAGCTTATCGAGCTCTTGTAGGACCCTTTCTTTTGTGAAGGGACTAGTGCTCACCTCCCTCCCCCCCTCCTTTTCAAAATGGTGCTGAGTTGTGGCCCTGCCCTACCTACTCTTCAGTAAATACTGAGCAGAAGTATATATTTAGGAAAAATGCTTTTACATGGTCCTCCTCCTCACGTGCCCCCTTAGCTCCTTTGATCTTAGCAAAACCCCCTCTGGACTTTCTCCTTTCACTAATGTATCTATAGAAAGTCTTGTCACCTTCTTTTACTGTTTGTGCTAATATTTTCTCAGTTTGGGCCTTTGCCTGCCTTACTGCCTTCCCTGCTTCCCTTAGGAAAGTTTGGTATGCCTCCCTATCTTCGTCCCACTGTGTTCCCTTATATTTCCTGAAGGCCAGCCTTTTGGCTCTGACCTTTTCTGCTACTATTTTTGAGAACCAAAGTAGTTTCCTTCTTCTTTTGCACTTCCCTTTCTCTCTAACACAGTGGGATGTTGTTTCAAGTATTGCATCCTTTATGCTTGCCCACTTTGCATGTACCCCCTCACCTGTATTTCTTTTTGCCAGGGCTAGCTTAACTCTGTTGGCCATCTTATCAAAGTCAGCTCCTCTAAAGACCCATATTTTTGCATTGGAATGGGATAATTTAGTTATAGTGGCCAAATTGAACCATACCATGTGATGGTCACTGGCCCCCAGATGACCTTCTACCTGGAGATCTGTGATCCTTTCCCTGTTAGTCAGCACTAGATCTGGAATAGCCCTGTCTCTTGTGGATTGTTGTACCAGTTGTTTGAGGCCCTTCTCCCCTGCAGGGAATCCACCACGTGTCTAGTTCTGGCAGATGTTCCTGCTGGTATTGATCAATCTGTATCTGGCATGTTGAAGTCTCCCATTATCAGAACCTCCCTTTTAGCTGTCATGTTTTGTATATTTTCTAACAGTAACATGTCTATGTCCTTCCCCTGGCCTGGGGGACCTGTAAACAACCCCAGTTCTTATGGCTGTCCCATTTCCTGTTTCCAGGGTGACCCACAGTTCTTCTGGCTCCTTATGTCTATTCTGAATTTCTGTAGCTTTGATATTTTCATTGACATACAGGCCATTCCACCCCCTCCCCCTTTTGCACCTCGGCATCTTCTGAAAAGTACATAGCCAGGTTCTGAAGTCTCCCAAGTGTGGTTACTGGTAAACCACGTCTCGCTAATTGCTGCTATGTCCCATCCAAAGACAATTCCATTGTTGAGCTAAAAATTTAAAAAGCTACACAGTAATCTGACATTCCAGTAAAAAAAGTTCCATCATTTCTGTTTGTATGTTACACTCTGAATAAGGGCATGATCTTTCTTCTATTGCTTTGTGTTTGTTATTTCCTCTTACATTCAGTTTACCATAGGAGCTTAAGTATAAAATGTCCCACATCTTCTTAGGTACTCTTGTATTTGTGAGTTGTTTTAGTCCCAATCCCCTTTTTCTGGCCTTCATTATTTAAAATCTGGTTCTGTGGGCCCACTGTCTGAAATAGCCACTTATACATTTTTTTCCAGAAGTATATATTCTTTCTGTACCCTCCATTTAAATAATTTTGGGACGGTGGGTTTCATATAACTGGGTACTTACAATTGGCTTGAAAATGTTACTGATTGAGTTTACCATTCTGCCCCCAAAAAATCAAGTTGTTCTGAATCAATTGTTGTGGGAGTGTAAGAGTGGCTTGCAGAGCTATTTTTAATGTGCCTGACCAGAACAAAATATGAAATTAAATTACTGGATTCACCATATAAACACCTTTTTTTACCGGAAGGTAAGTGCAATCTCTTTTAATGGGGCTGAACCTGCTTCCCCAAAGCATCTGAAAGAATGCACTATAAATTCTCATTTCCAAATTTAGAGGCAAAGGAAAAAACATTGCTTATGTATAGTGGAGAAGGTAGTGAAAACTGTTTTATGATTAACACTCTTTTTTTTTTTTTTTGCTACCTTTGGTTTGCAAAGTTTTAATGAATCTTCCCAATTTATTTGGCCTATGTCTCCTTTACCAAATGTTACCCCTAAAACCTTAATGGGTTCTGTGCCAATTATTATTCCGGCTGTTTCAAATGGTGAAACTACATCTGTATCTAGGTAAATGCCTTTATTCTTTTCCCAGTTCAACTGGGCCCTTGAAACTTTAGCAAAATCTTCCATCACTTCTAGCACCCTTTTCATACCTGCTTCATTTTTAAGGAAGCAGCATAAATCATCAGCATATGCTATAACTGTACTGTATCATTTGTACTTCATCACTGTCCTGTTTTGTCAACTGTGTATTGTAGCCTTTCGAGTCATGCTTGAAAATAGGCAGAATTTTTGCCTAACACACCTACCCAATCAACAAAAGCTAAATAAATAAATAATTTTTGCTGAATGACCTCACTGTTCCCTTACATTACCTTCTATGCTTTTGTCAGAAATCACTTTCCTGACAAGAGGGTCTATTGAAATATGTATAATAAAGGGCTTAATGGGCACCCTTGTCTCACTCTTGTCTGGACTTTTATACTTTTACCTTCATTGCTCACTATTAATGGTATTATCTCTGCACTATTGTATAGCTTTTGGATCCAGGCTATGAATGTTTGGGAGATTCCATACCTCTTTAGAACTTGGAACAGGAAATTATCATTTACTCTATCAAAAGCTTTGCACTGATCTAGAGAGATTAAATATACAGGTACTCTGTCCTTCTTACACATATCAGAAAGCTTTCAAATAATAAAAAGGTGTGCTGTATTTTTCTGTCTGGGAGCAAGCATGTTTGAACTGGATGGAACAGGTTATGAATGACTGCTCTTAATCTTTTTTGTAATATTAATGTTAAAATGTTAAAGTCTAATTTCAATAGACAGATGGTTCTCCAATTTTGAATTAGTTTCTTATTTCCTGCTTTGAATAGGAGAAGTATTAATCTTTTAGTAAAGATGTCAGGGATCTTGTTTTGGGAAAGATAATATTCGAATACGTTTGTCAGACTTTCTGCAAGTTCTTGTACAAAAGTCTTATAGAATTGAATGAGGAGCCCGTCTCTTCCTGGGAATGTCCCTAATTTTAATGTTTTTATTACCCCTAGTATTTCAGTGGCTGATATTGGATTGATTAGATTGGAACATGTCTCCTCATCTATATTTCCTACTTATATACCGTCTAAATAACTATTAATATCTTCATGTTCTATCTGAGTGCTACTGCTATAATTTGTTAAATACTCCTCTACTACTGATGTAATACCTGCTGTATCTGTAATTAAATCTCAATTATTGTTTAATAGTCTTGAAAAACTAGATTAATTTTTACATTCCTTACAGGCCACCCAAGGATCAGCATAAGGAGTTTTCTGTGTCCCATAATTTCTTAGCTCTAGGTATTGAAAGAATTTCTCCCTAGCCTAAGTTTTCCCAAACCTGTGTAGCCAATCCTCTATATCTTGTTTAGCATCCTCCCACCACTGGCTCACATCCTCATACAATTCCAGCACTGATGTTCTAGTAGTCAAATACTGCTTTAATACCAAATGTTACCTCAGTGTCTGTTAGGAGTGCAGTGTACAATTTCCACCTTATCTTCAGCATTTGTTGACTTGTGTCTGTGTTTATTAATGTTTTAACCATCAAATGATCAAAGAATTCAACCAGGACTACTTCTGTGTTTTGGACCTTAATTCTGCTTGAAATGAAAGTATATTCTTTTAGTTGTCAGGGTACCCCTAACATAGTTATGATTAGTTTCTGTCTTCATACTACATGCTACATCCAATAATTCTGCTGTCTCTATACATTTTTTAGAGCTATGGAGTCACAGTATACCTTATTCCCACTGGTGTGTCTAAGCTTAATGTCTAAACAGCAGTTAAAATCTCTGCCTAAAAACACATTTCTTGCTGTTGCTAAGAAAGGCTGGATTTCCTTAAAATATTAACTCTTTCTGTTTTTACTTGGGGTGCATAAACTTGCAAGGTTTATTTTGCCATATCCCGTCTAATAGTAACACCCTCCAAGGAAATAAATCTATCAATTTTTGAATATGTAACCCATGGCCTCTGAACAAAATTACTATCCCATCTGCCTTCTCTCAGCTGAAAGACCAATAAGATGGACCCCACACTCAATCTCTTTTAGCTTGTTGCATGAGATATAGTGAATGCATCCAAGTGCCCTGCACAAATATTATGTCAATGTCAAGATCATGGAAACAATTCGAATACTGTTTGCCTTTTTTCCCATTCCTCAAACTGCAGCTGTGTAGACAAACTAAAGAAAATTCTGGCATAAGATTTACTTAGAAAATGTTCCAGCTGGTCTTCATCATTTCTTTCTTTTCTTCTTTTTCTTGCCTTGAAGCTCTTTTTTTTCAGGCTGTTTTTCTTCTGACCCAAAGTTTCCTGAGGTGGAGGAAGAAGCATCAGAGTCCAAGTCTCCCATGTCTGAATCACCCCAGTTGGAAGTGACCAGAGCTTCAAACTGGTTCTCATTTTAAATTTTGTGTATCTCTAGCTTGACTTTTGGTTGCCTAGTGCTACACCTTCATGTTGCAGGCACTATTCCCCTTTGTGGGGGAGGCATTCCTGTGGGTTCTCCACCATCTTTTTCCAACTATGACTCATACTACACTGGACAAAGTAAAGGGTCTATTTGCATGTCTTGTCTGTTCTATATTGTATCATCTGTTGGGTCTTTCTCCTCAGATTGTGGGGTTAGCTCTATCTGGGTTTGTTGTCTTTCTGTTGGATCTTGTGTCTCTGGGATAGCCTGTATCCAAGTCTGGTCTGTAATAACAGTATTAGTTGGGTGCCATCCTTGAGCATGTCTGAATTTGCATATTTCTGTTGTGCTGTTTTAATCAAGTCATCTGGGTGTATTTCACATTTTTCATTATGGGAAGCCCATGGAGAATTTATTTATTTATTGAGTACTAGGATTACAATGCCTTTGTACCAGAAGTTCTTATACTAAGGTTCCACTTCAGCATGAAATATAAACAAAAAATTGTGAGCAAAGAATTAAACATCATAATACACTAACAGTAAATATTGTAAAATAAATTAACAAAAACTTCATTAAAAAAAAGTTAGAGTTCTAGACATAAGTTTTCAACCAAAGTGATATAGGTCAAGAAAATGGATGTTAGGGTTTTCAACTGTTATACTGCTCACCCACCAAACCCTACCATTGAAACCACACCCCCACCCTCCACACACCAACAAGCACTGGGGTTTGATTTAGGGTCATGGGTCCCAACTCACCCCCACCCAACCCTTCCATCACAACACCACCCCCACCTTCCACACACCAACAGGCATCAGGGTGTGACTTAGGGTTGTGGGCCCTAACGCTCACCCCATTTCATCTGTAAGGAATCTGTCATGGTACAAAATAGGAAAATGGGACTGGCAGCTGCCATTTGTGGCCATTGATGTTCCTCTGTCAGCTGATTGTCAGATCCTGCCATTCCATCTGTCTCTTGTCTTTGTGTTTGGGTGAAGTTTTCCTCTGAGGGGCTTTCCTCTAGATCTGTCATGGCAGATGTTTGGCCTACTTGATTCTGGGTGCATAACACATTCTGTCGTAAGGCTGTTTTCTGTTTGTTATGCATTTCTTCATCTTCTGCCAATAAATGTGGCAGCAATCTCTGTCTTTTTGATATTTCTCATTCCAGTTGTGCTTCTCCATCTCTGATATCTATTTGTAAGGTGGAGTAGTCTCCTTTACTTTTCATTGTTTCTCCCTTTCTAGTAAGTTTCTCTGAATTTTGCAGAATTGCTCTGTTCTTCTCGTTAACACCGGTTGGGTAGGAGGATCGATCTCCACTCTGCTGCAGTTCCTTCTATCATGCAACCCCTGGATCCTCCATCTTGAAAACAGGCCAACAGCACCCCCTTCCAAAAATAGGGGCATTTTTATTATAACTTGAGAGAAAAATCAAATAACAATACATGTTGAAATTCACATGAAATGTACGTACAGTATACATATCAAAATTATAAGAAAGTTATCGTGACAGTGACAGTATACTCCTTACCCACTCTCCACAAAAGAAAAACCCAACTGATAATACACTATATGTTATAACTCACATGTAATATTCTGAACAGCAAAATCCCAAGAAATCAAAATCCATATTTACATCATACTCCCTACCCTCCTTCCCACCCTTTTAAGAGTAGAAATTTTATTTAGTTCTTCAATAGCAGATATTTACAAACTTGTTGGATGTACATTGAATCAATATATATGAAACAACAAAAGAAAATTAAATCCAATAAAATGATGACATCTAATTTGTATCCCCCTAACTCACTAAGAGAATAGTGGGAATTTGTAATTGAAACTCAAAAGGAACCATTCTTACTATAAACTATGTTCTATTTACATCTTTTAAACAGTAAAATATACTTCAGGTTAACCAATCTATGTTTTTCTACCAGGATTGTAAAGTTTTAAGGGAAAACTTTGTTCTTTCACTTCTTTGACATTGGTTAACTGCAACATGTAAATTCCAGAATAACTGTTCTGGTGAGATAAATTTTTGTCTTGAAGTAAGTTGGCATCTGTTTTGCCATATGAAGTACTTAAAAAATAACATAAATACATGCATAGTCCCTTCATCATACCTGTCCCAAGTTTTGGGGAGTATTCCTAAATACATGTTGTCTGAGTTTAATATCTAAAAAGGTGAATTCTTCCAATATCTAGGTCATGTTACCCAGAAATAGGTTATATACGGACTTTCCAAAAAAAGGTGGTTCATGGTTTCATATACATTTGGACATGTTTCAGTTCTAGGACAAACTCTTTCATTATGTTCCTTGTGTTTTAAATTATTCTTAAGATTTAATCTCTCATGCAAACATAACCACAGGACATCCCACATATGTGCTGGTGTCTTAGGGGTTGTTGCCATGGATGTAATTTGCTTTGTCTAGTAAGCAGTCCTTTTACTAAAAGTTGGTGTGTGTCTATAAAGAATACTGATGTTATAAATTTGTACATTTCTTTTCTTGTCATTTTTATAAGTGATTGTTTAGGTAATTTCCACAGTTTTAATTTCCCAAAGCAGTATTGGAAATATATCGGTAGTCCTCTGAGTGATTTTTGTTTCTGTATTGCTGTATGTATTTCCCATGATTGGAGCCAAGGCTCCAGTTGGTCTAAAACCCATGGTAACCAATGTTTCTGACAGCCCTAACAAGGGTTTTAAGTTATTATATAAAAACATGCAGAAAAAGAAGACAAGTGGATTTATAATCTGCAACCCCCCCTTCCCTAATGGGTAGATAAATAATGCCTCTTTAATGGGATTCAGTCTGCTCCCCAAAAGTCCTTGAAAGAATACACTGTAAACAATAGTTTCTAATTGTTTAGTAAGAGGGAATACTACACACAAGTATAAAAACATACTAACTAAAATGTTTTAATCATATAGACTCACTTTTTATTTGACATACACCAAGTATTCCACCTTGCCACTTTACATTTAGCTTCTCCCAATAACTTGTCCCAGTTAGCAAAACCCATATCCACTTTACCAAGATAAATTCCTAAAATGTTACTATTACCTTCTGATTATAGGAATTCCTATGATGTGTGTATTTTCTATCCTATCCAATCCAAATACAGTACATTTACTTTTTCCTAGATTTATTTTGGAACCTGTGCTTTTTTCAAAGTCTTGTGAAATAATGCTCGTTGTACTGGCAGAGGGAGTTTCTGTCAGAAAAAGACACAAATCGTTAGCATAAGCTATTATTTTGATTACCATATCAGTACTAGCTATTTAGAGTCTTCTGATATGGGTATCTTCATTCTTCTTATAAGGAGTTCTAATGTTAAAACATACAATAGTGGGCTTAGGGGACATCCCTGTCATATCCTACGTGATACCTTACAAGTCTGTCCTACCCACCCATTCGCATAGGGGATTATGGCTGCTGTACCCATTGAATAAATTCTTGTGGAATTTCATATTTTTTAGACGTTGCCAGATATAAGAATGAGAAACTCTGTCAAATGCTTTTGTTTGATCAAGGTTTAGTAAAAAGACTGATAACTCTCCCCTATTTCCCTTCTCCATGAATTCCCGAATCAAAATTAAACTGTCTGTTAATTTTCTTCGAGGTACTGATCAAACTTATGAGTTGTGTATTACATCATCCAAGTTTATTGATAAACTATTACTTAGTAATTTGGTAAGAAATTTGCAGTCTGACTTCAAAGGGTAATAGGTCTCCAATTCGTGAGGTGTCCTCTCTCCCATTCCTTATATAATAAAATAATAAGGTCTTCATACATACTACATGAGAGCTGATGATTCTGTAAGCAGTAATTATATATTTGGACTAATTCCTTTCCTATGACTTTGAAAATTATTTTATAAATTTCATTTGCTATTCTATTTTTTCCAGGGGCTGTACCTATGTTTAAAGATTGAATAACTTGCCCTACTTCTTGTTCTGTAATTTTTTTTTATGTGGATTTTTTATAGACAGGTACTGTGATCAAATGGCATTGGACTAGCCAGTCATATTCTGTTTTCCCCGTAGTATCTTTATCTCTACTAAACATATGTGAAATGTAATTTTCTATTTCTATCATTATGTCTTGTCCAGCTGTAATTGTGGTATTATCTTGTGACAGGAGATATGTTATTTATTTTTTTCTTCCTTTCATTATTACAGTTATCAAAAGGGTTAACATACTCTTGTTCCCCTATTAGACCAAACATTTGTTCTATTTCTAGGGCTTTCATCGTATCATATTGTATTTTTATCATTTCTTCTTTAACCAATTGAATTTGTTCTGATACATCTATATTCCCTAAATATTGTTGTAATTGTACCTGATATAATTGTTTCCGTAATGTGCTGTATTTATCTTTTCTAACTTGTGCATTAATTTTTCCAGAGATTTAAAATAGTGCCTATTATCCTTCTTACTGTCTTCTCACCATTCATCCTTTGTCTCCAGATCCCCTCCAATTAAGACTCAGCCAAGTAATGTGTGGGTGCCCAGTTCGGCAATTGTTTTACTCAATTCTTTATCCACAATTCCACTCCTCATTGAAAGTATTTACATATGTATACCATACAAGATTCAACAAATACGTATTGAACAATCTTCTTATTGTATTTACACTTTTATCAGTTTTCCATTCCATGATTTGTCTTTTCTTCTTCTCTCTCCAGATGTACATCTGGGGCTGCTTTTCTCTTTCACTTTCGGGCCGGGTACAATTATACACCGATACCCCTCCATCTTCCTGGGTTGTCCTGCATTCTTTTCTTATTTTCCCCCTTTTCTCCCCCTCATCCTATCTTCCCCTTCCTTATTTTCCACCTCCCGCTTGTGATGGATGGCGTACTTCCCCACTTTTATTCTATCTTCTCCAACATCCAGTGCTCAATTTATATCTGCTATTTCCAAATTAAAGAGGGCCAAACCCAGCCCAGAGAGGTGCACACCATCCTTCCATAGTACTCATCCACATGCTCATCTACCCCCCCTTGTTATGGTTCTCCTCCTTATGGTTGCAAACAACCTACATACCCTAGCATTCATGCACCTTCTAGCTTTTTCTGTCACTTTATGATTTTGTGCATGTCTCCATATCCTTCTAGGTATTATGTCAGACCATACCAGAGTAACCTCTGGCCACCATTCTTGTAGTTTAGCAATGTCCAACTTTATCTAGAAGAAAATGTCCAGCCACAGTCTGGTCTCCAAATCATTCCCTCCTAGATAGACTATAATCATGTCTGGACATTTGTGCTCCCCCTTCATCTCTCGCAGCAACAGTAGCAGTTGTGCCCATCTCATCCCTTGCATGCCTTTCCAGGTCAGCTTGATCAGGTTCATGTCCAGGTATAGCTGCTCCACCCTGAGCCTTCTGGAGGTGCACTTTTCCACCAAATGGACAAAGGAGTGTTTGCAAATCCAAACTTCCAGCCTCCTTGTCTGGCCTATCGGAAATCATAAACAGCAACGATGTTAATCAAATTGTACTGCCTTTTAATAGCCATAAGCCTTCCTCTCCTCTGGACAGATGGTGCTAACCCTGTGACATTGCACTGTCACCCTCACCCTCTTACCTGCATGGTCCATCTTGGATCATCTAATGAACACCGTAACCCCATCTCTCATCCAAACCATATCATCCCACCTAATTCCTGCTGAACTATCCTTTTTCCCATGTCCCATTTCCTACTTCCTCACTAACCCTGAAAGTCCCTCCGTACATGGTGGCATATAGTGCCCAAAACAAAATCGCTTTGCTTCTGGACCTACATACTTTAGTCAGTGTCTCAACTAGCCTGTCCAGTAATGCTTCTGTGATAGGCCTTTTTCAGCCACCCTTAGCCAAATTTGCATCATGCGCCTTACCAGGATGCTTTTTGTTGGGTTCCCCCATCCTTTTCAACTACTTACCTGATCTATAGCCACTAAGTGGACCCCCATGGTGACCTGAGTTATCTTGTTCTTTCACCCTGATACCACAAACTTTGCCACTTGTTCTCCTGTTACCACCACACTTACCTCAATGCCATTTAATTCTCTGAATGCTTGAAACACCCTCCATAAAGATTCTTAAGCTTTCAGTGTC
Organism: Neoceratodus forsteri; assembly: GCA_016271365.2. Lineage (NCBI taxonomy): Eukaryota > Metazoa > Chordata > Ceratodontiformes > Ceratodontidae > Neoceratodus > Neoceratodus forsteri. The sequence goes on along the minus strand of CM028134.1, from coordinate 575,610,951 downwards.
CAGGGGACCAGGAGCTGCAAAACAACAGTTTGGCTCCTTCAGTCCAATCTTCCAGACATAAGCCAGAATTGCTGTCTGCCTGGGTTCTGCCCCTGAGGCGATGGCACAAAACTTGTCCATCTGCAGGTGGGAGAAGCAGTCAGCTATTACGTTATCAATGCTGTCTATGTGTTTTGTCCTAAATGACATGTTCAAAGACAAGCCCTGTAATACCAACTGCCTAAGAACCCTCATCACCCTCTCAGACGTGGCTCCCCTTTTGTTTGATATGTCCACCATGGCCCTATTGTCACTCCAAAAAGTGACCCTCTGGATTTTGAGGGCCTCCCCCATACAACCATCGCTACCCAGATGGGAAAGACTTCCAAGAAGGTGATGTCAATGGTGATGCCAGCCCAAACCCATTCTGCTGGCCATGCTTCTGTGAACTGTCTCCCCCCAAAGTATGCTCCCATGCCAGACCCCCAGGCACATCTGTATATAACTGCAGGTTGGTGTTAAATACCCAGTCCTCCTGCCAGAATGTCTACCATTATAGGTCTTTAAGAAAACCACCCACACCTCTAGGACTTCCTTAGTACCTTTTGTGATGTCCACCCAGTGGTGCGGCCTTCTTGCCCCTTTTGTTGCCCTTGCCAGGCACCATGTAAACATGCAGCCTGGAGCTATCACCCTACACATGAAATTTAGGTGGCCATCAATTATTGCAGCTGCTGGAGCTGGACCCTTCTCTGAGCTTTTACTGCTTGTACTAGGAACTTCAATTTTTGTGCCTTTTTGTCTGGTAATCACAATAACTCTCCCTCCCTGTCTGTCTCAGTACCCAAGAGCTCCAGCTTCTGGCTGGGAACCTCGGTCTTAGCTGGTGATAGCGACATACCAATTCCTTGCTCATGACTTTAAAGTCTCTTAGCATCCTTTTGGCCTCTGCCTGTCCCTTGCCTATCAGTAAGACATCATCTAGGTAGTGAATCACTGACCTATATCTGTATGTCTGCTGAAAGACCCATTGTAGCCCTGTGCTGAATATTTCAAATGTAGCACATGCCATCAAGCAACCCATGATCATGGACTTGTCAAAATAATATAATCCACCTATCTGGAAATCCAGCAGGTCTCAGTCCTCTGGTTGGACTGGCAACAGCTGGAATGCCACCTCATATCTGATTTTACTATCCACGCCCCTTGAGTTGCCTGTATAAGCCTCACTGCCTCTTCTAATGTTGTGTACGTCACCTTACTGTTCTCCTTACTAAAATGGTCATAAATTGAATCCCCGCCTGGATAAGACAAGTGATGAATTACCCTAAATTCCCCCAGTTGATTCTTCGATACCAATCAGAAAGGTGACACCCTCAAGTTAGGCAGCGGGGGCCATGTGAATGGCTCCTCCACCCTTCCAGCCATTATTTACTTTTGAATCTTTTTCTCCAGCAGTGTTTTGTTCCCTTTTACAGATTTTAGGTTCTCTGCCTTTGCCTCCGTCCAAGGCCCTTGACAATGCAAACTAAAGCTTTTCTGGAAACCTTCCAATAGACTGCTGGCTGTCTCTCTATCAGGATAATACTTTAACCAGTTCTCTAATATATCTGTTCTTATGGATGTGTCTGCTAAATGAAAATGCAGCTTCTCAGATCTGTCAGCTGTCTTGCTGGCTACCAAGGTGTTTTTGGCCCCTGCCTTTCCCATTGCCCCTCCCCCCTCTTCCCCCACTGCTGGCTCCTATACACAGAGTGGCCAGCCTGAAATGGATGAATATGATAATTGCTCAAAGTCCCTTTATCACAATTTGTCGGACACTTGGATGCTGGGTGAGTACCTCCGCATCTGGAGCATGCATGATGGAAACAGCAGTGAGGCCAGGAGCAGAATGCTCTATTATAGCCCTAGCAGCACTTCTGCAAGGCCTCTGGTTTTTTCTCTCCATCTCTTTCCGTGCTGGATACTCCTGTGCATATTTCCAGTCATAGATCTGTCTGGCATCCCACTTCACATCCCCAAAATGGGTCATCCTCTTTCTAAATTTCTCATCTTATTTTAACCAACTGTACCCCCCCCTTTGACTTGTAGGCATTCTTTGTGAAACATAGAATTTGATGACAGATAAGGACTGCTTGGCCCACCTAGTCTGCCCATTTCCCTACCTGATGGATAAGCTGCAGATTCTAGTTAACCAACAGCTTACTTCCTCCTACCCCCACTGGAATTGCTTTATGTCTGTACCATGCATTCTTGAATTTTCCCACTGTTCTTGACTCCACAACCTCCTCAGGAAGGCTATTCCATGCATCCACAACCCCATTCGTGAAAAAATACTTTCTAACATTACCTCCGAGCCATCCCCCCTCTATCTTCAAATTGTGCCCCCTTGTTCTTTCACATCTCTTTTTCTGAAAGATGCTACACTCTTGCACTTTGTTAATTCTCTTGAGGTACTTGAAAGTTTATATCATGTTCCCCCTCTCCCTCCTTTCCTCAAGGGTATATATATTAAGCTGCTTTAGTCTCTCTTCATATGACTTCTAGTACAGACCCTGTACCATTTTGGTTGCCCTTCTCTGAACAGCCTCCACTCTGTCTATGTCTTTGTGGAGATGGGGTCTCCAGAACTGCACACAGTACTCCAGATGGAGTCTCACCCACTGTCTGTACAGAGGGATGACAACTTCCTGTTTTCTAATGTTGATGCCTCTACCTATGCATCTCAGTATCCCCCCAGCCCTCCTTACTGCCTTCTCACATTGCTTGCTCACTTTTAGGTCATCTAATATAATTACTGCTTGGCCCCTTTTGATTTTTGTTGTTTTGGTATCTCACCCCCCATTGTGTACGCTTCCCCTGGGTTTTTGTTTCCCAGGTGCATTACCTTGCACTTCTTTGCATTGAATCTGAGCTGCCATACATTTAACCATTCCTCCAACCTCACCAAGTCCCTTTTCATCCTTTCCACCCCACCTTGTGTATCAACCCTGTTCCCGATCTTTGTGTCATCTGCAAAGAAAAAAACTTTTCCTTCCAGGTGCTCTCCAATGTCACTTATAAAGACATTAAAGAGGACTGGTCCCAGTACTGAACCCTGCTAGTTACCCTCCTTTCTTCACTGTGGACTCCGTTTACTATTACCCTTTGCATCCTGTTGTCCAGCCAATTTTTTTATCCAGACTATCACCTTGGGACCCACTCCAAGGATGGCTAACTTGTATATAAATCTTTTGTCTGGGACTGTGTCAAATTCCTTTCTAAAATCTAGGTAGGCCATATCCACAGCCCCTCCCTGGTCTAATACTTTGGTCACCCAGTCAAAGAAATCTATTAGATTCATCTGACACAGCCTTCCCACTGTGAATCCATGCTGCCTTGCATCCTGTGCCCCACTGGCCTCTAAGTACTTAACAATTCTTTCCTTCAGAGGTGATTCCATCATTTTCCTTAAGACTGAGATCAAACTAACTGGTTTGTAGTTTCCTGCCTCTGCCCTGCTCCCACCTTTTGGAAGTAGAATCCCATCTACCCTCCTCCAGTCCTCAGGTACCACCCTATCCTCCCATGATTTGTTAAAGAGAGTAGTCAGTGGTGTCACTAGTTCTATCCTTAGTTCTTTTAGAATTCAGGGGTGAATACCATTAGGCCCCATTGCTTTGTCAACCATCAGTTTCAAGAGTTATTTCATAACCCTTTCTTCTGTGAATGAACTGGTATCGACCCCCCCTATCCAGAGTGTTTCTCTTGTTTGCTTTAGGTACCTCCCCCTCCTCTTCCATTGTGAATTCTGAGCAGAAATATTTGTTCAGTATCCTTGCTTTTTCACTGTCACCCCTTGCCCACATTCTCTCCCCTTTATTAAGTCTCTGTATCCCTCTCTTGGTCTTTCTTCACTCTCTAATGTACTTATAAAAGGTTTTATCCCCCCTACGTAACCAAATTGGCTAGCTTTTCCTCAGTTTAGGCCTTTGCTATTCTGACTGCCTTCCCTGCCTCCTTCTGCTTTAACTGATAAAGTTCTTTGTCCTGCTTCTTCCGTGTTTCCTTATATTTCCTGAATGCTATCCTTTTCTCCTTAACCTTCCCTGCCACCTCTTATGAGAACCATAGTGTTTTTTTCTTTCTTTTTGTTTTATTGATTCGCTTCACACAAAGGCTTGTTGCCTCTGTGATGGCTGTTTTGATTATTTCCCATTGTTCCTCCACCCCTCCTTCTTATTTATTTATTTATTGAAGAAATTGGAATTAGAATCCTTTGAGTCATAGACTCCTTTGCAAAGGCTCTACGTCAGTAAGAAATAGAAAAGAAACTACACAGGGTAACACATGTAAAGTACTGAAACTTAAACATTTGGTACAGAACTTAACATTTTACACAGTACAAACTGAAACAATTGGTACAAAACTTAAACATTTGGTACAGTGTACAATGAAGGGTTTCTTCAGCAGGGATCTTAAAAAGGTCCCGGGTCAACACTTATGTACATATGAACAGTAGTTCAGTTATGGAGGGTCTTACAAAATGGGCCCAGAGTCATGATATATTTACATTGAGATTGAGGATCCAAAGCTTGGGACAAGAAAAGAACATGTCCCTATGCCAGGGCTACCTTATTGCTGTAGTGCTGGATCCTGCTTGTAACAAGGTATTGTTTGTGTGAAACAGCCTGAAGAAAAAGTTATATACAGTCACATGCTGCAGAGTTGAGGAGGGACTTGAGGCCAGTTTTAAATTGACCCAAACTGGATGTATGGGAGATTGTGAATGGTAGGTTGTTTAGCCACAGAGGGGCACAATAACGGAAAGACTGTTGCCCAAGAGAGGCTCTACAGTGGGTACTAGTAGGGAGGTATTTGCTGAGTGCCTTGGTGCCCTCCTGAGAGAGGCTGTTTGAATAAGAGGGTGGAGGCTTATCAGTGCTAGTCTGTGTAGAATCTTTTTTGCTAGAAGGCAGGTGTGATACTTAACTCTATCTTGGAAGTTTAGCCAGCTTGTAGATTTGTAAATCTCAAAAGTATGGGTTAGCCTGTTAAAATGTGAGACCAGATGGTAGGCTTTGTTGAGGCTGAGGTTGATGCTGCGCTGGGCAGTATGGTCAGCAGACCCATAAATTACTATGCCATAGTCCACCAAGGGAAGTATTGATGAGGACACTGCCAGATGCATTGCCTGTGGAGGGATGCAGGGCCTATGTCTGTATAGGATCCCCAACCTGGTATTAGCAGAGGTGGACACTTGTTGAATGTAAGCGTGATATGTGAGGGAGGTGTCCAACATGACTCCCAGGTATTTGAAGCAGTAGACCTGCTCCAATGCAATGCCATGGGACTTTGAGATGTTTAGCAGTGTATTATAGAGTGGGTTTTGTCGGTGGGTGAAAATCATCATTTTAGTCTTCTTATAGTTAAGTACTAGGCAGTGTTCAGAGAACCAGGTTTCGAGTTCTTCAAAGAAACCCTGCAGGGCAGATTGTAGGGTGTTGAGATGGTGATGTTTCCAGAAGACAACAGCATCATCAGCATAGAGTAGTAGCTTCCCACTACAGGATTGGGGGAGGGAGTTCAGAAAGAGGGTGAATAGCAATGGGCCTAGAATAGATCCTTGAGAGACACCTGTTAGGACTGGCTTACTGAAGGATACGTTTTCATTCATTTTTACCTGTTGGATCCTGCCTGTGAGATAGTCTTTGAGCCAGGAGGTAGCCTCTGGGGAGATACTCAGTGATGGTAGCGAGTGGAGAAGAAGCGCATGACTGACCGTATCAAACACTTTGGTCAGATCTATATAGAAAACCCCACAACTGAGTCTTGATCTAGGGCCTCATATATATATGAGGTAAATTCAACAAAGGCAGTGGAGGTGCTGTGACCCCTCCAGAACCCATGTTATTCATGACAGAGCAGATTGTGTTTGGTCAGGTAGTCAGCGAGCTGGTCAGCCATGATTTTTTCAAGGGCCTTTGGGGGGGCAGGATGGATATAGGCCTATAGTTGCTAGTGGAAGTGGGGTCACCACTCTTTAATATGGGAGTTATAACTGCTCTTTTCCAAGAGGTGGAGAACTGGCTGAGGCATAGGGATAAGTTAAGTATTTTGGTGAGATGGGACAGGGTCACATCCATAGTAAGACGGATAAGCTTGAAGTCCAAGTCATCACTACTATCATGAGAGTTTGCCAGTGCTTTTTTTAGGTAGTGCTTGGCTTCAGTGTAGGAGATGATACGTAGCTGGAAGAGGGGATGGTTGAAGGTGGTAGGTGAGTTTGTGGGGTGGTTACTGACCGGGTCAAAGAAATTTTGGGAAGAATATGGCTGAGGTCTGTGAAGGCAGCATTTAGGGCATCAGTGATAGAAAGGTATTTGTAATCCGAGAATTTAATAAATAAATAAATAAATAAATAAATTTTGGGTCATGGGAGATAACCCCATCAATTTGAAGCTGCACTGGGGTAGGAGATATATTTTTCCTAGTTAGTTCCTTAATGTTTCTCCAGAAATTGCTACCAGAGCCCCAGGAGGAGGTGAGAGCTTGGTTGTAGTACATAGCTTTGGCTTGCCAGATAGCCCATGTGCATCTGTTTCGAGCCTCCTTGTAATTCTATCTGTCTTGGGGGAGTTGTGAGGCAAGGGTTTTATGCCAGAGGTTATCCCTTTGTCGCATTTGGTCAAGTCAAGACTGGAAAATCCAGGGGGTGTCCCTAGTTTTTACTATATATCTAGAGACAGGGGCAAAGGTGTCACAGGTGGAGTTAAAGTTGGCAATAAAATAGGGGAGGGCAGCATCAACTGATTGGGCAGTGTAAAAAAGAGACCAGTCGATGGAAGCAAGGTAAGATTTTAGGCATGGGAGGACTCCTTTCTTTAAGCATCTTTGCATTGTGACCTTAGGGGGGATTGGTGAAACTTTATGAGACCACCAACAGGTAACTGGGGAATCATCACTTAACAAGTCTTGGAGCACCTTGATGCAGGAGAGGTTTTTGGGGCGGTTGGTAAGCATGAGGTCGATGAGGGTGGTTGTCCCTGTTTTAGGGTCCATCCTAGAAACATAGAAACATAGACTTTGACGGCAGATAAGGACCATTTGGCCCACCCAGTCTGCCCATTTCCCTACCTACTGGATAAGCTGCAGATTCTAGTTAACCAACAGCCTACTTCCTGCCACCCCCCACTACAATTGCCTTGTGTCTGTCCCATGCATCTTTGAATTCCCCCACTGTTTTAGCCCCAACAACCTCCCCAGGAAGGCAGTTCCACGAATCCACCACTCTCTCCATGAAAAATGATTTCCTCACATTACCCCTGAGCCATCCCCCCTCTATCTTTAAATTGTGTCCCCTTGTTCTTACACATCTCTTTTTCTGAAAGATGCTACCCTTCTGGACTTTGTTGATTCCCTTGAGGTACTTGAACATTTCTATCATGTCCCCCCGTCCCTCCTTTCATCAAGGGTATACATATTAAGCTCTCTCAGTGTCTCTTCATATGATTTCTGATGCAGACCCTGCACCATTTTAGTTGCCGTCCTCTGGACTGCTTCCATCCTGTCTATGTCCTTGCGTAGATGAAGTCTCCAAAACTGCACACAGTACTCCAGATGGGGTCTCACCAACTGTCTGTACAGAGGGATAACCACTTCCCTTTTTCTACTTGTGATGCCCCTTCCTATGCATCCCAATATCCCCCTGGCTCTCCCTACTGACTTCTCACATTGCTTACCCACCTTTAGATCATCTGATAGGACTACCCCCAAGTCCCGTTCCATTTTTGTTGTTGTTAGTACCTCCCCTGCTAGTGTGTACTCTTCTCCTGGGTTTTTGTTTCCCAGGTGCATTACTTTGAACTTTTTTGCATTGAATCTAAGTTGCCATATGTCTGACCATTCCTACAACCATGCCAAGTCCTTTCTCATCCTTTCTACCCCCCCCTTGTGTATCAACTCTGTTACAGATCTTTGTATCATCTGCAAAGAGGCATACCTTTCCTTCCAGACCCTCTGCAATGTCACCTATAAAGATGTTAAAGAGGACTATTTGAGTTAGGTCATATGCAAGCACTGCTTCTTTGTAGGGGGAGGACGTAGCTGATAGCCAGTTAACATTGAAGTCACCCAGTAAGATGATTTTGCAGTTGGGAGGAAGGTGGGAAATACTGGCCAGTACAGAGTCAAAGGCAGGCTTTTGGTTTCTAGAGGGGATGTAGACAGACAGACAATGTATAGTATTTTACCTGGCTTGCCAAAGCTTACCTTGATGGCTAGGGTTTGGACTCCATGTGAGGGCTGCAGGATGCAGACTGAGAAGGAGTGCAGGAAAAATCCAGTGTAGATTGCACAACCTCCGCCTCTCTTGCTTTGCCTGTTAGCTTGACGTATGGTAAAATCGTTAAGGACAACTGATCCATTTGGGACATTTTCTGAGAGCCAGGTCTCAGAAAAGGCAAGGACGTCAGGGAAGTGCTGCGCAATCCAGCCCTGGAGGGAGGTGAGCTTCTTCTGAAGACTGCAGGAATTAAGGGATGCCAGTTTCGGGCTTCCATGCTTGCCCTTCTGAGCGAATCCATAGATAGGTGGACCAGGGTTAGGATGAACATTCCCCAATAGGAGGAGAAGGAGGGGGTATGCTGGAGTAGTGCTAGACAGAGTAGTTTTGATGTTGTCCGGGCAGGTTTGGGGTAGTATGTTTTGTATTAACGACTGGGATAGGGAGGGTGCTTAAGAGGTGGGCTAAATGAGTTGGAGATAGAGAAGGTTGTGGCCCTGGTAGGTAGCTGCTGACAAGTGTTAGGGGGTGAGCCCCTGTGGGGTCAAGGTGAGAGTGCAGCAAAATATGTGTGCACAATGGTTAATTTGTAGGCTAGGGTGGGCATAAGTGTGTGCATAATGGTGACCCCAGTGGTACATTAGGAGGGGGCATTGAGAAAGAGCTCCTCTGGTTGACTGGCCTTCAGTCAATGCTGAAATGCCAGTGGAAATAGGTTGGGCTGTTGGAATGATTAGGGTGGTGAGAAAGAATAACATTATGAGGTGAGGATGCATGCTTTGCTGTCCGAGTATTGCAAGTGCGGCTGCAAATTAGAGGCCCCTAGTTGTGGAGTAGTATAAGCTGCTAGTGTGAATGTGGGCTGATTAGTTGTTTCATCCATGTGATTTGCCTAATATATTGCAATGTTCACCAAGGGCGGTGGTGGGCGTGGCGGGGCCAGCACCACTGCATAGACCAGTTTGGTCTCGACTTCGGGTGCCTCCACGACATTTCTGCGGGTCCATACCTGATCAAGAAACAGCTCCTGAGCTTGGGCTAGGGCAGATCCTAAGCCCTCACAACCTCCCTGTAAATTGGGCTGCTGCTCTGTGGAGAAGGATAGGCAGAGGAAAGGACGTTAAATAAGGTATTGGGGGGGGCCCTTCTGGAGGTCTCAGTATTCAACTTATGCCAGTCAAGTATTTAGTGCATAACTAAACAAGTAAGGCTATTTCTGTAGTGCTCAAATCAGTTTGGTTTAACTAATTATGAGATTATGGAGGCACTCCTTAAGGAAAGGATAGTGCAACACCTGGAATCCATAGGGGCACAGGATCCAAGACAGCATGGGTTTACAAAAGGAAGGTCCTGTCAAACTAATCTCATAGATTTCTTTGACTGGGTAACCAGAGTGGTGGACCAAGGGGGAGCAGTTGATGTCGCCTACCTTGACTTCAGCAAAAGCTTTGACACTGTTCCACATAGAAGATTGATAAATAAGCTAGGTAGGCTCGGGTGGGTCAGAAGTTGGTCAACTGGGTGGCAAACTGGTTGACTGGCAGAAAACAGAGAGTGGTGGTAAATGGTATACAGTCAGAAGAGATGCAAGTCACAAGTGGGGTACCTCAGGGATCAGTCCTGGGGCCAGTCCTATTCAACATCTTCATTAGTGACCTCGCAGATGGACTAGAGGGTAAGGCTTGTCTGTTTGCAGATGACACCAAGATCTGCAACAGAGTAGATGATCCAGATGGGGTGGGCAGAATGAGAAGAGATCTGGATAAACTAGAAAAATGGTCAGAAGAGTGGCAACTGGGATTTAATGCAAAGAAGTGCAAAATCATGCACATAGGGAAGAGAAACCCTGAAGCCACTTATAGGCTGGGAGGGGAGTTGCTAGCAGTCACAAAGGAAGAAAGAGACTTGGGCATCATCATCACTGATGACCTAAAATCATCCAAGCAGACCTCTAAAGCAGTAGGTAAGGCTAGGGGGGTGTTAGGGTGTATTAGTAGGGGTATCACGAGTCGTAAGAGGGAGGTAATAATCCCTCTGTACAAGACATTGGTTAGGCCCCATCTGAGTACTGCGTGCAGTATTGGAGGCCACACCTTCACAAGGACATTAACCAAATTGAGGCAGTCAGAGAAGGGCAACAAAATGGTGCAGGGACTGCATCAGAAGACATATGAGGACAGATTAGCGGAGCTCAATATGTATACCCTTGAGCAAAGGAGGAGAGAGGTGATATGATCGAGACATTTAAACACCTTAGGGGCATAAACAAAGGTGAAAGAGTCTAACATGTTTAAATATAAGAAAATAGCAGGACAAGAGGACACAGCATGAGATTAGAGGGAGGCCGATTAAGGGGAATATGAAATTCTTTTTCACAGAAAGGGTGGTAGATGCATGGAATAGCTTACCACAAGAAGTGGTGGCTATGAATACAGTGCAGGGCTTCAAACAGGCATGGGATAGGCATAAGGGAGCAATACAAATGACTATGAATAGATAGGTCACTGACAGAGCAAAGGCTGATGGCACATTTATAAGGTAGAAAAAGAAATGGGCAGACTGGATGGGCCTTGCGGTCCTTATCTGCCGTCAACTTCTATGTTTCTATGTTTCTATGTAACAGTTGCAGCTTACAAGTTAAGGCACAGTTTATTGTATTAATTTAAATCCTAGGAATATTTGACAGAGTGAGAAAGAAAAAAAAAGTTAATTCTAACAGGGAGAACAGAGATTTGCCTGATATAAATTCACAAAGTCATTGGACCAGAGGTAGCTTAATTAAGGTAACCATTACATCAGCTCATAACTGCAGTCTATGTTCACTTTCAGATTTAAAGTACATTGCGCTTTCTTCTGTTTGGCAAGGCAGCGGTGAGCAGGATTACTAGAAAGGAGAAACTATCTCCACCGCTGGGCCGACATTTAAAGTACAAGAAAAGAGAAAAAGGCACCAAAAACTGCAGTCCCTTTGTTAGCCAACACCACTGCTTAGACCAGTTTGGTGGCGACATTGGGCGCCTCCACGGCATTTCTGCAGGTCCGTACCTGATCAAGAAATGGCTCCTGAGCTTGGGGGAGAGCAGATCCTAAGCCCTCATGACCTCCCTGTAAATCAGACTGTTGCTGTGATCAAGAAACAGCTCCTGAGCTTGGAGGAGGGCAGATCTTAAGCCCTCACAACCTCCTTGTAAATTGGACTGTTGCTCTGATCAAGAAACAGCTCCTGAGCTTGGGGGGGGCAAGATCCTAAGCCCTCACGATCTCCCTGTAAATTGTGCCGCTGATTAAGAAACAGTTCCTGAGCTTGGGGGAGGGCAGATCCTAAGCTCTTGTGACCTCCCTGTAAATTGGGCTGCTACTCTGATCAAGAAATGGCTCCTGATCTTGGGGGAGGGCAGATTCTAAGCCCTCATGACCTCCCTGTAAATCGAGCTGCTGCTCTGATCAAGAAACAGTTCCTGATCTTGGGGTAGAGCAGATTCTAAGCCCTAATGACCTACCTGTAAATTGTGCTGCTGATTAAGAAAGAGTTCTTGAGCTTGGGGGGGCAGATCCTAAACCCTAACGACCTCTCTATAAATTGGGATGCTGCTTCTAGCCCATTTGCTAGTGCTTTTCTGAGGCACTCTCTCATTTTCCCAAAGTCAGCCCTCCTAAAGTCCAATACTCTTGCTTTCATATGGCTTGACTCCCTGGCTGTGTGTAGTGTGAACCACACTGTTTGTTGGTCACTTGTTCCCAGATGTCTACCCACTTCTAAATCTGAGATCCTTTCTCCATCCCTGTTTGAGAGTACTAGGTCTAAGATTGCTCCCTTCCGAGTGGGTTCCAACACTATCTGTCTGAGGAATGCCCCTTGTAGGGCATCAAGAATGACCCTGCTCCTGGATGTGCCTGCAGCAAAGGTGCTCCAGTTAACATCTGGCATATTCATATTCCCCATCAACAATATCTCCCCTTTTTCCACCATTTTAAGGATGTCTTCTATCATTTCCTTGCCCATTCCATCCCCCTGAGATGGGCATCTGTACACAATTCCCATGCAGATTGTGGTGCCATTTCATGTCTCCAGGGTGACCATAGTGATTCATCTACTTCATGTTTACTCTTTAGTTCTGTTGCTTTAATCCCTCCCCTTACATAGAGAGCTACACCTCCTCCTCCTTTTCCACCCTCCCTGTCCCTCCTGTAGATTGTGTATCCTGGTATGTTGACATCCCAGTCATGGTTCTCTGTATACCATGTTTCAGTGAGTGCCACAATATTCAGACATCCCTCTTCCATCAAGGCCACTAGTTCAGGGAGCTTGTTACACAGACTGTGGGCATTGGTACTCATCACTCTCCATTTTTTGATGGCCTTACCCCTTTTAGCCCCATCCCTGTCATTACTGCCTTTTCCTTTTTTTGTATTTACCCCTGTCCTGCTCCTAAATGACTTCTCTACCTTGGTGTTTACCTTGCTATTTATTGTGTTTTGTGGGGAAAGGCTGGGATTTCTCTGCTCCTTTTCAGTGCCTCCCCCCTTGGCTAGTTTAAATGCTTGCCAATGAAGCATTTAAATCTGTCACCTAGGATCCTGGTTCTCCCCCTGGGCAGATGCAGACCATAATGTCAGTATAGGCCTGCACCCCTCCAGGTGGTTCCCAAGTCCCCAATGAAGCCAAAACTCTGAACTTCACACCAGTTTTCAACCATTCATTGAATCCCATGGTGTGGAGTAGCCTACCATCCTCCTTGCCATAGACAGGCAGCACCTCCGAGAAGGTTACCATATGTGCTACTTGTCTAAGGCCCCTCACCAACTCTACATACTCCTCTTGCACTGCTCTGATCCCATTCCCAGCCATGTCATTTTTCCCTAGGTGGAGAATGACATCCAGCTCCCTCCCTCATGCAGCTGCTCCCACGATCCTGAGGATTTGCTTCATGTTCCTCCGAGCCGTGGCACCAGGCAGGCATGTTACCTCCCTCTCCCCTTCCTCCCCTTCTTCTACCCCCCAATGATTGAGTCCCCCACCAGGAGTTGTTTCCTTGCCCTGTGGGGTGTCATGCCACCATCCTGTGGGTTTCCTTTGTGGAGGTTTCCAGCATCCTCCTTGGTCTCCACTGTAGGTGTCTCCATAGAAGAACCACTCTTCACAAGAACAGCATATGAATTGTGGAGAAGTACAGCTGGAGGGATGCACCTCTGCTCCACCACCCTCTCCATCACAGAGCCCATCTTGGTTCAACCACTCCTCTTTCTTGGCAATCTCTGAGGTAGTGGTGGTGGCCCTGGTGGTCCCTTGCTGGGGGAAGAGGTTTCACGAATCCTAGCCCAGTCAGCCTGGAGATGGGCAACCCCCTCCTTCAGACCAGAGAGGTGCCTGCAAATAGGGCAGCATCGCCGCCTCCAGAATGTCTCCCAGAACACTGCCACCCCACAGCCATTGCACTGCACCACTCCCATCATGACTTGTTTTGTGTCCCCTCTCCTGTTGCTTTGTATGCTTACTCACTTCTCCTTCTACATATTTTTCCACCTACTTTCCTACTACTTATATGCCCTTACAACTCTTGCCCTTCCTGTTCTGGGACAGGAACTTCCTGTAGTCTTCAGTAGTCTCCTTCTTCTTTGCTTGGACTCAGACTTCAAGCAGCTAGGTAGGGAGTTAGCGCTATTTTTTTTTCTTCAAGGTTGATGAAACTAATGTGTCTCAGTAATCCTTCCCAGTGATGATTAGAGAACATGTCAACAGGGACGTGGCCAATTCCAGTTTCTTTTCTATTGCTATGGCCATGCAGTATGTGAAACCTGCTGACCATGTGTCCCAGTTCTTTCCCTTCAGCGACTTCTCTTCCTCCCCTTTACCCAAAAGTACCATTGCCGCAGCCATGTTCTTTTTTTTGAAACTCTCTTTCTCCTCATACTTCTCTATATTATCCACATCGGCTAAGGCAAATATTTATTTATTTATTTATTTATTTTGTTTATTAATTAGGTCTAGGATTACAATACCGTTGAGCCAGGGCTCTTTTACAAAGGTTCCATGTCAGGTTACAATCCAAAACATAAGACATGTAAGTCAGATTACAAATTCAATACATAGGGCAAGTTTTTTTTGTGGGGCATAAATACTTATCAACCACAAGCTCATGTTATTGTTATTTATCATGTTTTAGGGTTTTTTGGGCTTAAAATGCCTTATGCCTCCCCTCTTTTGGGGCAGTGAACTGTTAATGCCCTACTTAAATTTTTGCTTTGAGATATAAATACGTATCAGCCACTTATCTTTAGTATTATTTATCATTTTTATTTTAGTGTAAAACCTTATGCTACCCTTCTTTTGGGGCTATGCAATGTAATACCTTATGTACACAATCCTGGTGGCCATGCCTGCTGAAACCAAATGGCAGCAGTGCTTTCCCAAACTTAAAATGTCATCTGCAATTCAGCTATTAATTAACTCAATCTTGTAATGCATCGGTATAACAATGCTATCTCAGCATTCAGAGCAAAATGGTGCCACACCGAATTGTCCAAAAACTGCGGCCCAATCTGCCGAAAACAAAATGGCAGCCATTCTTGACCCAGTAAAATGGCGGCAGCTATCCTTATCATACTGTGTTGGCTGAAAAAGCTCATATCCCCCACATGGCCACACTCAATAATGGTGGCCACAGCCATACTCCAACTGCTTTGGCTCTTCCTCCACATTTCCCTTTTCACCCAGGCCCTGCAGGGCGAACTCCAGCCACAAGAAAGACTTCCATTGTAGTAAACATGCTGATACAGCATGGGCCGTTCCCTGGCAGCTCTTTATTTTTTTAGTATCATGACCCCTACTGTAATTGAGCATACTAGAGGTTCAGTAGGGCTACACCAGGGTGGGGATTGCATTGCTCCAAGAACCCCCTCAACCTGCCCATGACCTCCCTTGCACACTCCTTTCCAAAACAGGCACTGCAATGCACCCTTCCTTGCCTGATAAGAGTATGTGGAAGTATGTGGCAGCACACTGACCCTCACCTCCCCAGGCCACTCCCAACTTGGGAACCCAGCCCTCTGCTAATTTTTGAATTTTTAATTACCCAGTTCCCTGGCATGCTCATATATATATATATATATATATATATATATATATATTTCAGTTATCTTTTGGCATCTCACTGTACCCCTACCTCCCATAGGAGGTTACAGGAGATGCTTCCAACTGACTTTCAGCCAAGTGACCATGTGGTGATGATGTCAGATACCATACTACGTGGACATGCTGCTAGCTCTTCCCGTGTCACCAATAACCCTACTGACACCTAACAGCAGTAAAATATCTTTAAAAGCAAGAAAAACAACTTCTTTCTTCACCTCCTGATTGGATACCACTGACTCCAATGCTTCTGCCAACTTGGGAACTTCACGTCAACTGAGGTGGCCTCCTGCAACCTGCAAGGTAACCCAAACCCACCACTACAAACAAAAGCATACCCCATGCCTGCAACAGACTCACAACAATGAGCTAAAATGCTGCTTTAATGTCACACAATCAACTGTTAGCTCCAGTTAGCCAGTGTATGCATGACTCTCCCTCTAGCCTGCCACCAGTTTCCTTTATGCCTGACCACAATGCCCGTGCACTGTACCTACTGCAGCACTGAAACTAGATTGCATTTTCTCATCTAATTTTTTTTTTATTAAGCTCGGCTTGCTTGATGATCTGTATTCTCACTTGATTGGCCCTTACAGGTACCAACTGACATCTGAATGAAACAATTAACTTTACCAATTAAACTTTTACTTTCTCCTAATTCTGTCTTATATTATTCTACTGTATTACTTTTTTTTTAAATAAAATGAACACTCCATTGTGTTTTAAGCTATACAAAAGCAGACTGTCAACAAAATTGAACAAAAGGCCTAGCTGGCCACCTAGTTCAGCAATTAACTTCAAAAATTGCCTGACCTGACTTGCTTCTTAGAGAAAAAACCTCAGAGAAGCAAATTATGAGCTCCTTCACTCCCAGCAGCTCATTATATACACCTTTTTGCTCAACCCTATCTCTTCTTTTCCCAACCAGTTATCCCATGCCACCTCATTGTCCATGATCTCATACTCCCTTCCCTCTTCTGATATCACCTATTCCCTCCACCTTCCTCCTTTTGGATAGCCTAGCCTGAGGTTTCATGCCCATTGATTTGGGCCTGCCGACAATGGGGTCTGTCCCTTTATTGGGGCAAACCACTTTGCTTCATGTAGAAAAAAAAACTATTGTCTTGCTTCTAACACATTCTGGAAGCCTTTTGCAATAAGTGGATTGTCTAGTAATGATAAGTTAAGCTTCCAGTAACCTGGACCATTAGATGTACATTGAAAATCTGAAATTGTGACCCATAAAATACTGTGATCAGCTGTGGCTACAAGGATAATTTTATTATTCTTGAAAGTAAGTGTAGGTATCATGATCCAGTAGTTAATCCTGGTGGATAACTTACCTCTAAAGTATGTGTTTGGTGCTATCTTGTTTTTACCTAAAAAAAATCACATAAACCTGTTTGTGTGAATAACTGGTTAAGAAAAGATGTACCAAAATACATTTTTGGATTTTTTTAAGCCTTTATCTGGATTTGTTCTGTTTATATTAAAATCTCCCCCAAACAGAATATGCATAGCTGTGTATAAATATGGTTTTATGGCTGCCAATAGTTCAATGCATTCTGATTCTAATTGGGGAGCATAAATATTAATTAACAAAAAATCAACAGTATTTATTCCTATTTCCAGTAGTAGGGCTCTGCCTGGAGTTTTGTCCACCATCTGAGTTAATTTTATGTTGTGATCTGTGAAGCATATGCCTAACTAACAACAAAGGTCTGGACCCGTTGACCAGTTCCTGGAACCCCATATCCAAGTGTTTGATGCTGTCTGTATATACTCTATGGAAGGTAAATGAGTGTATTGCAAGAAAACTTTATCATATTGATTGCCAGAGAATGATGCAAAAGAGGCTAGTTGTTTCTTTTCTGAAAGAATTCTATTAGTATTCAAACTTGCTATAGTGATGTCATAAAGTCCTTTTGGTGTGATAAGGCTTTAAGTTGTGGTTTTGAGGGCAGATTTTCTTAAGCTTGCTCTAGTTCCCATTCTCTTTCTTTTTTTTTTTCTTTACAGTATTTTGTATTTCCTCAGGATGGTCAATATCAGAAGTGACATCCATTTGGGAGGAGGCTAAAGTACCATTGTCAGAGCCATTGTCCTTTTGTTTTGGGGAGGTGTGGTATTGAAGCAGGGATAATACTCTTCTTGGTTTTTGTGCATTATACTGTTTTTTTTACTGCTTATTTTATTTTGGTAATTTATAGTATCAGGTGAAGCATTGTTATTTTATGTAGTAATTGGTAGTTGTCTACTCTCCCTTAATCCTCCTGAATTAACTTTTAATACTGATACCACATTTGATTTGCTTAATAATTATTGTAGCTTGGATGCTTTTACTACCCCTGTTCATCATTCCCTACCATGTCCTTTGATTACTTTGAGACTAAATGGATCCCCACCTTTTCTTACTTTGGACTATGTATTCTACCAGATTCATGGTTTATAACCTTCCTTTTCCATGGTTAGAGTTAAAGACTATTATTATCAAAAATTCATTACTAGGACATTGGCAATTATGTTATTATTAATATCAGGTTCTGTTCATCCTTATCTAGATCCTCCTGTGTTATCAGAACCTGTTAGGTATCAATGTTTGTCACCTAATAACTTGAAAGCTTCCTGGTCCTCCAATTTAAATATTATACATGTTAATATCCAGAGTTTATAAGCTACAGTATATGGTCTTTATTTGAGGCTTGGACTGCACATCATGATTTTAATGTGATCACTTTATCAGAGACCTGGTTGAATAGTAAAATACCTGATTTTCAAGTCTATCTAGAAGGGTATAATTCAAATAAACAAGATAGGTTAGGTACGAGGGGTGGGGGGATCTTGATTTATGTCAAGCCTATACATAATTCATTGCCTATGGAACATACGGGGAAGGGACAGGGTGTGAATTTATTTCTATGGATCTTATTTTAGGGAGTGAGAAACATCTGTTGATTAGTTAAATTTACCTCCCCCTTGGGCTGCTCAAACAGGGTTTGGAGTTGATTACCAGGATCAAGACAAGTTTTCCCTCTAAACGAGAATGGATTTTAATGGGGGATTTTAATTGTGATTGAGCTCAGGATTCTAATATGGAAGTCAAGGAACTGATTTCAGAACTGGGGGTTCAGCAGTTAATTCAGGACCTAATTAGACTTAACTATAAGTCAGGTAAAGGGTCTCTACTGGACTGGATTGTGGCCACTCATTCGAGTAATATTGTTTCTTCTCAGGTTTTATCAGATTCCATCAGTCCATTCCAGTGTGAGTGGTCCTCTAGGAGGAAGAAAAATCTCCCAGTGCTAATAGAAACCTGGAACATTAAAATAATTAATCAAGAAGAGATGATTAATGCCTGTTGCAAGATTGATTGGTCCATTCTAGATTAAATCCTTTATGTTAATGACTTACTAGGGAGCACGTCAATTCGCTACCAACAATTCGCACCCTGAAAATCGGCTCCCGACAGTACACTCCTGTCAATTCACTCCCTTCTACATTTCTCTCCTCATCTTTTTCGCTCCCACCAGCAACTAGCATTTTATGCAGTATTTACATTTGCTTCCTCCACCTGCAAAAATATAGCATATTGAGCAGGATTTACATTTACAACACCAGCAACATTAGCATTTACCTGTTCCACCTGTGCCACTCTGTCTCATCTCTGCAGGGATAGGAATCCAGTAGATCCAGGATATAATCCAGTTGTTTAGTTCATATGTTGTTTAAAAACAGAATTTTTAATTTCAAGAAGTCTAAAAAAGTAAAAATGAATTCTTTATTTCAGTCCTAATACTGGAAGCAGTGTGCCACTCCTCTGAGGAACTCCTCTGTCGAGCACTCTTTGCATTTCTCCAGGACCTTTTCCAATCTGACAGCACTGTCCTTGTACTGTCTTTTAGGCTCATTTCTTGAATTTCCAGCAATCAGCTGCTTTATTTCGGCTTCCCTCTTTCTTTGAATGCTCCTTAGTCCATCTATGAATTTCCATATCAAGGGGTGATTCATACACAGAATCGACTGCATCCCTCTATGGAAAGCTTCAACTGCATTATTAGTTTTGGAATGTTTTTCAGCCACAGTGTCACTATGGTTCCACAGAGAGATGGCATACTGTGGTTGCCTTCTGCCAGTGCCACGTCTGTTTCTCCACCCAATCCAGGTGTCCTTGAAATATTCAATTATTGGCTCGAGTTCAGGAGGAAAAATATTTAGTGCTTCTTCAGTAATCTCTTCAAATTGGGTGACTACCTGGTCAGACGGATAAAATGCAAGTGCTGGGAGATATCAGTATTTAAGGCTGAATTCAGTGTCCTGAGGGTACTTAATTCCAAGACCCTCTGACTGTATCTTATGGTAATTACACTGCGAAAAGTGAAGAAAGCACCCCGCCTGCCGTGCTTGTGGAAATACATTTTTAAAAGCTTGTATGGTGGCCTTCTCAAAGTCAGTCATTATTACTAAAGGATCTAGACATGAATTTAACTCCTTAATAGCTGTAAGCACTCTCTCATAATGCTGTCTTCTCTTGCCTGGCAGTAGAGCATATACTGCCAGTTGTACATTTCCAAATCACTCACCAAATATTATAAACATCTGGTAAAATAGAGGGGGAGGAATGCTAAATGTGCCATCAGCAAACCAGTTATTACAGTGCTTTAGGCATTGTAAATTAGCCTCAGTGCCATAAAAACTAGTATGCGGTCTGGTCCAGGTCCACTATCGAGCAACAGGAAATTTACTTCAGTGCCTTGACTAGTTTTAAATGTAGTGTAATACTAAGGCAACACTAGCTCATTTAAATTTTCGTGGATTAGGAGGTGCACCGTGCACCCTGACATGCTGAATAGTGTGTTTCATGTTTTTATCTACAAGGCACCCCTGTGCTGCCAGTGGCATATTTTGTTTAGAGTGCAGTAATACTTGCACCCTAGTGTCTTGAGATGTTGTAGCTCTTTCTTTGGCAACATTTACTGCCTCTGCTTGTTTGACTGCTGCTGGGTCAGGAGCATGCAAGTGCTGGCTGAAAGTGGCAATTATGGCAGGATTGCCATAGCTGACAGTGTGCACCCTTGTGTTGCACCACTTATCCTTTTTCACTGCAAGTTCACACTGCCAAATAGATTTTCCATTGTAACCACTTTTGTGGTGTGTGTAAATATAGTTCTGTGCATCTACTAGCTTTTGCTTGTTGCATTCAGACAAGATGAACCTCCCTTCCATTTTGAACTGTTGGCATTGAGTATGCGCTGCAGAGACCATTTTTTTTAAATGCTGCTGATTACTAATTGATAGTGACAGACAGCAGCAATCAAATTTACCATGGTTACAGAACCGAGACAGAGGTAAAAATGCAGGACCGAGATGTTCAGTGCAATCACAAATTGAAAGCTCAGAAAGCTGCTATTAAGCATGTAAATTTTTTACTGAGCGTTGGGGAGTGAAAAGACGAGAAGCGGGTAGTACAGTAGTCAATTGACTTAGATACGAGTTGTCGGGAGTGAATTGTCACGGCGCATATTGACGGGCGAAATGTCATTGACCCGACTTACTAACTACCTTTTCAGAATTAATCAATCAGGTAATTGGCAAATTAGCACCCAGAAAGAAAATGCGTATTAGGCCCAATAAGAAAAGATGGATTAATAAGGATCTTTTGAAATTAATGAAATTAAGGGACAGATATTGGACCCATTATAAAAAAAGTCCTGACCCAGCCGGTTTAGTGAAATATAAAAGGCTTAGGAATGAGCAATCTAAATAGTCTCAAAATCCTCGGAAGATCTGGGAGGTGCTGAACAATTTGATGGATCATAATAGAAGTGATTTGTCCTTTAAATTGCAAGATGGGAATAATGTTATCTCTGATCTGTTTAAGGTAGCTAACATGTTTAATTCTTATTTTGGTGACCTTGGTATATTTTGATCTAAATTTTCTAGTACTTCCTCTTGTCATGATCCCCCAGTTGAAAGAAGTTATTCTTTTCCCCAATTTAGGTTTCAAACTATTTCTCCCCTAGAATTAAGTATCTTAGTTTAAAAAGTAACCCTAGGCCTTCATTGGGATTTGATGGAATTTACTTTAGATTTCTTAAATTAAGTATTGATTCATTGGCCTACCCAATATCTCTTATATTTAATCATTCCCTATACTCAGATACTTTTCCCAATCTTTGGAAAACTGCCATTATTAAACCAGTTTTTTAAGAATGGGGAAAAAACTGAAGTGGCTAATTTCAGACCTATTTCTTTATTGTCACATCTGAGTAAGGTTTTAGAGAGCATCATCTTTAATCAGTCCATAACTTTTCTTGATGGAAATGGTTTTCTGCTGATGATGCTGTTATTTTTTGTTCTAGTAATAATTCACAGGATGCAGTCAGCATGGTTCAAATGATTTTTTTTTCTTTTTCAAGTCATGGTTTTTATCTAAAAACATGATAATAAACACTAAGAAAACAAAACTGATGATTGTTTCCAGTTCTAACTAGAAAAAGGATTTAGTAGCCTCCTTAGTTGATATTCAGGGTGAACCTACTGACTTAGTTGACAATTTAAAATAGCTAGGTATTATTGTGGTTTTGGGCCTCACGTTTGCGATTCATATAACCAACATTATTAAAGCCCTGCATCAGAGGCTTGGTTGTATGTAGCCTGTGACATGCGTGACTGTGATTGAGTGAACTGAAAAATGGCGACTCAATTTCAGTGCATGTCATGGGGGCTACCAACATAGTAGGTGACGGATGGGGTGGGTTTGTGCACATAGCAACAGGTTGTTGCTACACGTATGCACGTGCGGGGGGTGGGAGTGAGCACGCTCAGCGAAGGGTGGGAGGGGTTTTGAGGGATGGTGCTGCAGTGGACTGCCAAGCTGGCCCTGTGGCATGGTGGGTGGGTTCATGGCTTGGGTGGACAGGGTGCTGGGTTTGGGTCCTGGTGCAGGTACGTTTTTGTTATGCCTGGCCTGAATTTGTTTTTACATTTTCACCCCCCACCAACGTACACCTCCCGGGTTGAGAATCCTTAAGTAGGGTGTGGGGGTATGTGGGGCAGGCACCCCACATAAAATGTAAAACTGTAAGTCCCAGGCACTGTTTTGCTGTGCACCGGGGAGTCACATCGCCAAAACTGATTTTCAACTATGTGACTTCACTGTAACGGTGATCGCCTTTTGGCAGTCACCATTATGACATAGAACTGAGCGGTATGTTTAGGATTAAAAAGTTCCTGAATGAAGTTTCGAAAAGGATACTAACTCATAGTTTTATTTTTGGATTACTTGACTATGGTTTAGCAATTTATACTGCTACTAGCAAAAGGACATTTTCTAAATTAAATTAAACATACAATAGTTCTTTAAGGTTCATGACAGATCTTCCTCAAAGCACCCATCATATTTTCTATTGTGTAAGGAATCTAGCTGCTCCTTCTTGAGAAACAGGGTCAAGATTAGTCTAGGATTTCTATTATTTAAAGTTACCAAGGATTCTCTCCCTGCTTTTTTTTAATATATTATTTCCCAAAAACTCTATTACAAATACAGCTAGATCCCAGTGTAGATATGTTTTCCAACTCCCACTGTTTAAAAAAGCCTATGGTCAAACATCTTTATTATATTGTGCGCACCATTTTTTAAATTCTATTCCAAGTGATCTATTGAATTATAATTCGATTCGTATTTTTAAATGTCGACTCAAATTATGGTTGACTTCCTCTAATGATTGTTCTTGCAGTTCTTAATAACTGTTTATTGTATGGTCTATTATGTATATTGTTGAATTATGTCTTGTCTATTTAAGTGTTTTTTGTATACTTGACGCTTGTGAAAAAGGACCCTTTGCCCATCTCACTTTCAAGTATAAAAAATTTAAATGAAATGAAATTTTCATCTTCCAGAATATCTTTTTCTAGAATTGCAAACTTGTTTTCAATTATAGTAGGTGTGTCAGGAGGTTCTGTCTGGGCATTTTGTTTTCCTATAGCTTGGACCAATATGAAATTTCCAGTGTCTTGGTTTGAGTGCCGGGGGTGGGGGGCATTTTGCCTTATTCTGGTGTTGTTTTATCTTTTGTTGTAGCTACCATTTCTTCCCTTTGCATAGGGTTCTGTTTTTTTCTGTTTCTAGTGGTGGAAAGTCCGATGCCGTGGGGGCTCAGCTTGTGGTTCTGCCGGGATCTGTGATGTGTATTTTTGGCTTGCAAAGCCTGCAGTGATTCTGGTCACTTTGAATATACTGTACAAAAGTTCTGTATGCCGCAATCTGCATCTTCTCCATTATGAGATGATTTGGGCAGTCTGTAAATGCGTGGCCTTCTATGTCACATAAGGAGCATTCGGAGGATTTTCTGTAGTGAAATTCAGAATGGACCAATTCTCTACAGTGAGTGTACTTTTGTATTTCACAAGTGGTGCTTATGTGAAGTGTGGTGCCACATTTGTAGCACTTTTGTGGTTGCCCTGGGTAAAAAAGGAAGCCTTTGTCATGGCCAATGAAAAGCAATTGGGGAGATGTTGTAAATTAATGTCTTCATGGTGTAGTTTTACTTTTATCCTCCATCCCACATGCCAGGACCCTTTGGGGTCTAAGATGGGGTCTGGTGTGCCTTGGAGTGTGCACCTTTTGTCTAGCCAAAATAAAATATCTGTGATATTAACACCTTCATTTCTAAATAACACTGTAATTACCCTAAATGATTGCTTAGTCAGGGGAATGACTTGAAAAGGAGTTCATATAGGATTCGTTTGCAAAGTTTTTTGTGTTCTGAAACTGGTATTGAAGGTTTGTTCACTGGGAGCATGTATTAATGCACATACATCCCCTGGAAACATCGCCAGAGACATTTTTAATAGATACTTTCATATGTACTGTCTGTCCGAGGTTATACAGGCCTCCTAAATACTTTAGCCGAATAGCATTTCAGTGTTTTGCAAAGTCAACTGGCTTTTGAAACCAGCTGGCATATGTTTGTTCTGTGCCTGTTTCACCTGCATCTGTTGTTGTTCTCCCCTCAGATCTTTCTGTCCCTTCAGCCCTTGTCTCTTTAGCTCCCTCCCTTTGAAAAGAGGTTTGTGCAGTATCCTGAGGGGCATCATAAAACACATCCATGGGGGTTACTAGAGGTGAATAAGAAATGTTACCTGTGTCAGATGCCTGCAAAGTATTTTCAGCTAAGGGGATTTGTTCTTCTGCGTCCATTTCTTTTTCTGTGTCTGTCTCTTTTCCTGTTGTCTTGGCAACAGTGTTACTCTTCTCCACATTCTGTCCAGAGAAGCTTGCTATTTTTGGATCTGTAATCCAAGTTCCTTCTGCATTTTGGATCCATCCCACTCCTTGGAGCACTTTTTTGCTGACCAGGTGCTCTGGTGGCATCCTGAACCTTCTGTGGATTGATCTGTTGATTTGAGGCCTAGGTTTGATCCGAGTCCCTGCAATCCACTCCAAATACAAAAAAAAATGTTGGCTTCAAAGTTATGGAATTACCAGGGGAAGTTTCTGTAAGTCTTTTTCTTTCTTTGTCCAGTACACTTTCAGCTTTTAAAAATTCCAATTCTGCTTGCTGTAGTCTGTCATAACTTACTGGTTGTTTGCTTTGCAGAGGTCGGGTCACCTCCACATACTCTTTTTTTTCCATCTGTATACATGTTTCCTTCATTTGGAGCTTCTGGTACAGTGTCCCCTGCACTCTTTGGAGCTCCCTCCATATGTCTTGCTTGCTCAGTTGCCACACCTGAACTGGACTCTGCCAGGTGGTTTTCTTTTTAACACTAGCTCTAGTGCCCATTCTGCATTTCTTAGTGTTTTGTTTGAGTACTAAAGGAAACTGTTCTGTATCAGAATTGCCATCTTTATAAGAAGTGGTAACTGATGCTGAATCTGATTCTAGTGCCCCTACACAATCTTTCCATTGGAGCATTTCATATCTGTTTGGATCTGCCATTTCTACTGCAGTAGGTTCCCCACAATGTTTGGCTTTAGCAGCTTATTTTTTGAAAACCTCCTGAAAATTGTTGGTAGTGGGGGATTTGGGGGCTGGGGGCAGCATAACCCCCTGCCCTGTGTCTGATTCACTAGGTGGATCCTCTGGTATGGGCTGAACGGACTTCCTACCCTGCTCTGCAGGGGTGGGGGGACTGGCAGGATGTTGTACAGAAAACCTCTGCACAGGAGGTTCATTTACACATGATACAGAGGGAAGCGTCACATTCGTTTTCATAGCTTTATGTATGTAAAGGTCCGGTATGCCAAAGTCACTGTTTTTAGTGTTATGTGCTGCATGGGGGCACTCTGTAAAGGAGTGTCCTTCCTCATCGCACAAAGTAGCCTTCAGTGGTTTCCTGCAAAAAGAGCCAGTATGCCCTACTTCTCCACAGTGGGGACATTTTATAACATCACAATTTTTGCTACTGTGTCTTGGTGATTCACACTTGTAACAGTGCCTGGGTTGTCCTGGATAAAAAAATGAATCCTTTGCCTCATCCAATAAAAAAGACATTGCACAGGTGTTGCAACGCCTCTTCAGCTTGTTGAAGCTTAACTTTTACTCTCCAACCTCCGTTCCAGAAATCCTCTGCATCCAGTATGGGTTCAAGGTTTCCTTGCACATCACATTTTTTCCACCCAGTACATTATACAGTATTGGTCACATTCACCCCCTCATTTCTAAAAAGTATGGTTCTGATTTTAATAGGGCTTTTTGTAAGTGGAATTGCTTGAAAGTGAACTCACAAAGGGTTTGTTTTTAGAATAGAGTACTTTGTCTAAAGTCTGTCCAACATGTCAGGTGTTTGGAAGCTGATATCATAAAAACTTTCCCCCAGGGCATGGATTAAAGCATAAACTTAATTTGGCATAAAGCCCAATGATTGTTTTAAAAGTATCTTGTCCACAAAGAACTTGTCAGGTATGGACTCCATACCTCCCACACATTTTAAATGGATAACATTTCTTCTTTTAGCTAATTCCACAGGTTTGTGGAATAAGCTTGCATATGTCAGAGCTGCAGCTGACCTTTCAGTTTCTAGGGTACCCTTTTCTGAATGAGTAGTTTGTTCCTTATTTTGTGGGGCACCCAGCTGTTCATCTTCCCCGTCCTTATGTTGTATAAGGGAATCTGCCTGTGCACTGTAAAAAATCACAGTGGGAGTTATAAGGGGTGAAAAAGATGCTGTACCTGTATTCTCATTCCCGTTTTCATCTGCCAACAGTACTGGTCATTTCTCTGTCATCTGTACCAGCTCCTTCTCTATTTCTGATGCTAGGATCTCTTGTTGGTATCCTGCCAAGCC
Source organism: Neoceratodus forsteri (assembly GCA_016271365.2). Classification (NCBI taxonomy): domain Eukaryota; kingdom Metazoa; phylum Chordata; order Ceratodontiformes; family Ceratodontidae; genus Neoceratodus; species Neoceratodus forsteri. The sequence continues at coordinate 575,584,291 of CM028134.1, read as the reverse complement.
TGGGAGCGGCACAGCTGGATCCGGAACCCTGACCTCTGCTGTTGTTTGTATCCAACCTGCACCATTCCGAGCTTGTTCAGGTGTTCATTTTGTTTTTGTTAGGCCTGGCATTGACCTCTTCTTGGAAGTGCCTGCAGGACCCAGGGTTGAATCCAGGTTCTCGAGTATTCCTTCAAAAATGAAGATTTTCGGTAGTCTTTCTCTGGTTTGTCCCTGTGAATTCCTGGGCTGTCATTTGCATTTTTTCTCTTCCTTGAGGAGCTCTTTTGCTTGTTTATATTCTTTTTAAGCTTTCTGAAGTTGCTTTTATAAAAGTTTTGTCTCCTCCGGGTGTTTTTTTCCTTGAATGCTAATGTCTGGTAGTTCCTTTCATCCAATGATGTTTCCATTTGTACCTTTTCAGATACCATTTTGTCTGTGGTGTCTACCGCACCCTCTTCATGAACATCAGTAGCTGCTCCCACAGAGCAAACATCTCCATCTTTGTCCATATCCTTGCTGCTACTGAACTCCTCCATGTTTGCTCTGCAGTTCCCCTTACTGGAGAGTAGGGGAATTACCTCAGTGTCCAGGCAAACATTCCCCTTCCCATAAAACTTGCTCATGCAATTGTTCAAGGCTGTGTGTGGGTGTTGATGTGTGAAATGGCTGCCACTACACATTCTGTAACTTCACTACCAGTCTAGCATCATTTGTAAAGTGCTTTGGGATACAGTGTATATGAAAAGTGCTATATAAATACCACATTTTCTTCATAGAGGCAGCATGACTGAATTTCATGAGAATAAAACTGCCACTGGAGAATCAAAACCACCATAGGTTGAAGAGAACTGTTCTCTCTGAGTCGTAGTAAGTTTTTTCAGTCTAGAGGGCTGAGTACTACAAATGATTCTGGAATGAGAACTAGGGTAGCTGGATCAAAAGGCTCAGGCATCCATATTGCTCGGCAGTCAGGCCACAACACCCATTATGCATAGTTTTGCTGGCCAAAGTAGAACTTTGCTGATAAAATCTATCCAAAGTGTTTTTTTAACCAAATTGTGAACTTTGTAAACATCTAAACCACCCCTACTGTGAAAAAGACTCCCACTCATGTTGCACCACCCAGACCTTTAAAAACAATGCCCCCCCCAACCTGCCTCCCACTAGCACCCACCAAACTCCTGCTATTTCCTACAGTTCTGGCAGTTTCCTTAATAAAGTCTTGTAGAAGAGTAGTTAGTTATAAAATAAATTTCTTCCCACCCACACATGCCAAATCATGTAACAAGTTACCTCTCATCACCCTGCCAATTACCCAGACTCAGTAATTCAACTTATAACCTCACACCCTATCCACCCTGTAGCACATAACCTCTCTCCTACCACCCCAGGCCATCAAATTAAGGATGAACTGGAACCTACATCCTGAAAAAAAAAACAGTCACATAGAGAGTAAATCAGTATCTCTTCAGTGTCCCAAATTAAAAAATGAATGATGCTGTATTCATAAAATAACACATGATTGGCTGACTAGCAGCCAACCAAGCATTACTATAGGATAATTCATAAATTAGGGACACTGAAAAAAACATGATCACTTCACTGCTGGGCCACTTTCTTGTGTCTAGGACCTAGGTGCTGCTTTTTCCTTTATTGTGTGCCTTGGGGGTGGAGGGAAGTTGTGTATTAGATGATGGTTAGGGTCAGGGTTGTCAGTTGAATTCAGAACTTGGGGTAATTAACTGAGTGGGGATGTGTTCTTATGTTCATATGTACACAGGGACAGAGGTGGCATAAATGTTAACAAAAAATTTGAAAAAACATGAAAAACAATTGCCATGTAAAGTTTGGGCTGCAGTCAGAAACTTCCCTAGCATTACATGTCATGAGAAGTTTATTTTTTCACACCCTCTTTCCCAGTGAACTAAAAATTCACTGCATCTCTAGTGTTTGACAGGATTATAAGTTTTTAGTGTAGGACTTGCATAATATAGCTTTCTGGCCCAATGGTTAGAGTGTTACCACTGAGTCACACTGACAGACCACTAGTTATCAATCACACATATGATTGTGTGGGAGTGGAATTGGTTTTAGTACTTTGTCTGCAATACTTATTAAAATACATAAATTGAACACGGTGGTCTTTTTTCATGGACAGTCTAAAGTGTCACCAGAACCTGACTTTGCCCTCACTAATCTGTTTCTGCATTCCGTCATGTTTTTCCAAGGTATACTGATGAACTGAGAGTGGTGGACAAATGGAACAGCCTGCCAGAAAAGGTGGTGGGGGCAGAAATGATTACAGGATTTAAGAATGCATGGGATAGGCATAAGGGAATCCTGGCTGTCAGGGGAAGGGGGCAACCTAGTTCCAGGGAAGCTTGAAGAAGCACAGTTACTTGCATTCATGGGCAGATGAAGGCACTTATCTGCCAACAACATCTATGTATCTATGCAACTGGTTAGTAACAGCAAAGTACAGTGGTGTTAACACTTGAGGTAATGTTTATGAATGCAGTCAAATGGCTCTTTTCACAGAGTTGGATGCTAAACATAATGTTTGAGTTTGGTAATGAGCTCAGATCACTGGGACCAGGCAGGGAAGGAAGGAGTGAGCATCACAGGAACAGCACTCTACCTGGGGTCGCGGGTGGCAGTGCATTTCACTATTTAACTTCCAACTAGCGGAGGTCAAGTGGAAGTGCAAGCAGGGTCACAGTGCAGGAAAGGGACTGCCTCTGAACAACATGCATTTCCTTGTGCCACTATGCCTGTGTGCATGTCAATGCATGCCAGCTCCCTGGGGTGAAAAATGGAGGAAAATATCCCAGTTTGATTCCGCCACTCCCTGTGGGCTCATGCATGACCATCATGACTGCCTGGCCACCCTCCACCAAATGTGGTTCTGGCTATGTGATGGGTAACCAGGAAGTGCATGAGAAGATCAGTGAAGGGTCTGGAGGGCACCACAGGACTGGGGGGACAGGAGAAATAAAAACTAAAAATGGAAAAGAACAGTGTTGCAGATGGAGACATTTGTAAAGATATTATGCAGATGACCAAAACTCTTTGTAGTGACAGGGTATGGAGATTATTACGATCTGTATCTGAAATGAAGGTCTGTTTCTTCATCTGAATTAATGTGAAAAGACTTTCCTTATGAAAATGTTAATGGGGGAATAAATGTAAACTGTCTCTACTAAGGAGGTCTTGTTTGTATTCAGTATTGCTGGATGAACATTTTGCTTACATAATTCTGGTGTTTAAACTTTTTGCCAGAAAGGATAATGACTGACAAGTCTTAAGCATTTGTGTTATTTTATTGAAGATTTAGTTATTGAGAATAAAACTTTTCACTGTACTAATTTCATGCAGAGGATGCTCCACTAGATAAGATTTATTACATGTTTACTCTCTCTGAAAGGACCTCAAATGAACTGCTCCAAATTGAAAACACCTGGGTTAAAAAAAATGTAGAATCCTGCCAAATGCACTTGTAGCCAAACCAGCAACTGTGTTGTAATTCTTTTTTCTATACTTTTTTTTCTAGTTGTGCAGCATTAGAATAATTTTACTTTGTCCTACAGTAAAAGAAAATGTGATGATGTGATGAGGGTATTTTTAAAATGGGAAGATGCAGGTGTACATGCCTTTTCTGATGGTGTCTGCATCCCCCCCACTGGGCTGTCACTGGGGAACCCTATTTTCAAAGAAGCCTAAGTTTCTGCAGTAGTTTTCATGATTTGCAGCAGCTTTACGGCAGCTTGCATCAAAATATGACATATGGATCACAGGTGGTGTGTCAATAAAATGGTACACATTCAAAAAGCTGGTGCATGTATCATTTGTTTGTTGGAAACTTCAGTTTTTGCATCCAAATTGCTATACCATCCAAAAGATGTGGATGGAAGTCCACTTTAAAAATACAGGCTGGCTAATCCAGTTTAAAGCCTAGCCAACTGTATTTTTCAATTCAATAAAAATGTTATGCTAAAGCTGTACGATAATACCTTTATGGTTCTGTGTCAACTATTAAAGATCAAGCTGAAAACTGACCTGAACATGAACAGATTCTTCAAATCAGAGTGATCAATGAGGAAAAAGTTGTTACTTCTGGTAAAGTTTCTCCCATTCAGTAATATTTTTATATATGGTGATATAATGTAAAGCAGTTGCAGTATGCATTTTATGAAGGGATATAAAGAGCTGTATTTATTAAGACCAGCTGTATTTTGTCTAGTTATACAAGTATATATTTTAGATTTTATAAGGTTCGAAAGCAGATAGGTACCTACTGTAGGTGTATTTGTATAACTGAAATACAAAGTTTAAGATATGCCTGGCAGACAAAATGTTTTTAAATAGCGCAGGTTTGTCTTGCAGACCTCATAATCCCCTTCTCCCTGAACAAACAGCCATACACAACTGTCTTGCAACAGCCATGTGTTGACTGAAACTTGTACAACATGCAGCATGAAGGACGATGTGCAATTTGGGAGGCTTTCCAAGGATCCTGATGATCAACACTTTTACACCAGTCTGTATGTTATCACATGAAGTGACCCTCCAGGTGTACACAGGCATAAATGCATGGCCTGTGGAGGGATACCAACCTGCAAGGTTAGGGGAGGCCCACTGGCTGGGTAACATGCACCCATCATCTGTCAAATGGCACATCACTCACAGGATAAGCTCAACAAGAGTATCCCTTGACCTGCTCAAACTGGGTCTCACCACATGCCAGCGTGGTGGAAACTGTTAAAAATGGAAGTGGAATATAGTACCTCTTTTTCACTTGTATGACTCCTTGCTAGACTCCCATGCTACAACACTACAATGACTGTGATCATGACTTAATTGTTAATACTCTATTAGCTCTCTAGATGATGTTAAAAATGGTTTTATGTGATGTGGGCAACCGCGGAAGGGCGACCCACAGAAGAGCGACGTCAGGGGGGCGAAAACAATTTCACTACCCTGACAACCTCGGCTCACAAAAAAACTGTGCTGGGGACTAAACATACTTGCTTTCTGTGGGGGGGCTGCAGGCCAACCCCCGATGCCACAGTGCAGCTCGGCAGCCGACCGCGGTGCCACCCCCTACATCCCCTCCGCCCTCTCCCAGTTCACGCTCGCGATGCTCGCTCCCCTCAATGCACATGTACACGTAGCGACATCGTGTTGCTAGGGTCGCCCACCCCACCACATCCAGTCACCCTCCCTGCCCCCTCACCTTTCGGGCTTTTGCCCATATTGCGTCACCATTTCGCACGGTGCCGTGATTCAGGCTCCCACCTCATGTGCTACCATTAAAAACCAGTGAAAACCTATGGAAAAAAAAACAGAAAATTCCTCCATGACCCCAAAGGTGATCCCCCATAGTGGGCAGCAGGATTCCTTACATTACCCTGGCTGGATTGAGGTCCTACTTTAATAAGGGTGAGCTGGCAATAATTTAGTCTGAAGGTAAAGTGCAAGTGGGGGAACTGGGCCCTCACAGTGCTTGATAAGCCCCTTTCTCCACCCCTCTAACCAGAAACCAAAGCTTATCTCTAGGGAAGGTAAATTTACTGAGCCGTGCCTTACAGGTACAGATATCCAAGGGAAGGGCCACCAACAAATCCTCATCTGTTGCAGTACTTTGTGGGCTGTCCATTCCTTTCTTTATGGAATGGTTGAAATCATTTTACCATCAATTGCTGTATATTTCTTAGTGAGTTTCTGACAGTGCTTTAAGAGATCTAGGATCTAGCTAGCATCAGCCAAACTGTTCTGGTATCTAACCTAGGATCCCACAATAATCCAACCAAAGTAAGCTCTCAGATTCAACATCAGATAGTTATGTATCTGAAGTTCGACTCAGACACCTGTGGTTAGATATAACTATCCAAAGTCAAATCCAGATATCAGATGTTGGATGCAGACATCCAAGATACAGTGGTAGTCACACAAAAGAATACTGGTACTGCACACTGCATGTCATTGTTCAGTAGCACTATACATGTTATTCAATGGGTACACATTTGTGCAACGTTCGGTATACCACACTACCGATAAACTTTTGCGCGATTACCACTGTAGGATATTTGGATCTGAAATTAGATATGAATACAGTGTACTGTACCATACCACTCTTTTTTAACAAGTATTATGAAATGGGTATAAAGAATGCTGGCTCCTGACTGGCCAAGAGTAGCTTTCAGCTGGGCCGTTAATCCAGCACAACAGCCCAGCTAAAAGCAATAAGTTTAAAAAAGGCATTTAATTTACTAAAACTGAGCCATTTCATAAACACAATAAGGCACTCCAGAGGGGGTGTGTTATGGTGAACTAATGGCCCTTCTCAGGTGGTGGAAGCACTTGGCTACGCCTCATGCTTCAACCCACCCAAGATGGGCCATTATCCCTCCATAACACCCCCCATCATGCCTTATTGCTTAAATATCTCCAACACTGACAACAACAACATTCAATGACATGCTGCCGTCACAGTACAGATATAAACAATTATAGCTGCCTGCGATGTTCCATTTTTTACACAAGTATTACACTTACCTTGAATTCACACCATTACTTATCTTAAGTGACCTAAATGTCTTCAGTTTAATTTTACCTAACTATACTGTCATCAAGGCTGTTACTGAATGATGGAGAACAATTATAAATACTTTTCTATCTGTTCATTCAAAATCCTGACAGCAGTGAGTCTGGTAGTGATGACACAAGAGTCATTTTCAGAAACCGTAGGTTGGCAGTGATGACATAACAGTATTTTTCAGGCACTGTCACAGGTTTGCAGACAGATCATATCCGGAAATCATTGTATGTTCTTCTGCTGCTTCTTGAAGTACTAATTGCACTGTAGTTTGTTGAAGTGTGGAAATGTTCATTCATTCCTTCTATATGCTGATGTAGATCTGGTTGGATAAAACTGAGAAGGAGGTGAAGGAGAGTTCTTAAGATGAAGTCACTGGTTTGAACACTAGTTCCAGAGTCCAGGTTGTACTGCTGGTGCTTGAGGAGAAGGAGGAGGTGAAGGAGGGTCATTGAAGCCATTGACTTCTACACTGGTGTCAGGGGCTGGGTTGTATGCTGCGAGTGCTTGAAGAAAAGGAGAAGAAGGAGAATCTGTGAAGCCACTGGCTTTTCTGCAGGTGCCAGAGACTGGGTTGTGCTGCTGGTGCATGAGAAGAAGAGTTCTCAGAACCATTTGGCTTCTACATTGTTGATGGAGGTTGAGTTATGCTGCTGGTGCTTAAAGAGAAGAAGAAGAAGAAGAGTTCCTAAAACCATCTGGCTTGAACATTAGTGCTGGAGGCTGGGTTGTTCCTTTGGCTTGTGTGCTGGTGCCAGAGACCTGACTGTGTTGCCAGTGTTTGAGGAGAAGGAGGTGAAGAAGGAGAATCTTTGAAGCCACAGGCTTTTATGTCGGTGCTGGAGGCTGGGTCATGCTGCAAGTGTGTGAGAAGAAGAAGGAGAAGAAGTGTTCTTAAACTGAAATCACTGGCTTGTATGCTGGTTCTGAAGTATACGCTGTGCTGCTGATGCTTGAGGAGAAGAAGGAGAAGAGTTTTTAAAGCCATTGGCTTGTACACTGGTACTAAAGACTAGGGTGTGCTGCTGGTGCTTGAGGAGGCCATACAGAGAAATTATAGGTGGATGAGAGATGACGAGAGTTTTTTTTATGGTGCGTGCCATGTGTGATGATGATGGTTACTACCTGTTAAAACAAAAGTGTGTTATTGTATTCTCTTTGCAATCAAGGTCAGTATGCCCCAGTGTTGATTGCCTTCCTCTCTTGCTTAGCCACTCTATTTTAGCCTGTTGGCAATAGGCAAAAAGTAAGATATTTACCTATTGCACTGTATTTTGGCAGGTGCTGTACTGCAGTCTCACCTTAGTAGCTCTGGAGAGATGGCTGTGATGATGGCACACTGAGGCATGCCACCCGATACACTAGCTGCAAAGAGTCCTTTTGTGAGCACAAATGCTGCATGTAAGGAACATAGAAGAACAAAAAGAAGTATGTTTTTCTACACTGCTTTCACAGACAGTGTGCAAAGTGCCTTTCAGATTATCTTCTTGTCTGTGATGCCCCTTCCAAATGCCTATTGTAATGGGAAGGAAACAACATTTTTCGGTGAAGGAGCACTTGAGTGCATGCAGCACTGCAGTCTTACCTTAGCAGCTGATGAGGAATAGTTGTAAAGCTGGAAAAGTTGAAAGCGCTCCTTCCAGTTCACGTCCTCACACCTCTGGAATTCACTCCCCTCTCCCCTCTTCCCTGCTTGACAAACCCTCCCTCCCCTCATTCAAGGTTGGTCTTAAAGTCTACCTCATTGAACTGAGCCACTGTTGCTGCAATCGCTAGATAATGCACCCTACCTCACCCCACTAAAATAGCAACAGACAAAACTCTTTGCTCCCTCTGGACTAGCTAACCTCTAAAGACTAAAATCTCTGTATGCAAATATACCCCACGGGCAGTGTATGTACACTAGTTCTGTTTCATACTGAATGTGCTCTGACACTGTCTTAATGTTCCCTTGCCTCCTGTATGAACTGTGTAGGTTTTCTGAAGTCTGTAGGCAAATGTTACCCCACTGGCAATGTACATGCACTGGCTCTCTCTTACTGTATGTTCTCTGACACTGGCTTACTGCTCCCTTGCCTCCTGTACAAACTGTATATGTATTTTGAAGCTGTCTTACTGTATTCTAATGTAAAGTGGTTGGTTTACTCAACCCCAGGTTGCCCCTGATAAAGAGATCTTTGGTCTCAGAGGGCTTACCTGGTAAACAAAATCTAAATAAAATAAAAATAAAATAAAGATTGCACGCTTAGAGATACCACTCAGAATGCTAACTTCAAAGAGTCCTTTTGTGGGTACAAGTGCCACCTGCAAATGAGACATAAGAGAACAACAAAGCATGCTTTTCTATGGTGTATTCACAAATGGTGTGCAAGATGCCTTTTGAATGATCATGCTGTTTGGGGTGCTCCTTTAGAAATGCCTATCTGGACAGGAAGAAAACTCCTATTTCTCAGTACATTGGTGCTTTAGTGTATGCAGCTCTGCAGTCTTTACTTAGAAGCTGTGAAGGACAGCTGTGAGGATGGTACACTGAGGCATGTTGCCTGATACACTGATTGACTCCTTTTCTTGGTCCAATTGCTGCCTGCAGGATAGCTGTAAGAACAGAAAAAAGTGAGTTTTAGCATGTGGTATGGAAAAACAGTATGCCAGCTACTTTTTAGATGACCTTGTCTGTTGGACCCCTTTGAAAATGTCTACTGGGATGTGAACAAAAGGCTCAGTTCACTGAGTGCAGCTCTACAGTCTTACCTTAATAGCTCAGATGGGACTGCTGTGAGAAAAGCCCATTGAAGAGTGCTGCCCATGACGCTGGCTCCAGAGAGTCCTTTTCTGGGTCCAATAGCCACCTGCAAAGGAGACATAGGAAAAAAAAATGGTCTTTTCATATGTGGTATTCAAAGACTTTGTGCCAAGTGCCCATTCAATGATCTGCTTGTGTGTGGCACCACTTTATAAATGATGATTTGAAGAGAAAAAAAGGCGCAGTTCACAGTACTTGAGTCTTACCTTAGCAGCTGAGGAGGGTGGCTGTGAGAAGAACAGACAATTTTTTTCCAACTTTGTTCATGCCTCCTTCTCACCGGTGTCTGGACTCTCTCAGGGGTGGTCACTCAGTCCTGACCTTCTCCCACCCGCCTGAAGCCTCCAGTCTCTGCTCCAGTTTGGCCCATTGTCACTCTGCTGCACCTGACTGCCCAACATCCCAGCTCTGAGCCCCCCGGGGTGGGGTCACCTACTCTTGCCTATTGCTTTGTCTAGAATTTAGTGGAATGGCCAGGGCAGGGAAGGAGTACTGAAGCAGGCTGGAAGGCCCGGCATTGGGCATGGGAGCCAACCCCTGGACCCCCTTTTGCCTACCGAACACCAGGGCTTTTCCATTTCTGGATCCCCCCATGAATGCGGGACATGCAATGATGTCTAGCATGCAATGTGAGTGTTCCCGCACATGTCCATAGGATGGCCGCCACACGTTCCCCTCTACACTGGTCCCACGACTGTAGTGCACCCTAGTCTCCACTGGGTGTCACTAATGGTGTGGGACAGAAACCCCTATCCCTCCGAGGAGAGGAGAGCAGTCCATTGGAAGCTCAATCCTCTCCTTCCCAGCCAACCCTCAGTGCCCCAGGCTCATTCCCGAACCCAGGTCGCTGGTGTGGCATGAGATAAGGCAGATGCCTCAACCCTCAGTGCCATCAGGATGGCTCAAAAACAGATCACTTGAGGTGGTATTGGAGGTGGGGAATGCTAAAGGTTGACAAAAGTGGAAGAAGTAAGGATTTTGCAGCTGCTGCTGCACTGCTGCTGACCTTTATGCTGGTTCTAGAGATATGATTATTATCGCGGTACTGATCTCACAACAAGAGAGAGGGCCAAAGGCACAAAGCAGGTGGTGCAGGATAGTATGATACTGCTGTTTTGTAGCCCTGATGCAGAATTTAGGAAAGATATTCATGTCTGGAAAACAAATGAGTATGGCAAGTGTTTAGTGTATAGTGTGATATGCACCACCAAATGATCATGGACATGCCTTGGCACAGAGTCATGTGTTAAAATGATCATTAGTGTGAAATGACTCACTACATGGGAGACGTGTTCAAGTACAGGACCAGCCTCCCATCAACTGTATTGCAATGGTCATACTGGGACCAAATGAAGAGGCCTCTTTTGCTAACTTCGAGGGTGCTGGACAGAGAATGATGCATGTCATGCAGCATGCTATGGTAGTGCTTGACTAGGTTCTATGTGATAATGGTGATCATCAAATGCAATCGTCGTTAGGGCAAATGTACATTGATGAAAATAAAAATGGCGATGTACATTTGCAGTGAGAAAATGCCCCTCTAGTATTTATGTGAGGGGCTTTGCCCCCCCCACACACCATCACTGAAATATTAAACTCTGGGGGGATGTTGGAGAGTGGGAGAACCAGGAAACAAAATACAAACACCAGCTGAATAGAGGACAAATATATGCTCCTCCCTGCCCCTCCCATGAGCCAGCCACCCTAATCCACCGTGCCATGCAGCCAGCTGCTTCCCCTCACCACCCCTCACATACCTTCTGTCCTCTTCCAGATACCTTCCATCCTCTTCCAGTATACTGTCACTCTTCCCTTCACCCTGCCCTTCCCAGTCGCTACCCTTTCCAGGGTTGCTGACTTTACAGAGCACTAGTCACTCAATCTCAGTTGCCCTTTTCTTTTCAATGGATACTGCTTGCCTACTGCTGGCAGCCAAGCAGTGTTGAAGCTTGACTTGGTGTGAACGCGTCTCTCATACCAGAAAGATGGTTTAGAGGGTGCCATTAACAACCCCATGGTCACTGGCTCTTACAAACAAGATGGCTGCCATGAGGCTGGACTGTTGAGGAGGAGCAGGGCTGGCTTTGATTTTAAAGCTGACTTTGAATTTACATATGGTATGACATCTATGCTTACCCTAAGGGTTTTTATTTCTATTTCGACTGGTTTCTATGTTTCCCTGTGGTAACTATGTTCTTGTTGCCATGCAGCTTGTGGGTTTTGATAGCCGAAGGGTATGACAGGAGAGGAGAGATGTGCCTGAGGATGCTAGGATCCAGGACATTGGTCAGGATTTCCAGGTGGAAAGGAGGAACTGAGGATCTGAGAGATTGTGATACCTGGAGGAAGAATTCTGTGGATCTGTGGAGTGAAGAAGTTATTGAGTACCATGTGGAGATCTGTGTCCTGTAAATGATCTGTAGATGGAGAACGTAAAGAAAGGGCTGAAGTCACCAGAGAGTGGTGCAAAGAACTAAGAATTAGGAAAGTTGAGAATGGTGTGCAGTGAACTGTAAACTCCTTTTCTTATTTCCCCAGAACTAACTAATTGATGAAATTATATGGTGCTAGATGGGTACTAGAAAAGATGCAGCTTTAACTGTGATTGCAACCAGATGATATTTATTTTTTTAACTTTTTGGTCTTTATTTAATTTCTTCTAGCAAAATATATAAGAATTTTAAAATGTTGCAAGTTATATCTGACCATATGATCCACTGCCATCTTATCACTGGATCCTGGTATAATCTTCCCAGAGTGCCTAGTGCTGCTGAAGGGTAAGGCTGTTTGCAGTCAGCATTGCAGCCAGTGTTCTGTGTGAACAAGACCTAAAGGATAAAATACCTGCAAACAAATTGCGTTGCTTAGGGTGATTTTCAAATGGTAGGAGTCTAATTACCCTGCACCCATTCAGGGCGCCCGTTGGAGTGCACCCGTCATTAGAGTGGCAAACTCTAAAATTAGCCTCCTCCTCCCTGAGGTCTCCCCCCCCCCAGAGTTGGAATCCTTAGTTGGGTACATGAGGGGCACAGCCCTCGACACGGGGGGCTGCAGGGGGCACAGCTCCCCGCATGTAGGGTGATCGGCAAATTTAAATCCTGGTACCTTAATGATGGGTGCACTCTGACAGGTGCATTCTGAGGGCAGAACCATTTTCTATTCTCTTAACATTACAAAAATATGTGGTCCTGGGCCACACAGGAAACAGTTGTCTACTGCATGTCTGGCTGCATGACGTCGTGGCTTGGTTCATTCCAGATGACCACAAGTTATGCACTTTATGTGAATCACACACTGTAAATCAGTATTCTGTTTGTGTGCAAGTTTACAATTATTTTTATATCCTGTATTAGTCGGCTAAATTACAATTTTACTCTGGTCAATGTGCTTGGCAACAACTTGCATTTTATTATTAGCTCCAGTGTCAATAAGCCCCCTGTACAAATCCCTCCCTGACAATATGCCCTCCATATAAATTTAGTAAAATAAACTTCAGGGGGAGTAAATCTGGAACAAATTGTGCAGGGAGCCAATTGATGCTAGAGCTAATAGTCTGGCACAAGTTGAAAATGGTTGTAACAAGATGTGGTCTTGGCCTGGTAGGTAAATCTAACTATTCCTTAAAAATAAATTGGATGAGAGAAACAAGTAAACACTAAGGGCCAGATATTCCAAAGAGTTGAGCCATGCGCAATAGGGTTGCGCCTAGCAAGTCAAAATGCACCATTCTGCGATATTCAGCAGGAGGCAGTTGAGCCCCAAATCACACTGAGCAACAGCGCAATGATAATGAATGTATACGCAACTGAAAGGGAGGAACCATGCATAAATGGCACAGTGCGATATTCAACAACATGCATCATGCGCAATAGAGGAGCCAGCGGAAGTTGTGCCATAGCAGAAATGAGCCAAAATAAAAGGGAGCAAGGGAGAGGCACAAGAACACTACAGGGAAGGCACATGAGGCTGAACTCTAGGAAGAGAAACTGGGCAGCAGGGACGCACAGGGCAGGCCAGAGAAAGGGCACCTGGAACCCACAGGCTCAGGGGAAGGTGTGGGAAGCCACAGTGCAGAAGGGGGAAGTACTTGCCACACAGCAGTGAGACCAGCACAGTCAGGTGTTCCTGGTGCAGGGGAAGTAGCAGCCAGGACAGCGGGGGGAATAAAGAAACAGCTGCCGGGGGGGTGAACACAAGCCAGGGACATGGCCAGTGCAACCATCCAGATGGAGGCAGTAATGAGGGGGTGAGAAGGTGGGCAGCAGGGGGGCTTGGCCGTGGAAGTGCCCGTCTGCGGTTTGCCCCAACAAGCAGTACCGAGCCCGCACCAGCTTCGAGCTGTATAGTGATACAGAGATCGTGGGCCGGTACCGCCTGAATTGGGCAATTCTGAGGCGGCTCTGTGAGCTGTGCAGTGATGTGATGCAGGCACCCACACGACGGAGCCATGCTCTGTCAGTGGAGATGAAAGTGATAGCTTGCATGTGCTTGCTCACCACAGGTACCTTCCAGAGTCCAACTGGGAACACCATAGGCATAAGTCAGTCGGCCAAATCACACCACCTCACCCAATTCCTCAGCGCACTGCTGCCACATGCTGCAGAGTACATCCATTTCCCCAGCACACTGGTGGAGTGCACAGCAAACATGCAGGAGTTCCACAGGGTAGCATGTATGCCTGGCATGCTAGGGGCAATAGACTGCACCCATGTGGCCATCCGCACACCACCTGGCCCCGAGGGGGCTGCGTATATAAATTGCAAGGGCTATGCCAGCATCAGCTGCCAGGTGGTGTGTGATGCCAGGGGGCGCATAATCAATGTCTGTGCCATGCACCCTGTGGAAGCACATGATGCCTTCATCTGGTACCAGTCGGCACTGTGCCACAGATTTGAGAGTGGGGATATCCCCACTGGCCACCTAGTGGGTGAGTATGCAAACCACATGGACAATCATAGGGCCGGGGGGGCATGGTCAGAGGTGACATGGGTAGTGGCCTACATGGCCTGGGGCAGGGCGATGCTGATCACCAAACTAACCTCCACCCTCTACACACAGGTGACAGTGGATACCCACTCCGTCCCTGGCTGCTCACACCCTATCGGTGGCCTGCGACCCCATCGCAGCAATGCTACAATGAGGATACCACACGTAATGTCATCGAGTGGGTGTTCGGGATGCTGAAGGCATGTTTCCATCACCTGGACACCTCTGGTGGTACCTACAGTACAACCCTCAGAGGCCTGTGGGCTTTTCCTGGCCTGTTGCATCCTGCACAACATGGCCAGCAGAATATGGAATAGCCATACAGGTCAAAGGAGGACAGCGATAGGGACAATGAGGATGCAGGTGACAATGGTGATGGGCAGCCCCTCTTGGGCGATGGGACCCCGACTGCTCCTGCTGGCACAGCTGCACCAAGACACCATCAGGAGGAGCACTTCAGCCAACAGGTAGTCATGGGGCCATGTGCAACCACCAGTGGCTAAGGCACAACCCACAAACACGCGCATGGACACACACCAGGGGTGCATGCCGTCAAGTTAACTGGCTGGGCATGGAATCACACACACAACCAGGGATGGGTGAGGTCTAACATGCCACATGGACAGACACACACACACACACACACACACTCACACACACACAATGCACCAGACATGCACAAAGGTTAGGAGGCACACCAACCCAGAATGCCATCCCTAGCCACACACATGTCCACAGACCACCACGCCCACTGCCTGTCATTGTGCATGTGTCAGATGCTGAGCACCATTGCACATTGGTGTACAGATCAATGCAGGCATCATCATGCACACGCAACAGTGAACAGCATCTGGGAGGGTGTGCAGATGGACTGTGTGTCCACGTGCAGGGCCGGGTACCCACCCGTGCATTGCCCACTGAATGACACAATGCACACAGGGCAGCACCAGACAGTAGCTGCATTGGGAGACAGGTCAGTCATGCTCCACAGTGCCCCGGCCGCCACGGATGCGTGGGCGGCCCCGCCGGGACCTGCCAGCGCTGACAGGCTGACCACTGGCCTCATGGGGTGGCACCGGTGGTCCCCCAGGGGTTCCACTGCGAGAACACGACCATGCTCGGGCAGCAGTCTGCAGCACACCAAACATGCCTGTGCCAGGCTTGCTTGGGATGCCCACAGCTGAACCTGGTATCGGCAAGAATGGTTTTGCATGACGCTGGAAACAGGGGGGGTGGACAGTGCACTGTGTGGTGTCTGTGATGCATGGGCATATAACTGTGTGCTCATTGTGGTCATGACAGCAGTGAATGCCTGTGTCTGCCTGTCAATGGCAGCGGTCACATCCTCCCACAACTGGTCCATCCCTGCCAGGATCAGAGCAGTGTCTCTGCTGCGACGCTCCTCTACCCACTCCAGAGCCACACGCAGTGCATCAACCAATGTCGCAAGCCACATCTGCTGGTTGACTGATGATTGCAGTATGCAGGTGTGCTCATCCAAGAGGTCATCTGCCTCCTCGGCATCCTGCCCTCAGGGTGTGCGCGGCCCTGATGCTCAGCACCCCTTGAGGGTGGGTGCTGCACACCAGGACCAGGTCTGGGCATGTCCACAGGCAGTGCACTGACGCTGCCCCCTGACACTGTACCCCCAAGCCCATTGGCTGACTGCTGATGCTGCCCCTCCGGCTGCCACTTCCCAGGGCTCACTGGTGCTGCCACAGTGGCCACAACAGTCCCACTGTCCTGTACACACACCAGTGCTGCCCCACTGGTGCTGACAGGCACAGGCTGGGAATGTGATGATACGCAGGCCTCCACAGCGGCACCACCCACAGCCATGGCCGTGATGTTACCTGCTGTGTGGCCATCCCATGGCACACACATGTCTCTGCCCATGGCATTAGCAACATCATCATCAGTGACAGACCCGGCACCAGCCCGAGTCACAGCATGCTGGCATCCATGGACGCTGGCATGCTGGGACATGGGCAGGGCCTCCTCCGCACCTGTTCCAGCAACATCAGTGTGGACAGCCAGGCGGGCCCACTGTCACACTGAGCCACGTATACCTGTGGAGGTGGATGGGCCTCCTCCATCTCCATCTGACTGGTCTCAGTGGACAGGCCCACCACCGCTGACCCATGCAGATGCTCAGGATCTGTAAGGGAAAACAAAGTTGCATTACTGCATGTGACCTACCCTGCCCCCTCAATAGACAGACCATGACCTACCTTGCAGTGACGGGCTACCACCCGTCTGGAAGCCACCACCCGGAACACCCTCAATGGCACAACGCTGCATGCTGCCAGCAACCCTCTCCTCCTGTGGGGTCAGGCGTAGCACCTCAAGCTGTTCCCCACCTGTCACAGCTCATGCTGCCCTGATGGCTGCCACCTTCTCCTTTATCCTCCTCCTCCTCCTCCTGTCTGTGCCCATCTTCTTCTTGCAGTCCTGCACGGAGCGCTAGTGGCTGCCATGCAGGTTCACTGCACGTGCCACGTCCTCCCATGCAGCAGCACAGGTCTGTGGTGTTCCCTGCCGTCCGCTGAGAAGTGGCTCCTGATTCAGGTAGGCCTCAAACAGGGCATCCGTCTCAGCCTTGGTGAAATTAGGCCTCCTCCTCCTTCCACCACTCTGTTCCTCCTCTCCCACAATTCGCTCGGTCATGATTTAGCCTCTGAGAATGAAAGTTGTTACCTGTGACTGTGCAGTCCCATGCATGTCCCAAAATCTATAGTCCACACTCCCAAACAACGTGCAACTCACCAATAGACTGCAGTAACTGACTATGGCCAGTGCAGCCCAATGTCGCACTTTTATAGCGCAACCCATGCAAATGAGGCGAGGCACAACTTTAAGTGGATGCAAATTGCAGTGCTGCACCATTGAATGGCTGATTAGCTGATTTGCATATGAGGGCCGAATATCACGCTGTTGCGCTTTGCACAATTGTGTTGAATGTGCTGAGCCAAAGGCGCAGTTCTGTGACATGTGCAGTACACACCTAACTGTGCATGCCTGGGTTCCTGATGCAGGTGCCTGCCGTGCTGTTGACGTGCTGTGCGCAGGAGGCAATGCAGGGCACAGCCACCATTGTGCCAGTGGCGCTACAGCGATGTTCACCTATATGGCGCTGTGGCACTGGGGCATCGTAGGTGCACTGGGGCAACAGTGCGGTGAGCGCTACTGGAGGTGGCACACAGGCACCCAATCACGCTTCATGCATTGGGTTCAATCGCACTGTGTCTGTCCATGCGCCAGAAACCCTTGACCCTGTGCCCGACCTTTGCCCCCTAGGCACCATGCATCAGGCATGGGTGCACCACTATCATGCTGTTCGGTGACAGCGTGATAGGAATGGCGCGCAGCTCGGCAGCATCTGCATGTGGTGGAACCATGCTGCAGAGCGCCATTTTGAACCTACTGAGCAAGAGAGATGGCACAGAGGAGAGCTGCCCAGTGGAGCCAGATCGAAATGGCAAACCTGGTTACCATTGTTGAGCCACTTTATGGCCCACTGTTTGAGGAGGCACCCATGGGCAGGTCCAGAAGCCAGGTGTGGCAGGAGGTGGCTGACACCCTGGAGAAAGCCACAGGAATGGGGCGGACAGCAGAGCAGTGCCACCACAGGTATGGGGACCTGAGGCAGAGGGACCCAGACCTGCTTGCCCACCTGTGGGCACGTGCCAGGAGGGGCACGGTGCCACGGCCAGGTAGGTGTAACGTCCACACGCTTTTATCTTCCATATGAGTATCACAGCTGCATGTGTCTGGAACATGGGGGAGGGACCATCCAGTGTTGGCTGTGGTGGTGTTATCAGGGTGTGGGGTGGTGGGTCTGGCTGGGTGGGATTGCACACACATGGGGGCAGGGGGACTTTGCTACAGGATTGTACTGATGTTCCTCTCTCCATGTTTACACCTTAGGGCCGGAAGAGAGATGGCTGGCCAGTGAGCAGAAGCCAGCAGAAGACAGGGCCAATAGGAGGCGAGGTCCACAGCACCAGAGGACCAGCCGATGATGGTGAGTGACATACCTCCATGATTACTATTGCATGTTGTGTAACAGGGCGGGCAGTGGGGCATGGCCACCATCCATTGACACCACTACCATGCAGGCAACTTGTTACAGTCAGCACTGTCCAGTGGCACTGCATGTCTGGGAGTGCGTCAATAGTGGTCCATGCTTGCACCGGGTACATAGCTGTGCCACTGCCTTTGCACCACATAGCTATGTCACTAAACAGCCACAGTAGTGCTGTGCAGGACTTGGCCAGTGGGTGTGTGCAGCGGTCCACCTGGCTGTATGCACCTGGTTGGGCAGGTCTTTTGGACATGATCACTGTGGGTGGTTACACACCATCACAGAGGCATGTCCCATGGCCGTATGCCATGCACAGTGGGTGGGTGTATGGGCTGTGCATTCACACCTATTGACTGTGCTCCTTGTTCTAGGTGTCCACCAGCTGCAGGCAATCCGGGAGGCACTGCAGGAAATACTGACTGTGGCGAGGGCATCATTGGACATCCTGCAAGGATTGGTGACTGGGAGTCCGGCAGAGACATGGGAGGCAGAGCAGCCAGAGCGGGAGTGGGGCTCCACTGACCATCTATATGCCACTGATTTCTTCTACCCCTGGACCCATCCTCACACCCCTCCTTTCCTCCCATTTGTTCACCCCTGCCCTTACCCACCCACCTTGTTTGTGGCCCTCCTCACACATTTGTAAATAGTTGTAAATAGTTTTGTTTGATATTTTTGATTACAATTCTTTTGATATGAATACTGTGGTGGTCTCTGACTTGCAGCGGGCTATAGGTGCTCAGCTGCAGTGGTGTACCATCAGGTGTGGTGCAGTCATGGGTATGTGTGTGTCCGTGGGGAAGTGACTATGGTGTGGGAGTAGCTATCAGTCAGTGTCTGTGGTGTGTGTGTTGTTCCCTGTGCACTGGATGACTGCGTGCAGTGGTCCATGGTGCATGCTCTGTGTCCAAGGTGCACCTGTCAGCCCATCCATGGCCTGTGCAGCTGACACCCTTGCATGTCTGTGACCTGCATGGTCTGCTGGCATGTCAGTGGTGGCTGTCCATGCAGGGCAGCCACTGTACCCGTCACAATGCTGGGTTGCCTCCTGTCACTGGTTTGGTGCATGTCTGCCTCAGGTGACACTGTGGCCTCCACGGTTGTTGTCCACCTCCATGCTGTGGCTTGTGTGTGTTGCAGGGGATGTGCACCACTGTCTGTGACTTGTGTTCCGGGCAAATGATGGTGGCGTACAGGTCCACAGTGCCTGCGCAGGGTGGCTGGCACTCCTGTGCCATGGAGGACTGCTGGCCGTGTGTACACAGTTTCCATGGGCCCACGCTGGGAGCTTGGTTGCCCCGCTACTGTGTCCCTGTGGTGTTGTTGTGCCCTTGGGTATGAGTGGGTGTTTGCCCATGCACTGTGTTGCATCCGGTGTGGTGCATGCTTCCATGCACCACTGTGGGTGTCTGCGCTGGCTGTTGTGGCCAGTGCTGGGTCAGAGTGTGTCCTTGGGAGGGTGTGCAAGGTGCTATACCACTGGTGGTGGGGTCTGGGGCATGCCCTGTCATGTGTGGGGTACCTCTTGTGCCGACGCATGGTCGGTCTCTCAGCTGTACCTTGGGGGGGCTGTGCATGGTGGCACTGTGTATGCTGTTGTTGCATCGCTGTGTGCTGCCACTCACTGATGGATGCTCATGGTGGGGCTGCCTTGCATGGTTCTGTGGTGCACAGGGTTGCATTGTCACAGTGGGGGTGGTGGCATGCATGGGGTATCCTGCAGTGGTGGATGCTGCTCCTGGGCATGGTGTCTGGGGGTCACGATGCAGGGTGTGCTCTGCATTGGGGGATGGTGTGGCACGGGATGGTCGGCCCTCCTTGTGTGCTGGTCACAGCATGCCAGAGGGTGTGATGGGGCACCATGGGCCAGCTGTGGGTTGGTTGCTTCTCCATGGACCAGTGGTTATTCCAGCCCTCCCCAGTTGTGCAGTGCATGGGGTGTGGGGGACAATGTCTGTTCTGCTGTGTGTTCCTCTGCCCATCTGTGGCATGGGTGGTGGGCCCCTGCATCCCTGGTTGTGCAGTTGCATTGCTGCCCTGCTGCTGGGGGGCATCCCTGGTTGCACTATGGCACCTCTGGACTGCTCAGCTGAACATCCCTTGTTGCGCTATGGCACATCAGATATGCTCAGCTTCTCCTCCCTAGTTGCGCTATGGCGCAGGTGGTGCGATATTCAGTCATCGGCTGTAGGTGCATCTTGGCCGGCTCAGTTTTTGAATATTGCGCCTCTTGCACATGAGTGCAATGGACTTCCACTTGCTCCTGCTATTGCGCACTTTTTGGGTCGAGTTTGAATATCTGGGCCTAAGAATTCAAAATCAAAAAAACAGAATGGAAAACAATAAGAAAAAGCAGAAATATAATTGTTAACTAAAATTACCTCTCTTTTAAAACTTGTACACAAATTCAAAAAGTTTGCAAGTTTCTCCTGTTCCACTCCCTCTACTGACTGGTATGGGGTGGGGTCTTCCCGGGACTATCACTGAAACTTTTAGGAATTGTGGTGGAAGAATTGGCCTTAGTGAATCCCTGGAGTGCAGTCCACTTCTGCCTACTATAAATGGAAAAGCCAGGGAAAAAATGAATGAGATGGAAAAAAAAATATTAAAACAGTTTTGCATGAGCTAAGTTTTGTCAAATTGTCTAACAAAGATATATAAAAACAAAACAAAAGTGGAGATTGCCATGTATCTAAAGAAAAGGTTTCTCATACGGGCACAAATGTGCACAAATCTAGTTGCTGTAAGAATAGTATTAATGTTAAAAATAAAACCTTGGTATGACAATATTTGGTCTTAAATGCTTTTACAATCTTCCCAGTTTGGTAATAGTAAGCAACTGGCTCGGAAAGAAGTTAATACAGTAGTACAGTGCTGACCTTTTAGGCATGGAACTTGGAATTGTTAAAGGATACCTACTCTGCAAATTTTTGCTGATTGAGCAACTGATTAACATTTTTTAATTTTTTTGTAAATTTTGTTTGTTTCTCCTAACACCAAACCCCAGATTCTCTCCAGTGGGACTCTAAACTCACCTCCATCCCACCCAGCCTGAAGGCTCAGTCTTGCCATCCAGTAGACCCAGCTCCATTCCATTTGTCCTGTCACCCATTCCCCCAGAATTAAGCCTCCCAGGGCAGGACCACCACTCTCCTTTCTTGACAACCTTTCTAGAATCTGGACAGGTATCCAGGGAATGGATGGAGCACTGGAGGCAACCGACGCACTCGGTGATGGGCATGGGGGGTGGTCCCTGGTCCCCACCTTTGCTAACTAGGGTTTGGGGATTTTCTTTTTTACTGGTTTCCTGAAGCTCAGACATGCAATGATTGATGTCCTCTATGCACCCTCATAAGACATCCACCACAGCTTCTTCCCTGCACTGCGAGCTGCTGGTTGCTGCGACACCCAGACAATGTTAGGGGCCCCCAGCGCAGTGGCTAGCCTAACTCCCTCTGGGAAATAAGGGCAGTTCTCTGGAAACTCAATCCTTTCTCACCCTTGCTGATCCCCAATGGCCTGAGCTCATTCTTGAACCTGGGTCACCGGCATGGCGTGAGGTGTGGCGTCCAGCACCTCAACCCTCAGCACCACCGGGCAGGACAATTGGTTAAAATTATGAATGAGATTTCCTCAAGAGAGGACACTGCTATAAATAGTGCCTGATTAGATGATGCCATGTTTAAACTGGATAAAGTGGGAGCAGGAAATCCAGAATGATATAAAAGAGAAAGCATGATGGTCACGTGATGAATCCAGCCTGAGAAGCAGGACTTTCCGGACTCCGGAGCTAAAGAGAAACGCAACTAATTAAATTATTTTAAACACTCAACCACTGACATTCTGAACAAATTTCAATCTTCCACAGCCTGGACAAACGAATCTGAAAACATTCCAGATGCAGGATCCAGATTTAAACCAACAAATGGACATTATGGTAGCAGCCCCACAGCTGGCTATGAGTCAGATCCTTAAGCGTCCCAAGGCAGTTCATCAACAGAAACAGAAACATCAATGGACAATATAGCTATTCTAACAGAAAAGTTGGACTGTTTTTTTCAGAAATTACCTCCGTGAACATTAAGCTGGGAGACATGGCCTCAGACATTAAAACAATTAAACATTCAATGGAACATCTGTCAGGTAGGGTCTCCAACGCTGAAGGTAGAATCAGCTCGATTGAAGACAAACAAAGCAGGGATAACAAGACAGTTACGGAATTAAAAACAAAACTGAGAAAAATTGAAGACAGGATCGAGGACCAAGAGAGCTGTCTCAGGCGCAACAACTTAGTAATTGTCAGCATCCCAGAACAGGCAGAAGGGGACAACATTCACAAATTTACCCAGAGCCTACTCATGGAGATGGTGAGACCGCCAACCACTGGCTCCACTTACCAACTGGAATTCACACGTAGATCCTTTTGCGCACCATCCAAACAAGGGGAAAAGCCCAGGGCAATAATCACAAGATGCATCTCAATGCAGGACAAAACACGTATTTAAAACCAAGCCAGAATAAAAGGTTTCATTGCCTGGAAAGGGCAGCTGTTCAACACATTCAGCTACATGACTCCCGCAGTACAGGACAAATAATGAGCCTATGGAAACATAAAAAAACCCTGCACAATGCCAAGTTCTCCTTTAGAATATTACACCCTGCCAGACAAACAGTAACCACCCAACACGGCACCAGGGAGTTTGAGAATGTAGAAACGGCTCCTAGAGAGCTTCTGAAATACTTCTCCCAGACCTTTCCAAACACTTCAGACCTCAGCAAAGGGCAGCAGCCTAAAGGCAAGTAGACAGACAGGACTAGCAGAGACAATGTGTTTATCAGCTGCTGCATGAACCTGACTATGAGACACTCACACTCACCCCCCAAAACCAGGGAACATGAACCCCACAACACCTGAAAAAGACAACCAGCGTATCAAGATATAGTGATGACCCCACAGGAACACTATCGGACCTGATATCATACAGGTATCTGAACTACATGTTTTCTTCTGAACACTGATAAATGGCAGGGGGTCCTTTATGAGAATGGCAGAGGGGGTGAGTAGGGGTACAGTTCACCTTAGGCTATGTTGTCCTCCTTCTTGACCAACTTCCCACTGATCACTTTACTTCCTTTGTTTGGGAGATAGCCATCCATCAAGGCTACGCCTCACTGCAGTCCAGGGAAATCCAGCTGCTTGCAAGACTCGTCATACACACAACATGCCCACCAAGAAGGATGCACAGTTCAAAACACTGCCACCCCTACGCAAACGTAGGCCCCCTCTGCCAAGCACCAGCTACACAGAGATTAAACATAGCAAGGATCAACCACCTCCACCACAGCACCACATGAATTGCAAGACACCAATGACAGCATCAAGAACAACAGAGGGGATGGAAGGAACCTAGAAGAGAGTGAAAACCACAGCACAATGCCATCAATGGCAAAATGTCACTGGCAACCTGCAACACTTGATGATGAACACTTGCCAAAAATCAACCCGTACACACGCACCAAATGGACAGAGAAAGCAGAGGACTAGAACTCGACCACCAAAAACTCTTTCATGAGACTTTGCTTTCCCAAATATTCTTTGCTTGTGGTTATGCTAGTAGCTAGTTTTGTAAGTTTGCATGGTACAGGAAGCATGATCACTAGGGACTCTCGACAATGGAATACTATGCGGCTCACAAAAGTTCTCACCAAGCAACAAAGAACAGCTGAGAGGGGAAGACTGACAGAAAGGTGGGGAGTTCTCACCCTCCAAATTTGATGCAGTGTTTCACAGGGCTGAGAGGAAGGGACGGAGCAATATTGGCAGGGATTGGTAAAACCCTTTGGAGTTTCTATAGGCGGTAGCTCAGAGAAGCTGGAGGATGGAACAGAACACAGAACATCACAAGAATGAAGGACATAGAACAGAAACACTACACCAAGGAGAGGGGCCCCAGGAGGGAGGAGGGAGAAGAGAGAATCTGGTGTCCAGCAAGCACGCTCTGTGCACTTCAGGTGGACCTCACCCTCTAACAACGCCCTGAGGGGTAGATGTAAGTGGCAGAGGGGGGGAGTGTGATAGTCCCAAACAGAAGTCACAGGATGACTACAGAATGCCGGACCCCCTGAACTCAAGCTGTAAGCCCACCCAGCTGGGCCTAGCAGACCACAACACCCATCTCCAGATACCCGAGCCGATTACTCGATGGGAAATGGGGAGGTCTGTGGAGAAAAGGAAAGGAGAACCTCATAAAGGGAAAAGCAAAGGAGGTATCAGGGAAACTACAGATAGGCAACCAGGAGGAAGTTCAGAAACAAACATAGCCCAAGCAAGGGCACCCTGAAATGGCTCCTGCAGACAGGTGGGCACCCAGAGGAACCTGATTTTGAACTTGGCAGATCAGCATAGTCTACCTGGTCTATCCTGGATATGGATTAGCCACTGATGGGAGACCAGATGCTGGAGGCCCATGGGAACAAAGGAGCTAGACAAACATGTAGAGGCCAGAGCCAAGATACCATGAGAGCTCTGACAGCCCTGCAAGTGGCCTCAAGAAACAATGCCACCACTACCATATCTCCATGCACTTAAAGGGAAGATGGCAGGAGGGGCTCATAGCAGCAGGCTCTGGGTGTCTACCTGGGGAGCATAGGAAACACCCCACAACACAAAAGCATGTGGGGGAGAGAGAGGAGAAATGGCAGAGAGGGAGACAGGAGAAGACACCGAAAGGAGCAAATGCACACAACACAGGACAGAAAACATCTCAACACAAAAGGGGAAGAGAGGAGCCAGGGGCTTTGGCCTGCTCAGACAACTGAACACAACAGCAGCATCTGAGGGAGACACTAGGGCACTCAACAGCAGAACCAAGACCAGTCAGGAGGTTGAGGCAGGCAACAGCAACCATAGGAGCATTCCAGCAATCATACTTAAGGTAACTGACAATCTTTGGCCATGGGCAAAGAAAGGTAGCACTCATGGAGATTCATCATGGACTGAGTGTTGGGAAGGCCCACCAAACTCACTTGAACACTGGTATAGCAAGTACCAGAGGGAGGGTGGAGGAGGGACCTCCCATATGTATATAAATGTGTTGTATATAGTAATGATATATAATCACCTTAGTGTAATTAGTTTGAATGTTGATTTTGCAATGCATGCACAAAGCACTGAACCTGGCATTGAGCGGAAACAGGGATCCAGATCCAATGCACCAAAGACTCCCACCTGGACACACACAGATACCTCATGACAGGCTCTGAGCAGCCCAGTCTACAAACCAATCATACTCAAGGGGCTACACACTAAGCAGGGGCATATCCTGGGAACTGCAGGAAATAGGGCCCCACTCAGGACTCAGAAACATAGAATGACACCCTCCCAATACAAGTGCACCACTTGGAATGTTAAAGGGGCACAAACCAAAGAAAAGGCATGTGGTGTAGATACACCTCAGAACCCTGAAAACATAAATCGCTCTACTACAGAAACCCACACACTGCACACCAGGTGACACTGTGGAGAAGGAGTGAGTGGGACAGGCCTTGCAGCCAGAACCAGCAACAGTAGAGCAGGGTTCACCATCCTAATTCAGAGGAACACACCCTTCACGCCCCTAGAACAGCACACAGATCCACAGGGGAGATACAGTATATCATAGTAAGGGTCCAACTGGGTGGACAGGAGGTAATAATGGTGGCAATCTATGGATGTAATAGGGAGGAGCCAGGCTTCTTCACAAACCTCCAGTTGATTCTGACATCCATGCCCACCCACCAACCATAATAGTGGGAGACTGGAATATAGTTCAAGACAACATCTTAGACAGGTCCAAGCCCAAAAGAGTGGGACTATCCATGTCGCAAAGGGTGGTGGCTGAACTCGCGGACTCCCTAGGCCTGGTAGATGCATGGCGCGTACTGCACCCCAACATCAAGGAATACATGTTCCTATCCACTGACCATAGCACATACTCCAGGCTAGACTACTTTCTAGTGAAACAAACAAACCACTGAGGAGCTCAAATTCACTCACGGTGAATATTTTGATCTGGTGCAAGGAGGTATCAGAGAATCAATCAGTCCAAACCAAAACTTTTGAAACCAAAGCCAAACCTACTGCACATATACCTGTCAGTGAGCCAAATAAACTAAAGAGGCACAGCTTACCGTATCTTCATATTTTTATTCTGATGACACCACTGTTTTCAAGCAGCAAACACAAGAGTGCATGGCGACTACCGATAAACAAATAGAAATGTAGTTTTTCACCATCTCGTGTAAACATAATTGTGACCAGGCCAGCCGAAGCAGAACAGCCCAAATGCGAATGACGACAGGATCAGTTGACGCTCGCTAACGCCTTCCTCAGAGCTGATTGGTCAGAGATTACATCGATTCTTTATAGTGAAAAACATGCATATTCATCAACCTCTAAACAATAAGACCGCCCTCCACTCATAAATATGTATAACCACCCCAAAACACACAAGTGTAGTAAAACAATCATAAATAACAGTGCAACAATAATTCCTCATTAAGACCCTTTGTTGCAAAGTGCCAAGTTTAAAAATCCAAAAACATTCTCTTTGGTCCAGTTTTTTGCTAGACTCCCACCACGGGTCCAACATATACTTTTCAATGCCAATAAATTTAAGATTTGCAGGTGAGCCATGACCCACAGATGAAAAATGTTGTGCCATTGTATTAGTTTGTACATTGTTTCGGATAGCTGATTTATGCTCACTTATCCTTTCCCTTAACTGACGTTTTGTTTGCCCCACATAGTACAAACCACATGGACATGTGAGCATATATATAACCCCAGTACTTCTACAATTGATAAAGTCATTAATCTCAAATTTCTGACTTGTATGTGGGTGTATAAAGTATTTACTATTATTTGTATTATTACATTGTGCACAATTCCCACATTTATAATTTCCCTTTGGAAGTGCTGGGATCCAAGTAGTTCTCAGTTTTCGGGACTTTGTACACTATGTACTAATAGATCCTTGATGTTCCTACCCCTCTTATATGTGATTCTGGGCTTTTTGTATATATCCTTTCTAAAAATAGGATCGCCCTGTAAAACATTCCAATGTCTTCTCACTATGCTGGCAACCTCCTCCGCTTGATTGGAAAATTCAGTCACAAAATTAATGACACCCTGAGAGCTCTCATCCAAAGCTTTTGGCTGCAACAAATCACTTCTGTTAGTGCTGACCGCTCTCTCCATGCCTTTGTATATAGATTTTGCATCATAACCACGACCTTGAAAACGGTTTGCAACTTCCTGTGCATTCTTTCTAAATTGTTCATCATCGCTACAAACTCGTTTTAAGTGCAACATCTGTCCAACCGGAATATTTTGCTTTAAACTTTTAGGATGACTACTTTCATAGTGCAATAGCGTATTTTTACTCATAGGTTTTCTGTAAAGTGTAGTTTTTAGTCTGCCTACATCCTTATAAATAAGCATATCCAAAAACGGAACTTCAATGGTATCTGCTTGCATAGTAAATTTTAAATTTGCATCAAAAAAGTTAATAAGATCAACAAAACCATTTAAACTTTCCAGATCTGCTGTCCAAATAAAAAGCAATCGTCAATATAACGTTTCCAAGATCGAACACATCTATTAAAATTTCAGCTTTATATAAATATACTTCCATTGCCCCACATACAGGCAGGCAATACCGAACAAGCGTGGTTCCCATCACTGTACCTTTGTGCTGCTTGTAGAATTGATCTTTATAAACAAATTAGTTCGATTTCAAAACCATGTCTGCCATACTGATAATAAATTCCACATCAAAATTAACATCTTGTTGGACTCGCATAAAAAATTCAATAGCTCTAATCCCTCCATCATGTGGTACATTTGAATACAAGCTTTCTATATCCAAAGTCACTAGCCAAGCATCAGAGTCAATAGTCACATTCTCAATATTTCTTATCATGTCTCCACTGTCTGAAATAAAAGAGGGCAATTTTTTTACCATTGGTTTAAGATAGCAGTCCACCATTTGTGAGAAAGGCTCCATAGATGAACCAATACTCGAAACAATCGAGCGCCCTGGAGGGGCTTCGAGCATTTTTATGTATTTTTGGTAGTAAATAAATTGCTGGTCTAACTGGTGCTATCACTCTTAGAAAGTCCACCTCTTGTTTATTCAGACGTCCGTTCATCTCATTACTTTTAATAAATTCATCAGCTTGAACTTTGATCTCAGCTGTTGGGTCCCTCATTAATTTATGATAGTATACTTCATTATTTAAATGTCGACCCATTTCACACTCATAGTCTTTTATTCCCCATAAAACAATGGCACCCCCTTTGTCAGCTGGTTTTATAATCATACTTTTATCATCCTTCAACGTTTTTAATGCTAGATGTTCTTGATAGGATAAATTAAAATTCTTTTCTTTCTTCTTTTTCAGTAACACATCAATGTCACGATCAACCAATGCTGAAAAAGTATTTACAGCATGATGGCCGTGAGCCGGTGGACAGAATGTGCTTTTCTTCTTCAAATGTTGTGTCACACTATTTTCACCCACTTTATTGTTCTGATTAATCACATCAGCATGGTCACTGTTCGTTAAAGCCTCCTGGGTATCAAAAAAACATTTTAGGTGGAGTTGCCTATACAATTTAAAGAGATCAATTTTCAATTGAAATGGATTCACATCCTTACTAGGCACAAAAGACAGACCTTTTTGTAAAACTGCTTCCTCATGAATCGTAAGCTCTCTTTCAGTTAAATTCACGATTGCCATTTGTTCTGTCTGTTAGAACGTCTGGGGGGGCCCGAATATTGCCAACGCCCTCTGTTCCTCCCTCTTTCTCCTCGCCCTCTTCCCTGGTCACAATTATGTTTACACCGAGATGGTGAAAACTACATTTCTATTTGTTTATCGAGTAGTCGCTGCGCACTCTTGTGTTTGCTGCTTTCTGAAACAGTGGTGTCATCAGAATAAAAATATGAAGATATGGTAAGCCATGCCTCTTTAGTTTATTTGGCTCACTGGCGGGTATATGTGCAGTAGGTTTGGCTTTTGGTTTCAAAGTTTTGGTTTGGATTAGACTACTTTCTAGTCATCCAGGCAGTACTCAAAATGACCACCCACTGTGAAATAAGCCCTAGGGTGGTTTCTAACCAAGCCCCGGTTTCCCTAGCCTTCCTAGGGCCGGAGCAAATGGAGAAACAGGATATGGAGACTGAACAACACCCTACTCAAAGACCGCCAGTGCACCAAACTAATTAAAAAGAGTGTCAGACAATACTTGATATGAACACAGTATCAGTCCCAACCCAAACTGTCTTATGGGGAGCATATAAATGCACCATAAGGGAGAACTCATCCAACTGGCCTCAAACAGAAAAGAATGAGAGGTGGAGAGCCAATGGCTGCAGTGCACCTTTAGGATCTAGAAAGAAAGCGTTGGGCCCAGCAACCAGAGACAGAATAGAACTCAATATTGCTAGGGCAAAGTATGGCAAACTCCTGTGGGAACAAGCAGAGTTTGACATCTTTAGAACCAAAACTCAGTATGTGGACCAGGGAGAAGGCAAGAAACTACTGGCACTCCAACTCAAACAGCAAGATGCACATAGGACCATCACCATGATCAGAGGCCCCAATGACAGCCTAGTGCCCAAATCAAGAGACATAGCGACTGCCACTAGGCTGTACTCGGGAGGAGGACAGGTATCAACCCAGGACATACAGAACTTCCTCAGAAGCACAGCTCCCTAAGCTAGAAAGGAGACACACACACTCTGGAGGACCCGGTCACGCAGCAGGAGATTCATGACACAGTCAGCTCACTGAAAGCTGACAAGGCACCAGGTCCAGATGGATTCACCACCAGCTTCTACAAGTCACTATCACAGGAGATAAGTTTTTTTTCTTTTTGTTATTTTGAAATCTTGGCTAGCACCAGTGAGCGGATGCTCATTAATTGGTTCCATGTCAGTTAAGAAGTACAGAGTGATACATAAACATTCAAATACAGAGTGGTTCAGTAGCAAATATACAAACACATATTACAGTACTACAATACAGATGAAGTTCATGGTTAAACTATACTGAGACATTCTACAATGTATGCCTGTGTCAAGGAGAGACAAAAATCAGTAGACTAAACAGAGGGAGAGGAGAAAGGGTAGAAGATGGAGAGGTAATGGTAAGAGGAAGGGGTGGGTGGCGATAGGAGGTGGAGGGGTAGGGAAGGGAAGAGGTGGGGGTTGTGGCAGCACCATGGAAGAGGATGGTGGGTCAGTGAAGTGCAATGTCAGAGCTACCCAGTGGAACAGTGACAGGGTTAAGAAGTGCTAGAGTTGGCCCGCTGGTGGGTCTCTTAATGAGGCCAAAGAGACAGCTGACCTAGATCACACATGCAGGAAGTCTTCATCTCCCTCATACCAAAACCAGACAAAGACCCAACCATAATGGGCAATTACAGGCCAATATCCCTACTCAATAGCGACCTAAAGATCCTAGCCAAGGTACTGGCATCCATGATGAATGTGGTAATCAGCAAGCTCATATAGGCCCACAACAAGTTGGTTTCATGCAGGGCAGAGTAGCTTTGGACCACCTCCTAAGCTGTCCCACATACAGGCCACTTCCAAAGATCAGACACCCGGCAGCATTGGTGTCCTTAGATGCAGAAAAGGCTTTTGACAGGGTCTCCTGGAAGTTCCTCTTGAGACCCTGTGGGATTCAACTTCCAATTCCATACATTGAATGGATCGAGCTGCTATACTCTCACCCCACATCTAGAGTTATGTGTAACAGAACCCTATCCCCAGTGTTGGAATTGAAATCGGGCACCAGACAGGGCTGCCCACTCTCTCAACACCTATTCAATCTCTATATAGAGCCACTAATAAGATGCGCATTGGCAGATGATGCCATCAAAGGGCTAAGAGTCGGAAACTGCACATACAAAATATCTGCTTATGCAGACGATGTCCTCCTCCACATAGAGGAACCGGGTAGCTCGCTAACAGCCGCCATGGCCCTCCTATGGAGGTTTGGATGGGTATCAGGCTACAAACTCAATATGGACAAAACATCCATAATGCCACTCAATCCCCACACACACCACACACATACAATGTCCTGGGGGGAATGTGGTGCCCTGATTTCATCCGATATCTTGGGATAGTAATATCACAGAATCACGAAATCCTGGGAACCAAAAACCTAGGCATCTTAAAGAACCACATCAAACAGGACCTGAAATGTGGGACAGATATGCCCCAGACCTTATGGGCCCGAATAAATATCGTCAAAATGAACATACTCCCCGCCTCTTATGCTTGATCATGATGACTGGCTGCTTTCTTCCCCTGGCCTGGCATGCAGTAGTAAAGTCACTACTATCCTACTTCTTGTGGTCAGGAAACTACCAAGAAGAGCACATCACAAGCTCACACCAGCAAAGAAAGGGGTGATCTGTGCCTCCTGACTTCAAACTATACTACCTGGCAGTACCGCCACATGATTCCTCTAGTGGAAGGACACACTAACCTCAATGAGATGCAAGGATACTTCTCACAATGGAAGCTGTTAGATCTAACCTATGCAATAATGCTGGCATAAGTATCCAGGCCCGCACCAGCATCACACAAGTTCCTACCCTCCCAGTCTTAAAAACACCCTAATAGGCACAACTGTGCAAGTTAGCAAACAACTACACAGAGTACTAGGCACACGCCCTAAGCTGGACCCAGCTCAACCCATAGTAGGGAACCCGAACTTTAAAATACAAAGCAAACTTATCCCAGCTAACTTCCTGGGTACAACCGGGACATACAGAATGGCCTCGCTCATCAACGGCGACACCCTCACCCCCTATCTTAAGTTCCAAAAGAAACAGGCCCCTAATCTAATCCGACCATTCCCATACTTACAACTACTACACCCGCTAGCCTCAGTCCTGGGTAATAGACCCTGAGGGACAGGATCCTATGACAAATGGGACAAATTATGCTCACTAACAAATCGAAGACACAAACTTTCAGGCATCTATAAATGCCTCTTATCAATAACAACAGCACCAGACAATGACAGGTACAAATACTGGCAAAAGGAATTCCCAGAAATAGATGCCCCAGGCAAGCTAACTGACATCTGGAAATATACACACAAGTTCCTAAAGTTTGATGGCCTCCGGCGTATGCAATACAAAACCACAACATGTACTACACACCAAACAGATTACACAAGATGGGCAAGCTTCACACACACACATACACACACACACACACACACACACACACACACACACACACACACACATGAACACTATGCAAACAGGACAAGGGCACTCTCAAGCACACACTGTGGGACTGCCCTCATGCACAACCCCTATGGGACTCCATTCAAGCTAATCTTGACCACATACTAGGCCTAGAGACAGCCTTCTCCCATCAGAGATGCCTTTTGGGACTAAATCTAAAAGAAATTATAAGGGCCAGGAGGTTTCATATAGTCCAAATTGCAGTGATGGCCAAAAAACTGATTCTCAAGCACTGGATGGATGAGTTGACCCCATCCTACACAGAATGGCACAATGCTATGATGGAAGCACTTCATATGGAAAAGATGATCAACCACATAAGACACATCCCACAATAGTTCTATGACAGGCGGGGGATGCTGGAGGTGTCTCTCCTCAATGCCAGAGATGGCCGACAGGCAAACAATACACTGGTACAGAATCAATGACGCAACAAAACAATGTGAAATATGCTACTGTAATAATACTGTACCATATGTTGGGTTACTCAGACCTACGTCCTAGTGCCACCACTCTCCTGAATGTTGATGGAGCAAGCGGCCCATGATAAATGTGCATGCATGATAAAACACACTAGATATGCAGCTTTTGTAGTTTAGCTTTATCTCTGTCCTATCACCTTGTATTTCCCATAAAATTTCAATAAACCATATTATGTTAAAAAAGAGAATGTATCCTCTTGGAGGATGTGTTAGAATAAATAGGGCATAATCAAAGGCAAGGAAAGGAAAAATGAAGATGGAAAGGTGATAAGCTTAAAATTGAGGCCAGTGGTTATTAAAGAAAAAGATCCCAACTTCAAGAAAGAAGTGATAGTAATAATTAAAAAAAAGATAACAATGAAAGAAAAGAAGACAGCCCTGGTGCCAGAACAAGTGATTAATGGAGATGAGTTTGGTACTTAGGTCAGGACACAAAAAGAAAATCTGGATGCAGTAACGTACCCAGTTGAGGTTACTTCTAAAAGGTTATATTCTGACATGTTTAGTACCTCATCAAAAAAGGTTGCACCTATAACACACTGTTGTCCTTATCAAAACAATGAAATTGCAGAAACGCTGTGTAAATTGCAAGATAGAGAAAGAACCACTCTAAGATTTAGAGTCCTTTCCAAAATGTACTATGAGGGTTTGCACAGATAGTGCCAGTGGAAGATGGATACTTAGTTGATAGTTTCTTTCAATCCTAACATCAATTCTAAATAATCCTGCATCTCCCTTTACCTCGATGTCCGTTCTCATGGGTACTCAGCAGAAGACTGTGCCAGCAACTACCGGCTACTGTTTTTATGTAAATCAGACTTATCTATATGAAATTGTGCTCTAATTTCCGGATCACCCCCTTCACTGCATTCTCCCTCCTGGCTCAGGTTTTCTTAGGTCTCCTCATGGTGTCCTATCTTTCAGACAATCACCTCAAAGCACTGTCTGGCTGGTTGCTGCAGGAACTACAAGAAATTAAGGCACTTATTACCAAGAACATGAAAGTTGTAGACAAGCTTGAGGCTAGATTCAATTCATTTAAGACTTGCAAACAACAAATCAAAGGTCTCTGCCATGAACTGCAGGCAGTCATCAGAGATTAGAAGAGAAAGCTCCAGGCCCTTCCAGTGAAAGTGGATGACAGAAAACTGGGCTGGTGAAACAATTTATGGTTTGTCGGCTTCCCAAAATAGGTCGAATTGCAGGACACTGTTGTCTTTTTTATGCCATGCCCTCCCTGCCATCCTGAAACTGCCTGGGAACCCTTGTATCGAAACAGAGAGGGCTCATTGGCCCCTTGCACTCAGCCAGGGCAGGAAGAACAACTAGGTCCTATCCTGGCCCCATTTCTCCAGTTCTCGGTAAAAGAGGGCACTGTTTGGCAGGCTTGGGACCTGGGAAGCCTGGAGTGACAGGGCCATAAAACATTATTTTCCAGTACTATTCTAAAGGTTTAACCAGCAGGGGAAGTTCCTACACAGAGGCACAGCAGGCCTGCCACAAGCTGAAATCCAGTTCATCCTCAGAAATCCTGATCTCCTCTGTCTGCACCATAATGGGTTTCCCCTGACCTTCAATTCCCCTGCAGTCATGATGGAATACATACAGAAACACTGGCCAAGAGCTTTGGCTCCCCATGCATAACCACTGCCCAACCCGCTTCACAATCTGACCCTGCTGGCTGTGCCGGAAGGAGCTACAGAGAAGATGGAAATATAGGCTGACTCTTCTTATCACCCTCGGGAGGAGGACACATGGCACTCAGGTGCCCAAAGTGAAAAGATGCAACCACAACCATACCAGAACCAGAAAGGAGCTACTGGACCAGCAGCTCTGCTCATGCAGTGACAGCCACAGTGCTGAGTCAGAGGAAGGTGATGAAGACCCCTCTGACCTCCTAAACCTAAGCCAGTATGCACATCTGCTGACTTTTTCTCAATCAGACATTACAGGGCAGATTAGTGAACAGTTAGTCACCTGGGCACCCATCATGGTGGCAGCAGTTCTGATACCCTCCTTTGGCTCCTAGTGGACTGAAGAACAAGCTGCCACCTCCATTGCTCCAGACAAAGGCCCCACAGCATGTCAATCCACCACTGCTCCACTGTGATGAGGTCCAGGATAAACATTGTGTTTCCTCATAATTGCTCTGCACTGCTCTGCTGAGTCCATGAGGTAAGGGGGACAAGGGTAAGGGGGCTCTGTTTATTTGAACAATCCACATTTTCTTTCTACAAACACAGAACAGTGCCCCCTTGCTCTGCTGTCTTTGCAAGGGCATGCTCTGCCATTGCCCAACTTTGGCAATGACCTACAGGTCCTAGCTATCAAGACTCTGCTTGAAGCCCACAACAAGGCATTGACAATAGCATCAGTTTATATTCCACCTAACCTGGATGTATGGGAAGCAATGAAGATAAGGCATCCTTACAATTGTTTGCACTGGGGGAGATCCAGTTCACATTGAAATCCCCAAGCATTATAACTTCAGTGTCATAGTTTAAGCTGTTGATACAGGTTAGGAGTGGATCAAGGCTATATGACGTCGACTATTACAGAAGTATCAAATAAATTCAATAAACCCCCAGCAAAAACTGTTAATAGTAACAGTCTCATCAGAGGTCACTTAGAGCCATTAAAATCACTTCTACAACAGGATTGGTCCCTACTTGATTCTGCCACCGACATAAACGATGCACTTGAATACTTCATCTCACATTTCAATGCTGCATGTGATGTCCATGCTCCTTTCAAGAAGTGTAAAATTAAGGGCCTTGACAACCCAAGGATCACTAGTGCACTACTGGAAAAAATGAAATCACGGGACCACCTCTGGGACCCGGCAAGAGCTACTGGCAGACCAGCTGACATACAGGCATATAAAACAGCCAGGAATGCCTGCACCAAAGCCATTTACTTGAATAAAGCCAACTATTATAGGAGTGCTCTATCCTACATGTGGAAAGATGGAATGAAATTCTGAAACAACATATCAGAAGTCACAGGGAAAGGTTCCAAGGAGGTACCTACCATGCTGAATGTAGATGGTCCTTCATCATAGACCTCACCTCAATTGCCAATACTTTAATCAGGTGTTCACCAACCTTAGTCATGTGCTGCAAGCTAATTTCTTTGATCCAAACTCCCCTCTGGCTCCTCAAGGGAAACCGACTATGAAGCTGCAGCATCCACGTTTCTATTTCAAGACAATCCCTGAATGCGATGCCAAAAAATACCTACTGAAGTTTCTTGGAAAAAACAGAACTAGTGGTGACTTGAAACTCATAGCCCTCACACTAGATGCTGTCTTTACCCCCTCTAACCCAGATTATTAACCACTCACTTATGCTCTCCCAGTTCCCTCTCAAATGGAAGTCTGCCCTGGTGACCCCAATCTATAAAAATGGTGACATGGTGCAACATGGAAACTATAGGCCTATCTCCATCCTCCTTCCATCATCCAAAGTGTTAGAGAAAATTGTTGCAGATCAACTGGTAGACTACTTGGAAATATACAATCTGCAATGCAGACAGCAGCATGGCTTCTGGAAAGGTCACAGTACCACCTCCGCACTCATTGAATTTATGGGCTTATTCACCAGGCACTTGATCAAGATCAACTTGTTGGCACCACCTTCATCAACCTGTCAAAGGCTTTCGATATGGTCAACCATCCACTACTAATCAAACAACTTACTGATATTGGAGTGCCTGTAGACACCCTCAGGTGGTTTAATAGCTATCTCTCCGACCGCACTCAACAGGTAAAGATTGGTAATGCCCTCTCCTCCGAACAGTCTGTTTGCTTAGTGTCCCCTAAGGGTCAATTATGGGACCCCTGCTCTTTAGCATCTTTTTGAACAAACTCTCTGCCTCCTGTAATAAACATATCCTCCTGGCCCAGATATTCAAAAGAGTTGCACCATGCGCAATAGGGATGCGCCAGCGCAAGTCCGAAAATGCGGCATTCTGCGATATTCAGCGGGAGGCAGATGTGTCCCCCAAATCACACTGCGCAAGAGCACAATGATAATGAATGCATGCGCAACAGAATGGGGAGGAACCATGCATAAATAGCACAGTGTGATATTCAACAACATGCGCCATGCGCAATAGGGGAACAAGCGGAAGTTGCGCGATAGCGGAAATGAGCCAAAATAAAAAGGAACAAGAGAGAGGTGCAAGAACACTACAGGGAAGGCACATGTTGCTGAACCATAGGCAGCCACACAGGCAACACACACACAGGGCAGGAGAGAGACAGAGCACCTGGAATCCCCAGGAACAGGGAAGGTGTGGGGAGCCACAGCCACAGTGCAGTGCAAAAGGGGGAAGTGCCACACAGCACTGAGGCCACCACAGGAAAGGTGTTCCCAGTGAGGAAAGTAGCAGCAAGGACAGAGGGGAACACAGAAACAGCTGCGGAGGAAACAAGCCAGGGACATGACCAGTGCCACCATCCAGATGGAGGCAGTTATGAGGGGGGTAAGAAGGCAAGGGGGTGCGGCAGTGGAAGGGCCCATCGGCGGTATGCCCCAAACAGGCAGTACCAAGCCCACACCAGCTTTGAGCTGTATACCAATACCAAGATCGTGGGCCGGTACCGCCCGAACTGGGCAATTCTGAGGCGGCTCTGTGAGCTGTGCAGTGATGTGATGCAGGCACCCACACGACAGAGCCATGCTCTGTCAGTGGAGACCAAAGTGACAGCTTGCATGTGCCTGCTCACCACGGGTACCTTCCAGAGACCAACAGGGGACACGACACCTCACCCAATTCCTCAGTGCACTGCTGCCACTTGCTGTGGAGTACATCCATTTCCCCAGCACACCAGCGGAGCACACAGCAAACATACAGGAGTTCCACAGGGTAACACATATGCCTGGCATGCTCGGGGCAATAGACTGCACCCATGTGGCCATCTGCACACCACCTGGCCCCGAAGGGGCCGCATACATGAATCAGAAAGGGTATGCAAGCATCAACTGCCAGGTGGTGTGCGATGCCAGGAGGTGCATAATCAATGTCTGTGCCACACACCCTGGGGGAGCACATGATGCCTTCATCTGGCACCAGTCAGCACTGTGCCACAGATTTGAGAGTGGGGACATCTCCACTGGCCACTTAGTGGGTGAGTATGCAAACCACACAGAAAGACATGGAGCTTGGGAGGGGCATAGTCAGAGGTGACATGGGTATTGGCCTATATGGCCCAAGGCAGGGTGACGCTGATCACCAAACTAACTTCCACCCTCTACACACAGGTGACAGTGGATACCCACTCTGTCCCTGGCTGCTCACACCATACTGGCTGCCTGCAACCCCATCACAGCAATGCTACAATGAGGCACATGCCACCACACGCAATGTCATTGAGCAGGTGTTCGGGATGTTGAAGGCACATTTCTGTTGCCTCGACACATCTGGCGGTGCCCTACAGTACAGCCCCTCAAAGGCCTGTGGGCTATTTCTGGCCTGTTGCAT
This sequence comes from Neoceratodus forsteri, assembly GCA_016271365.2. NCBI lineage: Eukaryota > Metazoa > Chordata > Ceratodontiformes > Ceratodontidae > Neoceratodus > Neoceratodus forsteri. The sequence continues at coordinate 575,545,558 of CM028134.1, read as the reverse complement.
CCTGCACAACATGACCAATGACTGTGGGATAGCCGTACAGGTCGAAGAGGGGGACAGTGATGGGGATGATATGGACGCTGGTGAAGATGGTGATGGGCAGCCCCCCCTTGGGCAAAGGGACCCATGACTGATACGGCTGGCACAGCTGCACCGGGACACCATCACAGAGGAGCACTTCAGCCAACCCAGGTAAGTCATGGGGCCATGTGCAACCACCAGTGGCAAAGGCAAAACCCACAAACACAGATGGACAAACACCAGGGGTGCATGTCGTTAAGGGAATTGGCCTAGCATGGAACTGCACACGCCACCAGGGATGGGCAAGGTCTAACATGGCACATGGTCACAAACACACTCACCTCATAAGACATGCACAAAGGGTAGGAGGCACGCCAACCCCGACCACCACCCCTAGCCACACACACGTCCACAGAGCACCACGCCCAGTGCCTGTCATTGTGCGTGTGTCAGATGCTGGGCACCATTGCATAGTAGTGGACAGTGCAACACAGGCATCATCATGCACACGCCACAGTGGACAGCAGCTGGGAGGGTGTGCTGATGGAACGTGTGCGTGCATGCAGGGCCGGGTACCCCACCCGTGCATTGCACGCTGAACAACACAATGCACACAGGGCAGCATCAGACAGTAGCCATGCTGGGAGACAGGTCAGTCATGCACCACAGTGCCAAGGCTGCCACGGATGCATGGGCAGCCCCGCTGAGACCCACCAGCAGTGACAGGCTGACCAATGGCCTCATGGGGTGGCACCGACAGTCCCCCAAGGGTTCCACTGCATGTACATGACCATGCTTGCGCAGGGGTCTGCAGCACATCGAACATGCCTGTGCCAGACATGCACAGGATGCCCACAGCTGAACCCGGTGTCGACAAGGAGGGTGTTTCATGACACCGGGAATGGGGGGTGGACATTGCACTGCGTGGTGTTTGCGACGCATGGGCAAATAACTGTGCCCATTGTGGCCATGACAGCTGTGATTGCCTGTGTCTGCCTGTCAATGGCAGTGGTCACATCCTTCCTAAACCGGTCCATCCCTGCCAGGAGCAGAGCGGTATCTCTGCTGTGACACTCCTCTGCCTGGTGCAGAGCCGCACTGAGTGCATCCACTGCCGTCACAAGCCGCACCTGCTGATTGACTGATGCTTGGAGCATGCGGATGTGTTCATCTAAGAGGTCATCTGCCTGATCAGCATGCTGTCCCTCATGGTGTTCACGGCCCTGATGGTCAGCACCCCTTGGGTGGGTGCAGCACACCAGGACCAGGCCTGGGCATGTCCACAGGTGGTGCACTGATGCCGCCCCCTGACACTGTACCCCTTGGCCATTGGCCGACTGCTGACAGTGCCTCTCTGGCTGCCATGCTCCAAGGCTCAATGGTGCCACCACAGTGGCTGCAACAGCCCCACTGTCCTGGACACACACTAGTGTTGCCCCACTGGTAGAGACAGGCACAGGCTGGGACTGTGATGTCATGCAGGCCTCCACGGTGGCACCATCCACGGCCATGCCCTTGATGTCACCTGCTGTGTGGCCATCCTGTGGCCCACTCATATCACTGCCCATGACATTAGCTCCATCATCATCAGTGACCAATCCGGCACCAGCCCGAGTCTCAGCATGCCGGCATCCATGGATGATGGCATGCTGGGGACACAGGCAGGGCCTCCTCCGCACCTGCTCCACCAACATCAGTCCGGATGTCCAGGCGTGCCCACTGTCACCCTGACCCTCGTAAGCCTGTGGAGGTGGACAGGCCCTCCTCTATCTCCATGCTACCACCCTCAGTGGACAAGCCCACCACTGCTGACTCATGTAGATGCTAAGTTGCTGTAAGGGAAAAACAGTAGCATTAATGTGTGTGACCTACCCTGTCCCCCCCATTGACAGACCAGGACCTACCATGCAGTGACGGGCTACCACCCATCTGGAATCCATAACCCGGAACACCCTCGATGGCACAACACTGCATGCTGCCAGCAACCCACTCTTATTGTGGGGTCAGGCGTTGCACGTCCGGCTGTCCCCCCACCGGTCACAGACTGTGCTGCCCTGTTGGCAACCACCTTCTCCTTAATCCTCCACCTGTCCGTGCCCATCTTCTTTTTGCACTCCTTCACAGATCACTGGTGGCTGCCATGCAGGTTGATGGCATGCACCGCCTCTTCCCATGCAGCAGCACAGGCCTGTGGTGTTCCCTGGCATCTGCTGAGCAGCGGCTCCTGGTCGAGGTAGGCCTCAAACAGGACATCTGTTTCTGTCTTGGTGAAGTTATGTCACCTCTTCCGCCCACTTCTCTGTTCCTTTTCCTCCACCTCACGATCGGTCATTATTCATCCTGTGAGAATGACAGGTGTTACCTGTGACTATGCAGTCCCATGCATGTCCCACACACCACAGTCCACACTCCCAAACAGCATGCAACTCACCACAATAGACTGCAGTAACCGACTATGGCCAGTGCAGCCCAATGTCGCATTTTTATAGTGCAACGCATGAAAATGAGGCAAGGCTCATTTTTAATTGGATGCAAATGCAGTGTCTGCACCATTGAATGGCTGATTAACTGATTTGCATATGCCGGCTGAATATCACGCAATTGTGTTGAACGTGTTCAGCCAAGGGCGCAGTTCTGTGACTTGCACAGTACACACCGAACTGCGCTTGCCCAGGGTGATGACGCAGATGCCTGTCAAGCTGCTGACGTGCTGTGCATGGGAGACAATGCAGGGCATGGCCACCATTGTGCCAGTGGCACTACTGCACAGTTCACATATATGGCTCTGTGACACTGGGGTGCCGTAGGTGCACTGGGGCCACAGCTCTGTAGGCCGCTACAGGAGGTGGCACACAGGTACCCAATCACGCTACACACACTGGGTTCCAATCGCACTGTGACGGTCCGTGCGTGAGAGACCCTTGACCCTGTGCCTGACCTTTGCCCCCTAGGCACCATGCATCCGGCATGGGTGTACCACTATCGCGCTGTTCAGTGACATAGCACTGCCTGACTCCTGAAGCACTTAAGCTTGCAAAACAAAGTACAATTATCTCTTTCATTAACTACAAGCTTATTATCTATGGAGTTGCCTCTGTGTCTGCCCATCGGCGAGTCACCATTGCTTTGAACAAGTCCTGTAGATTACTGCCTGGTGCTGCCCCCCGCACGCACACCTGCGACCTCTATAAGCAGGCTAACTGGCTTCAACTTCTGGGAAGAATCACTTACCAAACCTGCTTGGTAGTAAAAAAGGCATCCCTCAGTCTTATGCCCCCCTGGGGTATGAAATCTCCTTAGACCAGCCAGCAGCACTCACAACACCAGAAGCTCTGATAACTCCACTCTACTTGTACCCCGCTGTCACACCTCTCAGGGCCAGCAGTTATTTGTAGGCAGAGCCCCTAAGTTGTTCAACTCCTTGGAAAGCGAAGTCACCAACTCAGCCACTCTAGGCCTGTTTGAATGTAATATTTGGCATACCCTCATGACTTGAGTCTCATGTGACTGCATCACCTAAGTACCGCGGACTGACACTCCTGTCTCCCTCATCTCCATTTTCTCAGTTCCTGTGCCTCTACCCATCTCACATAACCCCCCTACATCTTTTTTATAATTTTTTTTACCCTTGACCTTTCCCCACACTTGCTCTACCTCTCCACATGCTCTCCAACTCCTCTGCCCCACCTTCTTCCTATTCCCCTGCCCACTGGCCCAGGTCCTGTATATCTTCTGACCTCCTCCCCCTACTCCCCACACTTACACACCCCTTCTCTTGTTTGCCTATATCAGTTTTATCTTCTAGCCCTGCTACTTTTGAAACTCTTCCACTGTGATGACAAGGGTTAAATTTGCTGCTTTATAATTCTCTGTATAATTGTGTCCATGTACTTCCACTATTTGTAAAGATCTTCCATGTTTTTTTTATAGTATCTAACCCAGTCACTATGTCTAGCTGAACTGTTTCTTGTGTTAAGTTACCCTGTACTGTGAAACCTATTCAAATGTTTTTTATTGTCTTTTTTGTATGAACTGTCGACATGGAACCTTTGTAAAAGAGCCTATGGCTCAAAGGTGTTAATTCTGAATTCTAATAAATAAATAAAAAGACTGCCAGTTCCCCCTTCCCCTCAGCACTGACTGACCACTGTGTAAACAAAATGGTATTTGAGACCTCGGGCTGGTTGCACAAAAGAGTTAAATCCATGTTTAAGACAAGTTTTTGGTCTTACAAAAGCAAGTCGAGCTCAAAAAATTTAAGCCTGTTGCACAAAAATTGTCTTGCATTCCGTTGGTCTTATTTAGAGACTTTAATTTAAGCCTCCTATGTACCAGGCTTATTTGTTGCTAGTAGGCTTATCCTGCCGTAGTTAATTATAGGAAAATGTTACTTTATTGTATGGAACTATTCTGAATAGTGTACATTAAAATATATATATATATATATATATATATATATATATATATATTTATATATATATATGTATATATATACTTGAGTGCACTGATTCTTGTTTTAAGGACTGCTATTTCCCACAGCTAATCAATACGTTACAATGAATAAAATATTTTATGTTCTTTTATTTTTTTTTTTTTTTTTTTTGCCATAAAGATTTTTATCCCCAGCTCAGGCAGGCAACTGCTCAGCACTGTTCCTGCTTCCCATAACCAGCTGCCACCTCCCTCAGCCCTGGGGTCTTGAATTCCCCCTGGATTTTCCCCCGGGGGTTGCCCCCTCTCGGAGCATAATTCAGATGTGCCCCAGGAACCACATGGTGGTGTGGGCTAAGGAAGGCAGGCAGTGCTTCATCAAGCCTGCCTGACTACCATTTTTCTGTTTTTCTCCTTAGTCCCCTTGGCCACTGCGGCACTCAGTGGGCCTCCACCACAGGGTTGTCAAGTGCTGAGGCACAGATGTGATACTGCCAATATAAAGACAGGTACTACAAAGGTTATTGCTTATTAAACCTCAATGTTTGGATATTAGAAGAACCAAATGGTTAAACAGGAAACTTACAAGCAAACAATAATAGCATTCATCACACTGCTATGCCTGCATAATAACAAGCATTTGTCAATGCCGAATGTTGTCTCGCTGGCATTGGCATTGGTAGTGCAGGAGTTAGAGATGCATAATAGGAATGGCAGTGAAGTATTGAAGTGACGCCAACCCCCCCCACCCTGCAGAGACAAACAGACATTGGGGTGTGCCTTTGGGTCATCAGCTATAACGCTTATGCCATTTTACCTCACCCTACCCTGCAGACACTGACAAGTGTTGCAGTGTGAGTTGGGGTCTTTGGGTGTTATACTCACCCCATTCCATAAGGAAATACTCTGAGGTGGGTGCAGTATAGGAGAATGGGGTAAACTTTGTGGCCAAACACTCCAAGGCACCACGATGCCTGTCACTGGCTGCTGGGTGGGAGGGGTGGAAGCGTGAGCATTACAGCTGATGATCCCAAATCAAACTCCTGATGCCTTTCAGTCTCTACAGGGTGGGGTGCAACAGTTGGAAACCCTAACACCATAGGCATGTGGTGGTATTTTCACTCCAAATTTTCTACATGGGCTTCTTGTGACCCCACCTCATGAAAAGCAGCATTATCAGTTTGTTAGCTGAAAGGTAGTTTTGCACAGTGGCTATGCCATTTGGTGACACAAGGGCGAAAACACATTTTGGGCAGGAAGTGAAAAATTACAACTGTATTGTTAATGAGGAGGTGTAAAAAAATTACAACGTTAAAAATCTGGAGTGAAAATATAAAAAATTTGTGAAGTCGTGAGCATGCATAGAAACAGTGCAACACATGTCCGTAACCCAGTTATTTTCAGATGATTTTTAACCACATTTTCAAAATAGGCATTTTGGGACCTTCCCTCATGAACAGTGGCAGTGTGATTTTGTTAATTTGTCCCAAAAGTTAATTTCCCACAGCGACCACTCCATTGTGCGCCATAGGTGCAAAAACACATTTTAGGCAGGATGTGAAAAATGACAGTGGTATTGTTCATAAGGAGGTGTGAAAAATGCCAGTGTAGAAAATCCAGCATAAAATATGTACACATTCTTGAAGTTACAAGGGTGCGTGGAAACTACACAATGCACGCTTGTAACACAGTCATTTTATGGACGTTCATCACCAAATTTTCAACATAGGCATTTTAGGACCTCTGCTCATGAACATTGCCACTGTCATTTCCTCAAACTGTCCCGAAAACTGATTTTGCACAGCGACCGAGCTATTGTGCGCCAGACGTGCAAAAACACATTTTGGCCAGGATGTGTAAAATGACAGCTGTACTATTCAGAAGGAGGTATGGGAAAATGGCAATTTTGAAAATCTGGAGTAAACATATTACAGATTCAAGAAGTTATGAGTGTGCATGGAAACTGCGCAACACATGCTCGTGAAACAGCCATTTTTGGGATTTTTTCCACAAAATTTGCAACACAGGCTTTTTGAGAGCCCCCTTCATGAACAGTGGCACTGTCATTTTCGTTAATTGGTCCTGAAAGGTGATTCCGGGCACTGACCACGAAATCACCTTTCGGGACCTAATAATGCCATGACAGTGATTGAATTCATGAGGAGGGATCCCAATAACCCCATGTGGAAAATTTGGTGCCAAAAGTCTCATAAATGGCCGAGATATGTACCAAAGTTGAAAAAACCCTATTTATGCCATGATACAAATTACCGGCATTTCTTCAGTTCGCGGTCGGCTCTGAAGAGTGCAGATGTGTTCTGGGTCCACCGAAGATCGTCGCGCCAGGCTCTGGAGAGTGAAGTATGGGGTGAGGGGGGGAGGCAGGGCATGCAGTGGTGGGCGCGGGGAGGGGCAGGGAGACTGCGAGGACCTTTTTCTTTTTCACAGGTTTAAAAAAAAAAAAACTGCGGGATGGTTTTCTTTTTCAGGGATTTGGCACACGGAGTTGGCAAAGAAAGACTGTTGAGGCGGTGCATGATGCCAAGGGGGATTGGGCACCCCACGGCATACATTATAAATGGGAGGGGGTCATTATGCCAAGAGGGAGTACTGTCAAAAGAAGTGCGTCAAGACTCTGCAGGCACTGTCACCAGGCACGTCAGGAGGCGTGTTATTGTGCCGGTGCATGATTGCAGCGGACCTTTTCTTAGATCTGGCGGCCACCTGGCCCATGCTTGGTGTCAGCACCTGTAGCTGCCTTATTGGGGAATGAGGGACGCCCCTTCTGATGCATGCCCTGCATTCGCCCCCAGTGACCACACCTCCAAATCTTCTACTAGTGCAATATATATATATATATATTTTTTAGTCTTTGGTAACTGGGTAAAGCCCACTAGGCACAAGTGTCTGTTTTCAGGGGTGACCTGGGAGCACTGGGTGGTTAAGTGACTTGCTCAGAGTCACACAGTATGCAAGTGGAGGTTATGAGAATCAAACTCATGTCTGGTCTGCTGGATGTGTCAAGCTCGTTCACACCTCGTTCCTCTAACATCTAGGCTATACTGCCAGCCTATAGGCTATAGGCTAGCAGGCTATAGGCTATACAGCAGGTGCAAGCCAACATAAAAATGATTTCATTTTTGTCTTGGTGTGTCTGGTGTATTTCTTCATTTAGCATCAATGTAGCTCATTCAGTACATTGTACATATCTGCATGGCCTCCTGGGAGGCAAAGACTATATATATAAGGACCCCACTGCCTTTCAAATTTCTTGGACCATCCCTTTATCTCATATGTAAGTCTCTCCTTGAGTAAGTCTTTTCAAAGCCTGGTTGTACCACACTTCAGTACTTGCCTTAACAGAAAAAATATTTTCCCAGTTTAGAAATACTCCCAGCTGCTGAAATAAACTGATAGGAGTCACAGTTTCATGTTCCAGATAGTAAACATCATGATTTGACCTTTGCATTACTGTTTGAAAACATTTCTTGAAGGCCGCTGATCCATGGCTCTCCTGCTCCACAGCACACCCAGTCCCATTGGTCTGCATTCTGCAGTCCTTGCTCCATTCCTCACCCACCTCCCTTGCGCTGACTGTGACCACAAGCCTCACTTCACTGCTGCCTGCTCCGTTTCCTTCCCCCCACGTCACTGCTGCCTGCTCCATTTCTTGCCCCCCTCACTTCACTGCTACCTGCTCTGTTTCTTGCCCCCTCACTTCACTGCTGCCTGCTCCATTTCTTGCCCTCTCACCTCACTATTGCCTGCTCCAATTCTTGCTGCCTTACTTCACTGCTGCCTGCTCTGTTTCTTGCCTTCCCCCCACCTCCCATTCTGCCAAACATGAATAAGAAACATTCTCCTTATCAGCAGCTTCTGTCAGTTAAAACAAGCACTGCCTTATTAGTGGCTTCCCTTTGAAAGATGCGATGAGACCAGTGTGCTAAAAGGGAAAGCCCCTCTGCTACGTTGTCTGCAAAGGAACACACTCACTCCTTGTAATACTGTGTGGCCTTAGTCAAGTTTAAAGACAGGCTTAAAAAAACATAAAACTGCTGGCCCACCAGCGCAGCAGTAGTGATGCTGCTCGCCACACCGGTGACCTGGGTTTGGTAGCAAGCCAGGGTTGTCGGAGGACCAGCCGGAGGGAGAAGGATTGAGTGCCTGATGGGCCGCTCTCCTTCTCCGGGAGGGGTGGGCAGCTCTCCTCGCTGCAATGCCGCCACCACCTGGGTGTCCACGGGTGGTGCTGGTGCAGCAGAGGAGGAGTAGCACTAGGCAGGAGTGGGCGTTGACCAAGGACCGGAGTAGAGGTGTGTCTCTGCCTGCCTCTGACTCATTGGTCCTCCAAAGCGCTGATATCTGCAGGGGTAGGACCAGAAAGAAAAAGACTCCTTGGCTGGTCTAGGCAATGGGCCCTCACCAGAGAAAATGACCGTGGAGGTGCCGGGTGAACTCCAGCCACACGCTCGCTATGGTCTCAGAGGAAAGTAAAAGAGGGCTTCCTCTACCCACCCAAGGGGTCAATCGGGGTTCTAGAGGTAAAAATGGAGGGGCACTATAGGAGCAATCCTGGTCCCTCTGTGATGTAGCCTGAGTGGTGCATTGGGGCCCTGAGAGGGACCAGTCATGGAGCTCAGTAAGGGGGGGAGGGAAAAAATAAAATGGACATATTGACTGGTGTGTGTATGTGTGGGGGGGAAGCTATTACATCCAGCTTGATAACTATCTGATTACTATATGGCCCATACTGATGGCAAGCACTTTTTAGACACTATACAGTACATTTATAGGGGAAATATGTTTAGCATTTTAGGCATAAAAACCTCTTTTTTAAAAATGCTGACATCTTTTTTGCAATACTGTATATATAAAAGGACTGGTAGGCTCATCTAGTCTACCCTATTTTCTGTCTGTTACAGATACCTAAACCCTATTTGATCTCTGGAGTCCCTTCCTCCTCACTGTTCTCTTATTATGCCCATGTGCATATCATATGCATGCTTGACCCCCCCCCCCTCTGGTGTTTTCTTCCCCAACCTCCTCTAGTAGAGTTTTCCAGGTGTCCATCTCCCTTTCTGAGAAGTGTTTCATCACATCCCTCTTAAACACCCTCCCCATCTTCACTGCATGCCCCATGTTCTGGTGCTCCTCCTTTTCTCCCCTACTGCATCTTAGGTACTTATAGATCTCAATCATGACCCCTCAAGCTACATCTCCCTTCCAGGGAGCACATGCTGAGACTCCACAGCATATCTCTTGTATGGTTTCTCAGCCTTCCCTGGATCGCTTCCACCCTGTCAGTGTCCCTGTAGAGGTGTGGCTTCCAGAACTGTACACAGTACTCTATGTGGCGACTCATTAATGAGCAGTGCAGTGGCAACACCATCTCCCTTCTCCTGCTATTAATCCTCCTCCATGTGCACCCCAGCATACCACCAGTTTTGCCAGTTGCCATGTTGCAGTACCCTGCCACCTTGAGATCATCAGAAATGATTACCCAATGTCCCTCACTCTTTTTTTTTTGTACCTCCCATGCCCCTCAACCAGCCACTCCTTCGGACCAGTAAGGGACCCATTGCCCACAAAGACATCTCCCCTTTGCCATCGCTGTCACCCCCCCCCCGCCATATGCCATGTCCCGGTCAACCTGACGCATCCCTTCACAAGGGGGGGGCCCTCCCTGGGCCCACAAGAGGGTAGATGGGGTTCAATTCTGAACCAGGTGCATGGTGGGGAGATCTGCCTCAGAAGTCTGCTGCCAGGGCTATGTGGTGTGAGGGGACCCAAGTGACCATCATCCGGTTGACCAAGTCAGCAATTTTTCATGTTCTCCATCGATCCTGCCCCCCTCCTACATTGTGTCCACATGCACATGGCATCCTGAGAAGGACACATGGTGGCGTGTGGTCACCCACACCACCAAGGGCACTTCCACTGGGGACCATCAAGAGCCACTCTAGTAGCGGTGCAGGCTCGCACTCTCTCTGCCAGGGAGAATAGCATCCAAGCAGATATTCCAACCCCCTTCCTGACTGTCTCTGTTCCTGCCATCACAGGTATGCTTGCAAACCCGGGCCGCCAAGGTGCCATGCAATCTCCTATCATTAGGTGCCATGGAGCCAAATCCAAGTCCCTCTTTTGCTTGGTGAATAAAAGTACCTCCCATCTTATACACAGCCTCAGTTTCCTCCACCCCAGGTGCATGATTATGCACTTTTTGGCTTTGAAACCCAGATGCCACTGCCTTGATGACTCCTTTAGTTTTCCAAGATCCCACTGCATTATCTCCACCTCTTCATGGGTGTCCAGCCTGTCTCAGAGTTTAGTTTCTTCTACAAAGAGACACATCTTCCTCCAGTTCCTCAGCAGTGTCACTTATAGGATATCGAGAAGACAGTACCAGTCCCTGTGGCACTCCACTGGACACTCTTCTGTCCACCAAGTGACCTGCATTTACCTCCACCCTCTGTGCCCTATACATTAACCACTTCGATACCCAGCTTACCACCTTCTCACCGACACTCAGGTTGCTGCATGATTTTGTTTATTAGCCTCCAGTATGGCACAATGTCAAATGCAGTCCAGATAGGTCACACCCCCTATCTTCTTCTGATCCATTGCCCTAATCACCCAGTCAAAGAAATCTATGACATATGTTTAACACAACCTCCCAGCTATGAAACCATGTTACCCATGGTCATGCAGCTCATTTGCCTCCTTGTACTCATCAGCCTAAGAGAGATCCAAACAATGCACCACGAACAAACCAGCTCCTGGTCGGTGCTGCACCCCAAACGGAGGTGGCTTACTCCATTAGCACAAGTCCAATGAAGTGGTGGAATGGTACACAAGAAAATAACTGAAGCAGCTGATAATTTCAAAAGTTTTACTTTAGCACTTCTAGAGTAGTCACAGTGCAATACAGTTTTCTAATTCTAAACTTCCTGGTCAAAGCATGCCCCTAGTGCCTTGACTCTCATGAGTCTTCAGATTGAAATTAGCAAAACTTTTGAAATTATCAGCTGCTTCCATTATTTTCTTGTGTGTTTACCACCATTTCATTGGACTTGTACTCATTAGCCTGCCCTTCAGCAGGCTGTCCATTGCTTTCCCTGCTACTGATCCTCTGCTGGGATCCATTGCCATCCATCTTGGGGCCTCCCCCTCAAATCATCTCTGACCACTACCACAAATTCACCCTTTTGGCAGTCCCATCTTACCAGAGCATCAGTAGAGTTGTGTAGTGTCACCACCAGTGGAAATGTGTTCTCGACCTACAACCCCACTGTTCCCTCCTTGGCACCTGAGTCATAACAGTAGTGAAGGCATCATCTCTCACATCAATTCACATTATTTGCTCAGTAGCCCAAAACAGGCTGGCCATTACATATATTATAAAAAAATGTTGTGGTATGTATCACCTTAAAATATACACATACACACCACTCTGTAACAGGCACAGTTGCACAGTTAGAGTAAACCTATCAAGTGTAGCTAATACGTAGATGGTCTCTTACCTGGGTACTGAGGATCCAGAGGTGGGAGTCTTGAAGGGATGATGTCCGTCGGACCTGTAAAATAAAATATAGGGAAGGGATCTCAAAGGATCTGTAGTTCTTACAGAGTAAATAGGAAGGAGAGTCAACATCCTGGCAGACCTTTTAAACAGAAAAATAGGGGATTATAGAGAAAATACAGTAGTGAATGCAGAGACAGAGAGTGGAAAAGGTGTATAGGAAAGCTCAGGAGTAAAAAAAAAAGGAGCTTTAGATAAAATGCCACAGTTAGGGCAAAAGCTAGAGATATGCAGAATGACATAGTGATATAGCGAAAAAAATAAAATTAATAAACAAAAGAGAAAGTGTTGTGGGGGGCACAATAAAACCACTTGTGACCCCCTTCAGATGGCCTTGTGGCCAGTAAAGTAGAAGCCCAGTTGCTGTGCTGATGACCCAGGTTCAGAAGCAAACCCGGTAAGTTGTGTCAGAAGGCCAAGACAGCTGCCATGCGGCAGTGCTTCTCAGTCAGGGAGGGTTGGCAGCTCACTCTGCCACCACAGCAACCCCTGTGGCTGGGCCCGGGAGCTTGCATCTGCCCACTGCGGCTGTGCACAGCCATTACAGGCACACATTCTCACCAGGGGTGGAGGGAGGAAATTAATGGGGAATAAAACACCTTGTAGATGTCTGATGACCAGATTTGACCTGACCAGGTTATAGCCCTGTGCCGGTGGGGAAAAAAAAGAGTAGCCCAAGTGGGCTACAGGGGACTCTTTTGGGTTAGTGACCCAGCATTATTAAAATAATTTGGCATTCATGGTTCAGGAGGGGCTAGACTTGTCCCAAAGAGGTGAAGGATTTCTATAATACCACTGGTGGGCTAGTTTCCCTGGTGGCCAGTGGAAAATATATTTAAGCTGGAGGAGGTAATAACTAAAATGTGAGGATTCATCGTAGATCCATGCATTGAAGTCCCCAGAATTAAACATCTGGGGAACTCCAAAACCTGGTCGACGATGAATTCCCCTACATCCTGCAGGAAATCTCCCCCCGCCCCAGGGGGAGGTAAATAAGGAGATTCCTGCAGCCCGCACCTGTACCTCCACAAATGGCAACGCATTCAAAAGATCGGGTACTACCAACAGGGAACACTGAGAAGCCCAGGCAGGCTCAAAAAACAATGGCCACTCCCCCACCCCTGCAATCCTTCCTTGGGCAGTGCACTACAGAATACCTGGGGGAATGGCAGCCACAAAAACTGAGCCGGCATTGTCACCCAACCAGGTCAACAGAAGAAATCAAGTCTGAAAAAATAGCAGTCTTGTTTCTCATTGACCTGGCATTGCATGGCACTGCCCAAAGAGGATTAGAGGATGCAACTGGTCCTTTAGCTGCCTGCCCACTCGGTCTGGTGGGAACCCTGGGCACGGAAACCAAACATGTCTGGCTTCTCCCCATGCATCACTTACACCCAGGGCATCTCCTGCACCGGACAACCTCAATATCACTAACTGCCCCCTCCTCCGCTGCCCGAAACCCACAACACTTCTGCCACCTGGTTATCTCAACCTCTCTGCAGCGCCTTGCTGCAGTAGCTGGAATTGGGAGGTCCATGAAGGGGTGAAGGTCCCAGAGCAGGGCAGCATCATAACTAATGCAGACCGGAGCATTTTTTCTTTTTTTTTTTTTTAACTTTTTATTTATGGGTTTTATGACATTATGTTGTACATAAACACACTGAGTATAGCCATACATCATACAAGTATCAGACATTGATGATAAGCAGAGTAATAAGCCTGTACTACGATTGATACAAGATATGAGGGTATAACCTTTATATAAAATAATTAGTCCTTAATGTCAACACTTAAAGCTGAGCTGCCAATGCTATAGTTGAACTGACTCAAAGTCCTTCATATAAAGAATAAATTCAAAATCAGACCGGAACATGGCACCTATTCTCTACCTTTTACCTATTCTGGCCTCCCTTTTAGCTGCCTACTCTTTCACCCCAATTTCTACCCTATTCCTTAATATCTCCTTATTTTTTATCATTTAGGTATGAGCTCTTACTTAGCGGAGGCTATATGGGATTGTTGTCTCTTCTCATTTCAGTAAAGCTTATCATTATGTACCTTTGCATGTTAATTATGTTGACCGATATGTATAGGCCCATATTGACCCGCACATTCCTTTTTTTTTTTTTTTTTTTTTGCACCGTTGTCCACCGTAATTGTAATCTTAAGAAGTGTACTGTATTGTATTAATGCACCAGGACCACCTTGAAAATGAGCTTGCTCAATGGTGTTTATGCCTGATTAAATAAAGTGATTGATTGATTGACTGATCCTAGCCAGCAAAATATATCTTCAAAAAGCCCAAATCCTCAACAAGCACCACAGACTGTTTGATCTATAAACAACTCAACATTCAGTCAGTATAATACCACTCACCCTCTCCCACACACACCAATTTTTACAAAAATCTCAGCCACACAACCATGCACTACAAGCCACAATCACACACCAATCAGCTAGTTAAGAACCCCCCCACCCAACCACCCAACCAAAACCCCCCAACAAACCCCAACCAATACAAATAGTTTAAATAACAATCCTAAAATTCAGGCAGTTAGAGAGCAGTGTCCAAGCCGCAGATCAGCAAAGTAAAGCCCCTAAGGGCAGGTCCAGTAACACCCAGAATGAGAAAATGAGGAGTGGGGGTTATCCATCTGGGAGGTATAGGCAGCTTACCTGACCTCAAGTGCCAGCCAATGCCTCTTTCACTGGCAGGCCTGCACCTAATAGCCAGGATCTTCTTCTTCAGCCTCTTCCAAAGTTAAGGTGCACTCCTCTTGAAAAGAATAAACCTCTGACCAGGAAACAGTCTAAATAATGTTGGCACATCCAGTGATCTGCCACCGACAGACAGTATTACACTGTCCTCTCTGCAAGTCACAACCACTGGCAATTCTGGAATTCCAGGCTGTTTCAGCCAATCAGGAATCAAGTTTTCATTTACCCATTTTCTAAAACAAAATAAGAACCTTTTCCCAGGGGTCTAGTGGTGGTGGTGGTGTGGCGGCATGGGGCTTCCTGAACTCAGTATTGTTTTGGCAGGCAGGGAGGTTGAGTGTGAGAAGAACATCTGCAGGTTCACTCTTCTGACATCAGCTGGATCTTCTAGAAAATAGAAGCGATCCTGCATCAGTAATCTACTAAGGTGCTGCACTAGTCCAGCACTGTTTGGTTAAGTGTGGCATAATTTACCACAACAGTATTATGTACAGTTGTGATAGAGCTCAGCCTGTATAACAGGTGGAATGATCTGCAGGGTAGTTTCCAATATTATACAGTGTTGGAAATGACCCTGTGTATTATTTCAGAGGGAGGACATTCATTTTAGATGGAAGTTCAACAGGTAAGGCAGGGACAGGACCGAGACCCACCTGTGATGACCACCAAGGCAAAAAGTGTTATTAAAAAAAAAGGTGCTGTGATATGTTTAACTTTAACACACACACTCACACACTCTCTCTCACTAACAAGTGCAGTCAAACTATTACAGTTAACCCAACAAGTGCAGGTAATATGTAGAGGTTCATACCTCAGACTCGAGCACCACCCTCCATCATAAAACACACAGGGAGTCAATAAAAATTTAAATCAAAAAGGTTTATTCACAGCGGTCACCTGATCTACTGGTAAGAGGTCCTGGCACTATTATGAATAAAACATTTTGATTTGAATTTTCATTGATTCCCTGTGTGTTTTATGAAGGAGGGTGGTGCTTGAATTTAAGGCACTGTTCTGTTATTTTTCTGAGCACAGACAGCACACCCAGCTGCCAGGCAGCTTTTACTCTATTTAATATACAGAGGGACTCTTACCTTGGTACTAGGGAGCCTGAAGCAGGAATCTTAAAGGAATGACATCTGTCAGACCTGTAAAATAAAATACAAGAAAGGTGTCACAAAGGATCTGTAGTTCTTAGGGAATAAATAGGAAAGACAGGACAGGTTAAACATGAAGTAAAACTTATCTGATGGGGAAGGAGTCAGCATCCTGTCAGACCTGTTAAAATAAAGAGAAAAAAACAGGTTAATATGGTGAAAACACAGTAGCAAGAGAAGAGAGATATAAAAGGGGTATAGGACCACACTGTAATAAAAAAGGGGAGCTTTAGGATGTGGGGTGGCTGAAACGGTGGAGGAATTAAGAGGGCATGGGACAGACATGTGGGGTTGGTAAGTGGGGGGGGGGGGGGAGGAGAGGGCCTGTGGAAAAGGAGAGGAGTAGTGGGAGGAAGGGGCAGACTTGATCGGCCAATGTGGTCCTTTTCTACCGTCGTATTTCTGTGGTTCTGTGATCAGATATGACTGCCCCCATGTCCCTCTCTTACTTGGTGGCAGTAAGTACCCCCCATCTTATACACGTCCTCCTGGTATCCCTGTACCAAAATGTATAACTGTGCTGTTTTGGCATTGAAATCAAGCTGCCACCCCTAGGACACACCTATAGTTTCCTCAGATCCCAGGCCATAAACCAGACATTGTTTTGTCCTCCACATATTATGCCCCTCCTTATGCACCACAACATTCTGTTGGCTCTCCTTACCTATGTTTCACACTGTTTGGTCACCTTCAGGTCATCATATATAACAACCCTCAGGCCTATCTCCTAAATTGTGGTGGCCAGCATCTCCCCACCATCCTGCACACCTCCTTGGATTCCTGTGACCCAGGTGCATGATCTTGCAATTTTTAGCATTGAAACTCAACTGCCAGACACCCAACCACTCCTCTAATAGGCTTAGGTCCTTTCTCATTCTTTCCACCCCCTCCGGTATGTCCACTGTGTTGCAGATCGTGGTGTCATCTGCGAAGATGCACAGCTTTCCCTGCAGATGCTCTGCAATGTCGCTAATGAAGACATTGAGTAGGACTGGCCCCAGCACCAACCCCTGTGGCACCCCACTGGGCACCTCTCTCTCTCTCCCCTCAGATTTCATGTCATTTACCATCACCCTCTGCGTCCTGTCCCTTAACCAGTTCCCAACCCACTTTATCACCATAGGACCCACTGTCAGGCTCCCCAATTTTTTTTTTTTTTTCTTTAATTTATTGAGTTCTAGAAGAAAATACCTTTGAGGTAAAGCTCACTTACAAAGGTTCTGTGTCAATAAAAAGACACAACATACATAGCACATACTCATGAAAATAAATTGTGGAACATAGTAATATTGTCTGAGGTACATAAAAAAACAGTGGCTACCAGGGGGTACATAGTCAGAGGGTAACAGGTAATTCAGGACTAGGTATACAATAATTAGGCTTTACAACCAGTAGGTAAGAGAAGTAGAATGTGGACAGAAGGATAGGGGAGAAGATTTAGCAGCAAATTAGGTGAGATCCAGAAGAAGGAGTCAGGGCAGGGTAGGAGAGAAGATTTAGCAACAAATAAAGGTAGGATCTAGAAGAGAGGGTCAAGGTAGAAAACTGCTGATGCTGCAAGGGGAGGCAGAGAGGCATGGGGAGGGGGGTGAGGAGCAGCTCAGGCAAGCCTTGTCGTTGACCGGTTAAGATTGGATGGGGTAAGGGGAGGGGGTAGTAGAGCAGTAGGGGGGAAGGTAGAGAGAATTGAAAATAATTTATGACATGGGGGGGTAGCTCCCCGGGGAAATAAGGGGGACAAGACCTAGGAGTCTTTTAGTAAGTGCAGGGCGTGTATCACAGTCAGTAAAGTGGGCATCTGAGAGAGTTGGGGACCGCAGTTGCACTTATTATTTAGCAATCTCCTGTGCAGGACAGTGTCGAAGGCCTTGCTGAAATCCAGGTAGGCTACATCCACTGCCCCTCCCTGATCTACCACCCTGATTACCCTTGTTCTTAAAATGAAACAAACAGCCCCTGACAACAGCCCACTCCTGAAACTCTGGGATCAGTTTTTTTCATCCAAGTCTTCTCCAGGTTAGCCCCCCCCCACAAAAAAAACACACACGCAAACATGTATACACACGGTGTTGGGTACCCCAACTATTATCAGCCCCCCCCACCAAAAAAAAATAGCACCACCAACAAAGTTAGTAAACACCAAACGGTATCAGTACACAGGGGTCGAAACTGGCACCAGCCAAATTATTTTGGATTAGGCTAGTAAGATTGTCCTTTAACTAGCCCTGTGGGCTTGTACTGGAGAAGGAAACATTGCTATAAGTACATCAGCTGGGCCAGTGGAAAAAGTCAGTGAGGCTAGTGGATTTTCCCAGCCTCCAGTTCTGCTGGTTTGTGGCTGTATAACTTAATTTCGACCCCTGTCAGTACCCCATACCAGCAGGGTCAGTCCACCACAAGCAGACAAGTAATATATGTGCCATATGGATCTGGCCCTCCACCCCCACCCCCACCCACTCAACTGAAACCTGTCTGCCCTTCTAAGTGAAACATTGCTTGTTCTCTGAGCATCACATTGAAGTGCAAATTACTTTATGTTCAGAAAAAATATTTCTCAACCCCACCCACGGCACACAGGTAGCTGACACAGGTACCAAAACAATGTCTATCCCCCACCCCCACACACACACACAGTGCAGACAGCCAAGATTCACTGATTTAAACTCCAATCTTAGAATGGTTCCACACTACTGACCCCCATGATAGTAACAGCCCCTATGAGAAATGAGTCAACAAGACTACAAGAAATGGTGTTATGGGCTGTATGAACAATCAGCACCCCCCTTGCATTTATGGGCAGTGGTACTCGGTCCTGCAGCTTGGGTTCTGCCAGTAATTTTAAATAGCATCCCTAGTGGGCTAGTGGATTAGTGTCCCTAGTGTACAATGCATTATACAATAATTTCTCTGGGGTCTAATGGCTAGTATATTGCTTTGGACAGTTGCAGTGTGAGGAACAGAAGAACACACTGAGGCTGTGGCTGCCGATAGCATAAGTGACGGACCGCACAAAAGTGAATGTGCTAGGCTGGCATTTTACTCCCAACCTGCTTATGGCTTCAGGCTGCGGCCTGCTCTGTGTGTAGAGGGAGAAGTAGGAGAGGACTCCTCTGGAGGTGGAAAAGGGCAGGGTAGAAGCACATACATACACCTACCTGAGCCACCGCTCCGTCAGTAAATATTATTCAGTCAGGAGGTTAACAACAATCGCATCATGAGAGGAGTGGAACGGTGCCTCAAAGATAGCTGAACTTAAAGCAGTTGAAATCTCCCTATGTGAGCGGCACCGCGGCTGCAATTGCCGGTAGGGGCTTTTTGGTGCAGTTCGGGTGCCGGATGGCATCTGGAGGCAGTGGTTCCTGCCTATTAAATGCACATTGTGGCTAAGTTTAAAATGCCCTAATGGGCTTCATTTTCAATAAATAGTGCCTGTGGGAGGCCAAATTAAAAAAAGAAAAAGCCTCACCTCAGCATTGCCACAATTTCACTTAAAAAGAAATAAGTCAATATCAAATAAAAGATGATTTCACTAAGGTACACTGCACAAAGTGACCTGACGATTTCATGGAGAGTACTGTTTAATTTCAAAGGGTAGCAGCTGCACTCTCCTCCACATAGTAAACACGATTATTCCACTTCTCAGTACCATTAATTTGTTTGTATGAAATTTTTTTTGTTTTAAATTGAGACCCAATTTACCTAGAATGTGTTGAGTATCTTCTCAACCCGTCCCATCACATTTTGGCAGCCATCTAGAAATGACCTGCAAAGTCTAAACTTAAAGTCCAGTCTCTGTTGCTATGTAACCAGATGGTAAGACTGGTCTTGCATAAGACTTTCATCTTCCAGATTTGTGCAGCTGTCTTAAATTGAGGACTTATGCTAGACCAGTTTTTGCAACTTATGTCTTAAATTGTGACTTGGACTTAAGTCAGTGTTTGTGCAACCGCCCGAGAGATTTGCTGCAGCATGGCCTTGCCACAATGTTTAAGAGTGATGTTCTATTTGTGCAGCAAGCTCCATGATGGTGGTCTTGCCTCTCTTTGGACAGCTGATATCCTTTTCAGTCAGGTGGTGCTTTATTGTTCTGGACTTAAATTGTCCAGTTATGCAGTCATGTGTCTCAGGAATTGTTATGTTTGCATGGGTTTAAACTGCTTATTCCTTCCTTTTTTCTGGTTGTGATTTATGATACTCAGCTGTGTCAGTATCTGCCACTCCCTTGCCATGAGGCTGTGCATATAGTGGGAAGGTGATGAACTTCTCAATATGACTAACCTTTAGTGAGCAACTTGCTCCTGGTGGCCCCGTAGCATACATAAGTCTTTGTAGTATATCTGATGGCACTCTCCCTACTAATTGCAGGTGTACCTCTCCCAATGGACCTTGTCACTATCCTCTGACACCCCCTTACCTTCCTGGCAGCAGGTTTTGATGAGTCTAGTACCCTACTGCACTGCTTCTAAACCTATCAGCAAGCAACCTGTCACACTGTGTGTGGCTCCACTTACTAGGTAATCTGCAACAGCATAGCTAGAATGCAAAGCTCACCACAAACACAGCCCATAGTGGCCTTAATGAGGAGCCAGGCACAGTAACCAAAAAGAGCTCACAAAGATCCTCGTACTCAGCAAGAATGCCATAATCACCCTTTCCTTTTACTTTCTATCTTGCTCCACCCACTGCTGCATTATACACTGGGCTGGAGGCAAGGGCACAGAGGTACCTGTATGTTGAATCCTTTGGGCTTCAGCTGTGACATTTCCCTTGTTATGCCTTTGGTACTACTCTCATTCCTACCTGCTTCTCCCTGCTCACAGAGTTCAGTCATACTATCTCCATTGAACTGGACATTTCCTAGAGCATTGTTTGCAGACCTCGTGATTCCACTTACTTCCTGCCTAGCTACCCACACCCTATTCCACCCCTTGGCTCCTTCCTTATCCTTTCCCTCTCTTCCCCATTTGCTGCTTATCAGCACTGGGCTGGCCATTCTGCCATGCTAAGAACCAACCTCAGGTATGCCCAGCTATGTTCTATTGGCTCTTTACCTCCCCGGTACACCTGCTCGTCACCCTGTTTAATACTATGCAAGATGGAATGTCCTGTGCATCCCCTGTTTACCTGGTGGGCCCATCTCTAATCTCTCTCTCCTAATGGATGCAACCCACTATATGAGGGGAGGTGGGTTGTTTGTTTCTTGATTTACACTTCACCCACATTGATTAACTTTGTCCTTACTCTTTTCTAATCCAGGTGCCACCCTTGCAGAGGGAGGGTTCAGATGTGCCTGGGACACTGTCAAATATCTGGTTACAGCTCCTGATATCCTACAACACTATTTGCTGGTGTACTGTTTTCATGCCGTTATGGTTTAATGTTTCTTTTGTTCTGTGGTTTTGCCATTGGTGTCCTTGTACTCTGTACTGGAACCTCTGTGGGTGCTGCATTCCCCAACACCCCGGGAAAATCCTACTAATTTCCCAGATATGTCCGGTGGGCAAACAGAGTTGCTCCTGTTGGTGAATGTCTGCTACCTGCTTATTATTGTGTTAGCCTGCTCCACCTTGGATTCTCTTCCTACCTCTTCCCATGACAGCGGATATCTGGTGCCATACCTGGAATATCTAGCAGAGTAACTCCCTGGTCAAATGTAAGCAGATAGTAACCCATTTGCACCTTATGAAGGCTCAGGTGGCTCTTTTTCAGGAAACCAAGCTTATTGGCTTACTGGCCAAGAAATTGTACTGCGTTGGTGGGTCTAGAGGTCCACAGCACCACTGTAGCAAAAGAATAGAGGGATGCACATTTTGGTCCATAGATCCCTGCAGTGGAAGCTGTGAAAGAAATTAGTGGACTCAGAGGGTAGATGGTCACTAGCAGTATTTGACATACCCCATGGGTCATTATTAGTTGGCAATCTTTATGCCCCAAATGATGATTCCCCAGCCTTCTTCCATGAAATGGTTGATAGAGTGGTGCAATACAATGATAAGCAAGCACCTCTCAGAATATCGGTGATGACTTCAATCTTACCATGGACTGCACGATGAATAAAAGCCATGGCAAGCCAGAGATGCACACTAGAGCAGCCCAGGCTGTCACCCTCTGGATCCAAGACCAAGCTGTGTCTGACATATAATGAGTCCATAACCCTACAGTGGGAGATTACACCTGCCACTCTGCAGTCCACAGGTCCTACTGCTGCCTTGATATGTTGTCCCTCAACAGTTCATGCCCATGGTAGTATCAGTCAGTATAACCCTCTGCTTATTTTTGACCATGCTCTGGCCCAATTGGACCTCCTGCTGGGGAAAACTACCGATTGCTCTCCCAGCAGGTAGCTCGACTCAGTGCTATTACATGACCCACAATTCAGGTCCTGACTCGAAGAGAGAGTCACCAAATATTTCAGCGACAATGATAATGGTGCCACCACAGTGACTATGTTGTGAGAGGTACTGTATTTAAGAGTACAATTCATGACCAAATTATAGGGTAAGCCCCACACAGGCACAAGGAGAGGGAACTCAGCTGAACTGAAGACCCAACCTAGTCTCACGGAAGCTGAGCTCAAAGCTGACTCCAAAGTGAGTACTCGCCTCAGACCAACAGGGCATTCTGAAATTGCACACGACATAAATGCTCCAGGGCCCTGAAGGCTGAGCTGGCAATTCTTAGGCTCTGACATCACCATTGAGAGGGAGGTGAGAAGTGCAGAAAGCTCCTCACTTACAGATTGAAAAAACAGCGGCGGAGTGACATATAGCATCACCACAAATACCCTGGGGAGTTGTGTACTAAACCCATGAATTAACCGCACAATGAGGGATTTTCATATACAACTCTACCAATCAAATTCAGTCTCCAGATATCCCAGCTATCAAGGCCTTCCTTTCTGTATTTTGTCTTCCTAGTCTCAATTCAGAACAGACTGCCTGGCTAGACCTCCTCTCTCCCTTGCTGCAATAGAACAGGCCGTAAATGCCCTTAAACTGAGAAAGGCACCAGGAAGTAATGGCTTTCTAGCTGAATGTTATCAGCTTCTTACCCAAACCATCTGCCCCTTGTTACATAAGCTCTACTATGAAGTCTGAGCCTTAGGCTGCTCCTCACCCACAGTGGCCACAGCCACTATAACAGTCCTCTCCAAAAAAGGCAATGATCCCACCTAACCAGCCAGCTACCACTCAATTTCTTTAATCTGAGTTCACAGTAAGATATTCACTAAAGCCCAGGCAAACAGTATTGACCAAGTCTTCCCTGTCCTGGTGCACTCCTCACAGGTCTGATTTGTCCGGGCAGGTTAAGCTCTGATCTCATAGTACTCTGCTTGACCTAATCACAGTTGCTGAACAGGTCCCCTCTCCACAGATAGCAATAGCCATTGAAAAGGTGTTTGATTCTGTGGAATGGGGGTACCTATACAAGGCCCTGATCCATATGGGATTTTGAGAGAGCTTTCTCACTTTATTTATACCATGTATGTGGACCCCAACATGTTGATCCTCACTAAAGAGGTCCTCTCACACCCTTTCCACCTAGCTTGGAGCACAAGGTGGGTTACCCCCTGTCCCTGCTCCTTTTTGTGTTGGTCATAGAGCCTTCACCCAATCCATCCACCAGCACCCCAACATCAAGAGTGCCACAGTAGGGTGGGACCATTACAAAGATGTCTTATGCCGAATATTTACTGGTCTCACTGGGCACTGCCCAACACAGTATCTGCATGTGTGTCTTTCACATGTATTTCTAAATGTGGCACTACATTGGGTCCCAGAATACACTCATATCTTGGCCTCAAGATTGCCCCCTCTCCCCGTAACAAAATTTTGTGCACTTAATTTCACCCCATTGTTGGCTGACCTTAAGATGGAGCTGGACCATTGGAAGCCCCTAGAGTCCATGGTGAGCAAAATAGAAGCCAACAGAATGGTCACTGCTTCAAAGCTTTTTCACCTTACATTGCACATCCCCACCTCCATTGTCACCTGCTGGTTCAATCATATGGACAAACTAATTGGAGGCTTTCTATAGGAAGACAGGCAGCTGAGGTGCAGCCACCAAAAACTACATATGCATTAGAATAAGGGTGGTGGGGGCTTCACTGGTTCAAGGGCTATTACTGAGCATTCAGGACAGTGTAAACTTTTCACTGGTTCTCACAGCCTACTCGTTCCCCCCCCCACTCTGGTTGAACATAGAGACACAGCTACTGGAAGGTTGCAGAGCTTTAGTCTGTTTCTTCACTCAGAATCCCAGGTGATTAACCTCCTTTCCCACAATCCACAACTCTATTCTTGAATGGAGGCAACTGAATAAGTGGCCGGGAAATGACATCACCCATCTTAGGCTTAGTCCCTTATGGGGAAATACCTCCATATGGCTTTAGAGCAAACCTATCACCTGGCATCTCTGGCAAAAAGACTGGCACTCTCTCTGATGTGCTTCCCCTCACCTTCCTACCCTATACTCCTTTCAGGGTCTACAAAACAGATTTGGAATGACCTAAAATGGAATTTTGGTGCTTCTTGCAAATTCAGACTTCCCTGGCTCCCTTATAGAATGTCCTCAAGGATGCTGCAACAGGCCCTGAGACCACTCCTACCCCCTGGATATCTCATGGTAGAGGAAGAGATGGAACTATTTATTCTGCTGTTAGGGAGTGAATCCTAGACTAGACCTCTATGGCCAAAACAGCATGGGCCACTACTCTAGGGTACCCCATTCCTCACAGACAATGGATTATCTGCTGGAAGGCAGCCCATAAGCCATTCAGGGACTCATGCAGCAGACTATTGCAAAATAAGTTGCTCCACCACTGGTATGTACCCCAGTGGTGCTGCATGCTGCTAATCTTCTCCCTTATAATAAGTGATAGAGATGCGGGCAAGCTGATGGCAGCATTTTCCATGTCCAGTGGTCATGCCTTGAGATACAGCACTATTGGGAACAGAATAGGGACTGATTGGCAACATCCTACACATATCAGTTCCAAATTCTCCAATGCTTCTCCTCCTAGGCTACAAGATGGAAGCCCCCTCATACCCGCACCAAGCTAGATTGGCTTTTCTGGGCCTGTATAAATGCCAAACATACTCTCCTCCATAGATGGTATTCCATATATGTCCTATCCCTTAAATAATTCCTCTCTAACCTAGCCCATGTGACTCACTATGAGTGACTTGCACACCTAAATTCTGACACTTTGAATTGGTATTGAGACATGTGTAAGCCCTTTCTTTCTTATCTGAAAGCCTCAGAGGGCATGTTTTTTGCTTCAGACCATGACCAGACCCAGTAACCTTAGACAGTACTTGGCTGAGAAGGCCCACACCTGGTCCATATTGACATACATATCAACCCTCCACTACCTCTTCATTGCCTCACCCACAGTGTTTCCAGTCTTTGTATAACATTATCTCATGTGCCAGTCTAGGACACCACTATCTGATGATCTGTATAAATAGCGCTATTGTTTCTCATTCCTTAAAGTGGAATAGGTTTGTTTTCCCCTCCACTAGCATACATGCACCATGGCCATCTATTACCACATATGCAGTAACAGCTGGCCTATTTGCTCCACTTTCTGTACATCCCTATTAGTTGGATTTACTGTATGCTCAACTGTAATGGCTGTACTTAACTTCCTCCTGTGATTCACCTGTACATGTGATACATTGTGTGCACTTTGTTTCATGTTGTATATGAAATTTCAATAAAGAAATTAACAGCAAAATGGACTATAAACTCTCCTAAATGTTAAAAGGGAAAGTTATGATGTTGTTAAAGAAAGAAAGAAAGAAATGGACTTAGACATGGATAAGAAGGATGTGTTAGAACCTATAAGATATAATGATTTATATGTTAAAGATAACATCCTGATCTTAGTAGTCAATTTCAGACTGACTTACAATATTTGGAGACTTTCTATGGTGCTGAGGAGGTTAGGATTGGGGCTGGATAAGCCATCCCACTATATAGATTTAAAAGTAGATAGTAATGAAGCTGTTATGAAAGAATAGATTAATAGTTGGCCTGGTGGCATGGAGGGCTGAGGCACTGGGTGCCTTACCTCCTGCCATGGTGGTGACCTGAGGTTAGAACATACTCTAGTTGTTAGGGGCTGGCAGGGAAAGAAAGAATCAAGCATCCCAAGGATGGCTGTCCTTCCTCAGGGAGAAGGGTCAGTGTGGCATACTGCTTGCCTGCCACCCAGTGGTGCAGGGTGGCAGCACATGCACACCACCATGTCAAGAAGGGACCCCACATTCAGGAAGCTGGGATGATTGCCTATGAGTGAAACTCAGACATCATGCCCATTGCATGTCTGTGGGCTAGTGTGAAAACTGGGAGGAAAACCACCCCAGTTTGCAGGATGAAGACTGACCCTCTGCAGGCCCCACACTGGTGGCCAGGCACAACCATAGTCCTGTGGCAGAGGACAGCAGTGAAGGTAAGTCCTGGAGGAGTCAGGTGATGGGGCCGGTCCGTTGTCAGAAGGGGGCTGCCAGGGAAAATCAGGAGTATAAACAGATTATAGAAAAATGAAAGAATATATTATGGATATTCTAACCAGTATTATGCAATGGCAAGAAAGAATCCTGGCTTCTGATTGGTCAGTTGGCCATCACAGCAGGAATTTTATCCTGGCATAACATCCCTGCTGATTGTTTGTTGAAGCTACTCTAGCATCATTATCCATCTTCTCTTAAGAAACAAAAATATTTTCCCAGACTAACAAAAATATTCTTTTAAATTATTTTTTATTCTGTATATAACAACAAGCCATTGTATAATAGGATTAATGCCTCCAAGGTGGGTGTTATGCTGAGATAACATCCTTCTTGGGTGTTGGATGCCCTCAGCTGGTGGCTTCAGCCCCAACCACCTGAGGTGGGATGTTATCCCAGCATAACACCCACTCTGTCAGGTATTATTCCTTTAATCCAAACCTCTGGAGGTTGCTAGAAGAAAAAACATGTAGTGGTACAATGGAGTAAACCGATCATGGTATGAACCTGGCTATAAGATAAAACCAGTGATTTGCAGCCTTTTAGAAAATTTTATGGGGAGTGAATTCTTGTACAATGACAGTGTTTGTTAAAAGAGTAAGACATGCTGGTGAATGTTCAAAACTGGATGTGATACTGAGATCACGTGCTCTAGTGGACAGAGGGCTAGATTTTGGATAAAAATTACAGTCCCTGGGGATAGCAATTAAATGCAACAGTAATAAATCATGTTGTTGATACTAAGAGGATGGGTAGTGAATCAAACTGGAAACACTTATTACTTTATAAACAAACTCTGGTCAGAGCCAGTACAGCTGCAAAATGATGGTGGTGAGAGATGTGTAGAGAAAATGCAGTAGAGGAATGATGGATGAATCAGTTAAGGGTTGTTGTAGTTTAGTGAAATTTATATTTCATCTTGTCAAGATCCTTATAATAGGATCCTTGGTACAGGGAAATGTCCTGCAATTATAAATGTCCAGATTTCAAAGCAGGATCATAAAGCCATGCAAATGTTCATAATAATGCACTGCACAGCAGCAGTGACTGAGAGATTACTGTAGCTAAAGAATGTAAGAAGTAACGTTTCCATTTGGTGGACAGTGTCAGTAATGGCACCGCATGGTTTACAATGTAAGCACTATCATTATTAATACTCAATTATTTTAAACTGTAATTTCAATTAAGTGCAGTGCAATGATAGAGGGAAGAAAACAAAGACAGGAAGTGCAGGGGGGGTGGAGGAATATAATCATACTGAGAGTAATACATATTAACATTATTTACCTGTTATCATGGACATTTGCAAATATTTTGCATCCTGCTATATATTTTGGTAATTCGTTATAGTTGTTGGATATTTGCATACATTTAGGACATGTGAGCTATTGTTATGGACATTTTCATGAAGTTAGTGCAGGATACTGCTTTGAAATCTGGGCATTTATAATTGTGATACATCTGCATATCTTTACAGTTCTGTTTTGAACATGGGGATATTTGTGGGATTTCTGATAGAATATTACTTTTTGGGACACTAATTCATCAACATTTTACCATGGGATATTTTTGTACTCCTTGCTATTACTTACAGTATGTCATTTTACTATCCTGCTCATTAACCTGCCCTGATATGTATCTGTGTATCCTGCATCTTGTGGAGACCATGGCAACAGGATCCTAAATACGTGGAAATGTTCTGCAACTATAGATATCCAGATTTCAAAGCAGGATCCTAAAATTATGCAAATGTCCATAATAATGCATTGCACTGCAGCAGTGACTGAGAGATCACTATAGCTAAAGCATGTAAAAAGTAATGTTTCCACTTGATGGACAATATCAGTAATGGCATGCCATGGTTTACAATGTAAGCAATCACTCCTACTTAAATCAAATTGTTATTTGATGTTGGCTGTTTCCTGCATTTGAACTCTCCAAAGTCACCATACTATGAGGCTGCCAATTACTTCTCTTATTATGGCTCACATGTGTCTCACAGTTATTTCCTTTTGCTGTAGATCTAATACATAATAAAATATTACATGTTGTACTTCAGGTATTGAAAAAGAGTGACTCCCTCTGCCTTACTAAAAAATTCAGTAACCAGAAGCAGGTCGAGAGGAAGTCTTACATTTTTTCACGCAAAATTTTCCTAACTCCTTATGAGTAAGTGTTGTATGCCTCCTCTGGTTGCAAGCAGTCCTAACTAACTAACTAACTAAATAAATAAATAAAAGTATAACAAATGATTTCCTATTGCTGTTAAAGTATCTGTGACATTACAAATGGCTTTGGAGAAGCAACATACTCATCAGTCATAGAAGAGGGGTGGTGTTGGGGCAGAGTGAGGGAAGTGATTTAGTATCCGGTCTTAACCTCATCCAAAGGTGGCAACCCTACACATATTCAATGTATGCTGTGCTAAGCTTCCACTGCCATTATGAAATCCCCATGTAGTTTGTAAATTCAATGTTTGGTCCACGGGTCCCCAATTTTTTTTATTTTGTTTTTTACACACTTTAAGTGGCATTTTTATTGCTTATATTTTATTTATATTTTAAATCACTGCCTCTCATGGTGGCCCCAATTCAGTTACAAAATTATTCAAGATAATAGTGGCTATGGTAGGCTATGGACCAACTAGTACATGCTTATTTAATACTAAGGCAAAACCCCCACTGTTTCTTAGGCTGGTTTCCATTCTTAATCACATCAGAGTTAAAATCTTCAGGATTTCCCTTACTGGGAATCCAAGACCCTGGCCAGTTGTCCTCTAATGTTCAGTTAGGGGGCTCTCTATATGTATTATTTCTATCAGCTTCAGTAATGCGGATTAAAACTATAAAGTGAGAAAAAATCTTCTAGCAAACTGGAACTACAAACAGAATATAAAAGCAGTTTAACATTGTTTCTTCAGTTCTCCATCCTGGTACTAGAAATTAAGTTAATAGGTAGGGTGACTAAAAGGAGACCACTTAACTGTGAATTGAATTTTAATTTAATGGGGAATGAGGTAATTTACAAAGTGCAGTACCTAGTGCAGATACTGTAAAAATAAGCAGAGTGCAAAAAAGAACAGTTTATTTAGAGTCCCGATGGCTCTGAACTTTCACTGCTTGCTGGACTTCAGAGAAAGAAGCTTTGGGGGAGGGGGAGAGAAAATAGCACTCAGTTGAGTCACCTGAAAATAGCAGTTCTCTATGTGAATTAGGTCAGATAACTCAAAACACTACAGATATTATAAGCCTCATCTTATGTTCAGAATATTTTTCTGTGCAAAAGCAAATTTGTAGCAGCATCAAATAAAGCAAATGAAATATATTTTTTTAGCTACCAGTTTTATAGGCAATTACCCCATGTATGATGTATTCATTCGTATTACCTATTTGCTCCTCACTTGTATGACTCTTCACCATTGTTAACTGTAATTGCCTGTTGTTGTCCCTGTTCTTTGTAACACCTTGTACTTAATATGGAGCCTTTGAAAATGAGACTATGACTCAAAGGGTTGCAATTCCTATGCAATAAAAAAATAAATAAAATAAAATATTGAAATACTGAAGACAAAGTATATTAGAAGTATACTGCTTTGCCTTAGAACTTCTTTTATTGTTTTCAGAGTTTTTCAGAGCCTATCAAAACTTTTCCTCAGTACTAGAAACCGTGTGGTTTTAACTGGGACAATGTAACAGTTTTCACTGAATAAATGGCTCTGTAATCAAGATCGCTTACATTTCACAGATTCTCACAAGCATACAGTCAAATCAAATAGAGTTCTGCTTTCCTATCCCTATAACCATAAGGTTTCAGGTTCTCCAGGATTTTCCTTCATATATCTTGCTTTCTCAACACAATATTTAAAAATAAATGCCAGCCAATGTTTATCTCATTGTTTTATCGATCCTACATTATTGTGGACTCACTTGTCTACTAGGTTTAGGTTTGGATAATCCTACTATAAAAATGACCAGTCCACATTGCAGCTCAAATAATGTGGTAAACACTGCCTGGGGCCTGCCACCTCCAAGATAACAATGTTTCCTCTACATTCACACAGTTCACAAGTGTGAGTGGCCTAGGTTCTGACCCCATAAAAACTGCACAACCAAGGCCTTATACACTGCATTCAACCTTCCCCAGAGATCCTCATGGACTACATCTGAGCAAAGTACCTCCCTTCCCCACCCAGGAACACAGCACCAGTGATCCCAATGAATGAGTAATGACTCTCTCCCTACTTGATCCAAGCCAAGCTTACTTGTCCACCAGTCACCCCCACCCCCACCCACAAGATTAAGAAGACATCCCTTCCCTAGGGGTAGGCACAAATCAGAGTCTGAAATTTGCAGTTTCTGTGGCTCAGCATGCTGCACACTCACCTCTGAGGCAAGAAGATTGAAATATTGTGGCCTGTGGGTTCTAGCCCTACACCAGGCTCATGGGGTAAATCCCAGTACTGACACTGTAGTGCATCATGAGGGGGATGCTGCTGCACTCCTGAGGTGCTGTCTTTCAGATGAGACATTAAATCAAGGTCCTGTCTACCAGTTCTGGTGGTTGTTCAGGTGGATGTTAAAGATCCCATGGCACTTCTTGAAAAGAGTTGGGGAATTTTTTATTGAAATCATAACAAAACATATACAAAGCAGTATTGCATCATACAAAACCATAATAAAAGTAGGAGCAAAAACATAAATAAATATTATTTCATACAACAACCCCAAACATAAGAAAAAAAACATTATAACCAAACCCCCTCCCCACTAAAAGAGTAGGGAAAACAATATATTTTTTAAACAAAATTTCAGAAACAAAATGCCTAATTACTGTAATCAAAGTCATTTTAGAAGCATGTTCACTATACTGCCATATAGGTAGTATAGAAAGAAAATATTATCTTAAGTAGTACAGGTCATCAAAACAACAACAACAACAAAAAAGAAAACATCTACTAATAATCAAATGGACATAACACACTCTCCACTATTACAGCATTAATTACACAGGTCTAATTCCATACTCCTATGGATATGAACCAGTATTTATCTTTAAGATCAAATGAAACAAAAAATAAGCCTAGTTAATACTAAGCTTGTGTTTAATCTAAAACCTGAAAGGCAAAGAGGGTCAAATATGTTTGGTATTGGACCACCAGAGAGTCCATTTATCTCTACCAAAAAGCCTCCTTCCACTTCCATAAATCAGCACAAATCATATAAAACAGTTTCTGGCCTGATATATGTTTTTGTTGTAGGACTAAACAGCAATGACAAATCCATATCCAGTAAACAAATAAGCACAAATCACCTTCAAGGTGCTTTCATGTAGTTGTTTTACCAGTCCTGGAATTATACCGAAAACATTAGTGACAGATCTGGATGTATAGGGATTCCATCTTTCCATCTGTTCTTAACAACATGCCAAAACTGGACGATATAATGACAGGTGTAATATAGTGATCGATGGTTTCAATTTTGAGATACAGCCTCCTAGGGAAGTATCTTTCTGTAATAGGTTTATGCTTTTGATTACTCTTCAAATTTATTTTAGAATGTAATCCAAGCAGATTATGTTGCACATATGTTCCGGTAACCGTGTATCACAAATGTACTGTGAAATAAAATCCTGGTCAACTTGTGAAAACCCAGAAAATGGATGTTCCAAAAAATGTACCATTAAAATCTCCTCATACAACTGTCATCTAGGCAAATTAAGAACTGTTGCATAATCTATACCCCATTTGATAATATAATCAAAACCCCCTTCCCAATGCTTCACCAACCTCGGGCTTCATTTATTCTTATGCAAGAAACAATTCCCTTTCCACTCTGTCAGTATTCCCTGAAGTAACAACAAGCTCCTATGTCCCCAGCCTGGAACCCACCCCTTCATAAGGGGGAGTAGATTAGAATATAAAAAATAGTGGAAAAAAAAACACTCATGGATTTAGCATATTAGAACCTCCAGCCTTTATATCAAAATAGAGAACATTCTGCATGATCGGGTTCAATCTAGTCCCCCAAAAACAGGAGAAAAAACAACCCATCAACGATACCAGATGTTTTGGAATTAAAAATACTACAATAATGTACAAAGAAATTAGAACTAAAAAAGTCTTGATCAAATAATCCCATTTTTTATCATTTCCATTGATTCCATCTGCTCACCAGTTACTTTCCTGTATTAAATGCTTTATCCCAATTATAACTCACCATATATTGTCCCCATAGTAAATGCCTAAGATTTTTATTGGTGATTCCGCTACCTGAACACCCCCCAATTCCTTCTTAGCATCCTCAAATCCTCGTAAATTTATACATTTTGTTTTGGTTACATTAAGGCTTGCACCTGTGATTTTGCCTACCCCTTGTAATAGGCTGTTTGCCTTCTCAAAAGATTGTCTATCCCTTACTAAGAGGCAGAGATCATCAGGATAAGCAAGAATCTTATGATCATTTAAAAAACCTCCTGCCAATCCATAAATCAAATGTGAGCATAGAAACAGCCACAGTATCAGGTCTGTCAAAAACACATAGAGCAGGGGGCTAAGGGGACAACTCTGGAGGCCCCCCATATATGACATCTAAATTCTGTATTACCATTACCATACGGCAACACATAAGAAAGCACATAACATAGCTTTAACCAAGTAATAAACTTGTTCGGTAATCCATAAGCAGCCAAACTAAGCCACAAAAATGAATGCGAAACCTTATCAAAGGCTTTCGCTTGGCCTAGGCTTATCAAAAATCCAGAATCATCCTTCCCCATTGCTTCCTCCACCACTTCTCTAAGTAAAAGCAAGGCATCCTTAATTTTCCTGCCAGGCACTGAACAATATTGTTGTGGGCTTATCAGCTTCCCCATTACGCTAGGCAATCTGTTCCTCAATAATTTGGAAAATAACTTAAAATCAGTGTTAAGCAGTGTAATCGACTGTCAATTATTAATATCAGATAAGTCACCAGTTTTGTAAAGAAAAATCATAAGCCCTTCATACATTGCTGTTGGCAGAAAGACTTCCTCAAGAAAGAAATTATATATCCCCAATAATTCAACGGGAATAACTTCCCACATAAGCTTATAAATTTTGCCAGGGAGTCCATCTGAGCCTGGTGATATCCCATTCTGAAGGTTTTGCACTGCCTCTGTCATTTCCAATCCTGTAAAAGGGTTTATCATGTGGTTCACCTAATTCTTAACTAATTTTGGGACATCTGCAGCTACTAATAAATGATGGGTGAACTCTGACTCTTCTACCAGGGTCTCAAACAGGCTCTCCACGTGTTTTTCCAATACGGCCATAATTTCCATATTTCCTGTAACCCAGTAACCCTGAGGAGATTGTAAACCCCAAATCAGCCTCCTCTACTTCCTTGTCTGACTACTAATAAAAGGGTTCACATTTGCTGCCTTTCCTAGAGTGCCATACGCCTTTTCCCTCTGTAATGATCGAAACCAGTCGGACTGGAAGTCACCCATTTCTGTTTTTATCTGGTGAATTTCATCTCATAAATCCACCTGTTCCACACATTGTCTGGTCAATAATGTCCCCCATTTACCCCTTAAACTTAGATATATATCATAAGAAGTTGAGGCTCTAAGTTTCCCATGATATTGAAAAAACCTAGTCATCAAGATTTTTAATCTGCCACCATTTCTCTGAGTTATCGTAAAGAATCATAAGCGGAGCTTTATCAACAAGTAGGGCCTTAAACACCTCCAGAATCTCTTGGTCTTCTAATAGTGAAACATTAATTCTCTAAAACCCCTGACCCATTTCTCTAGGGAGGATCTGTAATATGCACACCTATTAAAGTATGGCCAGATGTTTCCATTTGTAAATTAAAGGTGTGAGCTACCAGCAGCGACTGCTTTACAAAAAGGAAGTGTACTCCGGAGGACAGACATCCCTTAAAGAAGGTGGAAGCCACTGCCCATTTCCCACTGCCATGAAAATCCCTCAATCCAGCACAACAAACTACCTGTTGAATAAAAGTTTTGTCACAATATTGTTTTCTCCTGCAATAGTCTGCTGTACATTTATATTAAATCGTCTCCCCAAATCTGTCTACTTATGTGGAATCACGGTTGTTCTTTTGTTAACAACGTTATGCATAAAGCTTTCTTTGAGGACCATAAACATTCACCAGCTACATATGAAAATGCATGAATCATGATATCCAACAAAAACGCATGTCCTGGGTGAATATCAGCAAGACATAGCACTGTGATGTCAGATGAATGAAAGCAAATTCCAACCCCTCAACACAGCTCTTCCCCATTGACCAGTATGAGTTTCCCCATACCCAATCCTTTGTTGCTTAAGAATTTCTCCTAATGAATTCAGTCTTGTATCCTGTTAAAAAAACATCAGAATCCAGGGATTGTAAAATATTAAAAGTAGTTTTAAGTTTATAATCATATTTGATGCTATTCACATTTATACCAGATACCTTTAACTGAAAGGGCTCAGCGAGGGGGTTTAAACACCTTAATACTGGATCTGGTCATCCATTTCTAAGGTTCTATTTGTTTCTTTTTCTGAGGCCCAGAATCTAAAGGAGGCTGAACCAGCTGTGAAGAGGGATGTTTCCCCTGCTCCAGAGGTGTCTCCATATTAACCTGGTTTCCCCCAGCGGAAAATGCTGAAATGCTATTTGAAAGTGGCAAGGGAGACAGGGATTCAGCCATTGGACCAACTGTAAACTGTAAGGGGGGAGGGGTGGAGTCTGGCACTGAAATTGAATTGTGAACGTCAACTGAATTTTCAAGGAAAACTTCAGGTTTATTAGTAATAGGCTGAGAATTTTTGTTCTGTTGGGGGTCCTGTAAGAGGACAAGAGACAATGTTACAATCTCCCTGCTCTGCTCAAAAGTGTGATCAGATAAGGGTGAAGAGGAGGGTTTCTGTATCTCAGAAGTCCTGACCCTCGCATTGTAATTTCCCATTCTACTACCTGTGGAACCACCTTGATCTCTACCTCTATGTCTAGAAGGATTAAACGGGGTCTCATCTGTTCCCAAGGACTGCCTATTAGCATGTCTAGCCTGTGAACGAATCAAGTCATGGTCTGAAATGTTCTCTGAGTTATGTGCGGCCCAGGGACACTCCTGCAAAGCGTGTTCATTGTCCCCACAAAGGTTGCAGACCAGGGGAGCTGTACATTGCATAGCCAAATGGCCAAGCATCCCACAATGAAAGCACTTAACACTGTCGCAATCATTATTTAAGTGGGTCAGAGATCCATATTTGTAGCAGCTTTTAGGCTGACCAGCATAGAATAGAATGCCTCTGTCCTGGCCAAAAAACCAAAGGATCTTGGAAAATGCTAAATCCCTTGTTCCATCTGCTTAAGGTGGACCCGAAAATGCCAACCTCCAAGTACTGAAGCCATTATCATCCGTAATGGGCATCAGATGATCAAAAATAGTGCAGCGCTTCTCTAGCCAGAAGATGTTTGTTACAGCAACACCCTCATTGTGAAAGAGCAGAGTAATAATCTTTATTGTAGGCTTAGTGATGGGGACTGCCATGAAATCAATCCAAACCTCCTTATCCTTAACTTCCTAATACAGTTTCCAGAATTTGTCCAGTAAATTCATAGACCAAAACTAACATCATATACCCGATCTCCTGGAGCATGAATAAATGCATACACTTCCGAGGGCAAAAAGCCTATAGAGTCCTTTATCAATATTTTGCCAACCCATAGTCTATCTGGGGGGATGGGAGCTAACCCTTGATATCTTAATCTGACCAAGAATTGTGGTTTGGCCACTTCTGCTGTCTATGGAATAGGTCCTGCATGTTCTGGCCTGCATTCCTTAGTCAAGGGAGAATCAGACTTGGTTTGTACAGGAGTGGGCTCAGTCACTGGTAACCCTGACCCCAGATCCTCATTGTCCCTCCTTACCTTTCCTGAAGTGTCATCCTGTAGGATTTCAACAGCATTAGGTCCAACCATAAAGTCCTCATCCTGTAGCCATACTGAACCAGGCCATTCTAACCTTTCCCTGTCTGTAACAGCATTCTGCTCTCCAGTCTCTGCTTCATCCCATGCAAATGCAGCAGCAATTGTCAATGACTGCTGTGCATGCTCCTGCTCTGGTATCCAAAGAGATGGAACCTGGCTGTCTTTTCCTGAGGCAATAAAGCCGATATGTCAGGAGATCAAGGTAAGGGTAACTTAGGGTCAGGGATCCATTTTACACCATTATAAAACCATCCTACCTGTTTTAATGCATCTTCAGGGGACCATTCCTCTGAATCCACCAGTTTGTGTTCAGTCTCCATAACTATGTCAAAGGCAGCCTCCCCCTGACCTTCCAGTGCTCCATTAGGGGCCAATAACTGTATCACTGGTAAAGCGCTTACCTTGTCCTTGCTGAGGGCTAACTCTGTTTGTTTCCTTTTTTTCTCTCTCCTCATCCAACTTAGACTGACTTAGCTGAAATTCTTGTTCGCCATGGTAATCATTTCCAAAAGTTGTTTCTTTTTCCTCAGTCATTTCCAGCTGAAGTTTTTCCTCCTCATCATTCAATGGAGAATCATCACTATTATATTAAAGGGTATGCCAGGGTGAACAATAGGTCCTTCTTGAGACTGCACTGGGTCACCAAATGTTTCCTCTACAATACAATCCTGGACTTTTGCTGGAGCTCCTGAAAGAGAACCACACTCTTCACTCTCCTGAGGTCTACTGAGATCCTCCATGCTCTCCTGCAGTGCTCAAATGCCCCCTGCAGAAAGAGTAGGGAAATTTCTCCGGTGTCCTGGACAAATTTCCCCCATTCACTAAAAAATACCACCAACAGCTTAATCTGTTTAACAAAAGAGAAAAACTGGCACCCAATTAAAGGCAGACACTCTGTGTCACATTATATAGCCATTCCCATTCAAAGAAATGCTCCAATATGCCAATGTCAGTGCAAAAAGCCACAAAGTTTATTATTGACAAACATGGTTTAAAAAGGCATTAAAAGGACTCACTACAGTTGTTCACATCAATAGAAACATTTATGAAATAGATCTAAAATCT
Organism: Neoceratodus forsteri; assembly: GCA_016271365.2. NCBI lineage: Eukaryota > Metazoa > Chordata > Ceratodontiformes > Ceratodontidae > Neoceratodus > Neoceratodus forsteri. Next base: position 575,508,096 of record CM028134.1, on the reverse strand, counting down.
CTTGTAATATGATTGGTCGATACAGTTTTCCAGCAGTGTCCTTATCAGGACATATCTTCACAGCTGTCACTATGTTTTCCAACCAAAATGTGGCACATGGTGAAATCAATGTATACCAGTGCTCTCCTGCTGCAGCTCCTTGACCTTAGCCAGTATCAGCCAGAACTGCAGTGGTTGCACCATACCTGCAAACTAAAGATTCCTAATCACTGCATCCTTGTCATTCACCTGAACCCCCAGCAGTCAAGAAGCTCTCCCACCTCTTGCTCTCAAAAATAACTAGCAAAGCAACTTCATTTGTTAAAACTCTCTCAGCTGCAGTTTCCCAATACAGTGTGACTCATAAACCCACCTGCTAAGCTCACCCATGACAATTCCCCACTCAAAGAATCATAAACCAGCATCCTAAATTTAAAAACAAACTGTTTGTCAAAGTGAGTGGCATGAGAAACTGCAGTGAAAGAAACTGTAATGATCAATAAGCTACTAGCTCGAAAAGTGGAAGCGTAAAGCAAAAAATACAGAGGATGGTACCAACAGATGGACATGCTCAGCTTCCTCAAGCCAGCCTCTGGACAGCACTCACACAGGCAGCAATGTTAGCAGTATAAGAGATAATGACAGTTTTATAATCAAACCTTCCACATTCTCATCTTAGTTATGGCACAGCATGAGGATGATATTTGAAAATGCTATCAGAGAAGCAGTAAATATGGTGTCTGGCAAGGGATACACTCACTGTCAATGAAATCAGCTGCTCACTCTGAATCCAATGGCCATTCAGAGCTGAAGCCCCTACCTGCATCCCTAGAAAAGACGCCTTTTATAGAAATATATATTGGGGATCTAATGTAAATAAAAGCAGAGCTGATAAATACAGTGTATGTGGGGTGCAATAACCATACCTGTGCATATATGTGTGTGTGTGTGGCTGTCCATGAAATCATTTGCTTCCGCTGAATCCAACAGCCACTCTGAGCTTTCTTCCTTACCAAAGACACCCTCATAGAAATATATGTTGGAGGGGGATCTAATGTAAATAAAAGCAAAGTTAATAAATACACTGTGTGTGTGTGTGTGTGGGGGGGGTAGAATAACTGGTATGCCCCCTGTACAGTGACACTATTACAGCGAAAGTGTTGCTGCCGACAACATAGATGTTTTCGCTGTAATAATACATTTGAGACCCCGGTACTCTGTCTCCTGGTCCTGCACCCCCCTCACCAATCCAACTCTGACTCAGAGTTAGAATGCTAGAGATTTTGGGGTGTGGGGCAGAGCCCCTCCACATGGAGGTTCAGGGCAAAGCCCCTGATGAAAACAGCCGGGGTCTGCAATCGGATTTATGTCAACCACAAGTTGCAGTAAACATAAATCCATCATTGTGATGGCGGTTGACAAATTAGTTGTTGAACAAGCATCATAGAGCTGAATAACCTACCCAGTACCTGTATGTGGGAGAGTACCCTCTAGTAAATTAATAAGGGACTATTTTTATTTGGCTATTAAAGCCTCCTTTTTGGCAATTTTTTATTCTCAAATATTTACTTGGGAGCCCATTTTATAAGCGGAATAAGACACTCCAAGGTGTGGTTTATTGGCTGATAAGAGTACTTTCCAGGTGCTAAAGGCATTCAGCGCATGTGCCTCATGCATCATTACTTACCTGGGGCATGCTCTTATCATGCTCTTCTCAGCCCATAAATCACACCATGTCAAGTATTATACTTTACGCTGAGCAGTTCAAGAATAAAGGTAGGCTTCAGCAGGATATTTACAGTTCAGCAACCCTTCATAGCAAGCAGGATTACTGAACAGCAAATATCCTGCTGAAGGCTACTTCTGTTCTTGAACTGCTCTACATGTATCTATTGATGTGAACAACTGTAGTGAGTCCTCTTCATTTTTAAACCACATTTGTTAATAATAAACTCTGTGGCTTTTTGCGCTGACATTGGCATATTGGAACATTTATTTTAATGGGCAAGGCTATATTATGTGACACAGAGTATCTGCCTTTAAACAGGTACTTTTTTTTCTCTTTTGTTCTCTAGAATTTGTTACTGAGCACTGTTACTCACAGATGTGGCCATACCTACTGGTGCAGCTTAATCTGTTTCAATTTCAGTTGGTTACCATCTGTACCCCCCCCCAAAAAAAAAACAGGTTGCCCCTAAAAAGGGACTCTGAGTCTCAGTGGACCTGCCTGGTCAACAAATTTCATTAAATGCAATAAATAAATACATTTCTTTATTGACCTCCAGGTGGTGGCTGAAGGACATGGTTAGTTTGGTGTCTGTCCCATAAAACACAGCTACATGGACCACTGTCTCTCAAGTGATCACAAGCTTGATAGCCAGGCTCACAACTGGATTTTCCTCAGGTGTAGTTGGGTTGGGAGGGCAATGAGGGACTATAGCAGTAATGGACTTGCCTCATGGGCAGGGGTTGTTGCCCGGCTGCCAGGAGGTCTACTAGTGGTTGGTGGCAGGAGTCTAATGATTGGAGAGTGCTGCTGCTTGTGAGGGAGGGGTTAGATCATGTGTGTAACTGGTACATTGGCAAGAGCACAGACTTGTGAACCAGGAGACCCAGGTTTGTCATGTGTCCCCTATGTGATCTTGATCAAATCATTTCATCTCTTTGTGCTAATTTCATTTTAATCTAGTTGTACTTTGTTTACATCTCCTTGTGTGCCTTCTGGCAACTACATTCTTGAAACTCCCTCTTCAAGAATGTAGAACAGTAATGGATATGATTTGCATTTAAAGTGCTACATAAAACCAGATCCCTTTATTTTATTTTCTAAATACTCTGGACATTAAATTCTGTGACTGGTACAACACTGATGACATTATACAGCACACACACACACACACACACACACACACCACAATAAACTGTAACTGGCACAGCATTGATGATATAATACATGATCCTGACAATAAGCTCTATAACTGGTACAGTACAAATGTCAATATAGACCCCCAGCAGTATGCTCTATAACTGATACACTACTGATAGTATAACACATATCATATTCAACTCTCCAGTAGTGGGAGCATAACTGGCACCACACTGATTGTATTTATCATAAAATATTACAAGTATTATTTTATTTTATTTTATTTATTTAGTTAGTTTTTGTTGACGGAAAGGAGGACTAGACAATTGTTTGCATGTTTTCAACCTCGTCTTGTGTGTGTGTGTGTGTGTGTGTGTGTGCATGGGGGAGTACAGATGGATACCTGAAATTGAACCAGATTTTAATCTGTTGTTGGCATTTTTAGTGAATGGAGAAAATTTGGCCAGGACACGGGGGAAATTCCCCTATTATTGGGTAGGAGGAACTGATGTTCCCAGGTTCCACGATGGAGGAGGCCAGCAGGCAACTGGAGAAGGAGGTGGATGGTGGTTGTGTGCAAACTCCTGCAAAAGTAACAAGGCAGCTGGGTTGCATCTGAGAGATTGTCAGCCTACTGCCTTGGGGGCAGAAGTTGAAGTACATACTGTGGAAGAAAATACCTCTATTTCAGCAGATAAGGATAGTATCATTGCTAAGGAGTTATCTCTGGAGCAAAAACAGAAATGCCTTGAGGAAGAATTGAAAAGATTCAGAGAAAATCACTACAGCAAAAGTGAAAATGGAGGATAAAAGCAAGAGAAAATGCTCTTTAAATTCTCTGACTTGTTCAGATTCCATAGAACTTCAAAATTGTGCTCTACAGAGAAGCTTACCGGGTGACCGGATGATCGAAAAATAACCGCTGCTTAAACTAAACAGAACACTGGTGTACAAGAAACCTGGTCTCCAGAGGTGGCTTTGCAAAAAGCAGGGTGGAAACTGGATTCTAACGGTGAGTGTATCTCTGGATATAATGTTACTGACATAGCAAATGGGCAAGATAGACTGTCAAATGGGTCACAACAAGAAAACCCTGTAAACAACGATCTTCTTATAATACAGCCTAATGAACCACAATCTACAGACACTAACATAACAGAGTCCTTGCTAACTGAAGGTCAAGTTCTAATGGAAAATCCCTCCTTTGTCAGCCTATTTCACAAACCGGTAGAGCTGGCAAAGCAGAGGAACGCAGTTAGACAATTCATGGGCAATAAAGATGACATCCTGGGCAGGCACTACATTGGTAAAACTCTGTTCAAGCAGTCAATGGGGTTTACTCCATCACATGTGTATGAGTTGATACATGCCATGGGGGAATTCATCTATGACATTAGTTTCAGGCATCCAAAGTTTTAGAGCGCTTTTGGAATAAGTACTTGAACTTGAAAACAAATCCTCTTTGGTCAAACTTTGGGGTGATCCTCTGACAAAACAATCATTTTGTGTAATAACTATTTGCTTTCAAAACGAGGGTGTGAACATAAAGACATTATGTTGTGGTTAAGAAAAGGTTTACTGTCCAAGGAATTCCAGCTCCCATACTGGATGATGATGGATTTTGGAATGGGGGTTCGAAAATCAAAGTCAAGCTACATTAGGATGACACTGACATTGTACATTTGCCAAACTGTTTTTTCATAGGTTTTTTATTTCACCCCAGCAAACCTGGGACTTGTTTTAAATGTGGTTCAAAGAGACATATAAGCACCAACTTTGAAGTGCTCAAATGTATCCATTTGGGTGAAATAGGTCATCCGAGTGCTCATTGTTTCAAGGAGCCATGGTGTAACTTCTGTGAGGAAGTAGGTCAAAATTTCACATATTGTCCATGGCTTGCTAGAAACAATGATAATTGATGATTTTGGGATACAAGATTTTTAACAGAAGGTAAGCAGAGTAACCCAAGCACAGGTAAGCAGAGAAGAGAAGAGAAGGAAGTCACACCCCAAAAAGAGATGTTGAAACAGTACAAGAAAGCATGTTAAAAGTTCAGAGTTCAAAGCTGAACAAACAAAAGAATAGCATGCTACCCCCATATGGAAAGTGCAGCTGAGCCTGATTTTACCCCTGTACACTAAGCAGGTAAAAGAAAGTCTAAAGCCAAATCGAACACAAAACTGTGCAAGAGAAAGGTTCTCAGACTCTAATAGATACACTCCTTATTATAAGCAAATTCAGAAATGGATGCACATCAGATTATGCTTCAATCAGGTCCTCACACCTGGGGACTTTGTCCGATGCAGAAAATGCAGAAGATACACACCCAGAAACTAAGAGAGTGGTAGTGTTACTAGAGCCTCTAGTAAAATTAAGTAATGGGGTTAACCTTATATTGAGATGAGAACACCAACTTACAGGTTAACCTTCACTTCCCTGAATGTGAACAGTTTGCAGTCTGATAGGAAACATCTTAGTACCTATGCAATATTCCAGGATTAGAAAACTGATGTTGCATTCTTTCAGGATGTAAGACTACACAACCTAGAGGAGGGAGGCTGCAAAAAGGATGGATATGAGAAGTTGGTGGTCACAAGGATCAGATACTTGTTCTGGTTTAGGGATTTGCTTTGTTTCCAAAGTAAGGCTGGTAAACATGGTCAAAAAATGGCCAGCAAGAGCCTTTCTTCTTGATGTCATACTCAAAGGAATGGAACTTAGAACCTTGAACATTTATCTGCCACAACTAAGATTTGATAGAGTGACGCTATTTAGCAAAATTAAGCCATATTTATTTATATCCAAAAGTATTATAATGGGGGTGATTTTAATTATACTAGTTCCTTGCAAGACAGAGGGTTGAAATTTTTTTTTTTGTTGTGATGAAAAATGTTTAAAAGAGTTAGTAGAAGAAATGTAGTTAGTAGAAGTTTTTGAGACACAGTATTCAAGTACCCCCAAGACGTATTTTTGTGGAACAAGAGCTACACGTATAGATTATTTTTTTATCTCAAAAACTTTACAGATCCAAAAGGTCAAAGTAATTCTGGCAGTCACTTTAGACCATAGATTGTTGCTAATGCAAATAGGGGACCTCCCAGAACTAAGAAAGGAGTAGAGGACTCTGGAAACTAAATCGAAAACTTTTGGAAAATGAGTTAATAATGGAAGGCTTTAAATATAAACTAGAAGCTTAGAAGTAAATTTTTTTGTATGTATGATGATTTGAATTGTTGGTGGGAAGATTCAAAAACTGATATACTTACATATTTTCAATTGATGTGGAAATTAAACAGGAGGCAAAAGATGGATAAATGCAAATATCTTTGGGTGGAACTGCAGAATATGGTGGCATTATGAAATAAGGGGTTTGAGGACTTGAAAACAAGGATTAAGGAAACAAGAGAAGAATGAATGTCAATCCAACAGGAAAAAATGAGAAGTTTAGAAGGAGATCAGTGACATTGCATAACTGGGAAGAAACAAGCTACCGTCCCATTTGAAAATTATAAAGCTAATTTAGATAAAAAAAGTTATACACTATTTAATTAATGAAAAACAAACAACTGTAGAGGGTTAAACAGCATTTTTGGTTGAGATAGGTTTTTTTTGAGCAGATGTTCATGACCCAAGATTTGTCTAAAAGTAAAATGGAATAATGCCTCAATAGTTGCAATCTTCCAACAGTCCCTCAGGCATTACACCAAAATCTGATATCCCCAATCACACAGACTGAACGACATGATGTTATTTGGTCTCTAAATGCTGGCACATCTCCAGGAGCTGATGGCCTTCCCAACAAGATTTATAAATACATTTTTGAAACACTAGGAGAGGAACTAGTAAGACTATATAATGAGGCATTAGAGAAGGAGATGTTACCCAGCAGTTTGTATGCAGGAGTCTTACTTTCCTTACAGAAATCTGGCGAGAAAGGGAATTTAAGAAATTGGAGGCTGCTTTCCTTGTTGAATGCAGACTTCAAAATCTTGATGAAGATACTAAGTAATAGGTTTTCAACAATTATGGATAAGATAATTCATTCCACACAATTAAAGGGAGTGCCTACATATAAGAACCATGATGCCATAATATTGTTTAGAGAAATCTTCCTAAAAGAAGAATCAGGGAAACAAATGGGGCATGACATCAGTCTAGATCAAGATGAAGGCTTTTCGACAGGGTAGAGTATGAATACATATGGTTGGTGTAAGGAAATATGGGTTGCCAGTACAATTTATCTCATGGATAAAACTTGCTATAACGGATTTATATTATTCCTACTGTTAATTGATGGGTAGATCAGAAAATCAGTATATCAAGAGGTCAGACAAGGCTGTCCCTTAGTCCCTCTTATACATATTAACACTGGACCCCATTGTATAAATTAAATCAAAATAGTGAGATCCAAGTGCTTTCAGTAGAGAGTGAAGATCTCCCAGTATACTCAGTGGTGTATGCAGATGACCTGGCCTTAATTGTGGCAGATAAACAATCTTGGGTGCTTGCAATGGCTACAGTGTCAGAATATTCACATGTGTCTGGTTCAAATATTAATAGGATGAGAAGCATTTGCATGAATATAGGACAAGCAAGCAAGGTACTTACACAAACCTTAAATATCCCATTAATCATGGGTGAGCACAGACTTTTAGGGATTTTAGTAATTTATTTTAGGGGAAGTAACCCTCAATTATATAATTGGGAACACAAGTGCCAGATAGCAAAAGAAAAAATAACAAATCGGAAAAGGTGAAAAATGTAAAAAAAAAAGAGAATTTTAGTGATAAAGTCATTTTTGCTCACTGTTTTTCTTTCTTTGAGTTTGTTCTAACCCCCACCATCATTAGAAACATCTCTTTTAAGTGTAATTTTCCTTGGTCTATGGGATAGTCAGTTGAACCCCTAAAGAGGGTAATTACATATCTACCAGTAGAGAAGGGCAGCCTAGCTATGATTAACCCTTTGGCTTTTGTACTTTCATATTTCACAATTTTCCCCTTAAACAACAGGACAAAGTATGGAGTCCATGGGTATTAGATAACATTGGGACTTTTCTGACAGAGTGGCAAGTAAATGTACCTATCCCTAGGCAGGCATAAGTCCTGGATCTACCTGCATATTTAGGAGAAGTTATCAGTAAATTGAAGTTTTGGGGATTAATGAAAGCTGACATCACTATGTAAAAAAAAAAGAATTGTATAATAAAGTAATGGAGACTCACTGTAGTATCCATGGTATGAGAGAAACCATGGAAGGAACAGGAGATTATTTCAAAAATGCTAACATCAAAATGGATTCCTGTTTATAGGTGGGATTTATGTGGATGTATACATCAAAAGTTGACAGTTAAAAATAACATGAAGCATAAGGCTAGCAAAGAAAGATGTTGCCCAAGATTTGGGATTTGTCAGGACATATTAGACGCTATGCAGCACCTCTTTTTAGAATGTCCCTTTGCAATTTCATTTTGGCATTATTTAAATAACATTTGGATACTAGCCCCTTTCCATAATTTAACACCTGAAATAATATACTTGAGCATTTTTACTGCTTCCTGGGGGAAATATGACAGAAGCACAATGCAGCTTATAATTGTATGTATTAAATACCAGCTCTGGCAAGCAAGGTGTACCATTACCTTAAGGCAACAGAATAAAACAACAGACCAAGTGGATTATGCGGTTGTTTCATAAGTTGAAAAATTTTGGAAAAAAGACAAGAACACTGCCCCACCAGAGTTATATCAGTTATGGTTGAGCAACATGGTCTGGCTAGATCCAGGGTGATTTTGTCTCCCTTCCCTATGATTTATTTCTAGATACAGTAGATGCATAAACATAAATATCAGTTGGAAGCATGAATATTCCTTTTTGTTTTGATGGTTATAATCTTTGAGAAATGAATCCCACTGTATTAGAATTTGGGGATGTCTCATAATACAAACCTTCCTCAAATTTTGGGGTTGGTGAGGGGTATGTAGGGGTAAAGATAGAGTAATATGCAATTTGCATTAAAAATGTAACAGTTTTCTTCTTAGTTATTATGCAGAAAACATTTTGAATATCTCAATCAGGAGAACTATGCAGATAAGATTTTTATTGCTCTAAATATTTTACATTTGCTCTTTGGTATTGTTTAGTACTGTTTCAAGTATTGAATAAGGTTTCCCCCCACTCGTTGAGATGGTCGGGGGGGTGCTTTCAGCCTTCTTTAATTAAATTCAGGACTACAAAAATGCAATTTTGTATTTGATGTATAACGAACGAATTAGTTTTCTTTATTCTTCTTTGTTATTAAGATTTTGAGTGAAGCAATGCTGTTATGTACATATTTTGCTTTTATAATAAAAATTCTCCTACTCCCGGGGGGAGGGGGTTATATTATTCATTTACTAATAGTTTCTGGGGATATAAGAATGTAATTTTAAATTTGTATGTATGATGAAGTGCTTATTTATGTCCATCCTTTAATAATTTTATGATTTTGTGTGAAGTAAAACTATTATGTATGTCTTTCACTTTTAAGATATAATAAAACTCCCCTACTCCTATAGTGGGGGGGGGGTTGTTTTCTATATTTACTGATATAGTTTTGGGCTATAAAAATTTTATTATGTATTGAATATATGATGAAATATTTATGTTTATTTTTATTTTGCATTATGAGTTTGTGTGATGTAACACTAGTATATATATATTTTGCTTTCAAGTTATAATAAAAATTCTTCTACTCTTTTTGAAAATTGCCATGGGATCTTTAACATCCACCTGAACTACCAATAGAACAGGCAGATGGGACCTTGGTTTAACGTCACATCTGAATGATGGCACCTCAGGAGTGCAGCAGCCCCCTCATGTGGCAATACAGGTTCAGTATTAGGATTTAACCAAAATGCCTAGAATGGGGATTATGTATGATCCCTTATGGGTGATCCTTGAACATCATTACCCATGTTTATAGTGACCTCTAGTTTGTATGACATTAGTGAACAAGATGTTTTAATGGCCATCTGCATACTAAAAACCAACAAAGCTCCTGGCCTGGACAAGTTATGATAACACCCTATATGGGTGAGTATTATTTAATCACTCAATATGAGTGACTCAATAATACCACTCGCCTGTAGAATGAGAGGAGAAAAAGAGCACCGAATGGTCATAGCGAGTGTAGCACTGAGGGATACATGTTACACTCACAAGAGAAGATACAAATAGATCAGTTTGGCCAAGCTCTGCTGAGCTGGCTGTGCAGCATAGTGGCTTGAGCCACTGCTCCTGGAGCCTGAGGTGCCAGGTTCAGATCCAAGTGCAGAAAGCTACTTTTCTTCCTTGGGAAATTGCACACCTTTTATGTCCACTGCCCTAGAGCAAACAATCTTTATTTTGGGTGGTGTGGGGGCTTGTCCCCTTGCATAAGAAACATCATTTTCTTTTTTTTCTGTTAAGTAAGCAGCAATCGCTATTGCGATGGTTGGTGCTGTGTGGTTTGCCCTTTTGACATCAGGCAGTTGTTCACTCACTTTATATGGTCAGCAGTCTTATAGACTTACTCTTATCACATAAAAATCAAGTTACCATCAGAAATGTATTCATGCCTCATGGAACAGTGAGCCAGATCCTTGTCCCCCTTGTTCATAAACTGCATCCAAGAGAGTTTTATTCCTGTCTATTGCAGCAAAGGACAATATTCCCGACTGGAAACAGCCCCCTATACATCAGACATATGTATTGGGTGATTCTATAATCAAACACATAGACAGGATTATATGTAATCCTGACAAAACAAATGGAACCTGAAGTAGTTTTAGGGGTGCTAGAGTATCCAACATTACATTAATGCTTAATGACATATTAAAAAAACTGTGATAAAAAGCCCTTAGTAATAATTCATGCAGGGTGAAACAATATAAGTACATCAAGTATGGATGAAATCAAAAAAGACTTCACTATCCTAAGTGAATTTCTGGTTGCTAAAGATTGTGAGGTCTGTTTCTCAGAGATTTTACCAGTACCTCGAGCAACAGATACCTTGACCTTTAAAATTAAATCCATAAATAACTAGATATACCTATATTGTCTTAGAAAGGGCTTTGGAAATATTAAAACTTGGGAGGACTTCTTAGATACACCTCGCTTATTTTCTTGGGACAGACTCCATCTCAATAAGCAGAGCAGTAGTCTCCAGTATAGAAGAATTGAGCACTGTATAACATAGCATTTAAACTGAGACAGAGGTGAGGGTGAGACTCTAAATCTGTCCTGCAGAAATGTTTCTCTCCATCTTCAACCAACTATGAACACATTTATGGTTGTAACATCTTAACCACCAATGCTAGAAGCCTAAATATATATAAAAAAATCTGAACTTGAGGGAATGTTGGCACAAAAGGATGGACACATTGCTGCTGTTACAGAGACATGGTGGGACTCTACCCATGACTAGTTAAGGGACATTCACAATTATAAACTTTACCATCTAGACAGGCAGGACAAACTTGGAGGTGGAGTGTGTTTATGTATACATAACTCTATTAAATCTCATACAGTTCAGTCCCCACTCCACAGTAACTCCCCACTGGAAACAATCTGGGTGAAACTGCTCTTTTCTGGATGATCCTCTGTCATAATTGATAATTGCTACCGACCACCCTCAGCAAATACTGCATATAATAACTTACTAATGGAAGAGATTACAGAAATGTGCAACCTAGAGGATGTTATCCAACTGGGAGATTACAACCTCCCAGGTATAAATTGGACAATTTGCCTTGGCACTAATTCACTTGAAAAATCGTTTGTTGAAACCTGTATTAAAAATGGGCTGGAACAATTGGTTACTGAACCAACAAGGGATAATAGCATACTCAATTTGATACTGGCTAACATTGCGAATGAAATAATAGGTGTTAATATGATAGGTTCATTGGGATCCAATGACCACAATATGGTGATATGTCAGTTAAGTACAAGGAGACAGAAAACAACCTGCAATACCAGGGTGAGGAATAACCATAAAGCAGTCTTTCTGGATATACAACATAGTTTAAAATGCAGTGACTGGGACAGGTTATTCCTCAGTAAACCAGTTAACAGTGCCTGGGCAGCATTTAAAGTAATGTTACAAGACATAGAAAACACCTATGTCCCATATAACGAAAAATACAACAGTAAAGGTAAAATACCAAACTGGTTAAATCCTAAAATCAAAAGACAAATTAAAGTTAAACATAAGGCCTATGCCAGGTACAAAAAACATAATACTGACATCAATAAAGCTGCTTATTTACAATCACAAAAGGATTTAAAGCATCTGATTAAAAATCAAAGTCCAACATAGAATTTAAGATAGCACATTCAAATGATAGCAAACTTTTTATTTTCACACAATAACTCTAATTGTAGGACTACTGTCAAAACTATAGGTCCAATTATCAAGAATAATAAAATAATTGAAAGAAACATGCATATGGCAGATAAATGAAATGAATATGTTTGTTCCATTTTTTCTGCTAAGACTTCAGATCTACCCAAGTATAATCTAGATCAACAAACTGAAACTCCTTTTACTGCAAATTAAGTTTATGACGCCCTCTCCCTAATAAATAGTTCATCTAGTTCAAGACCTGTTAATATAGCTCCCTTAATGCTTAAGAAAATGACCACAGAGTTGGCATAACCTCAGTCAATAATATTCAATCTTCCATTGGTGGAAAGCAATGTACCAGAAGACTGGAAACAAGAAATTGTTGTCCTAATTTTCAAAAAGGGTAATCATGGGAATATAGACAACTACAAACTGATTAACCTTACTTCACACTGCTGTAAAACTATGGACGGCTTAATTAAAACTAGAGTGAAAATTCTTTTACACACAACTGGTCAGGGAGATAAATTACAACATGGTTTCAAGAAGGGAAGCTTGTGCACTACAAATCTAATACACTTTTATAACAATATCAGTAAAAATGTAGATAATAAACCCCCACGGACATTATCTTGCTCTATTTTTCCAAGGCCTTTGATAAGGTTGAACATCTTAAACTAATCAACAAATTATTGAACCTTGGTATTAGTAAAGTGTTAATCAAGTGGATCTATGACTGGACAAAAGGAGAAAGTGCGTTTGTTATAATAATACTGTTTCAAACTTTTGTCATGTCAGTAGTGGTTTACCATAGGGCTCCATCCTAGGACCAATATTGTTAACATATAAGCTGGTGATCTGGGGAGTGATGTCTCCAATAATATAGTTAAATTCACAGATAAATCTAAACTAGGAGGAGCTGTTGACTTTTTCAATAAACATCTTTCCCTAGTTAATGATTTGAGCAAAATAGAAACTGGGCATCAGATAATGGTATGTATTTAACTGCAAGCAAATGTGCAGTGATACACTTTGGGAAAAATTACCCAAATTATTCATATATTCTTAACCAAACACTTATCAAAAACTCTATACATGAAAGGGACCTTGGCATTGTAATAAATAATAGGTTAACTTTCATGAACCATTGTACAATGGTCTCCAGAGCAGCCATAAATCTTCTATCTAAAGTAAGATGTACATTTATGTGTAAATCACAACTTCTCATACCTATCTATAAAAGTTATATGCGACCAATATTGGAGTATGGCTCACAACTATGGTCACCTCTTTTTAATAAAGACATAAAGTTAATAGAAAGAGTACAAAGAGCATCTACCAAAACTGTACCTTGCATAAAATATAAATCATATCAGGAAAGACTAACTATAGCAGAACTACATACATTGGAGGCTAGAAGACAAAGGAGTGACACAATTTTTATTTTCAAACTTTTACAGTCACAAGACCTAATGAATTGCTGTGAATTAAAATATAGCACAACTAGATGCAGCTTTAGGTCTCATAATAAGAAATTAGAAATTCCCAAGGCTAACACCTCATGAGGAGATAACTTTTACACCATTAGATCGACAAAAGCATGGAAAAGATTACCCCAGCATGTGGGTGATATCACAAATTTTGGTCATTTTAAAAATGCACTAGACAAACTGTACTATAATAATCATTGGATGGCATAAATGGCCCACTCATGTGGGGGACATTCCAGATAGGCTTTATGCCCTCTTATGTCCTACATTTCGTAGTATTCATAGCATTCATAGTATCTCATGGAAGGATTCTGTAATAATACCAATATTCAAAAACGGTGACCGGCAGGACCCAAAAATGTACAGGCCTATAATTCTTATTGATGTAATGGTGAAAATATTTTCCACAATTATATTAGATAGACTAAAACAGGAAATTAAAAGGTTTGAGGGCATTTCTCAGTATGAAGCGGGTTTCAATGAAGGTTTTTCCATCATTGGCAACTGCTTTGTATTATTCCATATAATAGGAAAATATAAAGTAAGAGAGCAAAACATCTGAGCTACTTTCATTGACTACAGCACAGCATTCAGTTCTTTCAACAAGAAAATGCTCTGGAACATCACGTTGAGATGGGGCATAAGCCCAATGCCACTAAATACAATACAGAATATGTATAAGGCACATGGGCCTAGGTTAGAGTCTACCTGAGGGGACAACTGATACCACCCTTTCCTACTACTAAGGGTGTGCATCAAGGATGTATACTAGACCCAATCTTATTTTCAATCTACCTTAATGAGCTAATAGAGGGTATAGAGGAATCTTATACTGACTTGCCCCAAATTGTAACTGTCCAATGTCCACTTTTGACTTATGTAGATGATCTCGTCCTCTTTTCTCTGACTCCCTTAGGCCTTCAGAAAAAAAACTAGACATATTGGCAAATTAATCCGCTAAGTTGGATTTGAAAATAAATTATTTCTAAATCTAAAATAATGGTACTTGGAGCCAGAAGTACAAAGCACAAATGGACTGTTAATAGAAAGCAATTGGATATGGTGAAAAGCTTTAACTATCTAAGTATTGTATATACCTGAAATCTTTTATGGAACGTATTTTTGTAATGTGGGTTAATAAAGGCTACAGCTGCAGCATTAGGGCTTAAAAAATGTAATTATACATATGGAGGTAATACTGTCAGGCCTTTAGTAAAAGCTCTACTAGCCAAATACAACTCATAAATATAGTATGGTGCAGAAATCAGAGTAATGATAGCAATAGATAAAACTGAAAAATGATTATTACAGGTTCTGAGATCCGCTTTGGGTCTTAATAAAACCACTCCAGCCTGTTACATATGTGCAGAGCCAGGGATTCCAAACCTTCAGGCCACAGCCAGTGTTAGGCTACTTAATTACTGGACCACATTTTCTCAACTTGACACTAATAGATTATCAAGTCTGTGCCTAAAAGGGAAACTAAGGTAGAAACAAATCAACTGTAAAGGCTTGAACTGTCTAATGCATGCCATAAAACTTCTTACAAGATATGACTTAACTTGTGAGACTATACTAGCCAACATATAATAATAAGCTCTAGATACAACAGATATGTTCTGAATAGAGCTACTAATTATTTCATTTACCGGGCTTTAAGTGCAATAAGTGCAGCCAGATATTCTAAGTGGTTTAGTATAAATGACTTTCTGTTTTATATGAGATATTATTTGGACACCCTTAAAGACACAGCTAGAAGAAAAATGTATGCAAGGTTTAGGTTGGGTTTTAGAAACTCCACTAATGACAAGGATACATTATATTGCTACGATGTTGGCAAAAAGGAGAATCTGTGCCATATAGTCCTTAAATGTACATGGTAAAAGAAAGCAAGGAAAAAATAGTTTGATCCCATTCTGAACTCTATGACAAATACAAATGATGATGTCTTATTAAATATTATACGTAAAGTACAGGATGATTTTATAATGAATAGTGAGTCAAACTATTTCCTAATTAGTCAGAAAGTTAGACAAAAAATGCTGAAAAGGTGTAAATGAGCTAAATTAACTACCATGTTTTTGTTTTCTTACCGGTGTAAGATGACATGATGATTATTTATTCTTGGATTGTTATTTATTATCCTGTAAAATGTATGTTTTTTATATTATATATTGAATTGTAATGCTCATTTTAAAAAGAATGAACAATAAAACTATTACCTTACAATAAAATATCATACACCTCATAAGGCACTTACAGACACTTCTTATAAATTAAAATGCAGTGTCTCTAATAGTCTGCTGATAAATATCCTAGCAGCTAGACAATAACAGTATACAGCTCCCTCGTTCCCCAAAGAGCAAGAACATATTTAAAATTCATAGGGCCAGATATTCAAAAGTTAGCATGAGCTATAAAGCCATTGCATTGGACTAGCACCGAATTTGCCCCCAACTGCTATATTGAAAATGACATTTAGCGCGGGAGCTAAGTGTTAGTGCTGACGCTAAATTATAATGTATGCAAGGGAGGGATTTGAGGAGGGACCCTGAATGCCAACACCGGCATATTCAAAGTATAGCACTGCACTACAGGCATGAGTGTGACCTGTAGCGCAGCACCAAATACTGCTGGCAAAAAGCTGGCAGTAATGCTGCAGTATCAACTCCTCCCATCACGATCCCCGACCTCCATTTAAAATAAAAATAGATCCATTTCCCTGGTAGTCTAGTGGTACCCCCACTCCCAGCACATATCCCGACCCACATTTAACATAAAAATAGATCAATTTCCCTTGTAGTCTAGTAGTCCCCCCATCCCCAGCATGTATCCCGACCTCTGTTTAACATAAAAATAGATCAATTTCCCTCGAAGTATAGTGGTTCCCCTACCCCCCAGCACACATCAAAACCCTGTTTACAATAACAGTAGATTAATTTCCCTGGTAGTCTAGTGGTCCCTCCACCCCCAGTATCTATCCCAACCCCCATTTAACATAAAAATAGATCCATTTCCCTGTCTAGTGCCCCCACCCCAGCACACATCTGACCCACTTTACAATAACAATAGACTGATTTCCTTGGTAGTCTAATGGTCCTCCACCCCAGCATATCCGACCTCCGTTTGAAATTAGAAATAGATCCATTAACCTGGTAGTCTAGTGGCCCTCACCTGGCAGTGACACCCTGACCATCCAAATTGCTTCCAGAATGGAACTTGCGTCAATTCAGCCTCCTCCCACCACCACAGCTGACAGGTGACTGAGGAGTTCCTCAGTTGGCGGCTGGCGTGGTAGTGAGATATGGCTGAGCCGGGTCACCAGATCCGCTTCTGGGAAGCAATTTGGATGGTCGGGGTGTCACTGCTGGTGGTAGGGGCCACTAGACTACCAGGAAATTGATCTATTGTTATTGTAAATGGGGTCGGGATGGTGCTGGGACCACTAGACTACTAGGAAATGGATCTATTTTTATGTTAACGGAGGTCAGAATTCATGTTGAGGGGTGGGGAGACCACTAGAGTACCAGGAAATTGATCTATTTCAATTTTGAATGTGGGTCGGATACATGCTGGGGGATCACTAGACTACCAGGAAATTGATCTATTTTATTTGAAATGGGAGTTGGATGCATGCTGGGGGTGTGGGGACCACTAGACTACCAGGAAATGGATCTATTTTTATTTTAAATGGGCCAGAATACATGATGGGGAGGGACCAATAGACTACCAGGGAAATTGATCATTTTTATATTAAACAGGGGTCGGAGATATGCTGGGGGTGGGAGGACCACTAGACTACCAGGGAAATGGATTAATCTTTATTTGAAAGGGGCTCAGCCTACATGCTGGGGTCGGGGGGAACACTAGAGTACCAGGAGATGGATTAATCTTTATTTGAAAGGGGGTCAGGATACATGCTGGGGGTGGGGGACCACTAGACTACCAGGGAAAGTATTTCTTTTTATTTGAAACAGGGGTTGGGATACATGCTGGGGGGGACCACTAGACTACCAGGGAGTGGAACCCACACATGTGGAAATAGGGACCATGACAGCTGAGAAGGGCTGCCTGGCCCAGCCTGTCTGCCCAGGTCCCTATATACTTAATGGGTGCACTGCACAGCCCAGTGACCTACAGCTGACATCCCCCCACCCAGCAGGTTTGCCTTATACCTGCCTCCACATTGCATCCCTCCACTGTGTTTCACCCACTACTGCTTGGGGTACCTGTGTTGTTGGGGAGGCATCCTCCAGGGCATGTATGGCCATGGGCAGTGTGTCTGTTTAGCATATATATATATCTATATATATACACACACACACGTATACAAGTTCTGCTTGCACAGCTGAATGGTGCGTTATATGCACTGACTGTGCCTGCCAGTACACAGTTCCTGCTGCTTCCAACTTGTACTTCCATTCCCACCAACAAGGATGCTGTGGGCATGCCCTGGCCTGCAACACCCAGCCTGTACTTCATTTCAACCAAAAGGCAGAGCTTTTTGCTCCATGCAGTAGCACCGGGCAAACTGCATGGTAATGTATGCTAAACAGCACTTAATGAGATGCAAATGTACTTGTTTGCCCATGGATTACCTAAGTAGGCTCATTTGCATGGGAGCTTTGAATATAGCTCCCATTTGCCCTGGGCTAACCAGTTTGCACTGGGATAATGTGTTAGCACTGTGCAACCAGGTTAGCCCTGGGCAAACCTCACTTCAGCATAGCACACTAAGCACAGTTCTGCAGTGTGTGGCTTACATTGTTGTTTGCAGTCATACCTCTCAACTGTCCCAGATTTTCACTCCCTAGATTTACCTCAAACTTTTACTCTGTTCCTTCTACAAATTGTTTCTATGACCAAACAGTGGGGGTTGTTATCTCCTTCGGACTCTCTCCGTTCTATCAATTTCACCCCTTGCATATGGATCATATAATGGAGATCCATAGTCCATATGTGGCCTAACATGTATTTTGTATAATGGTAACAGACAGTCCTTACTTTTGTTTATTAAAAACTCCTTTTAATGTTTCTTATTGCGAGATTTGTATTTTGAATTACACTGGTTTGTTGTTTACAGTTTAAGTCACTATCAGTTGTGATTCAACAATCTCTTTCTTTTGTGACTGATTTTAACTGTTTCCCATTAAATTTATAACTAACAGTTTTCTTAGTTCTGCCCAAATATATTACTAAACATTTATCTACACTAAGGGGTATTTAATTTATATCAGACCAATGTTCAATTTTATTTATATCAATTCTTAACCTTTTGATATACTCAGTTGTATTAACTGGGCCTCTAATTTAATAGTCGTAAGCAAATCTGACAACCCAGTTACTTATTATATGGTGGAGATCACTAATATATAGGGAAATCTTCTTTGGTCCAAGTATTACAGTGACAAAATTCATCTTCCTGTCAAATCTAGATGTGAGAAAGTTTGATTCAAGCATTCCTATTTTAAATTTAGCAAAAGTTCTCCTACAGAGCAGATTAGTCAAAATATCCAAGTAGTATTGGAACTTAAAGAGGGACTACAGTCAACATTTCTAGCATCAGTAAATTCAGAATTTGCATCAGCATAGCCCCAATCTTTCTCATGCCAAAAAGGAGATCTCTAAGTTGCTTTATTTAAAACTTAGCAGTCATTTTACAACCCTAAATTCACTGCCTGTTCAAACAAACTCTGGCCAGAACCAATAGGGTTACAGGAGAGGAATGTGGGGTAAAAATATTGAAAATATATTTTTTTAAATTTTTACACCACATTTTCAACACAGCCATGATATGACCTTGCCTCACAGTCATACAGCACCATACAGTAAGTGTGCAGTGATGATCTCATTCAATAAGGTTCCATAACTGAGTGGTGCACTGAGAACTGCAGTGATCTGCATAATGTCACCCATTGAATATGTGGATCTGGGGGTGTTGAAAATATGACAAATAACTCCAATGTGATCTAGTGGTCCCTCCACCTGTGCTTGTTTCTATTATTAATATTATCCCTAACATCAAGTGGAACCCCTACAGTCTCCCATGTCATACACCCCAGATGGTGGCCAGCACATATCCACTACTTACCTCCAAGACCATCAGCCTTCAGCCCTGAATAAGTACTATGTCACTGTACACCACTGTATAGCAATACAGTACATGCTCTCAGAAAAGAGATGATGTAAAATGCTGCTGTGCATGTTTCTTTTTAGACAGCAAGTCCTGCATAGCTACACAGTTGTATATAGTGACACAGTACTTGTGCCAGCCATAAGGTGGATGCCCTGGGATGTGAGCATTGGGTAAGTGCTGGCTGCTGTTGGGGTGGTATGAGGCCACCAAGAGGGAAAGGACCACTGAACACCAGGGAAGAGTTGAGGCCAAATATGTATTTAGTAAATTTGCCAAAAGTCATCACAAGTTGGAGCATCAAGATAGGTGGTAACGCTTAGTTTCACCTATTTGTGAGTGCCAGCACTCCAGTAGTGGGCTTACTGATATTTTATCTGCG
This sequence comes from Neoceratodus forsteri, assembly GCA_016271365.2. NCBI lineage: Eukaryota > Metazoa > Chordata > Ceratodontiformes > Ceratodontidae > Neoceratodus > Neoceratodus forsteri. Next base: position 575,487,880 of record CM028134.1, on the reverse strand, counting down.
ACTCAGTAGCTGGTGTAATTTGTTTCCTCAAGTGCTGTAGTTGTGAAACTTCTATAATATAAAAATTAGCATTTTCTGTTCTTTGTAGCAGCACCATGAGCCAGACAACATCATGAATACCAAACAAAATATCCACATCATGTGCAAGAAGGGCCAAGGAATTTAGAGACCCTGCTATTACAGAACATTTAGTGCAAGAATTGCTGTTGTTGTTAGGTACCAGAGGAAGAGAAGCCCCAGGGCACATTCCAGTAGCTCTCTAATGACAAGAAAGCATTAAGGCAACCTGGTCAATTGTTGAGATGGCTATAGAAATGGATAATAAAGGGTGAAAGAGTGAGACATACAGTGAGATTGAAACAGCCAACAGCTTCACCTTATCAAATGCCTGTGAGTTGAAGGCATTTGTTACAGTAAGCTGTTGGTTTTCGATCTGGATCTCACTCTTTCACCCTTTCTTTTTTCCTTTTCAACAAACCTATGTCCTTCACTGTAGCTGTTCAGTCCCACTCAACCTCCCAACTTTATGATTCCAACTGCAGTCTAACGATGAGCTGAGGCCAAATACATATTTAGTCAATTTGCCAAAATTCATCATGAGTTGGTTCATCGGAGTAGGTGGTAACAGCTTGGTTTCACCAATTTGTGAGTGCCAGCATTCCTATAGTGGGCTTATTAATATTATATCTGCGACTCACTAGCTGGTGTGATTTTTTTTTTCTTCAAGTGCTGTAGTTGCAGCTTGCTCAATATAAACATTAGCACTGGCTGTTCTTTGCATCAGCACCATGAGCCAGACATCATCATGGATACCCCCCAAATACCCACATCATATGCAAATAGAATATCAGTAATAAATGGCACGATTCATTCCTGACTTGCTGCTGAGAGTCATTTGCTACAGGGAGAGCCTTTCATGGATGGGGGGGGGGGTTATGTATTACATATTACTACTGCACTTTTCATGCATATATTAGTACATGCTGCTCAAATTACTGCAGAGTGCACTACAAGTGCTGCCGCTATTGTAACACTAATTTTAGTAAAATGGAAATCTTATGGAGCCAGAACACATGTACAATCAGAATGTCCCACATGTGTGCCAGTTGTGATCTGATTTTGACAGATGTTAGCCTTGGGGGTGACAAGATACATGGTCAATTTGGAAGCATCAGAGATCTGAACTGGCTAACACTGGGAGGACAGTAAGCATGTCAGAGCAGCAGTGGAGGATAGAGTCAATACAGATAGTTGTGGCAAGAAGGAGTGATGAGAAGGTATGAATACAATGAAAAAAAAAAAATATATATATATATATACATATACAGTGATAGTCATAGAAATTTTTTGCAGTACTGAGGTATACCTAGGCATAATGAGGCAGAATGGGGCAGGATCACATTACAGTCAATGCAAATTACCTCAGTGGTACCTCGAGGTATCTTGAGGTAGGATACCTTTCAACAACTACCACTGTATATACTTATATATATATATATATATATAAAATGGGGTGGTAAAGTCATAGAAATCACACTAACATGATTGGACAGACTAAATCACATGATCGTGCATTACTTCCCAGTGACACACACCTCCCAACGCGACCAGCACTGAACATCTTCCACTCTGACCAGAACCTCATCACAAAGTGACAGCAGTATCACTCCACAAGTGTAAACAATAGCATCACTCACACAGAGACTACTGAAAGAAAAGCAGCACACCACTGCATCACTCTGACAGAAATCAAAACATCTGACAGAAAAATTTCAAAAAATGGCAGAATTATCACATACCTCAATGGACCTTGCATCAATCCTCATCAAAGATGACTGGTACAATGATGATCTCTTCAAAGAACTTGAGCACGACTTACCTGAGCAGCCACTTCAGAATCCAGCACAGCAAACAGTGAGTAGACATGCCTGCCTTGACCCTGAAGAAATAGATAACACAGAAGAAAACAAAGCTGAAAAAAATACAAAAAAGCAAACTGTCTGGGCAACAAAAGTATTTACAGACTGGCTAGCAGAAAAGCAAATAGACCTCGATTTAAAAACAGTAACAGCAGATAAATTAAACACAACCTTGAGAGAATTTTATGCCACAGTTAGAAACTCCTCAGGTGAACAGTATGGCGTGTCAAGTTTTATTGGTTTAAGAGCAGGACTCAACTAGCATTTTAATTCACTGCCTCTATCACGACAAATGAATCTTGTCACAGACACAGATTTTCAATCTGCAAACAATGTTTTTGTGTCCATCATAAAAAAATACAGAAAAGATGGCAGAGACTGCACTCAACACCACGCATGTCTCACAGAATCAGACTTCAAAAAGTTGAAGCACTCTCCAGCACTATCACCAAACACTGCTGCAGGACTAGTCAGAAAGGTCTGGTTCAACCTACAAATATTCATGGCTCGTAGGGGAAGGGAAGGGCAAAGAGAACTAAAAAGAGACTCTTTCCATATAAAAACTGATGAAAATGGGTTACAGTACATAACCCTAAGTACAACCCAGACAGCAAAAATCATAAAGATGCAGAGAGTTAAACCAAACCACTTAAGAGGCTTTGTTTTGCACAGCCAAATGATCCTCTCTGCCCTGTTCTTTCTTTCAAAAAGTACCTCAGTAAATGCCCACCTGAAAGCACAGCTTTTTTCCTACACCCCAAAAGAGCCTCACAGGACTTATTAGACAAGCAGAAAACCTGGTACAGTAAAGAGCCTATGGGAATTAATTACTTATCTTCTCTCATGCCTCGCCTGTCTATGGAAGCAGGACTCTCTCGTCGATATACAAATCACTGCCTAAGATCAACTGTTGTTCAGCTGCTCTCCTCAGCGGATCTTGAATCATGACAGATCATGGCTGTAACAGACCACAAATCTGAAATCAGCCTAAAATTATACTGGGCACCTACACTACATGATCGAAAAAACTGGTCAAATATACTGGCTGGCACAAGCTCATCAGACTGCCAACCAGCACCAAAAACCACAGCTTTGCCCCAAACCGCTGACATTCCCTGCCAAATAGCTGCTGAACCACCACAGAGCTCTGTGTACACTACCGTGCAGCAGCAGCAGCAGCCTGCCTTTTCCGAGATACTGGAACCGAAAACACTGCCTCCAACAAATGTATCAACCAGCTCCCTCAGAGAACCAGAGGAAAAACAAACTCGCCCCATCCAGAGTAACACAGACGACGAAGAAGATTTCCCCACAGAGTCTAAAGACTATGAAGTGGATTTCCCTCTTCAAAATTCACCCGGAAGCTGCGTACAAATCACTGTGCAGCCCCAAACCGCAGCCGTCCTCCAACCTTCCCTCACAGACCCAGAAAAAGAGCTACAGAAGACATCAATGAAAGAAACACAAAGCACTGAAAGAAAAAATGAACAACCTCAAGCACTCCCCCACCACTTACCTGCAGGACCGCATCCACTTGCACCGTACATGCAAAACGTCACGGTGCATGGTAACCTGCAATTCAACATTTATTACAAATGAAAAAAAAAACGAACAAGCAGTTCAAATAAAAACTGTTAAACTTTCACCTTAAACTTCACCAGTTCATTCCACTCGAAAGCATTCAGCGCTTCCTGCCACTGCAATGCACTGTTCAGCACAAGTTCTCTTTGCAAGATGAACCACTCTAAAGTGACAGTACTCATTAACAGTTAATGTTCAACTCTTAAAGCCACAGTAGTTCTCAGCAAAGAAACAGTATTCACTTCCACTGTTATCCTGTTCAATGTTTATTCATTAAAAGAAATTCATATTAAACAGCCTATTCTGTATTTCTTTCCCTATACCATCTCCACATAACACTATTTTATCACAACAGGGCCCATTTTATAAGACAGATAACCCACTCTTGGGTGTGCGGTCGCAACTCTGATATATGCACATCTTGGGTGGTTGAACACACGAGGCCGAAATGCACACCAAGGCATGCATATATCAGAGTGCGACACGCACACCAAGAGTGGGTTATCTACATATATATATATATATATATATATATATACTATATATATATATATATATATATATATTGCAGTCCATCACCCTACATCAACAATCACGAACCACTCACACCTCAGTGCATTCAGATAAGTACTGTACCCATGTATCTCCGTTAGTCCCAAACACTCTTGTACCAATTGTCCACAAGCTGTTCTTATCCCCAACCAAATACTTCCACTTGCCCCATATGGTAACAGCCACAGCTATGTGTAATGCACTTCCATTCTCCCCATTCCTCTAAATATAACCCTCAACCCCACATTAATTATACTCCACCTGTATTGCTGCTTGACCCAAAAGGAGATGAGCTAGCTGGCCCCAGTGGCACTGAGGGTTGAGGCACTGGATGCCACACCTCACACTATGCCGGTGACCCAGGTCCAGGAATGAGTCCAGGCAATCGGGGGTCAGCAGGGGTGGGAGAGGATTTAGTATCTGATGAACAGCTCTCCTCTTCCGGGTGGGAGGGGGGTTTGTGCTCAGCTCCTGCCTGGCCTCTAGCAGAAGCCGGAGGCACAGCAAGTGTAGAAACTAACTCTAGGGGATGGGGAGTGGCAACGTTGATAGTGATGCCATGATGCCAGGGTGCATGCCATTCCCCCAGGAACAGAGGAAAAATCTACCCGGTCTCCTAGATGATGGAGAACTGAACAGCAGAGACCCTGATGGCTCGCACCTGCCTGGTGTCCTGGTGAGTCTGATGAAGCAAAATTCTCAGGATGTCTCAGCCCACCCTGTACCCTCCTGGGAGTACAGCCACAGCTCCATGGGGACTTACCATGGTGGATCAAGCAGGTTGTAAAGTGGGGAGACTGCAATATGTGTCTCCTGAAGGAGAGAGGAGGTAAAAAGAAATTTAAAAAAAAAAAAAAAGATGAAGAGCGACATCTTTTTTAACTGAGCATCCCTAACACAGTAATACTAATCACTCCATTACTGCTCTTTGTCCCTTTGTCCTAAAAAGAGTAGGGCAACTGATATGATTGCATTATTATCTCTGAGTAGCCCCCCATACTTCTTGTAGAGCTCCCTTAGCTGTATTCATTCCTGTCCTTAATTCAGCTAGTCCCCAACAGGAAAAAAACTCAAGCATGCTCAATGATGCAAAAGTTAACCAATGCCACAATCATATATGATACACATAACATATCCAAATCTGCACAGTGAGTGCTAGTAATGGATGAATGAATAAATCATGAGAATGTGAAATAAAAAAAAAATGATTGCATTTCTGCACTACTATTAAAATAACACATCCGACAAAAGAGGTTCAAAACTATAAGCTTTTATTAATCTTAGCACAAAAATAATAAAGGCATAAATCAGCTAAAAGTTATTGGACAGCCATTATCGAAAGTGACCCAGCATTTTTTTTGTAATTCTCCTTTGTACTTTTTCTATATGTTTAATACTGCTTATATTTTGGGGGGAACAAAAAGGGACTCTATTCTAGAACGGGTCTAACCAAGGATGTATATAAAGGTATGATTACATCTCTATGGCTACTTTTAATTTTCTAAGTCTATTGCATAGTATCCTGTTACCCTCTTAACTACTTCTCTCACTTGATTATCGAATTTTAGGATGTTAGAGATGATTAGTCCCAAGTTTGTTTCATTATCTATGGTTGAAATTGTCTTATTATTGATTGTATATACAGTATTTATGTTATTGTGACCTAAATACATTCCTTTACATTTAGATTCATTGAAGCTTAATTTATGTTTTTTCAGCCCAGTTTATCAAGACATTTATTTGTGTCTCAAATTGTTGTGCAGCTTCATTGTTATTTTTTTAATGGCACCTACTTTAGTGTCATCAGCATATTTGCAAAGCCATGTATTTTGTGATGTTTTCATGCTGGACATAAAGATGTTAAAAAGAGTTAACCGCTGTGGTACACTGCTAGTCACATTACCCCAATCAGATAGGCGGCCTCTTATGCACACTCTTTGTTGTCTCATATCTAGCCAAAACTGGACCCAATATATAAGGGTGGGTTCTAGGTCCATATCTTTAAGTGTATTGAGAAGTATGGTGTATGATACAGAGTCAAAAGCTTTTGAGTAGTCTAAATATAGGATGTCTACAGGTAAACCTTGGCTTAAAGCCTGACTAACTGGCTCAAAAAAATCCAGTAGATTAGTAACACAAGATCTAGACTGCATAACACCATGCTGTGTAATATCCATTGTCCTTGTTGCATTATATTTGATTCTAGTCATTGTTTTATAAACCCCTCCATGATTTTTCCCAAGCCAATGTCAGGCTTATAAGGTGATAGTTTTCTACCTTTTATTGTCTCCCTTTTTATATATTTGTGTAATATATGCTTATCACCATTCAGGTAATGCTTGACCATGATTAAGGGATAGACTGAGCAAGATTGCAAGTGGGACAGCCATTTCATCTGCAGGTTTGTACAGAAATCTGGGTTGGTAACCATCTGGTCCCCCTGATTTATTTGTGTCTAATTTTTTTTAGTTTAGTTAGCACTTTGTTTATTGTTATGTGTTCTGTTCGGCTGAGACTTTGTATACTAGGATCTAGTTTTGGGTATTCACATGAGTTATCTTTATTTTGGTAGATGGTGGTAAAATATGAGTTAAATCTATTTGCCATTTGTGTTTCATCAACAATAACAGTATCACCATTGTGTAGTGGCCCTATTTGTTTGTCCTCACTTTAAACTCCCAAAATAATTGTAAAATTGTTTTTTATTATCCTTGGTTAACCTAGCCAGTTTCAATTCAGCTTCAGCTTTGGCCTTTTATATATTTTTTTGCATTTGATTGCCCTATTGTATCTTTAATTATTTTGGTTGTTCTATTGCTACTGTATTTTTGTATATTCTTTGTCTTTTTTATCATGTTCTTAATTTTATTATTGAACCAGTTTGGGATGCGTCCTTTGTTATTATATTTTTGATTAATGGTACATGTTGTTCAGTTCATGCAGTCGATTTGTTTTGTTTTTTGATTTCCATGTTTTAGTTAGTGATTTTCCCTTTAATTCTTCTTTCCAATTCCATTGTTTCAATATTATTTTGATTTTGTTGTAATCTGCTTGTTTTAATGTTTCTGATCATAGTATTTCCTTTCACTGAAGTCCACAAATCATTAATAGTAAGGCTGATCACATTGTGATCACTATCTGCTATTGGGGGGCATTCACATCACTTATACTGTCTTCTAAATTACTAAAAACAAGGTCAAGGATGTTATCCTCTCTAGTTCCTACTGTGAGTAGTTGTTCCAGACTTTTGCTTCGATTTATATCAACCATTCTTTTGTTCATTGCACTTGAACCAGTATATTCATTCCCATTTATTTTTGGTCATTTAAAATCACCCATTATGTTGCAGTTTCCTTCAACTTCAGTATTTTCTATTAAGTTCAAAAGTTTTTTCTTCGTTGCTTAGATTTGGAGCTTAATAACAAAGTCCAATGGTTATATTTTGTTTAGTTTTGTCTTCAGATTGACCCAGACCTGTTTAATTTCTGTTTGTAAAGCATCTGAATTTGCCTAGAGTAAGTTCCTGCATATTTAATAGATTTGTTATGTAGGGGACAATACCTCCACCTCTTCTTGTAGATCTTTCTTTATGAATTAAGTCATAGCTGGGTATGTCCTCAATCCATTCCCTTTATTAAACCATGTTGCTGTCATTCCACATATGTCTATTAGTTTGTCCATCTTGTTTTAAGGCTTCTAGCATTTAATAATAATGTCTTTATTTTCCCTTTTTTAGTCATTATTACTCACTTTTCTTTTGTGGGCTGATTTGTACCATATAGTTAAGTTGCAGTTGCCCCAGCTCCCGTTCTTTAAGAGTTTAAAGGAAAACTTTCCAAGTGTGTTTTTATAATATTGCCCAAGATAACAGCCCTTTAGTATTTAAATGAACACCACCTTTACTGTATAAATGATTGTTGGTATAGAACAGGTACCAAGTGTCAATGAACTAGTATCCTTCCTTAGTACAAATGTTTTTAACCTGCATTTATTCTTACAATGGTGTTATTTTTACTCTAGTTTTGCTTTGGGAACTGGCAATAGACCTGATATAAAGACTTCTGCTCCCTTAAGTTTCAAGTCATTTGTCACTGTAGTTAACTCATAACATATGACTTTTTCGTGATTGTGTCCGATATCATTTGTTCCTACTGTACATGGACTGCCACTAAAGGGTTTTGGCCAACATTTTTCTTTTTATTGGGAATTACTTTTTGCATATCGTCTACCTTAGCACCCAGAAAACAAGAGATCATTCTATTTTTCTTGTCTGGATTACATATTGTAGAATCACCTTTTCTAATTATGGAATCTTCCAGGATGATCATTTCCCTGTCATACTTTTCCATGTGTGTGGTCTCCATTTATTTACAGTTAGTGTTCTTAAGTGGATTATATCTGTTTTGAGTTTAAATGTCTATATTTGATAAGGCTCTTCTACTATTTTTATTTTGATGATAATGGACTACAGTGCTGTTAAATCACCATTTGTGTTAGCTGTGTCCCTTTTTTCACTACTGCTTCCACAATTAGTTTCAGCATCTTCCGCTAATGGACAAGTTACTCTTGTCCTTTTTTTCCCTGTGCCCATTAACATCATGTTCTGACTGCTTTATACAATTGTTTGTGATGTACTTGCTTGTTCTAATTGAAAAGCCTCCCAAAGTTATTTAAATAAGCTATGCTATTCAATTTATATGTATTAGAATAATTTTTTATGCATTTGCTACATTCTAGTTCTCCCCATACTGGTGCATATGCTTCTGCAAACATTCCACATTTGTTACATTGTTTCAAGGAGCCCTCGCTGCTTAATTGCTTTAAAACAGCACTGACTGTCCCCATTGTAGTACCAAATGGTATAGCTACTGTTGCAAACTTGTTTTGCTTGTATGCCTAAAAGGGATTTAAACACTCACCAAACATTTCCCTGTCCCACCAGAAACACCTGACATGCACCAAATGAATGTATCTCAGTGTGCATCTCCACAAATGGCAAAGAGTGCCACACTGTAGCTTGTCCCACTCGCTGAGAGGCATGTTTTTATGCTGTACTGTGACCTGGAAGTGCTCCCCTGGGTCAAAGACTCTCAAACAGTGCCAAAATTCTTTGAAAATCAGCCCACACCCAGGTATATATCCCTTAATGATGTCTGTAGTCTACAAGTGTGCAGCAGAGTTTATTCAAAGTAAAAAAAAAACACTGTAGTGCTGATATGGTTGTTCATGGGAGCTTTCCCAGCAAACTACTGTTTGCCTCCCCTTCCTTGTTCCTGCTTCCTGTTCAGGGTGCAGATCCCCAGACACTAGGTTCACTAAAACAGTCACACAAGTTAGACAATTAAAAAAGCAGACACATGGCTTATTCACTGTTTCTGCTAGCTTGTTTGAAATGGTAGTATAATTTCCTGCTTCACAACAAGCAGGGACTCCTCTTTTCTTTTTCTTTTTAATTCAGGGCTTTGAATAGAGAAACTAAGCTTTTTAGTTCTGAATGAGGCAGTATAGCACAGTGGTTTAAGGTTCTGAGCTGCAATCCTGGATACCTGGGTTTGAATCCCACAGCTCCACTTGCATACTGTGTGACCCTGAGCAAATCACTTAACTTTCTTGTGCTCCCAGGTCCCACCTGTAAACAAGCTTTCAACTAGTGTGCCTCTCCTGGTAAAATATATATATATATATATTACGGTAGCACAGTAGTGCTACCATAGTTAAGATTGAGAGCCATTTCTATGTTAAACCCCAAAACTTTGCACCTTAATAACTTTGCAACTGTTTGACAGATCTGGCTGAAATTTGGAATACATAATCATGAACCATAGGCCTTGGGATCTGCCAAGCTTCATAGTGGTTGGATATACAGCTGCAGAGTTATTAAGCATGATCTGTGCACGCTGCCACGCTTTTTCTGAATTTACCTGTCGCACCTACAGGTCGCATCGTGGTTTGGCGCTGACCGGTCCAAAAATTCAGGGAACATGCGGCCAGGGTCCCCAATGTGCCTTTCAAAGATTTCGTGAAAAAATATTAAACGGTTCAAAAGTTATTCAAAAAACAGTTTCCCATTATAAGTCAATGGGAAAAGTTAACAAAAAGTTCAACACTTTCGCAAATGCATTTTTACTTTCGCAAATGGGCCTGTTACTTTCGCAAATCGGCCATTTTGTTTTCAGTTGGTGATCAGAAAAATGGTTGGCATTTAAATGTGGGACCCTCTAGCAACCTAATTCTTTTTGTATTCACCTAGTGGGACCCTGAGGATGCTTGCCATGTCTTTATTTTGGTAAAACACCCCAGAAATATGTTTTTCAAATTTCTGGAAAAAAGTACTTTCACAAGTGCTAGTGCTCACAGTGTCAGTTTCCCTATGGCTTTACATAAATTCTGCGACAGTAGTTTTCCATCTGTGGGACAGTGACAGCGATTCTTTTGGCACTGAGCTGCAAAAGAACCGTTGGGAGTTTTGGGCTGAAATTTGGAGGAACGGAGCCGACATCTCACAGATGTGCATTTCATTGTTGTATTGAAAAAATATTACATGGCGGCAAAGTTACGCACTCAAAGTTGATGGTTTGTCCCATAGGATAACATTACGGTGCCCGACGCATTACAGAAATCCTTTGGCACCCTGCTGCAAAATAACGGTTTGGTCTTTTTTCCTGAAATTTGGAGGGAAGACAGCCAACAGCCCACAGATGTGCCTTTCAGTGGTTTGGTGAAAAAACATTACAGGAAGGCAAAGTTATGGCACTCTGAACTTTTCTTTTTTTCCCATAGGATAACATTATGGCATTTGTCGCGCCTTTCAGGGCCCGTATCTCGGAAACGGTGCGAGATAAGGACTTTTCTTCAGAAAACTTCTTATCCCCCCCTATTGGGGGCTAAGATCTAAATTAGCCAGGACAGTTGTAAATAATATGACTTTTACATTTTTTTTCTACTTCGTACGGTTCCTGAGATATAATGTATTTAGTATTCCAAGATCTCATTTTCTGCGTCGATACTCATTATTATGCATACATTATTTGTACTCACTGTCTTTCTCTATGCAGGTTTTGGGGAAAACCAGCCTGTGCGCTTACATTACTGTTACTGTTGCCCTTTCTGCTTGCGGTTCCGTACCCGTTTCACTTACCGTTGACGTCTGCGCCACCATGTGCGTTATCCTTTGCGTTTTCATTTGCGCTTGGGTTTCTGTTATTTTTTGCCATTTCTGTCTACAGTACTGTTTATCTTTCTGTTTCACTTTACGTCACCATGCCCATTTACATTTATGTTTTCAGGCACCATGTTACTATGTGACAACACATCACGTGGCAGACCATTCCCGTCTACGCCACCATGTGCGTTACCCTTTCTGTTCTCATTCGCGCTTGTGTTACCATGTGAGCCACCGTTAGCATTTCTGTTTGCGTTGCTGTCCCTGTTAGTATGCCACAAGACATCATGTGGTGGGAGCGCGGGGCCCAAAGCCACATTATGTGGTGGGAGAGGGCCCCGTGCTCCCGCCGCTGCATTACATTCACTATTTCTCGTTATCATTCTCAAAAAGAAGGCAAATTAGAGGCAAAAACTCCATTTAATGCATTAGTTAGGGTTGTTCCACAGCAACAAAAGTGAGGAAATTAGCTGTTAGAGTTGAAAACCCCTTGCACCCCCACCCCACACCCGCAACGATCGTGGGTCCTAACTCTCACCCCATCGCCCTATACTTCTGCTGCTTTACACATGTCATGGGGTGAGAGTTAGGGCTGATGATCCAATGCACACCCAATGAAACCACGTCGTCATCCTTTGCGTTTTCATTTGCTTGCATTTCTGTTACTTTTTTGCCATTTGTGTGTACCGTACTGTTTCTCTTTCTGTTTCACTTTGCGTCACCATGCCCATTGACATTTTCATTTACAGGCACCATGTTACTATGTGACAAGACATCACGTGGCACACCGTTCCGTCCTCACGCCGTCGAGTGCGTTACCCTTTCTGTTCTCATTCACGCTTGTGTTACCATGTGTGCCACTGTTAGCATTTCTGTTTACGTTGCTGCTCCTGTTACTATGCCACAAGACATCATGTGGCGGGAGCGCGGGGCCCCCTGCCACCGCATTACATTCACTATTTCTCATTATCATTCTCAAAAAGAAGGGAAATTAGAGGCAAAAAACTCCGTTTAATGCATTAGTTAGGGTTGTTCCACAGTGACAAAAGTGAGGAAATTCGCTGTTAGGGTTGAAAACCCTAACTCCGAATTCACCCCAGCACCACACACACACAGACACACACACACATTCAAGTATGGGGAGGACCAAGTCAACACAACCAATGACAGACATCCAGCAGCAGGTGACAGAAATAACAAACAATTGTCTAAATGTACTACGAGACATCCCCACCCACCCACCTGACCAGGTACTGCATGCTCAGTGGAGATCAACAGCAAAACTGAGGCCATGTACACCAAATACACATCCCTGATGGCAGTTGCACACAATGTACCACACTTAGTAGTTGCATGGCCTTACCTACCGATGCCCACACCACACTACAACTGGTGCTGTGCCATTATTCAATTATAAATGCTGAAGGTGCATGATGACAGTTGTAGAAAGGTTTTAACACTAGTGAGTATACATTAATTAAGAGAAGCACATAAATTAAGTACAAGACACTAGCATGCTCAAGATAAAAGTAGTGATACATTTAGTAGGTGATTTACATAGTAGTACATTTACTGCAATGGTTTACTCAACATAGAGAGGCTGATGTAAACGTATGGAAAAGCATTGCCTGTTCAACGCTGTGAAATTCGTACTGCCAGTATCACATGCATTCTTACTGATGAAGGTGTATTGCTGATGTACATGCATAGACCTTCAGTGTGTTTCAATACTAAAGATGCAGTAAATATTCTTTGTAAGAAACATTGTAATTGCATGGATCAGGCCAAGGAACTTCTAAATATCATAGCACTACTGAGCCAACAATGATGTACCTGTATCGGAGATGTATATAGGATAGATTTTCCTGTAGGCACTTACTGAGTATGTTGTACCTGATAAAGACAATCTCATTGCATCTGTCATGACTAACTTATTCAAATAGTAATACATTTACTATTGTTGCAATGAGTGATTTATGCCACTTATGGACACAGTGTGATTTTTTTAACAGTTGTTTCATACTCAGGCTGTATGCCTACTGTTTGGGTTTGCCACACTTCTGTCACTGATGCTATCAAAGTGATAACTATGTTAATTGTGGCACAACAGGAATCAAGTAGGTATGGTGTAGATATAAACAGAATGTCTTTTAGTATTGATTTAACTCACAATGGGGTAAGTGTACTAGGACAGCAGGGGTTATCCTCTATCACTGACTCTGTCAGTTATAATCACACTAGGATTTCAATGACTGTAATGATCAAGTTACACTGTTCATCTTCATTAGTTCATATTCATAGCCATTCTCCAGTAACTAGACAGTGTATGGTGTAACTGGGTGGGACACTGTGTTGCAAAGCTGCTGCAGTGCCTAGCAGAGGGAGAGTATCTGCTCATAAAGACAATTAAGCAATAAGGCATGACCAACAGTTATGTTAAATGGTCTGTTAATCACCCGGTAGGGGTTTAATGTTGAATGAGGCATAGCGAGTGCCACACGTCGCTGAACAGTGATAAACTGACCATTAACATAATACCTGGAGTGGCTTATTGCTATCATAATAAAACTGTTTTTTAAACAACATTAAACCATGTTCATCATATGGTTAGGCTCTACATGTATGTTAATAAAACTAAACATAAGGTTGTTACAATGTTTACAGTCAATTAGAAAGCTGCATTTCTCAAACCCTTGTTATAATCAGAGATATTATACCTGTACAACTCCTTGGTTTTGCTGAACTCTATTGTTCAGGTGGCCCACAAGTGGTGTGGTCTGGTGTGGGGCATCGGTAGGTAAGCCATGCAACTACTAAGCGTAGTGCGTTGTGTGCAGCTGCAATCAGGGATGTGTGCGTTTGGTGTACATGGCCTCAGTTTTGCTGTTGATCTCCACTGAGCATGCAGTACCTGGTCAGGTGGGTGAGGATGTCTCGTAGTACATTTAGACAATTGTTTGTTATTTCTGTCACCTGCTGCTGGATGTCTGTCATTGGTTGTGTTGACTTGGTCCTGCCCCATACTTGAATGTGTGTGTGTGTCTGTGTGTGTGTGGTGCTGGGGTGAATTCAGAGTTAGGGTTTTCAACCCTAACAGTGAATTTCCTCACTTTTGTCACTGTGGAACGACCCTAACTAATGCATTAAACTGAATTTTTTGCCTCTAATATATATATATAGATAAATATATATTATGGTAGAGGAGCCATTTCTATGTTAAACCCCCAAATTTTGCACCTTAATAACTTTTCAATCGTTTGACGGATTTGCCTGAAATTTGGAATACATGATCAAGAACCATAGGCCTTGGGATCTTCCCAGTTTCATACTGGTTGGATATACGGCTGTGGAGTTATTAAGTGTGATCTGCGTAAGCATTTATGCTTTTTCTGGAATTCTACGGTCGTGCATACAGGTCGAACGGTTTGCGCGACCAGCCCGAAATCTTCAGGGAACATGCGGCCGGGGTCCCTGATATGCCTTTCTAAGATTTGGTGAAAAAATATTAAATGGTTCAAAAGTTATTCAAAAAAGAATTTCCCATTATAAGTCAATGGAAAAAGTTAACAAAAAGTTCGACAGTGTCGCAAATGCATTTTTACTTTCGCAAATGGGCCTGTTACTTTCGCGAATCAGCCATTATATTTTCAGTTAGTGATCAGAAAAATGTTTGGCATTTAAATTTGGGATCCTCTAGCAACCTAATTCTTTTTGTATTCACCTAGTTGGACCCTGAGGATGCTAGCCATGTCTTTATTTTGAGGTAAAACACCCCAGAAATATGTTTTCAAATTTCGGGAAAAGTACTTTGCAAAGTACTTTTGTGCTCATGAAAGTGAATCTATTGCGAAAGCTTTCAAAATTGTGACAGTTTTCTAGTCTGTGGGAAAATCGACAGCAATTCTTTGGCACCGCGCTGCAAAAGAACGGTTGGGAGTTTGGGGCTGAAATTTGGAAGGAACGCAGCCGACATCTCACAGATGTGCCTTTCAGTGTTGTATTGAAAAATATTACACAGCGGCAAAGTTACGGCACTCCAAATTTGATGTTTTTTCCCATAGGATAACATTACGGCGCCCAACGCATTACAGGAATCCTTTGGCACCCTGCTGCAAAATAATGGTTTGGTCTTTTTTCCTGAAATTTGGAGGGAAGACAGCCAGCAGCCCACAGATGTGCCTTTCAGTGGTTTGGTGAAAAAATATTACAGGGAGGCAAAGTTATGGCACTCCGAACTTCTCTTTTTTCTCATAGGATAACATTACGATGTTCGCCGTGCCTTTCAGGGCCCGTATCTCGGAAACGGTGCGAGATATGGACTTTTCGTCAGAAAAATGCTTAGCCCCCTAATGAGGCCTAAGTATGAAACTATCCAGGACAGTCATAAATCGTATGAATTTTAAATTTTTTTCTATGACGTACGGTTCCTGAGATATAACCTATTTAGTATTCCAAGTCCTCATTTTCTGCTCCGATACCCATTATTATGCATACATTCTTTGTACTCACTGTCTTTCTCTATGCAGGTTTTGGGGAAAACCAGCCTGTGTGCTTACATTACTGTTACCGTTGCCCTTTCCACTTGTGGTTCCGTACCCGTTTCACTTACCATTGACGTCTACTCCACCATGTGCGTTATCCTTTGCGTTTTTATTTGCACTTGCGTTTCTGTTATTTTTTGCCATTTGTGTCTACAGTACTGTTTCTCTTTCTGTTTCACTTTGCGTCACCATGCCCATTGACATTTCTGTTTGCAGGCACCATGTTACTACGTGACAACACATTACGTGGCAGACCGTTCCCATCTATCCCACCATGTGCATTACCCTTTCTGTTCTCATTCGCACTTGTGTTACCATGTGCACCACTGTTAGCACTTCTGTTTGCATTGCTGTTCCTGTTACTATGCCTCAAGACATCACGTGGCGGCCCCGTGCTCCCACCGCTGCATTACATTCACTATTTCCCGTTATCATTATCAAAAAGAAGGGAAATTAGAGGCAAAAATCTCCATTTAATGCATTAGTTAGGGTTGTTCCACAGCAGCAAAAGTGAGGGAAATTCAGTGTTAGGGTTGAAAACCCCCCTTGGACCCCTGCCCACCCCCAACCGGCATTGGGGGTGTGCATTAGGGTTATCAGTCTAACTCTCACCCCATTCTCCTATACTTCTGCTGCTTTACACATGTGATGGGGTGAGAGTTAGGGCTGACGACCCCAATGCACACCCCAATGCCAGTTGGGGGGTGGGGAGGGGGTCCAAGGGGGGTTTTCAACCCTAACACCAAATTTCCTTACTTTTGTCGCTGTGGAACAACCCTAACTAATGCCTCTAATATATATATATATATATATATATATATATAGATATATATATATCTATGTATAGATAGATAGATAGATATAGATCTATATATAGATTGTTGTGGTAAAACTTTAGGCACTGAGCCAAAGAATGCCATACAGTCGGGAAAGCGAGAGAGGGTGAGTGTGCTTTTCCCAGCACTAAATTGTGGCTTATCTCTATTCACTTCTTTGGTCTCAAACAGCTTCAGCAAGTGCTTGAAGCTATGAAAACGGACAACAGTTTAGACAATAAAAAAAATAGTTTTTTTTTCCAGAATCATTACACTTGGTGTAGACTAGACTGTGAATGACTCTAGTCCTAACAGCACGTGTCTTTACCAGCATTTTTGTTTTATCCAACAAAAATCTTGCATGGATTTTATCATTCAGTACTGGACATTTTTTTTCTTTATTTTATTTAGCAAGATTTCTTTGTGCAAAAGCTTATGAATACCTTTAGGGTGGAAACAGATATTAAATTAGTAAAAGTGCTTTGGGGTATGTCTAATTTCTTGCTTCACAGCAAGCAGGGACTCCTCATTTTTTTTTTATTTTAATTTAGGGGTTTTAAGTAGAGAAACTAAGCTTTTAGTTCTGAGTATTGATGTAGAGTCAGGAGAGAGAGAGAGAGAGAGAGAGTGTGCTTTTATCAGCATTAACTTGTAGCTTATGTCTATTCACTTCTCCTTTGTATCCCTAATATCCAGTGGAACCCCTCCAGACTCCCATGCCATAAACCCCAGATGGTGGCCAGCACTTATCCACTGCTCACCTCATTGGTTAAGTCTGCTTGCTGGCTGTGGAAAGATTTCTGTAAGTGTTGCTACTGTTTTCTAAACTACTGGAGAGAAGGATTAGTTAATTCTACTTGCTATTGAGGGAGTTAATGTATAGAGGATTTTTTTTAATATTCTGTTTATTAAGAGTTTTCTAACACAAAAAATTGTACATACTACACATAACAGCAGACAAAAAAAAACAAATACAGACAGAAAAAACAAAAAAGAGAAACCTGGTTATTTCATTGATATATCATACTTATTCCATTTACAGCGGTGTAGTCGAGTGCGCAGACATATCTCAGGTCCCTATATACTTTCAAGTACCCCCACTCTCTTGTACTTCATAATGTAGAGCACAAAGGGTAATCCCCAAATCCACAACTGTTCTTATTGAGCAGGAAGGCCAGGGCCACAGAAAAACCCACAAACTCAGCAGCTGGCTGTTAGCTTCACACACTCCCACCCAGTAGGAGCATTTCCCCTGAATCTATTCAACATCCTGAGGCCTAGACGTCCCATCCTGTGTGGAGCATTATGTTTTTGGATATACTCAGAGTCACCAGAAAAGGGGCCCAGTCCCTCAGGAACCTCTCCTCCCTGTCCCTAACTACCCATGTGAGCCTTTCCAAAGCCAATGAGGCGCATAACCAACCTCCTCCAGTCAGCGGTGTGGGCCCATTTCCAGTAACCCAGGTATTCTGAATGCAGTGCCTAGCCAGCATGAAGCACTCTTACCCATCTAGGTAATAGTTGCCACCCCTCTTCCTCTTCTATTATTTCCACCCCAAATAGATAAGTTAAGGGGCCACAGACCAGGTGGCCCCCTATCCCCTTATTTACCTCCTGTACTACACTCCCCCAAACTTAACCAGAACCGGGCATGTCCAGAAGCAGTGGAAGAAGGTGCCCAGTCCCCTGCCACACCTTTTGCAGTTCAGTGATACCGCAGGATGTGCTCGATGCACTGCCACCAGTGGCCAATAGATTCTGTGCAAGAATTTATAGAAGGCCTCCTTAAATTTGTTAAATATCATGATTCCCTCTGGCATTCCTAGCACCAACTCCCAGTTCCCCTCCAAGATTTGCAGGCCTAGGTCTCTTTCCCAAAGGGCCTTTGTGGGGCCCGTCAAATCTGGCAGATTCAACTTATCTTGCTTAGCCAATTTCCCAACAAGCTCTCTCGAGTCTTTCCCAGCCTGACTTACCATCTGCTCTATTCTGTTTAGGTGCAATCCAGCACTTCCCCCATGCTCAGCCTCCCTACATATGCTTTCACCTGCAAATACCGGAATAAATGCGAAGCCCTTAGTTTTATCTCTCTTCTAACCTTATTCTTTCCTTCTAAGACTGCTTGAAAGGCAGAGTAGAGAACTTACCAGAGCAAGGGAAAAGGATTAAGACTTAATTTGGCTAAGCAGATTTACTGTGTGGTGGTGTTTTTATTTTTACTCACAGGGATTGCTACTGTTTGTTGCTAACATTTCATTGCTTTATTTTTTCTCTGATTCAGATTGTTGTTGCTGGTATACCTTCTTCTGCATTATTACAAGGTGTGCCTACAGGTGTGTGCTAACAGATTACTACTGTAATCTTCTTATTCAAATTGTCTTTTGCAAGGTATATCTTCTGTTACTGCTTTATTTTTCTCTGGAGCAAAGTGTTTCTTACAGCGTATATCTTCTCTGAAATTATTACAGGTGGTGCTTTACAGGTTTTACAGTTTTATCTAACATTAGATAAGCTTTCAGGGTTACTGCATTTGTTGTTGACTGATTGTTTCTGCTCTTACCTCCTTGTTCTTTCGTCCGTGATTCTTCTTTTTAGGCAGGGGAAGGGCCCAACCACCCACCCCATCCCCAACCACCCCACGCTACACTCCTTTTATAGGGTACCACAGTTGTGACATTTCCTGTGGCAGAGCAGGAAGGGGTGGATCAGTGGGGCCTCCACAAGGTGATCTCATTTACAGGGGCACTAGTAATTTAACTTGTTATAACACGTTAAACAAAGCACAATTAAACCATTACTTGCATTTTTTTTCCTTTTTTTTTTCCTTCTAATTACTCTGACTAGGTTACAAACCCAGCAACTTATTTGGAATGGATTTCATTAACTGCAGGTACTGTGGAACAATTTTCAGAAGGACAGCCTTACAGGATTTAGGACACTGTCCTACATGCTGGGCCTTTGGAGATCTTAGGGCTCAGCTCCGGGTAGCATGGGCAGAGATTGCACGCCTCAAATTTCATATTGAAGAGGAAATACATTATAAGAACCACCCGCCATTCCCCAGCATCCAACAGAAAAACCTCGACCGCAGAGGGTAGTTGGTCCAGGAGGTTGGCAGGTGGTTAGGAGGAGCAAATCAGGTGCCCCATCACTCTCTGCTCTCCAACACATTACCTCCAAAAACCATATAAACACTACAAACAGGTATCTGCCTCTATCTCTGAAATCAAATAAAGAGGCAGAAGACACTGCAGAGCAGGACACTGCGGCACAGGAGCTAGCACAACAAAACTCACCCAAATCAGGAACCAAAACAAAACAAGTACAAAGGAAATCCAAAAAACTTCTGATCATAGGAGACTCCATGATTCGGGGAGTTGATACCCATCTCCAGCCAGGGGTGATGGTCAGATGTCTCCCAGGTACATCAGCATGGAGAGACACTGACCGCATTGCTAAAATTGTTCACAAAGCAGGAGAAAACATTGATGTCCTAGTACACATAGGGACTAATGATCTCGCCAGCCGGTCAGTTGTGGAGACCAAGGAACACCTGACTAGGCTGGTGACAAACTATCATCTATTTTGTCCGGCATCTCCTTCTCTGAGATCCTGCCAGTCTGGGAGAGGGGAGCAGATGGACAGAAGGTCAGAGAAGGGAGATAGGGGAGCTAAACATGTGGCTCAAGGACTGGTGCCAGGAAAAAGGACACAGATTTGTAGGAACTGGCAACAGTTCTGGGAGTGAAAGTTCTTTAAATTTGATGGACTGCATCTGACTAAAGGGAGTCAGTGCATTGGGGCAGAAGTTTGACGTCTTTGCAGAATATTTAAACTAGCAAATGGGAGAGGGTGCAGCACCATACGTTGAATGGAAGAACACCTCCCCTCAGCTAGTGGTCAAACAGGAATTCAGCATGTTTGCCGCTCATTTGCATCACCAGGTAAGAAAAAGGTTTGTCTCCCACACGATGCACAGGGTAATGCCAAACTTCACCCAACAACTAACACACCAAAATCTGGCCAATGGAAAATCATGTACACAAATGCTCACAGCCTGGGAAATAAGATCCCAGACCTGCAGGCAATAATGTCAGAGGCTAAACTGGACATAGTAGCAATTAGTGAGACATGGTTTACCAGTAACCACACTTGGGAGACTTCAGTACCTGGCTATGTATTGTTCAGAAGAGACCGAGGGTGCAAAAGGGGGGAGGAGTGGCCCTGTATGTTAATGAAAAATATCAAAGCTACAGAAATTCAGAATACACATAAGGAGCCAGAAGAACTGTGGGTCACCCTGAAACAGGAAATGAGACAGCCATAAGAACTGGGGTTGTCTACAGGCCCCCAGACCAGGGGGAGGACATAGACACATTACTGTTAGAAGATATACAAAACATGACAGCTAAAGGGGAAGTTCTGATAATGGGAGACTTCAACATGCCGGATACAGATTTGTCAATACCAGCAGGAACATCTGCCAGAACTAGACACATAGTGGATTCCCTGCAGGGGGAGGGCCTCAAACAACTGGTACAGCAACCCACAAGAGACAGGGCTATCCTAGATCTAGTACTGACTAACAAAGAAGGGATCACAGATCTCCAGGTAGAAGGTCACCTGGGGCCAGTGACCATCACATGGTATGGTTCAATTTGGCTACTACATCTAAATCATCCCATTCCAAGGCAAAAATATGGGACTTCAGAGGAGCTGACTTTGATAAGATGGCCAACAGAGTTAAGCTAGCCCTGACAAAAAGAAACACAGGTGAGGGGGTACAGGCAAAGTGGGCAACCATTAAGGATGCAATACTTGAAGCAACATCCCATTGTGTTAGACAGAAAAGGAAGTGCAAATGAAGAAGGAAACCACTTTGGTACTCAAATACAGTAGCAGAAAAGGTCAGAGACAAAAGGCTGGCCTTCAGGAAATATAAGGGAACACAGTGGGATGAAGATAGGGAGGCATACCAAACTGCCCTAAGGGAAGCAGGTAAGGCAGTAAGGCAGGCAATGTCCCAAACTGAGGAAACACTAGCACAAACAGTAAAAGAAGGTGACAAGACTTTCTATAGATACATTAGTGAAAGGAGAAAGTCCAGAGGGGGTATTGCTAAGCTTAATGGAGAAAAGGGAGCATGTGAGGAGGAGGACCCTGTAAAGGCATCTATCCTAAATAGATACTTTGCTCAGTATTTACTGAAGAGAAGGTAGGGCAGGGCCCACAGCTCAGCATCATGGACACAGGGGAGGGAGGTGGAGCACTACTCCCTTCACAAAAAAAGGGTCCTACAAGAGCTTGCTAAGCTCAGGGTGGATAAGGCAACGGGACCTGATGGCATACATCACAGAGTACTTAAGGAGCTAAAGGAGGAACTAGCAGAGCATTAGCAGAATTGTTTAGTGAGTCTCTGAGCACAGGAGAGGTTCCAGAAGACTGGAGAAGGGCTCATGTGATCCCGCTGCACAAGAGTGGTAGCAGGGAGGAGGCAGGGAACTACAGACTGGTCAGTCTTACCTCAGTAGTGGGCAAGATTATGGAGGCACTCCTTAAGGAAAGGATAGTGCAACACCTGGAATCCATAGGGCACAGGATCCAAGACAGCATGGGTTTACAAAGGAAGGTCCTGTCAAACTAATCTCATAGATTTCTTTGACTGGGTAACCAGAGTGGTGGACCAAGGGGAGCAGTTGATGTCGCTACCTTGACTTCAGCAAAGCTTTTGACACTGTTCCACATAGAAGATTGATAAATAAGCTGGGTAGGCTCGGGTGGGTCATAAATTGGTCAACTGGGTGGCAAACTGGTTGACGGGCAGAAAACAGAGAGTGGTGGTAAATGGTATACAGTCAGAAGAGATGCAAGTCACAAGTGGGTACCTCAGGGATCAGTCCTGGGGCCAGTCCTCTTCAACATCTTCATTAGTGACCTTGCAGATGGACTAGAGGGTAAGGCTTGTTTGTTTGCAGATGACACCAAGATCTGCAACAGAGTAGATGATCCAGATGGGGTGGGCAGAATGAGAAGAGATCTGGATAAACTAGCAGAATGGTCAGAAGAGTGGCAACTGGGATTTAATGCAAAGAAGTGCAAAATCATGCACAAAGGGAAGAGAAACCCTGAAGCCACCTATAGGCTGGGAGGGGAGTTGCTAGCAGTCACAAAGGAAGAAATAGACTTGGGCATCATCATCACTGATGACCTAAAATCATCCAAGCAGACCTCTAAAGCAGTAGGTAAGGCTAGGGGGGTGTTAGGGTGTATTAGTAGGGGTATCACAAGTCGTAAGAGGGAGGTAATAATCCCTCTGTACAAGACACTGGTTAGGCCCCATCTGGAGTACTGCATGCAGTATTGGAGGCCACACCTTCACAAGGACATTAACCAAATTGAGGCAGTCCAGAGAAGGGCAACCAAGATGGTGCAGGGACTGCATCAGAAGACATATGAGGACAGATTAACGGAGCTCAATATGTATACCCTTGAGCAAAGGAGGAGAGAGGTGATATGATCGAGGCATTCAAACACCTTAAGGGCATAAACAAGGTGAAAGAGTCTAACATGTTTAAATATAAAAAAATAGCAGGACAAGAGGACACAGCATGAGATTAGAGGGAGGCCGATTAAGGGGAATGTGAGGAAATTATTTTTCACAGAAAGGGTGGTGGATGCATTGAATGGCTTACCACAAGAAGTGGTGGCTATGAATACAGTTCAGGGCTTCAAACAGGCATGGGATAGGCATAAGGGAGCAATACAAATGACTATGAATAGATAGGCCACTGACAGAGCAAAGGCTGATGGCACATTTATAAGGTAGAAAAAGAAATGGGCAGACTGGATGGGCCTTGCGGTCCTTATCTGCCGTCAACTTCTATGTTTCTATGTTTCTATTAAACTCACTTAGCTTCCCTTTCTCCAGTAGGTCCCTATGCACACCACCCTCCTTTCCCATTCTAGAAACCCTTTATCTTCCATTCTCAGGATAAAGAAGGGGTTCCTCGCAATTGGGAGCAGGACAGTCTCCCTCTGGGCCAATCCCTTTTGTCACCATAGATGATCCCAGGCCTCCAACATCTCCCGAACTAGTGGATTACCACTTCCCAAGTCTCTGTACGCCCGCAACCCCTTACTATGAAGGTATGCTGAGAGCATCCCAGGGGCCCCTTCTTGTTCCAACCCTACCTAGCTATCTACTTCAAGCTTATGAATCCAATCCGTCACACACCTGAGTTGCACCGACCTGTAATATGTACCTAAGTCTGGGAAATTAAGCCCACCCTTAGATCTATCTGCCTTAAGCTTTGCTAGGCTTATTCTGGGCTTTTTCCCTTGCCATATGAAGTCCATGAACCCTTTCTCTAACCTTTTCACATCCCCCCGTGTTAGTCTTATCTGCAGTATTTGAATCGGGTATAATATATGGGGGACAATATTCATTTTAATGAGATTTATCCTCCCGATCCAAGATACTGATAATTGCATCCATCTCTTCAGGTCCACCAATATCAATTTGATCAGGGGGTGATAGTTCAACTTATAAAGCTCTTCCCACCTCCATCCAATATGTACCTCTAGGTACTTAAAATCTGACTTAACCACCCTGAAACCCCTCTGCTGTACCTCCGAGCTAACATCTGGGAACCCCATAGCTTCAGACTTCTTAACATTAATCTTATACCCAGAGAAGCCTGCAAACTTTTCAATAATATCCATCAGGTGCCTCATAGAGCTACGCATATCTTCTAGAAACAATAGCATATCATCAGCATAAAGCGTCACTTATGCTCTCTTCCTCCCATCACCTACTCCTACAACCCCTCATGCTGATGTATCGCTGACACCAGGGTTCGATTGTCAGGGCAAATAGCAAGAGCAACAGCGGACAACCCTGCCTCATCCCCTCCTCAGCCCAAATTTCCCGGATAGGCATCTTACCATCATCTGTGCACTAGGTTTTAGGTACATGGCTCTGACCCACCCAATAAACGAGTCCCCCAGACCAAACTCGTTCATCACCTCAAAGAGGTAATCCCATTCTACCTATCGAACGCTTTTCCGCATCCAAAGAAATCACTCCATCTTGGCTCCAGCCTGACCTGCCCCGCCATACAATATTTAACAGTCTACTACATTGTGATAGGACTGTCACCCCTTAATGACAGTCTGGTCTGGGTGGATCACCACTGGCAAAATATTCTCCAACCTCATGGCAAGGACTTTGGCTAGAATTTTCATATCACATTGAGAAGAGATATCGGTCGGTAAGCTGAGCAGTCCATCTCCTCCTGCCCTCCCTTATGGGTCAGACAGATATTGGCCTCATAGTATGATTCAGGCAGTACCGGAATCTGTCCCTCCTCCTCTCTCTCAAACACTTTCTTCAGCAAATCTGCTATTTGCCCCCCCAGGATCCTATAATACTCAACGGGAAATCCATCTGGCTCACAGGCCCTTCCCTCCTGTAATTTCTGTATGGCACTTAGAATTTCCATTCTTGATATAGGCTAACTCAGCACCTCCCTCTGCTCATCTGTAATCCTCTGTAAGGGTACCTCGCTCAAAAACTCTTGGGTACACTCCCCCTGCCCCACATGCTCTGCCCTATATAACTTTTCATAGAAGCTCCCGAAACGCTCTGCTATGGCCTTTGAACTTGTAATGACTTGCCCCCCCCTTGATTCGCAGGATCCTAGTTGGTCACCTCCCCCCTTTCATCAGCCTCACTAACATGAGCCCAGGTTTATTTCCCCACTCAAGAACCTTCCTCTGGCAGAAGAACCACATCTTCCTACTTCCTCCTCAGAAGAGAGTTAAGGTCCTCGCCATTGCCAACAGCCTCGAGCTTCCCTTTCTCCTCCTACCCGTTTTCCAACTCTTTCACTTGCCTTTCTAATTCTTCCCTTTTACCCCTTCTCTGTTTCTTAATCCTACCCACATATGCTGTATAGCCAACCTCATGTAGGCCTTACCCGCCTCCCAGAGAGTGCCACTAGAGACCTCACCCGTATCATTCATCTCTCCGTAGAACTTCCATTGTTCCGCCAGACATTCTCTGAATACCAGATGCTTGGCCAAATATGTAGGAAACCTCCAGGCTAGGGGCCTGCTTTCGACTCCTTTCCCTGCAATTCTCAGTATCACCATAGCATGATCTGAGATGAAGATGGGGCTGTGGCTTATCTCCTTTATCCTCCCCATCCAGCTTCTGGGCAAAAATATATAATCTAACCGGGACCAAGTCTTATGGGGGTTAGAGTAGAACATATACTCCCGCCCGGTGGGGTTAGCCACCCTCCAGCTATCCACCATGTCCAGATCTGCAATTCCAATTTGCCACTGGCCCATAGCCTCCGTTACCCACCCCTTACCTGTTGAGTGATCCATTCTCGCATCCATTGCCCAGTTAAATCCCTCCATAATAAGACCAGGGAATTGCTCTCTGACAAGCAAGCCCAGCAAAGAGGAGTAAAAGTCTGGGTCATATACTGCCGGTGCATAGCCACACCCAAACGTAAGTGTCTCACCTTGCCATACCCCAGTAGCAAAAATATATCTACCCACCTTTGGGTCTCTCACTACCCTTTTCGCCTCGAAGAGCAAGTTCTTATGCAGGAGTATTGCTACCCCTCTTTTATGGGATGAATAAGAGGCCTAAGCACTTCCCAACCCAGTCCCGTACCAGTTTGGCATGCTCCAGGTCTGTCAGGTGCATCTCCTACAACAAAGCCACCTGCGCCCCCTTGCGTCTCAGTGCAGTTAAGAGTGCGGCCCTCTTTACTGGGTTCACTATGCCATTTACATTCCAAGATATTACATTTAGATTTACCAAGTCACCCATCCCATCCCACAGCATTTTCTATTTTTATGAACATTTCCATTTAACATTGTGTTGGACATATCCAAGTTACCGTGAGACCTACAAGTATACATATACATTTTTCTTTGATTTCCGCACACTCGACTACCACCGCCCAAATATAACCAGGCAACTATCCTACTGACTGACACAATATGAAATCTATCTATTCTAACATTTAAAGCTATCCCCCCCCCGGATCTCCCTTCCAACCCCACCACCCACCTGCCCCCCTTCCCATCCTCTTTGTTAATTCTCCTCATCCACCCTCTCTCAGTTACACTAATTGCTAACATAGCACAAGTGTAAGTTCAAAGACAAAAGGAACAAACATTCAGCAATTCTCTCCACCACAACGAGATCGTGTCCCGCCCACCCACCAGGGCCCAGTTTTCTCTTCCGGAACCGTCCCACTCTGGGAGTCCCCACAAGATCCATCCCAGGTCTGATCAGCCTCCTACCATTTCAACCCCTTACCTCAAGGTTCCCCCACACACCATCTCCCCTGACTACATCTATGTCTCATCCAGCTATCACCCTTCTCATACCCTACCCGCCCCAGCCTATCACTTTACTCCTCCGCCACCCTTCAGACTCTTCTTCTTCTTCTGCTCCACTCCAATCCCATAATTCCTATCATTGTGCTCTGACCTAACCTCCCATCCCCTTTCCTGAGTCTGTGGGGAGGAGCATGTCATAGTGTCTAGCGCCTTGCTAGCTCAGCCCAGGGGATCCAATCCACCAGGCCCCTGGCACCACCCACATTCACCCCATAATAAATCCATCCTTTCTGCCTCCCACGATTCCACAAGTTTCCTCCCCCACGCACCCCAGATAGACTCCCAATGACCCAAACCAATGTGGATCCCCATGGTGATCTCACATCCCCCTATTTAAGGCTAGTCCAATACACCTTCCCCCCGAACTGGCGTACCTTCCCTCATCTTTTGGCCTAACCCTCCGAAGCCTCCATCCCTTTTCACTCCCCAATCCAGATGCCGGTTCAGTCTCCCGTCATCCACCCCTATTATCATACCCCCACCCTTCATTAATAATAGCAGATGTAGTTTTCATAAGGCCGACAGCAGCATCAATATCAATATCAGAAAAAAGGCATGGGGGCTAGGCCGCGCCATCATAGAAACACGCTAGGCCCTCCCCCGCTCCTACCTTATGAGCATTAATACTCTTTTCAGTTACGCAGCCCTCAGGCCTTTAGGCTTTTGGCTACCCTTCTATAGTCCACCAGTCCAGAGGAAGAAAGGCCTCCATAACAGCAGGAGGGAACATGTATCTCAGCCTATTCTCCAAGCTGTTCAAACCCCACTAGTCCAACTTTCTTCAGCCTCGAGCAGGCCATCATCCAACTCCTCCTAATGATGTCCTCCTCCTAAAAACGAAGCGCAATGGCGACAACAGGAACACTCTTAACATTATTCAGTTTATAGTCTGACTAGTAGGAAACAGCGCAACATCACAACAACAGGATAGTAGAAACTCCATGCAGTCAGCTTTCTACCTCTTCATAACTCCCCCATAGCCGCTCAGCTCACTTTTCTTTTAAGGCCCTTCACAAACTCCTCTACTTTCTCGAGCTCCCAAAATGAATAGGTCGCCCCTTCATGTTTGATTCGAAGCGTAGCCGGGTAAGTCAGAAAGTTTTCCACCTTGAGGCTCCTCAACTGAGCCATCACCCCATTAAAGGCTTTCTGCTTTTTTAACAACTGAGCTGAGTAATCCTGTGATAGGAACAGTCTGTGGCCTTCAAAACTCAAGGGACCCCAGGACTTGTATGCCTTCAGTATTGCCTCCCGGTCCTGGAAGTTATGGAAATGCATAATGATCTGGCGAGGAGGCTGATCTGCCGGAGGCCGTGGCATTACCGCCCGATGCGCCCGTTCCAGCTTGACCTTGCCATTTTTCATATTCAGGCCCAATAACTCAGGTAACACTCTGCTGCAAAAATCAAAGGCATTATTCCTCTCTAATCCCTCAGGGAGCCCTCGGAGGTGCAGATTCAGCCCTCGGTGATAATTTTCTTAGTGATCGTGGCCTCCTTGAACTCCTCCAGCTCTCTTTGCAGTACTCGAACTTGCCCTGGGACCATTAGTACCTCATCCTCCAGTCTGGAAATCCTTTCTTCAGCTTCTGTCAATCAGAGTGCTCTGATGTGACTGCTGTTCCAACACCTCCTGCAGTCTGCCATCCAGCTTATCCTCCAACTTTACCAAGCGTGGTTCTAGGGCTGCAATTACCTGTCCCGTCAGTTCCTTTCCCAAGGCCTTACCTCTGCCACAGAGGCGAGACCAGGCCTGCATTCTCACCTCAGAGCTCACCATCCCTTTTGCCAGTTTTCCCAGTTGCCCGCTGACTTTTAGAGGGCATGGGTGTTAAATATTCATCCATTGCTCTTTCCGCCACTAATGCTGTCGTTCTTCTCGATCCGGGGTGAGAAATTCTGTATTTTAATACTTAATTACTGGTTACCATGGTGGAGTTAACGGGTGACATGTCTTCTCAGTCAAGCTGCTCATTTTAGCACCCTAGAGATTTTTAAGTGTTGTTATTGTTTTATTTTCTTTTTAATTGAGCTTAAAGTAGAATTTAGCTTAAAGACTTCTGTGGCTGGAGTGAGTGCATAGGACATGCCCAGACTTGCCCACCCACAAAGCCTTTAAATTCTGACTAAACCATCAAACTGCAAGGGAGAAGGATTGGCTCGACTAAGTGAACACAACAAAATTGTGTCCTAGAGGGTTTCAAATTTAAATGCCAAGCATTTCTGTGACCACTAACTGAAAACAAGATGTCCAATTTGTGACACTACAAGGTCATTGTGTGAAAGTAAAAAGTGCATTTGTGACACTTTAGCATATTTTGTTAACTTTTCCCATTGACTTTAATGGGAAACTTGTTTTCTGAATAACGTTTGAACCGTTTAATATTTTTTCACAAAATATTCGAACGACACATCGGGGACCCAGACTGCATGTTCCCTGAAGGTTTTGGAACTGTCACGCAAACTGTGTGACCTGTAGACTCAAGCAAAGAATGTGCAAAAATGCATAATTTGTGCTTTTTTCCGCACTCTCTAGCTTCGCAACCGTACATCAGATTGTACCGAAACTTGGCAAGTCCAGAGATCTATGGTGCCAGACCATGCATTCCATATTTCAGGCAAATCCCTAACTATAGTAGCACTACCATGCCACTATAATATATATATTTATTACAGTGGCTCTGTGGTATAGTTAGGGTTGAGTACCCCATTTAAGGTTAAATCTGAATATTGGCAGCTTCATAAGTTTGGAAATGTATAACGGATTTGCCTGAAAGTTTGACTGCATTGTCTGGAACCATAGTTCTCTGGACCTGCCAAGATTCGTTATGGTCGGATGTACATGTTGCGGAGCTACAGAGCACCAAAAAATACATAAATTACACATTTTTTTCAAGTTTCTTTGCTTGTGTCTACAGCCCACAAGGTTTGTGTGATCAGTCTGAAACCATCAGGGAACATGCAGCTGGGGTCCCCAATGTGCCTTTCAAAGATTTCACGAAAAATATTAAATGGTTCAAAAGTTATTAAAATAAACTGTTCCCCATTATAGTCTATGGGAAAAGTTAACAAAATATGAGAAAGTGTCGCAAAATGCAGTTTTTACTTTCACAATGACCCTTTTACTTTTGCAAATTGGCCTTTTTGTTTTCAGTTGGTAGTCAGAGAAATGCTTAGTGTTTAAATTTAGGACCCTCTAGGGTCACAATTCTTATTGTGTTCACCTAGTCATTCCCTGAAGATGCTAGCCATGTCTTTTTTTTGGGGGTTAAAACACCCTAGAAATAGGTTTTTAATTTTTGTAAACAGTAGTGTCACAAAGTAATTTCCAAATGTGACACTTTTGTGAATTTTTTTGTGAAAGTGTCTTGATTTGCAAAAGTACTTTGCCCACTATGCCCAAAACAGTAGGGAATCTTTGTTACCTTGCTGCAAAAAAACTGTTTTGTCTTTTGGGCTGAAATTTGTAGAGAAGAAAGCCAAGACCCACAGATGTGCCTGTTGGTGGTCCCCTTTCCTGAGTCTGTGGGGAGGAGCATGTCATAGTGTCTAGCGCCTTCGCTCGCCCAGCCCAGGGGGGAACCAATCCACCAGGCCCCCTGGCACCCACCCACTCCCCCCCATAACAAATCCATCCCTTTGCGCTTCCCCACCGATTCCACAAGTTTCCTCCCCCCACGCACCCCAGATAGACTCCCAATGACCCAAACCAATGTGGATCCCCATGGTGATCTCACATCCCCCTATTTAAGGCTAGTCCAATACACCTTCCCACCCCGAACTGGCGTACCTTCCCTCATCTTTTGGCCTAACCCTCCGAGCCCCCCCATCCCCTCTTCACCTCCCCAATCCAGATGTGCGGTTCAGTCTCCCCCATCATCCCCCCTATTATCATACCCCCCTACCCTTCATTAATAATAGCAGATGTAGTTTTCATCAGGTGACAGCATCAATATCAATATCAGAAAAAAGGCATGGGGGCTAGGCCACGCCATCATAGAAACACCGCTAGGCCCTCCCGCTCCTACCTTATGAGCATTAATACTCTTTTCAGTTCACAGCAGCCCTCAGGCCTTTAGGCTTTGTGCTGCACCCTTCTATAGTCCACCAGTCCAGAGGAAGAAAGGCCTCCATAACAGCAGGGAGGGAACATGGATCTCAGCCTATTCTCCAAGCTGTTCAAACCCCACTAGTCAAATTTCTTCATCCTCGAGCAGGCCATCATCCAACTCCTCCTAATGATGTCCTCCTCCTAAAAAGCAGGCATAGCAGTGCCAACAGGAACACTCTTAACATTATTCAGTTTATAGTCTGACTAGTAGGAAACAGCGCAACATCACAACAACAGGGTAGCAGAAACTCCTTGCAGTCAGCTTTCTTCCTCGTCATAACTCCCCCATAGCCACTCAGCTCACTTTTCTTTTAAGGCCCTTCACAAACTCCTCTGCTTTCTCGAGCTCCCATAAATGGATAGGTCGCCCCTTCATGTTTGATTCGAAGCGTAGCGGGGTAAGTCAGGATGTTTTCCACCTTGAGGTTCCTCAACTGAGCCATCACCCCATTAAAGGCTTTCTGCTTTTTTAACAACCGAGCCAAGTAATCCTCTGATAGGAACAGCCTGTGGCCTTCAAAACTCAAGAGACCCCAGGACCTGTATGCCTTCAGTATTGCCTCCCGGTCCTGGAAGTTATGGAAACGCATAATGATCTGGTGAGGAGGCTGATCTGCTGGAGGCCATGGCATTACCGCCCGATGCGCCCGTTCCAGCTTGACCTTGCCATTTTTCATATTCGGGCCCAATAACTCAGGTAACATGCTGCAAAATCAAAGGCATCATTCTCTCTAATCCCTCAGGAGCCCTCGGAGATGCAGATTCAGCCTTTGGTGATAATTTTCTTAGTGATGGCGTTGGCCTCCTTGAACTCCTCCAGCTTTCTTTGCAGCACTCAAACTTGCCCTGGGACCATTAGTACCTCATCCTCCAGTCTGGAAATCCTTTCTTCAGCTTCTGTCAATCGAGTGCTCTGATGTGACTGCTGTTCCAACACCTCCTGCAGTCTGCCATCCAGCTTATCCTCCAACTTTACCAAGCGTGGTTCCAGGGCTGCAATTACCTGCCCGTCAGTTCCTTTCCCAAGGCTGTTACCTCTGCCACAGAGGCGAGACCAGGCCTGCATTCTCACCTCAGAGCTCACCATCCCTTTTTGCCAGTTTTCAGTTGCCCGCTGACTTTTGAGGGCATGGGTGTTAAATATTCATCGATTGCTCTTTCCACCACCTAATGCTGTCGTTCTTCTCGATCCGGGGTGAGAAATTCTGTATTTTAATACTTAATTACTGGTTACCATGGTGGAGCTAGCAGGAGACACGTCTTCTCAGTTAGCTGCTCATTAGCACCCCTAGAGGATTTTTTAAGTGTTGTTATTGTTTTATTTTCTTTTTAATTGAGCTTAAAGTAGAATTTAGCTTAAAGGCTTCTGTGGCTGGAGTGAGTGCATAGGACATGCCCAGACTTGCCCACCCACAAAGCCTTTAAATTCTGACTAAACCATCAAACTGCAAGGGAGAAGGATTGGCTTGACTAGGTGAACACAACAAGAATTGTGTCCCTAGAGGATTTCAAATTTAAATGCCAAGCATTTCTGTGACCACTAACTGAAAACAAGATGTCCAATTTGTGACACTACAAGGGTCATTGTGTGAAAGTAAAAAGTGCATTTGTGACACTTTAGCATATTTTGTTAACTTTTCCCATTGACTTTAATGGGAAATTTGTTTTCTGAATAACATTTGAACCGTTTAATATTTTTTCACAAACTATTCGAATGACACATCGGGGACCCTAACAGCATGTTCCCTGAAGGTTTTGGACCTGTCACACAAACTGTGTGACCTGTAGACTCAAGCAAAGAATGTGCAAAAATGCATAATTTGTGCTTTTTTCTGCACTCTCTAGCTTCGCAACCGTACATCAGATTGTACCGAAACTTGGCAGGTCCAGAGATCTATGATACCAGACCATGCATTCCATATTTCAGGCAAATCCCTAACTATAGTAGCACTACCATGCCACAATAATATATATATATATTTATTACAGTGGCTCTGTGGTATAGTTAGGGTTGATTACCCCATTTAAGGTTAAATCTGAATATTGGCAGCTTAATAAGTTTGGAAATGTATAAGTTTGCCTGAAAGTTTGACTGCATGGTCTGGAACCATAGTTCTCTGGACTTTCCAAGTTTTGTTATGGTCGGATGTGCAGTTGCGGAGCTACAGAGCACCAAAAATGCATAAATTACACATTTTTTTCAAGTTTCTTTGCTTGTGCCTACAGCCCACATGGTTTGTGTGATCAGTCTGAAACCATCAGGGAACATGCAGCTGGGGTCCCCAATGTGCCTTTCAAAGATTTCATGAAAAATATTAAATGGTTCAAAAGTTATTAAAATAAGCTGTTCCCCGTTATAGTCTATGGGAAAAGATTAACAAAATATGAAAAAGTGCGCAAATGCAGTTTTACTTCATAGGACCCTTTTACTTTTGCAAATTGGCCTTTTTGTTTTCAGTTGGTGGTCAGAGAAATGCTTAGTGTTTAAATTTAGGACCCTCTAGGGTCACAATTCTTATTGTGTTCACCTAGTCATTCCCTGAAGATGCTAGCCATGTCTTTTTTTTGGGAAGTAAAACACCCTAGAAATAGGTTTTTAATTTTTGTAAACAGTAGTGTCACAAAGCAATTTCCAAATGTGACACTTTTGTGATTTTTTGTGAAAGTGTCTTGATTTGCAAAAGTACTTTGCCTTTATAGCCCAAAACAATACGGAATCTTTGTCACCCTGCTGCAAAAGAACAGTTTGGTCTTTTGGGCTGAAATTTGTAGAGAAGAAAGCCAAGACCCACTGATGTGCCTGTTGGTGGTTTGGTGACAAAATATTAGAGGGCTGCAAAGTTACAGCACTCTGAAGTTGACAATTTTTCCCAAATGATAACATTACGGCATCCGTCGCGCCTTTCAGCGCCCGTATCTTGAAAATGGTTCGAGATACAGACTTTTCATCAGAAAAATGTTTAGTACTCCACTAGAGGGCTAAGTGCAAAACTTGACTGGAAAGTCATAAATAATATATAGTATATGGGTGCTGCCTATTGTCAATGGATTTCAGCAACTACTGAAATCTTGTTGTAGTACAGTTCAAAGGTCAAAAAAGTTGTTGTACTATCGTTCTGATGTCACATCGATAGTACAACAACTTTTATAAACCTGCTGCCTTATTGGCTCAGATAATGCTCTCTAGAAAAAACAAAAATGAGGCACGATTTAGCTTAGTGCCGAGCAGCGAAGCCACCGACTTAGAAGGTTGGGAATCGAGACACGGAGAGCCATACATGGCTCCCTTTCAAAAACAATTGCTTTCTTTTTTCTCCCCGATTTAAAAAAAATGATGTGCTGAGGAGTAGGATGGAGCATAAGCGGGAATGGTACAAGCAGAAGCACCAGAGGGAAACGGGAGCAGCGCCTATGGCAAATAACGAAAAAAATGTAAAACAAAAAAACCCATATAAAAAAACCCATATACTATAAAAAACAGTGGATGGGTGAACATCCACAACTAAGTCTGTGTCCCCATCTCGGGCAGTTGATGACATCAACAAGACCTCTCGAGCTTCACTCGAGGTCTCTGCAATGTCATCAACTCCCTCGACGGAAACACAGCCTTGTTGTGGATGTTCACCCGTCCACTATTCTATATATAGTATATGGTAAAGGCTATTGTGACTAGAAAGCTATGGCTTTCAAAATCTTGTTGTAGGACAGTTCAAAGGTCAAAAAGTTGTTGTTATTGCTCTGATGTCACATCGATAGTACAACATTTTGCCTATGCCCTGCCACCCTGATTGGCACATTGAACAACGCTGTGAGGACAGAAAAACTGTACAACATGGCGGTGTGACTTATGACGCTAGTCAGAGGAGCCTCCTCGTTTTGACAAGAGAGCCTCACAAGGCTCCGTGGCACAAAAGTGAATCGCAGTCATTTTGTGTTTTAGTTTTTTTTTTAAACTAAATGGGTGATGAGCTGGCGGGACGGGGTGAAGCCGAACTAAGTCCGAGCGAGACAAGTGGGAGAGAGCTGGAGCAGGAGCAGCAAGACATAACTAAGGTAAAAAAAGGAACCATATACTATATAAAATAGTGCATGGTTAACCATCCACAACTATGGCTGTGTTTTCATCTCGGTTGTTGAAGACATCATGGAGACAAAAAAAAAGTTTATGCGTTTGCAGTACTGTGATTGTTAGCATCTCCGCTTGCATTTACATTACTGTTTGTGTTTCTGTTTACATCACCGTGTGTGTTACCCTTTGTGTTTGCATTTACGTTACTGTTACCATTTGTGTTTCAGTTGCCATTTTTGTTAGCATTTACTTTTGCGTCACCGTGTGCATTACCATTTGTATTTGCATTTGCGCTTGCGTTTGCATCTAAGTTTGCGTTACTGTTTTCTTTGGCATCATCGTTGATGTTACCATTACTGTTTGCATTTCCAATTGTGTTACCGTTACTGTTTGCTTTTTCATTACCATTTGCGTGTGCATTGGCATTAGCGTTTGCCTTTCTGGTTGCATTTCTATTGTTGATTGCCTTACTGTTTCCTTCTGTGTCACTGTTGCCATTACCGTTTGTGTTTCTGTTTACGTTAGTGTTACAGTTTGCTTTTTCGTTTCCGTTTTTGTTACCATTTGCATTTGCGTTTCCATTGCCATTACCATTTGTGTTACAATTTGTGTTTACATTTATGTTTGTTCATGTGTTTGTCTTACCGTTTGCGTTATTGTTGCCATTTGCATCACCGTCTGCGTTACTGTTTGTGCTTGTGTTTGCATTACCATCAGCGTTACTACTTTTTTACCTCACTGTTGACATTACCATTTGCATTTACATTACTATTTGTGTTTTTGCATTTTTGTAAATGTTTATGTCACTATTTGTGTTTGCGTTAATGTTTGTGCTTTTGTTTACGTTATCGGTTGCATGACCATTTTTGTTTGCATTAACACTTGTGTTTCTGTGGATTTCTGTGACATTTGTAATACTTGGTCTACTATGTTACTTCTGTGCATTTACCAACTTCCATTTGACATCTGCATATGCTTTTTGAAGAATGAAGCACCCAAAAATATATGTTTTTTGTCAGTCATCGCAGTTCTATGCTCATGCTGCTCTGCAACAGTTGAAGAGATTTGGATAAGATTTGGCATACATGTTTATTTGTTTATTTGAATCTAGGATTATAAATACTTTTGAGCCAAGGCTCTTTTACAAAGGTTCCACGTCAGGAGGGATACAATGTAACACAGGACAGTAAGTACAAAATTTGTAATAAACATTGGGTTACAGAAAACATGGAGGCTTAACACATTTTGTCAATGCAAACATACATATTGGGACAGTACTCGATAGGATACAATATGGAGTAGCAGCCAGAGGCCTTGTCAGCAGTGCATTGGAGTGAGAGGTGAGTGGGGGGGTGGGTGGACATTGGGGGGAGGGGAAGGGAGATAGGTAGAGGAGAGAGTAGCTGCTGAGAGTAAGGGGCAGGGGTAGCCTAGGGAGGTAGAGTGACAGGATGGCTGTTTAAGGGAAAGAGTCACAGGTGCTAGAGGCTGACAGGAATAGATGCAGCCTAGATTTGAAGGGGCCAATCTTGGGAAGGGAGGAGATGTCACTACTGAGACCATTCAACCAGAGTGGTGCCCTGTAGGCAAAAGCTCTTTGCCCCTGTGAGGAACAGCAGTGAGGGATTAGAAGGAGTTGAGAGTCAGTGCCCCTAGTATGGGGTGAGTTATGAGCAGGAGAAAGGAGAGCTTGGATACCAGGAAGAGAAAAATCCAGGGTTGTCTTCTTGGCCATTAGGCAGGTTTGGTATTTTATGTGGTTAGAGAGTTGTAACCAGCCAGTTTGGGCATAGAGGTCACACATATGATTGAGATGGTGGGCTCCAGAGATGAGATGACAGGCTTTGTTGAGGGCCGTAGCAATGCATCTGAGTGCAGTGGCAGAGCCATAGGTGATAAGGTCATAGTTAATCAGTGAGACCACAGAGCTCTGGACTGCAACCCTTAAGGCTTCAGGAGTAAGGCATTGCCTGTGCCTGAAGAGAAGTCTGATATGATAATTAGCAGCTTTAGCAGCAGTGTCGATGTGTAGACCATGGGATAGGTAACTGTTGATTGTGACTCTATGATCTTTAAAGGAGTGTACCTGTTTGAGGGCAGCACCATTGCAGTTGGAGATGGTCAAGGGATGGTGCCTGTACTTGTTGTGGGTGCTGCAGAAGAGCACTGACTTTTTTTTTATAGTTGAAGACTAGCTTGTGTTTGGTGAACTAGTTTTTAGTTGAAGAGAAGCCAAGATGTAGTTTGCACTGTAGGGGATGGAGTTCCTTGTGGGTGGAGTGGATTACAGCATTGTCAGCGTAAAGTAGTATTTGTTCAGGGCAGAACTGTTGGAGGCCATTCAGAAAGAGACTGAAAAGAAGAGAACCTAGAATGGATCCCTGAGGGACTCCAGAGTGTACCGGTCTAGCATCAGAGAGGACATCACCAATTTCGACTCTTTGGGATTGGTTTTCAAGGTAACTTTTAAACCATGTCACTGCCAAGTGGTGAGAGCCCAGCATTTAGCAGCTGGTCTATCAGAAGGCAATGATGAACGGTGTCAAAGGCCTTAGTTAAGTCAATGTAGACAATGCCAGTTAGTAGACCATTATCCAGGGAACTATGGATTGCTCCGGTGTACTTCAGTAAGGCTGAGGTGGTGCTGTGGCCTTTTGAACCCGGTGCTGCTGAGGGCACAATATATTATATTTATCCAGGTAATCCGTGAGTTGGTCTGATACAATCCTGTCAGTTGCCTTTGAGAGGGGAGGCAAAATGGAGATGGGCCTGTAGTTCATGTAGAGGGCCAGTCTCCACTTTTGTGGATGGGGTAACAGTTGCGGTTTTCCATCTATCTAGGAACTGGCTGAGGCTGAGGAGAGGATGAATATTTTAGTTAGGGGTAGAACTTCTTCAAGAGTGAGGGACAGCAGTTTAAGGTCAAGTGTGTCCCCACTTATTCTGGTCTTGGCAATTGCTTTTCTAATGTGTGTGTGTGTACATCATGCATCTTGACTGCCTTGAAATAGAAGGGCAGGCATTTAGAAGAAGGGGTTGGGCTGGTGGCATGTGCAGTGACGTCATCATTGTTGAAAAATTCTGGGGGGGAGAACACAGCTGAGGTCTGTGAAGGCTGTGTTGAAGATATTTGCTACAGTTAAGGGGTCCAGAACAGTTGCCCAATCAATATCCAACATAGAGTGGAATGGTCCATCTCTTTATTTATCAATTTATATTTCACTGCTGCATATGATTTTGCATATTGCCCTGCAAAACATTCAGTTTTGCTATTTTTCTGCACTGTCTTATGTGACATAGCGCAGCCACTTTGCAGCTGATTGGTCTGACCCTTGGTACATAGAAAGTCCTTTCTTTGAGGAACATTACAGTTTTTGTTTGGTGAAAAATGTTGTTCCATTCTAGAGTTATAAGCGTTTGATTTGCACTCCTTAGCAGTAAGAGATTTTCGGTCTCTAGTTCCACCATTTTACCGCATTTTTGGCTGCAATTTCTACCATTTTGTGGTGAAAGACTTCTTAAAGGTGCAGAAACTTAAAAATTGAATATCTCTGGAATGGTTTGGTCTTTTCACATGAAATGTAGAGGGTGTTGAGTGGATGTCCTGGAGATGAGAATTATGCTGTTTACATGTTAGGAAAATAATTTGCTGCAGAGATACTGTGTGACACACTTATCATTTTGCACATAGCATTATGCATGGTGCTAGTGGCTTGGAATTTATAACATAGGTAGCCCTTGTGATATGGAGGTGCCTTTCAATGGTTTGGTTTACATTAGCCTTTGTGCCATTATCTCAGAAATGAAGCGAGATACAGACTTTTCACTACTGTTGGCTCACATTGCCTTTCTACCGTTATCTCGGAAATAAAGTGAGATACAGACTTTTCGCTACTGTTGGATCACATCGCCTTTGTGCCATTATCTCAGAAATGAAGCCAGACACAGACTTTTTTTACTGTTGCCTCAGATCAAGTTTACGCCATTATCTCAGAAACAAAGCAAGATACAGACTTTTTGCCACTGTGGTCTCACATCGTCTTTGTGCTGTTATCTTGCAAACGAAGCAAGATACAGACTTTTCACTGCTGTTGGATCACATCACCTTTGTGCCATTACCTCAGAAATAAGGCCAGATACAGACTTTTCGCTACTGTTGCCTTACATCAGCTTACTGTTACTGTTTCTGTGTGTGTTACTGTTTGCGTTTCCATCACCATTTGCATTACATTTAGCATTTGCATTTCCATTTCCATATCCATTTCTGTTTCTGTTTACATTTGTGTCACTTTTACTATGACTGTTAGCATTTGTGGTTACATTTACCATCACCATTACCATTGCCTTTCGCATTTGCATTTGTGTCACCATTAACTTTACCATTTGTGTTTGTGATACCATTTGCATTACCACTTATGTTTGCATTTCCATTTGCATTACCATAACACTTAGAACTTGTGTTTGCATTCTTGTTTCTGTTGCTGTTACACTTAGCATTAGCATTTGCATTTCACTCACCATTACCATTACTGTTAGTGTTAGCATTACTATTATGGTTATTACAGAACATGGGCAGCATGGTGGGATCGTGGGACCCAAAGGGCTCCACACTCCCACCACCACATACCATTCACTATTTATAGTGCACATTCTCAAAAAGAAGGGAAATTCATGGTAAAAAACTCAGTTTAACACATCAGTTAGGGTTGTTCCACAGTGACAAAAGTAAGGAAATTCAGTTTTAGGATTGCCACCCCTTGTACCCCATGCCCACCCCTCACCGACACAATTCAGGGTATGCTTTGGGGTCATCGGTCTCGACTCTCACCCCATTCTCCTATACTACACAACCTCAGCTTATTTATACATGGGATGGGGTGAGAGTTAAGGCCGATGACTCCAATGCAGACCCCGATGCCTGTTGGTGGGGGATGGATAGGCATGGGGTGCAAGGGGTGGCAACCTTAACACCAAATTTCCTCACTGACTGATGCATTAAACTGAGTTTTTTGTGATGAATATATATATATATATATATAGCCACCACTATGTGTAATGCACTTCATTTTTCCTTCCTTTCCTCAAAATATAGACCTCAACCCAACATTAATTATACCTCACCTGTATTACTGATTGATCCAAAAGGAGATGAGCCACACATCCTCCTTTAACCGAGCATCCCACACACAGTAATACTAATCCCACTACATTACTGCTCATTGTCCCAAAAAGAGCAAAGCAACTGATATGCCTGCACCAGTATCTCTGAGTGTACCCCATGCTCCATGTGCAGAGCTCCCTTTAGCTGTAAATATCCCTGTCCTTTTTTAATTGAATGTACTTTATTGAAAATTTAGTTAACAAATGCAACACTAACTACAATAATAGCAATCAATAAAAGAACAAGAATACAATCCCCAGACAGCAAAATAAAACAACATGCCCACAAACCCCCTTCCCTTCCCCAATACTAGAGCACAAAAATACAAGCAGCTATAAAGGGAACTGAGAAGGAAGACATGAGGGACAAACATCAAGGAGAGGGCAGAGGGGAAAGCTAGAGAAGGTAAGAGAAGTTGACCACTGGATCAACTAAGCTAAGGTGTCAGTGTGTGATATTGGAGAGGAAACCAGATTTTGGGTGTTCTGGAGATGGGTGAGGGGGAATAAAGGGAATCACAATCCAGGCCTGTATTATTCAGCTGCCCCATCTCCCACTATCAATAAGGTGTGCAACATAGCTAATCCATGAACATAGATGTTCCCCCTCTGGTACTATTTCATAATTTGTTTCTCTAACACTATAAGCTTGAGGAGTTCTCTGTACATTCATTGTAAGAAGAGGACTGGCCTCAAGCCAATGCTGCAGAGTCACAATCTTCATTGAAATTGAAATGAGGGCTATCTGGGCCTTTCAGAAGTTTGAAAAGAGGGAAGAGAAGTCCACAAGGAGACAAATCCCATAAACACTTGCTCTAGCCCAAGTATTGGGTCAAGAGAATCTTGGATCCTGGCTCACACAGGCTGCAACTTGGGGCAATACCAAAGCATGTGCAGGAAGTCTCCTTCAGTGTGGTGGCAACACTGACAAAGAGGAGTTGGAGATTTTCCCATATGGAAGAGCTTGAGTGGGGTAAAGTACATATCATGTAATATCTGAAACTGCATCCATCTATGCCTGTCTCTCTTTAGGAATCTATAAAGATCTCACCAAGTGCCCTGCCACCACTTAAGAGTGTGGTCCAAGGCCAACTTATGTTGCCATGAATATGCAATCCCAGTTAATGCGTTGGGGTCCTGAGAGCTGAAAAAAGAGTAGAGACCTGAGGTCACCTGGGGCTGCATTGAAAG
Source organism: Neoceratodus forsteri (assembly GCA_016271365.2). Classification (NCBI taxonomy): domain Eukaryota; kingdom Metazoa; phylum Chordata; order Ceratodontiformes; family Ceratodontidae; genus Neoceratodus; species Neoceratodus forsteri. Next base: position 575,446,355 of record CM028134.1, on the reverse strand, counting down.
ATTCAATGGTGTTGACAATAGGTATTTTCTGGTGGCAACCAGGGGTGGGACAAGGAAGGTCATCATAACCTTAGAGAGTTGAAGGTATCAAAAACTATGAAAAGCAGGATCTGAATGTTCTCCATAAGGTCTCAAGGGCATAATCCTCCCATCTCTGAGGTGTTGTTGTGCTGGCACCCCCCAGAGCTGAGGTAGAAGGTTTTTGGTATTGGGCAGCCCACTATCACAAATAGGGGGTTACCCAATACAGGCTGGGAAATGTTTTTGGCCCAGTCAAAATGCAATTGTTGCTGGAATTGCACACAGGCTTCAGGGACCAAACCAATGGTTAATAATACAACCCATGAGGGAGAGAGCTAGGGGTTTGGTAGAGGAGGCTGAAGAGATGTAAACCTTCCTGCCTACTAAGGTTCTCCTCTATGAGAAGCCAGGTGAGGCTATACCCCCTCATGGCATTATCCATCAAGGTGTGACCCCACTGGAGCCATTTGGATCTGAGCAATGCTAAATAGTAAAGAAATAAATTAGGGACCCCTTGTTCCTTAGGCTGGGTTAGCTTTAAATATGCCCGGAGGATCATGCCCCCTTCCACAAAAATAGATTTAGAATTCTCTGGAGTTGCACAAACCAAGACTTAGGTAGGTAAACACCTAACATGCCAAGGGAATATAGCAAGCATGGGATAACATTCTTTTAAGAATTCTTGCCCTCCCCATAGGGAAAGGGAAGATCAGCCCACTGCTGGAGGCCCTTCTGTATCACCTTAAAAGTGGAGTTAGACTCACCTTACCAAGACTGGAGATTAAGTACGGTATCCAAATTCCAAACTATACCTGCTCTTTGAAGCCCAAACTAGGCCATGTGTTGTATTTCCTGCCTAGTAACCAAATGATTAAGGGGGAGAACTTGGAATTTTTCAAGGTTTAGTTTGTATCCTGAAATTTTGAAAAATCACTGGATCTCTTCTAGAGCTGCAGGGATAGAGGTCTGAGGCTGCTCTAAGTTTAGGAGTAGGTCATCAGCATATGCAGAGAGTGTATACCTCTCTAATCCCAGAAGAATCCCAAGAACCAAAGGGTTATTATTCGGGTAGAAGAGAAGGGGCTCTAAATATAAATTGAAAGAGATGAGGGGTTAATAGACAGCATTGTCTGGTACCATGCTTAAGATAGAGAGGGGTTGTGGATAGGCCATTACACTGCACTTGAGCTGATGGAGAGTCATAGACACCTCAGACCCATTTACAGAAGTTCATGGGGAGACCGAATTTGTGAAGGAAAGCAAACAAGTATGGCCAGGAAACTCGATCAAAAGCTTTTTCTGTGTCCAGGGAGACCAGAGTCATGGGAACCCTGCTCTTGCTGGACTCAGAAGCCAAGTACAGTAATTTCCTGAGGTGGTCACCAGAGAGGTGATTTGCCATAAAACTAGCTTGGGCAGGAGAAACCAAGGTGTCCCTGACAGATTGCAGTTGGGTGGCCAACACTTTGGCCAAAAGCTTCTTGTACAAATTCAAGAGGGAAATCAGTAGATAGCTAGATGGGAGAAGTTGATTCTTCCCCCTTTTTTGCATGAGGGAGATCCAGGCCTTGTTAAAAGAGGGGTCAGAAAGCCCCTCCTGGAGGAAGAAGCTGAAGATCCTTGTAAGCACTGGAGAGAGCTCCGCTTTGAAGATTTTATAAATTCATTACTCAACTTGTCTGGACCCGGGATTTGTTGAGGGACAACTGATCAATGCCTCAGCAACTTTCTGCACTAAATTTTGTCACCCAAAGAGGCTTGCTGAGCAAGATCTAAGGTGAGGAGGATGGGAGATCAGCCAAGTAATTCCGGATTTGAGAGTTGAGATCAGAGGCACATTATGGTAGAGAACAGCATAATACTTTTGGAAAACCTCTACTATATCCTGGGGTTGAGTTAGGGGCTGAGGAGGAGACAGCTGGAGGCAATGAACAGCTTTTAAAGGCCACTATACATTGAAGGCGCCATGCTAGCAGTCTTCCCGCTCCCTCCCATACTCTAAATACTGGGTCTTAGTTCAGAACAGAGCTAAGTTAGCCTTCTAGACAAGCAACTCATAATAATGTGCTCAAAGGGCATACAGGTCCTTTTGAAAATCAGAAGAGATAGATGGGGATAAACACTTATCCCGGGACAGAATCACCATGAGAGGTTGATCCTCCTCCTCAGTTTGCTTCCTTTTCCAAAGAGTTGTGAGCCAGATGCATTCTCCCCTGACCCTGCACTTCATTGCCCCCCCATAAAGTGTCTAGACAGGGAACTGATTCATTGTTTTCTTCTAGGAAAGTGGTAAGATAGGTCATGATTCTCCATCTAGAAGAGGGGTCCTTGAGCAAATGAGTCTTAAGGCACCATATTCTGTCCCTCTTCTGATTGGTTTAGAAGTGTTAAAGAAACAGGGTCATGGTCAGATATGACTAATGGCAGAATATTGCATTCAAGAAGTCTAGGAAGGAATGCTTACTGAATAAAAATAAATCTATATGGGAGGAGATGCCATGAGGGGGAGAGCAAAAAGTGTATTGACAGGACGAGGGGTTCAACAGTCATCAAGGGTCTGTAAGTCCATAATTATCCATTAGGTCTCTCAGGCCTCATTGGGCTGGAGAGAGACCTCATTGATGTGTGCCTGACCTGTCAAGATCATTCTGGAAAACAAGATTCCAGCCTCCACCTAGAATGACTGGGATAGCCGGAAGAGAGTCAAGTTGTTTTCCTAGTGTGGTAAAAAAACTGGGGGTATTGGCATTAGGCCCATAAACAGAGCCCAGGATTAGCTCCATTAGCCCCAGCAGGGCATGGAGAAGGATATAGTGCCCCTCAGGATCCCAAATGTCCTGATTTACCTGAAGGGGGATGTTCTTGGCAACAAGAATCACAACCCTGTCCCATTTTGAGCTGACCCATTGCCTTCTAAAGAAGTGTGCCTCCTCCCTACACAGATGCTATTCTTGCAGTAAGATGACATTGATCTGGGACCTGTGAGGTACCTCAAAATCATGTGTCACTTCTGCTTAGTCTGCTCTCCCCTTTTATTCCAAGTGATGCATTTGTATGACACCCTACTCATTCAAAGGAGTAACAAGTAAAAATAACTCTAGCACACAAACCCAGTAACCCAGATGTGCTCTAAGATCCCTCCCCCAAAATGGAAATACCCACACAACAATAACAGAGATACAATAAAAGTATCCCCATCCCTCAAAAACTGTATACAAACTTGAACCCCGGTCTTGAGGACTGTACACCAAACATCCTCTCACCCATGATATAACAAATACTGCCCGCTCAAGCACCTCTCCCCCAATCACCAAAACCACAAACAGTAACAAGTAAGTGCATCTAACTACTGGCTGATTAGTAAGAACTGCTCAACATTAAATATCATAAAGGACCCCCCTCACTACATAGTACATACACTACATTTACTTAGTAAAATGCTCATCAGTTAAACACAGTGCTTTAAACAGTCCAGGAAAGGTATGCCAGTCAGGTGAAAAGTCCTTGAATAATCATGGGTTCTCTACAGGGATGACAGCAGTACGTAACATGGGCAACCACCTGGAGCAAGAGTCCAGATTAAGGGGAGGTGGTGTGGCCACAAATCCTGGGAAGGGAGAGTTCACTAAGTCTGCAGCCATTCCTAAAAACAAGTGCAGGTGGCAAGGTCCAAGGAGCCACATTAGCCAGCATAGATTGATAAGCAGGAACATCGTGATGACAAGAGCACCAATCACAAAACAAGCAATCCATTGGAGCTGATCCACATCCATAATTTTGTGAAATATTTGTACTTTGAGTATTTTGATGTTATTTATGTATCATCTATACAGGACTTGATTGTAAACAGTGTTTGTTGCACTAATCAAATATACCTGTATAAAAATAAAGTTTTAATCAATCAATAATAAGCAAGTGTAGGGGCAAAACTCAGTTTGAACAGTGGAGTGGAGTGAAGAGATCCTGATCAAAGAGGACCAGCCACTGGATAGTCCAAGACTTCCTGTATCCAAATTACCCCAGGTTAAAGAAACAGATCACTTACCAGGAGCCAAGAAGAGTAGTTCCCAGCTGCTGAAAGGCACCCAGTAATCAGTTAATGCAGGTAGCAGGGTCAAGAATCACTAGATGCCAACTAGAGAGTCACTGGAAGGGAGGCATTAAGTCGAGCACATGGTGGCAGCAACTGCACACCTGGTCCGGCTCCATGCTGAAGAACTGTGAAAGGACCAAGGGTAATAGTGGACGTAGGTTTGGCGAGCCCTCCACAAGTGCCATTCTCCAGTAGTGCTCCTAGTAGGCCAAAGAAAAGAAAAGTGAAAGGTAGCAATGGGAGCAGCAAAATCCAAACTTAAACACAGTAGAAAGGTAAGGTACAACTGAAGAGATCACTTTAAAGTCCATAACATAAATGCAGGGATAGTCACAGCCAGTCTAGCTGGGTACTTGTCCTGAGGTGAGTCAGAAAAGTGAGTCAACATGGCCTCAGCATACTGGTGTCACACAGGCTTAAAGAGATCAGAGAACAGGATACCAAGTTCCTGGGTGGCTTGGGTGGGTGATTCAAAAATCCCACCATTCCCCCTTATATTTAACTTGCAGAAGGATGGGGTACCTCATTCAAAACGGATACCTGCAGGAATAAGTTTGGACAAAGTAGGATGAAATTCCATCTCCTCTGATGGACAGTAGTTGGGAGGTCTTGAGTAATCCTCAGCCGGGTGCCCCTCCCAGGAGATCTCCTTAATGTCCCTTATCTTAGTAAGGATGTGCTGTTTGGTGAGGAAGTTGAGACATTTAAAGATAAATGGTCATGGGGCAGCACCATCGGCTGACATGAGGTGATACAATGACTTGTGAGCTCTTTTGATGTTGTACACACAGGACCGTTGGGCAGGACCCGCAATTTTCCACACATTTTGGGGTAAATAAGATGGTATTGAGGCCCTTGACTCTTTCAGGGAGCCACAAAATAGCTAAGTTATTGCACCTGCTTTGCACTTCTAGGTCCTCCAAGCACTCTTCTAATTTCTTGTATCAGTGCTGGAGGTTGGTAAACTCTGGGTCAGCCTTAGCCCCTCAGTCTTCAAGAGATGATGTTCAGCTCTCATTATCCCCTGCTCGGTGAGATAACACATCCATAGACACTCAGAGCTACTGGATGGAATCTGTAATTGTGATCAAGGCAGTTTTCAGTGGCTCCAGTTCCTTCAGAAAGTGTTCTTCCATTAGTGCTCCAGCAGTAGTTGAGGGCTTAGTAGAACCTGAGACTTAGGCCACTTGGAGGCCTTGTTAGGCGTGTTCGGAGGGCATGTTTCAGTGGCAGATTTCTCATATCTCGTCCATCATGAGCTGAAAGGATGAATTCAAAGAAAGCTATAGAGGATCTACTCCATTCAGGGAGGGTTACACTGAATATTTTGTTAAATGCAAGCAAAAAATTATTTTGGTGGTTGGAGGTAAGAGAGACTCAGAGGAGCATCTGATCAGGCAGCAATCGTGTGACCATCCAATTTATCCCTGTCCTTAATTCAGCTTATAAAAATTGGCTTCCCCTTTTCCCATAGGGAAACCACGGTGTAATTTGTCATTATAAAGGAGTGTTTATAATGGCCAACACGTGTACAGTTTTCTTTGATCTGTGCATGTGCACACCTCAACTCTGCTGCTCCTGACCACTCGCTGCTTCCGTTTGCCCAAAATAGCACTGCCAGAAAAGCTGGGCGGTAAGTTATTTTTATAAATTTACTTCAACAGTAGACTCTTCAGAAACAGAGAGGGTGCAGTTTATGGTTCCTGGTTTGCAAAAAAAATAAAATAAATAAATATTTTAAAATGCTGCACATTGAATTAAAACATAGCACCAGACTAAAACTGAACTGCCGCCACACTGGAACATCTTTATTTTATATAATTGCCTAGGTGAAAGGAAACCCAGCAAGTATATCAAATAAAATATGGGGTAGTGTTTAAACTTGAGTTTGCACACCACCTCAGTATTAGATGCTAAAATAAACCCTTGAGATTTGCTCTCTGGGTTTATGAGCATCTAACACCTCAGGTGTGTAAACTTCTCATTACACACCATACTTTATTCTATATGTCTCCAACGGAAGAAACTCCACATTCTCACTGATGCTGAAGTTGACAAATGCCACAATCATATGTGATACACATAACATATCCAAATCTACACAGTGAGTGCTAGTAATGGATGAATGAATACATCACGAGAATGTGAAATAAAAACAATGCATTTCAGTGCTGTTATAAAATAACACATCAGACAAAAGAGGTTCAAAACTATAAGCTTTTATTAATCTTAGCACAAAAACATGAAAGGCATAAATCACCTAAAGTTAATGGCCAGCCACTACTGAAAGTGACCCAGCATGTCACTGCTGCTTTGTGTCATTTGATCTCTCAGTCTCATCCAGTGTCAACCTGATTCCTTATACTGTCTTCCTATTTAAAACATTTAAATAACTGTTTTATCATGTCAAGCTGTCAAATGCTAAATTGCTTATTATGCCTAGCTGTCAAACTCCACTATAATACATTACCTAAGCTAAATAAATAGACAAATAAAGTCATCTTACACAAGTCTTTACCAGCATTTTTGTTTCATCCAACAAAAACCTTGTATGAATTTTATCATTCAGCACTGAGCACTTTTTTCTTTATTTTATTTAGCAAGATTTCTTTGTGAAAAAGTGATGAAAATAAGACAATGCTTATGAAAACATTTAGGGTGGAAACATGATAAATAAAATTGAACGTTTTGGGTATGTTTTATTTCCTGTTTCACAGCAAGCAGGGACTCCTCTTTTTCTTTTTTCTTTTAATTCAGGGGTTTTAATAGAGAATCTAAGCTTTTTAGTTCCAAGTATTGTTGTGGTAAAACTTTAGTCACTGGACCAAAGAATGCTGTAGAGTCAAGAAACAGAGAGAGGGAGGGAGAGAGAAAGAGGTCTTTTCCTAGCACTAACTTGCGGCGTATCTCTATTCACTTCTCTTTGGTCTCAAACAACTTTAGCAAGTGCTTGAAGCTATGAAAATGGACAACAGTTTAGAAAAAAAACAGTTTTCTCCAGAATCTTTACATTTAGTGCAGTCTAGACTATGAATGGCTGTAGTCCTAAAAGCACATGTCTTTACCAGCATTTTGTTTTATCCAACAAAAACCTTGCATGGATTTTATCATTCGGCACTGGGCACTTTTTATTTTATTTAAGTTTGTCTGTGAAAAAGTCATGAAAATTAAGCTTGCCAATTAAGGGGCAAGCCAGGTTGTCCCAAACCCCTCCCATAAATCAAGATAGGAAGCCAAGGGCTGCAGGGGGGAGGAAGAGCCAGTGACATCACAAGGCAGGGGTGGGGACCAGGGTGAGCATCATATGATGAGGAGCCCCAGGGCCTGGGGATTGGCCATGGGCAGGGGCCATCAGGGTTCTTGATTGGGGTCCTAATGGGCTATTTAAGGCAGCTCACAGGCAGCTAGCCCTCTTTTGCTTGGATTTTTTACAGTTTCAGGACATTCATTGGAGAACAAGGTAAAGCACAATCTGTTTAACTATGCCACTACAGGCCATGTGGTGGTAGCTTGGCTATGCCCAGTGAAAATTGTGTGGTTTTGAAAGAGCCAGTCATGCAGATACAAGATTGGTTTTAAGAAGTAGGTTAGCAACTGCTGTGGTTTTATTGCTTTAAGGAATTGTTTTCAGTATTTGTGTGAGAAAGAATGTAGCAACTGCTGTGGTTTTGTTGCCTAAGCCAGACAGAGGCTACAGCATGACCTGGCTGCAGGCTGTATGGACCAGTTTCAATACAGAATGGAATGTTGGTGGTTTAAGGTATTTATTAGATTTATTAAAAAAAAGATACACTGGAAGATTAGCCACTGCTTACTAGCTGTTGTAAAAGTGATTTAAGAACGCATAGTTTGCTGATTAATTTGTTAAAGCAGGCATTGCAGAAAGACAAATTACAGGCTGGTTTGGTGAGAGATTTTTGTCTTGGCCTGCTGGATGCATGGCTGGCCACATGGAATTTAAGGCCTAATACTCTGGTTCAGGCAGTCAGCAGATTCCTTTTGTAGGGGAGTTTTTGCTAGAGCAAGGGGGAGCCAGATTTTAATACAGGATGAACATTTCATGGTTTAAGGTATTCATTTCAAAGATTTGTAGAAAAGAAAAGATATGTTGGAAGATTGGCCACTGCTTGCTAGCTGTTGTTAAAAAAAAAACAAAAAAAACAAGTGATTTAAGAATTTATGTTTTGCTGATTGATAGGTTAAAGCAGGCATTGGAGACAGACAAATTACAAGCAGGTTTGCTGAGAGGTTTTGTCTTGCCTGGCGGAGACTAGAAAGTAAATTATTTAAAGGACTAATAAAGATAAATAAGAGAATATAGGTTTGGGGACCTGCTGACCACATGGCATGCCAGGCCTGGTAAAGTATGTATGGCATTTGACTGGTTTTAAGAATTGGGTTTAACAAGAATAATGTTTATTTTCAGCATCTTAAAAGATGCACAATAACAGACATTTAAAAAAAGGTACAATTTGTGGGTATTTAGGATGAGCAGTTCGGGGCTGGGGAAGCCTTTTTCATTTTTTATTTTTATTTTTTATACTTGTAGATCAGATGAGCAAAGACTGCCCATTTTTACAAGTGACAAGTCATATCTAAAAAACAATAAAAGTCATTAACACAATAGTCAGAGCAAACCACTCTAGCCACAAAAAGTGCAAGTGCTATACATACAGAAACAGATAGAACAAATACATTCATACATGAGAGAAAAGCTACTGTTTTAAACTTTTCTTAAAACACTATATTGAATTACTTTCAACAATTTCGGTGGGAATCTTATTAAAAAAGGTTGGTGCTCTGAATAATAGAGATCTTTGCCCAATAATCTTTTTAAATAAGGGTAATTTAAAGGTGAATTTGTACTGGGACCAGGTGGAAAGAATATTTAGGGCCCTGGGAAACATTAAGGAAAAGGTTGGGGAAAAGAGTCTTGTTTTTACTTTATATAGAAAAATACCCATTTTGAAACAGACTCGATTATCAAAAGACAACAAGTATGATTGTTTATATAAATCAGAACAATGCGATCGAAAAGGCATATTTAACCAAAATCTCAGGGCAGAGTGATAAGTAACTTTAAGGCAATTTCAAGCACTACTGCAGGAAGAAGAGTATATCAATATACCATAATCTAACACTGAGATCAAAAAACTATGAACTAAGAGTTTTCTGGATTCAAGAGTTAAGAATGGCTTGATCCGAAATAAGGAACCCAACCTCTGATGTAAGATTTTCCTGAGATTTTGAATATGTGGCTCAAAAGTGAACTGACTATCTAATATTATTCCTAGATACTTAAAAACTGAAACAAGTTCATTACATTACCCGTATAATCAATGAGGGAAGGGGGATCAGAAATTGCTTTCTTATTGCTGGAAAATACCATCACCTTTTTTTTTTTTTTTTAGAATTAAGTACCAAGTGATTTATTAGTAACCAATCTTGAAGATGTCCAAAATCAGTCTGAAGACTGGGGAGAGCAGTTTCAGGGCTGGGACTAGAACAAAATAAAATGGCATCATCCACATAAAGAATCATCTCAGTTTGGGCACAAATACTAGGGGCAGAATTCATGTATAAGGAAAATATGAGTGGCCCCAGGATTGAACCCTGGGGAACACCACAAACAGAAGGAGTGGACTGAGAAGTAGATAAACCAATTATTGTTCTATGGTGTCAGTTACGTAAGTAACTTTGATACCACCCGGTAACCTCCCCAGAGAATTGTAATCCTAGAGTACACCAGGAAGAAGATCATATTCAACCAAATCAAAGTTAACAGTGTCAGTGGCTCAGTAGGTAGCACACTCATCTCTGAGGCCGGGAGATCAGAGGGCTGTGGGTTCAGTTCCCACATCTGGCACTTGGGTTAATATCAGAGTACTGACAATGTAGTGCAGCATGAGAGGGGTGCTGCACTTCTGAGGTGCCATCTTTTGGATGAGACGTTAAACCAAGGTCCCATCTGCCTGGATTGGCGGTAGTTCAGGTGGATGTTAAAGATCCCATGGCACTTCTCAAAAAGAGTAGGGGAGTTTCATTGAAATAATAACATAGACACAACACAAAAAATTCAATTAGTATACAAGGAAACCGCAAAACGCAAGGTGCCAATAATAACAATAGTGATAAAAGAAAAGGAGAGAAAACCAAGATACAAAGGGGAAAAAAAGAAAAGAAAAAGAAAGAGAAAGAGAAAGAGAAAGAAAAAAAAACACATTTCTATATTACTTAAATGTTATAAAGTGGAGAAACCCTTTCCACCACTTTTGCAATTCAACAGGAGCAACTTTTCGAGCATCCTGAGAATATATTGTAGACAGCTCGTTTGAAACTAAACTACTAAAACAATAATATGGCATTTTCCTTTGGTAGAGAACCCATTGACATCTAGCTTGCCACAAATAATATCTTAGACAACAAAAAAATAAAGATAAAGTCTCTTCATGAAACTGGAAGAATGTTGCCGGGTATATTCCCAGAATCAATATGTCATAAGATATAAAGGTAAGCCATTTAAAACCCAATAGTGTTGCTAAAAAGTCCCACAACCCATTCGAATAGGAGCATTGCAGAAAAAAATGCTCCATTGTTTCCTCCACATTAAGACACTCTAGGTAAGGACAATTCCTTTCTTCCACTACTTTATATTTGGCATTCCCCCGAACATTCAATCTACCATAAAAAATCAACCATTGGACTTCCCATTGAAACTGAAGCAATCTGTTATTATTTAATTGAACCAAGACCTTACGATTCCGGGTGGATGGGAAATTTTTAAAGCAAGGGTCCTGTAGATATAACTGCTCCATTACCAGTGAGTAAAATCTCTTTACTTTATTATTTAAGCTAACTTCTTTAGTAATATTCCATTTATATAATTTTTGGACAGCCAGCTGAAAATATAGTGGAATATGCACACGGGGATTTAATTTAGGCGCTAAGGTATGCCAAGTGGCAAGGTATTTGCCCAACACCCGGATAATCCATCTTGTCCCAATATCTTCAGATGGGGTCAACCCACACTTAATGGAACACATAATAAACAAGGAATGTAAAAACACCACTGGATCTACCATCCCTAGTCCTCTTGATTTTGTGCTTAAATAAGTATAACATTGTTTCGTAGGGTTTAATCGGTTGCCCCATAACATCTGAAAAAACACATTCTATACTCTGGTTTCCAAATGAACCGGAAGGGGAAAAATCATGGCTATATACTGTAAATTGGGTAACAAAAATTATTTAATAATATGAACACATTTCAATTTGGAAAATTTCCATTGTTTCCAAGGATTAACCTTAGCCTCAACCACCTGAAGCAGTGAATCCCAATTTTCTACTGGCGGAATCTGGGGCCCAAATAGAATACCCAGAATCTTAAGTGAGGATTGAGAAAAAAATACCCTCCTTTATCATATCCACTGGGCCAGTTGCTCCAAGAAATAATCCTTTAGTTTTGTGAATATTCAACTTGGCATTGGAAACCCTAGCATAAGTGTTGAAAGCCACCAAAAATTTATACACCTCAAACTGACTAGAGAAATAAAGCAATAGGTCATCCGCATAAGCCTGCAACATCAAATCTTTATCTCTAGAAATCCCATCTGGAATTCCAACCCAACTTTGTGAGGCTATTACATATTGCAGCAAGGGGTTAAGGGAAAAAATGTAAAGAAGAGGACTCAATGGAATCCTTGGCGCACTCCAGTCCTTAAACAAAAGCTATGAGCCATATTCCCTTTTAAAAAGGGAAAGACCATGTTATATTCATAAATCAGCTTAATTAGATTAACAAATTGTCTAGGAACTCCATACCGTTCTAAAACCAAAAACAAAAAGGGTAAATGCACCCTATCGAACGCTTTCTCAAAATCAGCCACTATCATACAACCTGAAGTTCCGGATAAAGACAAATGTTCAAAGACATCACGTATAATCATTAAAGCCAATTGAATTTTTCTCTCTGGAATCCCACAGAAATGATAAGGAGATATCACCAGTCTAGCATAATTTTTCAAACGGGTATTCAAAATACTTGTAAAAATTTTATAATCAGAATTTAATAATGTGATAGGCAGCCAATTCTTAATGTTCCGTTTATCCCCTGATTTAAATAAATGAATCAATAAACGCTCTGAAAAAGAGAGAAAATGGTGGAACTTTTGTTATAATATTGAAACAAAAAAAACAAACATTGGCTCAACTCCACAGAGAAGGCTTTATATAAGTTATTTGAAAGACCATCTGTTCCAGGGGAAATATTTGTTTTTAGTTTCTGAATGACAGCCTGAATTTCTGTTTGAGAAATGGGCTTCAATAATGCTGAAGTCTCATTTGTCCTTAAAGGAACCTTAACGAAATTTAAATAGGAGAGCATAGACTCCTCTGTAATAGGGATGGAGGGTTCCAATGAATGATAATGATCTATAATTAACTCCCTGATTTGCCTGCTTGAGGTAATAATAGTCCCATCCATTTGTTGTAATAAATCCATAGAAAAAGAATCTTTCAAAGTTTTACAAACTTCAAAAGGATCCCCGATAGGAGATTTCTTAGTCCCATTAATGAGAATAGCTTGCAGTGTTTTCGCCCTGTCATACTGAAAAGCTTTCATATCATTTTTTAGATTATTTATTTGTGCAGAATAATCATACCGAGATTCATGTGCCAAAGTCATGAGTCTCTGAAGTTGTTGCCTCAATGATAAATATTTAAGAAATTTATGATTTTTAGTCTTACTTCCTTGTTTTTTGAACCAGGTACTTAAGTCTGACTTAGTCTGCCTCCACCAATCCCCAATGTCAGAATAAAGAAAAACCACTGATAGTCTAGCCTGTAAAATAAATTTAGCCCCTGACTGTATGCATGGAAACTCCAGACTAGAAGCATTCAATTTCCATCGTACCTTCCTATATTCTGGGAGAACACTTAAAGGCAGATAACATAACAAAAGGGAGTGATCAGAAAATTCACTAGGAACCATCCTAAAGGTGCTCATTTGTGCAGAAGGGGAGACAAACATATAGTCTATGAAGGAATGAAATTTCCCTCTTGTGTAAGAAAAATGTGCCCCATGATCTGCATAAGCCATGCAATTACACAGTTCTGCAACCTTAATAATATGTGCCAGAGCATGGGAATCACAATATACTTTTTTATTTTTCTGTGAAGGTGAGTCAAGAATTGAACAATTAAAATGTCCACCCAAAGCACCTTGATTGATGTCACTAAAAAGGTTGAACTGCCTTCAAACAGGCCACTCTATCCGCCTTTGACTGGGGATTATATATATTAATGAAATGATAACACACGTCTTGCCATTTCCCATCTATTATCAAAACTCTACCCAGTATTAAAACAATTAAATTATGTAAAGAAAAAGAAAAAGAATTGAACAAAATACCTATCGCATCTGCCTTATCCATTCCAAAGGACCAATAAGATGGCCCCCAAACCCAGTCCCTTTTAAAAGAGGTTAATTGTTCTACAGAGTGCAACCAGGTTTCTTGTAGATAACAAACTGAAATATTCTGCTCATGAACATAATGGAACAGTGTTTGCCATTTGACTGTGTTCATCAAGTTATGAACATTTAATGAACCCCAACACCACTGCATAATAAATCAGATACTGAATAACCTTTAACTATCATTTCTTTCTTTTTTCTTTTTTTTTCTCTTTATAATTATCAATTGATTGTGAGATGGTAGACAAAGAAGATTTCTGAGAGTCTGAATCTCCCAACTCCATTTCTGTGTCACCCCATGTGGTAAACAGTGCTGCATAAGAGTTACTAGTCTCTACAGCAGGGACAGAAGGTGGAGATTAAGGGTGCACATTCCTAGCAGATCAACGTTGTGGTATTGGTGACCCCTGAACCAAAACTTTGATGCTTGACTCTAGAGCACTAGGAGAAACATCAGTGTAGTGCACTGGAGGAAGATTCAATATGCCCGGGGAGCTGTTGCCAGGCTTCTTATCGCTAGGCAGGCCTGGGCAAATAGTTTGTGCTACCTTATCAGGCTCAGGTTAAGAACACCTAACAACAGGATCCAGATGATTAATCTCTATCTATTTTTTGGTAATAGTCTGCGAAGAGGGAGAGGGAGGGGGAGGGGGAGGTTGGGCAGGAGGAGGAGGAGGTAGGGATTTAGCAGCACTCTTGGCCTTCTGTATCAAGAGGTCCGGGCTTATGCAAGATGCTTTATTTTTGGCCACCCAAGGACACTCTCGAAACATGTGACCATACTCCTCACAAAGATCACACTTAGAATGATTTGCACATTGTGTTGTTACGTGCCCCACCTCTCCGCAATTATCACAACATGGTTGATCACAAACGCTAGAAAGATGAGTCCTAGAACCACATTTATAACAGGACCTTGGTTGCCCTCCATAAAAACAACCCCGAATCACTACCTAACAAGAAGGAACTAGGGATATGATCCACCCCTGAATCAGACTGCCTTAGTTTCACTTTATAATTCCATCCCCCAGTCCAAAATTGCTCTGAATCTAAGATAGGATCAGGAGCACTCAAAACCTTGCATTTCTGGGATAACCAAAAGGTAATATCCTCTACATGGACCCCCTCATTCCTAAACATTACTGTTATGAATTTAATTAATGGTTTAGTTATAGGTATTACCAAAAAGGGGGTCCATGTAGGGGAAAACTTCACCTGACCATACCGCTCCCAAAACAAATCCAAAGCATGAGCTGTCTGAAAGCTAACATTGAAGTTGTCCTCCCCCAAAATGTTAAAAGCAAAAACATCATTGGGGTAAAATGAAGTGACTCTTTCAATAAAGTTTTCCCCACATAATATCTGTCCAGCCTGTTCTCCAGTCCCCCTTTGTAGTGAATGTGGACTGCATTTCTACGAGGAGCTGCTTCCCTTTTTGCTGAGGAAAATAAGTCAGACATTAAAGGCTTCTGCTGGGGGTTGTTCCAAAGAAGGATTCTGAGTAGATGCACAAGTGTCCACTGGTGGAGGATCAGAAATGGATTTTTGGGGAACAGACGGGAGAGATTGTTCTTTAGAGACCGTAGTAGTAGATAAAGTCGGAATTGCAGAAGGCAAATCCATGTCCCCTGTAGAACCTTCAGTAGAAATTATAGGTGGTAAAACAGGTTTCTACATTGGGGAATGTTGTGAAAATGCAAATTCTGTGTCCCAGGCTGGATCAGGTGTCCATACACCAGTAGAGGCCTGTTTCCATCCTGCCCCCTTAAGGGCTACTCCTGGTGACCACTCTTCAGGTCTGTCCCCCAAAATAGGGAGCAAAACCCCTGGCCCCTTAATGTTCCCTGGTGTCATAACCGGAGTTTTAGCAACAGATTCAGAAAAAAAGAATTCAGTCCCCCCCCAGTTTGTGAGACTGCCATGGATTGATAAACCGCACTAGACTGAGCATGAGGCTCAGTCTGTTTAAACACAAAACCTACCACCTTACTAAGCGGTGGCGACTCATTAGCAAAAGACTGTCCAAAAGGCCCTCCATGACCCAGTGACCAAACTGAACCAGGAACAAGCTTCAGAGGCAAAGTCATTTTTGTTGCAGGCTATAGGCACTCACCATGACTAGCGTGAAGATTGGCAGCCTGAGATAAAGTAGTTCATTCATTCTGTACAGAAGTACTGGGGGGATTCTGAAGCTGCATCTTTCCACTTTCTGTAACACTGTCAGCGGCCTTAGTAACCATGGTAATGGACACCGCAGTGTGTTTATAGCTGTCTGTGCACTGAGCTGCCCCTCCCAGTGCGATAACATTCTCCTGCTGTTTTTGCAGTGTGATAGCGCTAGTCTCAAGCTCCGGTGTTGCAACATGCAACACTGACAGTTTAGGAGTTTGTAATAAATCCCCTGAAGGCTTCAGGCAGCTGCAAGAAATCGCAGTAACACTGCCAGCCTGCAAAGTCATAGGGGAGCCATGAACATAGCACATATTGCTTGAAAAGGAAAGGATACACTCACTGCTCTCTGCAGGCCCTCCCACCTCTGTAGTTAGTTCTGTAGAAATGACAGAAGCTGCCGCGCTACTGACAGAGGTAACTGAAGTTGTTAGTGGATGTATAGCGCTACGTCCTGCTGCTATTACAGGTGGTAAATCCATCACAATAACCGGGTTGTTGATAACGTTGCAAACTATTGATTTTTCACTTGAAGAGCCCAAAATATCCAAAGTGACAGATGCATCGTGGAATTCCAAGTCAGAATCAACATCTACCAACTGTAAACAAGTAGCCTCCGCATTGCAAAGGATGGGAGCCGAGGCAAGCTCTCCCACCAGATAGACATCCTCCTCCAGCAGCGTTGCACTCCAAGTGGTCATCCTGGCCTGCTCTCCTGTCTGCAACACTTCCACACCAGGATCTATGGGAGCCACCATCTTGGTCCCACAGGAAAATGGGTTCCCCCTGCTCACAGGAAGCAGAGTAGGGAAATTTTCCCGGTGTCCTGGCCAAATTCTCCTCATTCACTAAAAATACCACCAACAGCTTAATCTGGTTCAAGGTCAGTTGGCATTCATCTGTATCCCCCTCCCCCAGGTCATGCCTGAAAATAGGCAGGATTTTTCTAGGGCACTTACCCGGTCAACAAAAACTAATAAATAAATAAATAAAGGCCTTGGTGAGGTCCACAAACAAAGCTGCACAGGAGTGCCAACTATGGAAAGCACCATATATGCTGCTTGTGAACCCCACCAAGGCCATCTCAGGTATTACAACCTGGCTTAAAACCATGTTGGTTACTTGAAAGGAGAGTATTTTCCAAGAAAAGCCAGTGTTTGATCCATAACAATTTTTTCCAAAATTTTTGAAACAGGTGAGAGAAGAGATATTGGTCGGTAATTTGAAACAGAGGAAGGACTTCCACTCTTCAATATGGGTTTTATGGTTGCTAATTTCCAACTAGAAGGGAACATGTTAAAACACAAAGAAAAATTAAAAATATGAGATAAAGGATACATAAAACAATTTATTCCTAGTTTAATAATCCTATAATCTACTCCATCAAGGCCCTGAAAGGGGTTTAGGATTATTTTTCAAAATGTATTTCTTTACAAGAAAAGGGGTAATATGCTTAAAATAAAACTTTGGACCAATATCATTAAGAACATCCTCACGCATAATATCACTATCTGGAACTATGGGGGTTCTATAGGGATCAAGATTCCCAAAATATCTATTAAAGATATCTGAAACCAATGAGGAATCACTAATGTTATGTCAATCATGAAGAATAGTGGGAGTAAAATCTTTTTTCTGTCTTCCCATCATTTTTTTAAGGACATCCCAGGTTTTTTTTACAGTTACCCCTAGAATTCCTTTGTTCACTTAGGCAAAAAATAGCCTTAGCTTTCCTAATCTCAGATTTACATTTGTTTCTGAGTGTTTTATACTCCTGTGTGTTCCCCTATATTGCTTCCAGGCATTTATCTCGTTTTCTCATTAATTGAATCAGATCCCTTGTAACCCATTCTTGTTTGTGGGATCTGATTCTTATTTTCTTTAATGGGGCTGCCTTATCAGCTATAGCATTATGGGCAATATGAAAGAAATCCCACATTGCATCAATGTTAGTGCAGGAAAAAAGAGAAGAATCTATTTCCTTAAACAGACTTTCTTTTTTGGGGAGGTTAACTTAATGAAATTCCTGCATTCAACGTACCAAGGGGACCCTCTTGGTACCCTAACTGACCATTCACATTTGATTGGATGATGGTCTCTCATGGCATCAGGCATAACCCACCAGTTAATTATCCTGTCTACATGGGTGACCACAATCCAATCCAAACTAGTCCTTCCACCTAATTTATAATTAGGCCTTGTGACTTCCTTTATAAATTGCTTAACACCCAGGTCGACTAAAATTTCTCTAACGTCACTTTTCAAACTTTGGTGCCAAATACAATTGAAATCACCTAGGGCAATCCATTCTCTATTAATAGGCAGAACCTTTTGCAAAGAAGTTAATAGTTCTAGACCCTGGGATATTTTTTCTGGAGGGAAATAAACAGTACTAAGAGTCAAATGTTTACTTTGTCCAAAAATCAAATATATATATATATATATATATATATATATATATATATATATATATATATATATATATATATATATATATATATATATATATATATATATATATATATATATATATATTATAACTCCACCTTCACTCTTTCCTGATCAATCTTGTCTAATTAAATTGTAACCAGGAAGATAAATCTCAGAATCCATTATTCCATTATGTAACCAAGTTTCAGTGACAGTACTGACATAAAAATGATGAAGCTGAGACCATACTACAAACTGAATCCATTTGGAAAGCAAACTCAGAACATTTAAATGTACAATCTTATATGTAGGGGAAACTATACCTGAATAAGAATTTGCTAAATTAAAGTCAATTTCATCCACATGAGTACAATTGGGCCCTGGATGTGGATGCACAGTTCCAGACATAAGCAATAACAACACTAATAACCTTTCATGGTTTGTCCTACCCTCAGGTTGTCTTTCCCTTTTGGTAGGGCCTTAACCAGTTTAAACTTTGGATGATTTAACTGTAGGTTAGGGGCAGAGCAGACCTTAATAACAGGACTATTAATTAACCATAATTGGAGACCAAAGTCAAAAAACTCCCATGTACAGACAGTTTCTTGGCTAGTACAATGTGAACAGTAATAATGGAGCCGAAAACCATCTTTACTTTCAGAAAACACACTAGTTAAAATAGGACATGCTAGAAGGGGGGAGGAAAATTACATAAGTCCATCACATTTTAAAACACATGTTTGCAAACAGAGATAAAGTTGTCTCATAACTTAAACCCCAGCAGGCAGAAGTATTACTTCTATGTTTAAACAACAGGGTCCTCTAATTAAAGAAAGATAAACCCAGCACCAGGGGTGGATTTCTTCTGATGAGTGGCACTCATGCCACTCACTTCTGCTTGTGCTACTGCTCGTGCTACCACTCGAGCTAGTGAGCGGCATGGACATTTAAAGTGCAAATGCTCCACCTCCCAATGATGTGCCTCAGCTGTAAAGCACTCCAAAGTCCCTGGAACATTAAAACTACAAAGCATTCATGAAAGAGTAATTCAGGGAAGGGAATAAGACCTTCAAACTGGGGAAGCTGAAACATAGAAAACCCCCAGCCTCAGCTCCTTACAGGGCATAGATGTAGAGTAGCTTGTAGTGACTTATTAGTTGGTTACTGCTGGCTGAAAAATGGAGCATTCATTTTTCACAGAGTTTGGGAAGGCTTTCTTGGTATGCTGGATGCTACTGTTTAAAATGGAATGGCGTTTTAGTAGCATTTACGCTTCAGAAAGGAGCTCATGATAGGCATTTGCTTGGCGTTTTGCACTGAAGCTGAGCAGTGGGATTGTTTGTAGAGACTGATACTGTTTTAGGACAGGACTTCAGTGTGGTGATGCTAGTGTGGGGACAGTCAGTGAAGCATGTCTCACCTGGTTTATGTTTTGAATGCAGCCACAGGATTTAGTTTGGAATTTGTAGTGGCTCCCTCTTTTTATTTCTCTACCTGCCTGCGGTTCCACTGGAATATGGGAAGGTGGGGTGATGGGGCCATGGGCCTCTCTCATGCATGTCAGGAGCTTTAGTATCAGTTTTAATTGGGCCAGCACAAGGGTAGAAGTCCTAGTGCCTAGGGGGCTTCAGGTCAAATCTGTGTCACAGGCAGGTAGTTTGTGAGCTCTGGTCCCCCTGGGCTGTGGGTTTTAGGCACCAGTCACATGGAAAGGACATGGACTGATGGCCTAGTCTCTGTGTGCCATGGGGAAAGCTTTGGGGGGGCTGATCATCAGTTGTGGACAACCACTAGCATGGGGCAATCCCAGCTATGACTGAAAGCATAGTGAGTAGTGGACAACCCCCAGCATGAGGTGAGCCTGCCTGCAGCCAGAGGTATAACACTGGGGCGGGCTGGCAGAGAGAGGACCGGTAGGACCATGGTTTGACATGTTCTCTTATTTCCGCCCATAGTAATTTTACAGAGATGGCACCCAAGAAAAAAACAGATGATCAGCAAGAGGATGATGAAGCAGGCTGCTAAACTGATGGACAGATGTCAGAGCTTGTGGCAGCAGCAAAACAGAAAGAGGAGGAGGAGGTGCAGTGGAAACGTAAGGAGTGGGACGAATGGGCGGAGAAAGGACAACCAGCCAAAAAGCCCTGAGGAGCGAGGGCCAACCCCGAGCTAGTGGCGGTTCCACAGCCAGAGCCAGAGCCAGATAACAGAAGCCCGGATGGGGATAAGGATGTGGTGAATATCACTAAAGATGGTAAGCTCAAGGAGTACTTGGAGGGGCTGCTGGGGGACATGGGGGAGGCAGGGATAGACAAAATGGAAAAAAGCGCTCCAGGACATATGAGGAAAGAAGGGGGATGGGGCACAAGCCAGGGGCCAGAAATATGATGGACCCCCAGGACTCACATTGAGTGACCATGTGTAGGCTTCACTGAAGGAGCGGATATGGAAAGGGGAATTCATGGACATATTTGAATTGTGGACAAGGATACCACCAAGAACTATGAGCAGAAGGAGTCAGTGGGGAAAGTCTGAGATGGCTGTGATGCTTGCAGTGGTGGGCCACAAGGCAGAGGAGGCAAAATGCAAAGGGAAAACCTTTGATAATTGGCAAGTGGGGTTCATGGTATATAGAGCCATAGTCCTGGAAAAAAGGCTGGAACTGGCCATCCCACTACTGACCTACATGGTGACCATCAGCGATGCATACAAGGAAAGTTAGGTTTTGGATGGCTCAAATACAAATAAGGCCTTCTGGAGGCACATGGCAGCAAGGGGAGACTTGAGGTGGGACAGTAGCCATTCTGAGTTGTGGGTGAAGACTATGTCCATGTCAGGCCAGGGGACTCCAACTGGGGGGGAACACTGGGAGGTGGACCATGCTGGTCACAGGTGCAAAATCTTGTTGGAGGGTTCAACAAGGCATCCTGCAACTGGGCGCACTGTAAATTCAAGCACATTTGCTCCAGATGTGAGGGAGTGCATCCGTTGACAATCTGCGGGCCAGGAGGGAGAGGAGAGGACAGGGGAGCGGCCATCAACAGAACCTCCCCTTTTGAGGAAGCAGTGGGGAGGCTTCAACAGAGGTGGGGGATATAACAGGGGAGGCCTTGGGACCACCTATGGTTATTAGACAGGAGCAGGAAAGGGGAGGTGGGGGTACTCGCTGGCCTGCAGCCCCATTGTACGGGAGGTGGTGGAGGCATGGACCTGGGAGTACCTGGACAGGGAGGTGGGTGAGAGCCTCCAAGTGGGTCTTAGGGAAGGTTTCCCGCTGGGTTTCCATGGGTTGCAAAGAGGGATGAGGGCCAAGAACCTGGGGTCGGTGAGAGGAAAGGAAGGGGTGGTCAAAGAAAAGATAAGGAAAGAAATAAGGGTGGGGTGGGTGGAGGGGCTGCTGGCAGTGCCACCATGCCCTGATTTCTGGATATCCCCTTTGGGGGGTGGTTCCCAAGAAGCAGGCAGGTGAATACAGGCTGATTCACCATTTGTCATACCCAGAAGAACAATCGGTGAATGACTGCATTCCAGACCACCTGCGAACTGTATCCTACACCTCATTATGATCAAGCAGTAGAGCTGGTCAGGGCAATAAAGGGGGCCTAGTTGGTAAAAACAGACATAGAGTCTGCTTTTCAGCAGCTGCCAGTCAGCCCAGCTGATTGGGACCTGCTGGGGTTCCAGTTTGAAGGGGGACATATACATTGACAAGGCCATGCCCATGGGCTGCTTGGTGGCCTGTTCAATATTTGAGGTTTTCAGCTCATGGGTCCAGTGGGTGTTCAGGGAGAAATATGGCCACAAGAGGGTAGTACACTACCTGGATGATTTTCTGATCATCAGGGGAAGCCATGCAGAGACGCAAGGCATGTTGGGGGATTTCAAGGCGATGTGCTAGCAGATTGGTATCCCACTAGCACAAGGGAAGACTGAGGGTCCGGTGCATAAGCTGGAGCTGGGGATTGAGGTGGACATGGAGCAAGGTTGTTTCCGGCTACCAGGAGACAAAGTGGCTAGGGTACAGGGGCTACTGGCACAAGTAATAGGGAGGTGGAGGGTGCTTCTGGTACAAGTACAGCAGCTGCAGGGGCACCTTAATTTTGCATTCAAGGTGATCAACCCCCAGGAGGACATTTATGAGAAGGCTAGGGAGGGTGATCAGGAAGGTGAAGAAGCTGCACCACTGGGTGGACATCTCAAAGGGAGTACGAGAGGACCTCAAGGTTTGGGAGGAATTCCTAGACCAGTTTAATGGGGTAACATTCTGACAGACAGAATGGGAGTGCAACTTGGACTTAGAGCTATAAACTGACACCTCAGGGTGCTCAGAATGGGAGCATATTTTAAGGGAGAATGGATGGTGGAGGCCTGGCCAAGCCAATGTGGGGGGCAGAAGGCCTGTTGAGAGACATCACGTTTTTGGAAATATTCCCGATTTGGGCAGCCATGGAGGTATGGGGAGAACAGATGAGGGGAAAACACATCATGCTGTGGTGCCTCAATAAAGGAGTGGTGGAGGTCATCAACAGGCAGGCGGGAACATGGAAGACAGTGGGCTGAGTAATGAGGAGGTTGGTACTGTTGGGGCTGAAGCTGAATGTGTCATTCAAAGCACAGCATATCCCAGGGATCAAGAATGAATTAGCTGACAGTCTTTCCCACTTAAAGTTTGACAGATTACAGAGTCTGGCACCACAGGCAGCAACACACAGGACCAGGGTCCTGGACTGGATGTGGGGGATTGGAGGTCCACTGCAAGGGTGCTGTACCAGGGCTCCTGGGCAACCAGGACCTTGAGGGCATACAAAGGGGGTCGGGCCAGCTTCAAGGAGTTTAGAGCTAGACAGGGTGGGACAGGACAAAACCGGTCCATAACAAGCAGGTTGAGAGGTTTGTGGTAGAAAAATGGGAGTCAGGGATGGTGCATACAGCGATAGTGGTTCAGTTAGCAGGAGTGAGCTGGGCATGCTGAGATAGAGGGTGTCCAGATGCCATGGTGGGCAGGATGGTCAAAAAGATGCTTACAGGATGATGGAGGGGACAGGGGTGCAGGAAGGATGGCAGGTGCCCAATTGGGGGCCAACTGCTGGACAAGGTGTTGGGGGGCCACATGGAGAATGTTCAGCTCAGTCCAGGAGGCCCACCTCTTCAGGGCTGTCTTTGTGGGGTAATGGCAGCTTGGGCATTCAGGGTGGAGGAGGTGGTGGCCCCCCAAAAAGGGGCACCCAAACTCTCATTACAATATGACAAGTATGGGTCGAGGGGGACAACATCTCCATCAGTTTGGCCAGGTCAAAAATGGACCAGAAGGGGCGGGGCACCACAGTGACCCTCCACAGGAAACCCGGGGCACCAAGTTGCATGGTGGCTGCATGGGAGGATTATGAAAACCACAGGAGCAGCACTGGAGGAGCGATGTTCCGGCAAGGAGATGGAACGCCAGTCACTGCATTCTAGGTGGGGGCAGTAACAAGGAAGGCACTGGCCTTTATAGGGGAAGAGCCAGGTGAATTCACCCCACACTCTTTTAGGATTGGTGCGACTTCAGAGGTGGCAAAACAGGGGGACACAGTGGAGAAACTGAAAGGAATTGACGCTGGAAGTCAGACAGTTACAAATGGTACGTCAGGTGCTAACATATGATGACTCATGCTATTTTCTTTTGTTCCCATGGCAGGTACCAGATGAAAGGTGTGGATTGTGGGTCATTCATTTGTGTACTGGGAAGAACAGTTTGTAGCCACCATGGGTAGAGGGACCCAACTGCACTCAGAGTCAAATTGCACCAGAGTGCAATGGAAAGGCATCAAGGGTATGAAATTGGCCTAGCTGTTGCCTCTCTTGCAGGAATTGAAGGGGCAATGGGGCAGGCCAGAGTGAACAGTGGTACATCTGGGTGGCAACGACCTGGGAGGGATACCCTGGGGGGAGTTAGGGCAACAAATGTTGGGGGATTTTGAAACCATTCAAGGGTGGTGGCCAGCGTGACCATCGGCTGGTCCAAGATCATGTCCAGGAGGGTATGGAGGGGAGCCACAGATGTCAAGCTTATAGAAAAGGTCAGGAAGTGGCTCAACAGAAGGGTGGCAAGAGCAGTTATAGAGATGGGGGTACACATCCAGCACAGGAACATTACATATGAACAGGTGGTGATCTACAGATTGGACGGCGTGCACCTGACCGAGTTCAGGAAGTGTCTATTCCTAAGGCCGATTAGTGGGGAGGATAGCCCAAAAAAGCCTGGGGTTTTAACCCACAAGGAGGAAACCCTGCCATCCAAGCACAAGTGGGTGGCGGAGCAGTGGAAGAAATAAAAGGGGGGCTAGAGGTGGGGGAGGGGCTAGAACCATGCACTGGGGGCAAGGAGCCCAGGTGTGGATTAAGGGAGGGGGAATAGGTCTGGGTGCAGGATACAGAGTGTTTGGGCCTGGAAGGGGAGGCCCAGGTTCAACAGGGAACCAGCTTTGTTCTGGTGATAGAGCAGGGGGCCAGATTCAGTGTGCAGACCTGGAAGAATGGAAGGAAGAGAAACAACCAGGAGGAAGATGAGGCCAGAAGGAGAAGAATGTTGAAGGCTATATTATGTTATGATAAATGTATCTGATTGGACATGACAATTGAACTGGAGATGGATGGATTGTGCCATCAGAATTAATAAATATGTTTGCCAATGAGCATCCAAAGATTTAAAAGTGGTGTGTTTGTGTTTCATTTCTGGGGGAGCTTCAAGGGACAATAAGACTTAAATCTTATGAACACCTTTACGGTGGAAATAGATAATAAATAAAAATAAGTGTTTTGGGGTACATTTAATTTCCTGCTTCACAGCAAGCAGGGACCTCTCTTTTTCTTTGTTCTTTTAATTTAGGGGTTTTAAATAGAGAAACTAAGCTTTTTAGTTCTGAGCATTGCTATAGAGTTGGGAGAGAGTGAGAGAGAGAGAGAAAGAGGGAGAGATATGGAGTGTGCTTTTCCCAGCACTAACTTGCGGCTCATCTCTATTCACTTCTCCTTGGTCTCAAACAGCTTCAGCATGTGCTTGAAGCTATGAAAATGGACAATAGTTTAGAGGAGAGTCTAAATATAGGGGAAGAGTAAATATGATAAACAAAACAGTTTTCTCTAGAATCTCCCAAAACGGAGCATATGGAGCAGCTACCTGAAATTATTCGAAAGCTTCGAGGGAAGTGTTGCTATTCAGGAGTATGGAGTTATCTCTTCAGTCTATTTTAGTGGCAGTGAGTGAAGTTGGAGCATCCTAGCTGAGCTGGAGGACCCGCAGAGCATGTTACAGTATCGGGGAACCTGTAACATTTTTCATTTCCTTGAAATACATTGAAATGCATAGCTGTTTCTTCAGTTCAGTCGGGCTTTAAAGAGTGAAGACCTGTCTGCAGTCCAGTGAGGTATGTAAGGGCTTGCAGAGGGGGAATACTGAGTGTGAGGGCCTGGTGGGGGCAGCTACGGCTGCAAAAGATATTGATGGACCATTTTCTTCTTAAAGGATTTTGCACAGAGGATTTATTTATATAAAAAAAAACATGGAGAGTTCCAATGTCCAGAGATGCATATGTGCAGTAGTGGAGGGGGGATGGGATGAGGATTTCTGCACTGGGGGATTGGGCACCCCCAGTGCCACTGTTACATTCTGGGGGTTTAGAGAGGGAGGTCAGGTGGGGGGGTTCTGCCAACCACAGAAACAGTTGTCCATCAGGTGGGCTAAAAAAATGTAGTGCGAGAGTGGACAGGCGGACTTTTGTCACCTCACGAGGTTGTTCATTCGCAAGCTGCTTTTTTGCTAGTCCTCCCAAGAGGACTGCAGGGCTCCGCCCACACAGCCCTAAAAAGCCATTTTCAGTGAAGCGCTGCTGATGATGTCCTCTCCTGAACTCACAGTCTAGTTCTCCCTGCCAGCAAGCGTATAGGACCTGTTTCTCCAAAGTTTTTTAAGATTATGTGCAATGGTTTTCACAAGTAAGATAGGCAGCACCATTCAATAAACATTGCTTTAAAAACTATGTGTGTTTCAGGTTTTGTAACAAAGTTGACAATTTTTTTTTGGTGCCTTTTTGTTGTGGTCCTTTTTCCAGTAATTACTAGATTCTTGGTTATAGCAAACTGCTGAGCAGACTGAATAACTTTCTGATGAGGTCATTCAATTGAGGTAGTTTCTCAGGGTGGCACTTTAAAACAATTATTCGATCTCCTTGTCAACAGGGGGGTGGGAGAGGTAATGCTGTTTTGAAACCTTACTAGGAGTTTCTAATTTAGCCAGCCCAATGTTTTCTCTGTCAGGCTGTTACTTGACCCACATTCAGGCTCATCTATGTTGTACTCAGAATTAAAATCATCATTTTACTAGGTCCAACACTTCCACCCCTGGTAGGAATTAACAAATATAAGGCCCTTATTAAAACATATTGTAAAGCAGCCACTGACAAACAGCAATGAAGTTTCCAACATTACAATACTAGCAGCAATACAACTTTCTAACAGGCACAGTACAGTAGCACTCCAGATGTTATCAGCAGTCTGGAGGCATGATTACTTAACATCCAGCAACCCTGGAGAAATGGACCACACCAAAAAGGCATTAAAAAAGTTGAAACAGCACCTAGCCCAGCTAGACTGGTCCCCTAGCCGACATGCCCCTGATATCGACTCAGCTCTTGACTTCTTCACAAGTGCCTTCTGCAAGGCCTGTGACCTCTTCGCCTCCCACACCAGAATCTGTACAAAGAAATGCCACACCCCTTGGATCACCCCTTACCTCATCCAGAAACTTAAGAATAGGGATAATCTCTGGTGATTCACTGTAGATTCAGGTAATCCATCTGACAGACAAGCCTACAATGCAGAGCGCAATAAGTGTACCTGGGCCATCAGACAGGCCAAGGCAGAGCACTACCAGGCCGCCCTCACCTCCACCTGGGGCTCGGCCTGGACCTTCTGGAATAGCATGAAAGAACTAAATGTGAAGACCCCACTCCCCTCCACCATCTCAGCTCACCACCGATGGTGCTACCTCCTCTGATCAAGAGAACAAGCAGAACACCAGGAGGAAGGAGCTGCTGGTATAACTAAACTTCTCTTCTGGGACTAAGAACTAGAACTCTTGTACTGGGACCTTCAATTTAGGGTAAAAAAAAAGGGAGTGTGTTTGTCAGAGTTAGTTGAAGTGAATTGTTATCTGTGTGTCTGTTATCTGTGTTATCTGTGTAGTTATCTAGTTGCTTGTTACAGGTGACTGACGGGAATTGTTATCTGTGAAATTAACTAAGTGTAGAAAGATTCGCAAAGTAGGGGGAGTTATCTAGGTGCTTGTCACAGGTGGCTGAAGGGAATTCTTATCTGCAAAATTAACTAAGTGTAGAAAGATTTGCAAAGTAGGGGGAGTGGCTTAGCTAGAAGGAGCCAGGCTAAAACCAGATTTAAACACTGCCTTAGGTAGCTTCTGCCAGAGAACAAGAAGAGCACCAGGAGGAAGGAGCTGCTGGTATAACTAAACTTCTCTACTGGGACTATATTGCCCTCCTTTCCTCCCCTTCACCCCTCCCACCCAAAGGCAGTTCTATGTTTATAGGCACAGGATTTGACTGACAACAGGAACTTCCTATTTTGGAGAAGGAAGTGAGTGATCACAGAGCCACCAAAAACTCACCATCCTAAAAGAGCAAGAGTAGATCTCCACCCCTCCCCAGCTGCTGGAGGTCTGACTCTGAGCAAGTAAGGAGACAACTGAGAAATATAGGAACTTCTTGTCTCAGAACAGGAAGATCAGGTGCTAAAAGGGCACAGAGGCAGTACTTAAGTAGGGAGAGAAAAAAAAAGAAATAAACAAACAGAGAAAAGAGTAAGTATTCCAAACAACAATTAGGGGACCAGAAATAAGACATGATGGGAGTGGTGCAGTGCAGTGACTGTGGAGCACCAGTCTTCTGGGAGACGTTCTGGAGGATGCAGTGGTGTCCCATCTGCAGGAACCTCTCTGGGCTGAGGGAGGAGGTTGTTCATCTCCAGGCTGAGTTGGCCAAGATTTGTGGGTCCTCCTCTCCCACCCAGGGACCACCAGAGGTTGCCAAGAAAGAGGAGTGGTTGGACTACAGTGAGCTCAGGGAGGGTGAGGGTGGTGGAACAGAGGTGCATCCCTCCGGTTGTACCTCTCCACAATTTCTATGCCATTCTGGAAAAGTGTGGTTCTTCTATGGAGGCATCCACAGTGGAGACCAAGGAGGATGCTGGGAACTTCCACAAAGAAGACCCACAGGAGGGTGGCATGGGACCCCACAGGGGAAGGAAACAACTCCTGGTGGGGGACTCCATTGCTAGAAAGGTAGAACTGGGGGAGGAAGAGGAGGAGAAGGAGGTAAGGTGCCTGCCTGGAGTCATGGCTTGGAGGGACAGGGAGTGAATCCTCAGGATCACAGGTGCAGCTGCACAGGGGAGGGAACTGGATGTCATTGTTCACCAAGGGACAAATGATCTGGCTAAGAAAAGGATCAGAGTAAGGCAAGAAGCATTTGTGGAGATGGGGAGGGGCCTTAGACAAATAGCATGCACGGTAACCTTCTAAGAGGTGCTGCCTGACTATGGCACAGGTGAGGCTAGGGTGCTCCACACCATGGGATTCAATCAGTGGTTGAAAAACTGGTGCAGAGCTCAGAGATTTGGCTTCATTGGGGACTTGGAGTTCACCTGGAGGGATGCAGGCCTATACTGGTGTGATGGTCTGCATCTGTCCAGGAAGGGAACCATGGTCCTAGGTGATAGGTTTAAATGCTTCATTGGCAAACATTTAAACTAGCCAAGGGGGGAGGCACTGGAAAGGAGCTGGGAAATCCTAGCCCCCCAAAAAATCAGGATACTAAGTGAGGTAGACACCAACATAGAGATGTCAATAGGGAGAAGCGCAGGGTAAATGGAGAAAGGGACAAATGCAATAAGGACAGGGATGGGGCAAAAAGGGGTAAGTCCATCAAGAAATGGAGGGTAATGAGTACCAATGCCCATAGTCTGGGCAACAAGCTCCCTGAACTGGTGGCCTTGATGGAAGAGGGATGCCTGGATATTGTAGCAGTCACAGAAACATGGTACACAGAGTACCATGACTGGGATGATAACATACCAGGGTACACAACCTACAGAAGAGACAGGGAGGGGAGAATAGGGGGCAGAGTAGCTCTCTGTGTAAGGAAAGGGATAAAAGCAACTGAACAGAAGAGTAAACAGGGAGGAGAGGAGGCACTGTGGGTCACCTTAGAGACTGGAAATGGCACCACAATCTGCACAGGGGTTGTATACAGACCCCCATGTCAGGGGGAGGGAAAGGACAAGAATATGATAGAAGGCATACTTAGGATGGCAGAGAAAGGAGAGATACTGTTGATGGGTGACCTTAATATGCCAGATGTTAACTGGAGCACCTTTGCTGCAGCCACATCCAAAAGCAGGACCATTCTCAATGCCCTTCAGGTGGCATGCCTCAGACAGCTAGTTTTGGAACCTACTCATGAAGGAGCAATCTTAGACCTCATACCCTCAAATGGGGACAGTGAGAGGATCTCAGATCTAAAAGTGGGTAGCCATTTGGAAACAAGTGACCACCAAACAGTGTGGTTCATGATAAACTCAGCTACAGAGTCAAGCCATACAAAAGTGAGGGTTCTGGACTTCAGGAGGGCTGACTTTGGCAAGATGGGAGAGTGCCTTAGAAAAGCACTAGAAAACAGGCTAGAAGGAGGGGTGGAGCAACAATGGGTAAATATCAAAACTGCCATCACAGAGGCAATAAGCCTTTGTATGAAGCAAATAAACAAATCAAAATGAAATAAAAAGCCACTATGGTTCTCAAAAGAGGTGGCGGTGAAGGTTAGGGAGAAAAAGATAGCATTTGGGAAGTATAAGGAAACACAGAAGGAGTAGGACAGAGAACTGTACCAGTTAAGGCAGAAGGAAGCCGGGATGGTAGTCAGAATAGCAAAGGCACAAACTGAAGAAAAGATAGCCAACTCGATTAAGAAGGGGGGTACAACCTTTTATAGGTATATCAGAGAGCGTAGAAAGACAAATGGAGGGATGGCGAGACTGAATAGAATGGACAGTGGGTGGGCAGTGAGGGACAGTGAAAAAGCAGGGATACTGAATGAATACTTCTGTACAGTATTCACAAAAGAGGAGGTGGGGGGAGGTGCCTAATCCAATTAACAGAAGCACTCTGGATGGGGGGGTCAATCCCAGTCCTTTCACAGAAGAAAGGGTTCTGAAAGAACTCCTAAAACTGAAAGTGGACAAAGCAGTGGGGCCAGATGGAATTCACCCCAGAATTCTAAAAGAATTAAGCAGAGAACTAGTGACACCACTGACTACCCTTTTTAACAAATCATGGGAGGATGGTGTGGTATCTGAGGACTGGAGGAAGGCAGATGTGATTCCCCTTCACAAAAGTGGAATCAAGACAGAGGCAGGAAACCACAGACCTGTCAGTTTGACCTCTGTGGTAGGGAAAGTGATGGAATCACTTCTGAAGGAAAGAACTGTTGAGTACCTTGAGGCCAGTGGGGCACAGGACCCAAGGCAGCATGGGTTCACAATGGGAAGGTCATGTCAGATGAATCTAATTGATTTCTTTGACTGGGTGACCAAAGTAGTAGACCAGGGAGGGGATGTGGACATGACCTACCTAGACTTTAGCAAGGCATTTGACACAGTTCCACACAAAGGATTAATAGTCAAATTAACCAGCCTGGGAGTGGGTCACAGGGTGGTAGCCTGGGTAAAACACTGGCTGGACAACAGGACACAGATGATAATTGTAAATGGAGTCCACTCTGAAGAAAGAGGGGTTACTAGTGGGGTAACAAAAGGGTTCAGTAGTGGGGCCAGTTCTTTTTAATGTCTTTATAAGTGACTTTGCAGAGGGACTGGAAGGAAAATTATACCTCTTTGCAGATGACACAAAGATCTGTAACAGAGTTGATACACAAAGAGGCATGGGAAGGATGAGAGGGGATTTGGCAAGGTTAGAGGAATGGTCAGAAGTATGGCAGCTTGAATTCAATGCAAAGAAGTGCAAAATAATGTACCTGGGAAACAAAAACCCAGGGGAAGATTACACAATGGGGGGAAGGTAGTAACAACAACAAAAATGGAAAGGGACCTGGGGGCAATCATATCAGATGACCTTAAGGTTGGCAAGCAATGTGAGAAGGCAGTACGGAGGGCTGGGGGGATACTGGCATGTATAGGGAGAGGCATCACCAGCAGAAAACAGGAAGTGGTTATCCCCCTGTACAGTCAGTTGGTGAGACCCCATCTGGAGTACTGCATCCAGTTCTGGAGACCCCATCTCCACAAGGACATAGACAGGATAGAGGCAGTTCAGAGGAAGGCAACTAAAATGGTGCAGGGTCTGCAAGATAAGTCATATGAGGAGAGACTAAAGGAGCTTAATATGTATGCCCTTGAGGAAAGGAGGGAGAGGGGGGACATGATAGAAACATTTAAGTACCTCAGTGGAATTAACAAATTCCAAGAGGGTAGCATCTTTCATAAAAAGAGATGTGCAAGAACAAGTGAACACAATTTGAAGATAGAGGGGGGGACTGCTCAGGGGTAATGTGAGGAAGTATCTTTTCACAGAGAGGGCAGTGGATGCATGGAACAGCCTTCCTGAGGTCTAAAACTGTGGGAGAATTCATGAATGCATGGGACAGACATAAGGCAATTTTTGTGGGGGGTAGGAGAAATAGGCTGTTGGTTAAATAGGATCTGCAGCTTATCCTCTAGGTAGGGAAATGGGCAGACTAGGTGGGCCAAGCGGTCCTTATCTGCCATCAAAGTCTATGTTTCTATGTTTCTATGATCCACTATCTATAGCTGACTGACTCAATACCACTTTCTCTGATCTAAGCTCTGTCCTCCCCAGCAGCTTTTTTGATCCAATCCCCTCCTCACTCCCTTCTGCCCTGCATCACCCCCTTTCTACCTGTGTACCCTATCCCTCCATGAAGCCAGGCCACACCTGCTAAAAGCCTTTGGTAGTAATAACCCCAGCAGTGACCCCCTCAACTCCAGGATCCTCTGCTTGTTCCTGGACGTTGACCTAGTCCCCCTGACGGACCTACTCAACTGGTCCCTATGCCTTGGAAAGTTCCAATGTGCATGGAAAACTGCTGAAATCACTCCAATACACAAAAGTGGTGACCGATCCTCCCCAGCCAATCTCCATCCTCCCCCACTCTCCAAAGCCCTCAAAAAAGTGGTGCTTATCCAACCATCTGAGTACTTGGCTAAGTATGACATTATGTGTCCGGTGCAGCATGGCTTTTGCCCAGAACACAACCACTGCTCTCCTGGAGTTCTCCCAATACCTGCAGTCTGCTCTTGGCTCCAGAAAACTGGCTGGTGCAGTGTTCATTGACCTCTCCAAGGCCTTTGAGACTTTCTGTCACTCCTCCTACTCGACTCTCTCCACCAACTCTGTTTCTCTGCTGGTCCCCTTGCCTGGTTTTCCAGCTACCTCTTTGCTAGATCCCAGCATGTAAAAATCAATGGCTCCCTCTCTAACATTAGATCTTTTAGCTCTGGGGTCCCACAGGGCTCAATCCTGGGTCCCATTCTCTTCAGTCTCTACCTCAACACTTGCCCCAGCTCCTGCAATAGCAAGATGCTCCCCTATGCTGACGATGCAGTTCTCTTTGCCTCACACCCAGATCCCTCCACCCTCCAATCATCCCTTCAACCAGGCTACAACCAAACAGAAAGGTGGTTTCTTGATCACAGACTAGTCATAAACCTTAAGGAAACCAAATCAATGCTCTTCTCTCACCATGAAAATAAAGCTAGAAGTGCCCCCCTCCTGATTACCCCCAACTCTCAGCTCCCATTAGAGCAAGTGCCCACATACAAATACCTAGGCATCACTTTCGATACTACCCTCACCTTCCACACCCACATCAATGCTCTTTCCTCCACCATAAACTCTCAGATTGGCCTACTTTACCACCAAAGGGATTGCCTGCCCCTCGCTGCCCTCTGGCTGGCCATCACCTCCTCTGGCTTGTACCTAGTGGACTATGGCTTGCACATCTATGCTGCAGCTGATAATGCCTCCCTCTCTAAAATCCAGCTCTCCTTCAATAAGGCTTGTAGGCTCCTGACTGGAGCCTCCAGCCACATCCACACCTGCTTGCTCTATTCCTCTGCCAACCTGCTCAACTTTGAGGAACATCTGTAGTATCAGACCTGCCTTCTTGCTAAGAAATCCCTATTCAGACTCTCCCCCCCAGGAATCTTTGCCTCTCTACCATGGTCATCCTCATCTGCTTCCACCTGCAGCTCTGTTAAGGCCACCTTTGAAGTGCCCAGAACCAAGACCTCCCTCACTCAGAGGTCCTTCTTTTATCGAGCTCCCGCCTGGTTCAACTCCCTCCCTACCTGCATCACCAACACTGCCAAACTTGTTCCCTTCAAAACCACTCTCTGGAACCATCTCTTTAATGTCCACTGCTGTAGGTGCAACTAACCCTGCCCCCCTCAATCCTACTGCAGGACCTTTCCCTGCCTGGCCCCCCTAATCTCAACAAGGTCCCCTGGACTGCCAATCAATCTTTCCCCTACCCCTTTTTACCTACCCCCTTAGGTTTATACAAGGATGTATTCCACTGCAACTCCAGAGAAATTGTACATCTTTAATTGTAAATCTGTATTTTATACCAACATGTAACTTAGTGTATTCTGTGTTCAGTGTCTGCACCTGTAACATTGTTCAATGTTGTATCTGCACAATGTTCTATTGTCTTGCCCTCCCTGCGACGAAGTGCCTTTGTAAATGAGTCCCTGACTCAAAGGTTGTAAATCTGACTTGTTCAAATAAACAAAAAGATACACATTTGTCAACTTTGTTACAAAACCTGAAACACACATAGTTTTTTATAGCAATGTTTTTTGAATGGTGCTGCCTGTTTTAATTTTGGAAACTATTGCACATGATCTTTAAAACTTTTGAGAAATAGGTCCTATAAGCTTGCTGATAGGGAAGAGTAGACTGTGAGTTCAGGAGATAGCATAATCAGCAGCTCATCACTGAAACAGGCTTTTTTGAACAGACAGTGGAATCAGTGTTACAAATTAGATCATAACTTTAAAATGAAGCAATGTAGAAATCTAGTTTTTGATACAAGATTTACTGGGGGCATGCCTATTCTAATTCTGCAATGTAGCATTTTTGGCCAGCGTCCCTCTTTAAATCTACAATCATTTTTGCTATACCATCTAGAAAATTTGGCTTTAGAAATTGCTTTTAAGATCTTTCTCTTTAAAATACTCCTTGATTTTCTTAAAAATATATGAGTGATATTTACAACCTATGGTTATTTTTTTTTTCAATAACATTTAGGAGAACCCTCCCATACCATATTTACACACAAGGTTATGTACACAATTGATCCTAGCAGAAGTTTACGTCCAGTCTTTTTCCAGGATTCTTTTTCTCTCAAGCCTTTTTTGACCAGTCTCTTTTAAGGAAGGGCACCAGTTTGATCCAAAACTTGACCATTCTACTTTCAGCAAGGGCCTGCATGTTAATTAGGCCCAGCTCTGCTCTAACAATACAGCTCAGGGTTGATTTATTAAAACAAAGGGCATTACGCAAAATTTGAATTGCTGGCTTTTCCATTTTTTTGATTTGAAAAATAGTCAAATCTTGGACCCATATAAAACCTGGTTATTATATTTAATCTGAATTGCTTTTAACAGAGGTCTAATGGTATACCCACCATAAAGATGGCTGAATCTTTTGAGGCCTTGCATTGCAGATTTTGCCTTAGCCAGAATATTATCACAATTAGAGTTGTACAAAATTGTGGAATTTCGTTCTGTGAAATATTTTGTGAAATTCGCATATTTTGCAAAATATTTCACTGGTGCAAAATGTGATGTTCCAGTGGCAAAATGTGGAATTTCACTGGAAAATGTGAAATTTCATTGCGAAATGCAGAAGTTAGTCACTCGCATGTGAAATTCCACCGCCCAAGGGCGAAATTCCACATTTCGCTGGTAAAATTCCACATTTTGTGGGTGAAATTTTAAATTTTTCACCTACAAAATATTTTGCAGAATGTGCAGAATTTTTCAAAATATTTCATGTGGCAAAATTCACAATTTCAATGGAATTTCGCAGGTGAAATAAAATTTTGCTGCATCTCTAATCACAATGATTACTCCATGACAGATTCCAGGAGAATGTCATACTAAGAAAGCAGTATGGTTTTACTACATCATTTTTGAGGACTTTGGATGTATAGAGCAGCACAAAGCAACCAGGGGTGCTCAGTGACAATATGATAAACTTAGAAAAGAAAAGCTATGGCACTCACCAATAGCACTAAAGCATAAACGGATTGTCCAATCTACTGTGTATTACAATTTCCATTTATTTCACCAGTCCAAACCATACAAACAACCTTCCTGGGTTTGGGAGAACAAAAAATATGAGCTCTGACATTTCACCTCAACTGAGGCTTTATCAATGATCATTTTTGAGGAACCCAAGTGCCAATAAAAATTATTTTTTATATGCTTCAAAAGAAATAATCTTTTTTTAATCTATGTTTATGTTAAATGTTAGATTATTAGCAGAAGTGTTTAGGATTTCTAGTTTATACTGCGGAC
This sequence comes from Neoceratodus forsteri, assembly GCA_016271365.2. NCBI lineage: Eukaryota > Metazoa > Chordata > Ceratodontiformes > Ceratodontidae > Neoceratodus > Neoceratodus forsteri. The sequence goes on along the minus strand of CM028134.1, from coordinate 575,410,500 downwards.
CACCAGGTGAAAGAGAAATAAGTATCAAGTCATCTGCATACACAAGAGTGGGACAATCAGTATCCCCTGTCCATGGTGACTCTATACCAGGTTTAGTCAGAATTTTCAACAGCCATTGACATATATTTAAAAAAGGAGTAAGCAAGGACACTCCCTTATTAGTCAAAAAACTACTAGATTGTTGTCCTCTTGGTTCTGTCCTAAATTGAGCCCAAATGTCAATGTATAAGATCTTAATAGCATCTATTAAAACTGCGTAAAATCCCCATTCCCTCATGATGTTCCATAATTCAGTTCTATTTTAGGAGTAAAATGCCAGTGTAAATTCTATAAATGCAACATAAGGTTTTTGGCCTCTTAATCTAACTTATTTTTCTAGTAAGAATTGCAAAATTAAACAGTTGTCTGGAGTTGAATAACCTTCTCTGGAACAAGTCTATAAACTAGAAATATCCTTCATTCTAAGAAGTTCCTGTTTCAGTCTGCCTAGAAGAACCTTAGCATATCACTTGGCTACCATGTCTAACAGACTGATAGGTCTGTACATCTTAAGGTTATATCTACTGCCTTTTTTGAAAATTAAGGAAATGTCGAACCCATTCCAAGAATTAAAGATAGTCTGCTTCAGCTATGCATTTGTTAAAAATAGTGCCAATGTTTCAGCCCATTGATCTGACTATCAGACATAAATATACCTCTGTTGGGACCTTATCTGGGTCAGGAGCTTTTTTTAACTTCAAGTCATTAACAGCTAAATAGACTTCCTGAACAGAGTCTGGCCTAAATGTCTGAGAAGTTAAAGTTGCATCAAAGGTGTCCACAAGAGTCACTAAAGAAGGATCAACAAATATATTACTAAAATGTTTAACCAAATTATGTTCAGAAATATGGACATCAATTCCATCTCTATATTCATTGTGAATCTTTGCTACAAGAGAACACAATGTCTCCTGATTATTGTCCATAGCAACTTCCAAAATATGATTCCATTGGGTTCTGGAGTATTCTCTCTTTTATCTTCTGAACATTTTCTGTATATTTTTCTCTCACACTTAAGTTTCTGGCATCTCTCACTAGTAGAGGATTATTTATCTGCTCTAATATATATCATCAGATTTTTTTTTCTAAGCTTACAGTCCCTTTTAAATCAGCCGATGTACTTTGAATCTTTCTTTTTATAAGTTCTACTTTTATACAGGAGACGTTTTAAGTCATCAAAATATGTTCTAATTTTAAGATTATTTCAGCCAAGGATTTATTTGTATTCAATACTGCTGCCATTCCCCCAGAAAATACTGAGTTGTTTTTTTCATTGCTTCTTTCAGTTGTTCAGCCAATCTTAATAATTTGGAATATGATATAACCAGTTCTGGGATATTGAAAGTGATTGTGGGAATTTTTATATAGCTAGAGAAGAACTTGTTCTGTAAAATAATTGGGAAGTGGTCAATTTTACTTCTATTCATTATTATCAGTTCAGACCAAAAGTCTGGGGGACCATACCAAATGGTTAAGTCAAGTACAGAGGAACACTGAGCTGAAACGTAAGTAGGGGATCCCTTCCAGTCTCCTTTGATTCTACTGTTTAGTGGGTAGAAGTGATTAGTCTTCATAAACATTATCAAACGGTGACCATGAGAGTTAAACTTCAGGTCTGTTGTTGATCTATAGTAACCTTTGGCAGAAGGAAATTTCCACTTCATAATGGCTTTAGCAAATAAGCCATCAAAAGGTCCTATTCAAGAACTGAGATCTCCAAGAAGAACAAATATATCTGTACATTCCAACTGTACATTTAGGTCTTCCCAAGTAATTTGCAAATAGAATTTTGACCTGCCAGGGTAATATAGATATTAAATATAATTAATGCTGTTCCATTCTTTTTAATCCTGAGTGCCAAATAATGATCTTCACTGCATAGTTCTTCATAATAGTCAAAGAAATCAACCTTTTTAAATATCATAAGGCCCCAGTGTCTACCAGCATGTGATGTTTTCCATCCTGGCCTTGAAACATATAATAACCATTAATTGCAAAATCAAACTGAGGATCATACCAGGCCTCTTGAAGACATGTTATAATCATTTAGCTATAGTGGATTTCCACTCATAAGCCACAGTTTTAGAGGTTAACCCTGAAATATTTTAAACTATGGAACCTGATAAGTTCTTAAAGTTATCGCCTAAGTCAGTAATGGCATCACTATTCATAATCTCTATACTGTGAGAGCTAGTGTATTTTTAGTAACATCATCTTGTTGTAGTCAGTTGTATCCTGACACAGCCAAAAACCTGTTTGATATAGGGATCTGATAAATTTCTTTACCACCAGTTGCAGTTTCTTTAGTAGTTGTCATTTTTCTCTCAGCTTGAAGCATATTTCCTTGAACCTGTACAAAATTGTACTGACATCAAACAGGATCATCTACAAGAAAGAAACCCAGAGAATCCAGTGTACCAGTTTTCCCCAGAAGTCTATTTACTATCTCCTGATTCTTTAAGATGATATCTATTTGTCCACTATCTGATAGGTTGTCCATGCTATGAATTGTCAAAAATCCTCTTTCTTCCTAGGCTAATTTGGAGAACATGAACATAAGAAGTTACATAATACCTGAGCCAGTTTGAAATAATTTTCCTTGAAAATGTTTGGAAAAGCAATTAGGCTTGACATAACTGGGTGCATGGCCTTGGTACCAGTACTAGAATTATTAAAAAGTCCCTTCTCCCCATGTAACAGATTAGCTTTCAAGTTCACGGATTCTAGCCTATGACTATTTACTCAAAGGTAATTGGTAACTCTGAAAGAAGTACTCCTTCAACATAGGCATGCACTTTACCTCTTATTACAAGTTGGATGTCATCTTATTGTAGTGTCTATTCCAGGACTGTCCTAAACAGGCTCACATTGTTTTCTTTTAACAGAGACTGAGTGTCATTGTCGAGTCTTTTCAAACCATAGATCCTTATAAAGGGTCTATTAATAAAACCAACTTCATCAGGAATTTCACATTTCTTTACTTTATTGTTTTTTAGGTTAGAATTTTGAGAGATCATGTTAATTATATTACCTGGAGTTTCCTATATTATGTTATTCTTGCTAACCACCAAATCACTTGTTACTTTTTTACAATGATTTAGGCTATTTTTCAAACTGTTATTTTTTTTGTGTGGACTTTTAGAAAATTCCTCATCTAAGCTGTCAATGCCCAGAGCATATGGCTCCTTGATGTTCTCTGTGTTTTCCTTTTGCAGAGTTTTGGCAATCCCTGCATCCTCTATTTGGGGATTTACCATAGGCTTTATTATATTTTCCCCTTTTGCCTTTTTATTTTTCTTTGTTGTTTTCCCCTTCCATTCACTAGTTGGGATCAAAATTGTTGAACATTTAGCCTAGTCATAGAGGAATTATCTCCTGGATTGAAATTTTCTACAGAAGAGGAGTCTCTTGGGGGATGGATGGCATTAAAATATCTTAAGGCATCATCCAATCTGGCTTCATTTATCGCACTGTCCTCCCATTGTGTTTCTATGTTGTTTCTGATTATTACAAGCTATTCCATTATTATAAGACTAGCAGCATATTGGCTTTTCATAGTAGTAATTATGTCCTCACTTAAATAAGTTGGAAAATATGTAAGGAATTTGTTGAAGACCTTTATGTCATTGTCCTGATCTATCCCCTTTTAGATTTTACTGCTTTCATCAAGTGTAGGTACATTCATCAAGTATAGATGTAGAAGAAGTTAATTGAATCAAACCAGCTTGCTCATTACTTATGGTAATCCGTCTTTCCTTATTTTATCTGTCTAATCCCTATAAACCTGATATAGTGCTGTGAAATTCAGACATAACATCTCTTAAATCAGCTCTTCTAATTGTGCCTGAGTCCAAGTATCTATTTTCCATGATATTAACAATGTCATCCCCTTGAAGACAAGTGCAAGGTAGGGAAGCAAAACTGTGGAAAGGGGTTTCAGCACTTATCTCTAGGACAATGGATTGTTCATCCACTGGAACAGTTCTATCTCTCCTATATACTCTTTAATCCCTTTTTCATTTTTTGATTTTTAAACCAAAGTTTGCTTTATTCTTGGTTCCTTTGTTAATTTTGACTTTTTTATATTTTCATTAAAAAACTGAAGACTGACACTTAGGAGTAGAGGTTAATATTTTGGAACTAAAACTAGATCTGTTTCACTCAGAACTCCTCTGGTTGCATGAAGCAGACATCTAATTAGAGACTGATAATTCTGCAATATTAGTAGCCATGTGCAGATAATTAGCTATTTCATCTTTCTTATTATTATTTTGCTTTTTTGATTGTCCTGAATTATTTCCAGTTTGAGCCAAGGCCTGATTAGACTCAGTAAGTTCATTCTCCCCTGTACCATTAATTCTGTTCTGACTCCTTGTTGTTACCATTTTTTTAACACTAGTTTTGCAGTAATTCAGCTAAACAAAACTACCAATATATATCAGACAGACAAGACAATAAATTCAATAAAATTCAATAGAAAAACCTTTCTTTAAGGCTTGTGGTAACAATAACTATCTTTTAGAATAGGCAGTGAAAATATATATATGTAGATATATAATCAAGTACAGTCCAATAGGGCTTCTTTTTATTTATTTTCATTCCACGGGCTCATTTTATCTCTTAGTTCTGGTCTGACAAGGAGATTAAAAATACTTCTGCATGTTACCTAAAACCAGAGCAAATAATAATGTGTGAGACATTCACACTTCTAAAATCAGTATATGAGCACTTTCAGAAGTCAAATGTACTATTAATTACAGTTAAAAACATTAAAGCAAATGGCTGCAGCTTCTAGACTTTCCACCATACAGCTCTACAACAAAGTGGCATTCTGCTCCACAGCTTGTCTCTGTGCTGTTCAAGCTGGAGTATTTTGAGATCCTGAAACTCTGTTTCCTGAGTTACAGATCCCAACACCATGTGCCCAAAATATGTTTGCCTGAGTGGAGAAGTTTCCCCGTGGCTGAGTTAGTTACACAAATTATGGGGGCTGCAGGGTGAAGCCTACCCAAAGCATTAAATAAATCTCCACACTGAGAATACTTCACCCAATGGGCAAACGTGTCTCAGGCTGCTGATGACAGCATTCTGAAACTCAGGGAACCGAGTTTCAGGATCTTGTAATATATCTGTTCAAGCCTATAAAATAACCAGTGTTATAAGATTTCTATAATAAAAAGGGGTTAACACTAGAACTAAATTGCATATAAAAAGCCTTCAAAGCAGGCCTCTTAAGAATCAAGAAGTAGTTATTAAAAAAAAGCTGATAAGAGAGCTCAAACACAAGAGACAACAGCTTGTCCAACAGCTCACAGTGTTTGTCCATGTTGTCCGGGACAAGTGCCATGCAATTAGTACAAGACATTTAAATAGTTTGGTGGATAATGTAATTGTATCATTGAAACAATACAATATTATTGGTTGAGCTAATCACATGATCCCGAGGCCCACAATTTTTAAATGTTGTAAAAAATAATTTAAAATGATGTAAATTAATGCCACAGACCAAGGGTGATAAAAAAATACAAACCGTACAAAGGAAATACCTAATACATAAATAAGTTCAGTAACAGACAGAAGCCCTCAATTTAATTACTCCAGAGTACCTCAGTAGCATTGTGTGACTATTTAAAGTATATTGTTTCAAACAGAAGAGAGATAGGTAATTCCATATGATAAAATGAACAGCTGCCAACTAACAGAGCACAAGTAAAGAACAATATATGATAATATTTAAAAAAATAAATTTATCAAAACATCTTTTATAGTTCTGTTGTGGCTAGAATTCATTTTTTCCCTCCACTCTCTTTAATATTTGTCCAACCTGACTGTGGTGAAGTGAATACTGGGACTAGTACAAGCAAATATTCCAAGTACTAACAGACATTCAGAAGTCTGCCATTAGCTTATATTCTCTGTACAGAAATAGTGGAAGTAGAGGAGTGAGAAACAGGTGGCAGTTGCCTAGCAGCAAGCTACTCGCATGCACTCACTTCACTTTCCAAACATCTGCTCTTATATTCTGCCTTTATTTTGCTGCTTTCAACCCTTCACAGGTCCCACTCTTCAGCTGGTGATGAAGTGGGCCCCCCCACCATAGTGACTCCAGGCAAACAGCACCGGTCTGCAGAGCAAGCAAAAAGAGACATATGTTTACCACAGCACAGGGTAGTCTGGAAAGAGAATGTAATTACCAACAAAGCATAAAACAGGCAATGATGGCATACCTATTCTAACATAAAAAGAGGTGTTTTCAAGCTCCTGCTATCACCATTTCTCCTCAGCAGTGAAGCATGCAGCCGTATACTCCTCAGGTCCAGGAACAGAAATAGTCAGAGTTGTGCATTTTCAAAGGATATGGCTATTACCAAAGAACATACTCTTGTTTTTTTTTTTTTTGGCAATAATAACCAAACCATTTTACTCAAACCAATCCCAGACTACTTTAAAATCAAATTTCTGCCAGCCCAGTGGTGCTGAGGGCTGAGGCTCTGGTCACCTTACTTCATGCAACGCCGGCGACCCTTGTTCGGGAACCAGCACGGAACCGCTGGGGGTTGGCAGGGGCAGGGAAGGATTGAGAGTCCAATGGACTACTCTCCTTCTCCAAGGAGGGGGTATTTCAGCTGTCAGCACCTGGTTGCCCCCTAGCAGAGGCTGGGGGACACAGCTGCCGCGCTGCAGACAAGGGAGGAGTCGGGGCAGACACTTGGAGGGAAGTGCATTCAGACACATGCACGCTACACTCAACAGGTGTCATCGCATGCCCTGACCCCTAGGGGAAGAAAAAAATAGGAAAAAACACTAGCTGCAGCAGTGTGATGGAGGATGCTTCGCAGGCTCCACTCACGGCCAGCTATGGCACTGGCCCCTTGAATCTGTTGTCCGGTGAGGTGTTGGGGAACCTTGCCAGCCCCACCAGGGGCATAAGCCCTGGGACCAGGACAGTGCTGGATGGTGTACATGAGGGGATGGGGCTGGGGCTGCCCTCTGGATGTAGGCCGGCAGCAAAAATTTATAGCTGCAAAAAAAAAAAAAATCTAATTGCAAACACTTCTGCACATTATCAAAGTTTACCCCAGACATAAAAAAGAACAGTATCATCAGCATATAAAACTGTATGGTAGTACTTAACAACATTAGAAACTATTAATAAAAAGACTGAACAACAGAGGTCCCAATTCAGACTCCTGTGGAACCTCTGTGTTCAAAGGCAAGACAAAGAAAAATAAGTTATTGCATTATACTCTTTGGATTCTATTAGTCAGATGATCAGAGAACCATGCTATTGCATCAGCATATAGTCACATCTTCCCAAGTTTCCTTACCAATAATCTGTGATCAACAAGATCAAAGGATTCTATAAATACAGAAAGACTGTTCCAGCATACCCACCCCTATCCAAAGCTCCACAAAGATCCTCGGTTAACTCAATTAGAGCTGTAGTCGTATTATGCATCTTCTGAAAACCATGTTGTTCCTTAGGGTCCACCATGCCATGATGACAAGAATATTGCTGACCTCACCCACAGCGACACATGGCTGCTGGCATCCTTGACACCACCAGGTCCTAATCCCAACTGGGGAACACAGCGACACCTGTGCGGTGTTCATGTGGGATGGGACTGTGCCCCCCTGCATCCTCTGGATTTATAGATGCCAACTCTGGGGGGGGGGTGGATGTTGGGAGAGGATGGCCAAACTCTGGATTCGATGACACAGTCATCACTCCGACAATCCGGTCAACACTGCAGGTGTTGACAGGTTGATGTCGCTGTAAAAGTGTCACTGTTACAATGGTGTATGGTTCCATAGTAAGCAAACAATACCTAGAGATGTATTCCTGCAGCTGATCACTGACAATCTTCTCCAGAGTCTTTGTCAAGGGGACAAAATGGAGATGGGCCTACAGTTTGAGACAATAGCATGGTCCCCAGACTTAAAACTGGCATACCATTAGTTTCAAGGTAATGTAACTGTGAATGTTCAGTTCTCAAACTGAATGACAATCTACTGACCTCCCTCATAGTTACCTCAAAGGGTTCCAGAACCCAAACTTACTTCCTGACCATCATCCAGTCCTGCCAGATAACATTGTATCTGCCCCACTCATTTTTTGATGGAGCAGATAATTACGAACTGTTAGTTTCTGCTCCTGGAACCTCTGCTGCATACACTATGTGGCATTCTAGCTAGTGGCAACATCCAGTTTCACAGCATGCTCAGGCAGGCAATTCAGGCAGGCGTTTATCCGTTTGAATGAGACAAAGCTCCTTACATACCTTAACAGAGTGTGAGAATTGACCACAGATTTTTTAACTGCTTCAATTAGGGCCTTCACTAACATGTTTTGTAGAAGCCATTTATAACCAGATTGATACAATGGGCTAGACAGGACACATGTATTAATCTTGCATTAAGTACTTTCAATATGTTGCGAATATTGTCAGTGACTACCATCTAGGTTCAAGTCCATCACACAACAGCCATGTGAAGAATACCTGCGTCAATTCTGCAAGTAAGTTTGCTGAAGTATGATTTGATGAAAACTGAGATTCACATAGTGTTGTCTCTCTCCAGTACATAGGTGTGTTTGGAGTAAAATACTGGCATTGTTTATCAAAAGGTACCCCGTGGGCTCTCACCACTATATAGTCCATGACTTGCCCATGCCCACTTGTCCATATATTGGTGGCGGTGTGCACACTCTTGCATGATGTCATGTTCAAGGATCGATGTAGCTCATGTCATATGCTCTCATACAGTCTAGGCACTGCCACCCTTGTAAAGAAATATCACAGTGGGATGCATTGAAGAATTTTCTAAACAGTTTGTTCAGGCCTGTGATAAGGTTGCCCCCTTTGAAACTAAAATATGTAAAAAATTGAACATTCCTTGGATTACTGATAAAATAAAACATAATATTTGACATAAAAATAAATTATGGAAAAAGGCAAATAAAACATTGGATCCTAATGATTGGATAAATTATAAAAATGAACGGAATAAGCTCAAAACCAAAATAAGAATTTCGGAAAAACAGTTTTATAAAAATAAGGTCGAACATAGTACTGATACCAGACAATACTGGAAATTGATAAAATCTTTCGAAATTATAGTGGAAAATAGATGGCCCATCCAGATTGGCGGGGAGATACTCTATTATCACCATTTGAATTGGCAGAAAGGTTGAACCAATATTTTGTTCTACTACCTGATATAGAAATTCCAAAGCAGTCACATTTAATTTCTGGTAAAAGGGTAAATTGGCCATTAAATAAAATAAGGTTTAGGTTTAAAGCAATAACATGTAGAGAGGTCAAGACTGAATTATGGAAACTTCAATTAAAAAAAGCGTCAGGACTGGACCAATTAGAAAATAGGTTCCTAAAAGACGCTCCTGAGGAAATTGCCCCAATTTTAGTAAGACTCTTTAATTGGAGCTTGATGGAAAACAAGTTTCCAACTCTGTGGAAACATGTGAAGGTTGTTCCAATTCATAAAGGATCTTCTCCTGTAGAATCAACTAACTACAGGCCAATTTCTCTATTGTCTTGTTTGTCAAAGGTCTTGGAGGGATTGGTTAAGGGACAGTTGAGTAGATATTTACAAACAAACTTTCTCCTGTCCCCTCGACAGTCAGGATTTCGTAAAGGGTCATGGACATGGACACAGCACTCACCGACTTAATAGACAACATTGCCTGCCAGTTAAATGGAGGTAGATTGGTGGGGGAGGTATTCATGGATACATACAGCTGTGCATAAATATATATATATATCTACAGTATATATATTTATAAAACCCTTTCTGACACCAGGATGCCCACTCCTGGTGTGTATATGTGAATATATATATATATAAATATATATACAGTATGTGTGTGTGTGTGTGTGTGTGTGTGTGTTGGTACACTGGGATGGGCTCCCAACGTGCCACAATACTGGTTGGGGGGCTATACATTGACACGGAGATTGAGCACCCCAGTGTCAGTGCAGGGGGCAGACGAGTACAAGGCAGGATCCTGCATCAAATTGATTGCAAGTTTTGATGCAGGATTCTGCATTAAAGGAAAGACAGCGGGGACAGTTTTCTTTTTTACAGGCTTTTAAATAATGTCCGGCACACTGGGGTGGGCTCCCAGTGTGCCAAATGTGTGTGTGTTTGCTGGGGATACATAACAACATGAGGATTGGGCCCCCCCGTGTCGATGGGAAAAAGTGGGTCCTCCTGACTCTGCAGCCGACAGCACAAGTTCCAGCTGCGGCTGAAAAAGTCAAGAAAATATCAGTCTTCAAATACAGAGAACAGCTTACAAGCCATTTTCTGTATAAGATGGACCCCCCCAAAAAATTGGGGGTCCAGTATAAACATAAAAAAACATCAGAATACATCAAAAGGGGTCCTCTTTAGCTGTTTTCTGATTTTTTTAATTATTAAAAAGGTTCGGGACTTCAACTTTCTTGCTAAGCAGGCAAACAAGATGATGGCTGCAACATTGCTCAGTCGATCACAGGACTGTGAACTGTGTGAAAAATACTAGCATTCTTTGCAGAAAGAAGCTGGTATTTTTTGCACAGTAGTCCTTGGCCCAGATGTTCAGAAATGTACCAAAGCCAGGCGCAATTCCAGCACAGTGCAAATACGATGCACCATGGCACAACAGGAGCCATATTCAGAGGTTGCACGTGCCGAACTGTGCCAGCGCCACCCAGCTGAATATGGCAGAGTTGCACCATAGCGCAAACAGGGGTGCGCCATGGTATAAAAAGAGTTACACCATGGTGCAAACAGAGTTGCACCATAGCACAAAAAGAGATGCTCCAGTGCAACTGTGGGAGCAGAGCAGCAGAGCAACAGAGGAGGGCACAGCACAGAGAACAGAACAAAGTACAGAGCCAGGGAATCACAGTGACAGGCCACAGGAAGTCTGCACCAGCAGGGCACAGCAGGGCGCCCACAGGCACCCAGACACCAGACCCCAGAACACAACAGTGGCAGAGAAAGCAGGTAACATGAGGTTGCAAGGGCCAATGAAGGGACACCAAGGGAGCCCCCCACAGGCCATGGGTCATGCTCCCCAGACCATAGCAGGCCCCTAGGATCATGCAGCCAAGCACACACACATGCCACACTGGCACACAGGAAGCCCACACAGTAGGCATGGAATGTGCCGGGTGGCAGGTAGCATGGCAGACCACATGGGACAGGCTGCAGAATGCCAAGCAGGGGTCCCAACACAGCGTGCGGACAGCACCTGACCAATGACCATGGCTGTGTGCCACCATCACACACACAACTACCACACACCCCTACAGCTGGCCCAAGGGCAACCCAAGGCACAGTCACCGACCCAGGGGATGAACACCACCACAGTGGGACACATCACAGCACACAGCAGTGAACCACAGAAGCACAACATATGCCCCTGCACATGCTCACCGCATGGACAGATGCTGGGCAACTGCAGCATGGCTCCTCATGCCACCTGCAAAGCAGACACAGACACAGGCAGGTAAGTCAGAAAATATACTGTATATTTGAATGGAACTACATACAACAACCAGGGGCTAGGAAAGGGTAGGTAAAGTGAAGGAAGGGGACAGGGAACATGGACTGTACAGTGGAAGGGGAGACTGAAGGGGGAGGTACATCAGGGGAAGCAGGGGCAAACAAGGGCAAAACTAATGGCAGCCCCGTCCGGCCACCCTGACATGCTGTCACTGCCTCTGGTCCACCACCAGCACCCTTTGGATCTGGATAATCACCTCCAGCATTATGGAGGCCACAAGAAGGGTCTGGTGCAACAGTCTGGAGAGCATGGATTGTGGAGGTCTTCACCACCGACACCTATAACAAGGGACAGGGCAGGTGATCAGTGCAGTGTTCCAAGGAACCATGCCCAGCCACAGTGCACAATGGGCAGTGGGAACACACACCCCTGGAGGGCCCGTAACAGCCACCCGCAGGGGGTTAGGCCAATGCCAGCCAGCAACACAGCACACCTCGACATTGCACAGAGGTGGTCCCTGCCGCACAATGGCCACATGACGGCACAATGGCAGTCACATGGCACAGTGCACCTGCAGCACCACAGCAACAACAGTGGCAGCCGAGCGCATGCCCACCCCACCAACAGCCAGCACACGTGTCCAATGGACTAGCCACAGTGGCATGCACCAGACACAGTGTGACTCACACACACACACAGCTGCCACAGCACATGGCACAGGCAGCCATGCCTGCACCCACTTCCCCCAACACCTCCCATGCACAGTGTGAAGGACCATGACAGTGCCTACCTGCCCTCTGTGGCCCTATTGGTGCCGGTCCAGCATCATCACATTCCAATGTGGCCTGCTGCACTGCTGCAGCCTGGGCCCTTCAATGGTCCTCAGGCCCTGGGAATGGAAAGAAGACAGGGGCACATCAGGAACTGACCATGGCAGCTGCCCCTCACCCCCACCCCTGTGCACAGGGTGTGCCCCTGCCCAACACGTCCTGCACAGCTGCCCTGATATGTGCATAATGACAGTGTACCACTCTGTAGGGCATGGCAGGCAGCCAAGCCAGCACTACAGTACAGCACCAGGACAGACATGCAACATGGGATAACTTACCTGGCTGTGGCATGGCCCCTCACCTGGCACATGCCTGTAGCCTCCTCCGGTGCACTGGGTCCCACCACATGAGATCCCCCTAGTGGTGGCGACATTGTTCTCCAGTACTGGGCACCCCCATCCTGGGCTCCTGGCTGTTGGAGATGTCCTGCCACATGGTGCCCCTGGCCCACTACAGGGTCACCTGCCCACAGAGCTGGGGGGTGTGGGGCTCCATTCAGGCTACTAAGTTTGTGTCTAGTTCTGGGCCCTCCTGCATCTTGCCTGCACCATTGTCAGCTCAATGCGTTCAGTGGCTAAAATGACAGCAGGAGGTGCACGTGTCCATGCCATGCACCTGCTGAGCATTGTGCAGTGCCGGATATGCACGGAATGGGTGTGGCTACATGGTGTCACAGGGTCAGAGATCTGATCCAGGGGTCAGGGGTAGACTGGCATTGCACACATGCAGATAGGGCATGGCACCCCATGCGCGGCCATGTGTGTAGCTGGCCCATGCTCAACATGAGCAATGCCACTACATCACACTGTCCATACATGGTGAGTGATTCACTCCATGGTGCCATGATGTGCATGCACACCGTGGGCCTGTGCACCATGCATGCATACGCATTGTGCCACTGCAACTTGCTCCAGTGCAATCCCATTGCTTATGGGGCAATATCTCGATATTCGACACCTCATGCAAATGAGCTCATCAGCCAATGTGTAGCACAGTGAGTGCATTAACATGTCATTACTGTTGTGCCCAACCTTATTTGCATGTGTTGAGCCATATAAGCACCACGGAACAACACAGGCCATGGACCGGTGTTGCAACCTTGATAAGTAAGTTGTGCATGCTGCTGCAGCTCATTGGCAGCCAACAGCACTGCAAGGTGGGATGGACTGGGGAGATGCTGCCACTGTCACACTGTGCTGTCCATGTCCACAGGCAGCAACATGTCAGCAGATGAGGAGGGCGAGGAGCAGGGGCCTGCATGGAAGCACAGGCCCAACTTCACAAAGGCCGAGACTGATGCCCTGTTTGAGGCTTACCTGGACAGGGAGCCCTTGTTGAGTGGTGCCATAGGCACACCACAGGCCAGGGCTGGTGCATGGGAGGATGTGGCATCCTACGTTAACCAGCATGGCAGACCCCAGCAGTCGGTGCAGGAGTGCTGAAAGAAGGTGGGAATGGACAAGCGGCAGATAAAGGAGAAGGTGGCAGTCATCCAGTTGTACCATACCACCATCAGAGGAGGGCCTGTGGATGCATCCCAACTGACACCACAGAAGGAGTTGGTGGCAGCCACCATGCACCATACCACAGTGGAGGGTGTGCCTGAAGGAGGATTCCAGATGGGTGGCAGCCCATCACTGCATGGTAAGTTTGTCAGCCACGCACAGCCAGTGGTATGGAGGGTGTGTATATGGGCACACTGGTGTGCATGCAGTCGGCATGCATGTCATGTGCATGTGTGCACACCCAAGCACATGCCATGCTGCAGGACACATGCAGCAGCAGTGTAGGGGGACACATGTGGGCATTGCATCACTGACACACCTTTCTTTCTCTTGCAGCATCAGCATGCCTTTGTGCAGATGATGGGGTGCTGGCAGTGGCAGCAACTGTGAACACTGGTACAGCCCCAGAGGACCAGCCGTCCACCTCCATTCTAATCTGGGGGCCCAACAGGCTGCAGCTCGGCACCACAGTGCAGACAGATGTCCTGGACCTGTGGTCAGACGAGGCCCTGGATGTGTACCTGCAGGATGCCAGCTTTGGTGTCCTATGCGCAGAGACACAGGTCGAGCAGGGTCCGACTCCGATGATGACATCACACTGATCCTTGACAGCATGGGCAACGTTGTGGGTGAGATGACTGTGCTGGCACCTGAAACAGGCACCACGCCCATTGCTCTGCCAGCAGCAGAACAGCTGCCTGCCACCACTGCAGGTGCAGTGGTGTGCTCTGCCCCGGCTGTGCCCTACGGTGGTGGTGGTGTGGCCGCGCAGGTGCTGGGTGGCATATAGCCTGCAGACCCAACTGTGCAGCATCCACCAGAGAGGGGGTCTGTGCAACGTGGCCGGTCACCACAAGAGGATCAGCGTCCCACTCTGGAGTCCCAGGATGCCGACCAGCTAGCTGAGCACACCCGTCTGCAGCGGGTGTCCATTCAGCAACAGGTGCTGCTTGCCACTGTGGTGCATGCACTGTATGCGGAGGTGCACCTATTAGCTGAGCAGAAGGGAAGTGGCACTGCTCAGATCCTGGTGGGGATGCAGTGCATGCAGGAGGCCATGACTGCATCCTTTGATTGCATTGCCACTGCAATCATGGATGACTTTGTGTTGCTGGCTGGCATGGCACAGGTGCCGCCTCGCAGAGTGCTATCCACCCCATGAACCCGGTGTCGGGTAACCCCAACTCAGTCAACACGAGGCTCTGATGTAGGAATCTCAAGCTTGCCCAGGGCTGGCCTGTTTGGGCACCTGCACACCCCAGCACAGTCGTGGTCCCGTGGTTCCATCCATGGGGAGTTGTTGCAAACCCTCTCCCATGACTGATGCGAGCCTGTGGCTGCTGATCGGGCCTGGCATGGCTGCCTCCATGGCTGTGGTGGCCATGGTTCCATGCAGCGGCCGTGATGTGCGGGCCACCCTGACCGTTGTCTGCCGCTGCTGCCCAGTGCGCACATGGGTGGTGCATGTGTGCCTACCACTGGCATCACGCCTATGTGTCGTGCCACATGCTGCCTGTGTGCATGTTTGCCTGACCACTGGACCATGTGCCATGGGTTGATGAGGGTCGGCTAGCACTGGTTGTGCCTGTGCACTGGTGCAATTCATCTGATCCATGCCACACACCAACGCCTGTGTGTGGGTGCGTGTGGGTGTGTAAGGGTGTGTGTGTGTGTGTGTTTCTGTTTGTGGTTGTGTGCCACTGACTCCCCTACCCCTGCCTCATGCCTCTGTGTGTGCATGCCCATTGTCATGCACGACTCTGCATGTGTGCTGTACCTGTTTGTGTGGCCCATGCATGTGTACCACACCACCTACCTGTGTGCACCATAGTGCTCCTGTATGATGGTGTCCCAGTTGCGTCATGCCTGCTGGAGCAGCCCTGGGTCCCTCCACCAAGGGAGTGGCTGTCCACCACCATCCATCCTCCCACTACTGTCACCCTCATCAGCCTCAACAGCTATCCCATGGTCAATGGCGATGTTGTGCAGTATGCAGCAGGCCAGGAATAGGCCACAGGCTTTTGAGGGGCTGTACTGTAGGGCACTGTCTGACCTGTCTTGGCAATGGAACCATGATTTCAGCATGCCAAAGACACACTTGATGATGTTGTGCGTGCTGGCATGTGCCTCATTGTATGGTTCCTCTGCTGGGGATGATGGGCACTGGTAGGGGGTGAGCAGCCAGGGCCTCAGTGGTTACACGCTGTCACCTGTGTGGAGATTGACATAGTTAGCCCTCTGTTATTCCATGCTAGACCCCTTGCCTGTCCCTGGCACCCACGCCACCATGCACACCCTGACCCCCCATCCTCAGGTCTGTTCTGCCCATCACCCCTTGCCCATGCCATACTCACCCACTAGATGGCCCATGGGGATGTCCCCATGTTCAAACCTGTGGCACAGTGTAAAGCTGTGCCAGATGAATGCGTCATGTGCACTCCTAGGGTGTGTGGCGCAGTCATTGGTGATGCACCCCATGGCATCACACACCACCTGGAAGTTGAAACCCTGGCTCCCATTCCAGTTGATGTATGCCATGCCCTCAGGGCCAGATGGCATGCAGATGGACACATGGGTGCAGTCAATGGCCCCAATGATGCCAGGTATACGTGCCACCCTGTGGAAGCCCTGCATGGTTCCTGTATGCTCCGCCGGTGTGCTGGGGAAATGGATGAATTCCGAAGCACGTGGCACCAGGGTATAGAAGAACTGTGTGAGGTTGCAGGATGTGGCTGACTGGGTGTTGCCTGTGGTGTCCCCTGTTGGTTTCTGGAAGGTGCCCATGGCACGCAGGCACATGACGGCAGTCACCTTCATCTCCACGGACATGGCGAGGCTCCATTTGGTAGGTGTCTACATCTCCTCACTGCACAGCTTGCAGAGCTGCCTCAGAACGGCCCTGTTCAGGTGGTACCAGCCCATGATCTCAGTGTCACTGTAGTTCTCAAAGGTGATGCGGGCACGGTACAGCCTGTGTCAGGCATACCACTGATGGGGCCTTCCTCATCTACATCGCTGTTCCTCCTGCCCCCTCACACCCCTCATTACTGCCTCCATCATGAGGGACACACTGTCCATGGTCCTTGCTGTCCACTGTCCCCCTAGGCAGTTGGCAGCTGGCTGTTTGCCACCCTGGTGCACTGCTTGTCTGTGTGTGTGTGTGTGTGTGTGTGTCTCTCTCTCTCTCTCTCTCGCTCTGTCTCTCTCTGCCGCTCTCTCACCCTCCCATGCCACCTCTGTCCCTCTCCCTCTGTGTGTGGGCTTTGATCTGTCTGTCTGTGTGTTTCTCTCTCTCACTCACTCCTTCTCACTCACACCCCGGCACAAGTGCTGTCTGTGTGTCTGCGCCCTGTATTTAGAGGAACAAGTCTGCTCGGAGCATCTTCAACTTGCTCCGCACTTGTGCCATGGATTCACGGTTGAATATGTCACTGCGCTGGATATTCATAGGAACTCCCCCTGCTCTTGCGCATGCATTCATTATAGTTGCTCATTGGCGCAATGGATTTTGTGCTGCGCATTGGATCCTGCTGAATATGGCTCATTGGCGCAATACCGCACTTTCGCCAGTGCAACTCAGTTGTGCCATGCACAACTGCTCTGAATATCTGGGCCCTATTGTTTGAAAATAAGCTGTTATTTTTCACACAACACTCCTATTGTATGAAAAATATGTCATTCGTGACTGACATATAAATTTTCCCCAAGGAAACAATGGGAAAATTACAAATATCATAACTTTTGAACGGGTTAATATTTTTTCACCAAATCTTCAGAAGGCACATCCGTGACACAAATGCTTTCTATGTTGAAAATGTCAGACCACAACATGGAGGTATTCCTGAGATACAGGTGAGCAATGAAATGTAAAAAAAAAATAGATTTTTCTGTTTTTTCAACACTTTAGATCTCAGGAATCCCTTCACCGATTTCCATGAAATTTGTCAGGTCAAGAGACCCAGCTATGGAGATAAGGCATGCCCTAATGTTATACAAATCTATTGAAGGGCTCCAAAGTTATTAAGACTCAAGGTTTGGACTTTAACATAGACATGCTGTTTCACCCTAACAATACTGGTGCTGCCACCGAAGTATATATATGAGAGAGAGAAATCAGATAGATAGATATGAATACGGGATATATAATGGGCAGGAATGGGATATGGAAAATATTATCACTCCTGCAGAGTGAGCACTGGATACTCACGAGTGCCGAAGGCATGAGTGACAATATCCAGAGCTCACTCTGCAGTAGTGAGAATATTTTCTGGATTTCATGATCTGCCCATCATGTGTGCCATTTATACAATAGGGGTGTGAGTGATTGTGCAGTATGTATTACACTAGGTTTCTGTGATTTTTGCTGTTTTTAAGTGTTTGGTTTTTGTTATTTTTAATAGGTAGTTTCAATTTAGAAATCTGTTCTGTTGAATTGAAAAACATTATCCTGTTTTAGTTTGGCCAAAATTGTAACTGCTGCATTTTTCTGTAGTCTGTTTAGTACTCTGCTCTTCTCTGTGTGAATGTGCTCTGTGTAGTGCTGTGCTCCTTTCTGTGTGAAATGTAATGCTGGAATGCAGCTCCAGGAAAATGTGAAGTACAGAGCAGCAGGTGCTTAATGACAAAACTAGAGTGGTTTAATTGGTGCTGGGAATGCAGCTCCAAGAAAAGGTGAACTAGAGAGCAGCAGGTGGCTAATGAGGCAGCCAGAGTGGTTTATCTTCCAATGAGGTAAATACAGTGGGTTTATTTAAGCAATAAGGCACGACAAGGTGTGTGTTATTGTGTAATAACGTCACTCCTGGGGTGGAGTCGAGCAGAGGTGAAGCCAGTGCTTCTACCAAGATGTCATAATGCTCTTACACACTAATATATATAATAGCTCATTTTAAAATAATAATAAAAAGTAAAAAAAAAAAAATTAAGTATTTGTGTTATTTTTGTATGACAGGCTTATTTTGCAAATAAAAGAAAAAGTAGTCAATAGGTGGCGCTGCTGGCAATTTTGTGTGTTTTCTGTGCTTGGTTCCTGGTTTGGTAACCCCCCCCCACGTAGTCGTCGTTACATGGCAGCTTTTAATGAATGTGCTCCCACTGCTTATCCTGGAAGCACTTGAAAATTGTTGTTTTGTTTCCCCATGAAGGATAGATACAACTACAACAGATGAGCTGGAGCCGAAAGAGGTAACCTCCGGTTCCCCAAAATGCTCGGTAACTGAACATCGGTCGGAACCTGTGAGGTATAGGTTTTGATTTTGATTTTGGGAAACAGGTTCTTGAAAATAGGGAAACTGTGTGGGTTTGCTGAGAAAGGAAGTATTTGAAATGGGAATGCATGGAAAAGGCCCTGTGAGCGTGCTTTCACAGACCGAGGCAGCTACAGGGAAGTAAAAGCTGCCATTTCTTTTGAATTTTGCGGTTTTGTTTAATATCTGAAGGACCAAGGCAGTTAGGCAGGGAACGTATGTGTTTTTCGGGGGGGGGGCATGAGTGCGGCTAAGCTGTGATGGCTTCAGGGACTGTTGGCTTCCTGGCGGCTTGCATGGACAGGGAAGGTTTTGTTTCAGTGTTCTCCGGTCACTTGTGTGCCTGCACTTTATACAGTGATGTTATTGTTCAATAACATCACTGTGCCAGACGCACAGTGACCAATCAGGATTGGGGAAATTTTCTTGCCATTGTATAATTGTTGTTATCCCACTCTGGTGATGTCAGCACAGTGTGATATCTCATGGTGGTGGTTTTATGCTGAAATAAAGAATGGCTTATCATCTCACCCCTATTGTATAAATATATATATATATATATTTATATAACTTTTTGGACTTAGAATTTTATTGAACTTTTCAATTGAAATGAATAGGAAAAACAGTCAGATTTCAAGCAAGGCAGCCAGGTAGGAAAGAGTCAGGGCTGTTGTTGTCTGGCTGCAAATCTTGGGATGATGGGGGGGGGGGGTTGAAGGTAATGAGTGCGTGGGAGGATTTGGGAGTTTTAAGACTGAAGAGTGCAAACAAGGTCCACTCCTTTTTAACTATAAGTCAGACCATTTTCAACCATGTACTTGTGAGATTATTTAGGCAGGGTCATGCTAGCCAGCCTGTTTTTTTCTGCCATTGTCTCTTTTTAGCATGTCTACAGCTGGTACCAGATGTTGTTTGATCTGACTACCAGATTGAGACAAACAAAAAGCAGTAAAGCAAAAAATTAAAAACAGGAGTAGAGTTCCATTCTTTCCTCATAGGCAGGATACAAAGAGTGAAGCCAGTTTTTTTTCCTCTTCCCCTTCCCCCTGTCCTGTGGGATGCCACAGGGCTCTGTACTTTTTCCCATGTTGTTTGCTGTGTATATGCTGCCATTAGGAGACATTATAAGGCAGTATGGACTGAGTTTTCAATGCTATGCGGATGATACTCAGCTGTACATAACCTTTGTGCCCGAGGAGGTGATGCTATCTCTGTGTTTAATAAATGCCAATCAGATTCAGGACTGGATGAGTGCCAACTGGCTGAGGTTGAACCTGCATAAGACTGAGGTGTTGGTTGTGTGGACCCAGGTCATCCAGTAGGGGGTTCGTCTACTGGGCAGCCATCTGGGCTTTAGCTAGGGGTCAGCCAGTTAGCTACCTCTGATTGGGTGTGAAATCTGGGCATCATCTTTGACAATTAGCTGACGCTTAAGTAGCAGGTGTCAGCTGTTGTCAAGGCCTCATTTTTTCATCTGAGGAATATCACCCTCATTAAGAGCCTGGTTCATCCTGATGATCTTCCAGCTTTGGTCAATGCCTTTGTGACCTTGCATTTTGATTATTGCAATGCCCCATACTTAGGGTTACCAAGGATGGACCTCCGCCACCTCCAGCTATTGCAGACTGTATCTGCCAGGTTGTTGACTGGCTTATCAAGATCTTGCCACGTCATACCTGTGCTCTGTGGCCTCCATTGGCTGCTGGTTCAGTGAAGGATCACCTTCTAGGTCGGGTTATTGACCTATAAGGACCTACATGGACAAGGACTGCGTTATTTGCAAAATATCCTCTGCCCCTAGTGCCTCCTCTGCCCACTCCATTCAGCTGAAGAGCGATTGCTAGAGGTTTCCAGGGTCCATTTGAAGACCTCAGGTGCTAGATCTTTTGCTTCTGAAACCCTGACCCTGTGGAATTACTTACCTCGTCAGGTGAGAGAGTGCCCAACCACTGAGATGTTTAAAGATCATGTGCAATGTTTTTTACATATTTTTAATAAAAGCATGAAAAGTTGAAATTCAAGTCCCTGTGTCATGATTAGTGTTTCCTGAAAATGTCATGCTGTTTGGTTTTGTGGTTTTCTTGAAATCAGCATTCGTTAACTTGCACTACAGTGGCTGAAAACAGTAGAGTTATTTTTGTCCTCTCAGTCAAGCTTAGAGAGTGATGGCATCGTTTTGGAGTAGCTTGCTGTTTCAGATTCCCAAGCAGAGAAGCACTCTGTAGAGTTCATGGTTTGCTGAGTTCTCAAAGTTTCTTACAAACCCAGTCTCTGTTTTGTGTTCAGATAGATTAGCCTAAAATCTATCACTCTCTTCTTATAAAAAGCTGATCATTTGAGTTTCAATGCTGAACTGAAGTAGTGGAAATCTTTCTCTGTAGGAAATCAGTTTGTATCACAGCTCTCAGTTCTGTATATTCAAACTCTGATATTTTTTTCTAACTATATAACACAGGGCTGTTTAATGAATATAAAATAAATCTAAATTTTGTTCATTCACAGAAGGTTTGTCTTTGATGTAGCCTTCTTAACTACATTCATGTAAGACCTTTTTTTCGTCATGTCAGATTGACAGACAGGTGCCTGTCACACTCTGCTACAGCATTTCAAACACATCTGCTGTCTGAACTCACAAATGTCAGTTTGTTGGTGGTTTCTGTGTGAAAATACATTATGCATGTGTATAACTAGAAACACTGTATGGCTTCCTGATGCACTCTGTCTCTGCCTCACAGTTGAGGCAGCTGCAGTCTTCTGCCACCTGTCCCCTGCCCCACAAGCCCCCTGCCTTCTTCTCCACTATTGAGGCTGCTGCACCCTGCTGCGTACTGTCTTCTCCCATACAGTCAGGGATTGTGTACCCTGCTGCCTCCATCCCCTGCCTAAAGAATCAGGGCTGCTGCATCCTGTAGCCCCCTGCCCAAACAGCTGGGGTTGCTGCACCCTGCTGCCCTCTCTCTCCCCCCCACCCTCACAGTTAGGGACACTGCAGCTGTTGCCCCCGGTTCCTGTATCCACAGTCAGGGATGCTGTGCTGTGCTAAGCCCTAGAGTACCAGGTTCCCTGCATCCACATCTGGGGATGCTGCATCATGCTGCCTAGCCACCAGAGGTGGGGCTTTTGCTACACCATGCCAACCACTTCCATTTCCCCAAATGGGCAGGGCTACTGCACCACATGTACCCCATGTCACAGTCAGGATTGCTGTACCCTGATGCTCCCTTTGTCCAGCCCCATAATCAAAGCTTCTGCACCATGCTGTCCTCTATCCCCACCACCACAGACAGGGCTGCTGCACCCTGCTCCTTTCTACACAGTTGGCATTGCTGTTGCCTGCTGTGCCCTAGAGCTCCATGCCTCTGCAGTTAGGGCTGCTGTAACATGCTGCAACTTGCCACAAGTTTCCGGGCATTTGCTGCACCATGTTGCATGCCTCCACAGTTCAGACAGTTGCACCTTGCTGTCCCCCTGCCACCAGAGTCAAATCCTTTGCTACACCCTACTGAGACAGGGACAGGGGCCAACAGATTCAGTGTCCTTGACTGTGAGGGTGGAAGAGAGAAGGCAGCATGTTGCAGCAACTCCAATTGTTTGAGAAGGGTGCAGCACAAGAGTAAGGCCATTTACTGCACCCCGGGTCCTGCCTGTGGAGGCAGTAGGCTCTGTGGTGCAGCAAGGCACAGTGGTGGCAGGGGACAGAGGACAGTACTGTGCAGAAGCCTTGAATGTGGGGCATGACACAGGTGGGCATCAGGGTATAGCAGCCCTGACAATGGCAAAGGGTGCACATTGTGCAGCAGCCTAGCCCATTTGGGACAATGGAAGTGCCTAGCAGGGTTCAGCAGCCCCAACTGTGGAGGCAGGGGCATGAGACTCTAGGGTTTAGCATGGCACAGTAGCCCTGACTGTGGAGATAGGAACAGGGGGCAACAGGGTGCCATGGCCCTGACTGTGGGGGTGGGGACAGAGGGCAACAGAGTGCAGCAGCCCTGAATGTTCAGGCAGGAGATAGGGGTGCCATCAGGAAGCAGCAGCCCAAACTGTGGAACAAGGTGCAGCAGCCATGCCTGTCTGGGATAAGGGATGTGGGCAGCAGTGTATAGAAAAGACTCTGACTCTGGTGGCAGGGGGACAGCAGAATGCAATTGTCTCAACTGTGGAGGCATGCAACAGGGTGCAGCAAATGCCCGGAATCTTGTGGCAAGTGGCAGCATGGTGCAGCAGCCCAAACTTCAGAGGCATGGGGCTCTAGGGCACAGCAGGCCACAGCAACCCCAACTGTGTAATAAGGAGCAGGGTGCAGCAGCTCTGTCTGTGGTGACAGAAGATAGAGGTCAGCATGGTGTGGAAGTCTCAACTGTGATGCAGAACACAGGGGGGAATCAGGGTACAGCATCCCTGACTGTGAGATGGGGAACATGTGATGCAGCAGCCCTGCCCATTTGGGGCAAGGGAAGTGGGTAGCAGGGTGCAGCAAAAGCCCCACCTTGATGGCTAGTGCAGCATGGTGCAGCAGCCCCAGCTGTGGAGGCAGGGAACCTGGCACTCTATGGCTTAGCACAGCACAGCAGCCCTGACTGTGTAGACAGGAACAGGAGCAACCAGTGCAGCATCCCTAACTGTGAGGGCGGGGAAAGAGGGAAGCAGGGTGCAGCAACCCCAACTGTTTGAGAAGGAGGTGGCAGGGTGCAGCAGCCCTGATTCTTTAGCTATAGGATGGAGGCAGCAGGGTGCACAATCCCTAACTGTGTGGGAGAAGACAGTATGCAGCAGAATGCATCAGCCTTGATAGTGGAGCAGAAGGCATGTGGCTTGTGGGGCAGCAGACAGGTGGCAGTAGACTGCAGCTGCCTCAACTGTGGGGCAGAGATACGGTGCATTTGGGATGCCATATAGTGTTTCTAGTTATACACATACATGATGTTTTTTCACACAGAAACCATCAAAGAACTGAAATTTGTGAGTTCAGACAGTACACATGCTTGAAATGCTGTAGCAGAGTGTGACAGGCACCTGATTGTCAATCTGACATGACAAAAAATGTTCTTACATGAATGTATGTATGAAGGCTACATGAAAGACAAACTGTTTCTGTGATGAACAAAATTTAGATTTATTTTATATTCAATAAACAGTTATATAGTTAAAAGAAATCAGTGTTTTGATTAGAAAAAAACTGAGGGCTGTGATACAGACAAGCTGATTTCTCACACAGAAAGATTTCCACTACTTCAGTTTAGCATTGAAACTCAAATGATCAGCTTTGTATAAGAAGAGAATGATAGATTTTAAGTTGATCTATCTAAACACAAACCAGAGACTGAGTTTGTAAGAAATCTGGAGATCCCAACAAACCATTAACTCTATAAACTGCTGCTCTGATTGTGAAACTAAAACAGCAAGCTACTCCAAAATTATGTCATCGCTGTCTATGCTTGTCTGAGAGGACAGTAACAGCTCCATTGCTTTCAGCCACTGTAGAGCAAGTTAACAAATTTATTTATTTATTTTTTATTTATTTGTACAATCGGATTTGCAACCTTTGAAACAGAGGCACGTTTACAAAGGTACCTCATCACAGAGAGGACAACAGTGTTACAAAATTACGGTAGGTGGAACATACAGATTTACACAGATTTTACATATTATTATACAGACATTGTGACATATATTTTGTACATTTCATAAAAAAACAACAAGTTACATAAATACAGACATCTGGCAGGGGGAATGAGGGAAAAACCAGGAAGGGGGGGAGGCAGTCCGAAGGACTTTGTCGGATTGCACTGTGAAAACAGCCTGTTAGTGACAGGAACAGCAGCGGGTGTTGAACAGGTGGTTCCAAAAAGCAGTTTTGAAGGAGGCAATTTTGGGGGTATTAGAGATGGGTACAGGAAGAGTGTTAAACTAGGAGCGGGCCTTGTAGCAAAAGGATCTCTGAGCCAGGGAGGTCCGTTCTTGGTACCAGTAGAGTAGCCTTGTCCGAGCTGTGGGTGGAGACTGTGGGGGAGGTATGTTGAAGGGAGGCAGATAACCCGGGAGGGGGAGCCTGAACAGAATTTTCTTTGCTAGGAGGCAGGTTTAGTAATGTAGACATTCTTCCAGGTTGAGGAGATTAGCAGTGGAATAGAGATGACAGGTGTGGGTGAGCCTGGAGGCACTGGTCAGTAGTCTGCAGGCCTAGTTCAGAGTGAGTCTGATCTTAATGAGTGCCCTGTAATTAGAGGCTCCATATACTGGTAGGCCATAATCCACTAGGGACAGTACTGAGGATGTGATGGCCAGACAGACAGCATCGGGTGGAAGGCAGTCCCTATGGTGGTATAGGAGGCCAATTCGGGTGTTGGTGGCAGACGCGAGGGCATTAATGTGGTCGTGAAAAGTGAGGGAAGTTTCAAAAGTAATCCCCAAGATATTTGTAGGTGTGCACTTGCTCGAGCGGGCATTGAGTCCTCGGGAGGATAAGGAGGGGTTTATTACTTGCTCTGTTTTGATGGTGGGAGAAGAGCATTGACTTGGTATTTTTTGAGATTAATGACAAGTCTGTGCTCCTTGAACCAGTTTTCTGCCTGGCTGAGGTGTGTTGGAGAGAGTTCTAGAGGGAGGTGGAATTTCGGTGAGAGGCATAAAGAATGGCATCATCAGCGTACAGAAGAATTTTGCCAGATCAGGCACTGGGCAGGGTGTGTAGGTAGAGACTAAAAAGTAGGGAGCCCAGGATGGAGCCCTGGGGGACCCTGGAGTGGACAGGGTGGGTCTATGAGAGTGTCCCATTGATTTTGATGCACTGGGAATGGGCTGATAGGTAGCTAGAGCACCAGGCGAGGGGACCAGTAGAGAAACTGATATGGTAGAGGGAATCAAGTAGGAGGAGATGTCAGACAGTGTCAAAAGCCTTTGAAAGGTCCATGAACACTGCTTCAACAAGGTTGCCTGAGTCAAAAGAGGAATGCAGAAAGTCAGAGAATTCCAGTAAGGCTGTACCAGTGCTATGGCCTGCACAGAAACCATGCTGCTCTGGGCACAGAACAGCGTGTTTAGTCGGATACTCAGTGAGCTGTGTAGCCACCACTTTTTCTATGGCTTTGGAGAGTGGGGGAAGGTTGGAAATTGGCCAATAGTTGCTGGGGGTGAACCTTTCCCCACCTTTATGAACAGATGTGACAACAGCCGTTTTCCAAACACTGGGAAATTGACCAAGGCAGAGGGATTGGTTTAGTAAACTCATAAGTGGGACTAGGATGTTATCTAGGACCTGTCATAGTATTTTTGGATCCAAGGACTCATTGCTTGGGCTGTTGCTGCCTAATGCTTTCAGAAGGAATGGTCTGGCTTCATGTGTAGATATTTTGTGCAAGTAGAACCAGAGACGTTGAAAGACAAGGGACTGTGAATCAGGAGCTGGGTTAAAAAAATTACTGGGAAGGACAGAGCTAAGGTCTGTGAAGGAGGTGTTAAGGCAGTTAGCTATGTTAAGGGGGTCAGTGGTAATAGAACCGTCAATAGTAAGCAGGGATGGGGAGGGGAGTGAGATTTCCCATTCAGTTCTTTAATATTGTCCCAAAAGTTCTGGGCAGACCCCCATAAGGAGGTGAGGGTGGCTTGGCAGTGGGCAGCCTTGCCTTATGGATGGCCCACGTGCACCTATTCTATGCAGCATTGTAGACTTGTCTGTCTGCCATCCTGACGGTCTGACTGGCTAGGTGCCAGAGGTTATCCCTTTCCCTGAGTTTTTTGAGTAGGTCGGGGGTGACTCGAGGTGCATTTTGCTTTTTGGTGCGGAGTCTGGTAAGCAGTGTGTAGAGATCACAGGCCTTTTTAAAAGCCAGTGTAAAAAGGTTGAGGGCAGAGTCAGTGCTGGGTGCCTGGTTGATGGGGGACCAATTGATCTGGGTGAGAAATTGCTTGAGTTTATTCAGGCCACCCATGCAGAGGCACCTGCAGATGGTGGTTTGGGCTACTAGTTTGGGGGTAGAGGTGGATCAGAGGAATAGGATAGGGGAGTGGTCCCTTAAAGAGTCAGGGAGGATTTGTATGTCCTGGATTTTGCGGAGGTGGTTGGTGACTATGACATTCAGGAGGGTGCTGGTTCTACTAGAGGGATTGAGTCTAGTGGGCTGGGAGACTAGTTGGGTCAGGTCAAGGGCAGCGAATGTGTCCCTTTCTTGGGAGGTGGAGGGACTAAGCCAACTGACATTGAGGTCCCCAACAAGGACTTGTTCTGCTTTGTGGGGGAGGGTGGTGAGATAAACTATAAGAGATTAGATTGTCAGGTTCTGGTTCCTTGGGGGGACATAGGAGACTGTGAGGTTGAGAGGTCCCCTAGAGGGATTAGGAATGAGTTTGAGGGTAAGGGCCTGGGCACCATTATCGAGCTTGGGGGCAGGGAGTGCATGACCAACGATAGTGTCACATAAGAAAACAGCACAGCCACCCCTGTGTTTGCCTACTTGACCCTCCTGGTAGAGGGTGTAGCCAGGGAGTGAGACAAAGGAGTCAGTGGTGGATTTGGAAAGCCAGGTCTCCACCTGCGCAATGATGTCAGGCTGGTGTAGAATGACCCAGCACTGGAGTACAGCAGATTTTTTCTGCAACCTGCAGATATTTAGGGAGGCAACGCGGAGTCCTAAGGACAATGTCCTGGGTGGGCTGGTGGAAGTAGGGCCAGGGTTGAGGTGGACATTTCCAGAGAGTGGCAGTAGCACAGTAAAAATTCTAATCAGGGGCAGTGGCTGTCGGCATCCTTAGCTGGATGTCAAGACAAGGGTGAGGGCACAGGGGTACAGGAAATGGACAGGGCATGAAAGGTAGGAATGGCGGTGAGGAGGTGGGTCCAGGGAGGGCCCGAGTAGGCAGAGGGGTTGGGAGGGCTGCCAGGAGGTGGGTGCCGGGGCCTAGGGTGTGAGGCAAGAGTGGGGGGGGTCAAGATAAGATAGGGTGGTCTAGGGGTGCTGCCCTTTGAGGGTTGGGATTGTGATCTGGCTGGAGAAAGGTGAGCACCAGGATGGCTAAAATAGTGAGGTGCTGTAGAAGGGGATGTGTATGCATGATGCCTGTATTTATAATAGTGGATTGTTTAAGGGTCTCAGCTGTGCCTCTAAGAGGGTGAATGCCACTTTGGAGTAGTGGTAGGGCTGCAGATTTTGGTGCACAGTGTACCAGGTTCAAGACCCCAGAGGGGTGAGTGTCCTTGGGCCAGGATAAAATGGAAATCCAGGTGATTGGGGGATGGAGTAGGCTAGGTCTGAAGCTGGATGGAGGGGTGAAATAGCAGATCCTAGTGGTCACAGGGGAATTGAAAGTTGGGCTGGGGGGTAGACAGCAAGGGGAAAGGTATCGTAGCAGCGTAGTAGCCCAGGTTAGGATAGGCATATGGAGCAGTGATAGGTACTAAGCAAGGATAAGAGTGAAGGAGTGGAGTAGCAGGGGTGGATAGAAGGGCTCATGGGTTAGGAGAGGTAGTGGGAATTCAGAGTGAATAGGGAGCAAGCAGGAGAATACCCTCTAGTGACCGGCGAGTATAACCTGCTAATGGAAAAGTGGGGACTTAGAAAAAAATGGTAGCAGGAAGTGATGTCATAGGAAAGGTACAAAAAAATTGAGGGCCGGCCTTGGGTGGGAGTGGAGGGTGGTTGGGGTGGGTGGGGCAGTCGATGTGCAGCATCAATGGACTAACATCCCTGACAGAGTTCAGCTGCAGGAGGAGAGTGGTTACCTTTAAGGGCTCTGCTGGACCTCACTACCCGTGCTGTGTGCAGGCTTCCCTAGCTGTGTGTAAATGCTGATTTAAAGAAAACCACAAAACCAAACAGCATGAAATTTTCAAGAAACACTTATCATGACACAGTAACTTGAATTTCAGCTTTTCAAGCTTTTATTACAAATGTGTAAAAACCATTGCACATGATCTTTAAATCTGTTTTAAAAAAAAACAATCCCTTTGGGTTAGCCTTTAGTGAAGCCTGATGTCTCTGTTGTTTTATATTTAATACTGTTTGGATATGTTTTAAATTGTTGAACTGATATGTTTTTAATACTGTGTGTGATGTGTTTTGTGGTACTGATACATGTAAAGTGCTTTGATAATTCTGAATTGCACTATGCAAATAATAAATGACTGATTGAAACTCCCATTTCAATGTAGATCTGAAAGTTAATACCCATAGGGTTTGTGAGTGTGAAAGGAAAAAAAGCACTTAAGAGGAAATAAATGTGACTATACATATATATATATATAGTCGTGGTGCGGTTGCGCCACTATAGTTAGGGTTCAGTTGTCACTTACATACTAAAGTCAAAAGTTTGGGCGTTAATAACTTTGGACCTGTTCAATGGATTTGCCTGAAATTTGATAAGTGCAGTGGGGTATGGTAGTTCTCTTGATTTACCAAATTTTGGTCGGACTTACGGTCTTTGCATATGAAAATGCAGAAAAATGCAAAATTATCCATATTTGGAGGCAGCTTTTGGGATTTTGGATGTGGTCTTGCATGACCATTGTGTGGTGTGCTGCTCTGTGAGATGGCTCATTTGAAAGAGCCTTGGTGGCTGAACATGCCGCTTTTTGTTTGTTGAAAAAATATTAAGGCATTCAGAAGTTATGCCATTTTTAATTTCCCATTAGGAAAATTAATATGTATGTTTTGCAAACAAAGAATGGGGTTCTGGCCATCTCATCCCACCGGGTGATCAAAGAATTTGCAGCCTCATGGTTCAAGAATCTTTGTCACTGAGAATTTTAAAAAAATTCTTCAATCGTGAGGTCCGCCATCTTGTTTTTAATTTTCCAATCAGAAAAGTATAAATATCTTGGCTCTGGGGTCACTTCTGAAGTAAAACGTGGATGGGTGTTACTCAGGGGACTTCGATCTATCAAGCCATGCCTTTGGTTTGTTCCACATCGGTCAAAAAATAGAGTTCTGCGCTTTTAAAATCTTAGTTCGTGGCTCGCTAACTATCTTTGATCATGAGCCTGGAAATTCTTTGATCGCGATCGTGTATCACTAGCGAGGGACGAGATGGGCAGATAAAAAAAATCAATTTTCTCAGCCCAGGGGTGTCCTAGGAAGACAAATTAGGGTGGGTTTTATTCAGGAGCTTCATTTTGACCAACTATGGTGGTGGTTTACCACAATTTTTTGAATGTTTTAAATTACAACTGTTTTTATTTTTTGGTTGTGACCCTACAAATTCTTTGATCGTGAGCCTGCAAATTCTTTGATTGTGAGATTCTTTGAATGCCATCTTTGATCGTGAGGGCAGGACAAGATGGCCAAGTTTTTTATAATGGAATAGATAGGGACATTTTACCAATCTTTAAGACTGAATATCTCAGAAACGGTTTGGTCTTTTTACTTGAAATTTGGAGGGTGTTTCTGGCATGTCCTGTTGATGTGAATTGTATGTTTACATGTTGGAGAACTTTTTTTTTTGTGGAGATATTGTGTGACACACTTTATGTGTTGTGGACAGTGTTTTGGATTGTGCTTGAAATTGATAGACTGCCTTGCCTTAGTGTCATGGATGTAGTTTTCAGTTGTTGTGTGTGTTAAATGTCAACAGGTGCAGAATTGTGCCACTCTGATGAATGAAAATGTCAAATTTTGACATGTTATATCTCGGACACAGTTTCATATTTTTACTTGAAATTTGGAGGGTGTTGATGGCATGTCCTGTAGATGTCAATAGTGGTGTTTATGTGTCAGACAATGTATTGTTTGTGGAGATATTGTGTGGTACACATTACATTTTGTGGACAGCATTTTGTATTTCTCTACTAGATTAACATTTGTTTGGTGGCTGGCCTTGCTGTTGTCAATATACCTTTTAATCATTGGGTGTGAAATGTGGCTCGACACTTGCTAGTTGGTGGAATGGGCCCTGCGCTCCCACCAACTTGTGCAACTTTCTACTTTTCTATTCTTTCTTAAAAAGTAAGGAAATTCTAAGCAAAAAAATTAATTTATGCATCAGTTAGGGTTCTTCTACAGCGAAAAAAGTGAGGAAATTCAATTTTAGGCATCGGGGTGTGTGTTGGGATCATCGGCCCTAACTCACCCCATTCTCCTACTCTGCACCACCTCAGCTTCTTTACACATGGGATGGGGTGTGAGTTAGGGCCGATGACCCCAACGCACACATCAATGCCTGTTGGTGGGGTGGGCTGGGGGTGGAGTGCAAGGGGTGGGAACCCTAAAATCAAATGTCCTCACATTTTTGCTATAGAAAACCTAACTGATGTATTAATGAAGTTTTTTTTTTTTGCATAGAATATATATATATAGCAAAACTATAATGAATGATCAGAAAAGAACAACTTTTTGGACTTAGAATTTTACTGAACAAAAACCAGCAAAGCAAAAAAAAATAAACAACATTAGAGAAATGTACCCAAGCTACTGTGCCTTGATTAAGTGCAGGGATGGGAGATGCATTATCAGCATACAGTGTGTCTTATTTTGGAAGGGTATTTGGAAGAAAACTAATTGAGGACTATAAAAATTTCAGGACAGAGGTCAAATCAGGCTGATGTTATTCCCTTAAGTTCTTCCATCTACAACTTCAGTGGTCAAGCCCCAAACCAAACTGCCTGCTGATAATGCCCCCCCCCACACACACACATATCACAAAGGCATTCACAGCAGTTGTTTTATGATCAGTGTACTTGTTGGAGGAGTTACTTCAAAGAAACAGGACTTGATTCTGGGTTTTCCCCCTTTCTACTTATTCAGAGCCAATTGAAGTGAATGGGAAAAGAGTCATATTTCAGGCAAGGCAGGCAGGAACAGTGGGTACAAACTTAGGAAATATATGCAGACCTTTACACATTTCAAGCAATATAGTCAGGCACAGTGGATGGAACCTTAGGAAATATATGCAGACCTTTCGTCATACTAAAAGGTCTGTAGGGCTATGCCCACTGCAGCCCTGAAAAGGGATTGGTTATGCAAATGAAGCAGAGAACAGAAATAAAAGCACTTATTTCATGGAAAACAGCACTTTTTGGCAGTTTGAATGGTAGGAGATTGAATAACAACTCCTGCAAGTTACTACAGTTTACTATTCCCATTTGCTATGGCAAACCTCAAAAAATCACTTTAACTGTACAACTGGCAAACCATCTTCAAATTATGCAATAACAAATTCCAAAATGACATACTGAAAAAATAATGTATCCATTTTATTCACTACAGTACAGTGAGGGCTGAATAGGTCCTGAAATTACTTCTGAAATTGAACCAAAGAAAATCTTGGGGTCTTGATAAGTAGAACAGTAAAATACATAGTCCCATCATCTATCATCCCATTACTGCACTCTTCAGCCTCTTATTGCCAACTGTACTCACAGGAATAGAAAACAGCCATGGTTATTTCAATTTATAAAACTGTCAGAAACAGTGAGTTTTCCAGTTACCAACCCATATCCCTCCTGCCCGTGGTGTCAAAGATTCTGGAGTTACTGGAATCAACCAAAATTATTACATATAAGACCGGCAACAATTTCTTAAATGAATTGCACTCTGCATTTGGACCTGTACATAGCATTTAGATAGCATAAATCACAACTGGGAATGACTTTCAAATGGCAGTAGAAAACAATAAACTGTATGTGGGTGCAATATACATTGATCTCTCCAAGGTCTTTGATAATGTAAAAGATGGGCTACTGATACAGAAACTTTGTAATTTTGGTGTGAACCCCACCTCCCAAAATTGTTTGAAATAATTTCTAACTGATAGGTGATAACTTGTAGCAGTGAGTGATGTACACTCCAGGCTGTTGAAGGTGGGGAGGGGCATGCACCTATTTCTGATGCTGGTACAGCTATTCTTCCCCCAACTGGGCAGAGGCATCCATGGCCCTTTCATGTACAGGTACATGTATGTGGATGACATAGTCCTCTGTGGATGAGAACAGCATATGTTGATTATGCAATGAACTCTGCGGTGAGGATTTAATCAAATCCAATTATTTCTGACAGCAAACAAACTGGTTCTAAACTCAGGTAAAACTCAAATCATGATGTTTGGGACCCTTCACATGCTAAATTTAAATCACTCACCATTAAAGATAATTGCATGATATAACACTGCTCTAACAAATGTGACCCAGTATAAATATCTCTGAATCTGGGTGTACTTCCAGTTGAAATTAGGTACTAGTGTGGTTCAGTTGGTAGCACATCTGCCTCCTGGCCAGAAGGTCATGGGTTCTAGCTTTTTTTTTTTTTTGCTCCCCATCCCAGTTGTCCCTTCTTCTCACTGGGCTTCTGAGCCCTGTCACCCCAGCTTTACCCAAGGCTTACCTCTCCCATAGTCACCTATGGCTTGCCCTCTGTGGCAACGGTGGTGGGGAGTTCCTCGACCCACCAGGACTGGATCCAGATTCTGGAAGGTGCCTGAGTCACCATTTTAGGGGCCTGCGGATGACAGCAGTCATCTTGCATAGCAAGGTGCTTTTTCCTGTTTCATCCCCTGTGGGAAATGTGTCCTGCAATGATGTCATGCCCTGCCAGAAGCCAGTCAAGCAGCAGGCTCTTCCACACCCTCCCCCTGGAGGAAGAGAGCAATTCAGCAGATGTTGATTCTCCTTCCCCCGGCCAGCACTCTGACTCCTCGGTCTTGCTTCTGATCTTGAGTCATCAGTATCACAAGTACTGTAGCTTCATTTGCTTTGCATCTGTATCCCAATCCCCATGGGATGAGGCTAAAAAAAATGAGCAGAATTGTCTTGTCCTCCTTTCCCAGGTCAACAAAAAACAACTAACAAATAAGCAGCAGTTTAATATAAACCAGACACTGACAAAGATGGGGCTCCAAACCAGATTTCTGTAGAGGCAAATGTTTAATGTACTGCACATGTTGTGCTCTAGGCAAAATTGGAGCAAGCTACATTGCTTCCCTTAGTGGACAGTGATGATATTTTATATGGTAGCACAAATAAAATTATCCTAAGAAAGATGGATACCATATAACATATTCTGGCCAATGGTATTCTAGCTTTCCAAGAGAAACCTATGAGTGTGATCACCTGCAGAGGCACGAATGTATCTATCTGGAGAATAGACATAAGGCCCAGATGGTTGAATTCCTGCACAAATACATAATACATAACTCTATTTTATGCTCTGGCCCTAGAGCTGCAAACTGCCTTGAATTTGAGCTCCCCTGAATCAGAAGCAAAAGATTAATAAACAAATTAGCCAGCCTGGGAGTGGGTCTCAGGGTGGTAGCCTAGGTGAAAAAATGGCTGGACAACAGGACACAGAGTGTAATAGTAAACAGAGTCCACTCCCGAAGAAAGGGAGTGTTACAAGTGGGGTACCGCAGGGTACAGTACTGGGTCTGGTCCTTTTTAATGTCTTTATAAGTGACATTACAGAGGAACTGGAAGGAAAAGTATGCCTCTTTGTAGATGACACAACGTTCTGAAACAGGGTTGATACACAAGGGGGGGTGGAAAGGATGAGAAGGGACTTGGCAAGGTTGGAGGAATGGTTAGAAGTATGGCAGCTTATATTCAGTGTAAAGAAGTGCAAAGTAATGCACCTGGGAAACAAAAACCCAGGGGAAGAGCACACAGTGGGGGGGGGGGAGTATTAACAACAACACAAATGGAAAGGAACCTTGGGGTAGTCATATCAGATGACCTAAAGGTAAGCAAGCAATGTGAAAAGGCAGTAAGGATGGCTGGGGGGATACTGGGATATATAGGTAGAGGCATCACCAGTAGAAAACAGGAAGTTGCTATCCCTCTGTATTGACAGTTGGTGAGATCCCATCTGGAGTACTGCATGCAGTTCTGGAGAACCCATCTTTGCAAGGACATAGGCAGGATGGAGGCAGTCCAAAGGAGGGCAACTAAAATGGTGCAGGGCCTGCAACAGAAGCCATACAAAGAGAAACTAAAGGAGCTTAGTATGTATACCCTAGAGGAAAGGAGGGAGGAGAGGGGGGACATGATAGAAACTTTCAAGTACATCAAGGGAATCAACGAAGTCCAAGAGAGCTGCATCTTTCAGAAAAAGAGATGTGCAAGAACAAGGGGACACAATCTGAAGACAGAGTGTGGACGGCTCAGGGGCAATGTGAGGAAGTATTTTTTCACAGAGAAGGTGGTGGACTCATGGAATGGCCTTCCTGAGGAGGTTATGGGGTCAAAAGCAGTGGGGGAATTCAAGAATGCATGGGGCAGACAAAAGGTAATTCTGGTGAAGGGTAGGAAGAAGTAGGCTGTTGGTTAACTAGGATCTGCAGCTTATCCAATAGGTAGGTAAATGGGCAAATTAGGTGGGCCAAGCAGCTCTTTTCTGCCGTCAAAGTCTATGTTTTTGTGTAAGCACACAGGGCCAGCATGGTTTTTTTATATGCTGGCCCACATATATGGAACTCCATGCTGGCTCAGTGGAGACTCTGTCCTATTTTTATACTGGTAATGCCTTCTGTGAAAAAATGGTACCTAAGCCAGTTTCAGTTGGAATGTGATTCTGAGGAAGAAGTAATGTATGCATGTTTATTTATTTATTTATTTGAATTTTGTTGACCGGGTAAAACCACTGGGCCTTGGTAGGCCCTTTTTCAGGGGTGATCATGGATTAATTACAGAGATAAGTCACAAATAAGCTCAGTACAATAAACAATGGATAGAACTATCAGTCATACATCACATAAGATTCATTACAGAGATATACTATAGTGCGAATACAATCAGTCCTAGACATAGGAAAGATCCCATTATGTAAGGCATGATAGTTAACAATACTAGACATTTGATAGATCCTATACAGTAAGGCATGATGGATATTTGGTCCCAAACCTGGCTAGGATCTCTATTATCTTTGTGACCTGTTACCACTTAGGTCTAGACTGTTATAACTAGTTGGGTACATGGAAGAGGTGTTCCTAGTGTGATCTTCTATGACATCTAAGATCCTGTCACTGGCAGTAATTGCAGGAGCTGTGTTCTAGTACTTGCACTTTTAGGCCATTTTTGAAAATCTCAAGAGAGGGCCTTTCTTCACTGTTATTGTGAAGAGCATTCCAGATAGTCAGATGTGCAAGGGCAAAGGACTATGCTTTTGTCTGAGTCCTGGTTTTGGGGATATTGGGGAGAGATTGTTTTGATGACCTGAGAGAGTGCCTGTCTGGTTTGGTCTTTAGCAGGTCATTGAGACTGGGGGACTTTGTCACTTCTAAGTTTAAAGGCTAGGGATAGCGCAGCATATTCCATCCTTCCATCGAATGAGGGCCTGTTCAGGGTTTAGAGCTCTCCACAATGATGATCATTTGGAGCTCCTTTTGTAGTAAATCGTCCAATTGCGTGGTATAAGGATTTAAGTTTATTTTGCTCTGATAGAGTAAAGTGGGCAGGAGAGTACAGCTGGCAATTTTTAGGCACGACTCGGAGAGGTATGGGCTTAGCCTGTACAGCAGCTCTATTTTTTTGATGTAAGGCCTTGGTGAGGTTTTCTACATAGTCCTTAAAGGCAATATCTTGGTCAAAGAGGACTCCCAGGTACTTGATAGAGTTTACAACCTTAATCTGGGAGCCATCTGAGAAAGCATTTTTTGGTTTTTTCTGAAATAGTGAATTTTATTGAAGTTTTTGTAACACAAAATATAAAACATATAGAGACAGTGACAAAAAAAAACATTTACAAGTACTATACCGGTTACATCATTGCATGCACTTTATTTTTAGTGTTGCTTTGCCACCATTAGCAACCTGGAGATACCTGCATCAGGTTGCCAGTACTGAAAGTTAGGTGGCGATGTGGAGGATATGTTGGTGCGAGGGGGTTCACTTGGGGGGATATGTCTTCTTGGCTCTCTCCCATAAAATGTCTCTATTTTGGGGGGGGGTTGGGGGTCTAGGGGTTGATCAGTAAAGCCTCTAATGGGCCCCATCTACTCAGGTACACCTGTGGGGTGTGCCTCATGTAATTGATTAGTTTTTCCACATGGAGAGCCTCTAGGGTCGCTCTGTGCCATTCTTGGAAGGAGGGGATGGTTTCATCCTTCCAGTGTCTAAGGATTAGCTTCTTGACCATGGCTGAGATAAGCATGATGTGATATCTACGTATTCCCATGATCCCTTCCAGGTTACATCCCAACAGACACACCTGGGGAGAGAAGGCCTCTCTCAAACCCAGTAGGGTGTCAAGTCATGTTCTGATCACTTCCCATAGTGGCCTTGCTTTGTGACAGTCCCATAGGATATGTTTGAGGGTGCCCCTCCCCCCCACACCTTGTGCATTTGTCTGAGTCCAGCTTGGCCATTTTGAAGAGTTTGGTAGAGGTGTGGTACATGTTGTGATTGATTTGGTATTGCATGAGTCTGAGGCCATCAAACTTTAACAGGACATGTGTATTTCTCCACATGGCTGTTCTACATTCAGGGGATGCTAGTTCAGGGAATTCTTTCTGTCAGTAGTGGCATGTTGAACTATTTGGGTCAGTCGTGGTGGTCAGCAAGTGTTTATACAGCTGTGAGGTGGCGTGGTGCTGGGTTGCTAGGGAACAGCGGTCGTCCCATATACTGAATGGGTCAGTTCTCCATGGTTTTGGTCCCAGCCCCAATGTGAGTAGGTGTTGGAGTTACATGAATGGAAAGACCAGGACTTTTGCTGGGAGTTTTGACACCTGGAAGTTGTGGTAAGAGAGCAAGTGGTTACCCTCCAAAAAGGAGCCCAGGGTCCTGACTTGTGCTGGGCCCAGAAACTTCTCCAGGATGGAGGCATTCTGGATGCGGAAGTTTGGGTTTCCTGTCAGTGGTTGCTCTGGGTCAAGGATCAGTCTGGTGCCCAGTAGGTTGTGCAGTTGTTTGCAGACTTGGACTGAAGTTCCTAGAGGGGAGGCTCACAAGTGGGTGGGAGGGCTTTGAGAGGCATACTAGTCAGGGCTTGGGTTTTGATTTTGGCCAGGCAACATAGGTCTAGCTCCATTTCTTTCCACCTGGGGAAGTAGGTCATGTTGTCTACGAGGGCTATGTGCTGCCTCCACCAAAGGAATTATGCAGCTTGGGCAGCAAGGTAATATAACCTTAGGTGAGGGAGTTGTAGACCCCTCACCTCCTTCGTTGGCATCAGCTTTTGCTAGGCTCTGCGTGGGGGCTTGCTTGACCAGAGGAATGAGAAAATTGTCAAATTCAGGGTTCTGAACCAAACAAGGGGCAGAATGCAGTACTACATACTTAGGGTGTACAGCAGCCTAGGATGGATGTTCATCTTTATAATATTTATGGGTACATGTCATTTTGCTCCAGACTTTTCGGTCCCCGACTTCTCACTCCTGACATTGCGCTCCCGCTCAAACTCGCTCTTATGTCAATATGCTCCCACCCGAATGGCTCCCGCAGTGTCAGCAGTCAAGAGTCAACATGCATTGCTATGTACTGTGATATGATGTGATGTGTATGTGTTATTCAGTGGAAGGGTTGTGATTTGTATTGTTATTCAGTCATAGGAGCAGAAAGAAACTATTCAATTAATCAGTTAAGTTGCTTTGGCCAACCACAGCTTCTGGTATCGTGAAGTTGTAAATAATTTAACCTTAGCTCACTGCTGTCACACTTCTACTGTCTAGTAGCTTTGCATGGTACAATGGCTTGGCGCTTTGTCCTATCCTCTCACTCCAAGAAGAAACTGGTAGACGACCAGAACTTCCTGTACACCTTCAATAAACGTGGTCATCAGGATAAAGCAATACAGCAGTGAGATCATGCAGTTAAAAAAGTTAAGATTTGCAATGCCAGAGTGCATACTGTCTCATTTGATGACCCTACCATCACTTTGCAGTTTTCTCAGCATACCCATGCATCAGACCCCTGTGCAGTAGAAAAACACAATGCAGTCAAAAATGCAAAGGAGAGGGCATGCTCCACGGAGGATACCACAGCTCAAGTCGTGCTGCATGCAAATCAAGAGGTTTCACTGGCAGCACAGGGAAAAATCATCGACAAAAACCTAAAACAAACTATTCAAAGGGTTCGAGTACATGGTGATCCTCCTAACCCAAGAGACTTATGTCAGCTGCAAATACCAGACTGCTACACTATGTACCAACCAAACTACCAGTGAGCCTGAAAAGTTTTTGCTCTTTGATAGTGGACCAGGGCTAAATCACATGTTAATGTTTGGTGCAGAGAGCAATCTAAATTCTTAGAGCG
Organism: Neoceratodus forsteri; assembly: GCA_016271365.2. Classification (NCBI taxonomy): domain Eukaryota; kingdom Metazoa; phylum Chordata; order Ceratodontiformes; family Ceratodontidae; genus Neoceratodus; species Neoceratodus forsteri. Next base: position 575,371,201 of record CM028134.1, on the reverse strand, counting down.
CTGTAAGTTGTGGCATGCTGATGGTTCTTTCAGTGTTGCACCACCACTTTTTATGCAGTTATACATTATAATGGGTGAAAGGTTTCAGAATGTGCAGCCAGCTGTTTTTGTGCTTTTACCAAGGAAAACTAGGGAGTGTTACCAAAGAATGCTCACCGTTTTGAAAGACCTTAACCCTAACCTTAGCCTTAAGGTGGTGATTACTTATTTTGAGTGGCCAACGATTGCTGCATTTAAATCTGTGTTCCTGAGGCAAGACAATTTGGCTGCTTTTTTCACTTTACCCAATGTGTGTATCACAAGATACAGGCAGAAGGGTTGGCAGTACAGTATGCACAGGACTCAGAATTCGCACTTAAGTGCAAGTATTTACCAGCACTGTTTTTTTACACCCCAGAAGAAGTAATCACACGCTTTGAGGAAATCACTGATGACAGTCTGAATAGCTTCCCTGAAGAACTGACACCAGTAATAGATTACTTTGAGGATATGTGGGTTGGCTGGAGAAATAGATGAGGAGCAGGACGCAGACAACCACATTGTGCCATAGAGTTGTGGAATCACTCACAAAGTGTCTTTAATGGTAGAGCTAAGACTAATAATGTGGTTGAGGCATTCCACCATGGGATGCAGAGTATCTTTATCATGGCACATCCCACAGTGTGGAAATTTATTGAAGGTCTCAGGGGAGTACAAAAAAACGAGACTCAGAGGTGGAGCAAATTATTGCGGGCAATCAACTGACAACATCAAGGCATGTGTACTGTGACAATATTGCTAGACTAGCCTGTATCTTGGAGAAGTGTGCAGATCACACTACCGAAGAATTCTTATGTGGGGTGGCGCACAGCTTCAAATAGTAGGGCACCTCTCGTCAGTGTTTTTAAACTTTTGAAATAAAGATTTATCGTTTTTAATTCACCAGACACTTGGAATTCTCTTGGAACTCAGATACTGAAGAAAACATCATGATGCACTTGGTTACTATGGGTTACATTAGTTGCTATGGTTTCCATCACTTCCTACTCTATGTTGCCATGGTTTCCTGCACTTCCTATTCTACGTTGCTATGAGGTTGCTATAGACTCCTGCACTACCGAGAGCTGGACGTCCCTCACCACCATTTCGGTAAGAGATATTTACATTTAATTAATGTATTGTGTGCAATTGTTACAAAGGGAGCAGTTTGCAAGTTAGAGAAATTTAGCTTCAGCTGGAGCGAGTAAGAGAATATTGGCAACAAGTACAATGATGCTATGGTCTCCTGCACATCTCCTAATACCATCTCAGTACCATTTATGTATTGTGTGAATTATTACAGTGGGGGAGCAAACTGGCATAAGTGGGGGAGTGAACTGGCATGTAGTGTAATGTCATAGGTGTGAATTGACACAGGAGTGAACTGTCAGGAGCGATAAGTTGGGGAATGAAACATCGGAAGCGAATTGTCATGTTCCCGTTCTGGAGTATCTCTTGCTCCCCTCCTTTGTGCATTGGCATTACTAGCGCAATGTTCCAGGAGGAAGGGAACTTTCCCTCAAGGATGCAAAGGTTGTATAGTGCTGCTACAGGTGTAGCTATTGCAGGTGCACTGAGGATGAGGAGTTTTGGATCAAGATTGTGGAAGCCTGCAGCTTCTGTGGGTTTAAGGTTCTTAAGGAGTTTCAGCACTCCTTTCCTTTTCATGAGCCTAAGGTGGAAATAAGGACGTGAGAGATTCTTTACACTTGGTTTGGAGGGGTCCTGGCGAGCAGTCTGGGGGGATAGTTTTTTTTTTTATTATATTCTCTTTGTGGCCCTCCAGCCTGGAACACTCTCAGGCCACTGCACTCACCAACTTGCTCTACCGCCCACTGTGTTCCCCCACCATCTTCAAGTTTGTTACGGTTCCTCGGGTCAGGGGACTACAACCCGGGGAAACTGTGGGGGCAGCAGTGAGGAACCAGCATTGGGCGTGTGGCAGTGGCTTTGGCGGGGCCATTGCCTATCCAGGGCTGGAGGGGTCTTGTGGTGTAAGCCTGAGACCCCCCCGTCCCCCTGTGTGGTGCACATCTGATGCTGTTACAAATGGAAACTCTGCCTGCATCAGCCACGCTCCTTACATGCAGCCCGCCAGCTTGTGGTGCCCTCTGGTCTCCTGCAGGGGTCACCAGAGTGCTGGACAACCCATGCCCTCCCACCCAGGGAGGCGAGCAGCCCAGTGGGCTCTTGATCTGCCTCCCTCCCCTGCCTACCCCTGTCTCCTGAGCTCACTTCCGAACTCGGGTCATCGGTGTGGCGCCAGGTGTGGCATCCGGCACCTCAACCCTAAGCGCCACCGGGCCGGCTTGGGGGATAGTTTTTGAACCAATCAAGATTAGTAAAGAAGGAGTTCAGTTCCATGGCTGAGTCTCTAAGGTTCTTGCAGCATTTGTCACCAGATTGCATTTCACAGTCAATTTGTTTGGTCGACCCTTTTAGGAGGGTGTTTATCTGAGTCCAGAATATTTTGGGGTCCTATAGGTTCTTGTCTTGTAGGTTCCTTAGATAAACTTGTTTGGCAGATTTTAGTTCACTTTTGCATCTGTTCCATAGCATTCTGTATTTTTGTCAACCATTCTGGAGGTTGGTGGATTTGAAGAGAGCAGGGGACCACTCGAGTGCTTGCTGGGGAGTCTGTGATTCAGGTGGTGAGGCTCAGCGGGTGGACTGGGGCAAAATGGGAATTGAAGAGGGGTCCTCCCTCTTTGATTCCCATACCCAAGGGCTCCACCTGTGTTGGTGGGCAGAATGCTGCTCCTGTAGTCTTCTCTCATCCATCTCAGGCTGTGTTATGCAATGCCAGGTCAATCAGGAACAAGACCACAGTAATTGCAGACTTGGTTTCCTCAGTAGACCTGGCTTGCATCACAGAGACTTGACTGGATGAAAATGCTGCACCTGTCTTGGAGGCAGCAGTACCCGTCAAGTACTCTGTGATACACAGCCTGAGGAAGGATCACAGAGACGGGGGTGTGGCCATCTGTTTCAGAGCCAGCCTGAGCCACATGGTGCTACCAGTGGGCTCTACCAGGTCATTTGAGTGTGTTGCTGCATAAGGGGGGAGTATAGGCGTGGGCTACAAGATTCTCCTGGTGTATCTCCCCCCCCCCATTGGGGGGCAGATTCTGTGGGAGTTCGAGGGCTTTTTTCACTGGCCTGGTGTTGGAATCTCTCAGAAGGCTAATTCTGTTGGATTTTAATGCCTGGGTTGATGATGGGCTCTCATCAGTTGGATGCACCTCCTGTAGATGATGGAGGCCCTGGGCCTGTTGCAGATTGTCACCTCTTTGACCCCCTTGCACGGTCACACTCTTCATCTGGTGTTCATCTGGGTCTTGGTGTTGATGACCTCAGGATAGACCTGGTTATGTGGTTGGATCATAGCACTGTGGTGATCACATTTGGGGGCCCCCCTGGGAGTCCAGCCTCTGTGGAGATGGTTTGGTATTGCATTTTAAGGAGCTTCTCCCCAGTAGAACTACAGGCAACACTGGACCTATCGAGTGTGGAGACTGCATGTGTGATCAGGAGGAGGCGGTGGTGGCTTATAATGGGGCCATCATTGTGTCCTTCAACTCGATTGCACCAGTCCATGTCCGACCTTTGTCTACTCACTGAAGGCCCCCTTGATTTGATGGGGAGCTTAGGGAGTTAAAGACTAAGGGTCAGAGGTTGGAGCGGTGCTGGAGGAGGTCAGGCCTGATGGAGGACAAATTGGCTCTGAAGACCCATTATGGTGTCTATCGGGGGCAATCTCCCAAAAAAAGGCAGATTTTCTGTCTAAGGGGATTGCTGTTGTGGAGAACAAACCAGCTCATCTCTTCACATGGTAAATAGGCCATTACATCTGGCCTGACTCCATGTGGAAAGATCAGGTTCAAGCACAAGGTACAACGAGTTTGCTCTGTTCTTTGCTGACAAAGTGTCCTTATCAGGGCCAAGATCTCTTTCTGGACTGCACAAAGGGATTGCAGGGTCTGCCTGAGCCATGTTGGGGCACCCCTCTTGTCTGGGATGAGTCTGAGCCAGTTGTTATGGAGGAGCTGGCAGACATAATCTTGATGATGCAGCCAATATATTGTGATCTGGATCAGGGTTCACCTGACTTTTGGTCAGATGTGTGGATCTGATAGGGCTTGTGGTTGCAGAGGTTTTCTGGATCTCAAGTTCAAGTTCAAGTTCAGGTTTATTGTAGGAAAATAAAGATGAAAGTTTGTGACTGCACTAGGGATAAAGTAGTGCTCGGCTAAGACTGCATAAATGTTCAAGAAAAAATATGCCAGCACTTACTTAAGGTAACACTCATTCAGGTGTATGCTCCCAGGTCCACTTAAAGAACTTTGTAGGCTCAATATTCCTTTCTGTATTTCTTTTATTCAAAAAATGACATTAAAAAACACTCCTGTCACTTCTGTCACTTCTGCCACCAATATATATAAAGTCATATGAATCAGTGTAAAATTCATTTTAAAAAGTCCACGATTATTCAAAAGGAAAGTGCCAGGACCAAATCCAACCAGCAGTTGCTTCTGCTTCTGCTACTGCAGCAGCTGAGGGACATGCCACGTCACTTCCACGTCACATCAACGTCACCTGACGCATTTCGCAATTAGCTTTCTCAAAGGCTGATGTCTGTGGCAATCAACTTTCTATTTATAGTGTGCACCTTAAAGGAACAATAACATTTTAAAGTGTCTACATAGGATTTCCAAAATAATCCCATAAATCTAATATGAAATACAATTATATATTAAACCTAATACCATGGCATCTAACATCAATCTAACATAACAACATACTTAAACTTAACATTATATGTGCTAAAACAAATAATCAATAAATGAACACATAAGTAGATCACCAGTCGATTTCGCATGTAAATAAACTGCAAAAAAGGAAGAAAAAACAATATTAGTGCACACTAACAAATGCACAAAGAGTAATAATTGCACAAAACAATATTAATAATAAAGCAACACCAAAGCATATTACACATATCTACTTTTTCATCAAAAATGGCTTTATCTCAATCCTGTCACTTAAGCCAGGAGAATGCATAGCATTCATAGAGAAAATCCAATATTGTTCCCTTTTCAGAAGCAAATTATCATAATCACCTCCTCTTTTAGCCATAAATGGTTTTTCTATGGCTGTAAAATGAAAAACGTGAATATTGATCACCTGTTCTAACGACATGTAACGCTAAAGAGTTTGTAATGTCCTTATTTAAAACTGCTCTAGCATGTTCACCAATTCTCATTTTAAATGATCTTTTAGTTTTGCCAATATAGAACTTACCACATGTACATTCTGCCATATACACTACTCCAGCGGTGTTACAGGTCATATTTCCTCACACTTCCACATCCTTACCAGTTGCATAGTTTTTAAAAAATCTAGTATTTTTTAACAAAAGACAGTATTTACAGTTCCCACATTTGTAACATCCTCCTACTCTCCTATTAGTGAGCCAGTTTTTTGGTTTATCAGGTAAAGGCTGTACAGAATACACTACTATATCTTTAATCTTTTTACCCCTACGGAAAACCATTTTTGTTCCATTCTTCGCTGTTTCTTTCAAATTCGAGTCTTTAAGTACCAGATGCCAATTATTTCTAATAATGTCTGAAATCTCCTTTGACTGAGAACTAAAGGTAGACACAAAGGACATCTGTCTATCATTTTTCTTCTCTCCTGTTTGTTTTTTCAAAATAGATGTTCTAGGTATCAAATCTACTGCATCTTTTGCTTCTTTAATAGTGCAAGCATCATACCCTCTGTATAAAAGCCTTTCTGTTAATCCTTCTGCTCTTACTGTATAATCAATTTGACTGCTACAATTCAGTTTAGTGCGTATGAACTGTCCCTTAGGAATAGCATGAATCACATGTCTAGGATGTGCACTGCTTGCTAATAATAGTGTATTACGGTCCGTTGATTTTCTGAATAAATCAGTTTGAACTCCTCCACAACCATCTTTGTAAATCTTTAAATCAAGGAAACAAATTTCATCCTTATTAACATTTACACTAAAACATAAGTTATCATTATTTTTTTCTAACTATTGTGTAAATTCAATTAACTCTTCCACAGTACCCTTCCACACCATGAAGACGTTGTCAATAAAACTTCTCCAAAGGTCAATTTTTTGCAGAAACGGGTTGTTTTAATTTCTTATTACTTCCAGCTCCCATTTTGCCATATATAAATTGGAATAATTAGGGGCCATACTGGCTCCCATAGCTGTACCCATTTTCTGCAAATAGAAATCGTTTTTATAAAAAAAGGTGTTACATTCCAAAATGAATTTAGTAAGCTGTACTAAGACCTCGGTGGAGGGAGTACAATTTTCTCTCATTCCCAAATAAAACTTCAAGGCCTCAAGACCCTCTTTATGTGGAATGTTAGTGTATAGAGATTGCACATCTAATGTAACTAGAAGACTATCATCCTCAATAGCTAAGTCTTCTAGAGTATTAAGTATATCCCCTGTATCCTTTATATATGAAGGGATATTTCTAACTAGATCTACCAAAAAGGAGTCCACATATTTTGCCAAAGGTTCCAATAAGCTATTATTACCTGACACAATGGGCCTGCCAGGTGGATTCACCACATCTTTATGTATCTTTGGCAAGACATAGAAAGTAGCTCTTGTAGGAAAATCAACCTTTAAATACTCATAAACTTGACTACTAATTTCATTTACCCTTTTATTTCACTTACGTATGTATCAATTAGCTTCTTAAAACAAAGGGTTTTATCAAAATTTAACTTTTCATAATGCATACTATTAGATAGTTGTTTCATCATTTCAATGTCGTATTTCTCAGTATCCATAATCACTATAGCACCACCTTTGTCGGCAGCCTTAATAGTGATTTTTTTGTTATTACTAAGATCATTTAAAGCTACTCGTTTCTGTTTACTAATATTGTGAAAAAGGCGTAGATTTTCATCTTCATTTAATGCCGGTAAGTCATCCTGACAACATTTTTCAAACATTTGAAGGGCTGCAGACAAAGGTGGACAAAAAACAGAGCAAGGTTTAAAATGATTCTCCACATTGCCAACCTGTTCATTCACAGCTTCCTGTTCCACATTTTCTTCTATTTCTGCTGAGTTTATACCTCTATTAAAAAAAGCTTTTAAACTCAGATTACGTACAAATTTACTCACATCTATAACAGTATCAAATAAGTTGAACTTATTCAAAGGTGTAAAGGACAGGAAAAAGTAAATATGTGTAATATGCTTTGGTGTTGTTTTATTATTAATATTGTTTTGTGCAATTATTACTCTTTGTGCATTTGTTAGTGTGCACTAATATCGTTTTTTCTTCCTTTTTTGCAGTTTATTTACATGCGAAATCGACTGGTGATCTACTTATGTGTTCATTTATTGATTATTTGTTTTAGCACATATAATGTTAATTTTAAGTATGATGTTATGTTAGATTGATGTTAGATGCCGTGGTATTAGGTTTAATATGTAATTGTATTTCATGTTAGATTTATGGGATTATTTTGGAAATCCTATGTAGACACTTTAAAATGTTATTGTTCCTTTAAGGTGCACACTATAAATAGAAAGTTGATTGCCACAGACATCAGCCTTTGAGAAAGCTAATTGCGAAACATGTCAGGTGACGTTGATGTGACATGGATGTGACGTGGATGTGACGTGGCATGTCCCTCAGCTGCTGCAGTAGCAGAAGCAGAAGCAACTGCTGGTTGGATTTGGTCCTGGCTCTTTCCTTTTGAATAATTGTGGACTATGGATTGATTATGGATGGTGAATACATTTTAAAATGAACTTTACACTGATTCGTATGACTTTATATATATCGGTGGCAGAAGTGACAGAAGTGACAGGAATGTTTTTTAATGTCATTTTTTGAATAAAAGAAATACAGAAAGGAATATTGAGCCTACAAAGTTCTTTAAGTGGACCTGGGAGCATACACCTGAATGAGTGTTACCTTTAGTAAGTGCTGGCATATTTTTTCTTGAACATTTATTGTAGGAAAACTCCATTGAGCAAGCTCATTCACAAGGAGGTCCTTTGGCACAAACAGGTAGTTACAGATTGCATAATAGAAAAAAACAGTGCAAATTCAAGTACAGAATTATGGGCATGCATTAACATGTTGCATAAAAATTACAATGACATAGATCTCCCTCAAGAAAGAGGCCTTCCCTAGGGATCTTAAAGAGGCGCTGGTTAGGCCCCTTTTGATAAAAACCTCTATGGGCCTGGAATGTCTCGACAACTACAGGCCGGTCTCGAACCTCCCATTCTTAAGGAAGGTCCTAGAGAAAGTGAAGGCCTTTCAGCTCAAGATGCATCTTGCCTCCTCCACCATTTTTGAGTGTTTGCAGTCTGGGTTCAGATCTGGGCATAGTACCTAAACTGCTCTGGTGAGGGTGCTAAATGATCTCCAGATGGTGAGAGATAGGGGAGAGCGTACCATCTTAATCCTCCAAGATCTCTCGGCAGCATTTGATACCATGGATCATGAGGTGCTCCTGGACCACCCGTGCAACTGGGTTGGACAAACTGGAACTGTCATCAACTGGTTTAGGTCCTTCCTCGCGGACAGAGTGTAAAGGGTATGTTGTGAATATAACCTATTAGGAGAGGTTTAACCCCGCCTATTTACAGTTGGATGAAGACGGCTTCGCATTCATTGTTCGTAAGCTCTGGCACAGGGACTGTACGAGCCTGAAATGAGGACTTGGCATAGATTAGAACTCCTCCTCTTTTCCCTTTGTCTATACACCCTAAATGTTGTGAAGCCTGGGATTTCTTCTTGGGGTAATATGTTTGGCTTGAGCCACGTTTCAGAGATGGCAACTATGTCTGGAGAATATACATGAATCCATCCTTCAAGTTTGGTTATTTTGGTTCTTAGGCTATTCACATTCATGTGAGTTATTTTTAATCCACAAGTATTTTTCCAAGCTGGGTCTGCTGGAGAACCAATTCTTGTGTTGCTTCTAATAGGCCCTGGATTTAGCTCAATGCCTCCACCTAGCATGTTTAGCATGACTGCTATGATGTATTCTGCAGCATAGATAGAGGGCAATATGTCTTTCCCGTTGTATTCCAATAGAAAAGTGCTTAACTTGTAGAAATTCCCCTCCTTGTGCAATCCATGTAGGATGATCAGAAAGGGGCTATGATAGTCTGCTGAGGGGTAGCATTGACTCAAAGGGTATTGCAGGGTGTAGGGTTCATGCAAGTGATTCAGGTAGGAGTGTAAAGGCATAAGCCCATGCAAAAAATCACAAGAATGTAGGCAAGGGGGTTTGTGACTCCACTTAGACCCATTCTCTAGTTTGGATCTGGGGTAAGGTTCTGGGACAGAGAGGAGTCTCTGGTGACGCAGTGTTAGGTAAGGTCAGGAATCGATACTCAAAATAATTCACAATAGATTTGGTAAGGCTTATGGTTTTCTTTACTACAGAAAGACAATTCTAATTCTGGACACCAAAATCCTTGGATTGGTCATTAAGAATATGGTTCCCGTACCAGGTTGCAAGACTTATGGTTATATACTACTCTCATAAATCTACCTAGCCTTGAGTCATGTACTTTACAGCAAAGAGCAACTAACCATGGAAAGTAAAGACTGTTACTGCAATTGTGAAACTACCCTACTGGAACAGGTAAGGAAATTAATAGTAAATAGCAATAAATTGGAGAATGCCAGAACAGGCTAGGAGTTAAAAGTAAATGAGAAAACAATAGTGCAGAGGGGTACACTTGTAGTACCTTATCTGCTGTTTAAAATAGTCCTGAATTTCAGTCACTCCAATTAGAAACAACACAGCTATAGAATGGATCGTAGATAACAGGGAGTTTAATTGGATGATACCTAGCAGCTCTGCAAATCAGCCTTAAAATGTCATCAGGTGCAATCTATTTGATTTCAGTCTTAGCCCTCATCCTATTCATGGATAGTTGTTAGTTAGTATAAAATCACCTTTACCTCCCCACACTGTGTAGGAGTGGTATCGGACAGGTAGCTGTGTGGTGCGTCCTTATCAAGTTTGCCTGACTCCTTCCCCTAACCACTTTAGTAATCAAACGGCTGCAATAGATATTCTCTGTAAAGATAAGCTTGCGGGTGAAGGGTGGCTTAGCCTGACTCTGGCCCATAGTCTTATTGGGCACACATCTAGTGACAATCAGAGCTCCTCTTAAGGTTAATTGGGTGGCTGGAAGGTGGGAGGGAGGGCATGTGCATGCAGTAGGCTTGATCCCGACTACTCACCAGCAGGTACAGCAATGACAACACACATAGGGCCAGATATTCAAACTGCGCTCTTCTTAGGCGCAAGCCCTTGCGCTGCACAAAATAGTTGTGCAGGGGTGTGGCCCAGGAGATATTCAAAGGAGTTGCGCTATTGAAACTCCTTTGAATATACCCCTCATGCAACCACTGTGCATGGCACAGTGGAACACTGCCACCGCAAGTTGCCAGAGTGGAGCATTCAACTAACGGTGGCTGAGTACTCATTACCTCATAAAAATCCCGATATTCAAAGGTGACATGCAAATGGGGCCAAAATTCATGCAAGGCACGGGGGCATTTGCATCTGATTATGGTCCCATTTGCATGCCATTAGCATGCAGTGCGCCGATCCCGAGGACTTGCACCTGGGCCCCTGCCAGGCAGCAGCAGGTCGGGACTGGACGCCTCTCAGCCAGTCAGACGGGCAAAAGAGTGAAAATCCCACCACCATCCCCACTGGCCCGATCGCCGGCAACAGCAAATGTCCCCCCACCAGCCCGACCGCGGGCTGCATTGGTTAAAACAACCCCCTGCAGCCCGATCGCGGGCATGGTTTAACCCCACCAGCCCGATCGTGGGCAGCAATGTGTCCCCGAACACATCCCTGGTGGTCAGTGGACTGTAGATCGATCGCGGGATGTAATCATTAAACCCCCAAACATAGCCCTGGTGGTCCAGTGGACCGAAACTCCGATCGCGGGATGTAATCATTAAACACCCCCAACACATCCCTGGTGCCTAGTGTCCCCCACCCCACCCACCCATGAAGCCCCACCACCGCTCCCCCGGCAGCGGTAAGGACGGCAACATCCACCCGCCTGCCGCCCCGCCACCCGCCGACGGACTGCCGCAGCGGTAGGGCTGCCGCCCGGTGGTGTAGGCAGAGCCAATGGGCATACAGCCCATACCGTAAGACAGTCAGTTTTCTGAATGAACATTCATTCACAAAACTGGACTATCTTAACAGTATGGGCTGCACTGCCCATTGGCTCTTGCTCTGCACCAATGGGCATGCAGCCCTACTGCAGAAGTCAGTCGGCGGGCGGCGGGCGTGCAGGCGGTAGATGCTGCCGCCCGCCAGCCGCCGGGGAGCGTGGTGGGGCTTCATGGGTGTGGGGTGGGGACACTAGGCACCAGGGATGTGTTGGGGGTGTTTAATGATTACATCCCCACATCGGGAGTTTCGTCCACTGACCACCAGGGCTATGTTTGGGGTTAATGATTACATCCTGCGATCGATCTACAGTCCACTGGACCACCAGGGATGTGTTCGGGAGGGAGATACATTGCTGCCCATGACTGGGCTGGTGGGGTTAAACCATGCCCGCGATCGGGCTGCAGGGGGTATACTCAACCCTTGTCTCATAAATCAGGGACAAGACATTAAAATATCAGGGACACAGACCCCATATCAGGGACACATCTTAAGATTTGGTAGTATACACTCAGAAAGCTGATAGAATTAGGGGGGATTTATGTAAGATGCATTTTCTGAATAGGAAGGAATCTGTAACTTTAGTATTTAACATTATTTTATGCTTACAATCCCCAGAGTTCTGTCACAAAAATACAATTGTTATGAGGGACAGAGACAAATTCTGAGGCATAATCAGGTATGTCCCTGAAAATCAGGGACAGTTGAGAGAGATGAGGGGGCACAGGGGAGTGGGTTGGGGGCCAGCCACAGGTGGCAGCTGCTGTGTTGCACCCTGCAATGCAGCAGCTCACCTGTGGTGGCCCTCAACAAGCCTTTTTGGCTCAAATGTGCAGTAGCGCAGGCTCAGTTGCGTCAGAACTCTGCACAGCCCGGCTGAATATCGGCTGTGCAGTTTATGCATGGTTCCTCCCCCACCAGTTCAGCATGCATTCATTTGCATTGCGCTGTTGCTCAGCCTGTTTTCAGTGGCGCAGCTGCCTCCTGCTGAATATCGCAGAATGGAGCAAGTTCGGACTTGCGCATGGCGCTACCCTTTTGAATATCTGGCCCATAGTGTGATGAACAACTTTATTGTAACTTCTGCTTTAAGAACTGGTAACTAATAAAGTTAAACCTGCTTTAATGTCAATGATGTGATGTCAGAGCAAGTGATCGTTTGCACTTATGTCACTCTAGTTTGCAATAAAAAGAGACTGAGATTACCTCTTGTTGGGAGAAAAGACTGGAGAAACAAGTAACTTTATAAAGGGAGGTAAGCACTTGATTAAGCTACAGAGGTTCTTTATTCATTGCATATTGTATGACAGCAAAGTATTTTGAAGTGCTACTCATGTGTCTCCACATTGTGAACAAGTTCTAGATACTTATTTTCCTTCTGAGGGCAGCATTAATTGACCTCCTGGTCCGGGAACACAGTTGTGAGCTAAAATGTTTATGTGATGTTATGATGGAATTGAAAGTGTATTAGAGTATATTCTTGTGCTTTGTTATATATTGCAGGTAATGTGTAACCTTATGTAACACCAGAGTTCCCCTGGGGATACTAGAACCCCTTCAGAATAGTTTAGGTAGATGTGGGCAGCACACAAAACAAAGGTAAAATCCTTGTAGGTTAAAATGTGCCCTCTTTGCTTAGCTGCTCCAGGGCAGAGTGGCGCTAATTTGCATATGGAACTATCACAGCAGCATGACCCCTGTGCTTCTAGGGGCGGCAGTTCTGACTCAGTCAGTGAGAGTTCTGAGTGGAGTCTGGAGTGCAAACAGGATGGTGCTCTGCCTGCTGGGCAGCCCAACTTCAGAGGAAGAGACCCTCTTGCTTTTTCTTCACCTTAGTGTTTCAGCAATTGGTCTGTGAGCTGGAAAGTGGTGGAAACCATCTGTCCAAGACCCCTAGGAGGTGTATTTCTTCACAAAGTTGTAATCTTCTGGAGTCAGTGTCAGTGAGTAACTGTTTGGGGCAACCCCCTTCCTAAAGTGCTGCCCAGACTAGACTGTGTGAATTTTTTACAACAAAGCTCTAACCATATTTAAATGTTAATTATTTGAGAATCCTGTCATTGAGTTCAGTATTTCAGAAAGCCCTATAGCCCTGGGGCCGGAGTGTAATTATTGCTGTTACTTTCTAAGTTTTACTGTGGGTGGGTCCCATGGAAGAGGACCCCTGCAGTTTTGAGTGAAATGTGAATTTCTGTGGGAACATACAAATGCTTAGGGGTACAACACTGCCTAGTACAAAGTTCCTTTGTTGTTTACCTTTGTGTTTTCTGGTGCCTAGCAAGAAGCACATCAATGTTCAAAGCATGGTTCACTAGTGCCCAGCACAATATCCTGAAACGTTCAAGCCAAATGGCTCCTGGGCAGCAATCATCGGCCGTAGTCACGGCCACCGTCAGCGGTGTCCACTGCCGAAATTCCCCACTTGCCTGGAACTGAACCCCGGATATATCAAGCAGGATCCCAAAGCGTTCAAGCCAAATGGTTCCTGTGCAGCAATCATTGGCCGTACCCATGGCCGCCGTCAGCAGAGCCCACTGCCAAAACTCCCCACTTGCCTGGAACTGCTCCCCGGATCCATCAAGCAGGCTCCCAAAGCGTTCAAGCCAAACAGCTCCCGGGTGGCAATCATCGGCTGTACCCATGGCTGCCATCAGCAGTGTCCACTGCCAAAACTCCCCTCTCACTTGGAACTGCGCCCTGGATCCATCAAGCAGGTACTTCAGCTGACTCCTCATACCTGCACTTTTTGTGCTGATTGGTGTGGTTCTCTCAGGACTGCTCTCAGATTGGGACACACACACATAAATGGCCACTCGGATTGGTGCACCTGGCAAGCCTGCTTCTGGAGTGATACTGTCTTGGCTGCTCCCTATAGTTAATGCTCTGGATTGGGGCTATAATTTTGGGGGGGTTTGCATTTACTCTGTATAGATAGTGCGAGTTGCCTGGCCCAACAAGATCCATGGAATGGTATACCTTTGGACCTCTCACGGACACTAACAGTGTCCCGAAATTGCCTGGTGCAACTACAGTAAATGACTGGGGACCTTGCTTTTGCCCTGTAATGACCGGCGAATAGTAGCTACTAGTTTTAAACTGCTGATATATTGGGGGTTAGCTTTTGTTGAACTTGTACTGGCACACTTAATTACTGTATTGTAGTCACTTACCACAGCAAGAAGAAGTAATTTTAAACTGGGAATCTGAGCTAAATAATTAGTAATAGCCTGTCTTGATAGGGTTCTATTGGGTAAATATATTAACTTGGGTGCTTGCAGTCTCAGTTTAAACTAACCCACTGTGATACATTAGGACTTGCACTCACCAAATCTCTTTATACTTCCCTTTTATTTTATTTTTTTTTCTCTTTAAATTTCTCTTTCTTCTTCTCCTGCCTTCAACAACTTCTCTGAAAGCCCACTGACTGTGATCCTGCCCCCTTCCCGTATTTCCAAGCCCCACATGCTCAGTGCAACCTCTGACTAATCCCTCTTTTGTTCTTGTAAAAGCATTGCCCTCCTGACAATTTGCACCACTCCTTTACATTTTGTTTCAATCACCTCACGACACACACCCCCAACTGTCTGCCGCCAGTCATCCACCCCCTCTTCTCAACTCTGTCCTAAAAAAAAATAATCTCTAACTCTACTTTCTCACTAGGATCCCGAAGTGTTCAAGCAAAATGGCTCCTAGGCAGCAATCATCAGCCGAATCCATGGCCGCCGTCAGCAGAGCCCACTGCCAAAACTCCCCGCACGCCTGGAACTGTGCCCCGTATCCATCAAGCAGGTACTTCAGCTGGCTCCTTGTGCCTGCGCTTTTTACACTGATTGGTGCTGCTTTCTCAGGACTGCTCTCCGATTGTGTCGCACACATAAACAGCCACTCCAATTGGTGCATGTGGCAAGCCTGATCCTTGGGTGATGCTGTCTTGGCTGCTCCCTATAGTTAACGCTCTGGATCGGGGCTATCATTTTGGAGGGGTTTTGCATTTACTCTGTATAGACAGTGTGAGTTGCCTGGTCCAACAAGATCCATGGAATAGTATACCTTTGCACCTCTCACGGACACTAACAATGTCCCGAAATTGGTTAGTCCAACTACAGTGAATGACTGGGGACCTTGCTTTAGTCCTGTAATGACTGGGGAATAGTAGCTACTAGTTTTAAACTGCTGATGTATTGGGGGTTAGCTTTTGTTGAGCTTGTACTGGCACACGTAAGTACTGTATTGTAGTCGCTTAGCACAGCAAGAAGTAATTTTAAACTGGGGAATCTGAGCTAAATAATTAGTAATAGCTTGTCTTGATAGGGGTCTATTGGGTAAATGTATTAACTTGGGTGCTTGCAGTCTCAGTTTAAACTAACCCACTGTGATACATTAGGACTTGCGCTCACCAAATCTCTTTACACTTCCCTTTTATTTTATTTTTTTTTCTCTTTAAATTTCTCTTTCTTCTTCTCCTGCCTTCAACAACTTCTCTGAAAGCCCACTGACTGTGATCCTGCCCCCACATTTCCGAGCCCCGCACCCTCAGTGCAACCTCAGACTAATCCCTCTTTTGTTCTTAAAACCCCCCCGCCCTCCTGCCTATTTATACCACTCCTTTACTTTTTTTTTCAATCATCTCGCCCCCCATCCTTCTGGCTGCCACCAGTCATCCGACCCTCTCCTCTCAACTCTGTCCTGATAAAAAAATAATCTCTAACTCTCCTTTCTCACTAGGATCCCAAAGCATTCAAGCCAAATTGCTCCTGGGTGGCAATCATCGGCTGTACCCATGGCCGCCGTCAGCGGAGCCCACTGCCAAAACTACCCACTCGCCTGGAACTGCACCCCAGATTCATCAAGCAGGTACTTCAGCTGACTCCTCGTACCTATACTTTTTATGCTGATTGGTGCGGCTCTCTCAGGACTGCTCCCTGATTGGGCCACACACGTAAATGGCTGCTTGGATTGGTATGCCTGGCAAGCCTGCTCCTTGGGCGACGCTGTCTTGGCTGTTCCCTATAGTTAACGCACTGGATTGGGACTATAATTTTTCTTGCCCCCTCCACCCCTCCCAGACCTCCTTTAAATATGCTCTTCCCACTCCTCTTGAGCATGACAAAGCAATCCATTGGAGGGCTTGGCTCACTCTGAGCCCTGCCAACCCAGTTGGGTATACGCCCCACTCTCCTTAGCCATTGGCCCTTTCCTCAATCCTTGCTGAGCCTTTGAGCCACTTAGCTCATTGACTGCTCAGACTTCTGGAATCAGTTTTTTGCAATTCATGATATGCACTGCTCAGGGGGCCCTATCGTTCCTACTGCACTACTTGGAGGGCTGTAACCTGACACATATTGTAAAATCTGCAGTTTTCACTACAGCTCCAGATCGTGGCTGTAATCGGTGGGATTCATAAATCTCTATTAGCCTTCGCAATACTCGCCATCCCATGTTTGGACATTGACACAGGGGGCTCAGATAGAGATCCTGTCCCTATTTACCCCCTGGTACTGCAATCTCAAGAAATGAGTGGTAAGAGTGGAACAAACCCTGAGCCTACCTCCCCTCTCCACCACCTAGCCACTCCAGAGGATCCAGTGAAAAAAAACCCACATACCCCTTCCCTCTTACTGCTCTGATTGGCCTACATTCTAGTATAGTCAGCACCACAAGACTTCCCTTTTCCAGGAAAAAACACACATGCTGTATCAGCTCTTCAGTATGCCATCTGCCCCACTCCCTAGTTCTACTACTTCTGCTGCTAGCTGGGAACGTCCATCCTAACCCTGGTCCCACTGTAAAAAGTGCAGTCATGTCAAAATTTATTTAAATCTTTTAAGCACCTAAGGGCAGTGTAAGTGAAGAATCAGACTGACTGTTTTGTCTAGTGTCTTCACACTGTGGGAGGGGAGTGTCTGTCACAAGCGCAAGGTCGGCCAGGGTGAGGACGAGGGCAGTGAGTCAGTCATTGATAACACCAGTTGAGGATTGGACAGATACAGTGAGCCAAGGAGAGTGCTCAGAGGCCTAGAGGGACACTCAGGAGACCCACCACCATCCGAGGGACCAGATAGGAGATAGAGAGAGAGAGTGGCTGTGGGCCCGCCGGTCCAATGAGGAGTAGGTAGGGAGAGTCGTGTCATGAGCCATGGAGTAGCAGACCATGGAGCAGTGATCTTGAGAGGTGTGCTGAGTGTGTGGCTGTGCACCATGGTGGGCGGGTGGGGTGCAGACATGAGTGTGAGGAAGACGTGCCGCCAGGCCATTAGACCAGCTGGACTTCTTGGGCAGTGGCAGTGTGGCACAGAGTGACTAACTCTGGAGGAGTGAACGATTGGTGACAGAGTTGAGTCTGAGTGAGAAATGGCATTTGGGCACTCGGGTGGGAGCATAATAATTACAGTACTGTCCTCCAGGCCTAACTAGTGCAGTAAGTAAGTGCCTTAGTGTGTGGTGGGCTGTGCTGGCCTGCTAGGCCTAGGACACTGAAGGGAGGGGAAGGAACATGTTTGAGTCATTGACAACTCGAGTGGAGTCAGGCAGCAGGTGCAGACACTACAACTGCTAGGTCTGGCAGCAGTCTGTCAGAACAGCACACACAGCAGTGCATGCAAGCAGCAGCAGAACGAGGAGACTGCTCAACAGCAGCTGCCTTGGTCCCTTTTTGATCTTGTGAGACAACGACTGGCAAGTGTCAAAACTAAGTAAACTGCTTTAATAAATTAATGCTGAGCTGATGCATGGTGGTGTTATTGTTCTTAATATTTTGGACCGAAAGATTGAATTGGATTTCTGCCCAGGGATCGGGCAGTGCAGGATTACCAATGCATATATGAAAAAGAAAGGAATCAGTAGTACTGTTTTGCAGCATGTAAGGGATTTGATTTAAATTTCAGACATTTAGCTGTTGTGTTCTTTTTATTGGGGGGAGTGGGTGACTTGCTGAGGGTAAGGCAGGTGGTTTAAGCCCGACATGGATGGCAGCATCCCGACATGGGAACTCTAGTTTTATTTCTTGCACTATTATTTATATTCTACAGTATATTATCCAGATTGCCATGTTACTTGCCTTATGAACAGCTCAAGTAGGCATGCCTTGGCTCACTGGGCTATGCCAGCCTGTCCTGTCCTGTGCTGCTGCAGCTCAGCTGGAGTTGTCTGGACAGTGTATGAGTCTTGGAGTTGGTGGCGTGTATGTACAAAAGGAAAGAGAGGTTATGGTGATTCACCGATGCAGCGCAAGGATATCATAGTTTACTGCGGTATCTCACACCAGGGTGTAATGCTGCTGTTTATGTGGCTTCAGGGTAGGTTGTAGCATGATTCATTCACCCACAGAAGGGTCTGATGCTGTTCATGTTGTTTTGAATTTTGAACTTGAAGGGGTGTACTACTCAAACACCATTGTCTGGTTATGTGGCCTCAGGGGTGTACTACTGCTGCAGAATGTAGCGGTCCTTATCTGTCAACAATTTCTATGTTTCTATACATGCCTGGGAGAAGCACAACTGGATCCTTAGAGATGGGAAGAAGGGTGGGGGGGAGCTGCTGGCCAGATAGGGCCAGAGGATACAGTAAAGCTTACATGCAGGCTGGGTGTGCCTACCAGTCCTTATCTGCTGACAGTTTCTGTATTTCTATGCAGTGCAGCATCATTCCCACACTGGATACAAGGCTGGTTATGAGGCTTTAGTTGTGTACTGCAGCACCTCACAGGTCTAAGACTGGTTATGTTCTGTTGCTTTGAAGGTTTATTGACTTCTGCAGCATCCTGGATAAAAGGCCGGTTATGTGGCTGTGGAGTTGTACTGCAGCATGCCACAACTGATTCAAGGCTGCAGAAGGCTGCTTATGTGGCTTTGGGCCTGGGGGTGTATATTAGCATCCTTCAACTGATACAAGGCTGCTAATGTGGCTTTGGGGGTGTACATCAGCATCCCACTCCCACACCAGGGTCTAAGGCTGTTCATGATATGTGGCTTCGGGGTGTACTGTAGCATAACTCCATCACCAGGCTTTAAGTCTGTACATGACTTTGGGGGTATACAGAAGCATCCTCCCACATCAGGGCTTAAGGTTGTTTATGTGGCTTTGGGGCCAGGGAGTGTGAAGGTACACAATAAGTATGCTCATGAGGTATATAAGGCAAGCAAGCAAGGCCAAACCAAAACAACAATGAGAAAAATAATTAAAAAATAAACTGAGATTCTGTAGCATCAGCCCCAAGCAATGTTTCCTGGCTTTCTCATAAAAGGGTCAAAATAATAGTACATGTCTTAAGTTGTTAATTGATTTTATTATTGCGATTGCAAAATTCTGTTTGAATGCCTGGTCGTCTTTGTTGAAAGTGGATGTAGTTACTTCCAAATAGTTTTAACCTGTATCTTGTTCTATACTAGTGTATTCACTAAGTAAATGAATGTGCTGTAAAGTTTTTTCGCTAATGGCACTCAAAAAGTACTTTAGATTAGTACATAAATAAAATGCAATGATGGTAAAAGTTGAAAAAATGGGTTGAATTTTCTTTAGTTAGTTGAAGTCATAAATTTCAAACTAGTTGAAAAAATCAGTCATAATGTGTAGTAAGCCAGTCATAATTGGTTTTTCAACTGGTTCCGGGGTCTATGAGGAGGGAAGGAGGGTACTGAAATAGAAACTGGGGGAATGCTTAGCAAACAATGAGAATTTAAACTAGAAGAGGGGGTGGCAAGTGGGCAGGAGTCAGGCAGGATCCACAGGTAGGGAAGCTGAATGAGCTTACCCCCATACCAGAAACAAGGGACTTAGGGGGAGTTCAGGAGGGGGTGCTAGAAAGGGAGAACAAGAAGGGAGACAGTTGGAAGGAAGCAGGGTGGAGGGTGGTAACCTTGAATGCTAGGAGTCTAGGGAACAAAACAGCAGTTACAGGCTGTCATGGCAGATGGGGAGGTGGACATGGTGGCCATCATCGAGACATGTGCCACCAAATACCATGACTGGGACCTGGCAGTACCATGGTATAGGATATTTTGGAGGGACAGGGTAAAAGGGAAAGGGAGGGGTGGCACTGTACATGAGGGAAGGACTGAAGTGTATCAGGGAGCAAGGGGAGCAGGGCAACCTGGAGTCATTATGGGTGCAGCTCCAGGACTCCAAATTAGGACCATCAGGATGGGAGTGGTGTACAGGCGACCCTCTTAGACTGAAGAGTTAGACAGGGAACTAGTTGGACAGATCAGAAGGACCTGCAGGAGGGACAGCACTGTGATTGTGGGGGACTTTAACATAACAGGAGTTGATTGGGGGTACCCCAACCACCATGAATAGGAAGGAAGAGGTACAGTGGTAATTGTGCAAAAGTTTACTGGTAGTGCAGTATACCGAGCTTTGCGCAAATGTGGTACCCATTGAATAATATGTATACCACTACTGTGCAATAACGTGCATTGTGCAGTACTGGGATACTTTTGTGTGACTACCACTGCACTTCTGGATGCCTTCCAGGACAGCTTCCTGTTGCAGATGGTCACTGAGCCAACCAGGTTAGGGAACACCCTAGACCTTGCTCTGACAAATGGTGTTTGTGAGGAAGCTGAGGGTGGAGAAACCGCTGGCAGGGAGTGACCACCACTCAGTGTGGTTCACAATAAACATGGGGAAAGTGGGAGTAGGAATGGGCACAAGGGTGTTAGACTTCAGGAGGGATGACTTCAGGAGGATGAGGGAACTAGAACAAGGGTATCTGGCCAGGATCCATGCAAATATCGACACTAATCAGAAGAGGGAGGTCATTAAACTGGGAATTGAGGAGGCAACCATAACAAGTACAAGGGTTCAGAGTAAGAGGGCTAGGACCAAGAAGCCTAGCTTGGTGAGCAGTTGGGTAATGGGAAAAGTAAGGAAGAAAAGAGCCACCACTAGAAGGAACAGAAGGAACAAACAACAGGGAGAGGGGGAGGACAGAAAGGAATGCCCGAAGAAGTCGAGAGAGGTGACGAGGGCAGTCAGGTCAGCCAAGGCAACCAGGGAACTCAGACAAGCACAGGACATCAAAGAGGGGGATAAGTTCTTCTTTAGGTACATCAAGGAGAAAAGAAGTTGTAAGGACCAAATATTAAGGATAAAGAACATACGAACATACAAACATACGAATGTTTCAACAGAAACAGACCACCCTGTCTATCTATGTCTGCTCGAGTGTGCAGCTAGCACCCCAAGTTTGTAACTGCCCCACCCCCTCCCCTTTGTCATCCCATGGCCAATCATCACCTCCCCAGCTCTCATTCTCCCCTGTTCCCTGTCCCATGCCTTTTTTAAAGCTGTTCACAGATTGACATGATATCTCCAATTTTGGTGGTGCATTCCATTTTGCTACAACCCTGTCCATTAAATAGTGTCTCCTCATGTCCCTCCTAAATCTTCCCCCTCTATTTTTAGCCTATGCCCCCTGGTGTCCCTCCCCACCCTTTGCTTAAAGACCCAATCTGCCCCATCCTTATTGATTTCCCTCAGATACTTGAATCTCGCTATCATGTCCCCCTGTCTCTTCTATCCTCCAGGGTGTACATATTCAGGTCTCCCAGCCTGCTGTCATAGTCTCTCCCCTCCATTCCACATATCATCTTTGTTGCCCTCCTCTGCACCCGCTCCACTAGCCTGATATCACGCTTTAGGTATGGCCTCCAAAACTGCACACAATACTCCAAGTGTGGCCTTACCAGCAATCTGTAGAGGGGCACCTCTCTTCGTCTGGATGAAAATCCCTTTGTTATGCACCCCAGCATTTTGTTTGTTTTGCCCCTCTTCCCCTGGATGAAAATCCCTTCGTTATGCACCCCAGCATTTTGTTTGTTTTGCAGCCACTCTCCTGCACTGGGCAGTGTTGTTCATGGTCCCTGTTACCATTTGCCCTAGGTCCTTCTCCTCCTTAGTTGTCCCAACTTAACCCCATCCAGCCAGTATTTTCTCCTTGGGTTCTTCACCCCGAAGTGCATAACCTTACACTTCTTTGAATTGAACCCCAGCTGCCAGCTCTCTGACCACTCCTCTAGCTTGCTTAGGTCCCCCTGCAGCTGCTTCCATCCCTCCCCTTCATCCATCACTGCTCCCATTTTGGTGTCGTCTGCAAACTGACTTACCTTGCTCACTACCTTGTGTGCAATGTCTGATATGAAGAGCCCAAATAATACTGGTCTCAGCACAGAGCCCTGCCACACCACACTCATCACTGGCCTTGGAGTTGAGAGCTTCCCCTCCACCACCACCTGTTGCATCCTTCCACTGAGCCAGCTTGCAATCCAGTTCATCATTTTTGCCCTTACCCCTACACCAGTTAGCTCCCCCCCAAGCCATCCATGAGGCACTGAATCAAAGGCATTGCTGAAGTCCAAGTAAAGAACTTCCACTGAATGACCCTTATCCAGCTCACCTGTCACCCAGTCATAATATTATATCAGCTTGGAGGAGTCACATGATGTCTGGCTAAGAAGCAGCAGCTCGCTTATCTCGCTCCTGCTCTCTCGCTCTATTAGTCAAGTAAATATCTTTATAAAAACAATCTTTGGCACCTTTAAAACTGGAGAGACTTCACGGAGGACCCTCTGTAACCATCTGATTGCTAGCAACTAACTCTCACAGCAGGCTGGAGGTCACAATGAAGCCAGAGCTTCTGTGGCACATGTCACTGCCTTCCCCAGACAAGGCCGCCAAGAAATCCAGGCAGCAGCCTGCTAAGCCTGCCCCCACAGGTTCCAACAAAACGACCACTACACAGCTCACAGAGGAGTGTTTCCTGCTTGAGATGAAACTGCTTCAGGAGGCTTTAACTTTACTCACTTCAGAAGTTTTGTCCATCAAAAAAGATCTGGGGGACGTCTCTCACCAAGTGTGAGTCACTGAAGCATGTACGATCTCATTAGAAAGGTGGAAGTTGAATATGGACCCCAAAATCACTTCCCTAAAAAGCCAATTAAATAAGATGGAGTTAAAGCTGGAAGACCTTGACGGGCACAGTCGCCATAATAATCTGGTGGTGCTGGGGCTCCCAGAGGACGAAGAGGGGTCTGCACATATAAAGTTTACCAAAAACTGCTGGAAAAAAAGCAGGCCCCTCTCCTAATGGGCTGTTAGGGTCTAAACCTTACTTTCAGGTTCTTGGCAACATTGGGAATGCAAGTAATCACAGACATGTTGCAGAAGAGTAATAATCAAGTCTATTACTACCAAAAGGATAAAATCACAGTTGCCCTAAGCAGTTCTTACCAATACAAACTGGGAGCCAGTGCTAAACGTTCCCTATACCTCGAGGTTTCTCTGTGTCTCCTGGGATCTCCGAGGTACAAGACTAGTGTATTACATTATATACCTATGATAATTACTAAGGTTACCGTAAGATAGAAACATTTCTAGTTACAGAGGTGAGCCCTATTGGCCATATTAGAGGTGGCTCCATGGTCCAAGATAACATTATACAATTTTGTAAAGTCATCAATTTGTGAACAAAAGAGTTCTTATACAGAGTCTTACATAACTCAGTGTAGTAGTACAACTCACCAAAAGGTGGCAATGCCAACTTGCATATTATAATTATTCCAAGGACAAAGATGCCTTGGCATCTTACAAATAAGAAATACACAGAAAATACACAGAAGAATATATGTATTAGTAAGCAAAGTGTATAACAACAATATGCATTCATATCCTGACATCTACTCTTGTACGGTAGATGCCCTTAGCCATATGTGTTAGTATAACATATACTTAAGTGCTCGCTATCTACGGTGTACCTCTGAGCGTCCCAATTAGGGTGCAGGGGCCCTCATGTAACATTCCCCCCCTTGTTGCCTCCAAGGGCAACACAGGCAAATCTAGGGAAAGGCCAGAGAGCAGTGGTCCTTTATAAACCCGACACACAAGCCTTGTAAAGGAACTCGAGCTGCTCACGATGTTGGTGCAGTGTGCGGCCGTAGGCAGCAGAGCATAATAATCAAAATAAAGATATAAATGCTTGTATAATAACAATACAATTAAAAGTAATCTCTAACCAGGTGTTAGTCAATGCATCATTCATATCACTGTCATTAATCAATGAGAGGATAGCTTCAATGGCCTTGGTCATATTATTGCTGATGGGGATGAGGTATGTGTTTTTCCTGTCTAAAAGTGATTTTAATGTAAGTGTGAGGGGGTCTATTTGTACATTAAAATATGGTAAGTATTCAGACAGTGAGAGCAGATAATCGGGGTTACCATCAATGATGTCTGCATCCAGGAGGGGGATGGGGGTTATGACTGTATGTCCAATGACAGTCTTCTGGTGGGGGACAAAACAGAAATTGGGGTATTCAACAACACACGTAACAGATCCATAAGTATAGCTTTTAAAGTTTGTTACCATACAGTACTCCCATCAGAATTATACTGAGAGCGAACAGTAGGGAGTCTCAACTTTTGCAACTGGACAGGGCATGTGTAGGCCGTCTTGGAAATCCATGTTGACAGGTGATGAACCTCCTCACGATATGATTGGTAGAGCTTATCCGGAGCCAAAGTCGAATCCAAGGAATCCATGCCATTCTTGATGATGTCATCACCCATGGTGAAAGTCCAATCAATGCTTTCTGGAGAATAACCACAAATAGGTTGAATAACATCAAATACATCACATCGGCACAAGTAAATGTATTGCTTCTTCACACAGCAGTCCATGTGCGGAGCCACCCAGGCGTCCAGGAAAGGATGGAAAACCAGTAGATGCAGTAGATCCAGACATTCTCTGTAGATATCTTTCTCCAAATGCCTGATCGAGTGGACCAGAGCAAGCTTGTCGAACAAAGCTATAGTATGATCAAAACATGGTAAAGAGAAAGTAAAAGAAACAAACATGGTATCTGTTATGGAACATTTCTTAGCAGCAAAACATGGACCAGTATTAGGGTGTCTGGTCACAAACCCCAAATTCCTAGCTGTAGAAAGAGGAATGGTTAAAGCCTGTTGCATACACATAGCAATATAGACACGGGTTTTACATCATGGACAATACCATTTGGAGATACGTCTGTCATGTATGATATCAGGGATTCTTCCAGATCCTAGATCACTGAAAAGATTGTTGATGGTAGTGATGATGTATGAGCCATAGGCAGAGCAAAGTATTTCTCAAGCAATGTATTGTTTATCTGCTTCTTTATTGTTTTGTTGTATGAGTGCGTTGATCTTATCTCGTGAATCAGTGAATGCCTTAGCAATGTCATGCTTGTTGTATACAGTGTATCTTTCTTCCTGACTAAGGCCATCCACACCATGCAATAACGGGGGTAGTATATTGTTAACCAAGCCAGTGGAGAACTTGGCAGAATGAGCTTTGATAGCAGCAATGTCTGCTTTATTCCAAATAGACATAGCTGTACAAAAGAGGCCTGTGACAGTACCTGTTGCACCTGTGACATCAGAACTGTCAACTTCACGTCTCTTTCATTTATGAGTTAGATCATCAGGCATGGGTTTTCTCCTGAAGTTGCCTCCATGTTCAGTAGAATGGATCCCGGCAATAGGGTCTCGAGTACAAATCTGAAATGCAGCTAAACTATCAAGCAATAATGAACTATAAAGTGCTGACGTGTTAGTATTGTGACACACACCAAATTCTTTCATATTCCAGTAAGTAAGATTAAACAAAACAAGTATATGCATAAACTGTAAGTTATTAATTAATGAACCTGGGAGGGCAGTGGCTGTTAGACCACTATGGGGACCAGGGGTATGCTTTGGGCATTCCAAAAGCTGTTTATCAGTGGGTGGTAACACAGAGAGATACATGACTGCAGAGGCCATGTGGTGTACAGCACAACATTTTTGAGCAGAATCCTTAGATAATGAATTACAGTACGAAGGATCAATTAAGGTAGTAATGTTGTACAAACCAGAATGTCATAATGCAGTTTGTAACAAGGACAGAGAACCATTTGGGGATAATTTAGCATTGGGCCAACACTGGAAAGTTCCTTTGGAGGTTTGTACAGGAGGCAATTGTCCTTGCGATGTGGTTTGCCACTCAATTTGTATGGTAGATTTATCAGGATCAACAACCGAAGCAGTGAGGTAAGCATTGGAACCTTCCTGGACAGTGATCAGACTATCTGTTATATTGATGGAAACTCCCTCTGGACGAGGTGCTGGAGGATCAAGGTGTCGTAGAAGGTTCGGTACCGTGCCTTGGATGCAGGGGATAACTCCTGAGATGAGGAGATAATGGAACAAGATAGCCATCTTGTCAGTGTATCTGAAAAGGAAGATCAAAGATTAGTATGTTAGTACTATTCCGCCCAATGGGGTGAGGAAAAGTAGTTAAGCACCTTTATGCAGTTTCATCTGGTTTGCATGTAACCATTTGTCAGTCAACTTACTGTTATGCAGGAGTCTAACCTGATAGACTGCTGGACTGATCTTGTTGACAATGGGGTATGGGCCTTCCCACTTGTTGGAGAAGGAATGGGTGGGATGTGCAAATTGGAGTACCATTACCTGATCTCCAACTGGCCAATCCACTTCTTGTGCGTGTTTGTCAAACTGTATTTTGGGATTGTTGCTGTTGCTTTGCCCATGCAGTTGGCAGCATACAAGTGTGTGTGTATGAGGTCTTTTCTGAGTTTTTCCACATATTGGTCTACAGACACACGGTCTGCAGTGGGGGTGTGCAGGTCAAACAACAGGTATTCAGGTAATCTCATCTGTCTTCCAGTCACCACCTCAACGGATGTGAGCTGGGTGGTGGCTGAGGGTGTACCGCTAATTGCCATAAGGAGTAACAGCAGTAGGGAATCCCAGGTTTTGGGATTGTCCTCAATGAATTTGAAAAGCATTTGCTTAATCCGTCTGTTGGCTCTTTCTACTTGACCTGAGGATTGGGGGGTGGTAAGATATGTGGAACTTCTGTTGAACTCCAAGGAGTGCAAGGGATTCTTTCATCAACTCACCTGTAAAACTGGTTCCTCTGTCAGAGTCAACCTTGAGAGGTAGGCCCCACCTGGAGAAAATCTGTTCTACCAGGATTTTGGCAGTGGTCTTTGCCATGCATGTCTTAGTGGGGAAAGCTTCAACCCACTTAGAGAACAGATCAGTTACCACAAGAGCATACTTATTATTTCTGCTGGTGTTGGTCAGAGGGCCAATAAAATCAATCTGTATGGCATGCCAATGGCCAGAGTGTCGTTGTGGTAAGAGTTTGGCATTTTGTTTTGTAGGGATGGGATTGTTTTACACACAGATGAGACAGGCACTCGGGACAAACAAGCAACACATGCAACACAAGCAGCTCACCTGAGGAGCTGAGGAAGCTGAATTTCCAGCCTGATAACTTTCAAGGCAGCCCCCCCAAGCTCACTGCTGACTGCGGCAGGCACTCGGGACAAACAAGCAACACATGCAACACAAGCAGCTCACCTGAGGAGCTGAGGAAGCCAAATTTCCAGCCTGATAACTTTCAAGATAAAGAGAGCCTCTTCTCTTCATCTGGATGTCTGCAGGGGGGTGCTACCTGCTGAACACTTATATTTATGAACTTTGTTCCCTGTTCACCACTGGGTGGGCTTGTTATTTGCTTCTCTTTGTGCTACTAATGCTGAAGTGTAAAGCTAGGGATTTACTGGGTGCCTTAGAGTTGCCTTGCTGATTATACCTTAAAGCCAGATATACTAAGCAGCTAATATAGAGCATACTTGTTTATTATTGTGGTATTGGATCTAATTGCTGATTATACCTTAAAGCCAGATATACTAAGCAGCTAATATAGAGCAGACTTGTTTAATATTGTGGTATTGGATCCAATTGTGCTTGTAACTGAGGATCCTCCCCCGTGACATCACATCTGGTGACATCACGTCCTGTTGCCCAGAACCTATCTCCCCACTTTCCCATTTGCAGGTTATACCTGCTGGCCACTAGAGGGACCTAAGCTCCCTCGCTGCTTCCTACTCCTACCTGTACAGTACTACTTCCCTTGGGTCTTGCTCACCACAACGTATTGGCCCTGCCTCATGCTCTGCCTGTGCCTATCCCCACTAGCAGTTCACTTGCCCACTTATCCAACTGCTACTCCGTACTGTGCCCTGGCGCCCCTCTCTCCCCTTGCTCCTGAACCTGCTCTCTTGTCCCTTGGGACCTCTGTGTGTCTCGGTCCTCCCTGCCCTCCCCCTAGCTTCCTCCTCACTTCAGGCACATCTGAGTGTCTTCTTATTCTTGCCTTCCCTTCCTGTACCACCCTGCCCACCCCCTGCTCCCTTAGCCTCCCCTCCCCCCCTCTCATGTCAATCGTAGGAAAACCTCTCACCATCTCCCAGCCAGGGTGTTAGTCATGCTACTACTCCTGTCAGGAACATTCATCCAAACCCTGGCCCAGTTCCCAGGAGCTCCGACTAGCACCACAGGCCTATGCATGGTCTCCAAGATATCTGTAGCCTCTCTAAAAGTTTGACTCACTACAATGCCTGGTCACATCAATTAACCCTGATGTCATCACTCTGGTTGAGACTTGGCTGTCAAAATCCTCCCCTGACTCCCTAGTCGCCCTTCCTGGTTTCACCCTTTCCCGGTCCGACCGTGTTTGGAGATGGGGCAGCGGCTGCGCTATTTATGTCAAGGAATCTCTCCCCGTACTAGCCCTGCCTGCTCCCATCCTTGACTCCAGAGCCCAGGCGCTTATGCTGAAACTAACCCCTGACCCTTTAAAGGGACCCCTTTATCTGACTACTGCATATGTGCCCCAGGGACCAACGCAGGCCATTGCCTCTCTTACAGAATATCTTTCCTCACTACCTCCTTCGCTGATCAAATTCTGGTGGGTGACTTAAATGTGCTTGGCTCAGCCCCTCCTCCTCTACCCATGACTCCTTTTCTGCAATAGACCTAATGCAACTAGTTACCCACCTACCAGGACTAACCCAAGAGGCTCCAGTACCCTGCTTGATGTGGTACTCACCAACCGCCCTAATCGGATCCCCAATGTACAAGTCCTCCCAGACTCTCTCAGCGATCACTCCCCCATTCTATTCCACTGGTCATTGTCAGTCCCCAAACCCATAGCACAGTCCACATGCCAGCGGCATCTAATACCTGGTGGACTGATAAAACTTAAGGAACTTCTGTCCCAAATGGACTGGTCTCCTATACAGGCAACTCCTGACATCGACACAGCTCTCTCCTTCTTTACCCGAACTTTTAATAATGCCTGTGATATCTTTGCCCCAATGTCGACCTGCCTTTCTAAAAGGCAGAATGCCCCCTGGGTAACCCCAGCTTTGATCCACCAACTCAAACATAGGGACAACCTATGGCACCGTGCCATTGAGACTGGCTGGCCCAGTGACGAGGCAGTTGTATGCTGCGCCGAAAAGTGCACTCAGGCCATCAGAAAGACCAAGTCTGAGCACTATCGATCCTCACTCACTGCCTCATGGGGGAACCCCAGAACCTTCTGGGATAACATTAAACAGTTAAATGGAGTGCACACCCCCACCCACCAGATCAACATTAATGGCGTGATCTCCTCAGACCCAGCCCTCACAGCCAACCACCTCAACACCTCATTCACTGCCTTAGCCCTATCCTCCTACAAATTTTTTGACCCTCCTCCCCAGCACCTGCTGTAAATCTTTCGCACCCTTATTTTCTCCTCTGCTGTGTTTCTGCCCAAGAACTTAGGCCACACCTTGTCACTGCCCTCAAGAGTAATAGTACGGGCAGTGACACCCTGGATCCATCTATTCTACGGCTGGTCTTAGACACAGTCCTTACCCCGAACACGTGCCTCATCAACCACTCTCTTTGCCTGGGGAAGGTTCCAACTGCCTGGAAAATCACCACTGTCACCCCATCTTTAAAGGTGGTGATAGGACTGTGGCTGGAAACTATCAGCCAATCTCCATTCTCTCTCCTCTCTCCAAGGCCTTGGAAAAAGTGGTGGCCTCTCAAATCTCTGACTACCTCTCCACCTATAATGTCCTATGTCCTGAGCAGCATGGCTTCTGAGCGGGCCACAGTACCAACACAGCCCTCCTAGAGTTATCCAACTTTCTCCTCCTCCTTAGACTCTGGTTCTCTGGCTGAGTGCGGTCTTCATTGACCTCTCTAAAGCTTTGACACTGTCTCCACCCTCTTCTTGATGCCCTTAGTCTCTCTGGTTTTGCTGCTGGGCCTATCTCCTGGTGCACCAGTTATCTGTCTGATCGCTCACAGCATGTAAAAATTAATGGGACCTACTCAAACATCTGTCCCATCTTTTCTGGAGTTCCCAGGGCTCCATTCTGGCCCTACTATTCTCCTTTCCCTTAACACCTTCCACGCTCTTGCTCGGGAACATTCTATTGTACGCTGATGATGCAGTCATCTTTGCCTCGAGTCATAACCCTATTATCCTCCAGGATTCGCTGCAGAAGTCCTTCGCCGAAGCCGAGGACTGGTTCAAGGAACATAGATTGGTGATAAATCTTAAAAAAACCAAAACCATATTCTTCACTCATCCTCAAAACAAGTCCTGCAACTTCAAACTCCTCATTCACTCTGGGTCCTCTTTCCCAATCGAACAAGTTTGCTCCTATAAATACCTAGGGATCCATTTTGACCCCTCCCTCTCTTTCCATGGACACATCGCTGCCCTAGCCACTGCCACTAATATCCGATTGGGCATTTTACATCGGTATAAACACTGCCTCTCCCCAGAGGCTCTTCGACTCACAGTCACCTCCTCTATCCTGTCCCTAGTGGACTATGGACTGCCGGTGTATGGTGCTGCTGATCAGACCGCACTCCATAAAATTCGCGCTACTCTGAATAAGGCCTGCAGGTTAATTACTGGGGCACCTAAGCTAACACACACTTGTCTACTGTACGCTAAAGTGCTGGTACTTGATCTTGATGAGCACCTCAAATATCTGACCTGTACCCTTACAAAAAAGACCGTCCTTGGACTATCCCCACCAGGATTGACCACCACCATCCGCCGCTCTGTCCCACTAGTTCATACTCGGACCTCTGGGAAAACCTCTCTTGTTATCCCTAGAGCTAGGACCTCTCACGGCCAAAGAGCCTTCAGCTTTAGGGCCCCCTCCTGGTTGAACACACTGCCCCCCTCCATCTCCGAAGCTCCAACTATATCGTGCTTCAAAACTTCCTTATGGAACCACCTTGTTAACACCCGAGGCTGTAATTGCCACTAGTCAAAGCTGTACTCAATACTTATGACAAAGCTTACTACTAAGCTGCTAAGGACAACATAACTCTGGTATTGTTCGCATCAATTCTACCTGTACCAGCTTGTTTGTATCTATGTCTTAAGTTACTGTTATACTGTTATACTGTGTATTTTCGTTTGTCTTACTGTGACAAGGTACCTTTGTAAATGAGCCTATGGCTCAAAGGTTTTCCAAACTGCTGTTTAAATAAATAAATAAATAAAATAAATAAAGTTGTCTATGTACTGTTTAACATCTTTGGTGACACCAAGCCACCAGGCGGTGGTCTTAAGCCTTTGGAGGGTATTTTCCACTCCCTGGTGTCCACCAGTGGGTGTATCATGCACTTGGTGCAAGAATTCAGATCTCAGGTGTCTGGGAACCACCCACAACTTGGCGGTGGAATCATCTGGTTGGTACCAGATGAGCTTGTCATCTGATGACAAGTATAACTTACCTCCATGACTCCAGTAAGGGTTGTGTGTGGGAAGTTTCTCTTCGGTACTCTTGTCAAGGAATCTGAACACTTATTTGAGTTCAGTATCAATATGTTGGGCTGCTGAGAGGTCCAGGGGGAAGAAGGGTTCAGGTTTCATTCTGAGTGCTGCAATTTGTACAGCCGCATTAGCCTCTAGATGGTCCATCATCCAGGTGTCCCCCCCTCAGACTCCTTCCTTGGTAAGGGTGTCTGCTGTGTCATTAAAGGCATGTTAGGGGTCATGTAGAGAATGAACTTTGACTTTATATACATAAAGTTTGTTTGCATATTTCTGTGCCAGTGAATGCATGTATATACCAACTCCTTGTACTTCACTGGGCTGCCATCAGAGGACAGGAAGGAGTTCTTCTGCCAGAAAGGAAGAAATTATGTAAGAGAACAACAAACCCAGTTAGAGTCTATAAAAATGATGGTATTCTCGGTCCCATGCTGGATGAACTTGAGGGCAAAGGCTACCACTGCCATCTCTGCATATTGTGATGATGCTACACTACAGTGCTTAGATATTTTGACAGTGTTCCCATAAGGGTAGATCACTAGAATGCCCATCCCTGCAATTTGTTCTCCCTGATAGTAGGATGCTGAACCATCAGTAAAGACATGGCACAAAGAGGTGTTATCAAGTATTTGTGGCATGGCAGGGAGGAAAGGACCTGGATCCAGAAGATGGGTGACTGCAATGTACAGTCATGGGGTTCTCCTTGGAAAAGGAGTCCATGAGCCAGCATAGATGGAATTTTTGTCAGTTGTACCTGTATGTCTCTATCCTGGAGAAGAAGTGAGCAGTGTGTCAGTCTGGTGTTAGAGACTGACCCATCCTTCACTCTGTCTGAGAAAAGAAAGGTGGTTGGGGTGTGTTTGGTGTTGATGATCAGTGAAGAGTACCCAATGACATAAAGGAAGTGCTTGACAGCCCAATAGGTGGCCAGAAGGTTCCTTTCACAAAGGCCGTACTTCTGTTCCACTAGGGTCAAGAGCTGTGATGCATATGCAGTGGGTCTCAGGGTGCCATGAACCTTCTGAGCCAGCACTGCTGACATGGCAATGTCAGAGGTGGCACATTCCAGATGGAATGGTAGTGCTGGATTGGGGTTGACCAGAACTGGGGCAGAGGCCAAGGCCTGCTTCAGTGACATCACAGCCTGGGTATGTATACGGCCCCAATTCCATGAGATGTCCTTTTTGAGTAACCCATACAGAGGAGTGCCTTCTGAGCAAAATCACAAATAAAATCCCTCTAATAATTCACCATACCTAGAAACAGTCGAAGAGTTGCTATGCTTGTGGGCAATGGCAAGTCCTGCAATCTCTGTACCTTCTTCCAGATAGGGCTTTGACCTTGGTCAGTTATTTTCAGACCTAGAAAGAATACTTCTTTTGGACATAGTTGTGCTTTTGCTGGATTTCATTTCAATCCCATTCTCTGGATGAGAGTCAGTAATTCATCCAAAAGATCCAGATGTTGTTCCTGTGTGGCTGTTGCCAGCAACAGGTTGTCCACATATTGCAAGAGACATTGGGGCGTAGAGAAACTCTCAATGGCGTCCATCATGTGCAGATGGAACAGGGATGGGATATTATGGAATCCTTGCAGCAAGCAAGTCCACGTGTACTGTCTTCCTTCAAAGGTGAAAGCAAACTTATACTGACTCTTAAGGGCCAATGGTAATGACCAAAAACCATTGGAAATATCCAGGGCACTGAACCATTTCAGGTCAGGGGTCAAGAGTCGTAGCACATCAGGTGCTGAAGCTACAGTTGGAGAACAACTGGGGGTGACCTGATTCAGTTTCCTTTAGTCAATAGTAAGTCTCCAGGCACCAGTGGTTTTTTTCATGGGCCACACTTGGGAGTTGGCAGTGGAAACACAAGTTCTGATTACTCCTTGCTTGAGGAGTGACTTGATTGTTTCTCTAAGGGAGGGCAAAGCCTCGGTTGGGAAAGGATATTGCCTTTTCCTCTCATGTGCTGGGCCTGGCACTTCGATGACAATGTGCATTCTACCACAGTCATGTTTGTTAGTTGCAAATGCCTCCAAATGTCATTGCAAAATGGGGAGAAGCTTTTGAAAAAGTTCATGAGCTTTGAACAAATCTATGACGTCATTCTCCTTGTCATTGGTTGATATCGTTGCCACATCGTGTGAATCAGGAATCAAAATGGTATGGTACTGACCCTGCATCTGTATCAGTAGCATGTTAGCTAGGTCTACCACACAGCCGTGTGGTGCAAGGAAGTCAGTTCCTATGATATTGGGATGATCATGCATTACCATTAGTTGGAACGTGCGTGAGGCCTTTAGATGGCCTAGTTCTACCGGTACGGGTAGACAGCAGTATGCAGGTAGCCTAGTACCATCAACTTCTGACATGTTGGTCCTCCGTCCGGTGGACCAAAGGGATGTGTCTGGATGTTCATCGTGTAACACAGACACAGCTGCACCTGTAGCTAGCAAGACTACGTGTAGGCTGCCCCCGACCTTGGCCTCGGTGCAGGGCCTTCTGTTTGTATCCAAGACTAGCATGTTTACAATCCAGACTGGGGCCTGTAATTGTCAAGCTGTGCTGCTGGGAGCATGGACAGGTTGGGCCTGACTCTTTTGAATCACTTCACCATGCTGCACTGATGCTATATAGGGAGGAGCTTCTGGGTTCAGGCCTGTATGGGCCCGTGGGCCTGCACCACCAGTGTCCCCATGACCCATTGGGGTCTTGGTTGCCGGTTGTACCACCACAAGGGCCTGTGTGAGAACAGCATCTGCTGCAGAGTGCACTTGTCCCAGGAGCTCTCAGACTTTCTGATTCTTTTCGGCTATCTCCCTATATGAAAGGCCTGTTCTTTGTTGTTGTGGTTTACCTTTACTCTTATGGTTTTTATACTTATGCCAATTCCAGTTCCCACCCCATTGCTGTTGCTGTTGCGGTTGTTGTTGATGAGTCTGTTGGGGGTGTTGGTTATCAGCTGGAGGGCCCTGTTGGTGTTGGGCCTGCCCTTCCACAGTGTAGTGCATCATGGCCTCTGAAGCAGGCTCCATGGTGGCTACTTTCTTGGAACCGGAGCCCAGATCACGGATGTAGAGTTGGTAAACTCTCTTGGTTTTCTGAAGGATGTTGGCAAACCTATCTGTATTGAGGTAGGTGGTTGGTTCTACCTTTTCTCGTACTGCTGGAATCATGTTCCTAAGGAACAGGGTCTTATATTCAATAAGCTCTACATCTGCAGCTTCTTGTGCCAGGTGCTTTCCTGCTCAGTAGGCCATCCAAAGTCTCTGGTGGTAAGTCGCTGGACTCTCCTTTGCATTCTGTTTTACAGGGTATGCAAGCATCACTCCTACTACACCTGGGCTTCGAGCAGAAATGAGCTCAGCTGCACCCTCATCAAAGGTGGCGTTCCCATCCTGGCGGATGACATCGGGAAGTTTGGCCCACAAACTAAGATTGATGGTTTGACGTAGTATTTGGACCTGGTATTCTGCAGTGAGGCTAAGCATCTGGCATTTATAACACACCGTTTCCAAGTGACAGCTGATGTTGTCGGACGGATTCATCCGACCGATGCTGTCAGCTATTTGCTGAACAGAGTAGGCCATTTGTAGGGGATTACTGGGTGTATCAGGCAGAAGTAGATTGTCTCGAGCGCCGTCCAGTACAGCTGGAGCTGCAGCCTCGGCTGCAGTGTGGACAATACCCTCCTGAGTGCCAGCCTCTTGCAGAAGCTGCCTGATCTGAATTTTAATGACCCGCTTACTTTTCTCAGGAAGAGGTACATTGCCTATCACAGTTTCAATCATTGTTTCTATCTCTTGCCTATCTTCCACATCAATAACGGCTATCAGTGGTGCTGTCGGGACCAGGCCTGGGCCTGCTCCCCCCATCATGGGGGCCACCATATTGGCATCTCCCATGATTGGCGTCACGATGTCGATGACGTATGACATGGTGAGGGTGTAGTGGTAACCCGCCATGTTGTGGATGGCTGGGTGGGATCTCTGGGCCATAGTAGGGGTGTGACTGGGCATTGTATTGGGAGATGTCATCGTCTGATAACTCCCCTTCAGATGATGTATGTAAAGCAGGGGCTACGCCTCCCATTGCCTTAACATGGCCAGCCAGAACCTCCCGCTGATGGCGCAGTTTCGCCATCTTGGTTTGACATTCAGTATGACTCACACTTGTAACATCCATATCAACCTCATCTTGCTTTTGCTTTTGCAACACTCTATATGCAGTGCTCAGTTCACGATTGTCCCTAATAG
The DNA here is from genome assembly GCA_016271365.2 of Neoceratodus forsteri. NCBI lineage: Eukaryota > Metazoa > Chordata > Ceratodontiformes > Ceratodontidae > Neoceratodus > Neoceratodus forsteri. The sequence goes on along the minus strand of CM028134.1, from coordinate 575,335,000 downwards.
CCACTTCTAAGTCATTACATACCTGGTTCATCTCGTCCTGTAACTCTCCCATCTCCTCACTCAACTGAGCACTTGCAACACTTAGCAAATCATTCATTTGCAATGCCTGTCCCTGATCCTGTCTCAAACTTTCACACTCCTGCTTCAACATACTCAGTTCCTGTTCTCCAGCTTGAGCTGAATGATGCAAAAGTGAATCCTTTTCATTCCACAGAGTTTGGAGTTCGGACTCCAAGTTCTGCTGCAGTCTAACACATTCCATTTCCTGCAAACCCATCAGTTGCTTAAGAGATGAAATTTGCAGATCAAGGGTTCAGAACCTCACTTCGGAGGCTTCCAGAGCAGCATAGAGAGCTGTGACCATCAACCCTTTAGCTTGGCGCTTATTGGCTGATTGTCTCGTCTCCATGTACCGGGTTGAAATCTCCAGTATAAGGTTTTCAGATTGACTTGCGTCCCACGTAAAGTCAGCCCATCCTCCATGGGAGGTAAGGAAGTTCAAGATATTGAGTCTCAGTTCTGCGCAGATATTTGATATGGTGGCCATTCTGTGGGAGGGAATGAAAAATCAAACTGTGAAAAAGGCGCCGTGCTGTGTATCGACCCACAGCAGTAGCACTTTATACACAGCCGGGTTACTGTAAAAGTTGTAGACTTACAAATCAAAGCTGTTATGGAGTGAGTCGAGTTGGCATCGACCACACCCAACAGGATAACAGCCAGACTTTGTAAGTGACTACAGACTGGTTTAAAACAGGAGAGGTGATACGGGAATGTACACCTACTGTCCCCGTGGGAAAGGGAAAAGTTCTAACAACAAGAGAAAACTTACAAACACCAAATATCGCCTGCACGTGGTCACCAATTTGTTAGGAGGTCTAAACCTCACTTTCAGGTTCTTGGAAATATTGGGAATGCAAGTAATCACAGACATGTTGCACAAGAGTAATAAACAAGTTTATTACTACCAAAAGGATAAAATCACAGTTGTCCTAAGCAATTCTTACCAATACGAACTGGGAGCCAGTGCTAAGCATTTCTTATACCTCGAGGTTTCTCTGTGTGTCCTGGGATCTCCGAGGTACAAGACTAGTATATTACATTATATACCTACTGTATGATAATTATTATGGTTACTGTAAGATAGAAACATTTCTAGTTACAGAGATGAGCCCTATTGGCTATATTAGAGGTGGCTCCACGGTCCAAAATAAGATTATACAATTTTGTATAGTCATCAATTTGTGAACAAAAGAGTTCTTATACAGAGTCTTCCATAACTCAGTGTAGAAGTACAACTCACCAAAAGGTAGCAGTGCTGACTTACATATTATAATTATTCCAAGGACATAGATGCCTTGGCATCTTACAAATAAGAAATACACAGAAAATACATAGAAGAATATAAGTATTAGCAAGCAAAGTATATTACAACAATACGCATTCATATCCTGACATCTACTCTTGTACGGTAGATGCCATTAGTATAACATATATTTGAGTGCTCGCTGTCTACGGTGTACTTCTGAGGGTACCAATTAGGGTATAGGGACCTCGTGTAACAGGGCCTTCATGCATTGTTGAGTGTGCACACTGGGCATTGAGCCCCAAGCCAACCCCAGGCTCACCTCCCAGACCACTTATCCTGAAGCTGCTCAATTTCTTGGACAAACAGCATGTAATAGTAAAATTAAGGGATGTTCAAGCTGTTATTGGGAAGGCCACAAAATTAGGATCTCACAAGACCTACCAGGGTTCCTTTCACTCCACAGTGCCTCGCCTAATCCCTGCTGGTGTGCACTTTGCATGCTGTACCCTGCCCAGCTGCAAGTCAGGGTGCAGTAGAAATGGCACTCCTTTAAATCAAATGAGCAGGCAACACAAGAACAACAATGCCTTCTTCCTGATCTATTTAAGAAATGACTCTTTCTCAGAAGATGGAAAATGGTGTCAACTAACACTATTGCTGCAGTCCTGTTGCGTATTTAATAGCTGGAGGCATCCAGGGTGAATTCTGAATAGCCCCGATTATCATCTGTACCCCCAGGCTATTATACACCTGCTCTCCCATTAATGATTTTCCTGTTGCTGAGCTCTAGCTGTTACCATTTTGGTTAATTTTTCTCTTGAGCATTCTGCCTGAGAGGGGTTCTGAATTCAGTGGAATGGAATGGGTCTCTCGATGCGGTGGAATTGGACTGAGCCGGAAAGATTTTCAACGGAGTCCCACAAACATCAAGGCCCTACAGTAGCTGCTCTGGATCAGGACACTGGCTTCACGAGCCATACACAATGAGCAACAACATGATTGTGTACAGCATTGTGCAGAGGATGCATGTTAAGACAGAATGCAGGCAGCTTTGCTACATGAATGTGTACACTGCCACAAAGATTTAGCCAGCAACCAAATGCTGTCAAGGACAAGATTTTCCACTTTGATTTGTCCTCCATTTCCCTATGCTTCCCTTTTACCTATTAAGGGACAGTAAATAATAGAATTCAAATGGCTGACAGAAATAATTACAGCCACAGCGTTTTGCCTTATTTAACTTGGGGGGGAAGGGCTCTTGGTTGCTTCACTTTGGGAACTTGTGGCAGCCAATAAGTAAGTGCCAGATTTATTGTGGATCAGCCACCACAGTATGGTAGCAACCAAAGCAAAGGAATTACAGGCACTTAATAGAAGTCATTAAATCTTGTTTTCCTTTTGATTAGAGTAGCACTTTTGGCTATCTACATTAGTCCTATAGGTTACAGTTTAGCAAGCAAAACAGTGTGTTCAGACATGTGTTTTGATGATGCAGTTACTTGGATTTGTTGTCAAAAGAGGGGGAGTGATGGCAGTGGGGTCATAACTGCTCTGATAGGCAGCACCATGCACTGAATCAAAGGGGGGGCCTTACCACTTCTCCAGCAACTCTGTGCTTTAAGATTATCTGGATAATGTTCAGTGGTATGGCATGGATTCTAGCATACAATACCAGCTGTAATATTGTTTCATGGGATATGGCCGGAGGAGGGGGAAGGGGGCAAATGGACATGTATTGTATTGTGGAGGTAGTAGCCAGGGGAGGGAGGGGAGAGCTCCATGGTATCAGCAAGGGGACTGCCATTTTTTTCTCATTATGTATGAAGGTTCTTAACAACAATCAGATATGGCTAATTGTTTACATGTGAGGTCATGGAATGTCAAAGGGGTGCACAACAAAAACAATAGGTATAAAGTGCTTAAGCACCTGCAAGCGGTTAAGGGACAAATTTCTTTCCAGCAAGACACACCTGCTAGAAACTGAAACCAATTTACTGCACAGGCTTAATATAGATAAAGTCTATACAGCAGGTACAAGCACAGAGAGTAGGGGGGTTGCAATTTTGATTACTAGGTCCCTCAGATTAAAATGCAACCAGTGCATTCGAGACCCACAGAGCAGGTATGTATTTGTGAGTGGCACTCTGGAAAGGTCTGATATAGTCCTTGGATCAATCGATGGGACAAATGCAGACTCGCCCTCCTTCTTTATGGAGCTACTTAACATCCTATTGCCTTCCTTGTATAGAAACATAGACTTTGACGGCAGCTAAGGACCACTTGGCCCATCTAGTCTGCCCATTTCCCTACCTACAGGATAGGCTACAGATCCTAGCTAACCAACAGCCTATTTCTTCCTACCCCCCACAAGAATTGCCTTATGTCTGTCCCATGCATTCTTAACAGTTTTAGACCCCACAAACTCCTCAGGAAGGCTGTTCCATGCATTCACTACCCTCTCTGTGAAATAATACTTCCTCACATTGCCCCTGAACTGCCCCCATCTTTAAATTGTGTCCCCTTGTTCTTGCACGTCTCTTTTTCTGAAAGATGCTACCCTCTTGGACTTTGTTCATTCCACTGAGGTACTTAAAAGTTTCTATCATGTCCCCCCCATCTCCCTTCTTTCCTCAAGGGTATACATATTCAGCTCCTTTAGTCTCTCCTATACAGCTTCTCTTGCAGACCCTACACCATTTTAGTTGCGCTCCTCTGGACTGCCTCTATCTTGTCTATGTCCTTACGGAGGGGGTCTCCAGAACTGGACTCAGTACTCCAGATGGGGTCACACCAACTGTCTGTACAGAGGGATAACTTCCTCTTTTCTGCTGCTGATGCCTCTCCCTATGCATCCCAGTATACCTCCAGCCCTCCCTACTGCCTTCTTACATTGCTTGCTAACCTTAAGGTCATCTGAGATTACCCCCAGGTCCCTTTCCTTTTTTGTTGTTGTTACTACCTCCCCCCACCATTGTGTATTCTTCCCCTGGGTTCTTATTTCCCAGGTGCATTATTTTGCACTTCTTTGCATTGAATCCTAGCTGCCATACTTCTGACCATTCCTCCTACCATGCCAAGTCCCTTCTCATCCTTTCCACACCTCCTTATGTATCAACCCTGGTACAGATCTTTGTGTCATCTGCAAAGAGGCATACTTTTCCTTCCAGTCCCTCTGCAATGTCACTTATGAAGACATTAAAAAGGACTGGAACCAATACTGAACCCTGCGGTACCCCACTTGTAACCCCTCTTTCTTCAGAGTGGACTCCATTTACAATTATCTTCTGTGTCCTGTTGTCCAGCCAATGTTTTACCCAGGCTACAACCCTGGGACCCACTCCCAAGCTGGTTAATTTGGCTATTAATCTTTTGTGTGGGACTGTGTCAAATGCCTTGCTAAAGTCTAGGTAGGCCATGTCCACAGCCCCTCCCTGGTCTACTACTTTGGTCACCCAGTCAAAGAAATTTATTAGATTCGTCTGACATGACCTTCCCACTGTGAACCCATGCTGCCTTGAGTTCTGTGCCCCACTGGCCTCTAGGTACTCAACTATTCTTTCCTTCAGAAGTGACTCCTTCACTTTCCCTACCACAGAGGTCAAACTGACAGGTCTGTAGTTTACTGCCTCTGTCTTGGTCCCACTTTTGTGAAGGGGAATCACATCCACCTTCCTCCAGTCCTCGGGTACCACATCATCCTCCCATGATTTATTAAAAAGAGTATCCAGTGGTTTCACTAGTTCCCCCCTTAATTCTTTTATAATTCTGGGGTGAATTCCATCAGGCCCCATTGCTTTGTACACCTTCAGTTTTAGGAGTTCTTGCAGAACCTTTTCTTCTGTGAAAGGACTGGGATCGACCCCCCTATCAAGAATGCTTCTGTTAAGTGGATTAGGCACTTCCCCCTCCTCTTTTGTGAATACTGAGCAGAAATATTCGTTCAGTATCCCTGCTTTTTTGCTGTCCCCCTCTGCCCACCCACTGTTCATTCTATTCAGCCTCACTATCCCTCCCTTTGTCTTTCTAAGCTCACTGATGTACCTATAAAAGGTTTTATCCCCCTTCTTAACCGAGTTGGCTATCTTTTCCTCAGTTTGGGCCTTTGCTATTCTGACTTCCCTCCCTGCTTCATTCTGCTTTAACTGGTACAGGTCTCTGTCCTGCTCCTTCTTTGTTTCCTTATACTTCTGGAATGCTATCTTTTTCTTCCTGACTTTCACAGCCACCTCTTTTGAGAACCATAGTGGCATTTTGTTTCATTTTGATTTGTTTATTTGCTTCACACAAAGGCTTGTTGCCTCTGTGATGGTAGTTTTGATGATTCCCATTGTTGCTTCACCTCCTTCTAGCCTGTTTGCTAGTGCTTTCTGAGCACTCTCCCATCTCGCCAAAGTCAGCCCTCCTGAAGTCCAATACCCTCACTTTTGTGAAGCTTGACTCTGTAGCTGAGTTTAATGTGAACCACACTGTTTGATGGTCACTTGTTCCCAGATGGCAACCCACTTTTAGATCTGAGATCCTCTCACTGCCCCCGTTTGAGAGCATGAGGTCTAAGATTGCTCCTCACAAGTGGGTTCTGAAACTAGCTGTCTGAGGCCTGCCACCTGTAGGCATCAAGAATGGCCCTCTCTTGGATGTGGCTGCAGCAAATGTGCTCCAGTTAACATCTGGCATATTCAGTCTCCCATCAACAGTATCTCCCTTTCTCTGCCATTCTAAGAATGCCTTCTATCATATCCTTGTCCATTTCCTCCCCTGACATGGGGTCTGTACATAATCCTGTGCGGTTGTGGTGCCTTTCAATCTCAAGGTGACCCACAGTGCCTCCTCTCCTCCCTGTTTACTCTTTTGTTCAGTTGCTTTTATCCTTTCCTTTACCTAGAGAGCTACTCCCCCCCTCTTCTCCCCTACCTGTCTCTCCTGTAGATTATGTACCCTGGTATGTTAACATCCCAGTCACGGTTTTCTGTGTACCATGTTTCTGTGACTGCTATGATATCCAGGCATCCCTCTTCCATCAAGGCCACTAGCTCAGGGAACTTGTTGCCCAGACTATGGGCATTGGTACTCATTACCCCCCATTTCCTGATGGCCTTACTCCTTTTTGCCCCATCCTTGTCCTTCTTGCCTTTGTCACTTTCTCCATTTACCCCCGCCCTTCTCCCTATCGACACCTCTATGTTGGTGTTTACTGCACTTACTACTGTGATTTTTTGTGGGGACTAGGATTTCCCTGCTCCTTTCCAGTGCCTCCCCCCTTGGCTAGTTTAAATGCTTGCCAATGAAGCATTTAAACCTATCACCTAGGATCCTGGTTCCCCTCCTGGACAGATGCAGCACATCATACCAGTATAGGCTTGCGTCACTCCAGGTGGACCCCCAGTCCCCAATAAAGCCAAATCCCTGAGCTCCACACCAGTTTTTCAACCATTGATTGAATTCTGTGGTGTGGAACACCCTAGCCTCTCGTACACCATAGATGGGCAGCACCTTCGAGAAGCTTACCGTGCGTGCTACTTGTCTAAGGCCCCTTCCCAATTCCACAAACTCTTCCTGCACTTCTCTAATCCCTTTCTTAGCCAGATCATCTGTCCCTAGGTGGACAATGACATCCAGCTCCCTCCCCTGTGCAGCTGCTCCAGCAATCCTGAGGATTCGCTCCCTGTCCCTCCAAGCCATGGCGCCAGGCAGGCACCTTACCTCCATCCCCCCTTCCTCCCCCAGTTCTACCTTTCTAACAATGGAGTCCCCCACCAGGAGTTGTTTCCTTCCCCTGTGGGCTCCCAAGCCACCCTCTTGTGGGTATCCTTTGTGGAGGTTCCAAGCATCCTCCTTGGTCTCCACTGCGGGAGCCTCCATAGAGGAACCACACTTTGCCAGAATGGCATAGGAATTGTGGAGAGGTACAACTGGAGGGATGCACCTCTCTTCTACCACCCTCACCCTCCCTGAGCTCACTGTGGTCTAACCACTCCTCTTTCTTGGCAACCTTTGAGGCAACGGCAGTGGCACTGGTAGTCCCTGGATGGAAGAGGAGGTCCCACAAATCCTGGCCAACTCAGCCTGGAGATGAGCAACTTCCTCTCTGAGCCCAGAGAGGTGCCTGCAGATGGGACAACACCGCATCCTCCAGAATGTCTCCCGGAAGACTGCTGCTCCACAGCCACTGCACTACACCACTCCCATCATGTCTTATTTCTGGCCCCTTAACTGTCTGCAATCCTTACTCTTTCCTCTGTTTTTTTCTCTCTCCTTACTTTCTGCCTGTGTGCCCTTTAAGCTCCTGATTGTCCTGTTCTGAGACAAGAATATCCTATATTTCTCAGTAGACCCCTTACTTACTCAGAGGCAGACCTCCAGCAGCTAGAGGGGGCCGGAGAGCTACTCTTGCCCTCCTAGGATGGTGGGTCTTTGGTGGCTCTGTGATCACTCACTTCCTGCTCCCAAACAGGAAGTTCCTGTTGTCAGTCAAATCCTGTGCCTATAAAAGTAGAACTTGCTTTGGGTGGGGAAGGATGGAGGGCAATATAGTCCCATCAGAGAAGTCCAGTCACACAGCAGTCCTTTCTCCTGGCATCTTCTGCCAAGCTAGTAGCAGAATCTTTCTAAGGCAGTCTTTAAATGTAGCTTCCTTCTAGCTAAGCCACTCCCCCACTTACTAGATCTTTCTACAACTAATTTAAACCTCACAGCTATCAAGTCCTGTCAATCACCAGAGATTTACACCTAGATAACTGTTCAGATAACCATTCAGTTCCATTAACTCAGACAAACACACACTTTTTTTTGTTTATTTTTTTTTTGTTACCCTAAATTAAAGGTCCAAGCACAAGCGTTCTACTTCTTTAGTCCCAGCAGAGAAGTCCAGTCACACAGCATTCCTTTCTCCTGGTGTCTTCTGCCAAGCTAGTAGCAGAATTTTTTCTAAGGAAGTCTTTAAATGTAGCTTCCTTCTAGCTAAGCCACTCCACCTACTTACTAGATCTTTCTACAAGTAATTTAAACCTCACAACTATCAAGGCCATTCAATCACCTGAGATTTACACCTAGATAACTGTTCAGATGACCATTCAGTTCAGTTAACTCAGACAAACACACACTTTTTTTTGTTTTTTTTGTTAGTTTTGTTTTTACCCTAAATTAAAGGTCCAAGTACAAGAGTTCTACTTCTTTAGTCCCAGCAGAGAAGTCCAGTCACACAGCAGTCCTTTCTCTTGGTGTCTTCTGACAAGCTAGTAGCCTTCGGATTACCCCACTTTTGTTAGGAGGAGATTGGAACTTGCCATTCTAACTGGACATAGACAGGACTGGCAAACTGGCAAGGAAAAAGTGTGCCTGTCTCTGGCTCAAAGGGCTATCAGGGACCTAACAGAGAAACTGGGATTATGTGACCCTGGAGGCTGCTACATCCTGATCCGAGGGAGTACACATATCATTCTCCAGTCCATGGGACCTCATCCCGTATCAACTACTTTTTGCTAAGTAAGCAGTTTATGGTCAGTCTCATGGAGTGTGAGATTTTCCCGGAAGTCATTTCAGATCATTCTCTAATGAAATGTGCTCTGTCATTATCATCCACTCATCAATTTGACACGGTGTGAAATATAAACAACTGGCTATTAAAAGATGAGTAGGTGATAGACAAGCTTTAACAATGCATTGCACAGTATACCAAAGATAATCTGAACTCTACGGGCCAGGTCGATATGGAATGGGGGCCCTAAAATGCTTACTAATGGGTGAATTTATAAGGATCGTTTCCATGAGGAAATGTAAGTGGGAGAGCCAGGTAACAGAGATGTTGGGCCAAATTAGAGAGTTCGAAAAAAACATCTCGTCCTCCTCTCCTGAACCACACCGTCAAGAGCTCATAAAGTTAAGGGTAAAATACAATTATTTGATTGGTGAAAAAGCAGAATATACTATTCTCATATCAAGGTCCTCCTATATAGATCAAGGGGAGAAGGCAGGCCAACTATTGGCACTATGTGTGAAGCAACACGAAACATCTAGACTCATCAATGCAATTCATTTGTCTGGGGATGGATCCCTTAAGACGGATCCCAGGGGCATTGCATCAGAGTCTGAAAACTTTTCTAAGCAAATTTATGGTGCTAAGCCCGACCCCCTTCCCCAGAGGATCTGATAGATGCATACCTGGCAAGTTTGCCTCTTCCTACCCTCTCTTCCAAGCAACAAACCCGGCTGACTTCACCCTTTATGGAGGAAGAAATAAAGATGGTGATCTGTGCCCTACCTCTAGACAAAGTCCAGGGACTGGATGGTTTCTCCCAAAATTTTTACAAAGTGTTTAAAGAAGAACTGGCCCCTTGGTTACAGAGGATGTTTCAGTCCATCTTGGGAGGAGACTGTCAGGACCCTCATCTTTGTGAGGCTCTGATCGTGGTGTTGCACAAAGAGGGGAGTGACCTGGAGCAAGTGTCAAACTACAGGCCAATTTTGCTGTTGAATTATGATATTAAAATTCTAACTAAGCTTATGGCAGATAGGTTGAGCTGAATTATGCCCTCCTTGATAAGTGCAGAACAAGTGGGATTTATGGCGGGTAGGTCATCTTCAGACCATCTGAGGAAATTGGACCATATCTTCTCTGTGTCCCAGGACAGCATAGCCAGGGCCCCGTGTTTACTGCGGCAAAGTGCACCTACATTCTGCGGCAGGACATCATACTATCTGTGGCAGAACAACTGCTGATTCTGTGGCCAATCTGCAGCAGATAAATTGTGGCTAAACAGCATACCTTCAAAGGGATTAAGTCTTAGTTAACCCTTTGACTGCCTTCGTGCAACCACTCTGTTACACTAAAAGTGGAACTGCAGGCCATTTAACAGTTTGTAGTCTTCTTATCACAAATATTAAACTACAATAACCCAAACTGGGCACAGCCATGGGCATCATTGTTCTCTTTAATGAATTGTCCCTCCCACCCCTGAATTTGAAGGCTAATCTGCTGTTCTTCTGGAAATTGGTGGCCTTTGCTGTTCTCCTAAGTTATAGTCCGAGGAGGACATACACACTTAACTAAAACTACACAGAAGGCAAAACCTGCTTGGATTTCTTCTGGTTTATATTTACAGTTAGTAGATATAAAGAGAGATGCCAACTTGAAAAACATTTGTTCATGATTTTGCTCAATGTTCTTTTATATTATTATTTTTTTTAAAACTAGGAGTACCCTAACTGCCTTGCAACAAACATATTGAGTGCAGTGTGCAAATCTGTGTGTGTTGGGGGGGGGGGGATTGTCTTCCTATAACAGTGAAGGAGGATGTAACTTGCAGTGTCTGTACAGTTTGTTGACTCCTGATTTTTTTGGAGGGACACACAAAAATGCAAGCAAGTCATTCTTATTAAGCTACAGTATCCTTGATTATCATGTTCTCTTCTCGCAACTCAGGGGGTTGTGGTGTTCTTCAGTCAGTGACCCTCATTTCACTTATGTATAGCAGCAATCAAACTCTCCATTCTGATTGTTTTCCATACCTGCTTGCTTCAGTTCTAGTATATCCTGGTCTCCAACTCTGCTGCAGCTGAGCAACTTGACCCTCCTTAAGAGCTGAGCTTGATGTCACCACTTGGGCTGCAGGTTCAGATCTGCCAATAAATTACTCTCACACTTGCTGGTACAGCTCTTTGGCCAACAAATCAAAACTGTGATTGATGTCCACCAGTGGGGACTGAGTCCTCTGCTCAGTCTACTGCCAGCCTTATGTTTCTGTAGTCAGCTCCTTCTCTGATCCCTGCCACCACACCAACATTGATTCCACCTCCACGGGCACCACTGAATCTTCTCACTTCTTGACTACTGCTTGCCTTCCAGTTCTTCCTTCCAAATTCATCTTCCGAGGATTCAGTGTGCACTGAGAGCAGCCTCACAATGAAAGATTAACATGGCTGAGCTAGCCACACATACACAGCAGCAAATCATAACTGCCATGGACCTAATCAAGCTCTGCTACCCTTGTATCAGTCCCCCCAGCTCCCTACAATACTGGCTGGACGGAGTTATGCAACAAGAGGCAAGATAACCATTCGACCACTAACTTTTTGGCTTTGTAGATGATGGCATCAGTTTGCTGCCCTTTCTAATGAGCATGAATGTCATGGTATACTTAACTTATCAGTAGCTATGCCCTTGCCTTGTGTGACTGCATAGGATAGCTAACATTTCTGTGACTGTGTGGATAGTTTTCCTGATTTCTGCAGTAAGCAGTGATTTCTGCGGTCAACCTTGATTTCTGTGGCCACTGCTGCAACCGCAGAAAACATGGAGCCCTGAGCATAGCCCCTGCTGTGTTGGTGAATCTGGATGCAGAGAAAGTGATAGGGTTGATTGGAGTTTTCTCTTTAGGATTTTGCTTAGGTTTAGTCTCCCTCCCCTCTTTGTGCAGTGGGTCAAGTCCCTCTACAACAAGCCCAGTGCCTGAATATATTGTAACAGAGTTCTTCCTCTTCCTTCTCACGTTCTTCTGGCACCAGGCAAGGGTGTCCCCTATCCCCCCTCCTGTTTAACTTACAGTATACTTGGAGCCCCTCCTGACTCAGCTCAGAATGGAACCAGGGATACAAGAAATAACAATAGGAGCACAAGAACTTAAGTTATTGGCATACGTTGACAACATACTTCTTCATCTCTCCAACCCTATATATATTGTATCAGGTTGGTTTGGGAAATGAACCCATGCTGCCTAACATCCTGGAGGCCTTTGTCCTTCAGGTACCACACCAGTCTTTCCTTTAGTATCATTTCCATGAGTTTGTACACTAAGGATGTGAGACTTACTGGATGATAATTACCCAGTTCATCCCTTGGTCTGCTCTTGTGTAATGGCACTACATGTGCCATCCTCCAGTCCATTGGCACACATACCTGCTCCAGAGAGGTGATGTACAGATCTGTCAGCAGCTCCACCAACACCTCCACCATCTCCCTCAGCACCCTGGGGTGGATACCATCCAGCCCTGGTGCCTTGTCTACCCTCAGAGCCTTCAGTCCCTCTAGGGTGCTACCTCCCTCAGTTCTTCCATCTCTCTCCTCCTCACCCCCCATCTCCACTCTCCCAGTCCATGGTGGTAGCAGTCCCCCTTTTCTTCCATGAACACTCAGCAAAAGTATTCATTCAGTGCTTCTGCCTGTTCCTTCCCCTTTTCTGTCCACTACTCCCCCTTTTTTATCCTCACTATTGTCTCCATGCACTTTCTTTTCTCCCTGACGCATCTGAAAAGTCTTTCTTCTCCTCTTTAATCCCCTGTGCTAAACCTAGCTCCCTCTGGGCCTTGGCTTCTCTCACTTTTCTGGTCATCTCCCTGGAAAATCTTGCATACTCCTCCCTGTCCCCTTCCTTCCCTGTCCTCCTATACCTCTGGTGCATCTCTCTTTTTTCCCTCACCACCACCACCACTACCTCGCTGTTCAACCAGCATGGTTTCCTTGCTCTGATCTTCTTGCTCTGTGTCTTGGTGCAGGCTTCTGTTGCCTCTATAATCCCCCATTTAATAATATCCCATTTGTACTATGCGTCCATCTCCTGCCTTATGCCCTCCAGTTTCTCTTTCAGTACTTCCTGCATCCTCTCAAAGTCTACCCCCCCGGAGTTTACCACCCGGGTTACTGATGGGGGGGTTGGTGGAAACAGATGCAGAACATGCAGAAGCATTAAACAAGCATTTGTCTATGCCGAATGTTTGCTTGCTGGCATTGGCATTGGTAGTGTAGGAGTTACAGAGCTGCATAATAGGAATGGAAGTGAAGTACTGAACTGAAGCCAACCCCATCACCACCCTGCAGATAGTGACAGGCATTGGGGTGTGCCTTTGGGTCATCAGGCATAACGGCCATGTCATTTCACCACACCCTACCATGCAGACACCGACAAGTGTCGTGGTGTGCCTTGGGGTCTTTGCCCTCATGCACACCCCATTCCATCAGAAAATATTGTGAGATGGGTGCAGTATAGGAGAATGGGGTGAACTTTAGGGCGAAGTCAAGGCACACCTCGGCGCCTCTCAGTGGCTGCAGGGTGTGGGTGGGGGTGGAATGGTATGAGCATTGCAGGTGACAATCCCAAGTCACAGCCCTGATGCCTGTCATTCTCTACAGGGTGGGGTTTTATGGTTGGAAACCCTAGCGCCTCAGGCATTTGTTGGTATTTTCACTCCAAATTTTCAACATGGGTTTTTTGTGACCCCCATCTCATGAACAGCGGCAATATCAGTTTGTTAGCCGAAAGCTGCTTTTGCACAGCAACTACGGCATTTGTCACCACAGGTGCAAAAACACATTCTGAACAGGATGTGAAAAATTACAGCTGTACTGTTCATGGGGGGGGGGTGTAAAAAATGGCAATGTTGAAAATCTGCAGTGAAAATATTAAAAAAAAAATGGTGAAGTCACAAGCATGTGTAGAAACTGTGCAATGTGCACCAGTAATGTAATTAGTTTGGGAATTGTTTACAACAGATTGTCAACACAGGCATTTTGGGACCTCCGGTCATGAACAGTGTCACTGTGATTTTCTTTATCTGTCCCGAACAATGATTTCCCACAGCGACCACGCATTTCTGTGCTGAAAGTGTGAAAACACATTTTGGCCATGTTATGAAAAATGACAGCTGTACTGTTCATAAGGAAGTGTGGAAAAATGCCACTGGTGAAAATCTGGACTGAAAATATTACAAATTCATGAACTTACGAGGGTGCATGGAAACTGTGCAATGCTCAATCATAACACAGTCATTTTTAGGAATTTTTTCTCCAAATTTTCAAAATAGCCATTTTAAGACCTCTGCTCATGAACAGTGTCACTATGATTTTCTTAATGTGTCCCATACATTGATTTCGCACACCAACTGGGCCATTGTGCGCTACATGGACTGAAACATGTTTTGGGTGAGATGTGAAAAATGACAGCTGTACTGCTCATAAGGAGGTGTGGTAAAATGGCAATGTTGAAAATCTGGAGTGAAAATATTGAAAATTTGCAAACTTATGAGCATGCATAGGATCAGCGCAACAAATGCTTGTAAAACAGTCATTTTGGGGAATGTTTTCACCAAATTTTTAACATAGCCATTTTAACACTTCTGCTCATGAACAGTGTGACTGTGATTTTCTCAATGTGTCCCATATATTGAGTTCGCACATCGACAGCGCCATTGTGAGCTACATGCGTGGAAACACATTTTGGGTGAGAAGTGAGAAATGACAGCTGTACTTCTCATAAGGAGGTGTGGTAAAATGGCAATGTTGGAAATCTGGAGTGAAAATATTGAAAATTCACAAACTTACCAACGTGCGTAGCAACAGCGCAATGTATGTTCGTAAAATAGTCATTTTTGGGAATTTTTTCACCAAATTTTTAACATAGCCATTTTAACACCTCTGCTCATGAACAGTGTCACTGTGATTTTCTTAATGTGTCCTGAACATTGATTTCACACACTGACTGCGCCATCGTGCGCTACATGCTCAGAAACACATTTTGGGTGTGATGCGAAAAATGACATCTGTACTACTCATAAGCAAGTGCAGTCAAATGGCAATGTTGAAAACCCAGAGTGAAATATTGAAAATTTCGCGACCAGCCACCAGAGTGCGAGAAACAGCTAGAATGCACGCTTTAGAATTCTTTCACATTTTTTAGCATAGGTTTTTTTTGAGAGCCCACCTTCTGAACACTGGCACTGTTATTTTGTTAATTGGTCCCAAAAGGTGATTTCACACAGTGACCATGAAATCACCCTCCGGGCCTGATTAATGCCATGACAGTGACAGAATTCATGAGGAGGGGTCCCAAAAACCCCATGTTGAAAATTTGGTGCCAAACTTCCAAAAAATGCCTGAGATATGCAGCAATGTTTAAAAAAACCCTATTCATCACATTATACAGCTTACCAGCATTTCCTCAGTTCGCAGTTGGCTTTGAAGAGTGCAGACTGTTCCTGGTCCACCGAAGATCGCTGTGCAGAGCTCCGGAGAGAGGTATGGGTGGGGGGGGTGTGAGGAGGCAGGGTGCGCAGAAGGTGGGCGCGGGTGGGGAGGGGCAAGGAGACTCAGAGGGAACCGCTTTTGTGTTTTCAGGGTTTTTTTTTAATTACGACGTGGGACATTTGCCATGCTGGGGTGGGCTCCCAGCATGGCAATTACATGATGCAGGACATTTGCCACACTGGGATGGGCTCCCAGCATGGCAGCTGGAAAGCTTTGGGGAGGCAGTGGAGCCAACGGGGATTGGGGCACACCAGTCGGCCATTCTGATTTTTTTTAATTACGACGCTGGATGATTGCCATGCTGGGGTGGGCTCCCAGCATGGCAATTACATGATGTAGGACATTTGCCACACTGGGATGGGCTCCCAGCATGGCAGTTGAAAGCTCTTTGGGACTGTGGAGCTGATTGGGATTGGGCACCCCAGTCAGTCAAACACATTGTTGCCACGCTGGGGTGGGCTCCCAGCATGGCACCTGGAAGACTGTTTGGGGGAGGGGGGAAAGCACTTCAGTGAGCACTTCCCTTATCTGATCGTGCTCACTGAAGCAGCTCTCTCCCTTTCAACTGTAAGCCACTGCATTCTTGAGTGCTGTCATAGACAGCTGCAGCATGCATTGGGCAACTGTGGCTGTGCCTTCAAATACAAGGAGGGAATTGGAAGAGGGGGTGCCACACCTCCAGAAACTTGGATGATGGCACTGTTTCTTGCACATGCGTGCAAGCAAACATAATAAGTACTTCTGCTCAGTATTTATTAACGAGAAAGGGGGAGCTGTACCCAAGGGATGTGGGAGGGTGGGCACTGGGGGGGAGGTGACAGATGGGAAAAACCCAATGAACAGTGTACTTGAGGGCACTGAGGGTGGACATGGCAGCTGGGCCAGATGACATAACACCCCAGGGTGCTGAAGGAGCTGTCAGACGTCCTGGCAGAACCCTTGGCAGACTTATTCAATGCCTCCCTGGACTTGGGGAGTGTACCTCAGGACTGAAGGATGGTGCATATGGTAGTCCTCTATAAGACTGGTCCCAAGGATGAGACAGGGAACTGCAGACAGGTAAGCCACACATCCATTGTAGGAAAGCTGATGGAGACAATCCTGAAGTAGAGGCTGGTTTTCCTCCTAGAGGTTTTTGTGTTTTCAGGGTACACCCTGGGAGGGGAGGCACTGGAGGCCTCGATAGGGGAAAAAAACCTAGGGGTCATGGTGGATACATGTATGAATAACTCTGAGCAGTGCAGGAGAGCAGCTAGCAAGGCAAACAGGATGTTGGGATGCATTGTAAGGGGGATCACCTCTAGGAGCAAGGAAGTGATTCTGCCTCTGTACAATGGACTGGTTAGACTACACCTTGAGTACTGTGTACAGTACTGGAGACCACATTTGAAGAGGGACATACAGCTCCTGGAGAGGGTACAGAGGAGGGCAACAAAGATGACATGAGGGGCTAGGGGATTTGACTTATGAGGACAGACTTGAGGAGCTCTGCCTGTTTTCATTGGAGGAGAGGAGAGACAGGGGGACATGATTGAGGTCTTCAAGTACCTCAAGGAATAAATAGGGTAAACATGGAGGGATCTTTAGGCTAAAGCAGGGAAGTATCACCAGAGGGCATGGTTTGAAGTTGGAAGGTGGAAGGATGAGGGAAAAGAGGAGGAGGTTTCACGAGAGGTGGTGGACCCTTGGAATGCACTGCCTGGTGAGCTGGTTCAGAGATCCACAGTGGAGGGGTCAAGAGAGGTGGGACAGACACAGAAAGTGGATGTATCAGATGATGGCCTGTCTGAGGGGGTGGGGATGGATGACAGGGGTTTCTAGAGAACAAGGGATGGGAGGGTCTCGGCACCCAATTAATGATCTAGGTTTGAGCAGACTCGATAGACCATAAGGCCTAATCTGCTGGCAAATAGTATGTTAGTATGTTAGGCTAATGGGCTACAGGACAGCAGCCAGCATTGGTTTGTCTCAGGCAGATCCTGTCAGACCAATCTGGTGGAGTACTATGACTGGGTAACCAGGCAATTAGACAGGGGCCATGCAGTGGATGTCCTGCACCTGGATTTCAGTAAGGCAATCAATTCGGTGCCACATGGGAGACTAGGAAGTAAGCTGGAAGGCAGAGAGGTGAGGGTGAAGATGCTGGGGTGGGTAGTGAACTGGCTGCATGAGAGACAAAAGAGGGTGATGGTCAGAGGGGAGCTCTCATCTCCTAGGGAGGTGACAAGTGAGGTGCCACAGAGCTCTGTACTGGGGCTGGTGTTGTTTGGGATCTTCATAGTAGACATCTTAATATACATCAAGAGCAAGATAAGTCTGTTTGCAGATGACACCAGGATGGGAGCAGTCATAGATAACTTTGAAGGGTGGCAGAAGGTGCAAGAAGATCTGGCAAAATTGTAGGCCTGGTCAGACACTTGGCAGCTGGGGTTCAATGCCAAGAAATGCAAGGTGCTACATTTCAATGCAAAAAACCCAAGGAGGAGCTACCAGCTGGGGGTATTCAAGTAGCCAAGATGGAAGAGAAGGATCTGGGAGTAATCATAATTGGAGCAATGAGCAACTCAGCACAGTATGGATAGGCAGTTGCAAAGGTCAATAGGATGCTGGGTTGTATTACCAGAGACATATCCTCCAGGACAGGGGAGGTGATCCTGCTATTATACAAGTCACTGGTTAGACCACACCTGGAGTACTGTGTGCAGTTCTGGGGGCCATACCTGAAGAAGGACATTAGGTTACAGGGGTGGGTGCATCACAGGGCAACAAAATGATCCAGGGACTAGGGGATTTACCCTACGAGGGCAGGCTGATGGAGTTGAACATATACTCCCTGGAGGAGAGGAAGGATGGGGGGGGGGAATGATTGAAACCTTCCAGTACACGATTATCTGCTGGCAATTTTGAGTTTATATGTTTGTATGACTCCCAGTCCATCACTACATGTCCAATAGAGGGTGCCAACTGGATCTCTGACCTCATGGAGGTGACCTTATCAGCAAAGAACACAGCAACCTCGTCATACCTTTTTTGTGAAAAAACTCTCCTGGACTAAAGGCAGGTAGGATTACAAAGCCTGTCGATGGTCCGGAAGAGTTGAGCTGGTCTGTTAGTTGCTGCAGCAATCTCCCTGGACAGGAACTCTGCCTTCTTGTGGGAGTTGGCTGTTGAAGCTACAGTACTAAGAAGCAATGTATTACAGATGCTTCAGTGCTCTGGTTGGAGTGTACTTCGAGGGCAGGATTCACAAAGCAGATGCGCTGGGTAGAAATGTGATGCACCAGTGCAACTGGGAAATGCACCAAGTAACCATTCACAGAGAACACAGATGCTCCTGTGCAACCCAGATGTGCTGCACCGAACAGGATGCGCTGGAGACCAAAAGTAATGATATGTGGTGCATCTGGAAGGGGGGGTGTAACTGCATATACAGTGCAGAGCCATTCACAGAGCAAAATGAATGCACAAATACAGGGCATTCACAATGCAAGTACCAATTGTGCCATCTGGAGATAAGTATAAAAGAAGTACACTTAAGTGCAAGCCCCTAGCAGGCTGACTGCAGGATAGCAGCAGCAACCAGTAGGAGAGCAGCAGTCAAACAGTACTATGGATGGATCACCATTCCTGATGGTTGCAATGTTAATGGGGATGAGGAGACAGGCGAACCAACAATGTGGCAGCAGAAGGCACTGTAAGCAGCAAGCCCTGTGGCAGTATCATGCTAGATTAACATCTGAACAGCTGATGGACACCGAAACAGTTGGCCAATATTTGCCTGAACAAGGCTATTCTGAGGCAACTCTGTGAGCTGTGCCATGATGAAATGCAGGCACCCACTGGAAGAGGTCATGCCATATCAGTGGAGACCAAGGTGACAACAACAATGTGCCTTCTCACCATGGGAACCTTCCAGAGGCCAGCTGGAGACACCACTGGCAAATCCCAGCTGTCCATGTCCCATCTCCTCACACAATTCCTCACTGCACTGCTCCCGCACGCTTTGAAATTCAGCTACTTCCCAAGCACACAGGCAGAGTGGACAGAAGTCATGCAGCAGTTCCACGGGGTGGCACTCATGCCAGGCATCATAGGGGCCATTGACTGCCCCCATGTGCAATCCATGCATCACCTGGCATTGATGCCATGACTTATATCAATGCAAGGGCTACCACTCTGTCAACTGCCAGGTGGTGTGCAATGTCACTGGGCACATAAGCAATGTCTGTGCCACACAACCTAGGAGTACACAAAATGGCTTCATATGGCACCAGTCCACCCTTTGCTGCTGGTTTGAGACTGGGAACATACCCAGCAGCCATCTAGTAGGTGGGTGGGGCATGCAGAAATGCCCATGAATGGGTCACCATGGTGCAACAAATGAAGGGAGAGGGAGCAGGTGTGCGAGGGCCACGGCAGAGAATACACAGCAAGATATGCACAGGTGGGCAATGGAGGTGCGCACACCAATGAAACTGCACACACAAGGGGCACAGTGCAGCAGAACAGCAAAGCACAAGAGGTGTGATGCAGCACAACAGCTGGCATGAGTGGCAGGGCAGAACACACCACACAAAGACATGCATGGGTGACCACTGGGCATTGGTTGGCAGACAATGGCAATGGGAACATGTGTTGGCAGCCATGCCTGCGAGCACGGGCATGAACAGGCACACATGTGCAGCCAGGCAGGCCATAGCAGTCATAAGGGGGATGTAGCTGGTCAGAAAGGGTCACCACAGGGACCGGGGTGGACAGTTGGCAGACACACCAGTGCTCCATGGTGCAGGAGGGAGGGGTGGGAGGACACAATGCACAGGTATGCAGTGGTGTAATGGACTGCTCTTGCTCTCCACAGGTGTTGTGGCATACCACCTCTGATCCTGGCTACTAACACCCTTCTGCTGACCTGGCACAGAGGAGGAAGAGCTATGCCTTGCACGGTGCATCGCATGATAGCCAATCGTGTATGTGGCACAAATGTGCCATTGCACACCAGCAGCATGATCTGTGCACACCTGACCTAGTGCACTGAGAGGGATCATGCCACATGCACAGAGAACAGGCCCAACATCCATGAACTGGGATGAGGTTGAGCTACTCAATCTTGTGGCATTGGTGCTGCAGGTTGAGGGACTGCTTGTTGGGTCTGATGACCTCAATGAGCCACACTCTGTGGTGTGGGCCAGGATTGCTGTGCAGCTGGTGTCCAGAATAGGGGTTGCCCAAAATGGCAAGCAATGCAGGCACCGTTATAGTGATCTGCAGCACAGGGACCCGGACAGGCTGAGGAGCCTATAGGACTGTGCACGCAGGGGTGTGGTGCCATGCCCATGTAAGTCACAGTATAACACATGTACACAGGCAGCATGGGGTATGTGTCAGGGGGACTGGCACACTGCACACCACTACACACACATATACATACACACACACACACACACACACACACACACACACACACCAAGTGTGGACCATGACCCACACACAGCATGGGCAGTGCCTACATGACCACAGAGAGTACGTGTGTGTGGCATGGTGCATGGGGGGGCAAGGCCACTGTAGCATTCATGGTGTGGCATGGCATACATTCAGCTGCACACATGGTAGGCACAGTCAGGGGTACTGTGTGTGAATGCATGTAGCCTGAGGCTCCTTCACTGGGGCACTGTGGGGGTGTTGCTATCACTGCATGGTGGCACTGGTGTTGTTGCTGGGTGCAGCGGGGTGATGGGCTTGTCACATCTCCTGTCTCCTCATGGTGTTATCTGCTTTTGTTCCTCTGGCAGGGCTGGCAAGTAGGCAGAGGGCCAAAGCTGCAGTGAAGGCCAGGCGCAATAGGGCCAGTGTCGGTGCCCATGGACAGGGACATGCTGGTGCAGGTGAGTGTCTGTCTTGTGCATCCTCTGTGTGTTCGGGGGGGTGGTACTCCCAGCTGACCATTGCCAGTCCCTTGTGCATGTCATTGTGCTGCTGGTTGCATGCACACATGGGGTGTGGGCATGACGGTGTGTGTTTGGGCTACAGTGCACCTGGCCCTGGTGTGTACATCCACCGTGTGCTCATATCATGCACATTGTGGGCACCCTGTGGTGCTCCAGTGGTGTCCAGACAGGGTCTGCATGCTTGTGCTGCCTGCTGGTATGTGCACTTGCTGTGCGGGGCATGGCTACATGCCACTCTGCACAAACCCCTTCATGCACATGTGGGCCATGTGCTTTCTGAGTACCATTGCATGGTCACAGTGTGGCACTGTGTGCCAGCTTGTTGCTGGCATGTGGTGTGCCTGGCAGGCTGTTGGCCATTTGTGTGGTGGATGCCTCCAGCACACTTGAGTGGTGGGTGGGGGGAGCCAGTGTAGAACACGGCACCTAGTACTTATTGTCTGTGTCCCCCATTGTAGGTCCAAGGGGTGTTCGGCCTTGTGTCCCCATTCATCTGCGGCATCAGGGAGTACCACAGTGAGCAGGGATCCAGCCCTAGAGGTCATCATAGAGGACACTACAGCCACTTTACAGGTGTCAGGAACAGCTACTGCAGGCATTGACCATGCTGGTCAGATTGACATGTGCCAAGGGTCATAGGCATGGGCACTGTGCTGCGACACATCCCGAACATTAGGGATGTGGAAATTTGTGTATAGCTCCATTATGTTTTGCCTCACAGTCCTTGTCCATCCACATCACATGTTGCTGTACCCTGTTCACACACACACACGCACACACACACATACTGTATACACACCTTCACCCTCCTTCTTACCATTATGGTACTTGTACAGAACCCACCCTTACCTTCTCTGATCCTTCTGCCAGTTGTTATTGTAAATAGTTTAATGTGTTCCATTGCTGTTATTAAACCATGTTCTATTGCAACCGGTGTTTGTGGTCATTCATTGTACATTGTGAATGTTGTCTGTCTTTGTCTACTGCTGTCCACTGTCCCTTTGTTGCCATCCACACATGTGCACCTGTGTTACTGTGCACACACACATCCTGTCCCCCTGATGTGGCAGCCTCACTGTGTGCCCTCCTTGTTACCTGTGGTGTGTGGGTTGGCATTGTGTCATGCTGCCTTTCTCATTGCCCCTGTTATGTGTGTGGTCCATGTGGGCTGCATCTGTTGCACTGGTGCTCTGGTGTTGTGTGGCTCTGTGTGTGGTCCACATTGCTTGTGGACTTGTTACACCTGTGCGGTACATGGCAGTAGGCCTGTCAACCATTGTGTCTGTCCACCTGTGTGTCCTGTGGGGCATCTCCATTCTCCACACCACTGGGTTCCTGTGCAACAGACCATGTCCTGGTGACACATCCATGCTGCATGTTCCCCTCAGCAGCTGTGGCACCCCTTGACAGGCACCCCTGGGCATGTCATCTGTGCCTGTTGGGCTTCTGTGTAGGGTATGTCAGGTACTTCTGGGTGTTTCGCTGTGTGCTTTGTCTGTTCAACTCTTCAGCAGTGGCCACTCTCAGGCCCCTTGGCACTCTGGTTGGTCCCTGCAGGTGTGTTCCCCTGCATCCTTTGTGCCACTGTAGATTCCCCCTGTTGCTTCTTTGTCTCTTGTTGATTGGCTCCATATTCACTGTTATGCTGCCCTGGGTGCTTTGGCACATCCCTGTTGTGCTGGGGCATGTCACGTTGCACCATGTCACATCTGTGCATTCACAGTGGGGATGAGCAAAATGCATTTTGCTGCGCATCCTTCTGTGAATCGCACTGTCTAGGGACGGCGAAACCCAGTTGCAATGGCACATCTCATTTGCACCCAGTGCATCTGCTTTGTGAATTCTTGACTTTAAATCATTTATGTCTGTCAGTATGTACGGTCTGAGTGTGTTTTCTGGTACCATGTCCTATGACATGCACATCAAAATATGCAAAATAATGTTTCCATGATTCTGATCCCCAGTTACACAGACATCCTACTTGCAATAAGAATGGTCACATACCAACTTACATCTATGCATTTCTGTGCCTTTCCATGCATTTCAATCCTCAGGAGTCCTGGCTGAGCTTTTTAAAAATGCTATTCATACAGCACACTAATGTAAAACATGCCTTTCAAATATGACAATTTGCTTAGTGCAAGTCTACCCTAAGTACCTTTGCAGTCCTTCAAACATAGCTACGGGCACTGTTTGCAGAGTCTCTCATTCATTTGAATGTGCCCATACTCTAGATTTGTTCCACCATGCAACTAACTTAGTACCACACAGACTGAAGTTTTCAAATTCCAGAAACTGTGCAAACCTCAATTTCCATGGCACTAACACGTCAAACATCTGGCCTTACAGTGTTTAACCTTGAACTGGAGCTGTCAATTTTTATGAGTTTGACCTGTGTGTTAAAGCAGTAACATTCTTTGATGTTAAATATTTTATTATGATAAAAGTACACTTTCATAACATTTTTGAATTATTTATTTGCTACTACAGGTTAGATGGTCATTACATTTAATTTACATATAGAAGATTTATTCAGTACAGTGGTCCCTCTCTATAATGAACAAGTCTGGAGACAGCTGATGTGTTCAGTATACGTAGCTAGGTGTTCACTATAGTGAGTTGTGAATATGCCTATTTAGGGAACAATGGGAGCCATCACAGATGTTCCCTATAGGAGGTACAGTACTGCATTTTGTTGCAGTGAGGTTCTTTATAGCAAGGGAACTGAGTACTACTTATTGTGATTCTGTAAAGGGTAAATATCAAAAGGGCATTTCTTTGTTCTTCACAATATTTACCAAGCAACAGAATGCGGCACAACTGTGTTACAAAATACATATGAATGTTTACAGGGCTCTGAAGGATTAATTAGAAATAATTCTGAAAACAGGGCATGTACTGTAGTGGACACAAATAGCCTGCTAAGTTTAGAGCAGGTCACATACTTGCCACTGTTGTTAAAACAAGAAAGGCACGTTGAGTATCATTACAAAATAACAAAGCATGCATTCACAGGTTTTGTCTTAATAAATTCAAGTTCTTTACTTATAAAACTTAAGTAGGCTCTAGTACCTCCTTAGCATTCCATGGGGTCTGCAGCTTAACCTTCCATTCTTAGAAAAAGCAAGATAATTGAGTTTCTTTTACAAAAACACGTTTCTATTTTTAGTCAACATGTTGAGTTTTAATACTCTTCAGCGTTTTATCCCTTTATTTCTCAAGTAGGTATTTAGTTAAACTGACAGCTACTTAGTTCCTGTTTCTGCTATAGTAAGCAGCTAAAGTGGTTGAACAGCCTTGGGAAAGAAACAGCTTGGTAGTCTAATTGTACCTGGCAAAATGTCTATGCCTTGTCTCACCATAAGGTAAACACAGAGGTTAAATGAGGATAAATTCTAAAAAGTTACAAATATGAATTAAACAGTATTTGACTTATACTAGTTTACAGCATTTCCATGATGAGGTCTCATCACTCTTTTATTTATTTATTTGTAAATCAGAAATACAAGCATTTGAACTAAAAGTTCATTTACAAAGGGTCCTCATCAATCAAGGGGTTGGGGGTCAATCTGTTAGTTGAGAAATAACAGAAGCAGCTAGCAATCATTGTCAGTAACACATTAATAGCATAGACAAACAGCAGTACAATAACAAAATAACATTACATGAGGTAGAGACAGAAGCATTGCATAGAACAATACAGGCAAATTGTTACAGAATTGTATAATAGAACAATTGTGAAGTGACACGATAATTAAGATACAATAGGTCCATCAATATACAGTTGTGGGTACTCTCAGATAGCAGCTAAGAAGCCTTGTCAATAAGAGAGATGTACCAAAGTAGAAACATCCAAGAGTGAAGGGGTAGAGGGCTACAAGACAGGAGGGTGGGATAGGGTCAGCAAAGGATGAGGAGATATAGCCATATGGGGGAGGCGGAGAGGGTAGGGGGTACATATCTCGATATATATGGGGTAGTGGGCTTGTGAGGATCAGATAGCAACTTTGTAAGCCAATGAATGGTCCGTGACCCAAGGAAGGCTGGTTACAGCTGGAGTTAGGAGGTACAGTAGTAGCACATGTGGGGGTAGAATTTCTAAGTTCAGATTTGAAGAGACTGCAGTGAGTGAGAATTGTTGTGGTGTGTGAGGGTTCATTTAGCCAGGAGGGTGCCCTTACTGCAAAGGCTTATCTCCCTAGTGTGGGTCTTCTGAAAGGCACTGCAAGGGCCTGTTTTGTAACACTTCTCGTGGCATGCTCAGCTGGTGCAGTGCAGAATAAAGTCTGTAAGGAAGGTGGAGCAAGACCTAGTAAGTCCTTCTTCCCTACTAGAGGGCAGGAGTGGAGTCTGATTCAGTCCATGAGAGGAAGCCATTTTTTCTAATGTACAGATCGCACGTATGCATTAGGCGATCAGCACCTAAGACAAGTCTACAGGCTTTGTTTAGGGTGGTGTAGACTCTTTGGAGGCTAGTATCTGTGGCTGCACCATAGACCACAATTCCATAGTCCAAGATTGGTAGGATAGTCCTCTGACCACCTGATACCTGGCCTCTAGAGTGAGACAGGACTGAAGCTGTAGACAGACCCTAATTTCCTATTGGTGGCGGTAGTAATATTTTGTATATGTTCATCGTAGGAGAGGGACTCATCAATAATGATCCCAAGGTACTGGGGTACAGGAAGGAGAACACTTGCTCAAGGGTGGAGTGGAAGCTGTTAGTTATTGAGAAGAGTGCAGTAAATCTCCTCTTTTTGACATCCAACAAAGAGCATTTTTTTTTTTGCTGTTGAGCACTAATAGTCTGTCCTTGAACAAGTCCTGCAGTAGGTCAAAGTTGCGCTGTAGATTCCTGGTGAGTGTTTCTTGACAAGAGTCACCTGAGAAGACTACCATGTCATCAGCATAGAGCAGGACCCTAGTCAAAGGGCACACCTCTGGGAGAGTGTTCACAAAAAGTGTGAACAATAGTGGACCCTTTATAGAGCCCTGGGAGCACCTGACAGTGACACTGCATGTCTCAGAAATGGCTCTGTTAATTTTTACTCGCTGGAAGAGCCTAGTCAGATAGCTAGTGAACCATTTGATTGCATTGGGGGACAACCGTAGGCAACCTAACCTTAGGAGCAGCAGTTGGTGATCATTCTTATAGAGGATTGGTGTAGTAAATTCATTAATCTACTACTGTTCTGCCTTTAGCTTGATAGGCCACTCCAGTCCTTGATAATCTTTCCATTGTTGTCACTGACTGTCATAAATATTGGTCAGAAAAAAAATTTCCTTGTGATAATGTCTGAAAGTTACATGCTTAACTCTGCTTAATTCTGCTTAATTCAGGTGCTGCCTGTCTATGGCATGGGTGAGGCTAGGGTGCTCCACAACATGGGATTCAATCAGTGGTTGAAAAACTGGTGCAGAGCTCAGGGATTTTGCTTCATTGGGGACTGTGGGTCCACCTGGAGAGATGCAGGCCTATTCTGCCATGACAGTCTGCATCTGTCCAGGAGAGGAACCAGGATCCTAGGTGATAGGTTTAAATGCTTCATTGGCAAGCATTTAAACTAGCCAAGGGGGGAAGCATTGGAAAGGAGAAGGGAAATCCTAGCCCCACCCCAAAAAGAAATCAGGGCAGTTAGTGAGGTAAACTCCAAGATAGAGAAGTTGATAGGGAGAAGGGCAGAAGGTAACTGGAGAAAAAGACAAAGGCTTTAAGACAGGGATGGGGAAAAAAGGGGTAAGGCCATCAATAAATGGAGGGTAATGAGTACCAATGCCCATATTCTAGGTAACAAGCTCCCTGAACTGGTGGCCTTGATGGAAGAGGGATACCTGGATATCATGGCAGTCACAGAAACATGGTACACAGAGAACCATGACTGGGATGTCAACATACCAGGGTACACAATCTACAGGAGGGACAGGGAGGGTAGAAGAGGAGGAGGAGTAGCTCCCTATCTAAGGGAAGGGATCAAAGCAATGGAACTAATGGGTAAACAGGGAGGAAAGGAGGCACTGTGGGTCACCCTGGAGACTGGAAATGGTACCACTATCCGCACAGGGGTTGTATACAGACCCCATCTCAAGGGCATGAAATGGACAAAGAAATGATAGAAGGCATCCTAAGGATGGCAGAGAAGGAGTAGATATT
Source organism: Neoceratodus forsteri (assembly GCA_016271365.2). Taxonomy (NCBI): domain Eukaryota; kingdom Metazoa; phylum Chordata; order Ceratodontiformes; family Ceratodontidae; genus Neoceratodus; species Neoceratodus forsteri. The sequence goes on along the minus strand of CM028134.1, from coordinate 575,307,584 downwards.
GCTGATGGGGAACCTGAATATGCCAGATGTTAACTGGAGCACCTTTGCTGCAGCCACATCCTAGAGCAGGGCCATTCTCGATGCCCTTCGGGGCATGCCTCATACAGCTAGTTTTGGAACCCACTAAGGAGGGAGCAATCTTAGACTTCGTACTCTCAAATGGGGATGGAGAGAGGATCTCGGCTCTAGAAGTTGGTAGCCATCTGGGAGCAAGTGACCACCAAACAATGTGGTCCATGACAAACTCAGTTGTAGAGTCAAGCCATACAAAAGTGAAGGTACTGGACTTCAGTAGGTCTGATTTTGTAAAAATGGGACAGTGCCTCAGAATAGCACTAGCAAACAAGCATGAAGGAGGGGTGGAGCAACATTGGGGAAATATCAAAACTGTCATCACAGAGGCAACAAGCCTTTGTGTGAAGCAAATAAATCAAAATGAATGAAAAAAACACTATGGTTCTCAAAAGAGGTGGTGGAGAAGGTTAGGGAGAAGAAGACATCATTCAGGAAGTATAAGGAAACACAGAAGGAGCAGGACAGAGAACTGTATCAGTTAAAGCAGAAGGAAGCGGGGAAGGCAGTCAGAATAGCAAAGGCTCAAACCGAGGAAAAGACAGCCAGCTCGGTTAAGAAGGGGGATAAAACCTTTTAAAGGTACATTAGGGAGCAAAGACAGACAAAGGAAGGGATACTGAGGCTGTATAAAGAAGAGGGTGGGTGGGCAAAGAGGGACAATGAAAACACAGGGATACTGAATGAATACTTCTGCTCAGTATTCACAAAAGAAGAAGAGGGGGAGGTACCTAATCCAGATAATAGAAACACTCTGGATAGGGGAGTTGATATCAATCCTTTCACAGAAGAAAGAGTTCTGAAAGAACTCCTAAAACTAAAGGTGGACAAAGCAATGGGGCCTGATGGGATTTACCCCAGAATTCTAAAAGAACTAAGGGGAGAACTAGTAACACCACTGACTACCCTTTTTAACAAATCATGTGAAGATGGTATGGTACCCGAGGACTGGAGGAGGGTGGATGTGATTCCCTTTCACAAAAGTGGGAGCAAGACAGAGGCAGGAAACTACAGACCTGTCAATTTGACCTCAGTAGTAGGGAAAATGATGCATTCACTTCTGAAGGAAAGAATTGCTGAGTACATAGAGGCCAGTGGGGCACAGGATCCAAGGCAGCATGGATTCATAGTGGGAAGGTCATGCAAGATGAAGCTAATCCATTTATTTGACTGGGTGACAAAAGTAGTAGACCAGGGAGGGGCTGTGGACATGGCCTACCTAGACTTTACCTAGGCATTTGACATAGTCCCACACAAAAGATTAATAAACAAATTAGCCAGCCTGGGAGTGGGTCCCAGGGTAGCAGCCTGGGAAAAACATTGGCTGGATAACAGGATTTGGAGGGTAATAGTAAACAGAGTCCACAGTGAAGAAAGGGGGATTACTAGTGGGGTATTGCAGGGCTCAGTACTGGGTCCAGTCCTTTTAATGTCTTTATAGGTGACATTGCAGAGGGACTGGAAGGAAAAGTATGTCTCTTTGCAGATGACACAACGATCTGCAACAGGGTTCATACACAAGGTGGGGTGGAAAGGATGAGAAGGACTTTGTAAGTTTGGAGGAATGGTCAAATGTATGGCAGCGTAGATTCAATGCAAAGAAGTGCAAAGTAATGCACCTTGGAAACAAAAACCCAGGGGAAGAGTACACAATGAGGGGTGAGATACTGACAACAATAAAAATGGAAAGGGACCTGGGGGTAGTTATATCAGATGACCTAAAGATGGGCAAGCAATGTGAGAAGACAGTAAGGAGGGCTAGGAGGATATTGGGATGTATAGGGAGAGGCATCACCAGCCACCCTTCCACTGCTACTCCGGTTTCTCCTCCTCCACTCACATAAGACCACCTGATGCAAGCCCTGGAGCCGCTGGCCTGTGACATTAAAGAACTCACTGTGCAAGTTAAGACGGTCTATTAGGATCTCAGCGATCTAGCCAAGTGGATGGGGGATGTGAAACCCTGAATTTTTTCAGTTGAAAATTGGAAGGACTGACTCACCACTGAAAATGCCTCCCTGAAGCACAAGATTTCTAAGCTAGAGGCCAAGCTGGAGGACCTAGAAGGGAGAAGTAGAAGAAACAACTTGGTGGTATTTGGGCTCCCTGTGGGTGAAGAGGGGACCAATCCTATTTTATTCACACAAAATCTGTTAAAGAGAGTAGCTGGTCCCTCTCCCAGTGGCCCAACTTACATCGTTGAACGGGTCCATCTATCCCTCAAACCTAAGCCTCCTTCAGGACCCCCCAGCCATTCCTGCTCTAATTACTGAATTTTCTTGACAAACTATTCATACTATAGAAAGTTAGAGATTGAAAAGATATCCTATGGGAGGGGAAAAAGATCTGCATTGCACAAGATTTACAGGTGGGGGTTTGGCACAAGAGGGACTCATTTCACCCTGTGGTGAAAAAAATAATTGCAGCAGGGCTTAAATTTCGGATGCAGTATCCGACCCATCTTCAGGTTTCTATTAACAACACTTGGCGCTCTTTTGAGATAGAAGACCTTGCCACCCAAAAGCTTAAGGAACAGCTACCATATTTGTTCCAAGGATCTTGCGTCAACAGCCATCCCTAGTATTGGATATTACATTTCCTGTTCAAGGGATATATCCCAATTGCTGGACTGTGGTATTTGTTACCTGGTTCCCATTTGCTAAGGGTGCACTCTAGGGTATACTGGTATAGTTAAGCTGGACATATATTCCCTCTGTCTCTATCTGCATTAATCCTTTGGACATTCAGGCTGCAACATCAGGAGAGATCACACGATGGTGCTCTGCTTATGGCTATGGACACTGAACTGGGTGTTACCTACTATTATAAATGTGTTACTTGAAAGAGCCTCGGAAGGAGAATGGCACAATATTGCTTGTTTCAGGATTAGTTAGTCACATTTTTTATCCTTATAGCACACTGCATCAATGTTTAATATATTTTTTTTGGTCTGGAGGAACCTTTGTGCAATTGATGTGATGGTTTTTCCCATTTTAATCCCAGGCTGCAGTGTTAATATGCCAATGTCCTCATTTTTAGGTTGAACTGATATGGCCTCCTCAGAATCAATTGATTTTGTTTTATTCTCTGTTTTGGTAATGCCTTTGTCTTTTTATTATGCCCCAGTCTTCCCCTCCAAAAGGTAGTAGGGGATACTGTGGGTAATATTTATCTACCATTGCATTTGAGGCTGGTTTAATGTTTATATACATTATGTGGCAGATAGTATTAAGTAGGTGAATGTTTAAATCATACCTGTTGTTGTTTCTTAAATGTTAATGTTTTCCTTTTGGTAAAGGGTGGAAGGGTTTTATTAGCTTAGTTATTATGCAGTTTGGTGGTGGGGGGGTGGGAGGGTGACAGGAATGCTACAACAAGACTGAGCCTCATGAGCCAAATAGTGAATTGGGCATGTGGGGTGGGAGGGTGGGGGGGCATGGGCCTCAATTTTTGTTGTTGAGGCTATATGGCCTCTCAATTTGTTTGTTCTATTGTTATAAGTCAGCAGGGTTTTGGCCTATGGGAAAGCATGTAATACTTTGGGATATTGGGGTTCACAAGGTGAGTGGTGTTTTGGGGGGGAATTTTATAGATTATAGATAGAATGCTGTCAGTTTTGCGGAGGGGGGTCCACTGGAGTTGGGGTTCTGCTTTTGTTAGTGGGATTTTTTTCTTTGTTTTAAACACCTAAATGGTTTCCTAGTGTATAATTTTTGTACGTGGAATGTTAAAGGGGTGTGATCTCCTCTTCAACGGTCTAAAATCCTGCTCCACTTGCAAAAGCTGCATATAGATATTGCTTTTATACAAGAGACCCACTTGCCCTCCTCCCAGGTCCTTCTGTTTAGGAGGGCCTGGGTAGGGCAAGCATTTGGTTCTGGCCTGGACTCCCATAAGAGAAGGGTAGCTGTCTTGAAAGCCAGGAGGATCACCTTTCACCTCCTCCAAGAAGTGACAGATCCACAGGGCCGGTTTATTTTTCTTAGGGCTCTACAAGGTCATCTGGAGGTTGTACTTGGGGCTATTTATGATCCTAATACAGACAACCCTAGCTTTTTTACCACCCTAATGTCTATCCTAGCCCCTTGGTTGAACTTGCCTATAATTCTATGTGGAGATTGGAATTTGGTTCAGTGCAACTCATTGGACAGGACAAGTTCATCCCGTCTGGCTCCCTCCTCTGGTCAGTTTGCCCTTCAGGAGTTTATACACTCAGAAGGAGGATTCTCAACCCATCCAGTCAGGAATGCGCCTTCTATTCTCTCCCTCATAATTCTTTCTCAAGAATAGACTATTTCTTGATAGGAGTGAGTTATCTCTCCGGAGTAATGTTACGCCAGTATTTAGCTAAGGTAATTTCAGGCCACCATCCTGTTTTACTCCAATTAACACTAACTCCTACCTTGAGTAGGGATAAAATATGGATTTTAAATAATCAACTGCTTAAATCTGTTGATATAGTAGAACACCTAATCTTTTATTTCAAACTTTCTCTATATAACTCCCCTACTATGGCTAAATTTGACATTTTATGGGGGGCCTTGAAATGTTCATTTAGAGGGGAGTTGATCAGTATAGCGGCTCGGCATAAGAAACAAAATATAGCCTCTCTTACTACCCTGCTCAGCCAAATAAAGCCCCTGGAGCAACGTTTACTAGTCTCCCCTTCCCAGTCAGATTTGGATCAATTTGAACAACTTAGGTTTCAATACAATACGCAATTGGGAGAAAGAGCAGAACATATGTTACTACGTGCTAAGGTGAAATATTTCGATCAGAGGGAGAAAGCAGACAAACTGTTAGCCCTTTGGCTTCGCTCCCAGGCTATGGATAGGATTGTCCCTTCATCAAGAACTGACTCTAACTATTTACTCCCATCACCTTGGGATATAGTAGAGGCATTTAAATCATACTGCCAGCAATTATACCCCTTCCCACCTCATTTAACCAGTCCCATTTTGATTCTTTTCTTCAAGACATCATACTCCCTAAACTAAATGAACACCACCATGCTATTTTAGGTGCCCCTTTGATCCTGGCAGCAATCTTACAAGCCATAGAGGTCTTGGCTATTGATAAGACTCCAGGTCAGGATGGCTTCACCACAAACTTTTACAAAGCCTTGAAAGATCAGGTGGCCCCTCTCCTCCTTAACACATTTAACTATGTTTTCCAGAAAGGACTATCTGACTTCTCTTTCATGGCAGCATCCATTGTAGTTCTCCCCAAACTGGGAAGGGACCCCCTGTTAATCCCTAACTTCAGACCCATATCATTAATTAATGTTGATCTTAAAATAATCTCTAAGGTTTTAGCTAATAGATTGGGGTCAGTCAAGGACTTGCTGTTTAGCAGGGAACAAGTAGGGTTTGTGAAGGGTCGTTTTTCAGTAGACCATCTTAGGAAACAGTCGTATCTCTTCTCGGTGTCCAGGGACCTCCCCCCTCTGCAGCAGTAGTGTCCCTGCACGCCGAGAAAGCCTTTGACAAGATTTCATGGGACTATCTGTTTGGGCTCTTACCATGTTATAACATCCCACAAACTTTTATACAGTGGATTAAAATACTTTATACCTCCCCATCAGCCCAGGTGTTATGTAATGGGATGCTCTCTCAGCCCTTTTTATTACACCAAGGTACCAGACAAGGTTGCCCTCTTTCCCCTTTTCTATTTAATCTCTTCCTCGAACCTTTGATTTATAAACTTAGTGCCTCCCCACTTGTTACCAGTATCCCGGTTGGTGGCACCAAGTATAAAACTTTCACCTATGCGGATGGTTTATTATTGCATGTGTCCTCTCCGGCGGACTCATTATCTGCTGCTTTCCAGATAATTTCTCAATTTGAGACCATTTCTAATTATAAGCTAAACATTTCTAAAACTGAGATCATGCCCCTTAATACTAAAACTTTTAGAGTGGAAGTGGAGCATCTAGGCCTTGTATGGAAGAAAGACAAACTGAAATACCTCGGTATCTTTCTTAGCACCTCCACAGCTAATGTCAAAAAATTCAATCTGGATGCTATGGTAGCCCAAATTAAGGAGGATGGATCTCAATTGTTGGTCTATGCTGCCTTTTACCCTTTGGGGCAGACTGAGTATAATTAAAATGAATATCTTACCCCGCCTACTATACCCCCTTCAAATGTTTAACTCATTTCTTCCCAAATCATGGTATACTCAAGTTCATAGAATTGTCATGGCCTTTACCTGGCAAGGTAAAGCTGTCCCTCGGGCACTTTCAAAATTCATGCGATCCAAACAGGGTGGTGGTCTACAAGTTCCTAACTTCTACTTATACTACCTTGCCTTGCACCTCAGTAGAAGTTATCACTGGTACTGTTCACTAGGGTCTAATCTCAATATGGTATATACCCCACAATGGGTCAAAATAGAACAGTCACTTTGCAACCTTGTTGGGATAAATAGTCAGGTTCTCCCTTTTTCGCCTGAAGGGAAGCTGCTTCACTCTCTAAAAATATATATCCCTTAGTTTGTCTCTTCAAACCCATATGCAGCTTTGCTCTTTGTTGAAAGTTAATAGTACTAAGGATACCTCCCAACCCCTGTTGGAGAACCCTAATTTGCGGATTGCAGGACAGATAATTTCTGAATGGTTCTGGCCAAATATTGGTGTAGATCAGGTTAAAGATCTTACACACAATGGCAAGTTATTCTTTTTTCAGAAAGCAAGTGTGCTATATCACTGGCCCACTACCATGAGCTTTAAATGCTTTCAATTGTCTCACCTGCTTTTGAAATGTTTTGGTTTAGGTTCTTGGTCCAGCCCAATGAGTATGGTGATTCTTCCAATTTTTTCTTCAGCTCCTCCCTCTCATCTTATATCCTATTATTATAGATCACTGCAAAATTGCTTGAAGGCCAACAAAGGTCCCCGAGTTTATGACTGGGACCATGTTCTCCCTCCCAATAGATCCCCCAGGAAGTGGTCTATCATCTGGAACCACCTATATAAGTTAGTAAAATGGAACAGGTACCATCTGATGCAATTTCAGATACTGCACAACCTTTATTATACACCTATTAAGTTACATAGAATGGGTCAGCTCCTCAGTGACCTCTGCTCTAGATGAGGACAAGAGCCTGGTTCCCTTTATCACATTCTGTGGACCTGTCAAAAGGTGTTTCCCTTTTGGGAAGCAATTTGGTCCCATCTAGGCCCCTTGTTGGGGCTCTCTGATGCCTTTTGCCCTGAACTTTGTATTGGTGGGGATTATGCAGGATCCTTGATCGGCAATCAGAAAGCCCACATGGCTTTATTTATTTATTTAGTTTTTGTTGACTGGGTAAGTGCACTAGACAAATCCTGCCTATTTTCAGGCACAACCTGGGGGAGGGGGGTACAGATGAATGCCAACTGACCTTGAACTAGATTAAGCTGTTGGTGGTATTTTTTTAGTGAATGAGGGACATCTGGCCAGGACACTAGGGAAATTCCCCTACTCTGTAGGTGGGTGGCACTGTCCGTCTGTCTGCAGAGATGGAGGACCTCAGTCTGAAGGAGGTAGTGTAAGAGGATGGATGTGGACTTGGAGCTCAGGAGCTATCTGCAGTATCTACTATGTCAGAAGGAGAAGGTCAGTTTGCAAGTAGTGACCGAGTAATGGTTTTGGATGCATCTGACTCTGCATTGCTAATGGATACGGATATATCTGCAGAAGCACAACTACAAGAGGAATTGGATAGGAAAAAATCCCAACTACTGGACTTAATAAATACAGCTGAGAGAGACTTTCATACCTGCCAGCTGAAATTAGAAGTTGAACACAATAAATGGAAATGTTCTCCAACAAGCCCGTTTAAAAATGGAGGGAAACATTTTGAGCAGCAGGATGTAATGAATGTTAATGTTTTACAAAGCACTGCACAACTGGATGGAGAAGTTGCACAGGATAATTCATCTGAACAAACATGTTCATTATCTGCATGGTCCCCAGGAGATGCATTAAGGCAAGCTGGATGGTTGTGGGTAATAGATAAATGGATTCCTGACCCCCGATCCCTATACCTGGTGGGTCCATTTTAGATCAAGCTGGAATAGTTACACCTAATGCTGTATCTAGGCTAGCTGTGGCTAGTCAAAATTCTAAGTCCTCGGATGGCTTTAATGCTAATGCACAAAATCAGGGAGAGGCTACCGAATTTTTAGATACACAAGACACCGGTGGCAACCTGGAACTCTCATCTCCCTTGTTAGGACATAATCTTTCTATGGACGGTTCTACAATCATGACAGCTACTGAAGGAAATGGGAATGTAAGTCACATAATATATTTGGATGTGAATAAAGATTTACAAAGGAATGTGAGGGCCAAGCAACCAGAAGGAATGAGTGCTAAATCTTATGCAGGCTTGTTTAAAAAAACAGTGGAGGCTGCTAAATGCAGATTTTTGGTGTGACTGCGATACCAAGGCAAAGCCCCAATAGTACCAGACAGACTATGGGTGGGGAAGACTTTACTAATTGATTCAATGGGTTTTTCTCCTGCTGAAGTATACACCTTTATACACCCACCTGATGAACATAACTATGATATCAGTTTTTGTTCTATCATTTCATTAGATAAATTTTGGAGACTTTATTATGACATTAAAGATCAAGAAGAATGGAAGGACTTCCAGGCTATCCCAATCACTAAGCCCACAGTTAAAACTGTCACCATTCTTTTCCGAAATGAAGGGGTGAACATTGCTAATATTCTTTTTTGGTTGGAAAAAAGATGCTTAATGCAGGATAAACCAAGGCCTATTATGGATGGAAATGGCTTTTGGACAGAAGAGTGGACAAATCGAGTACAACTGAACCAGGATGATGATGGCATACACCATTTACCTAGCTCCTTTTTTGGGGAGGGACAGGGGTATTAATTTTTATGCTGGTCAGCCTAAAAGTTGTTTTAAGTGTGGGTCATTAACACATTTGAATACCTCATGTGATCAGATAAAATGTTTCCAATGTGGTATGTTAGGGCATTCAACAGCACAGTGTGTAGCCCCCCCCCCCGGTCTGCAATTTAAGTAATGAAATTAATCATTCTTTTTCAGATTGCCCATGGAGAACTATGGGTATGGATTATTACTCCAATCAGGAATATTTTTTGGCACAGGCAAAAAAACCATATCAAGAACAAGAAGGGAGACATAATGAAAATATATTTAGAGGTAGACATAGGGGTAGAGGTCAGGAGAATTAAATGAAGATAGCAGACAAGCTAAATCTCCTATCCCTCATAACTTGCTAAGACCCAATGAGTCCTGTACTGATGAATTTCAATCAAGGCAGATAGTATCATTAGTTTTAGACCTTCCTCAGGGGATAAGTAGGGAAGAAAGAGGAACTCCTTTCATGACCCCACAAGGATCTCCACAAAGGCCATCTAAATTGATGGACAGTGATTCTTGCATTCTGACAAACACTGCAGAACCCATTAGTAAAGGGAACAAAGGGATTTGCAAGGATCTAAAGATTATATGCTGCCTTTAGTTGGAGCAGGGAGTGATAGCTGTAATATGCCATTTCTCCTTTACTTTTAGGGAATAGATTTTCAGTCCTTTCATCATGTGGGGAACAAGTAGATCAGACCCATCCTATGATGGAATCCACACATGAAGTGGATATTTCAACAGTAACATTACTCAATCCAGAACGTGTGTTAGTGAGCAAACCGCCAGAAGCTAGAAAACGGGTGACTAGATCTAGCATAAAAACACCTAAACCTCCGCCCTGAAACCTTTAACATTATCAATAGCTTCATTAAATATGAACAGTTTAAAATCTCATCAAAAACATCAAAAGACGTTTGGAATACTTTCTCATTTAAAGTATGACATATCGTTATTGCAGGATACACGATTAAATACAGTTTCTGAGACTTCTAGAGCCACCAGAGAATGGCATTGGGGTATATCCTTTTGGTCCTTTGGAGAAGAAAGTTGTAGTGGGCTAGGAATATGTTTTTCAACCTCTGATGTTAAGCTTTCAAGGTCGGTCGATATTGAACCAGGAAGGGCGCTGATGGTGGATGTTACAGTTAAAGGCTTCCAGTGTAGGTTAGTCTCAGTTTATTGCCCATGGATGAAAGCTCTTAGAATTGAATTATTGCAAAAAATTCAACCTTACTTGTATACAAGTAGGCAATTATTTTTCTGTGGGGATTTCAATATAAATTTTCAGCAAAGGAATGAAATAGGGAAACAGTATTGTGACAAAACATGCTTAAAGTCTATTCTTTCTTTAGCAGGTCTGAGGGGATTCTCATCAAACTGGTTGGAACAAAGCTAAACCTACCTTTTTTAAAGGAGGTTTATCATCCCGAATTGATTTTATTTTTGTGAAAAAACTGTTGTTAATTTCTAGCTTAATTTACATACCAATAAAATCTTCAGACCATATCCTGATTGGTATAAGTATAGATATTCCTCCATGCAGGATAAAAGGACCTGGGTTTTGGAAATTGAATGTTTAAATTTTAAGCAACTTAGATGTTCTAAAGGATTTTGGAATAATTATTAAAGATCAAATTACAACTATAGATTTGCATGAAAGCATGGTTGGTTGGTGGGAAACTTTTAAATTATGTTTGATTGGATACTTTCAGGCACAAGGTAGATTGAGAGCAAAAATAAAAAAATGAGGAATACTTGTCTCTTTGGCACTCTTTACAAAAAATTACTTTAAATACAGTCAGAAAATGGGGTAGATTAATCTGTGACTATTGCACAGATAAAACAAGGTATGGTACAGTATCAGTATGATAGATTAGGTTCACTTATTAGGGAACAGTCCTTCAGGACTCAAGGTAAGGCTGCGCAGGTTAACCCTTTTTTAGCTTGTAAAAGTCGGATAGACAAAAGGCTTTTTTCTAACTTAAAAACTAAGGAAAACAAGGTTGTATCAGATAATGTTGGAAGTATGGATTTTTTAGACCAACACATAAGAATGAGTTTTAGGGAAAAAAAAAACAGATTTTGAATTTACATCTCAATTTTTAGCAGCAGCTGATCTTCCTTGTTTAGCGACAGATATACAAAAATTATTGGTAGAGGCATTTACGGAAGCAGAACTAGGAAGAGTAATTGCATCTCTTAAAAATGAGGTTTCTCCTGGTTCTGATGGATTGCCAGAAGAATTATATAAAATTTTATGGAAATTGATGCCTAAAGAATTATTGGCAATGTATATTTTTTTTAATTTCTGATATGATTTTACCTGTGCAAATGTACAAGGGATTATTAATTTTTTGTTTAAAAATTGGGATCATTCAGATATAGGGAATTGGAGGCCATTAACACTATTGAATGTAGACTTTAAGATTTTTTTCTAAGCTTTTGAGGAACAGATTACCTATGGTAATGCCTGACTTAGTTAGCGACTCTCAGTTTTGTGCAGTACCAAGGAGAAGGATATACAATGCATTGATTTATATTAGGGAAATTATGGCAATAGGGGCAGGGAATTTAGGAGTTTTTGAAGGTTATTTACTAAGTTTGGATCAAGCTAAAGCTTTTGATGAATTATCGCAAGAATATTTATGAGAATGCTTGAAGGCTTTTGGTATTCAGAATATATTTGTACAATGGGTGCAGATGTGTTAGTGAAATAAGAAAAGTTATTTTGTGTCTCCTCTAAAGTTTAAAAAAAAGGGGGAGGAAAAAAGGGGGAAGTATTAAACATTGTTTGTTAAACTATAACTTTTGGATATGTAAAATTATTATTTAATTGTCTTGTTTGTTTTTTCTTATGTTTAAAGTGTTAAGATATGAGGAAATATCTTGTATTAGGATTGATATTTGACATTTTGCATAAAGAAAAGCTATTTTGTATGTTTATAAGATTTTTTGTGATATGAATAAAAAAATTCCCCTAGTCTCCTGCCAGCAGGGGGCTTGACTTCCTGTGGGCAGGGATGGAGGAGCCCAGTTGGGAGCCAGACCAAGGAGAAGGAGGAAGTGCTGATGTGGCAGGGGAGATGGCCTCCTCCCCTCACCTCATATTGCAAGAGACTGCTTTACTGGAAATAAATCAAGAATTAGTTCAAAATAAACAAGAAAAGATGTTTTTCTCGATCAAGGACTTGAGTAATATTGATCAAAATAAGGACTGTGAGAGAACTCCAATGGGAAGAATTAAGGGCAAAAGTAAAAAAGAACTTCTGCAGGAATTAGAGAAAGCCAAGGAGAAATATGCAACTTTTATGGCATGAAAACAAGATGAATTAAAGTTGCTGGATCACAGTGAAGAAATTGACAATAGGTATGGCCCAGCTGACAGCTCCGAATATGATGCATCAACATCAAAGGACGAGGAAGGAGCAAGCCGGCAGACGCTCCCGCAGGTAAATCATTACCCTATTATTTTAACCACTAATGCAAATGTGAATAGGGCTGGCAGGAAAAATGAGGGATTCGGGTGCCTAGAGCCCCAAGAGGTGAATGTTGTCAATAACCTGCAGGAGGTAGAGGGCAGTGATATTAAGGCAGAGGTTCCTACCAAAACTAGTTCTAAAACTGAGAAAAGGAGTGAGAAGGGGAACGAAGGTTTAAAAACTGCTGTACACGATAAAGAAATGCCTAATGTAGTTTTAGGACTGGAAAACAATCCTAACTCTGGTAATACAGTCCCTCCGGTTCAACACAGAGATTCAAAAAGGCCCAAATACAGAGGAAAAGAAAACTGGGGAAGGCATTTTCCAAAATAATCCCTTTGAACAGACTGATGCTACTAATTTTTTCTTTATTAGCACGCTCTGCTAAACCAGGATCAAAGGAAGGGGAAAACAGAAGAGAGGCTATTATGTTGGCAAAACGCAATCTAGATGGGCCTAATACTCATAAAGGGCCTGTAGAACACAAAGGACAAATATATCTGTGCAATCCTGTCCAACAACAACAACAGAGGCAATTGGCAAAATGGAACTGAAAATCCAAGCCTATGCGGATGATATACGCCTGTTAATAGCAAACCTGGGGCAATTACCAACAGTAATAAAACAACTGCAGCAATATTCTTGAGCTTCTAATGCCACCCTCAATCTGAATAAATGTAAAGGGTTGTACTTAGTAAATACAGAGCGGGTACCTGTAACAGTAAACCATATTTATTTCTCCTCAGAGCCACAAAACATCTTGGGAATAGCATTTGGACAACATAATCTCCTGCTGATGAACTGGGAAAGGGCTCTTCAGGGGGCTGAAAATAAAGTCCAGAGATGGAAGTCATGGAGGTCGTCTAAAATAAAAAGGGTACACATAAGTAAAGGGTTCATTATGCCCACTTTGTTGTATATAGCCATGATTTTCTCACCCCCAGTAATCTTAGAAACCAGGTTATATGCATGCTTTTTTCAGATGGTTTGGGGATACAGACTGAACCCAATTAAAAGGTGTTTTACATACTTATCTAAACAACAAGGGGGTCTGGGTATGGTGGACCCTGTAATCTTTTTCCATAGCTTTTTCCTGTCTCACAATCTTAAAATTGGGGTAGGGGAACCAACCGTGTGACATGCCATTTGTTTTGTAAAACTTGTACGCATATTTGGAAATTTGGACGGGAAACTTTCCCCAAAATTGTCCACCTGTATCAAAATACCAGAATACATTAAACCAGCACTCAAAAAGCTTTTCAAATGGGGAGATTACTAAAGCGGATATCTCCAGACTATCAGGACGACAATTGTACTCGCACATGTTGAGTCAAATCCATCTGGGAAAACCTGAATATAAAAATTGCCCCCCCCCAGATCTAAAGGAAGGGGTGTTAAAACAATTAAATAACAACAGAATTCCAATGCACAAGTGGGAGGTATTATGGCTTTCAGCTTACAGGAGACTGATTGTAAGAGGCAATGCAAAACACAAGGCCCAAGAGGAAAGGAATTGTCCATATAACGGTTGTATAAATATTGAAGAGACAATGGATCATTTCCTTTTTTACCTGTTCCTATGCAAAAGCCCTATGGGGATATTTAAAGACAGAATGGAATCTAAGGTGGATAGACAGTTTAACCTATGAGTTTTGGTCCTTGGGCATTGTCCCAACCTCAAGATAATGTATGATTATGATACTTTAATGGTGTTGTTTTGTTGTTTAAAGTTTTACCTTTGGCAGGCTCACTGTCAATGGACACTCCAACAGAGACTGATGTCATATACCACCTATAAGACACTGTTAGAACAAGCTATGGGGCAGTGTTTAAAAAAGATCTGCAGGCTAATCCTAAGAAGGTAAAGCCATCAAAAAATGGAGAGCAATGAGTACCAACGCCCGTAGTCTGGGTAACAAGCTTCCTGAATTAGTGGCCTTGATGGAGGAGGAACATCTGGATATTGTGGCAGTCACAGAAACATGGTAAACACAGAACCATGACTGGGACATAAACATACCAGGATACACTATCTACAGGAGGGACAGGGAGGGTAAAAGAGGAGGAGGAGGAGTAGCTCTCTACATAAGGCAAGAAATCGAAGCAATAGAACAAAAGGGTAAACAGGGAGGAGAAGCAGCATTGTGGGTCAATTTGGAGGCAGACAATGGCACCACAATCAGCACAGTGGTTGTATATAGACCCCACTATCAGGGGGAGGAAATGGACAAGGAAATTATAGAAAGTATACTTAGAATGGCAGATAAAAGGGAGATATTGCTGATGGGTGATCTGAATATGCCAGATGTTAACTGGAGTGCAGTTGCAGCAGCCACTTCTAAGCATGTGGTTATTCTAGATGCCCTACAGTGGGCATGCCTTAGACAACTAGTATTGGAACCCACTCAAGAGGGAGCAATCTTAGACCTGGTTCTCTCAAATGGAGATGGAGAGAGGATCACAGAAGTAGAAGTGGGTGGCCATCTGGGAACTAGCGACCACCGAACAGTATGGTTCACAATAACATAGCAATAGAGTCAAGCCACACAAAGGCAAAAGTACTGGAGTTCAGGAGGGCTGACTTTGCCAAAATAGGTGAGTGCCTAAGGAATGCACTAGCAAATGGGCAGGACGGAGGGGTTGAAGAACAATGGGGAATAATAAAACTGCCATCACAGAGGTAACAAGCCTTAGTGTGAAGCAAATAAACAAAACAAAATGATGTAAGAAACCACTATGGTTCTCAAAGAAGGTGGCAGTGAAGGTTCAAGAGAAAAAGAACGCATTCAGAAAGTACAAGGAATCACAGAAGGAGCAGGACAGAGAATTGTATCAGTTAAAGGAAAAGGAAGCTGGGAAGGCAGTCAGAACAGCAAAGGCCCAAACCGAGGAAAAGATAGCCAACTCAGTTAAGAAGGGGGATAAAACCTTTTTTAGGTACATCAGCGAGTGAAGGAAGACTAAGGGAGGGATAGTGAGGCTTAATAAAGGGGAAGGGGTGGCCAAAGGGTGACGGTGAAAAGGCAGAGATACAAAACAAATATTTTTGCTCAGTATTTACAAATGAAGAGGAGGAGGTATCTAAAACAAACAATAGAAACACTCTGGATACAGAAGTTGATACCAGCCCATTTACAGAAGAAAGGGTTCTGAAAGAACTTTTAAAACTGAAGGTGGACAAAGCAATGGGGCCTGATGGATTCATCCCAGAATTTAAAGAACTAAGGGTAGAACTAGTGACACTACTGACTACCCTTTTTAACAAATCATGGGAGGATGGGGTGGTACCTGAGGACTGGAGGAGGGCAGATGTGATTCCCCTTCACAAAAGTGGGAGCAGGGCAGAAGCAGGAAACTACAGACTTGTTAGTTTAACCTCAGTGATAGGGAAAATGATGGAATCACTTCTGAAGGAAATAATTGTCGAGTACCTAGAGGCCAGAGGGGCACAGGACCCAAGTCTGCATGGATTCACAGTGGGAAGGTTATGCCAGATGAATCTAATAGATTTCTTTGACTGAGTGACCAAAGTAGTAGATCAGGGAGGAGCTGTGGACATGGCCTAGCTAGACTTTAGCAAGGCATTTGATTCAGTCCCACACAAAAGATTAATGTACAAGTTAGCCAGCCTAGGAGTGGGTCCCAAGATGATAGCCTGGGTAAAGAATTAGCTGGAGAATAGGACACAGAGGGTAATAGTAAATGGAGTCCACTCTGAAGAAAGGGGGGTTACTAGTGGGGTACCGCAGGGTTCAGTATTAGGACCGGTTCTCTTCAATGTCTTTATAAGCAAAATTGCGGAGGGACTGGAAGGAAAAGTATGTCTCTTTGCAGATGACACAAAGATGTGCAACAGAGTTGTTGCTCAAGGTGGGGTGGAAAGGATGAGAAGGGACAAGGCAAGGTTAGAGGAATGGTCAAATGTATGGCAGCTTAGATTCAATGCTAAGAAGTGCAAGGTAATGCACATTGGAAACAAAAACCCAGGGGAAAAGTACACAATGAGGGATGAGATACTAACAACAACAAAAATGGAAAGGGACCTGGGCGTAGTCATATCAGATGACTTAAAGGTGGGCAAGCAATGTGAGAGGGCAGTAAGGAGGGCTGGGGGATACTGGGATGCATAGGGAGAGGCATCACCAGTAGAAAACAGGAAGTTGTTATCCCTCTGTACGGACAGCTGGTGAGACCCCATCTGGATTACTGTGTGCAGTTCTGGAGACCCAATCTCCGCAAGGACATAGACAAGATGGAAGCTGTCCAGAGGAGGGCAACTAAAATGGTGCACCAGAAGACATATGAAGAGAGACTAAAGGAGCTTAATATATATAGCCTCGAGGAAAGGAGGGAGAGGGGGGGGACATGATAGAAACTTTCAAGTACCTCAAGGGAATCAACACAGTCCAAGAGGGTAGCATCTTTCAAAAAAAGTAGTGTGCAACAACAAGGGGGAACAATTTGAAGATAGAGGGGGCAGCTCAGAGGTAATGTAAGGAAGTATTTTTTCACAGAGAGAGCTGTGGATGCATGGAACGGCCTTCCGGAGGAGGTTGTGGAGTCAAAAACAGTGGTTGAATTCAAGCATGCATGGGACAGTAATAAGGCAATTCTAGGGGGTTGGGGTAGAAAGAAGTAGGCTGCTGGTTAACTAGGATCTGCAGTTTATCCATTAGGTAGGGAAATGGGCAGACTGGGTGGGCCAAGCGGTCCTTATCTGCCATCAAATTCTATGTTTCTATGTTTCTAAGAACTATGTTTTAAGGAAATGGAAAGGGTCATTTGGATTTATCAAATACAAGTAAGGAGGTAGACTAAAAACCTATTTCTAAACAAGACGTGTTTAAAAAGTACTACTGATTTTTGCCCTAATAGTTTATTGGTTACTCAGTAGTTGGAAAATTATTTTAGAAAATCACTTTTAACCAGAGTATGAATGAAATAGTTGTTTATTTGGGATTAAAATTGTATTCTTTCATGTGACTTAACACACTCAGAAGTAATTAGGTTTGAGAGCTACAGCTAGCAAAATTCCCCTGCCACAATGGTATGGGGAAAGATAATAAGGGGGGAAGGTTTCTTTGGGGTTAGGGAGTGTTTATTGTATGGTCTTTAACATACTGCATCAAGTGTATGAAATGAATACCTGTTGTTCTTTCTTTCTGTATGTTTATTTGTTCTTTCCTCTTTATTTTTTGCATAATGTGTTATGATTTGTGATGATGTGCTATCAATAAAACATCCCCCTACTCTTTTTAATAAGTTGCATGGGATCTTTAACAGCCACCTGAACTACTACCAGACCAAGCAGATGGGACCTCAGTTTAACATCTCATCTGAAAGATGGCACCTCAGAAGTGCAGCACCCCTCTCATGCTGCACTACAGTGTCAGTAATGGGGTATTAATCCAAGTGCCAGAAGTGGGAACTGAATCCACAGCCCTCTGATCTCCCAACCTCAGAGGCGAGTTTCTACCTACTGAGCCACTGACACTGATAAAATTTCACTATGTGCCAAGAAGGCTATCCTTCGACATTGGTTGGACCAGGACACCCCACACTTCTTAGAGTGGTATAAGGAAATTTTATTTGCTTTGCAAGCTGAGCATTTCATAGCTAACCTATCCCACAAAAGATCTAAATATAAGAGGATCTGGGAACCTCTGTATACTTTACTAACTGTTTAAGTACTGTTCAAGTTTAATTTTCTTTATGAATATCATGGAACACTCGGGTGCTTATTGAGCACATTTTTACCATTCCCAATTTTGTCTAATTCTGGTTCTTACGCTAGTGGAAGGGGTGGAGGAGGGGTAAAATTTAAAATGTACTTGTGTTCTGATGTTCTTGTTGTCTCTGTAATCTCTGTTTTAAAATAAAGTTTACTAAATTTGAAAAAAAGAATTTCACTTGTGGAATTTAAGTTCCAGAAAGTACTTATCAGTACTGAATAACCTTACCTGCACTGTCATCATGGCACTGCAACACCCCTCCAACACTTCTGCAACAATGATGCCCAGCGTTATGTTCCATCATCAAATCAAATCAAACCAAATCATTCTTTATTTCTAAAAAGCACTTTTTCAAAACCAAAGTGCTTGCAAATAAAAAACATATAAATAATAATTTTTAAACAATCAATTTCCAGTTAGAATAGATATACAGTAAGTAAATGGTAAACTGAGAATCATACACCGAGAAGTAAAATCATGTAACAAAGTAGGAATGCCTGGATAAATAAATATGTCTTTACTGCTGTTTTGAAGCTCTGGATGATCAGGCACTCTCTAACCCAATGCAGTAGAGAATTCCACAGGGTAAGGGCTGCAAAAACAAAAGACCGTGCACCAGACGTCTTTAAATGCACCCTGGGAATCTCCAGCATTTCCTCGTTGGTGGAGCGGAGTGGGCAGAGGCAGCAGTAAGGATGAAGGAGGTCTTTCAGGTAATGGGATCTCTGTTCATGTAGGGATTTATAGGTCAATAACCCAACCTTGAAGGTGATCCGCCACTGTACTGGCAGCCAGTGCAGTCTGCACAGCACAGGCATAATATGACTGGTCCTGGAAGTACCAGTCAAGAGCCTGGCTGTCACATTCTGCACCAGCTGCAAGTGGCAGATATTAGCCCCCAGTAGCCCTAGGTAGAGAGCATTGTCATAGTCAAGGCAGGAGGTCACAAAGGCATGGACCAATTTTGGAAGATCATTAGGAGGAATCAGATGCTTCACCTAGGCGAAATTCCTCAGATGGAAGAATGAGGTCTTAACAACTGCTGATGCCTGAGATCTAAGAGTCAGGCTGCTGTCAGAAATAATGCCCAGGTTCTGCACCTGGTCTAGGTAGTCAGCTGAACACCCCAGAGCCAAAGTCCAGAAGGCTGCCCTGCTGACAAACCCACCTCCCAACAACCTGGGTCCACAACTAATACCTCAATCTTAGCTGGGTTCAACTGCAGCCAGCTGGCAGTCATCCAGTCCTGGATCTCAGAAAGACAGTTGTTAAAAGCCAAGCATAAGCCATCTTGCCCGGGCACAAAGAACATGTACAGCTGTGTAACATCTGCATAGCAGTGAAAACTAACCCAAACTGCCTAATGATATCTCCCAATGGCAGCGTGTACACTGTGAACAATATGGGTGACAAAATGGAGTCCTGGGTACCCCGCAGGATAGGGGAGAGGGGGCTGAGGAATAAATCCCAGATGCTACTCTCTGAGTCCTACCCTTGAGGAAAGATCGAAACCATCTGAAGACCATACCAGACAGTCCACAAATTATCTGCAGGCACTCCAATAGCACACCATGGTCCTCAGTGTCAAACGCTGCAGAAAGATAAAGGCGGACCAAGATGGAATGAGTCCTCTGATCTCTCACTATCAGGAGATCATTTAGCACCTGGACCAGGGCCATCTCTGTACTATGTCTCTTCCTAAACCCCGACTGGAGAGAATCATAGACATCATAGGTGGATAAATGATCATCCAGCTGCAGTGCAGCCATCTTGTCGATTACCTTACCCACAAAGGGCAGGTTAGAGACAGATCTGTAGTTAATCAGACAGTCCTGGTCAAGGGAGGATTTCTTAAGGAGAGGTCATACATCTGCCTCCTTTAGGGGTCTGGAAAGACCCCCCTCTCCAATGAACTCCAGACTATCTTGGCTAGGACAGGGCCGATCTCATCAACGCACCCTACAAGAAGGCATGTTGGGCCGAGGTCCAAACTACAGCAGGTTGGCTACAAAGTCTGGACGATCCTCACAATGTCCATGAGTTCTGACTGGCTGAAGACAAACCAAGCAAGCCAGATGTCTGCAGCCCACAGCCAACCTCCGCAATACCCAATAGAGGGGTTGAACAGATCCTGGACCTGATGGTGACAACCTTATCTGTGAAGAACTGAGCAAAATCATCACATCTCTCTTGAGAAAAAGCTTTACCATGCTGAAGACAGATTGGATTGCACAATCTGTCAACAGTCAGGAAGAGCTGAGCTGGTCTGTTTGTGCAGTGGCAATCTCCCTGAATAGGAACTCTGCCTTCTCACAGGTGATTGCAGATTGATAGACAACATAATGGTCCATCACCCTAAGTCTGTCCCCATCCAGGCCCAATTTCCACCAGCACCTCTCTAGCCTTCATACCACTCTCCTCATCTCCTTCAAGGTCCTATCAAACCATGGGGACCTTGGATGAAGAGTGAGGGGATGAACCTGAACAGGAGCTATGGAATCCAGGGCCCCTATCTCCACCTTATTATAGGCTAGTACTGGATTCCCTGGATGCATGTATTAACTCAATTTGCCCTATAGGTCCAGCACCACTATTAGACCATCTGGGGTCATGCCCCTCAAAGGGCGGTACTGGACCATCTCTGCGGGGGCAGGCCCATTGGGGGAGCCACAAAACTGAACCCTATGGTGTGATGGTCAGACCAACCGACTGTCTTCAACTCTTCGGAGATCTCCATCCTAAGAAAGAACACCAAGTCCATGGAGTGACCACAACTGTGAGTCATGGAGGTAATAACCTGTATAAGGCCCAACAAAGGCTCAATGAAGTCATTAGTTTGGAGGAAATTGTGAGAGTTCATCATCAACCCAGGCATTGAAATCCACCAGAATTAACCACCTGGGGGATCCCAAAACCTCATCAACAATGAAGTCCACGACTTCCTGCAGGAAAACTTTCCCATTTCCAGGTGAGCGGTAGATGAGAAGTATCCTGAACCCTACACCCGCACTGATGATACACTCAAAGGAGTTGGTAGTCTGCACTGGTACTTCCAGAAGGCCCAGTTCTGACCTAAAACAAATGGCTACACCCCCACCCCTCTGATCCATCCTTGGGTGGTGTGTCACTGAGTACCTGGCTGGAACTGCTGAAGCCAAAACAGGGCCAGCATTATGACTAAAGATGTCCAGATACTTCTGTCACAATGGCCTAATCTGCAACATCACCTGGTGCCTCTGTTTTCAAATAGTAAAAATATACATTCATATCTACAGCATTGTTAAAGAGTCAGCAGCGAGCACTGTACAGAAAAAATGCTGCATGTGCTTATGCTTCCACAAGTCATTAAGTCAGTGAGTACTAGTGGTTATATGTCATATTGCAAGAATTTAGGGTAGTGTACAGTGATGTCCATGACTATTCTTCAAGGATCATTAGTCAAGATAGTGACCTGACACTTGGCACCACTATACTTTTACTCTGGAACCTCCTAAGAATATTACTTTATTGCCACTTTACCCAGCTTTTACCTTCCTCTGCAATGTAAGTAAGTAAGTAAATTTTATTTTTAAGCACTTTTCAAAAAACCAAAGTGCTGTACAAATAGAACAACATATAAAACAATGTAGATTAAAACAATAGTAGTAAAATTATTCTCCATAAGCTTTAAGAAACAAATATGTTTTGAGCTCTGATTTAGAGCTCTCGATGGTCAGGCAGCCTCATATCCGATGAGGTAGAGAATTCCACAGGGCAGGGGCAGCGTAGGAGAATGCATGTGCCCCAGATGTCTTCAGATGAACCCTGGGAATCTCTAGCAATCCCTCACCGGTGGATCAGAGTGAACAAGAGGGGCAGAAAGGAGTAAGGAGATCTTGCAGATACTGTGGTCCGTATTCATGTAGGGCTTTATAGGTCAGTAATCTGACCTTGAAGGTGATCCATCACTGAACCGGCAGCCAGTGCAGCCCGCACAGCACAGGTGTAATATGACTATTTCTAGATGTCCCAGTCAAAAGCCTGGCCACTGCATTCTGCACTAGCTGCAAGTGGCGGATATCAACCGCCGGTAGCCTTAGGTACAGGGCATTGCAGTAATCAAGGTGGGTGGTCATGAAGGTATGGACCAAGGTAGGAAGGTCAGCCAGAAGAACCAGGTGTTTCTCCCAGGTGATATTCCTAAACTGGTAAAAAGAGGACTTGACGACTGCCGACACCTGAGATTTTAAGGTCAGACCGTCGTCAATAATAACACCCAGATTATGTACCTGGTTTGAGGTCGAGAGCTGGACAACATCAAGCCAAAAGCCCAATGAAACCCCAACCCTATGACCCACCTCTAGGTGACCCGGGTCCACAACCAACACCTCAGTCTTATCCAGGTTTAACCTCAGCCAGCTGGCACTCATCCAGTCTTTGATTTTGGATAGACAGCTGTTAAGCAAAGAGACTGCATCATCCTGTGTGGGAGTAAAGCACAAATACAGCTGGGTATCATCTACATAGCAGTGAAAACCCAGACTGTATCTCCTGATGATGTCTCCTAATGGCAGCATATAACCTGCAAACAACATGGGCGCCAAAATGGAGCCCTGCAGCACCCCACAGGACAGAGAGATGGCATCAGAGCAATAAATTCCAGTGACAATCTTCTATGTCCAGCCTGTGAGAAAAGATTAAAACTAATGTAGAACTGTACCAGACAGTCCACAAAAAAGCTACAGGCACTCCAACAGCACACCATGGTCCACAGTATCAAATGCTGCTGGGAGATCAAGAAGGACTAAGACAGTATGAGCCTTTTGATCTCTCGCAATTAGGAGGTCATTTAAAACCCAGATGAGAGCAGTCTCAGTGTTATGTCTTTTCCTGAACCCCGAGTGGAAAGTATCATAGATATTATGATTTGTAAGATGGTTGTCTAGCTGTAATGCAACCACCTTTTCAATAACCTTACCCACAAAGGGCAGGTTAGAGACAGGTCTGTAGTTAGCTAAACAGTCTGGGTTCAATAAAGGTTTTTTAAAGAGTGGTCGAATGACCACCTCCTTTAGGGGATCAGGAAAAAATCCCTGCTCCAAAGATTTTCAGACAATTTCAGCTAGGATCGGGCAGATAACATCTATGCAACCTAAAAATAGTGGCGTAGGGCCCGGATCCAAGCTACAGCTGGTTAGTAGTACAGTCTGAACAATCCTCACGACATCCATGAATTCCAGCCTACTGAAGTCAGACCAGGCAGCACGGGTGTTCATTTCCTCTGGCCGATCACCGCAATCCCTTAAAGAGGGAGCTGGGCCAATGCCCAACCTAATGCTGGCAATCTTATTTTCAATGAACCGAGCAAGCTCATCACACTTCATTTGTAAAAAATCTCTTCCATACTGCAGACAAAGTGGATTGCACAATCTGTCAACAGTATGAAAGACTTGAGCTGGTCGGTTCCATGCAGCAGCAATCTCCCTGGACAGGAATTCTGTCTTCTTATGGGTGATTGCTGATTGATAGGTACCGTAGCGATCCATCAATATAAGCTTGTCAGCATTCAGGCTGGATTCCTGTCAAGCCCTCTCTAGTCTTCACCCCACTCTACTCAGCTCCTTCAAGGACTCATCAAACCATGGAGTCCTCGGGCGCTGAGTGGGTGGGCGAACATGAACAGGAGCTATTTGATCCAGGGCTTCACCCACTGCCTTATTATAGGGAAGAACAAGATCCCCTGGACCCATGCACTCACTTGAAATACTCAATAGGTCCAGTATTGCCAATAGACCTTCTGGGATAATTCTCCTTAAATGGCGATACTGGACCATCTCCATAGAGGCAGGCCTATTTGGGGGTGCCCTGAAGCTGAATCTTATGGTATGATGGTCCATCCAGACATTTGGTTCCACCCCCAGATGCGTGACCTCCAACTCCAGTAGAAACACTAGGTCCAATGAGTGGCCCCCTTTATGGGCAGCAGAGGTAACCACCTGTGTAAGGCCCAATGTAGTCATAAATTGGAGGAGATTATTCCCAAAATGTGAGAGTTCATAATCGACCCAGGCATTGAAGTCACCCAGTATTAACCACCTGATTGACTCCAACGCCACATCGAAGATGAAGTATGCAAACTCCTTCAGGAATTCTCCACCATCACCAGGTGGGTGGTAGATGAGGAGAATCCTGAACCCTACATCTGCTCCCAGGATACACTCAAAAGATCGAGTGCAACCCACTGGAACATCCACAAGACCCAGCTCTGTTCTAAAAAAGATGGCTACTCCTCCGCCCCTATGATCCAACCTCAGGCGATGTATCACCAAGAACCCAGCCGGAGCAGCAGATGCAAATATAGGGCCTGCATTCTCATCTAGCCAGGTCTCAGTGATGCATGCCAGGTCAGACGTTGCAGCAAGATCTGCTATAATGGCAGTCTTGTTTCTAATTGACCTGGCATTACACAACACCGCCCAGGTTGGATGGGTTTTCATGGAGGGTCGCAGTACCTGCCCACAATATGTGGAGCCCTTGGGTATGGAAATCAGGCAGGAAAATCCCCTCTCCTGATTCCATTTTGCCCCATGGTGTCCTCTAGTCCCCATTACCTCTATCTGTCCACCCCTTTCCATTCTCCCACTCTGCCCAATCCATCCACCCTTCAAACACGTCAAGTGTATGACTGGGCAAAATGTATGGTCAAGGCTTCAACAAAAGTATCACAACATTCCAAAATTTCACAACAGCTCATGAAATTCAACTTTAATTAATGATGTTACTGTATTTTGGAATCTTTGGTTGCTTATAACCTGGCCAGCCTTTGAGCAACAGATTAGAGAGCTCACACACATAGCCTCTTTTTTTCTATATTGTTTTTTTCTCCAGCCAGAAACCTGTCTCACATGGGTATACCCTGATCACTGATGAGGCTGAACCCAGCCATCATTCAGTTGGCTACCATGTTTTTCTCCAAATTTAGTTTCCCTCCCATCTCCCCTGGTGTGTGTGGTGTCTCTGTCAGCCTCACATAGCCACAGCTTTCCTTGAAGCAGTGTTGGTGGAACCCCCACCAATCCTCCCCAACTGAGATGCACTACTGAGCAGTAGCTGTCTCAGCCATAACCTGCTTCCTGACATGACTTCCTGGGTTCGCTTCTGAACCCAGGTCATCAGCATGGCAGCATGATGCTCTTCTGCTGGGACATGGGGTGCCCTCAAAGCCACTATTTAGGGTTGTTGACCATTAAAAAACATTAGTGATATTCCATTCTTTGGTTTTACAGTTTTAGGGGCTTAAAATTCTGCAGCTTATATAATTGAGAAATGTAATTTTTAAAATGTCTGAAAGTTTGGAGGCTGATAACCCAGTCACTTTTAAAGGCAGACATCTAACACTTGGTACTCTTCTCTATGGACCTTGGTAAAGTAATTGAGCCAAGTTTAGTGGATACAATTTGGACAAAATCTTTTTAAATCAGATGGAAATAACTGAAATCTCAATTTTGGCAACATTTTGCAAAATTGTCATGAAAATGTTGCAAAATTAGCATTTCACCAGAATTTCACTGGTGGAAGATATATTTCAGCATTTCACCAGAATTTCACTGGTGGAAGATATATTTAGTCCAGCCCTACTTCTAAGACATTTTGTTGTGTATAAAACCATTCAGCATGTCATCACTTACAGTATAGCAATGAGTCTGTACAGCTTCTGATGACATTTAAACCTTTGATGATGTGTAGTTGCGATGATTGACTTTTTTACTGGTCTCCAGCCTTAGTATGAATCAACATGTTTCTCAAATACTTAAATTTGATATAGAAAGCTATCATTGTTGGTGGTTATTAATCTTTGATAATGCATTTATGAATGCATGAATTTCTCTTTTGTTCAGATCTACTGTCAAATTACACATGCAGTTCAGTATGAGAATTTCTGGACAGAAAACCTGAGAGTTGAAAAATTCCCCTACATAAGTGAGACAGTTGATAAACAAACTGAACTCTTCTATTTACTCTTTTTCTAAATATGTATTATGATGACTAAGGTTTGAATACAAGTTCTTAAAAGAGTCCTGCTGTGTACGAGAATGTCAGCAACATCCAGACTTTCTTTCCATTACAGTTACATGTTAATGCAGATCTCATCAGTGTTTCCTATCACTTCCACATGGCCTGCCTGTGGGCATCTTGAAAAGCATTAGCAATTATAGGAAGTCATGCTGGCAGACAGTATTCTTGATTGTGAAGCATCTTTTGAGTTCACTCTGAATATACAGTGATCTCCTGCAGGTTACTGGGGCTGACAGGCTAACTCACACCAGTGTTCTTTATGATCTGTCTAACCTCCTCTCCCTGGATGAGCGACTATGCTGTTCCACCACAGGGGTGGTGTATCTTGCTACCTGTACCTGTGGTGCCTTTTATGTGGGCAAAACCTCGAGGGCATTAAAATTGAGGGTTTGTGAGCATACTAGTGACATTAGATGTCATAACGATAAGAATGCCTTAGTACAACATCTACAGTCATACCATTATGACACTAAACATATATTTACATTCTGTGGTATTGAGAAAGTAAATGTTGGACTACGTGGTGGGGATCTAGAGAATAAAATATTGTGCAGAGAGTCCTTTTGGATCCACACATTGGGTGCTTTGGAACATCTAGGACTAAATGACACTTTTGATATTGCACCCTTTTTAAGGCTTAAATATTCTAAATAATGTATTAAGAAGTTAATATAAAGATGTAGTATTATGTGCCATTTACAGTATGTCCTTTTCCTTCCCTCTAGGTTGGAGTTTCTTCAATGATTCTGGTATATAATGTATTACTGTTTTTAATATACTATATATATATATATATATATATATACTATATTTCTTGTAGCATTTTTTGAATATGCCCATTGGATGAATAACTTGCTAATTTAGTAGTATTATTGATTCATAGTATGAATATTGATAAATGAAATTCATTACTATTATTATTATCTTTCATCGTTGTATGAATACTATTATGAACTTGGTTTTTTGGTGTTATTGGTGTTATTAGGGTTTTTCACAAATTACCTTTTTTGTTGCACTGTCACTTTAAATTGCATTTCCTATTTAAAGGGTTCTTTGTAATTACCAAACCAGTCCCTGAGGAGGCGCTTTTGGCGCGAAACCAGTTGGGTTGTTCTTTTGTCTGGGAGCTGTTGTTACCTTGCATGACGCCACTGCATTTATCATCGTCCATCAATTGTATGTGAGTTTAATACAGATACATTTTTTCAAAGAAGTGTTGGTGCTGTGTTTCTTTTGATTGCTATTCCATTTTTTACACTGGCACAACCTGTTCTGGAGTCGCTATTGTTGTGATGTTGTGTATGTTTTTAGCAGGCTCAGTTCCACTTCTTTGTTGGCGCTGAAAGTCATAAGTGACCGCTCTTTATTGTTATTATTGCAGTCTTCTTTTGGCAGCTGTGGTTCGATCTCTACAGCCTGCATTTTTTCTTTCATTATGTCTTCCAATTTGGAAGATTTACGTGCAGGTAGAGACGGCTCCCAGACTTTTAGCAAGTTTTTGTTTTCAGGCATAGGGACATCTAATCCGTTTGTTAGCCCAGATCCTGACCTTACTGTGTCTTCACCGAGAAATACAACTTCTGGTGATATCTCAAGTTGTGAGCCAGTGGCTAGTATCTTCACTGCTTATTACGAGTTGGAAAGACTAGCACTTAAAGCTAGACGCATTTATTGGAACCTCACTAGCCTTGAGGCTTATGTTCAGGTGAATCGTATTCCGAGAGGACTTCGAGTTATTAAATGGCCTGATTATGGTTTGGAACGGCAGGATTTTAAAGATGATTGGACTAGCCAGATGCAAGCAGCTTCTATGCTTTTTCAGGAATGTTTGATAAGGGACTATCGAACACAGAAGGTTTTGATTGAGCCCCTTGTAAAAGAAAACGAAATTGCTTTTGCCAGTTACAAAGTTGATCCAGATCTCAGAGAACTTGAAAATAAGTTATGCTTGGCAATCATTAAACAAGATGCCCGGCTTAAAGCCATAAAAATCAGGAAGTTCGAACGAGATCGTCAAGATTATGCCCTTAATGGAGTTTTTAAATGGAAGGGGTCTGAGTTTACTGGCAAGCACAAACGGGGTACTACTAAGAACAAAACACAACAAAATAAATCGATTCTACGTTCCAATGCTAATACCAATACTGAAAGTAGCTTTTATTCAACATCAGATTCATCTGAAGACCCTTTGGAAGAGGTCAGCACAGTAAACAACAGCCAACCGCGCCGCTCAGAACGACTAGTGAGGTTCGAGGTGGATCAAAGACACGGCGAGGTGGGCGAAGGATACACAAGAATAAAAGTCTCCAGAGGCAAATGGCATCCAGCTATGATGCAGAAAACTCCACAGAAATTCAGAGGGAGGTCAATACACTGAATGTTGTGAATCTATCTGATGTTTTTCTTACTAACAACCAGATTTCTGTGTTGGAGAAAGGATTGAAATTTATACCTCCGTGTAGTACTTCTAAGTTTAATATCTTTTTGGATGTTAAAAGGTTTACTCGGAAATTGAGTATCAAATCTTTCTTCAATAGACATCATAATGAATCCCTGGTTGATCAATCGCAAAGGTCTGAAATAATATCAACCCAGATACAACAACAAGAGGGACATCTACAGCACTTTAAAGGTCCATCCACTTTTAATCCACCACCCTCAGCTGCAATTACGGTTTTTGAAACTGCTTGCTTGAATGATATAGACTCTATATTCAAGAAACAGAATAGTTATTCATTCTGTAATCTGAGTAATGGTGAGAAGTTAGCGTTAACTGAATTGGAGAATAAGTGCCTAATTACTATCAAACCGGCAGACAAAGGAGGAGCAGTGGTGGTTCTTAATACTAAGGACTACATACAGGAAGTACATCGTCAGTTGGATAATGGTATTTTTTACAGACCTTTGACAAAAGATCCTACCCTGGACTTTAAGAAGGAAATTGATATTTACCTCCTTCAGGCATTCCAGAATGGTATGATATCTAAAAGCTCCCTTGACTTTCTTACAGTGCAACATCCAGTGAGGGCTACCATTTATGTTTTGCCGAAAATCCACAGAAGTGTACAAAGTCCTCCAGGTAGATCCATTGTTTCAGGGATTGGTTCACTTATTGAACCCCTCTCCCAATATGTAGATGCACACATACAGGAGATAGTGGGATTATTGCCCTCTTTCTTGAGGGATACTACACAAACCCTGGGTATCCTGGAGGACTTACAAGTTGAACAGTCATGGTTTTTAGTATCCATGGACATTGAGTCTTTATACATGAATATACCACATGAGGGTGGACTTGAGGCAATGAGTGCTTGGTTAGACCTCACTACCACATTGGATGTATGTGAAAAAGATTTTCTGGTTAAACTCTCCAAGTTTGTGCTCAAATTTAATGTTTTCAGCTTTCAGGGGAAATATTATCACCAAATTAAATGGGACAGCCATGGGAGCTACATTTGCACCTAATTATGCCAACCTTTATTTGGGACAATGGGAAAGGGAGGTGATTTATGATCGTGATAAGAATCCTTTCTATGACAAGATTGACTTGTGGAGATGCTTTATTGATGATGTTCTGATGGTGTGGTGGGGGACTTTTGGTGAGCTGGAAAGTTTTGTGGAATACTTACATTTATCAAATCCGCATTTAAGATTCTCAATATAAGCAGATCTTAGACATATTAGTTTTTTGGATTTAGATATTGTGAAAGTACAGAATGGTACTATTCGTACTTCTATTTTTCGTAAGCCTACAGATAGAAATTCAGTTCGACATGCTTCCAACTGCCACCCCTGCCACACCATCAGTAACATCCCAAAATCGCAGTTTATTAGAGTTAAGCATAATTGTAGTGAACCTGAGGATTTTGAAAGCTGTATGAGTGAAATGGTAGAGAGATTTAAGAGTAGAGGTTATACTACTGATGTGTTGCAAAAAGCAATGGATCAAGTCCGTAGTATGCCCAGGAGTGAATGGCTAGAATATTAAGTTAGAACAGAAGATGAAGAACATCTTAATTTTATTACTACTTTTGGCCAAAATACAGTAAAAATTAAGAACATTATTGACAAACATTGGTCCATTTTAAGCACAGATACCACACTAAAGGATGTAGTAAAAATAAACCTAGGATGGTTTATAGAAAAGGCAGGAACATTTCTGATTTATTGGTACATTCATACCAACCGGTGAATAAATCTAATACCAGTTGGTTACCTCCACCACCAGTGGGCTTCTTTGTTGTGGTCATTGTAAGTTTTGTAATATCATGGACCAGAAAAACAGTTTCTTCTGTTAATGTTAATAAACAGTTTGATGTGAGACAGTTTATTAACTGTTCCACCACAGGGTGGTGTAACTTGCTACCTGTACCTGTGGTGCCTTTTATGTGGGCAAAACCTCGAGGGCATTAAAATTGAGGGCTTGTGAGCATACTAGTGACATTAGATGTCATAATGATAAGAATGCCTTAGTACAACATCTACAGTCATACCATTATGACACTAAACATATATTTACATTCTGTGGTATTGAGAAAGTAAATGTTGGACCACGTGGTGGGGATCTAGAGAATAAAATATTGTGCAGAGAGTTCTTTTGGATCCACACATTGGGTGCTTTGGAACATCCAGGACTAAATGACACTTTTGATATTGTACCCTTTTTAAGGCTTAAATATTCTAAATAATGTATGAAGAAGTTAATATAAAGATGTAGTATTATGTGCCATTTACAGTATGTCCTTTTCCCTTCCCTCTAGGTTGGAGTTTCTTCAATGATTCTGGTATATAATGTATTACTGTTTTTTAATATACATATATATATATATATATATATATACACATATATATATTTCTTGTAGCATTTTTTTGAATATGCCCATTGGATGAATAACTTGCTAATTTAGTAGCATTCTTGATTCATAGTATGAATATTGATAAATGAAATTCATTACTAATATTATTATCTTTCATCGTTGTATGAATACTATTATGAACTTGTTTTTTTGGTGTTATTGGTGCTATTAGGGTTTTTCACAAATTACCTTTTTTGTTGCACTGTCACTTTAAATTGCATTTCCTATTTAAAGGGTTCTTTGTAATTACCAAACCAGTCCCTGAGGAGGCGCTTTTGGTGCAAAACCGGTTGGGTCGTTCTTTTGTCTGGGAGCTGTTGTTATCTTGCATGGCGCCACTGCATTTATCATCGTCCATCAATTGTATGTGACTTTAATACAGATACATTTTTCAAAGAAGTGTTGGTGCTGTGTTTCTTTTGATTGCTATTCTGTTTTTTACACTGGCACAACCTGTTCTGGAGCCTCTATTGTTGTGATGTTGAGCGACTATGCTACCAGACCTGTCTGCTCACCCAAAAATCTGTCGAAACCTTCAGGTCTGTCTAAAGCTATCAGCATGGCCATCGCTCTTGCCCACACTTATAGGTCCACCAAGCCCCTATTAACAGTTCCCAGGGTTAGGACATCCCTCGCTCAGAGGTCCTTTTCCAACAGGACACCCTCCTGGTTCAACACCCTCTATCCCGGTACATCGTCTGAGCTCAGAATTGGACCATTCAAATCATCCCTGCATAACCACCTTCTCAGCTCCTGCCATTGCAATTGCAAATAATTGCTCCCCTACTGCTCCACTTCCTACCATCTGACCCACTCCTGCCAACCCACCCTCCTCCGCCTATTTGTTTGGTGTGCTTAGCACATGATTACTGAGCCTCAGTCATGTTTTCTCTCCGCAGCCCTGCTTCTACCCTTACTGTATTTAATGTCTTTGGAGTATATATGCTCAATGATCTCTCCATTCTTGTTTAGCTACCATCATGTATAGGCCTGTCTCCTGCAAGAATGGGGCCCTTCTCTTGCTGGCTTGGCCCTCCCCACCTGTATTTTATTAGTACAAATTTTTACTGTAAATATTATAGCCATAGTACTGTTCCTGAACTACTGTCTGTTTTCCTCTCACTGTATGTTCCTCCTGCCCTGTTCTATTCTGTGTATGATGATGAGCCTTTGTAAATGAATTCTTTACTCAAAGTGTTGCAATTCTGATACTGTAATAAATAAATAAATAAAATAGTTTTTTGTTGAAGACCACTAGGTTTCTGGACAAGATTATCATATTAAGCATATTGAGAATCTACTTGTTAGTTGTGGAACTAAATGCCTGAGAATAATCTAAAATCTTTTATTTCCTAAACAAAGCAGTGGTATTTTCATTTTATTTTGAAGAACACGTGCAGTTCTTGCTACTTTGCAGGGTAGAAGTGAGCTATCCTGTTGTGGACTAGGCATCACAGTGATCATTGGCTGGGAAATTGAATTATTTTACTTGCAAATAATGATATATTAGACTCTGCCATAAAAGTTTATATTGTGCCATAACTAACTAGAAAAGAATATTTGTGGTGTAATTTCAACTAGTAATGCATTAGGTACTTAATTGCTAAATATAAAATCATTTAAACAGGTGACATGTATCCAACTAATGAAAAACAGTTCCCATGTGTGCCTACTTAAATATATGCATTAAAGAAGGCATGTAAAACTAATATCATGTTTCAACTAGCATTTGTTAAACATAATGGTACCGATCTTTAAAAGGTTATTTACAACAGTTCCTTTATGAAAACCAATGACATTTGCTAACTGAAGAAGTTATCAAAGTTAATTACTGTATTTTAGCAGAGTTATTCTAAATATTTTCAAGAAAAACATTAATTACTGCATGAGGTATTTTCAGTTACAACAGAATATTACATCACACTCACCCTGCATGGCACATCCAGTTTTGTTGTTAACATTCTTTTCAAAAGGCTGCTTAGGTTATAAAAGCAGTGGGATTCAAATGCAAAGCAATCAGCTGAAAGGAAACTTAACTTTCTCTGGTTTTGGCAAGAAACACAAATTTTCATGTGAAAAGTACAAAATGTACAGCAAACCCTCGAGTAGCATGAATAAATAACTATATCAAAACAATGTAACACCTGATAAAGAGGAACATTTTAAATCCAGTGGCAGCCAATGTATCTAGATACATATTGTAACTGTGGAAATTCCCATTCATTTCCATGGGAGTGCGTGTGATATATCTAGATATGTACTGCAGTGCAACTGTACTTGCCACTGGCTGCAACTGTAAGGTTCAGTGAATGTGCTAATCCATTACCTAGTATGGATCTCAGACACAACTTGCAAGCATAAATGAGAATTCAATATTATGTTTGCCCAGCATTATAAAGCCTTGTTTCTGGTCATGCTGCCACCACATTGGCATACGTCACCCACCAGTAACACTCTGATAAAAATGTTAGTTTTGAACATGTCAAAATGGAGTAACTGCCACTGGAATAAATTGCATTCCTGCAAGATACTGCAAGATATCACTGACAGAAACTATGATAAGTGTTGTTCATCCTGGTGGGCACCACTGTATATTTGGAATTCCTTGTAATATTGACCACATTATTAACTTTTGAGATGTCCTGCCTCTCTATCTAGTTCAGGCTATTGGAGTCCACCATTTCCAAATGCATATCAGTGACTTCACACACTGCAGGAATCTGCAAATGCTGCGACAGAGCAGTAGTTTGAACTCTCTTAAAGACACAAGCATATTGAAATAAGATACTATCTGTCAGCAGAAAATATATCCCTGAACGTGTATTTTAGAAAGCAGTAATTTACCAGCCAATTTTTTTTCTTCCGTTGCTCTAGTTATTAGGGCTATTATTCACAAATTTGTCACTCTCTCTCATACTGGGTATATTTTTATTTATTTATATTTTTGTTTAAAAATGTGCCTATGATTGTAAAATCTTCAATCCCCCCCAATGATTGCAAATAATTCTGATTCTTCAGTGTTACCATTTACATACTGCAGAGATGTGCATGAATTGCATAGGCAAGCTCACATTCATGTGCACATCTATGACTGGGGTTGGAGTCAGTGAGTGCACAGTAATTTAGCAACAATTGTGCATGTTAGGGTGAGCCAAAACCAAAGTGATCATCAGGTAAACAGACAAAGTGAGCCTTTTTTTTTTTTTTTTTTTTAACCAGGAGAAACACACTAGCTGAACGCTTGTTTACAGGTGCAACCTGGGAGCACAAGGAAGTTAAGTGACTTGCTCAGAGTCACACAGTATGCAATTGGGGACTGTGGAATTCAAATCCAGGACTCCAGGTCTGCAGTTTAGAGCCTTAAACTACTGTGCTGTACTGCCACCTTTCGCCAAAGGAACTCCAGAGTTTCCAGCATTGTTTCCAGACTACTGCAGAATGTCATGGTGTTTTTACAGCAGTATCATGGTACAGTAAGATGAGCTCTGTACAAGTCATGTGACATGCAATAGCCATCAGTGATACTGAAGACTGTGATCTACTTCGGCTGCAGATATCTTGCTAGCAGTTTCAGTGTGACCTTTGCAGAGAAGGACCTATGTGTAAGAACTCTACAGTTTATCCCAAATAATTTCCTAACAAAGTAATTGCAGAAATATTATGCAGTATTATTCTTAGTATTATATGTGCTTATGGATTTGAGCAGAGTGGATCCATGACAGGAGTCAGACAAAAATGTTGTCAAATGCCCCCTGAGAGACCCCCGGCAGGTTGACCACATTGTGCAGTTGGCTGCTGGTTCACTATTTTTAATTTGTTTTCTAAGGGGGGCTTTGCCCCTCTGAGCCCCCCAAATGGGGGGCTGCACCCCCGCACCCCCCCACTTAAGGATTCTTAACTCCAGTTGGAGCTGATTGGGGAGTACAGGACCCCTGACAGACAGCGCTGGGTTCCAGTGGGTCTCCCACCGTGGCTAGGTGCTGTAGTCGCAGTGGAGAACCTCGCTGGTGAAATGTCACTGTGGGGGGGGGGGTAACCGGACCAGAGTGATCTGTGCAGCCAGTTTAGTGTTGTGGCTACAAAGGGTCAATCTACTATAGTCAGTTGCATACAAACATACAAAATTGCCAGCAGAAGAAAGCATTACAGTTTATTTTGGGTCTGCTCAGTGCAGAGCTCATGCCACTTATGTTACATGCAGCTCCACCCCTGACACTCTTACCCTCACCTTGACTTTATCCAATCACCTCATAAAATCCCCAAATGTTTACTGGTTTATTAACTCCTCTTGTAGTTCATTCCATCCTGTGACTATTCTATCTGTAAAGAAGTGTCTCCTGGCCTCCTTCCTGAACCTTCCTCTCACCAGTCTGCAAAACGTTCCACTTATTTTCTTGTTCTTGCTGAACCAAAAAAGTTCACCAAGTTTGACCCTGTTTATACTTTTAAGATATTTGAAAGTCTTTATTATGTCTCCACATTCCCTTCTGTCCTCATGTGAGTACATGTTAATGTACTCCAGTCTCTTTCCATACAAGAGCTCCTGCTGGCCCTGAATAATTTTGCAGCTCTTCTCTGGACCTCCTCCAGCTTGTTGATGCATTTCTTGTGGTAGGGGCTTGAGTACTGCACAAAATACTCCAGGTGCAGTTGCACCATCAAGCTATGCAGTAGCATTATGATTTCTTTCTTGCTGCTGTCGAACTCCCTAACTATGCAGCACAGCATCTTATTTGCCCTCACCATGGCCATGATGCATCTTGCAGAGGGTTTCAGATTCCTTGTGCTTGCAAACTCCATGTCTTTCTCTTCCTCAGACACCATGATGATCATGCCTCCTAGTCTCTACTCAGCCCTTGGTTTCTTACTGTTAATGTGCATTATATAGAGGATTGTGTATGAGCAATCATACACAACAAGGCAGTTGTACGATTGAGAGGTTTCCATGGTAACGGGAGACCTCGAGAGTGAAGCTCAAGAGGTCCGTTACCACGGAAACCTCAAGACTGTTCAACTGCCTTGTTTGTATATAGTTGCTCATGCACAATCTTTTACAGTGTATGGGCAACCATCAGTGGCACGCCTTTATTCCCCAAACAGATCCTCAGTAAAGAAAAAGCCTTACTTAGGCAGCAGTTCTGTCATGCCACTTACTTCCTCACCACCGCAGCAGCTCAAATGCACATGCGTGCCCTCGTTCAATGTTGTTGTGCTGCATTAGTGATGTACTCAGTGCAGCACAACAACACTGTGATGCACCAAGTGCAGCACAACAGCGCTGTTCCAGTCATGGATTTCCATGCGGAACAACGTTTCACCATACACTATATTACATTTTTTTGCCTTTAACTCCAATTTCCAGATTCCAGAACCTCTCTCTGTCTTCACCAGGTCCTTCCTCAGATCTCTGGCCCCTTCCTCCAAGTCCACCCTCCCACAGAGTTTGGTGTCATCTGCAAATAGGCAGACTTTGCCTGTTATGCTGTTCCAAATGTCATTTATGAACATGTTGAACAACACTGCTCCAAACATTAAATTTAAATCAATACAATTCAACATCCTTCAAAGGCTATATTATAGACTACATAAATTAATTTTAATCAATCAATTCCTGATCAGTACCCTAGAAGTCTGTGACTAAAAGCAGAGATGTGCAAAGTTGAAATAAAAAAACTTCACTTCAACATAACTTTGTGAAGTTGGCTAACTTCGTGAGGTTCCAAATGTCGACTTTGTAATGTTTTTTATTCAGCAAAGTGGCACTTTTTTCCTCGAAGTGACCAAACTTTGCTTGTAGAGTTGTGACTTCATGGAAAAAAGTGCAACATCACCTGAACAAAACATTACAAAGTTATTGAAGTTGAAGTTGGTGATGCCAGTAGGAACTTTGCTAAGCTTCACAAAGTCGATGTTTCACAGCTTCGAAGCAACTTTGCCAATGAAATTTAACTTCACTGCATTTTTAACTAAAAGGCACTTTTCTTTACTTGCTTCCTCATGTCTAGTTTTAAAGACTTTCTGGGGACAGATTTTCTTGATAATAAGCAGAATGATAGGAGTAGATTCCTTGGGCCTGATTTTCAAAGCCTTGGGAATGAAGCAAGATGCCTTCATCAAACATAAATGAAACAACTGGCACCTTGCATCAAAAGATGTGTCATTTCCAATTTTTTAATGTAGGTCTGCATCAAAAGGGGAGCTATTTTCGCACTGTGCCAGCCTTGTGATCCAAATCAGGGTGCACCAGGTCACAAGGGGGCATGCGCCATGGTGTGGCTGCAACATCCCTTATTTTTTGTGATTGTACAAGCCCCACCATGGATAAAGCAAGGAGCTCCACTTAGTCCAGTCATATGGTGGTCTATGAGACGTGTGCCAGTGCCACACACTGTGGTGAAGGGGGATGGGGTCTGCAAGTGCGCTGCCTGGGGCAGAAGGGGCAAAGGAGGTGGCATAGGGAAGTCAGAGAGACATCTGGGCAGGACAGGAAGTGAGGTGGCACCAAGCTAGGTGCATTGCTTTGTTATGTATTTTATTATTGTCAATCACATTTTGTTAATGTAGTACAAAGTACTGCACTATTAATTATACACTAAATACATAAACAAACTCATCCATGGAGGGGCAAGTGATATTCCCAAAGAACATTTCATCATTGTTAAACATAACTCAACAGACCTCAAAACTTGTAAGTTATACAGACCATTACAATCATCTATGATATACCTATATTGGGGGTACCATTTGCATATCCTCACTGCAGATGGGATGGACTACCAAGGGGGTGTTCCAGGGACAGAAGGTTACATGCATCAAGTAGGCACAGCCCTGGCAACTGCCTCATGCCCATCTGGTGCCATGTCCTTCCCCCGCTTTGGCGGTCCCCCTCTTTGGTGGCATCTGACACATTCACCCTTTTGCAATGTCGCAGCCCATTTGTGGGCACACAGGTGGTGCAAGCCCTGTTTGGAGCAGGCAGCCTGTGGTTAATCCAGGTTGCTTTTGAGAATAGCTCCAGGGGCAATATTTGACACAAGGTGCCATTTGCATCATTTATGTTTGGTGCAGGCACCTTGCAACACTCTTGGGGATTTGAGAATAGGGCCTGATGTCTTTAATATGTGGTTTTACCATAAAATGTGTAGTTTTTAAATTATTTAGAAAATAAAGTTCTATTTTGGCAAAAGAACAGAACATTTTGCAGCATTCTTTTCAGAATTGAATTTTTGCAAAACTAATGTATGTCAGTTATGTGAGGAGGGGGACAAATTTAATAACTGAAAATTGACAGCCATAAACTTTCCATTGCCAATGATCAGCAGCTCATTCCAACCTACCCCACATTTCTCCAGAGATCAAGAGCCTACAGTAACTCTGCTGCCAGCAACACCTGCCTCCGCACCAGAATTATTTCATAACTTGCGGATGAAGTCACCCCTTCTGCCTACCGAATCTTTAAAAAATATAGCAGCAGGTGCCCAACCCAATTGACTGTATCCCCTCTCCCACCTGCCAGATATTTTACAAAACCAGCAGAAGATGCCCAACCCCACCTCTTGCATCTACAGTGGAATCAGTCATGATACAACACATTAACTTACAATAAATGACATGTCACAAAATACTGCAGTAAAAAAGAGCTGAATGACCATTGAATAGTGCTGTTCCCTGGGTCATGCTGCAATATTTTGTGATATATTGCAGCATTACTGTGTTATATCATGGCTGGCACCTCAGTGCCTCCTGCATGCCCAACCTCTGTGGCAGCTTGTAAATCTGACCCGATATGGGCTTTGGTGTTCATCCCTCCCTAAAAAGACATTTTGGGTCAGATTTACAAGCTACTATTTAAGTGGTCATGAGGTGGGAAGATTTCAGTTTCAAAGTTTATTTGTCTAACAAAATTTGTCACTAAAAAAATTAAAACTTGTTTGCATAATGCAAAACCCATGATGAAATGGTTCCATGTCAAAACAGCAATTTTACAAGGGCTATCCGTGAAGAGGGTGCAACTCCCACAGTGTGACAGATTACAACAAAGGATGTTTCTTGTGAATGCCCCATCACCCCTATTGTGGGAGACTTCACCCCATGCCCCCCTTTATTTATTAATTAAATCCAGAGGGGGGCATACCTCGGGGATGTGGAGAACCACTTGTCACCCAAAAGTGTTGGCACTGTGGTTCCCTTGCCCTCTTCACTGGTCGCCCTTGTAAAATCACCATTTTGATGTGATACCTGATGAAACAGTTAATGGCAACTGTACAAGCTGCCAGTAAGTATTGATTTTTTATTAATATTTTTTTATTTTAAATTTGTTAACCAGGTGAGGACATTGGGTGAAGCCCTTTTTCAGGTCCAACCCAGACATAAAACAAACAAACAATGCACAATAATACAATATCAAATAACCAACATTAAATGTTACATTGACATCCATTCATAGACAACAAATAACTTTTAAATTGAGTTTTAAAACTTTGCAATGACGTTACAGAATGTAAAGCAAGGGGTAATGAATTCCTCACTGGCAGAGCCATAATTGTAAAGGAACGAGCACCATAGTATAACAGTGTCATTATACTCATCACCATTTGCATTTACTGGCATAACCATACATTGATGATCCAAATATATTTAGAAAGGTATAGATATAATTTAGAGGAAGTTGAAAAGTGTCATTACAGTAAACAGGGCTGTGTAGACTGTGGGAATATAGTCACCACTGGCATTGCTTTCAATACATACATACTGAAGGGTGACAATGCCCCTCAAAAACCATGACGAACAACATAAAGAGACTCACTTAAGAATCCCTAACTTCATTATGGACACTTTTATAACCTTTATTAAGAGATTGTCTCCTGATTCCTATGTATCTCCCAGGATTAAGTGCAAGTTATAAGCACTCTGATCGTTAAAAGATTTTCTATATCTAACCAGCTCACTAAGCAGTTTAGCCAAGGTAATAGCCTGCTTATTTTCCATAGGCTGGAGCAACATATATAATCCATCATTCAAATTACTATTGTGAGGTTTTAAATAGTTTTCAATATAAATTGATGTCCATTTAGTATACAAGGGACAGAGAACAATCATATGAAGAAGAGTTTCCTTATGTCCCTTATTACAGGGGCATATATTATCCCATGGATCCTTTTTACTCTTGTTATAACTATATATATTTTGTAGGTAACCTCATAAGTCATGACAAGCAGTTAAAACTGTCTTATCAAAGGTACAACAGAAGAAGGTATTTTTTCACCCAAATAATAACCACCCTTTGGAATAGATTACCAAAGGATATAGTAGAATCAGAAACCTTTGAAACCTTCAAGCATAAGTTAGATAGACATTTGCTTGGTATGAGATGGGACATATACACCTGATGGGGAGGCAGGTTTTAATGGGCTTATAGCCTTCTACCTGTCTATCATTTTGAGTATGACTCTGAGTAGGTAGGAGTTCAAATCTAGAAATCGTCATCAGTCTTTTATATTCTGGGGAAATGAGTATGCTCAGGTAAACTTCTAGACTATGCAGTTGTTTATTTAAAGATAACCATGAATTTACTCTGAGTTCCCTACTGATACCAAGGGCTTGATTCACAAAGCTCCAAGAACTATGCAGGGTACCTGCATCAAACATAAATGATGCAAGTGACACCTTACACCAAAAGATGCTCCAGGGGCTATTCAAAAAGGCAATCTGCATTAAACGCAAGCTGCATGCACCAAAGTTGGCTTGTGCCAGCCTTGCACCACAAAATGGGCTGCGGCATGGTGCTAGGGGGCTTGCAGCAGATGCAGGCTACCATATCCCCTGTTTCTGTATTCACGAAACCCTCCCAGTGGGCAGTATTCTAAGTAGCCTTAGATCAGCCTGGGCTGGTCTAAGGGTACTTAGACATGTCCTCTAGGAAGGTTTTGACAATTGTGGCAATGTGCCATGGCCCCCCAGCCCTTATCCCAGTCATTACATATAATAAAAATCCCTGGTTGTTTCGCAGACCCCTGATCAGCCTTGATCCTTTAGAAATTATTTGAAAAATCCCTGGTGGTCTAGCAGATGCCCAATCAGTGCCAATCCCCATTAGGAAATACAGAAAAAACACCCTGGTGTTCTAGCAGTCCCCCATAGCCCTGAACCCCCATTATGTATTATTAAACAGCCCTGGTGATCTAGTGCCCCCATCCCCCACCCCAGCAGGTAGTGTCCCACCACCCTGCTCCTCCAACCAAAAACAAAGCCTGCAGCTGTCACAGCCCTCCTCACACCACTGTGTCTGGCTGCTGACTAAGCTGTCAATAAGGAGTGCATAGTTTATATGGTATGTGCTCCTTATCGACAGCTCAGTTGGTGGCCAGACGCAGTAGTGTGAGGAGGGCTATGCCAGTTTATGGTTCTGTTTCAGGTTGGGGGGGAGCAGGGTAGTGGAACACTGCCTGCTGGGGTGGAGGGCCAGAAGATCACCAGGATAGATTAATAATACATAAAAGGGGATCCAGACTTGGTGGGACCACTAAACCACCAGGGTGTTTTTTCTGTAATTTCTAACAGGGATTGTGCTGATCAGGGGTCCGCTAGATCTCCAGGGAATTTTAAAATAATTTCTAATAAGGATCAGGGCTGATTGGGGGTCTGCTAGACCACCAAGTATTCTTTTAATAATTCCTAACAGTGATATGGGCTGATTGAGGGTCCACTAGACCACCAGGGATTTTTTTAATAACTTCTAACAGGGACAGGGGCTAATCAGGGGTTTGTTAGACCACCAGGGATTTTATTTTTATTTCTTAACCTGGATGGAGGCTGGGGGGAGTGATAGCTACCTGGGACTGCTTTCCATGGTGCTATTGCCATGCAGGTGCCCTACGGCTTGCAGCACACCTTCAAGATGCACCGACTGTTTGGCACAGGGACTTTTGGCGATGGGACCCTATCCAATAGTGAATTGGGAGCATGGTCCCTGGTGCACTGGCAGTCAGCACAAGCTGCCTTCGCTGCTGCTTGTGCTGACCTTTGTGGATTGAGCCCCAGGTCTTCTTGTGTGGATTTATAAAAAAAAGGTTTTCTTTAATCCATTTTTGAAAGGACTGAGAAATTAATATATTATTCAGAAAATGTAACCAGAGGGACTCATAGGGAATCTAGATAGTATATTTTTAAGACATCACAAGCAACAGGAGGTCAGACACATCTTATGCCATTTTACTTTTTCCTCTATGGTCCACAAAACTGCAGAAGCAACCTTACCATTAATTATTCTAAGACAGTATGTTGCTAATCTCAAAATGGCTATGGTTTTAATGAACACCCTACCTAATTCAGCACACACTGCACAATCGGGGCTAGATCTTGGAATTTTGTAACAAAGTCCTGTGATAACTATTGTTGGATTTGTCTACATTATCTGTTACTTGGTATCCTCAAACTTCAGCACCATATAAGCTGACTGGGTTTAATTTCATTGTGGCTGCTCTTAAAACAGGTATTACAGACCAGCCTCCATATTTGAAATTAAATTTTGGTAGACCCCTTAGCATTGAGTCTTACTGTTGCTGCTTTGTCAACGATATGCTGGGACCAATTTTCCATATGGTATAGGACATTTCATATAGCTATATATATATATATATGAGAGAGAGAGATGGGAAACAAGTGTAGATTTCATTTGAACCCAAACCATTAATTTAGTTTTAGATAAAATAATCTTAAGGTTTAGAGTTGTACATAATTCCTCAAATTTATCTAGCTTATGTTGAACTCCTACCTTAGATAATGACAAAAGAATCAAATTGTCAGCATAAGCCAACAAGGGACAGACTTTTTTACTTATGTGTGGAGAGTGGAAACTTGGATCTGAACATTTGGCTAGGAGATCATTTATGTACAGATTAAGAAGACATGAGGCCAGGACACAGCCTTATTTCACACCAATATCAGATGTCAATTGACTACAAAAATGTCCTGTGTTACCATGTCTTATGGTTGTTACATTATTTAAATATAATTGAATTATTGGTATCAGTAATGCATGGTCTATACCCTTATTTATCAAAATTTGCCACAACAATTTTCTGTCTACAGAATCAAATGCATTGGCAAAGTCAACAAAAATGACAAACACCTGATGCTTTCTTATGCTAATCTATTTCTCAAACAGATGTTGAATGACATGAATATGATCTACTGTAGAAAAGGTTTTCCTAAAGCCTGCTTGGAAAGGCGATAGGATATTGTTATAATCAATCAATATGAGTATTTTATTCAAGATTATTTTGGAAAATATCTTAGACATTGAGTCCAAGAAGCTGATAGGTCTATAGTTTAAGTGGTCTGCTACATTCCCTTTCTTATGTACAGGTGCAATGACATTTTGTAGCCCATGAGTTTGGTGTATACTTATGTTTTAAGCATTTATTAAATAAAATAGTTGATACTGGTACCCAAATGCCAAGTTGGAATTTATATATTTCATTTGGAATCCCATTGGGACAAGGAGCTTTTCTCATTGCACTGGCCATAATGGCATCCTCAACTTCCCCAAAAGATGCAACTAGTGGGGAGGATGATAAGTCTAGATTTTTTTTTTACCTCAGTCTAATTAATTCATGTAAACTATTCATTAAAGAAGAGATTCTGGAAATGGCTTTCACACATACTGTATCTTCTGGTATATGTGTTGGTACAGAGTCAGAAAAGTTACTAATACCTTTAGCTACCAGCCTCCAAAAGTGGACTCCATCTCTGTTCTCCAGAGTATACTTCATTTTCCCAGCAGTTTTCTTGAAGCACCGTTTTTCAAGTTGGAGAAGGTATTTGTATTGTTTCCTTTCATTGATTAAAATCTCAAAATTTTTCTTGGACAGATTCTTTTTGGTCTATC
The DNA here is from genome assembly GCA_016271365.2 of Neoceratodus forsteri. Taxonomy (NCBI): domain Eukaryota; kingdom Metazoa; phylum Chordata; order Ceratodontiformes; family Ceratodontidae; genus Neoceratodus; species Neoceratodus forsteri. The sequence continues at coordinate 575,263,594 of CM028134.1, read as the reverse complement.
TGACTAGTTTTGCTAATTCGTTTTCTAGATGAATGGCAATTTGTGTCAGACCATATCTGCTCCTGTACAGGAGTCATTTTTGAGTCTGTATATATAAACTCTTTAATTTTGAGAAATATATTATTTTAATTCCATATATGTTTTCTGGGATGAATATTCTTCCACAACGTAGGCAAGGCTCTTTAAAATTTCTTGTCTAAACATTAACTCATCAATATCATGTATTTTATGAGATTGTATCTTTTTATTTTTCTTAAGTTCAAGTCTTGTGGTATAAGATGCTAAAGATATCATTGGGGTACCTGGAGGAATGTTTAATGTTAATATTAGAGAGGCATGATCACATTCTGTTCTCATTTGAATAGCAAGACTGTCAAAGATGTCAAAATTATCAGGAGATGAAATTAAGTAATCTATTATACTCTTTTCATAGGGTTCAAAGTAAGTTTAATTCCCCTCCAAATCTTTGGGTAATCCACCATTAATTACCATCAAATTGGTGAAGGATAATATTTGTATGAGTCTTTTTCTATTTTCATTTAATATTGAATCTGTGGTTCCTCTTGGCTGGGTATTTGCTAATGAGGCGATCTCATTAAGACTTTCCAGATTATCATGGTAAGCTATCCTCACATTGAAATCACCTGATAAAATAAACACTGCATTGGGAAACTGTAGAAGGTAGTCATTAATACTCTTGACTAGGTGGTCCCAAACTTCTTCCCTATAATAGTGAGTGCCTTGAGTGGGAATATACACTGCATTCAACAATAAAAAAGTTGACTTTAGGTTCAGTAAGATAAATATCATGTTCTCATTTTTACAAATATTTTTTTACAGTTTAGTGTCAGGAGAAATTTTAATATAGATTGCTAAACCACCGGACGATCTTCCATATTCTTTTTTTTCTGCTGTTGCTATTATTAAATGATAATTGTTTAAACTAATATCTTCTTGTGCCCAGGTTTCTTGGAAACAGACTAACTCATATTGCTTAAAAAAATCCACCCATTCTGGGTCCCCTAATTTAGCTGATAAACCTGAAATATTCCATGGTGCTATAGAAAGAAACCCATCAAAGGTGGGGTCTTGTAGATGTTCAATTACCTCATCCTCCAGTCAATTATATAAGAAGGGGGCTTTAATTGTGTTATTTTATCTCCTCTGACATTTAAAAGGCATGAGTGTAAATCATCCCAATCATGAAATGTATTCTCATGATGTCCATTGATGTAGCTTCCTCGATTACAACAGCTATCAAATATTTCCCTTTCAAAAAAATGTCAGTCTGTGTTTGCCCAGCTTCTCCATTCCCTCTATGTATTAAATTAATCATTCCAGAATCTGTAGGTATGTTGATCATATTATGAATCAAAAACACATGCCTGTTTTTACTGTAGCTTCCTATTATTTTCATTTTTAATTGTATCAGTGCTAAAGACAGAAATTTTTTTTTTAATAGTATTAGTGCCAAAGACAGAAATTATGCATTTTTTTTTGTCAGGATGGGATCCGGAATTTTTAAAATCCCATTTTAAATCTATGATTTTTTTTATCTCATCCCACGCACCTGGTTTCTTGGTCTGGTAAATACCAGGTCCAAAACATAAAACAGAACTTCAACTAATCGGAGAAGGGATCTCAAGGCTCAAATGATGGAGGATAGAAATCTTGGAGCATACTTTACTTGCGTAATTTATTCATTTCATTTATAGGTAAAACTGGTTTATTAACATCTGAGTGATCTCTAAATGCTCAAAGAATTACCTCCCCTTCATCATTGAGGCCCAATTCTTCTTTGACAAGATATTTGGTTAGTTCTAATAAGGATTCATCATCATCATTCCATTTTATATAAATACCCACAGTTCTAAAGAGGGCCTCATCCTCATTCAAATTTATAACATTCTCTTGGGACTTTGGGCTAACTATTTCTCCTTCTCTCTCTTTGTCACTTCTTTCTCAGGTATATGTACATTTTGATCTTTCTGTTTCCCCATTTATGAGCTTTGTCATTACTGCCATCTCAACATGTGGGAGACTTGTTCCTTTCTTCCTGTTTCTCTTTCTCCTTACTTCCTGGAAAGATTCAGAGTTAAACATAACACTCTCTACATGGCCCTCATTTCCTTTGGCTCTGTTCCCACAGTCTATACCACTCACTATTCCTATAGCTTGAGGTCATGTTACACAAGCCCTCCAAAATCTGCCTTACTTTTAAATTGCATGTTGCCTTTGCGTTCAGTCTTATCTTTACCATTTTTTCTGCCCTTGTCCTTTTCTCCTTTCTTCCTCCTTTTCCAACTGTCTTTAGTAATTAGTTCTGCTTTGCTATTGATAAGCCCTTCTTTCTTTTCCTCCTTATTTCCTTCTAATTTAATTTGTTTTATTAGTTTTCTTTTTCCTTTGTTATTATAATACTAGAGAAGTCAGGTCACAGTTTATTAAGTGCATTATCCACAGCTGCTTGTTCTAAAACTGAAGAACTTTTATGGGGATATTGTTTCTTTGAGATCATACAGTACGTGCATCCTCTAGTCTAGCACCATTTATCACTACATCTTCTCTGAGGGTCTCTATGTTATTTCTGATGATGACCAGTTGATACATCAATAGTAAGTATACAGCATATTGATTTTAATCACTGTTATGATATCTGGGCTTAAATATGATGGAAAATAAGTGAGAGAATCATTAAATAAATAGTTGTCTTTGCCTTGACTTACATTTAATGGGATGTCTTGACTGCTAATAGAATTAGGTGACTTAAGTTGGAATACTTCTGTTATGGAATTTGGACTTCTATATTTATTTTGCTGATTATCTAATTCTTTCAGTCCTAGAATTATATTGTAGAGATCAGCAATTACATTGGTTAGAACAGTCATTTTTTTGGTACTGCAGTCAGGTTCTTTCACAGATAAGTCAGGGTGTATGCTATAATAATAGGCATCAGATGTCAGAGGAGAAGTAGAGCTCTGAGATGAATCATTTGGGAATTCATCAGATAACAAGTTATTTGAGTCCTTGTTTTAATTCCTTAGGGGCTTTATTACATAGAAACATATAAATTGTCAACAGATAAGGACCACTAGGCCCATCTAGTCTGCCCATAAACCCTGTACTTGGTTTCAGCCTCTTACACTATCTGGTCAGTGGCTTCCCCTCCCTCTGCCATACTTCTAAGGTTCCTCTATGCCTGTCCCAGGCATGCTTAAATCCCTCCACAGTACTCACTCCCACTTCCTCATGTGGCAGACTATTCTACATGTCTAGCACCCTTTTCATGCAGAAAAACTTTCCCACATTCCCTGTTAGCCTGCCACCTTCCAATTTCATAACATGCCCCCTCATTCTTGTACTCCTCCTATATTGGAAGATGTCTCCCCCTGCACCTTGTTAATGCCCTTAAGGTACTTGCATGTTTCTATCATGTCCCCCCTCTCCCTCCTCTCCTCTCCTCTAGTGAGTACATATTGAGGCCCTCTAATCTTTCTTCATAAGTTTTGCAGTGTAAGCCCTGTATCACCCTTCTCTGGACAGCCTCCACCCTGTTGATGTTCCTATGAAGGTGTGGCTTTCAGAACTACACACAGTACTCTAGGTGAGGCCTGACTAGTGTTTTATACAAAGGCACCATTACCTCTTACCTTCTGATAGTGATACCTCTGCCTATGCACCTCAGCATGCCACTGGCCCTCCCTGCAACCTAGGCACTCTGCTTAGACATCTTCAGGTCATCCAATATAATAACCCTAAGGTTTTGTTCTTTCTTGGTGATTGTCAGCAACTCCCCCATCCTGTAGCTCTCCCCAGGGTCCCTATATCCCCGGAGCATAGTTTTGCATATCTTTGAATTAAATCTCAGTTGCCATATCTCAGACCATTTTCAAGCTTCTGTAGGTACCCCTCATTATCTACACCCAATCTGGAGTATCCACCCTGTTGCATATCAAAGACATCACAGTAATCCAATGGCAGAAAAGGACCCCAATGGTCCATTGAGTCTACCCCTCCCCTTCCCCCACACATCTACTTTTCCATGGGCCCTCCCCTTTCCCCCACTTACCAATGCTATATGTCTGTCCCATGCCCTTTTGAATCCCTCCACTGTTTCAGGCCCCACCACCTCCTCCTCTGGTAGTTTGTTCCAGGTATCCACCACCCTCTCTATGAAGAATTGCCCAGATACATTGCCTCTGTATCTTCTGCCCACCAATCTTAGGCTATGCCCTCTTGTTTTAACCCCTCCTTTCTTTTAAATCAGCTCCCCCCTTCACCTTATTGATCCTCTTCTCATACTTACAAGTTTCAGTCCTCTCCCTTCTGGTACTCAGAGGGTACAGATCCAATTCTCTACACCTATGCTCATATGGCTTCCCCTGCATACTGTACAGATCAGTAATGACTATATCAGATTCCTGTGAGGGAAGGGGAGTTCATGACAACAGCTTATACTGTTTCCCTTTCTCCTTTGAGTCTTTTGTAAAAGATTTTCCCTCCTGCAATAGCCAAGTATTTTGGCATTTGGGAGTGGGGTTTTTAATCAACACTTCTGTCCCTTTTTTCCATGCTCTAATGCTTAGCTTTGCATAATAAACTGACTATTTTGGATTGGCTTTTATCATTATGGTCTTTATTCTTCCTTTTATCTCTTTTTTCTAAAATTGTTTCCTGGGGTTCTTCAAATACACCAAGTTTTGCTTAATCAGTTGGCTCCTTGTGTTAACCATGGCCTTTTATAATAGGTAATAATCAGTTCAAGTAGTTGGTATATGTAAACAGTATTAATTATGTGAAATTTAAGGAATAAGTTAGTAGTTCAATAATATAGGGCTTCTTTGTAGTTTATACTTCTTTATATTTCAATAAGATGAATGTAGTAATTATATCACTGTGTCTCAGTAAATCTAATATCAAGCAATAAAGGACAGGACTGGAGATGTATGATGTCCATGAAATTTGCTCTGTGATTTAATTTGCGGATTTCATGAAATTCATGAAGTGATTTCACGCAATTTGCAGCCATAGACTGTGCAAATTTCATCATGAGGTACAAAATTTTGCCTGTGAATTTCATGCTTCACCCATGAATTTCACATTTTACAGTAAAAAACATAGAATTTCACCACAAATATCATGCAAATCACGTGAAGTGACTTTTGAGCGGCCAGCCAAAATTCTGCAAATTCCCTGAAGAGTGAATTTTCGGTGCTTTATGCAAAATTCGCAAGCAAATTTTAACTTTGCAACATCTCTAGACAGGACAGGGGGAAGGGCTACTTAAAATTGCACTAACTTGCACTAAAGGCACTACAGGTATTACATGCAGAAGTACTTAGGTCCTTAGCCAATATATTTGTAAAAAAGGCATTTACTACCAATAATATATTATATAAATACCATACAACCACAGGTATCTCAAAATAACTGTAACTGTAATAAGGAAAAAAAAAACTCCCAGACCACACCAAATGTCCCAAACATGTCCAGAGACTGATGCTAAATATTGTAGCTCAAGGAAAGTTACCACCACCAGCTGGAGACGCTTCCCTTGACAGTATTACTCCAATTCCAAATTTTGTTCAATGAAATGAAAGGAGATAATTCAACCGCTTGTGGCTTATGACTTGGGTCATCTATCGTCTCCCAACATCTTCTATTAGTCTCACTGTTCCTAAAGTTGTTCTCTGGATAGTCTGCACCAACCAGTGATTTTGAGGAGGAATAGCTTCTTTTGAAGAAATGAGTTATTTTACATCTTGGTAAAGGGAATAGCCTCAGCAACATCTCATAAATTGAACCCACTCCTCTAGTGTTAAACTGGGGAAAGATAAAATGCAGAATCTAAGATAATAATTGTATGGGCAGTAGTTACATAACAGCCACCCTCAAGACATCAAAGTGAAGGCTTGAAGCCTAATGATAGCCCTTGTATGCGCTAATTATGTTAAGCTACCAGAGCAAGCCCACCCTGAGGCAAAAAATAAGAAGTTAAAACTTGTATTTCCCCTATTCTAATAAAAAATAAGTGCTTCCTTCACCAAATCTTAACTAGAAAAGAGAGGGGGATTAGAAAAGAGCAATATTTAACAAAATCTTATATACTAAAAAAAATTAAAAAAAATAATCTTAAATACTGAGTGGCACTTTAATTTATCTCCATTGAAGCAGGCATTCAAGCAATAGCATGAGGAACAGAACCTGCTAGGCTCTGCGGTACTGGAACACAGACTTCAACTTCAAAGTATGAGCACCATGCAGGACAAATTACCCAATGACGCAGTTGATTTATTAAACAGCTGCACATTTGTTTAACAGCTGCTTTGGGGTAAAAGCCCAGTGAGATTACAAACACAAGGGCAGCTGGAGTTAAAATCAGAATGACGATTAAAAAATGCTATCTGCAAATAATTAGAAAAGTGTCTTGATGCATCTTAAGTATGTTGCAGGTTCATTGCAATACTGACTCCGAAGGAACCTCCTGGCAAAACGTTAGTCTGCAGAGATGTCCAGGCATGCTCTTTTGAGTACAGAGTGAGTGTCTCTGATTTTGTGTGGCATGAAATTTAAAGTTTTGGCTTCCAGTGACGTCATCGAATGAGCGGCTGATCTCCCTGATCGCTCCGTGGACCACCACAGCTTAAAACAACTCCTGTCAGCACTAAACTACCCAAAAAGGAATAAAAATTGAAGTGAATCACATCGCTATACTATGGCTGTAAAATCCAAAGGGAGAAATTCACAGGCTACTAAGATTCGGCTACTGATGCACGCTGATCGACCACAGGCCTGTCAGAGTGACTCACACCCACCATCACCGGTTGCTAGCATCACCGACTCAGAAGATGGTATTGAACCCCTTTATCCCAGTGTTGTAATGGTGAAATTAGATGGAATTATAAAAACTTTACACCATGTGGAATCTTCTGTGGCAGGTGTCAGAGCTGATATAAAACAAATAGACCAGCGAACCTCAGCAGTGGAACCAGTGGTGGGGGAACTCTCTGATTCATCAAGTCAACATGATCGTACCATATTATATTTACTTACCAGAGAAAAGGAATTTTTGCTCAAGATTGATGACCTAGAGAACCATTCATGCAGGAACAATTTCTGAATATATGGAGTTCCAGAGGGCATGGAAGAATCGCATTCATCAATGGGAGATTTCATACACCATGTTATCAGGTCATTGCTTAAAATACCAGAGAAGCACAATATGACAGTCAAGAGGGACCACTTTTCCTTAATACCCAACCCAAAAGAACAGAATGCTAGGCCATGCTCCATGATTGTAAAAATGTCGAATTATAATGACAGGCAGCTCATTATGAAAGCAGCGTGGCAACAGAGAGAGGTTAGGCTCGATAGACAGAGACTTTCCTTTGACCAAGATATTTTTGATTATCTAAATACTCAGAGAGAACAAGTCAGAGACATTATTAAGCAAGCAAGCGAAAAAAATTTAAAGGTGCAAATGATTCATCCAGCACACCTTAAAATTCAAACAGAGAGGGGTCCAGTAATCTTTGATTCTCTTTACGATGCGGCACCCACTCTACACAAGAAAGGCCTCAGAGTCCCAGATTTCTGAGCAGTAACACTGGAGCACAACATAGCAAAGGGGGCATGGAGAATAGTTGTTAGGCCCCGCAAAGGACAGCTGACCTAGGTGGCCTGGGCCTCGGATCTCAGCACGGACATACCCCTGGAGGCTCTTTTATTTTACTACTTTATTTCCTGTATTACCCATGCAATCACATGGAGGTAGTGGGAACAGCTTGTGACTGAACAAGCTACAGCAGTTTTCACTGCACTCTAAGTTAAACAGAAGCAGTTTAATGTTAAATAGTTAATTGCTGATGGTTTATCTGCAGTTACAAATGGTTTACCCCGTACCTGCTCAGTTAAAGAGCTGAGAACTGTCGTTTGTCTTTGCCTGTTGTGCAAAAATTAAGTGGAATTTGGCTGGCATAGATAGAATTATGATTGACTTTAACACCGACCATAAATGAATGGTACCCAGACAAAGGGAGACTCCAGATGATAGAGGGTATTATAAGAATGATATGAAGGGCAGAGCTGAGAGACAGGTGCTACGTCTAGTATAAATGGGTTCCCTCAAGATTGCATTCCAAGCTAGACCAGTGGCACTGAGGGTTGAGGCACTGGACAACACACCTTGCGCTATGCCGGTGACCCAGGTTCGGGAGCAAGCTCGGGTGCCAGGGGTCAGTGGGGGATGGTTAAGGATAGAGCGCCTTGTTGTGCTCTCCTCCCCAGGAGGGTGGGGTGAAATGGCCCGATGTGCCATCGCCCCCCAGTGGAGACTGGGGGGCACTGCAGTAAGCCAGGCAGCATGTATCTAGTGTGGCCGATGCAGGCAGGGTTGATATGTGCCAGTGCGTCGGGGCATGTGCCATGTGTGGGGAGGACCTCAAGCATAGCAAAAATACCATCCACTGGCTGGATAGGTGACGGCTGCACAGGGCCTGCCACCACATGTCCATAACTCGTCCTCTGCCTCTGCCCCTTGAACTCCCTGTGGACCTAGGGGCCGGGGTCCCATGGGGAAAGCTAATGACTTTGAGGAGGTTGGAGGACTCAGTGGGTGGTAGAGCAGCATGCAAGTTGGCAGCCTGAGAGAGATCCAGTCCAGCGGGGCAATAAAGAGATTAAAAAAAAAAAGATTGCATCCCTGAATGTTCAGGGCCTAAACTCTCAAGTAAAAAGGACAAAGATCCTGCATTACCTGCAAAAATCACATATTGATATTGGCTTTATACAAGAAACAAGGCTTACTTCTCTGGAACATGAGAAACTTAGAAGATCATGGGTGGAACATGTGGTGAGCTCCTCGCATCCTAAAGGGAAACAGGCAAGGACAACAGTTCTTATTAAGAGGGGCCTTCCCTTGGAGATCACTTCAGAAATATCATGGGTGAAGGTAGAGGGGTTATTGTGTCAGTGAAGTTGTTTTCCCAGAAAATACATCTTATAAACCTGTATGCACCCGATAAGGACAATCCCTCATTTTACAAACATCTCTTTGGAAAGGTGGCAGAGTTAGGGGAAGGTATGATCTTGATAGGAGGGGACTTCAACTGTGTTCTCAATCTGGTTTTAGACTGTTCTTGTCAGAATATGGCCACTAATAAAAACATGAGAGGAATAATTAAAGAAGGAATCCAAGAGTTAGCACTGGTGGATGTCTGGCGGGACTTGAACCCCCACACAGGGACTTTACATTCTATTCAAACCCAAACCAGACATACTCCAGAATACATTTATTTCTTTGTAGCCAAATGGACAGGCATAAGATACAAGATTGCACTATACAGCTGAGGAGGGTATCGGACCATGCAGCGGGCTTCTTGTGGCTTCAGTTAGGGGACTGGGAAAGGGTCACTACATGGCAACCTAATGCCTCCTTACTGGAAAGGAAAGATTTCAACAACAAAATTGACTCAATTATAGAGGATTATAAATATTATAATAAACCAGAAGAGACAGGATGGAAGTGGTTTTGGGATGGCCTGAAAGCTACATTAAGAGGGGAGATAATAGCCTACTCATCTCGCCTGAAGAGGCACATTTTAAAGAAACAGACCGCCTTAGAAAAATGTCTGGCTCAAGTTAGAACAAAAACATAACAGGAAAGGTAAAGGAAAGGAAAACAAGGTGCTACAACAAGTTAAAAAAATTTACAAAAATATTAGATAGACAAGTAGAGGGAAAATTATGTTTTGCAAGTCAAAAACATTATGATCAGGGGAATAAAGTGGGACAGTTGTTGGCCTTCCGCTTGCTGACGTTACAAGCTGAGAGATACATTAAGAAACTTAAAATACTAGATGGTAAGAAACAATTAGAGGTTTATACCCCAAACGAAATAGCAGAAGTTTTTCGGGGGTACTATGCCGCTCTGTACTATGATGAGATTAATATAGAAAAAAATTGATGAAAATATGGACCAATTCTTAAAAGAAATAACCTTGCCCTCACTTTTGGATGAGGACAGGGTGGCAATAGGTGCCCCATTCACAATAGCAGAAGTGGCAGTAGTAATAAAAGAAATTAAAAAAGACAAATCTCTTGGGCCAGATGGCTTTTTAAGTGAACTCTACCAAACATTTGCAGACCAATTGGTCCCCTTACTGACGGAATGTTTAACTCCTGTGAAAACTCAGATGACCTCCCCAATACTTGGAAACAAGCCCTGATCTCTGTAATCTCAAAAGAGGGAAACCTCCAGAATTTAATGTCTCCTATAGGCCTATATCATTATTAAATGTAGATTCAAAGATTGTTGCAAAGGTTTTGGCCATTAGATTAAATAAATTATTAGCAGCTTTTGGTCCATCCAAAAGCTATTGGTCTATCCAGATCAAGCAGGCTTTGTCCCCCAAAGACACCTTCAAGATAATATAATATCAGAACCTGCCTCAACATACTGCACTTAGGGAAACAAGCAAAGATCCAACAAGTTGCAATAATGATAGATGCCGAAAAGGTATTTGACCACCTGAGGTAGGGTTACCTTAAAAAGACGCTGCTCAGGTTTGGATTCGGGGAGAAGTTTTTGACTTGGGTAGCTGCTATATACAAAACACCAACAACACAGGTCAAGGCAAATGGAACCATTTCAGAAGCACTACGTATACAGAGGGGTAAAAGTCAGGGATGTCCCCTATCTCCTTCATCTTTGGCAGAACACATTAGGATAGACCGGGGGGTAGAAGTGATAAAAATAGCTGGAGAAGAACATTGTGTCCCACTATACGCTGATGACACAATGTTATATTTAAAGGACCTGGTGAAAACCTACTCTAGATTAGCTACTGTCCTGGACAGGTACAGTGAGATCTCAGGCCTTTAAAATAAATTCAGATAAGACTGAAGTAATAATAGTTAGTGGACCCTGTATGCAGGAATTGACTCAAGCACTACCCTTCAGGTGGGTAACAACCAAGGCAAGGTATCTGGGAATTGAGATCCCACTGAATTTTTTTTTTTTTTAGTCTTTGATAACCGGGTAATGCCCACTAGGCACAAGTGCCTGTGTTCAGGGGCGACCTGGGAGCACTTGGCGGTTATGTGACTTGCTCAGAGTCACATAGTATGCAAGTGGAGGTTGTGAGAATCAAACTCAGGTCTGGTCTGCTGGATGTATCAAGCTCATTCACACCACATTCCTCTAACCTCTAAGCTATACTGCCAGCCCTGTATGCACCCAATAAGGATGATCCCTCATTTTATAAACAACTCTTTGGAAAGGTGGCAGAGTTAGGGGAGGGTGACAATCTGACAAAGTTAGATCAGGTTAACTACGACAAATTGATCAGAGAGGTCTGAGAAGACTTATGCAGATGGAACCTACTGCCATTGTCCCTGATGGGGAGAATAGAGTCCATTAGGATGAATATCTCGCCAAGGTTTTTGTTTTTATTCAACTCTCTGCCCCCTACATATACCCAAGATGGACTGGATTAAATTGGATAAAGCTCTGAGGGAGTTTGTTTGGAACCAGGGGAAACCCAGGGTAGCTTGGAAAGTTCTCCAGAGACCAAAGTCACAAGGGGATTTGGGACTACCAAATTTAAAATTGTATTATGAGATGGCACAGATTACATCATGAGTGGCATAACTCCAAAAGGAGCCAAGTAATATTTAGGTACATATGGAGGATAGCACTACCACAGTGGGAGGGTCCTAAGTGGATTTCACTGCCCTGCCAAATACCTTGCTGAGGGAGAAGTTGTTAAACCCATGGCAGGAACACTCATGCAGAGTTTGGGGAAGAGTTAAAAAAGAGCTTAACGTGCAATAATCCCTCTTAAACTAAACAAAAATCTCTGAATGCCATGGTTCTGAGCCTCCCAGACAGGACCATACATTTCACACCTGGCATAGATATGGGCTGCTCCTTTTTTTCAAATTTCTGAATCAGGGTCAGGTTAAAACATTTGCCCAGCTTCAGGGAGAATTTGGGATACCTAAAACTCACTTTTTCCGATATCTCCAGGTGACATCCTTTTTACACCTGGATAATAATAAACAAAAATTGCAACAAGACCCACACCCTATAGAACTGTTAATTAACAGAGCTGTAACCAACCCGGAGGAGGGACACCTGGTTTCTAATCTAGAAAAGGGATATGTGAGCAGCAAGAAAGAGGAATTCCTGAAGTGTCAAGGAGGCTGGGGAAGAGAGAGAGAGAGAGAGAGAGACAGGTCGGGAACTGGGAGGCCAACAGTGGGAAAATATATGGGATGGTGTATTTCTCACCTCAGCATTCCAAAACTGGAAGGACATCCAATGGAAAAATATAAGCAGATTTTTTAATGCTCCCTCGAGAACCAAACATTATAAACCTATGGGGTTGGAGTTTTGCTGGAGAGGGTGTGGAATAACTGGCTTGCACTATCACATATTTTGCCACTGACCAATAATCAGGCCTTATTGGGAAGAAGTAAAAAAGTTATATGGGGGTTAATGGGAATGGATAGTGTGCCTTCTTTTGACCATCTGATACTGGGATCCCACCTAAGAAGAAAAGTACTAACTGTCAAAAATCATTTCAAGGTATCCTGCTGGTCGCGGCTGGCAAGGCACTCACTAGGAAATTATTATCTCCAGAACCACCGACTGTTCAGCAATGGAGAGACATTATTAAAAATATACAAACAGAAGAAAAGCTTACAGAAGGGTTTCTGCTCCAGACAGACAAATTTAATGGAACATGGCTCCCATTCATGAACCTCATAGAGGAAAGAGAGGGCACCACAGTTTTATCCCAGCAGGCCTCTCTCTGAATCTATAAGGTGGGGACCACTGTTATTGTGGAGATAGGTGGTAGAACTGGAGACTGTTGTTCTATATCTAGAAGTAGACAGAGAAATTGCAGACTGAATGAAATGCCAGCCAAACACTCCAAACTGAGAATTGTTTTTATTATTTTTTTTAATCTTTATCTAAGATATAAGTTATCTTATTGCTGTGTTTAAGCAATGGTTGTGATGAAGCTACAGAAATAATTGAAAGGCACTAGATGAGTTGGAATGGCTACCTGTGGTACACTCAGGTTAATAGGGGAACTTAGGACCAGATGGACTGATACATCTCAACCTATAACAAAAAGAAAGGAAAATGAATATGACATGACAAGTAATAAACTGCTCTTTTCTTTTTAAGTATAAAATATCTGTGTTTTTTTTTTAATATCTGTCATATTTACCTGGATTTATTTGAGAAACCAATGTCCTGATATGTGTACCTGTATTGAAGGTGCTATGGCATAATAAACTTTATAGTTCAAAATAAATTTTAAGTTTTAAAATAACCCTATATAAAACAGGAAAAATGGGAAACTATACCAATAACAATCTAGAAAATAATTGGTCTACAAATACTTTGGATACCTTCCATAGAAGAAAAATAGCAGGACAAGAGGACACAGCATGAGATTAGAGGGAGGCCGATTAAGGGGTAATGTGAGGAAGTTCTTCATCGCAGAAAGGGTGGTGGATGCATGGACTGGCCTACATCAGGAAGTGGTGGATATGAACACAGTGCAGGGCTTCAAACAGGCATGGTATAGGCATAAGGGAGCAATACAGATGAGTATGAATAGATCGGTCATTGATAGAGCAAAGGCAGATGGCACATTTATAAGGTAGAAAAAGAAATGGGCAGACTGGATGGACCTTGTGGTCCTTATCTGCCATCAACTTCTATGTTTCTATGTTTCTATGTTAATAGTCATCACATTTGTTTAACTAGGTTTCATTCTTAGATGTTGCACCAGGTCTGTTGTGCATATGGACACTTTCAAAAGCGAATAAGCAAGGGGGGGAGGGGTAAACAGCAATAGTATGAACTAGTATGAATATAGATATAAAAATAACTGGGGAAAACTAGAACTATTACAGGCTACTACTCAGCTAGTACTAATACACAAATAAATATAAGGCCAGGGATAAATGCAAATTTAGAACAGGGGTCACATTAGCAGGGTTGAAGAGATAAATTTGTTGAAAGTAAAGAAATAGTGAGAGGTACTGAAGAAAAAGCAGATTAAGCACAATAAGCGCAGCAAGACTGCACTGTTTTTGAAACGACCAACCCTCCACAGGGTTGACCCATAGTCCAGCAGTGAGAGCAGGCCCCCTATTGTTGGAACTCCAAGCACCAGTGCAGGAAAAACATTAACCAGCTATAATTACCAGCACAAGAATGCCTAGAAAGGATACTCGACAAAACAAGTCAGGCAACTCTGTTCTGATTGTTCTCCCTCACTACACTGGCAGCGGAGGCATACCTGTTAACACAGAGGGGAAAGCCTTTTGAGTGACCCTGCTGCAACCGCTTCTCTGCAGCTTTTTATCATGCAGTTGCGCAGTCCTCTCAATCCAGGTAGGAAGGTGACTTGGGCATCCTAATAATTTGAGCTTATAATGGTCAAAAATAGCCAAGCGCTGCATGAAAGAAAAAAAAGAAAAACCTAAGGGCCCAATCCATAAAAGGCTTCTGGCCTTTCTTCAAAAGATCCACAAAAAATGTGGAGTGCCCCCTGTATGCATGATGGCAGACACTATGGAGAAACCACATACAATGATGCTTGCACTCTCTGCATCTGATCATGACCCCACATGAGGTAATGCAGGCAGCTGAGATGGGGGTTGTCCAGGGGTAGTGATGTACATTTGCCCCATGCAGGAAAGAAACTCTGCAGTGTGGAAGGACAGCACAGATAGAGGCGGTTGTGCAGTCCTAAGGCTATAGCACATGATATGTGCTCCCATCTGCATGGCATAGGACACCAGCTGCCACCCAATCAGCAGCCAGACCTCCTAATCTCTGGACACAGAACCTCCATTCAGGGTTGGGGCCATTCTGCTACTGGCATGTGAAACACCAAAATAGTTTGCAAGTCCAGCTAGAATACAGCAGTCACTGGATGACAGCCATATCAAGCCAGTCCTTTCACTGTGTGGGAAAAGGGATCCTGTAGTGAGCTGACACCAGGAATCTGATTAGATGCTGGGGACCTGGTTCAGTCCCTCCTCCGAACCCACTCCCAGTCCCTCCGCACAGCACATCATGCATGGCTTCTGGGCGGCTGGGGATCATGAATGTCTGCAGGCTTGCTGACTCCTGAGGATGTGGATTAGAGCACCACAGATACATGTGATTCATCCATATCTGGGATGCCTTTAAGGATTAAGCCCTTTGTTCTAACATCTGTGTGATAGTACATTTTGTGACTTATTTTTTTTTTTTCACTTTGGTAGATAACAGTCAGGTGAGGTGGAGGGAGTGTTGTGCCAGTTTTTCAACACTGGCTTTTACTTAAAAGACGGGTGCAGGGGTGGGGGGGGATAAGGATGCTAAGAGGGCTGTGGGATGGGATGTTGTTTTACTTACATTCAGAAGAAGTAAGTGCCATGGGTGATAGAGGGTGGGGAAGTCACTTTTTGTATGATTGCCTGACACTGCAACTGGGAACCCAGTGTTGAGAAACCATATCAGGGCAGCTGCTTCAAGCATCATCTGGTCTGCTGCACTATACATCACCATGCAACTGCTTTGTGAGTAGCCTACAGGAGATCTACGACAAGTCAGCAAATACTGTATCAGCGTGGTACAAAACAGAGCAGAAAATTCAGTGTACAGCAGTATCGTGTTGATAACATACATTGCAAGTACCTGTAACACATCAGCCCTCTGTTATTTTCATTAATTTTATCAGGGGGCTTCACCTCCCACACTCCCCTTACTTAATATAATCAACTCTGAGGTCAGACATAACTCAAAGAAAGGAACCATTTTCAATACTTGCACAGTTTCACCCTGTGCAGTGGCATCGCCCCCTACACTACCCTTAAATACATATAAGAACATCATACCACACATACGGCAAAAAAAAAAAAGGAAAGGAAGACTCAAACCATGGTCATGGTGAAGCCCCAGCTATTCACATGCTGTCACTCTAACCTCTAAGCCACCGTTTCAGCACATCAACACAGCCCACATCAACAGACATAGAGTGCTCAGCCAGACCAGAAGCAGGTACAGCACAGTACTATACAGCGCTATTATGTCCCATTATAACATGGTGTTCTGTGAAACAAATCTGACTGGTAGAACAGAATCAGGTGGTTGTTCATTAATTCCCCATACTCACACAGCAAGTAGTACTCAATCCCTGCTAATATATCAGGGAACTATCCAGCTCTGGCTTTTCTGTGTGAAAGAGATTGCCAGAAGCTGCCATTGTTGTTACCACTAAGAGGCAGTTGTATCAATACAGGTGTTACCTTTTCATAGCCATAGACACAGTTTTGTTGAAGCAGCCACATGTAGAATAAATGCAATATTATGTTAGTTACACAAAAGCAGCTTTCTGTGTTACTGACTCCTCCATACGGTCACCAGCACCTATGTCTTGATTACAGCTCATAGAAGTAACACTCAATCAGTTTGTACTCCTCACCCGCCCGCCCTAAAGGAGTCCATGAACAATAGCAAAAGTGGTGAAAAGTAGCACATTTGAGTTTGTGGTAGTGACGGATCTGCCATAGTGGAGGGTGCACAGGAACAGGTGTTTGCTTTGCAGTGGGGAGAGACAGAGAAGTGCAGTGGGGAGAAAGAGAGAGAGAGAAGTCCACAGTAGCCTAGGGATGCTGTCAGAGACACAGTGGTAGTGGACCCCAGCCGCCACATGGCAGCCTGGTGTGTGGGCCTCTCTCTATTGCTAACTATGTCTCGCTCTATGTTGAGTCCGCAGCTTTGAGTGAAACTTCAAATTTGTGTGCTGTCTGACAGACCCCACTACCACCTCCCAATGGCCTGATGATGTCCACTGCCCCTCGCCTCTCACTGACTGTGGCAGTCAGAACCATGCATTTCATCTGACAGCGGGCATGCTGCACACTGACAATCACCTTAAGTTGCCCCAAAGAGAGAGAGAGAGAGAGAGAGAGAGAGAGAGATGGAGTGGATGAGTGAGCTGTAGCAATGATGACACAGAGAAACACACCCAGAATGGCTATCCCTACACAGAGACAGACCGGGACGAGCAGGTACTCGAGGAGACAGTGGCAAACGATGGCAGGAGGGGATCTGTAGAAGGGATGCTTTCCTGTGTCACAATCCAGCAACAGTGAGACACCAGGAGGCAATCCCTCTTAGGGAGTGCAAACAACAGTTTCCGTACAGACACACAGAACTGTTGATTACCCATGAGCCGTGGGAGAGAGACAGGGAAGTGCAGCACGGAGCCGAAGACAGCATGAAATGAAAGTTGCTGCACTCTTCTCACTCTACGTGATATTGTGCATCTTTTGTAAGTTAATCTGTGTAGCCAATGTGCCTGAGACAAGCGGGACAGACACTGAATGCTGACTTCACTCTATTTGTTCAATGTTCTGAAAGTCAGCAGTACATATATAGCGGTGTTCACCACTGTCAGCAAGACATGGTGGCAGAATACATAAAATATTTCCCACGTTTTCCTGTAAATAATGCCTTTCTTGTGTTTTTTGCAAATCTGATGACACCCCATGTTATAAGTGCAATAACCCACTCCAGGGTGTGTGTGGCCTTGTGCCTGACAACACACCCTGGGTGTTGAATAATCCCCAATATTCACACATCCTATTGTGGGTTATTGCTTAGTTAGCACATACATCTTTTGCACTGTTTACTATGTGGTATTGACCATGTACTAATGACATTTGTGGTCCCATCATACTACTGCCTACAGGGCCAATCATGAAGCAAGGTACATGTCTGGTGCAGCAAGCATCCCTATGCAGCTGCTTTATGAGTGGCCCACAGGGCTACTTATGATGCAAGCTTCAGGCCTGGCAAACTGACCATTATTATGAAACTGCTTTTGTTATCTTTTCCCCAAAGTAAGGAAATTATTTGAAAAAAAAACTCCCTTAATGCACCTATTAAGGTGACAATGCAAAGCATAAAAAAGTAGGGAAGTGAAAAATTAAGTTCAAAGACTCAGGAATCTTGGCAAATTTGTGGTGTGACTGGACCTTGGAGGTTGAATGATTATGCAACACAGGGTTGGCATTGCCCTAATATCAGCACTCTCTAAGAAGCATTACTGTGTCTTTTACTTTGTGTGCTAAGGCAGTACAGATATTAGGGTAACACCAATCCTGCATTGAATGATCATTCATTCCCCGAAGAACACTATATAAGCAATTTGCCTAGGTTCCAGAGACATTTAGCCCTAATTTAAAATTTCCTTCTTTTGTACACTCTGTATTTTAACCCTAATAAATGCAGTAATGTAAGAAATATATACAGTATATCTATCTATCTATCTATCTATCTATCTATCTATCTATCTATCTATCTATCTATCTATCTATCTAGCTGTCTATCTATATACAGTACTATATAGATAGAAGTACGGTAGTGCTTCTCTGTTAGTATTGAGCTAGTGTTTGTGTCAAAAAGAAGTTTAGACTACTTATAACTCAGCAGACTTGGGGCAGGATTCATAAAGACCCTGTGCTCGATGCCTCTCGAATATCCCAGTGTAAATGAGATGTGCTGGGCACCAACTGTGGTATTCACAGAAGATGCATCGGAGTATGCTCCCGGCGCATCAGCACTGTGAATACCACAGTTGCGTCCAGCCCTGGATGCACCAGTGCAACCTCCTAATTGGGCTGGGAATACAATGGGGCAGTACGGCACATGATTCACTGCACCCAAAGTTGCTATTCAGTGCCAGCAACATGCAAATGGGGCCATTAGGCATGCACGGTGCAATGGGACCATTTGCGTGTCAGTGTGGCACCATTTGCATGCACCATGCAGGGATGTGCCCAGCCAAATGTGCCGGGTGCCTTGCTAGGACTGAGATCCACACTCAGAGCCCCATCCCATCCAGATGAACCCCCGCCCTCCCTGAGTCACCACATCCCACATACACCTGGATGCATCCCTGATGGTCCAGTGTCCCACCCTCCCCACCTGCATCTACAATACAATGTCACTCCCCAAGGTGATACTGTGGTAATACCAGAATCCCCCCACCTGCATCTTTGTAATAATGCCACTCCCTGTGGTGATACTGTGGTAATAACAGAACCCACCCTCCCTACTCCAAACTGAATGCACCGGTGCTGGCACTCCAAAAGACCCCCCAGTAGCTTAGCAGACCATCCACCCCCTACCCACTCAGGCACCTCTACCCACCCTACTCCCCCCATCCCAACATATTCCCACTGTCGACGTGCAGCTCAACCCACCCTCATACCATCATGGCTGCCCGCCGACAGAGCTGTTTGCAAATGACAGCTACTGTACAACCTGCAGCCCATTGGAGGACCCTGTCGACCAGTGGGCTTGCAGTGTGTACTGTACACTGTCATTCACAAAATGACAGTGTACAGTATGCACTGCAAGCTTATTGGTTGACAGGGTCCACCACTGGGCTGCAGGATGTACAGTAGCTGTCATTCGCAGACAGCTTTGTCGGCGGACAGCCAGGGTAGTATGAGGGTGGATTAAGCTGCCCACTGACAGTGGGAATTGGATGGACAGGGAACTGGGGTGGGTATGGGAGCCTGAGTGGTGGGGGGATGGTCTGCTGAGCTACGGGGGGGGGTCTTCTGGAGTGCCAGTGTCGGTGCATTCTGGTCGAGGTGGGGAAGGTGGGTTCTGATATTACCACAATATCACCACAGGGAGCAGCATTATTAAGGAGATGCGGATGGGGAGGGGGATCACACTGGACTGCAAGGGTGGACAGGCTGCCATGCTGCTGTCTGCAGTACAGTAGCCTGCCTGTGGGTGACATGCAACTTAAGTCTACTTGTTGTAGACTTATCTTTCTGGGACACATCTCTGGACTTGCCCCAGAGAGGTGCCTCCTAGTCGGGCTGTGAACGGGACTGTGCACTATATGCATGGGCATGCCCCCTTCACAGCCCTCCAGATGCACCCGTGATATCATTATGGGTGGTATCGCGTGCATCTTAACATTGTGTACATCGGGATGCACTGGTGCATTGGCCCCTGCCATATTGTGCCAGTTCACAAGTCGGGGATGTGACAGTGCATCTTGGATGTGCTGGGTGCATCCCTTTTGAGAATCCTGCCCCTAGTCCTTAGGTCTGTAGAATTAGATAAGCACAGTCTCTGTCGTAGAGGCTAATCATTGACAAATTTCATGGAACTCAGTGTAAAAGTTATAAGTTTGTGAATATACTAATAAACCTGAATTTTTGCCTATTTTGTTCATTGATAATGAAAAGGTAGAGTTAAATTATGTAACTTACATGTTCATAAGAGGTTTATCCAAGTCACAGCTATTTTTACAGTAAGACCTCATTTACTCTTTGCTACTCAGATGTTGACCAGCTGAGGTGGTGAGTACAGGGGCTTAGTTAGTCATCATCTTAGGGAGGCTGCTCTTAAAAGCAAAATAAAATTCATGAAGGATTCTTGTGCAAAATATTTCCATTTTTAATCAGATTTATGTATTTAATGATAATGAACAAAACAAAAAGAAAATAGTTGACTCGTACTAACCCTCCTTCACAAACACTAATGTGTCACCCCTAACGTTGAAGAATTAAAAATGTTTTCTTACAGTAAAGATTTTGTTTCTGTAGACCTTCAACAGGAAAACAAGATTAACATGTTATTTTAGCTATTTTTCTCAGTGAGTGTTTTTTAATGTGCATGCATGATCAATCACAGTTAACGTAAAAACAAATGAATTTTTTTAACCCAAACCTCAAGAGGATATAATCATATTTGATATCTGCAAAAGCTGTAAGTTTCATACCTCAAATCTTTTTAATTATTTTTCACTTTTGTGGAGCAAAAATTGAGGCATAGTTGTCAACTGGGCAAGAATATGTAATTTTGTCAGGTAATATCATTAAAAAAGAAGAACAAATCTATCTGAAATTTGAGAGGTTAGGAGACCCTGAAACTGAAGAGGAGCATGCCACATTTAAGAGTACAAGGGCCAGATATTCAAAACTTTGCCCAGGGGCTAGGTTAGCCCTGCCCGGCATGCAAACATTGCCCAGACCAAAAAGCCTGCCATATTCAAAAGGAATAGCCCGGTGCTAAACCGGCTGAATATAGCATGCTAAGGAAGTCGGGCAAACTGGGCTGGCAGTGCAGTGCAAACATTGCCCGGGAGCAGGACAGCACTGAATATAGCAAATAAGACAGCACTGAATATACTACCCAGGCAGTGCAAACACCCACAGGAACACAGTGCAGATGTACTGTAGTTGCCTTGCCCTGGACCACAGGCAAAGGAGCACAGGCTGGAAAGGGAGCCCAGGAGTAGACAGCAGTGCAGAACCCAGACACTGATATACACCCAGCCAGGAGAATGGCCAGAGGGCACCAGGACCCAGGGGTAGAACCAAAGAACAGAACAACACTGTTGTTAAAGCCATGCACCCATTAATGACACAGGACACAGTGCAAATATGTAAATAAGAAGAGTATATTGTGACAAATGCACAGCAAAGGAAACAGGTGTACAACATCTGAACAACAACACAAAACATAACAAAAGCAAAGTACTGAAACACATAATGCAATCATGTAAAAGGAAACCTACATCAAACACCACTACAATGACAACCTATATATACAACAGGAACTATGACAACTACTACAACCACTACAACTAATACTACTACTATGATTATTATCACTATAACTACTTCTAATGCTAACACTAACACTACATAACTGACTAAACTACAGCAAATGTCCTATGTCAACTACATCAACATGTGAATGGAAAACAGAGGCACAGGAACAGAAGCCAAACTGTAAAGCAGTGGAACAGGAGAGGACAGGGATGTGGACACAAACAATGGGGTAAGAGGCCAGTAACAGTAAACACAGTCCAGTAAAGGGGGCGCAAGGTAAACAATGTCCACAGGAAGGCATCATGGATGGGATCCTAGAGGTTCAGGCAGACATGCCTCCAGTACAGCAGCCACCCTCCTCGTCTCCAATATGAGCACTGCCTGCTGCTCGATGATGGTGCGCTGCTGGTGCATGGCCCACCTCAGGAGGTCATCACTACCTTCTGACACCTCCGGCCACGTTACCCACAAAGAGGATCAGACTAGACCTACAAGAGGAAGGGGAAGTATGTGAGGATGGGAAACCAGCTAGGAGGCAAACTGTGGCCACAGGTGGCCATACAGGGATGGACAGCATGTCCCAACAGCCATGCCCATGTTGCACTGATGAACACAATGGTAGGCACAACCGACTGTCGCCCACAGGTCAGGCCCAAAAGACGCAGGCAACATCCCAAACACCCATACTTATGGAGATGCAGGCTCTGACAACACCAAGGCATGGACAGCACCACCCACCCCAGCACCGCAGGCAGTGAGATGGTGCAGACACACAGACAGACCCCCAAATGGTGGTGGGTGTGGGCCACACACCAACGCACACATGGGAGACCAAACATTGGGACATGCTGCCTACAGTCAGAAAGCAATGTACCAGCCAGCAGAGCGCAACAGAAACCAACAAGGGTGTGGGAGCAGCACACTGCAGGCATGGTGGGTGGTCAATGGCAAACCCAAGCCAGGGCAAAACTGACCTGCAGGAGACGCAAGCCCACAGGGTGCACACACCAGCAGGAGTGCACAGACAGATGTTGCCACACATGACCCATGTACAGCAATGTGTGCGGTGGTCTGCAGCCAGAACACCCACACAGCAGGTGACCAGCCAAACATGGCCAGTGGTGAATGTGGACAGCATGGCAATGCCAGCCATGCATGCCAACACTGGCACACACTGTCCCCCACCACAGGGCACAACATCCAGACAGCCAGACAATGGTAGCACCATGGAACAGTGTTGCACAACTCAGCACAAAGCTGCAGCAGCAATGGCATGATGCCCATGGTGGCCAAAGCCCCAGCACAGTCAATGGAAGCCCAGTGAAGGTACAACACAAAACAGAGGCACAGCACAAATGAAGAAAGAGATGTACTCATGCAATAGGCCCCTGTCCTCGGGTCTACTTTCCTGCACCTGCTGTGGCATGGCCGGTACCCTCGGGCTTCCTCCAGATGTGGTCTGGGACAGTTCCTGGCCCCCTCTCCCTGTGCTGAGCTGCATGATCTGCTCTACAGTGGACAGAGAAAACAGCAGCATTAGCACAATGCACAGCATATACCATGAGTGCCACAGCAAGATTCACACCACCATGACACCGTACACATAGGGCAGCCCAGGGACAGTGACAGCACACAGAAGACACCCACATAGTGGACCCTATGTCCCACGGAGCATGCGCTGGGCACACAGGGCATGCAGGTATGTTGGTACAGTGGTGCAATTGTGCCAGACGCATGTGCACAGTGACTGGAAGCACACATAGCTGTGTAGGCTGTCCGGTGCCCAGGCGACAGCACCCCCGCATCACACTGGTGTTGGCTGCAGGACGGTCCTGTAGCATGTCCCACTGCCCACAATAACCAGACCCGCCACACACCGTGGCCATGTGTCAGGGCCACTCATGGCACAACTGCAGTGCCCCCCCATGGACACAGCATACACCACACATGCACCGCTACTACCGTGTTAGCCAACTGGCAATAGTGGCAGCTGAGCACCTCCCCAGGACCACAGTGCCCCCCAAAGATACACATACCGGGTGCCACACAACTAGTACCACATGCAACCTACCACCCTGCACACCAGCACACCTGTGCACACACACGCATACACAATTGCACACACACACACACGCACATGCATGAACACAGAGGCAGACCGTGACTCACATGGTGGATGTGTGCATCATGCACCGGCACTTACCTGGCACTGGCAAAGTGCCCTCTTGCACCATGCGCTTGTACACCTCCAGTTGTCTCCTTTGGTGGCAGCGCAGGTCTGTGTACCTGTGGTGGCACTTCTTGGGATCCCTCTGGATACCTGTCTGCTCCAGCTGTCATCTGGCAATGGATGCCCACACCTGCTGTCATGGGAGGTCACCCTCCCTGACTTCCCCAAAGAGGCATCTGTGCTTCTGCTGCCCAAGCTACACCAGGCTGGCTGACTCCACATCCCCCCAGTGCCTGTCCCTGTGCACCATTGCACATTGCCTCCGACTCCCAGACATTGAACATGCATCCCCAGTACCCTGCCACCTGTTGTAATGCACAGCCTGTGCCACACCCTGGTCCTTCCAGCAAGCAGTGCAGTAGCACTGCACTATCACATGACTAAAAGCGGCGCTACTGGGAAGTGGTCGTGCTGCGCATGCGTGACCCCATCACGACCTGGAACCACTTTGCCACACATGTGCATAGTGCCATGCTGTGTGATCTAGCGCGGGGCTATGCCACGTTACACTGGGGTGTTAGCGCAACACAGGGGCCACACGCTCATGCGTGGAGGTCGCGCTATGCCACATAGTGCTGCGCTAATGGGACAGCATGGTGCTGGCACTACATAGCCCAGTGCTAATGTTTGGACGGAGCTAAGCTGATTGCCTGGCGCTATTCAGGCCCATATTCAACCAGCACATGCAAATGAGGGCACTTGTATATGCAAACAGTGTGATAAACATATTATCTGATCATTTCATGCTTAACAGGCTGGATTACCCAGCTGGGCTATATAAGGGCAATCAGTGCTCCACCGGTGTTGTGTTGTGGGATTGCAGCACTCATCAGATGCTAGAGACGAACAGGCACACCAGACAGAGCCATGTTACAGGAGGCAGAACAGTGAAAGGCAGGTCTGTATAGCAGCCAGAGGACTGGCTGTATGGCACTGGTGCATCACTAGGCTGGGGCATACACACTGCGCACCTGCAGTCTGCAATGGTACAGGCCGGGGACATGGTTGCCGAATGCAGGCCCACAAGCCGTACTGTTTGGCTCAAGGCATCTGGGCCCCGACAGGAGTAAGCTGCTCCAGATCTGCACAAATCAAGGAAAGAGAGTCAAGGTCTTGGCCAGCTTCAAATACCTTGGTATCCGTCTTGACCAAGAAGTGACCTACGACCCCACATCGATTCCATAACTAGGTCCACCCACCAAAAACTTGGCCTTCTTTTCCATCTGGGAAACTCCCTATCCTCAGCTGCAAGATGGGCAATTGCTACCTGCAATATCCTCCCCTCCATCCTATATGGAGCACCTCTACTGCAGTTCCTCCAAGAGACGGAATTTAGCAAACTTTCTGTACTCTATAACCGTGTGGCTCGTTTTGCCACAAACTCCTCTCCTAGAAGGCATCATTGTGAGGCACTTAAGGATCTAAACTGGCCCACACTTCGGCACAAGCTAGCTTACCTCGTTGCGTGCCTTGCCTTCAAGTTCACTACTCTCTGTCCCCCTCCCCACCTTAGAGGACTACTCTCCTCCAAAGAACAAATCCAAACCCTGTGATCATCAGCGAATCATCCCCTCAACATCCCTAGGATTCACTCCAACCAAGGCAAATGCTCTTTCAAATTTTCTGCCTCCCACCTATGAAACTCTCTTCCACCCAGCCTGGCTGACTCATCCACCCTTACCCAATTCAAGTCTGGGCTCAAGCTATATCTTCTAAACCTCAGTCTCTGTGGCTGTAACTGTTAGCTCCCAAGCCCAGGTCTCTTCTCCTTTGCACTGCCTGAACCTCCCCTCATTCCTGGAAGTATCTCCTAAGCTTGTATGTCAATTTACTGTTGTTATCTCCTTCCCTACTAATTGGAGATGAAACTTGATGTCATAAGAGCCTGTCTGCAAATCATGTACAGTATATTGTTTCTACTCTACACTTGTGTACCAAATTGTAACTATTGTAAATAATACTTGAGTCTGTACTGTGAATCCTTCTTTACCCCTGTATACTGTCGATAATTTATTCTGTCACTAATTCTATTTGTGCAACATGTGTAACTACTGCAAAAAAATAATTGTTTCTAAATGTCTTTTCTGTAACTAATTCCGGGTCGCCCCTGAAAAAGGGACCTCTGGTCTCAGTGGGTTTACCCAGTTATCAAAATCTAAATAAATAAATAAATGGTGCTGCATAATGGTGCATGAGGCCATTAGGCCAGCTGTCCATCCGACTGGGTCATGTACTATGCCTGTGCACCAGCGGCAGCCACCGACATGAGTAGACCGCCTGCACACTGTGGTAGCCAGTCACCGGGCCGAGGGGGCACCTTGGCCTGCAGCTATGCCTTGCAACAGTGTCACACTGACATGGGGTTCATGGACCCATGTTCAACACTCAGGATGAGGGACATGGAGGGTTGCAGACCCTCTAACAGTGGTACACAGCCACAGCCCAGGGATCACAGGTTCAGGACTGTGCAGATCCCATAGTGATAATGACAGCACCATGTGGTCTGGGCCTGGTATCTTACTATTGTATGTGTACCATCCGAAATGACTGGATGTGCAGCCCATGCCCTATGTGTGGCACACATGTCCCCTGGGTGGGCCAATGGGGTATGGTGCATTGCCAGGTGGTGACTGTTGGGATGCCCCTCATACCGGGGAACACATGAATGGTATGGGTGCTGTCGACACGGGCTGTGCGGTGCCCATGTGGAGTCCAGTGTGTGTAGTGTGTCTGCAGTGTATGTCGTCAGACATGCAGTAGCATGGTGCACACAGGGGAGGCCAAAGGACACAGTGGCTGTGTACGCTGTACACGCACATGCTGGCCTGGGCTGTCACCATGCCACTACTGGTTGGACAATGCGGGTCTTGGGGATGGCATGTACATAGTGTTCCATGTGTGCCATGCATCAAAGGCACGCCACAGCTGGTGACACATATCCCTCTACATCTCTCCCATAGGTACCGCAGCATAGCCTGAATGCATACGGGTACATCATTTCTCCCAGGATGAGCAGAAGATGGTAATGCATGGTGTCAGTAAGAGGGAGCAGGTGCTGTGGTGCCACAAGGTGACGGACGCGGTGGTACTCCAGATGTGGGATGAGGTGATGGCTGGAGTGAAAGCCGTCAGCAGCCATGGCCAGATGACTGTTGTGGTGCCCAAGAACTGGAGTGACCTGCTGAGCTGAGCCAAGGAGGAGGAGGCACAGCAGCTCCATGATAGAATGCGGACCGGAGGTGGCCCACAATCTGCACAACAGTGACAGGAGAACCCACTGTCTGTGGTGGCATCCATCCTTTGGCCGATGGCCGTTGCCGGTGTGCTTGGTGAAGGGTGTGAGACACCACTTATACCACCTAGGACAGGTCGGTATCTGCATGTGTGCACCCTGAATGGCGTCACTGTACAGGTGCTGGGTGTTGGTGTTGCCGTCATGCC
This sequence comes from Neoceratodus forsteri, assembly GCA_016271365.2. Lineage (NCBI taxonomy): Eukaryota > Metazoa > Chordata > Ceratodontiformes > Ceratodontidae > Neoceratodus > Neoceratodus forsteri. The sequence goes on along the minus strand of CM028134.1, from coordinate 575,236,257 downwards.
CGGGGTGCACTGTGAGGGTGCTCTGCTGTGCACACTGTACACATGGGGTGGGTTTGCATGTAAACACTGCCTGGCAAGGCTGCCACCACAGCTGACAGGCTGGGGCATGTGCACTGTGGTGTGGGTGTGTGCATGTGGCCATGGTCTATGTCTGTGGGGCTGCTGTGTGTGGAGTGCATGTCTGTGGCGAGTGGCATGTATCCTAGGGTGTGCGTGTACTGGTGATGGTTGAGACACACTGTTCACGTACCAGTCAGTGACTCTGTCCTGTCTTCTTCCACGGTGGTGTGTGCAGGACCTGCAGCATGCAGGACCAGGCTTGGATGGCTGCCATGGAACCAGAGGCAGAGGAGGAGGAGGAGGAGAACCTGCCTTTGACCTCTGCACTGGGTGCCTGTTGTGGACCCTCGGCCACGCACCATGTGTGGCACACTGGTGGACATGGGCTACATCTGCCGGGGGGTCTCCAGTGGTGGTAGGGACCTGGACTACAGTGCAGCCTGGAGGATGCCCAGGTGGAGGATCTCAATAGTGGGCAAGTGATCCTGCTAATGGTCACCAGCGATATGGAGTCGGATGTGTCAGAGAGGGGTTACATCCTGCCCATGGAGGGGCCTGTGGAGGGATGGGGCAGGGTGCGGTCCACATCATGGGTGCCGGGGGGGATAGCCATGCTAGCATGGGTGTACCTGTGCAGCTGGTGGTTGGCTTTTTGGGGGCCATGTGTGCCCCTCAGGACATACGGTGCCTTCCACTGGGTAGAAGTGCAGGGCCCACAGGGGACACAGCTTACAACCAGTGCCCTGCAGAAGCAGGACATTCCACTGGCACAACATCATCCCCACCATGGGGAGCTGCAGGCACCAGCAGCAGCTGCTATTGGGGTGCCACAGCCATGGAGCCAGATGCCCTGGGGACCTGCCCTCTGCTCCAGGCCACCCTCACATCCCAGCAGGAGGCCCAGATGGACCTGCATGGCTTGCAGTGGGAGCTCAGGCATGAACTCTCAGAGATGCAGGAGTCGGTGTCCCTGAGATTTGTATGGGTGGAACAGCAGGCTGAGGATAGGTTGGGCCGCATGGGTTGCCACACTCAACCGCAGCTTTGCTGGGCTCATGGCCATGGTGGTCGACCTCACCACAGTGTGGCATAGGTTGCATGGAGGGCAGCAGGCTGTGCAAGGGGGTCAGTGCACCAGAGGTACAGGGGACCACAGGCATGCCGCATGTGGCCGCAGGTCTGACACTAGCACGAGCACCACTGCATCATGCACATCGGCAGGCACCCAGTGTCACTGTGGGTGGCCACCTGCCCTGTCCGGCTCTGCTGGTCGGCTGGGACACAGGTGGTCCACACTCCCAACCTCACCATGGTCCTCCCCTACTGTGTCTTCAACTCAGAGCACCCCTGGCTCTGTGTCCCGCATGCATGGTGTGCACTGTGTGTGTGGTGGCAGCCACCAGAGATAGGCACAGCTGCCATGCACATGTGCACTGTTGACACTCCCTTGTACAGACTAGCATGCCCACACACATGCACACACTTACACTCACGCTGTCACATGCACACACACATACACCATCCCTAGCACATTCACACATGCACAACTGTGGTGTCCCTTCCCACACTACCACCACACATCAGACATTGCCTGCATCACTGTACCATGGCTGTGTCATCACATGTGTGTCCTGCACAACCCACCCATCTCACTGACGTCACGTGTGCATTCAGTACCACTGTGTTGTGCACATGCTATGTTGGTTGTCAGCACCGTTGTGGTTGTCTGTACATAACAAACTGTTTACCATTGTACTGTTTCCAGTTGCTGTGCTGTGTGTACTCACCCTCTGGCCTGTGACAGTGTCATGATGATGGCGGTCCTGTGCTCCAGGGATCTGTGGGCCATACGTGGATCTTTCCTCTTGAGTTGTTCCACTATCCCCCTGACCGCTGGCTCTGGGTCACTGTCAGCCTGTCCTTCAGCTTCAGGTGCCTGTATCCCATGGTTCATTGCCATGATGTGCAGCATACATCAGGCTAGAAAGATACAGCATACCTTCTGAGGCCTATACTGTAGGGCACTGCCTGCCATATCTAAGCATCAGAAGCGCATCTTCAGTATGCCAAACTCCCTCTCAATAATGTTTCTGGTGGTGGCATGTGTCTCATTGTACATCTCATCAGCTATTGTGGCTGGCTGGGGTACTGGTGTCAGCAGCCAGGGTCACAGGGGATAGGCACTGTCCCCTGTTGAGAGATGTGCACCTATTAGTGTTGTTCTGCTGTCTGCCCATTGCTGTATTGCACCACCTGTGTTGCTATCCCAGGCCCCTTCCTTGCCTTCCCCTGCCTATCCCCACTCCTGCTGTGGTGTGTGTGTGTGTGTGCATGTGTGTGTGTGTGCCTTGCTTGTTGCTACTCACCAACTAGGTGCCCACAGGGTATCCTACCCTCCTCAAAGGCATGGCACAGCTGGGACTGGTGCCAGATGAAGGTGTCGTGGGTACTGCTGGGGTACTGTGCATAGATATTGCTGATGTACCCAGTCGCATCACACACCACCTGTCAATTGATGGAGTGGTACCCCTTCCTGTTGACATACAACTCACTGTCATTGCCAGGTAGTGCATGGATGGGGACATGGATGCAGTCAATGGCACCTAGCACCACTGGTAGGTGTGCAACTAGATGAAATTGCTGCATGGTTTCTCTGCATTCTGCTGCCATGCTGAGGAATGCTATGAACTCACCAGCGTGTGGCAGGAAAGCTTTAAGGAACTGGGTCAGTAGGCATGAGGTGGCAGACTGCGATACCCCAATGGTGTCCCCTGTTGGTCGTTGAAACGTCCCTGTGGCTAGGAGGCACATCATTTCTGTCACCTTCTCCTCAACTGTCGTGGCATGGCTGCATCTGGTGCTGGAGTACAGCTGCTCATGCAGAAGTTCACTTAGTTGCCTCAACATACCCCTGTTCATCTTGCACCAGCCAGTGATGTGCTCATCTGGCAGGGTCTTGAAGGAGACCCTCGACTGGTACCACCTGTGTGCAGCATACCATCTCCTTGGAGTGCATTGCAGCCCACGTTGGCCCTGCTCCCTCTCCTCCTCCTCCTCTTCCACTACTGCTGCCATCAGTGGCAGCAGCACTGCTGTCGGCACTGCTGCCATTTCCACTTCCTGCTGTGGTCCCTCCCTCTCTGTGGTTTGCCCTGGAAAAAGACCAGCCTTTTATAGGTGGTAACTAGCACTGCACTACATCTCACGCTATGTGTTCTAGCACAGTGTTATGGCTTTGAATATCCTGTGGCGTTAATGTATGGTGGTTCCCGCACCCCTTACTTTGCCCCTTGCATACATTATCTGGTTTGCCCCACACTATTACCATTAGCGCGCTTTAACCGGTCCTTTGAATATCATGGCTCTGCGCTGTTCCTGCAGTATTGCCACACTATTGGTTTGTGCGCTGCACTATGTTTTGAATATCTGGGCCCAAGAGTCTAAAATGGTCAAGAATGCATCTGAAAAACAGGCTATATACATAAATTGAACAGAACAGCAATACGGCATTACAGGGATGCATTACATATACAGGTAGGATGAATTATGGGGTGGTGTGTGTAATGAGAAGTTTACACACTCCCAAGGGGTAGATGCTACATAAACCCCAAGAGTGAAGCTTGAGGGGTTTGAGAAAAGCATCTAACCTTGAGGGAATTTGTAAACTCTGAGTTTACAACTCCACCTCATATTTTATTTTCTGTAATTGCCAGGGCGTAATTGCAATTTTTCACCTCAGCAATTATATAAAATAAAGATGTTCTGGTGCAGCCATGGTCCGGTTACCCTAGGTTTCAGTGCACAGTCTAATTTCTTTGTCTAACAATTTTTGTATTTTTTTGTTTCATTTGACAGCTAAAAGTTATGTTTTTTTTAACAGGAGGTTTTCCATTTTAAAGTTACTTACCACCAATGCTGAGTGGTGGTTTAGTGTCTGGGAGAGAGAAAGAGAGAGAAGGTATCCAGTGCCAGTGGTCTGTATGGAAGAGCTGCAGCGGACGCATGTGGAGAGTGAGGGAAACACGTATGTGTTTGCTGTAATAAACACTCCTTTATTATGGCAAATTACACCACGGTTTCCCTATGGGAAGAAGGGAAAACTGTTAATTATAGTGGGATAATGGCCTGCCTCAGGTAGGTTGAAGCATAAGGTGAAGAAGATTGCTTCCTCCACCTAAGAAGGGCCATTATCCCACTATAACGCAACCCCTTGAGTGCCTAATGCAGTTATGAAATGGGCACTTTTTAGTAAATTGAATGCCAGTTTTAAACATATTTTTTGTTAGTTACTTTTGCTAGAATAACAGCCAAGCTGAAAAGGAGCCTCTTAGCCAATCAGGAGCCAGTATTCTTTCTACCCATTTCATAATTCCCAGTAAATTCACTACTGTGCACCTATTATACAGGTGCAGTTCTGCCTGTATGTTAGGGTCGAGTAAGCACTTCTACGTTAAACCCCGATTTTTGCACCTTTATAACTCTGCCCGCATTCAAATGATTTGCATGACATTTGGTGTGCATGGAGCTGATCCAGAAAATATTGTGACAATTGGTGGTGGGGGGAAATTACAGAGGTGCAAAAAACACTAAAATTTACCAAAATTAAGGTTTATATTTGCTCAACTGTAACTCCAAATGGTTTTACTTTCAAACCTTGGAGCTTAAATGTTTGAAAGACTTTGGTCAGAGCTAAACACTTCTGCAAATGGCAAGTTTTTAATTCATATTGTTTTTGAAATATAAATTAAAAACTGTGCCTTACTGAGCATGCACAGTAGCTTAAATGAAAGTTCTAAAAATAGCTGGATAGTCACAAAAGCAGCGTGACCAGAAGTGATTTCCTTCAAACTAATTTCATCATCCATGTGATGAAAGCAGTGTGAAAGAAATCACTTTTGCTCAGACTGCTTTAAATCTATTTTTGGATTACCAACAGTGGGTACTCTCTCCTGTCACTGGTAGTCCCCCTCCCTCCCGAAGTCTCAAATGAACCATGCTTGCAGGTGTCCAAACCCACTGTCCAGTATCCTCTCTCCTTTTTGACACTGCTTTAATGCAAAGCAGTTGGTGGGTGCCCAGTCCCTCCTGACAGGAGCAACAGTGGGTGCCTAATCCTGCCACTGTATAACACAGGGTGCCCAAACTCCAGTATTGACTAACATCCCAGGCCAATACTGAGTAGCAACTGGGTACCCATCCCCACTGCTGCAGTAGTAGAAGATCCCCTCCAGATTAATTTCCATGCCCTCCCCTTCACATACATTGGGGCATCAGGGTGCCCACCCACAGTACCACTGGCCAACTAGCTGATACTGGGGTGCCTAGTCCCCAGTGTCAGTATCTCAGATCTTAAAATAAAGAAAATGGTACCACGAAGATCTTTTCTTTTGTTTTTTGTTAAAAACCTATAAAGACGAAAATGGTCCCTTTGTGAATTATGACTCCCCATCCTCCTGACCCCCATTCAGCACCCACCACCCCTTCCTCCCACATCCCTTGTTCATCTAAATAAGGTCCACCACTGTAGGTCATAAAAACACTGTGTAGAAAATTTAGGGTTAAGATGTCAAAAAAAAAAAATAAAATTATGAGGAAACATTATGATCAGGGCCTGCTGTTTGCCCTAAGATTAGTGTGTTTCAATCCTGTGCCAGTTTGCTGTGTTCAGGACAAGCTCAGTAAGCCATCTGGATGGGCCAAGGCTGGAGGATTGCCTCAGAGCCCTGCACTTCCATGTGACTAGAGATGCAGACACACAGGGCCAATAATTCCTCTGGCTGCAAAAGTGCAAGGCCCTCTGGGCCCTGTGCTTCCATGTGGCTATAGATGTAGATGCACAAAGCCCCCTGGGCCATATGCCAAGAGAAGAGTTGTCTTCAATATATGGTTACATTTTGCCTGTTTGGCCAAAACTTTACTGTCCCTCCCCAGGCTGTATTACCACATGACAGTACTGTCCGCCAAGTCTTGACCCATCCAGCAGGCTCACAAAGCACTATCCACTGGGCCAATGAAATGACCAGTCCTAAACATAGTGTTTCATCTTAAAATTGTATTACATTTTGACCCAAAATGTTTAACATAGTGTTTTTGTTCCCACCTCGAACCATGACAGGTGTCATTTATAAAATGCTGGGTGAAATGTCATTTCATGTGAAAACACATTTTGGGCAGAATTTGAAAAATTACACCTGTGACATACATGAGGTAGTGTGAGGAAATGGCTGTGTTGAAAATTTTGGGTCAGAATATTGAGAAAATTGCCCAAGTTATGGGTGAACATTGAACAATGTTAACATATGTTATCTTCTTAACTTTGTTTTATGTAAAGATTTTGACTCCATATTTTCAACATAATCTTTTAATGACCCTACTTCATGAACATGGTAGGTGAAATTGTTCAAATGCAGTCTGAAAGGTGATTTCATGGAGCAACTGCAAAATCACATTTGAGGTAGGATTTGAAAAGTTGTGAAGTGACAGAAAAATCACCTGTCAGGCAAGATTTTGAAAAAAAAACATAAACCCAGCACCACCCACCATCAAGAAAAGAGTACCAGAAGACATTCAAATATATCCATAAATACCTGTATTTACCTGAAAAAATTCAGGAGAGTTCAGTATCTGTAATTGTGAGCATCAAGTCCCTTTCAGAAGCAACAGTGGGATGCCACAAAACTTCCAACTGGTTTCATCTACAGCATCATCAGGGACTCCCTGATGATGCTGTTGGCAAAACCGGTCAGAGGTTTTTGTGGCATTCCACCAGTGCTTCTGAAAAGGGTCTGACACTCACAAATGCAGGTACTGAACTTTGTGATTTTTTGATCTAAATAAATTTATTTGCTGATATATTTGAATGTGTTCTGGTACCCTTCTCTTGATGGTGGATAGTGTTGGATTGATGTTTTTGGTTTGTGTTGCTATCCTTTTACATAACCTGCAGTGGGGTGGCCTTGAGTGCTTCTGGAACATTTGAAAAATGTCACCTGCCTTGTTCATGATGTGGGGTCCAAAAAAGATCATGTTACATGGTGGCATGATAGCAAATGGAAGGAGGCTGCTGTGTTACCTGCTCTGCTGTACTTTCCCAGAAAAAGTTGGATATTGCTATATTCTGCTGTTCAGATACTTTATTTGAGAAGAGAAATGGATCTCTCCTCAGTGGAGTTTGCAAATCTTTTAAAGAAAGAGTGCAAAAAGCTTCTTGAAAGGGAAAAGAGAGGAAAAACGTAAAGAAGCCAGTGTCGCGCCCTCCAAATCAGCTCAGCCTGAGAAGTGAGAATGCACAGATCCTCTAGACCACTACCAAAGCATTCTCTCAGGTAGTCTTGAGGCAGAGGGTTTTTTGGTTGGAGCGGAATCTACAGGCCCCAGTCCCATACCAAAAGAAGAATTGTCATCAATGTTCTATCAATCAATCATCAATCCATCTTTCAGATGAGACGTTAAACTGAGGTCCCATCTGCCTGGATTGGTGGTAGTTCAGGTGGATGTTAAAGATCCCATGGCATTTATTGAAAAAAGAGTAGGGGTAACTTTATTAAATATTCACATATACATCAAACTCAAACAACAAATAACATCAAATCAATACACCCTCATATTTCTATAAATAAACTAAGAACAAAAGTGAAAGTAAGCTTAAACTCATACACTCCAACTCTTCACAATTAACAAAAGCAAATTCTAAACATTTATATGCTTACCTATTATTCTTATTATTTTTTTCTCCCCTTCTTTTTTTTTTTCCTTTACTTATATTTAATAAAGTAAGAAATCCTCCACCAAACTTTGACTTTACCCACATCATATATTTGACATTCTTCCATATAAACTTTATGCAAAACATTGGTTGCATAAATTCTAAGCCTTCAAATGATGGTCTCTTTTGGTATAACACCATTGAACTCTAGTTTGCCATAAGCAAAACCGCAAACTAGCCAAAGACTCTTAATGTATTTTTCTCAAAACCACTCAAAATTGAGGAAAATACCAATCACCAGGAGATCATAATCCATTTTGCTAACCATGGGAGATCCCATACCTGAGCTAGAAAACCCCATAATTTGGAGGAAAGAACAATGCAAAAAAAATGCTCCATCGCTCCTCAAGATTAACACAATCTGGATAAGGACAACTTCTTTCTTCAATTGACTTATGTTTAGCTGCACTTATATTTAGTCTCCATACATAATTAGCCATACATTTCCTACATATAAGGGAAGCTTATTATTATTTAACTGCTCCAACACATTACTTTTATTATCACTTGAACAATTTTTAAAGTTTGGTTCTATCTGAAAAAATTGAACCATAATTTCTTTGTACAACCCCTTTGCTGTACATCTTAAAATCATGTCTTTGAGATTTTCCATTTAAACAATTTCTGTGCCGCTGGCTTAAAATATTCAGAGTCCTAAATCTTGTAGACCATTTTGAGCCAAAGGTCTCCACATACTCAGGTATGCTTGCAACCGTTCCAAATACTAAAACGCAAGCTCTGTAGAATCTCCTAAACTTTTCTTTTAAAGAAAAGGTAAGAATAGCAGAAACAAAATACTACCGGGTCCACCATCCCCAACCTCCTTGTTTTCTGTCAAGATATGTGCATCCCTCTTAACTGGATTCAATCTCTTGCCCCTTAGCATCTGGAAACAGATGCTATATAATTTTGTTTCTAGCTGTACTGGTAATGGAAAAATCACTGCTATATACTGCAGTCTAGGTAAAATAAATTGCTTTATTATCTGAATCTCTTAATTTTAGAAAATTTAAACCTTTTCAGATCATTACTTTCTGTAGAATTGCGTCTAGAACACCTGACCAAACCTCCAATGGGCAATTTTGATTCATAAACTCTACCCTAATATTTTCAAGGGTTTAGAGAAAATTCAACCGATTTAAATGAAAACAACTCTCTTTGATAATTACCCAACAACAACCTCTTGATTTATGTGTATTCAATTTAGCATTCGCTACCTTCTGCATAAGTGTTAAACACTGTATAGAAACTAGAAAAATCCGTATAGTTAGAGAAATATAGACAAATATCATCCGTAAATGATTGTATTAGACAAGTGTTCAAGTCCTTGCACCTTTATTCCCACCATAAGGGTGGAACATAGATTGCTCTTATTAAAGGTTCTAAAGAAAAGTGTACAAAGCGGGCTTAATGGACACCCTGCGACTCCACATTTCATAATAAAACCCTCCCCAAAGTACCTTTCAAAACTGGATAAACTTTCGCATTATTGTATAACCCTATTATGAGCTGTATGATAATCTATGGAATACCAAACCACTTGAGAGATGAAAATAAAACTCATGATCGACCCTATCAAATGCTTTCTCAAGATCTACCGATACAATTACCCCGACTGATCCCTTGCCCAACCTGCTCAATTATGTCTCTAATTAAACCCAATATTGAATGAATTCTTATATTTGGAATCCCACTGTGTTGAATCGGTAAAACAACCCTCTACCACCCCTTCAGTCTATTGTTAATTATAGTAGTCAAGATTTTATAATCTGAATTCAAAAGAGTTAAAGGCCTCCAGTTCCTAAAATCACCCTTATCTCCAGATTTAAAGATATATATCTGCGCCTTCTGTAAAAGAATTTAACATCACCCTGTTGTAAGAAAAAAATTGAACACTAACCAGAGACATTCTACTAATTCAGATGAAAAACTTTATAAAACTATTGGATAACCCATCTATACCAGGGACACATTCTGTTTTAGTGAGTTAATAACTTCCAGAATTTCAGATTTTGAAAAGGGCATCCTAATTTCTTCAGAGCCATCATTGTCCCTATTTTCTTTTAAACTAGGCCCTAAAACTGATTAATCAGAAGTGACGATGGAGCAACCTTTGGTTCAAGATCCCTAAAGTGCTCTTTAATAATTTCTCCTAGTGCAGTGATAGAAGAAACCTTAGTATCTCCTTGGACTAAAATTCTAATGTCTCCTTCTCCTTAACTGCTTTACATAGTTCGAAAGGGTCTCCAAACACAGATTTTTAAATGATTCTGAATTAATGCTTGCAATGATTTTGCTCTATCATACTGTCTCTTCTTCATTAGACCTTTAATTTCGCTATCTGTTCTGAAAAATTACCTCTAGAAGAATTCACACATGATAGAATATATTGGAGCTGTTTTCTGAGTTTAAGATAATCAAGAAAATTTTCGTTCCTCTTCCCTAACCCCATATTGTTTAAACCACCCAATACAATCTGTTTTAGTTTCCTGCCACCAAACCCCAAGATCTTGATACAAAAGACCACTGACAACCTGGCATTCAGAATACAGCGAATGGAATTTGAAACTACCATCTCTTGAAGGATTGACACATTCAATTTCCATATAGCTTTATGACTAAGAAACCCTTGCTGTGTCCCTACCTTGATAAGTATCAGAGCATGGTCCGAGAATTCCATAAGGAATAACCTGTGGACTATGGAACGGATTCTTTTAGATATAAACAAATAATCAATCATAAAACTTTTCCCTTTTGTAAAAAAGTACCTAACAAGCCCCATCCTTACTATCCATACAACTTACCAGGTCTGCTGTTTTCACAATATTCTGAAGACATACCGAATCACAATAGATTTTCTTCCTTGCTCCAACCTATCTTTACCTCTGTACCCCTTTATATTACAATTAAAATCCCCAAAGAATTGAATAGTTGTCATTAGAAAGGGTCGTATGTCTGAAAACATGCAACCCTCCCAGCTTTCGATTGAGGGCTATAAATATTAATTAATCTGATCTTTTTAGCAAACCAACAGCCTTCTAGAATCAATACTCTCCCGGACAGACTTCTATCAACTTATGTAACCTAAAGTTAAAGGAGTTAAAAGAATTCCTATCCCATCCGCCCTGTCTTCACCAAAGGACCAAAACGAGGTCCCCATGGCCAATCTCTTAGTGAAAGCACTAGCTTGATTACTAGTAAACATCCATGTTTCCTGCAAAAACAAATGGATATATGCAATTCAGCTATTACTCGAAATACTGCACGCCTTTTCAGGGTTTTAACAAACTATGGGTGTTTAAGGAAGCCCATGTAATCTCCATCATAACTTACCAAACGAACTGACCACCTGAACTATTCTCATTTCTTCCTCCTCTTTTTTTTTTTCCTTGTAATCATCCTTTGTATTCTCCTCCCTCTTGGACTGATATTTGGGAATCAGTATCCCCATATCCATCTCTGAATCTCCCAGAACAGTTCCTCAAACGGATTTTTAGATTCAATACCATCTACCTCACCGCACCAGATTCTTCGCCGTCCTACTAGACCTTCGTAATAATGGAGGGCTAGTGGGGTTGAAGTTCACCCTGACCCATTCCACTCTTCTCTTCAAATCATCTGAATAACAGACCGGCTGGAGAAGCTTCAACCCCCTTCCCCAGCTTCCTGCTTCTGAACCGCTTGCCCACTATCTTAACTTCTTCTTTTTTACCCTGTTCTGGTGAATTAACACCTCTTTAACGCCAATGGATACCTCATGCTGAGACACCCCTGCATCTTGCGCTTGTTGAATCAGAAGGTCCGAAACTCCACAAGCCTGCTTATTCTGGGCCGCCCAGGGACAATCTTTAAAAGCATGATTTGTTTCGTCACACAAGTCGCATTTTAACGTGTTTGAACAGAATAAAGTAATATGACCCACTTCTCCACAATTATCACATTTTGGCTGGTCACAAACATTAGATAAATGTGATTTGGATCCACATCTATAGCAGGCCCTGGGCTGCCCACTGTAAAAGCAGACCCCCCTATCTCTTCCTAACATAAATGAATTAGGAATATGTTCCACCCCTGTCGCGGTTTGTTTTAGTTTCACCTTAAATTTCCACCCTCCTGTCCAAAATAATTCTGAATCCAAAATGGGATCTGGTTCACTTAATACTTCACACTTATGTGCCAACCAAAATTTAATATCTTCCACCTGAACACCCTCATTCCTAAACATCACCAGTCAAAACTTTATCAAAGGTTTAGACAGAGGAATAAAAAAGGTGTCCATAAAGGAGAAAACTTTACCTGGTTGTACCTTTCCCAGAAAATGTCAAGTAACAGGTGAACGAAAAGCTAATATCAAAATTGTCCTCTCCCAAATGTTGATAAAGCAACACGTCCCTGGAGAGAACTTCAAAGACCCTTTAATTAATGTCTTACCAACATAATATCTGTTTGGTCTTTCCTTTAAACCCCTTTATACTGAATCTACAGCATTCCTCCTCTAGGTGCTGCCTCCTTACACTGTGAAAATAAACTGGATAAAGGGGTTTTTCTGGCTTCTTCCACTAATTGTCGCCTGCTCAATATTATTTACATTAACACTCTTATCCTTAAATGCAGTCACATAATTATTCTCCTCTCCACTACAGAACACTGATCTCCCTTGCTACTTTCTTTTATAATGGCAGTATCAGAGGTAGAAATTCTATCCCCTTCCCACCCCTGGTTTCCAGTCTGGTGAAGCAGTCTGCAATCCCCAAACATTTTCCCATGAAGAGTCAGGTGTCCACACTCCATGATCTTTCTGCTTCCAGCCAGCAGCTGATAAAGCAGCTTGGGGTGACCAGGAGCCATCATGTTCCCCCATTGCCCCAAACTACCAGAAACTCCTTTTTTCCAGCACCCAATGTCGCTTTTGAAAAGCCTTAAAGGCTTTATTGTCAGATGTAAAGAAAATTCAGTCACTCCCTCTTGCTGCCCATGCTTTGTTTGAAAAGTCACAGATTCGTTTTTGAAGCAGCCATCACCTTAGGATTGTATACAAACTTGAATCTTTAGTTATTGGAATCGTAGGAAAGTTAAGTGTCATATTCACTTTACTTACAGGTCGCGAGGGTTGAGAAACCAAGCCATTACCTCTCGCTCCTGCATCCTGCTCGTTTCTCTCAGTAGATTGCCCCTTATCCACCTCTGACTCCCTTCTCGGTCCTCCAACCTCCATATCCACTTCCTTTTGCTCCGAAACAAGGATTCGTCCTGCCAGAACCGCTAACGTAGGAACCTCTTCTCCGACCTCGCCCGCTATCACTTCCGCGTTGCCGGCTTCTCCTGCCGGATTTAAAGGAACCGCGTCCTCTATAATGTGCTCCAACAATAAGGGGTCCTCCGCACGTACAGCCTTAAAGGAACCCTCTCTGCATAGAAAGACTCAGCCTCCTCCGTTTCTCCGTCCAGAAATCGGCACCATCCTGCTAAAAAAGCGCTCCGTTTAGTCAACACATCAAGACCGCCGTCCTCGTGATCTCTATGCCACCGCGCTTCTCCTTCACGCCTTGCTTAGATTGAGCCATGGCCACCCAGTCGCCACTCCACAATGCCCATACTCCCTCTGGCCACTGAACAGCAGCACAGTAGGGAATTTCCTCAGTGTCCTGGCCAAATTTCCCTCATTCACTAAAAATACCACCAACAGCTTAATCAGGTTCAAGGTTGGTTGGCATTCATCTGTATCCCCCCCCCCCGGGTTGTGCCTGAAAATAGGCAGGATTTGTTTAGTGCACTTACCCGGTCAACAAAAACTAAAATAAAATACAAAAAATAAATAAATAAATGCTAGGTGCTATTACAAAATCAGCAGAATAAGCTAAAAAAATCATGGAAAGTGTGACTCCCTGGGAGCCATTAACCATTCATATACCACATTGTCGAATGCAATAGCAAAGCTGGATGCCAAGTGGGGGAAGGTTGTGGCAAAAAGTAGTGAGACTGAATCCAAGATGCTGGAGACAGACAAGACTGTTGCTAATCTTAATAAAGAACTGGAAGCCACATACGTAAAGATGAATCAAATGCTGTGTTGCTCTCTTCCATGCTATAAGACAATGTCCAACAAGCCAGAAAAATAGAACTGTTGAAGAACATAGGTCATAAAAATAATTCAAGAGCAGTGGGCTTACCAAATCTCAAATGTGTTGAAGTTATAACATGGGACTCAATCAGACTGTTGTTCATTGAAAAGTTAGGGTTTAATAAAAACAGTTTGCCCCCTTTTGTTAAGGTGTTTAGACTATCATTGATGGCCAGAAACAAACCTTACCCTCTCTCTGCAGTACCTCTGACTTCTGATCACATATGTGATACCAATATTGCCTTTCAAAGCCTGCTACAGTTTTCATACAATTCTCTGAAGAGGCTATTAGGCATGTAAGGCTGCTGGGGATTAATGACACACAACTAATAAAACAAACAAGCAACAATGGTTGCATTTGATATGCCAGTGGAGATAAGAGTTGGAATGCATCTTGGAAACAGCTAAGAGCTCAGTATGCATTTGATGGGGGTATGGATACTTCAAAAGACAAAAAAAAAAAATGAGATATGCTAAATACTAAAAATACTGAATAAAATGTCTCAGGAGGACAGGCCCCTGGGGAGCAGGACACAACATGAAACCCAGATGGCCTCTGGTAGGCATGGCACACAGTGATGATGCTGACAGGTGATAATAGTGGGAAGAGTAGAAGGGTCCATGAGTGGGGTGAACATTACTGGGAAGCCGGGCTGTCATGACAAGGCCCTCCCAGCACCATGAGCCTTGGTTATCACTATTATTATTATACTGATTAATATTTTTGTCAGTATTCTGTTCAGATGGATAGATAGATAGCAAGATAGACAGACAGACATAGTTAAAGACATATCTGAATACATAAAAAGATAGAGAAGTGAATAATATCAGAATGTGACTAATTCAGCATATTACCGAGTGCAGCATTGTCAGAAGAGATATCTAAGACAGGGGGCAAGTTGGCTGTGGTTTATTTGTTTCAGCTGCTGAGCAGGAAGTGATGCTGGGCACAAAAAAAAGGTGGCAAAGAGGGGTGCAGCAGAGTTTGAAAGGCAGTTACAGGCACTGGTACAGGCAAAAGGCAAAGTCTGGTGGGAGGCTTGTTTTCTGAATTCAAGTGGGGAGTTCAGAACCCAACAGAAGAAGTGCTATCAGGTCTAATGGTGCAGCCTATCCCTTCTGCAGTGGCTGTCCCATCGGGGGAGTGGAGTCAGGGATGGTACCCCAGCCATCAGCAGAGAAGGCAAAAGGAAACAAAATCTGGTCAGATCCATCACAGCTGCATAATGAAGTTAGTGAAGTTGTGTGGAATTGTTAAGGAGGTATGGAGAAACAACACAATGGTTTGTGAGTAGTATGATTTGTTTTAGTTTCTGTTCTAAGGAAGGCATACACATTATTAGGAAAATATATGGAGGTGTACATTTTAATGGAAGGAACAGGAAGCTTACAAAAGAACCCCAGAGCAAATGCCACTGATATATGTGTTATCCTAGTTGATATTGGCCAGAGCCAAATTTTAAAGAAAACATAATTGTACACATCCCAATAATGCAAAGCATCAAGTGAAACATATGCAAATCCCCATAAGGGTACAGAAGGTGGCAGTATATGAAAAAGCAGTGACTGGCATATGTTCAGCCTTGGGGATTATTTACACAGTTTATTTATTTATTTTTATTTTTTAAGAGAAATAGGGTTTTTGTCCATGAGGTGACATAAGTTATATTTAAGCAATGTGTTGATGTCAGGAAGTCAGGTGTAATGATGATGGACTGTTAGAGAAATGTGATATCAACTTTCAGAGGGGGTTGCTTTTGATAAGGTGAAGGTAGTTATGCTTGTGATAATGGGAATATTAGGAAAGTATGAGGTCTATGCAGAAGTGGAGTACAAATATGCACAGTTTGATAACTATGTGTGCAGGCAAATGTGATATGCAGGTTTGTTTTAGAAATAGGTAAAAATAGCAATACACGCAATTAATAGAAAGGCAGATAATTACATAGACATTTAGACAGAGAGAGAGAAACACACACACACACACACACACACACACACACACACACACACGTGGAATAGGAATGGCAGTGAAGTATTGAAGTGATGCCAACTACAGCCAGTTTGCAGCCAAACTACAAGTACTGTTGCTCTTTTATGCACAAACTGCCTAATTGCACTGTTTTTTCTCCTGCCCGGTTTTGAAAACATTTGGGACTCTGAATCAGCTGGTGTGGGGGCTTGGAGGTGGGCCAGCAGCTGCACGTCAGCTAAGGGGAGGAGTTGGCGCTACTTTTAAATTGCTGCCTTGCCCACAAGCACGAGCACGTGGCACGAGCGTGAGTGGCGCGAGCGCCACTCGGTGGAAGAAAATATCTGGGGAGCTCTCTGATTGTATTTTGGATTCAAAGTCTTGGGGGTTTTCTTTTTTTTTCTTTTTATCTTGGAGTGTTGTTTTTTTGTTTTAAATTAGGAAAAGTTCTTTATAGTTTTATTTATTTTGACCTGGGTATGGCAGCTCCCATGAAGGATTGTAAGTATTTTTAGTTTTAGTTGTATATTATGTTTGTTTTGCCTTCCTGGTTGCTGCACGCTTTCTGGTCGTTTGGTTGATTTTTAGATTTATTTTTGTATGTTAATGGGGGGGATTCTACAAAATGTTTGCTCTAAATATTTTAATGTGTTTGTTTGTAGTTAATATGTTTAGTGTGCTTCAGTTTGCACATAGTTATACAGGATCATTGACTGACTTTCAGTATCACTCTTCTACTGGCCCAGGGATATTGAGTGTCCATCAGAATATATATATTTCACCTGGGATTCTACCGAATGTATGCTTTAATACATTCCTTAGAGAACATCTGGTGAAGACTGTGCCTCAGCTTCTGTTTCTTTTGGGAAATAGGCCTTGTAAAGGCCTGTTCCGCAGGGGAATATGGAAGATGAACCTAAGGGGTATTTTTATTAGACTCACTGTGTGCTGCTTGTTAATTTGTGGTGACGTACACCCAAATCCTGGTCCCCCTAATATGTTTTATGATGAAAAAAAGATTACTATGAAACATGGATTTATGGTCATCACTCACTTAAATATTAGGAGTTTGAGAAATAAGTTTGATGAGTTGATTGGGTTAATGAAGCCAAACCAGGGGTTCTGGTTCTAACAGAAACCTGGTTGGATGGTAGAACTCCGAACTCATCTGTTGATTTGGAAAATTTCCAATTGTTCAGAAGGGACCAGACAAAAAGGGGGGGGGGGATTATTGTTTATACAGATTGCAGTCTAACCGTTCATGAGGTACATTACCCCTTTCTTAGTAATGGTATGAAAGTGTTGGTATTGGAATTAGAGGTACCTTTTTGAAAACCTTTGTTGTTAGTAGGGCTCTATAAACCGCCCAAGGTTTCACTGCATGTTTTTTTTTAGATCTACATGAGTTTTTGACTAGTTATTGAGATACCCATAAACTACTTATAACTGGAGATTTTAATGTAGATTGGTTGATCGTAGATGGGAATCACGAACTGGTAGATTTCCAGATTGGACTGGGTTTGACCCAGCTGATTCTGGAACCAACCAGAATTAACCATAGAGATCCTAAGAGATCTACAACTTTAGACATGATGTTTACTAATTCCCCCCAGCTTTATTTTAAGGCTGGAGTTCTTCCAGAATGTTTTTTGGATCATCAAGTTATTTACTCGATTAGAAATAATGTGGTTAGAATAAGCACTAAATCAAAAATATTCTGGAGATGTTTTAAAAATTTTGATTATATTAGTTTCATGAATGATGTTGAAAATATCAACTGGAATAGATTGGAATTGATCCCTACTTCATCAGCCACTTGGGAATTTTTCCTAAGTGAATTTATGGCTATCTGTAATAAACATGCACCCCTAAAATCAAGATTGACAAAAAATGAAGGTAATACCTGGTTTTCTCCTGAATTATATAGAATTAGGAAAGATAGGAATAAAAAATGAAGAAAGCAAAACAAACAATGTTAAATCAGGATTGGGTCTCCTATAGACAGGCTCGAAATTTTTATACTACCAAAATTAGGGATTCTAAAAAACAGTTTGTTCATTCTAATTTGGAGGCTAATCACAAAAAAAATCCAAGGAGGTTCTGGGGAATTATTTTGAACCTAGTGGGGAAAAATAAACAGAATTGTGTAAATAAAATAGAAAAAGATGGTATTGCACTGCCTTTGGGTAAAGAAATGGTCGATGCCTTTAATGACTATTTCTCAAAAGTGGCTTCATTAAGCCCTTTAGATAGGGTCCATAGTGATCAAAATGAGCCTTCGAGGCCAAACTATAGAGATACTGGTATAGAAGTTGGAGAAACAGGTGGCTTTGATTTTGATTATATTTCCCCGGAAATTATACAATCTGAACTCTTGAAATTGGACACTTCCAAGGCGAAAGGATCAGATGAGATTCCTTCTACATTGTTGAAATATGCAGCACCTTGTGTGGCTTATCCTTTGGCCTACATTTTCAATTTATCTATTGAAAGTGGGGAATTTCCAGATGGATGGAAGACTGCAAAGGTTAGACCTATATTTAAAGCTGGAGACAAGAGCCGAGTTGGGCAATTTATCATTCATCTGGCTCTTATCTCGAATTTCTAAAATATTTGAAAAGATTGTATCTTGTCAGTTGAAAGGCTTTCTTGAGGATAAAAATAAATTGACATCTGTTCAATCGGGATTTAGGGTACTTCATAGCACACAAACAGCATTGATAAAGGTTGTAAGCGATCTCCAACTGAGTCTAGACAGGAGGTTAATGACAGGTGCTCTATTTATAGATCTCTCAAAAGCATTTGATACCCTCAACCATCGGGTACTCCTGTCCAGACTCAGTGGGATTGGCTTGTCATCTCGATCAGTTAAGTGGTTTTCTTCTTACTTGATGGACCGAAGACAATTCGTAGAAGTGGGCTCCTATAAATCTAAGATACTGGAAATAAAAAATGGAGTACCGAAGGGTTCGATCTTGGGTCCTTTATTATTTAATGTTTATATGAATGACCTCAAGATTATATCTACATCTGCACAGTGTCATATGTATGCTGATGACACTGTGCTGTATGTTGAGGGAGATACTGTAGAATCTATAAATGAGAGGCTGCAACTGGCCTTTGATGAAATTCAGGATTTCTTTAAGATGAATTACCTTATCCTAAATACTAACAAAACACAATCCTTGTTGTTTAAAAATAATAATAACAATAAAAAAGATTTGCATTTGGAAATACACACAGCCGATGGCATTGCCATCAAGCAGGTGGACTCATACAAATATCTTGGGGTCTGGTTAGATCCTAGTTTAGGGTGGGATATATATATATATAAACTCTCTTATAAAAAATATCAATAGAAAATTGGGTGTATTGTATAAATATAAAAGGTTTATGACCAGAGAAGTCCGCCTGACTGTAGTTAACTCTTTGATACTTCCAGAGATGGATTATGGTGATCTGCTTTATGGAGGAGCCTTAGAAAAATATACAGGTAGCGTAGACTTAGTTTTTCACAGATTGGCTCTTTTTGTTTTGGATGCCCCTTATAGAACACACAGGTGTCTACTTTTTAAGGAATTAGATTGGCTCAGTCCCGCAGTGAGAAGAGATCTACATTTGCTTCAATTTGTGATTAAAGTATGGCATAAGGAAGTACCCAACTATATCATTGACCTATTTGAGGTTAGAAAGATCAAGGAAAGTCTAAGGGCCTCAACCGGAACTCAATTTGATCCGCTTAAATGTAATCTGAATATAGGTAGATCTTCTGTGCTTGCCAGAGGCATTAGCCTATGGAATAGATCCCTTCCAGCTTTGAGAAGTAACAAAACCAAGCATAACATAAGTGAACTAAGGAAATGGCATACGTTTGCACTAAATAAGAGCACATTATGTAATAACTGTTAGCACTTTAAAGTTTGATTGTTCTGTTTTTGGAATTGTTTTTTTTTTTCCATTTTTAATTTTATTAATTGTTTGTTAGTTGTTTCTACTTGTTGTTTTGTATCTTGCTGTATTGTCAATTTATGTGGAATCTCCTAATGACATTTGGAACTTCATTGAAAATGAGCTATGCTCAATTGATAGTATCCAATTATTCGTATTTGAATAAAAAAATGATTTACTACTACTACTACTTACTACACACCCACCCTGCAGACATGGACAGGATTGGGGTGTACCTTTGGGTCATCGTCCATAAGGCTCACACCATTTCACCTCACCCTACCCTGCAGACACAGACAAGAGACGAGGTGTGCCTTGGGGTTTTCAAACTTTTCACTCATCCCATTCCAAAAGGAAGTACACTGAAATGGGTACAGTATAAGAGAATGGAGTGCACTTTGGGGTTGAAGAGTCAAAGACACACCTCGATACCTGTCACTGGCTGCAAGGTGGGGATAGGGGAGGAATGGCATGACCATTACTGTTGACAATCCCAAGTCACACCCCTGATGCCTGTCAGTCCCTACAGTGCAGGGTGCTATGGTGAGAAACCCTAATGCCCTGGGCGTTTCTTGGTATTTTCACTCCAAGTTTTCAACATGCGCTTTTTGTGACCCCACCACATGAACAGTGACACTATCAGTTCATTAGTCGAAAGGAGATTTTGTACAGCAACTGTGCCATCTGGCACCACAGGTGCAAAAACACATTTTGAACAGTAAACATTGATTGGATCACTACCCTTCTGCACAGTGAAGGCAGTATGTATAGTTCCCCTGTTGTGTTTTTGTCCCTCCTCATTAACCAACAATTGGGTCTTTGTGGAGGGCCAAGCAATAAGCCTCGGGACTCACCAGAATAACTGCTGTTCATGCCCTCATAAGGGCTGTACTTACTATGGATAACAATATTATTAGCAGGAGAGGCAAACTAATGCCTTGAGTGAATCCACCAGACTTCCAGTGTCAGTCCACTCTTGTACCTGTGATCTGCAGAACCCCGCAGGACAGTTCCCAGCAAATCTTCTCCAGTACTTTTTAGTGCCCTACTTCACAATGCAAGCTGGTTGGCTACCACCCTTCTAAATCTTGAATGATCTACACACACCTCCCTCAATACTGTCCAAACAAACGTCAACACCCCCCCCACCTGAGGGTACTCTCCCTACACTGAATTCAAGTAACACTTTAAGTGCAGCCCCGCCATTAAGTATTTGTCATTGCTGCCTGCTCTCATTCATAGTCAG
Source organism: Neoceratodus forsteri (assembly GCA_016271365.2). Taxonomy (NCBI): domain Eukaryota; kingdom Metazoa; phylum Chordata; order Ceratodontiformes; family Ceratodontidae; genus Neoceratodus; species Neoceratodus forsteri. The sequence continues at coordinate 575,215,145 of CM028134.1, read as the reverse complement.
GTAGTGATCATGTGCTGGCAGCCCCACAATTTAGATCTCACAATGATCTGCTAAACATCCCCCTTCCTGTCTTCCCCTAACCTGAATATAGCTGTACCCTGCTGGAATGGCTTCTTCAGTCCTTCTCTGGAATTCATTCTTCTCTTCTGCTCCCCACACCAAAAACTGGTGAGTTCACTACCCTTCTGGATCATGAATGTGGTTAGTACAGTCGCCCATGTCATTTTTACATATTAATAATAAACACGATCTTCTGGTAAGCCAGGCTGATAGCAACAAGGCACAAGGGGAAACATAGGCATTCTTACCCATAAAAGATTTAATCCACGTATGATTAGGCACTATTAAATGACAAGCATAATGATGTGCACACCCATCATTTAATAGTGCCTAATCAAAGGTAGCCTAGCTCTTTTAAGGATAGGAAAATCTATAATTCCCCTTGTTTCCTGCTGCCATCAGTCGGACTTACTGGAAAGATTTGTTTATTTTTGATATGTCAAAAAACCTAGGGACTGTACTACCTATATTCATGATGCACAAGGGTGATGAGCTCACCAGTTTTGATGAGGAGAAGTAATGAGAATGAATACCAGAGGAGGACTGAGAAGGCTACTCCTGCAAGGTACTGCTATATTCAGAGAAGGGGAAGACAGAAAGGGAGAAATATGAGCAGATCACTGTGAGAAATAAGATGTGGGCTGCCAGCACCATGATCACTACCTGACCCTATTGTCCTAGTCAACATTCCCCTTCCCATAAAACCAGTTCATGCAATTGTCCAAGGCTGTGTGTGGGTATTAATGTGTGAATTGGCTGCCATTACACATTTAGTCTCTTCATGAAAGCACTATATAAATACTGATTCTTATTATTTCCCATGGATAAAGAAGATAAGACAAGACAAGCATATTTTTGATTTCCAAGAAAGTATGAACTCTGGCATTGGACTACAGAAGAACTTTGCTACAAACAAGTGATGGATCTATGGGGTGGTGAAGGGTGCGGCTGTAACCCCTCATTGTAAAGTACTTGCTTGCTGCTGCTGCATTTCATTGTGTTGAAGAAGTCTGATTTATTGATTGTACAAATGTTTGCATTAAAAAATATGGATTACATTTGTAGTTCCAGCCAAAAACATACTAGAAAATCATGATAGAAAATATAAAGGTTTCATAAAAATGTTAAAAAGTGCATATCAAGTATGCATACACTCCCAGCTCCCCCTCCCCCTTCCCCATTGTAGCATCCTGGATACGCCATAACCACTAGGCCACCAGGTTATTCAAGATTTGTACTGCACTGTGGTTTGCCAAAGAGAAAGTCGGTTGGATTAAAACACAATTTCAGCATGTTAAAGTAAACAAAATGAACAGAACCATAGCCTAACATGCATATGGATCTAAATAATGCACATGGTTTTGACAATTTTGGTGAAACAATTCTATACCAAGGGAAAAAAGAACTAGTTAGCACTATATAGAGCCATATAGCTCTCTGACTTTGGCTCCGATTATGTCATCACTTAACACATTTGGCGGCCATTTTAAGAAGCAGGTAAGGCAACTTTTTTGAAATTGGAAGGCTGATTTTACATTTTTTCAAATGCTTTGGAACCACATTTAGGTAACATATATAAATGTAATTTTAGCATTATCGAATTCAGCAGCCTTTCCATTAGTCAAGTTTGAGGTCATATTTTAAAGAGTTTGTTGTCAAAATGTTGTTTAGGTATCTTGTAACAGTTGTAGGGTATGTTTGCATATTTGGACTTATTTACTGCATATGCATCTCAATTGCTAAGGGGTCCTGTCAGTGTTCACCCTTCCTCAAGACAAGCTAGCTAAAGTATGTCTAGCAATAACTGGATGAAAAATTATGCTAGATTTTCAACAAGAAGTTATCATTTGAAAAGACAGTTCTGTAGACTTTATTTATTTATTTAACAAATCAGAAAGACCTTTGAGTCAAGGGCTCTTTTACAGAGGTTCCACGTCAAGTCACAAGAATAACAAATTACAATGGTTTCAGTAAGTAGTACAACATGAGGAAAGTAATTACATAAACAAAGAACAATATGGCAAGATAATATTGTGTGAAGTGCAGCCAGTGGCCTTGTCTGAAGAGGAGTGAAAGGCTTACTAGGAGAGAAAGTACAGGGCTGAATGTGGGGCTGGAAGAAGCAAAAAGAGCAAGAAGGGGATTCACAATGAAGCTTGAGCAGGAAAGATCAATGGAGCGAGGGAGAGGAGAGGAGAGAACAAAGTGAGGAAACAGAGCAGAGGTGGGAAGTGGGAGTGGAGGGGTTAAGGAAGGTGGGGATGAGGTAGGATGAAAAAGAGGGCAAGAATGAGAAAGGGATAAGGGAGGAAGTGCTGTGAGTGGAATAGCACAGCAGCAGCATAGGGCTATACAGAGGTAAATGGTAAAAGAGAGAGGTCCCAGTGCATTTAGCTGTCAGCAGAGATTAGGTATAGCAGTCACAAGATGCACTTGAAATTAGGAATTGATGCAGCTTCCACTTAAAAGGTCCCAAAGTTGCAGTCATTGTAATTTCAGGATGAAGGAAATTAAATAAATTAGCAACTATAACTGCAATGAAACTGTCGAGGCAAGGTTCAACAGCGAGGACAGTAAAAGTCTAGCTCACAGAACTTTGTGTGCTCAGTACTAGAAAGGACTGAAAAGCTGAAGGAAACCTGGTGGTAGGAAACCAAGATCTGCCTTCTTGAAAGGCAAGCTTGATATTCAATGCGTGCCTGGAGTTGAATCAGCCTGCTTGTTCATAAAGATCACAAATGTGAGTATGATATACTACACCAGTTAGTAGACAGCATGCCTTATTCAAAGCTGTGGTGAACTGGCGTGGGTTGTGTCTGTGGCGGAACCATAACTGACCAATCCATAGTCAATAATGAACACAACTGAACTTTGGATAGCCAATCATGGGCTTCAGTAGTAAGGCAGTGTTTATGCCTGTATAGAAAGCCTAAGCACGAATGTTAACTACCTTGACAACATTCTCAACATGGTTGGAGTAGGAGAGCATACCATCCAGAGTAACTCCTAGGTATTTAAAGGATGATGATCATGGATAACACAGGCCCTGTTTTTTAATTACCAATTGTTTGGCTTTGTGCTTGCAGTGGGTATCATGGAAGAGCATGACCTTAGTTTTTGCAGTTAAACAGCAACTTATGAGAGATGGACCAAGACTCAGCTTCAGTAAAACTTTTCTGAGGTTGGGCCTGAAGGAGAGTAGGGTCAGCAGTCTATGAGAATGACTGCATCATCCACATGAAGTACTGGTTCAGAACAGTATGCGGGAAGATTTTTGAGGAAGGTGCTAAATAGAAGGGGTCCCAGTATTGATCCTGAGGAACCCCAGAGCAGGCAGGCAGTTTAGCAGAAAGGGCAGACCTATTCTCACCTGCTGTGGTTTGCCAAGATAGCTGGTGAAACACTGGGGCCTCTGAAGATATACCAAGCCCAGCAAGGTTGATGTAGCCGACAAATGGTGATTGACCATGTCAAATGCTTTAGACAGGTCAATAAAGTTGCACCAACAAATTGACCCTGATCAAGGGTATAGTGAATGAAACCTGTGTAGAGAAACCAGTAAGCTGTAGATGTGCTGTGCATTTCTGAGCTCATGCTATTGGACACATTGTAGGTTGTATTTTTCAGGTACTCCACAAATGGGTCAGCAACAATCCTTTCAAGTGCTTTGGACAGTGAGGAAGAATAGATATTGGCCTATAATTCCCAGATAGTAATCTGTCCCCTCTTAATAACTGGTGTAACCAAGACCAGATTTCCAGATCTGAGAGATCGTGAAAGTATGAGGGAGTGACTGAGCAGATTTATCCGACGTATGATTAGGCACTATTAATGATAAGCATAATGATGTGCACACCCATCATTTAATAGTGCCTAATCAAAGGTAGCCTAGCTCTTTTAAGGATAGGAAAATCTATAATTCCCCTTGTTTCCTGCTGCCATCAGTCGGACTTACTGGAAAGATTTGTTTATTTTTGATATGTCAAAAAACCTAGGGACTGTACTACCTATATTCATGATGCACAAGGGTGATGAGCTCACCAGTTTTTGGATTGGGGAGAAGTAATGAGAATGAATACCAGAGGAGGACTGAGAAGGCTACTCCTGCAAGGTACTGCTATATTCAGAGAAGGGGGAAGACAGAAAGGGAGAAATATGAGCAGATCACTGTGAGAAATAAGATGTGGGCTGCCAGCACCATGATCACTACCTGACCCTATTGTCCTAGTCAACATTCCCCTTCCCATAAAACCAGTTCATGCAATTGTCCAAGGCTGTGTGTGGGTATTAATGTGTGAATTGGCTGCCATTACACATTTAGTCTCTTCATGAAAGCACTATATAAATACTGATTCTTATTATTTCCCATGGATAAAGAAGATAAGACAAGACAAGCATATTTTTGATTTCCAAGAAAGTATGAACTCTGGCATTGGACTACAGAAGAACTTTGCTACAAACAAGTGATGGATCTATGGGGTGGTGAAGGGTGCGGCTGTAACCCCCTCATTGTAAAGTACTTGCTTGCTGCTGCTGCATTTCATTGTGTTGAAGAAGTCTGATTTATTGATTGTACAAATGTTTGCATTAAAAAATATGGATTACATTTGTAGTTCCAGCCAAAAACATACTAGAAAATCATGATAGAAAATATAAAGGTTTCATAAAAATGTTAAAAAGTGCATATCAAGTATGCATACACTCAGCTCCCCTCCCTCCCCATTGTAGCATCCTGGATACCTATAACCACTAGGCCACCAGGTTATTCAAGATTTGTACTGCACTGTGGTTTGCCAAAGAGAAAGTCGGTTGGATTAAAACACAATTTCAGCATGTTAAAGTAAACAAAATGAACAGAACCATAGCCTAACATGCATATGGATCTAAATAATGCACATGGTTTTGACAATTTTGGTGAAACAATTCTATACCAAGGGAAAAAAGAACTAGTTAGCACTATATAGAGCCATATAGCTCTCTGACTTTGGCTCCGATTATGTCATCACTTAACACATTTGGCGGCCATTTTAAGAAGCAGGTAAGGCAACTTTTTTGAAATTGGAAGGCTGATTTTACATTTTTTCAAATGCTTTGGAACCACATTTAGGTAACATATATAAATGTAATTTTAGCATTAACGAATTCAGCAGCCTTTCCATTAGTCAAGTTTGAGGTCATATTTTAGAAGAGTTTGTTGTCAAAATGTTGTTTAGGTATCTTGTAACAGTTGTAGGGTATGTTTGCATATTTGGACTTATTTGCTGCATATGCATCTCAATTGCTAAGGGGTCCTGTCAGTGTTCACCCTTCCTCAAGACAAGCTAGCTAAAGTATGTCTAGCAATAACTTGGATGGAAAAATTATGCTAGATTTTCAACAAGAAGTTATCATTTTGAAAAGACAGTTCTGTAGACTTTATTTATTTATTTAACAAATCAGAAAGACCTTTGAGTCAAGGGCTCTTTTACAGAGGTTCCACGTCAAGTCACAAGAATAACAAATTACAATGGTTTCAGTAAGTAGTACAACATGAGGAAAGTAATTACATAAACAAAAGAACAATATGGCAAGATGAATGTTGTGTGAAGTGTAGCCAGTGGCCTTGTCTGAAGAGGGGGTGAAAGGGCTTACTAGGAGAGAAAGTACAGGGGCTGAATTGGGGGCTGGAAGAAGCAAAAAAAGAGCAAGAAGGGGGATTCCACAATGAAGCTTGAGCAGGAAAGATCAATGGAGCGAGGGGGTAGAGGGAGAGGGAGAGAACAAGGTGAGGAAACAGAGCAGAGAGGTGGGAAGTGGGAGTGGAGGGGTTAAGGAAGGTGGGATGAGGTAGGATGAAAAAGAGGGCAAGAATGAGAAAGGGATAAGGGAGGAAGTGCTGTGAGTGGAATAGCACAGCAGCAGCATAGGGCTATACAGAGGTAAATGGTAAAAGAGAGAGGTCCCAGTGCATTTAGCTGTCAGCAGAGATTAGGTATAGCAGTCACAAGATGCACTTGAAATTAGGAATTGATGCAGCTTCCGCTTAAAAGGTCCCAAGGTTGCAGTCATTGTAATTTCAGGATGAAGGGAATTAAATAAATTAGCAGCTATAACTGCAATGAAACGCTGTCGGGGCAAGGTTCAACAGCGAGGGACAGTAAAAGTCTGGCTCACAGAACTTTGTGTGCTCCGAGTGCCCCAGAAGGGACTGAAAAGCTGAAGGAAACCTGGTGGTAGGAAACCAAGATCTGCCTTCTTAGCCAAAAGGCAAGCTTGATATTCAATGCGTGCCTGGAGTTGAATCCAGCCTGCTTGTTCATAAAGATCACAAATGTGAGTATGATATGCTACACCAGTTAGTAGACAGCATGCCTTATTCAGAGCTGTGGTGAACTGGCGTAGGGTTGTGTCTGTGGCGGAACCATAACTGACCAATCCATAGTCAATAATAGACACAACTGAACTTTGGATAGCCAATCTGTGGGCTTCAGTAGTAAGGCAGTGTTTATGCCTGTGTAGAAGGCCTAGGCGAATGTTAACTACCTTGGCAACATTCTCAACATGGTTGGAGTAGGAGAGCATACCATCCAGAGTAACTCCTAGGTATTTAAAGGATTGAGTCTGATCATGGATAACACCGGCCCTGTTTTTAATTACCAATTGTTTGGCTTTGTGCTTGCAGTGGGTATCATGGAAGAGCATGACCTTAGTTTTTTTGCAGTTAAACAGCAACTTATGAGAGATGAACCAAGACTCAGCTTCAGTAAAACTTTTCTGAGGTTGGGCCTGAAGGAGGGTAGGGTCAGCAGTCTATGAGAAAATGACTGCATCATCCACATAGAGGAGTACTGGTTCAGAACAGTATGCCGGAAGATTTTTGAGGAAGGTGCTAAATAGAAGGGGTCCCAGTATTGATCCTTGAGGAACCCCAGAGCAGGCAGGCAGTTTAGCAGAAAGGGCAGACCCTATTCTCACCTGCTGTGTGTGGTTTGCAAGATAGCTGGTGAAACACTTTAGGGCCTCTGAAGATATACCAAGCCCAGCAAGTTGATGTATCGGCAAATGGTGATTGACCATGTCAAATGCTTTAGACAGGTCAATAAAAGTTGCACCAACAAATTGACCCTGATCAAGGGTATAGTGAATGAAACCTGTGAGTAGAGAAACCAGTAGAGCTGTAGATGTGCTGTGCCCTTTCTGAAAACCATGCTATTGGACACATTGTAGGTTGTATTTTTCCAGGTACTCCACAAATGGGTCAGCAACAATCCTTTCAAGTGCTTTGGACAGTGAGGGAAGAATAGATATTGGCCTATAATTCCCAGATAGTAATCTGTCCCCACTCTTAATAACTGGTGTAACCAGAGCAGATTTCCCAGATCTGAGGGAATCGTGAAAGTATGAGGGAGTGACTGAGAAGCTTGTTGAGGGGGGATAGGACTTCATCTAGAGTTAGGGTAAGAAGTTTTAGGTCAAGGGAATTACTGCTTGTCCTAGTTTCCCCTAGAACTTTACACAGGTAGGTCTTGGTCTCACTTTCTGAGATAGCTTTGAAGTAGAAACATGGGTGGGTAGAGGCCTCTTCTGATTTGGTGGATGTAGGACCTGTGCTGGGTGGTTCAAAGAAATTTGGGGGCAGAGTTTGGCAAAGGTCTGTGAAGGATGAATTAAATGTGTTGGCAATTAACATGGGTGATAGACCCCATCAACATTTAACATAGTTGAAGCCTGTTTGTATGTCTTCCCAGTGATTTCAAAGAGGTTTTCCCAGAATTGTTTCCTATCAGCCCAGGTCTTGGCAAGGATGACCTTATAGTAACCTGTATGTCAGGTTGACTGTCAGAGGTCCTGGCCCTAAGCCAGAGGTGGTCATGATCTTTCATTTGAGTCAGAAGGCTAAAAGAGATCCAGGGATTATCAAGTCCCTTGATCTTACATGTACTAAAAGGGGTGTGGATGTCACAGGCTTCATTGAAATGTTCACTGAAGTATTGTAGAGCTGAGTCAATATCAGTTGCGGTTTCAATGTAAGACCAGTCTTGTTGTTGGAGGAGAGACTTTAGTGGCTGCAGGTGGCCATGGAAGAGCACCCTACTTGTGATTGTTCTGGCAGGGGGCTTGATAAGTTTGTTAGACCAATAACACTTAGTAGGAGTGTAATCACTGATAGTGTCGGGCAATACTTCAGAATGGAGGATATGTGTTGGACGATTTCTTAGGACCCAGTCCATGAGTATGCTAGTCACAGTCTTATAATTTATCCTGGTTGGAGTTGTTATTAACTGGGTAAATTTCTGACCTGTTAACTCATCCTTATGCATTCTGGCACCTTATGAGAGCCAGTTGACATTAAAGTCACCTAACAGGATGGTTTCTGTGTCTTGTTTTAAACTCATGACGCAGTTCATTAGGGGTTTTAAGCCCTGTTCAGCACGGTCTGGGGGAATATAGACTAAGCCAATGTTGAGGACTTTATTGTGTGCACCGAACATAACCTTAACAGCAAGGATCTGAATATCCATAGCTGGTTCAGGGAGGGAAAGTGGATAGGCCAACAATGACTCCTTTAGGTATATAGCACAGCCATCTCCTCTTTTAGCTAGTGTGTCCTGTCTGAAAAGTGAGTAGCCTGATAGGATGGATGGCCAAGTCAGGGGTTGATGGTGACAGCTACTGTATGTTTTGATGACTGACAGGATGTCTGGATTGTGAACTATAACCCAAGCAGTGAGGGCATCACATTTTTTTAACAGGCTACAGATGTTCATACTGGCCAGGACAAGGGTACCCTGTTTTTTGTTGCCATTGACTCCATATGAAGGGGGGCCTGGATTAGGGTGCATGGTCCCAGAAATAAGAAGAAGAAGAAAAAGATCACCATGATCCAGGCTTGGGTTAGCCACACCCTACCTGATATTCTGGTGATCACTGAGACCTGGCTTAGACCAGTCACTCCTGACAGAAAAGTCAACATCCCAGGTTATTTGCTCTTCCGAGCTAATAGGCAATCGAGAGGTGGAGGGGTGGTGATTTATGTCAGGGATAAAGTCTCTGTATCATGTCTAAAATCATCCTCCTCCACTAATGAATTCAAATGCTTGTACCTAAAGGTTGAACTATCACCTTCTTGTGCACTCTGTGTAATAGGCTGTTACAGGCCCCCCGTCTGCAGGGTCACATCTCTTGTCACATTTAAGCTCTGCCCTGGGGCTTAGTACACTGGAAACTACTATTCTTGGCAATCTGAACTACAACTGGTTATCAAAAAGCTTGGCTCCCTTGAAATCCTTTCGTGACAACTTGGGGCTGGTGCAATTCATTGGTGAACCCACTGGCCCAAATAAAAAGAACCCTAGTAACAGCACTCTTTTAGACGTAATTTTGGTTAACAAACCATGCCTGTTCTCCCATGTTGGAACATTTTTCTCTGACATCAGCGATTACTGTTTCATCACCAGCATCAGATCTGTGCATAATCCACAGTTTGTAGCAAAGTTTTCTATCAAGAAGTGTAAACGCAACTTCAACTTGTTTGCCTACCTGCATGAATAGATACATACCCTACGATGGCAGGATTTCTACTTAACCAAAATGGTTAATGAGGCATATACTATCTTCCGAGAAATACCAACTGTGGCCTTAAACAGGCATGTCCTCATGGTAATGGTATGTGTAAGGAGCAACACTTGCCACTGGTTTTCACCAGAACTCAAAGCTTCCATGCTAGATAGGGATACACTTTGGAAAAAAGCATGCAGAAGCAAGGATGACTTGGATTGGTGTCAGTTTAGGAGGGCACAGAATAAATGCACCAAGTTGGTCAGAGCAGCCAAGGCCACTTTCTTTCGCACTGAGCTAGACTCTGCCTCAAGGAATCCTTCAAAATTTTAGAAAATAATAAAGGACATGTCTGGACATTCACCGGGAAATTCCCTCCCATCAAAAATATTATATCCAGTAGTAACACCATTTCAGACTGATCAGAGATACTGGAAGCCCTTAATATCCATTTCAAAACCCCTGGGCTAGCATTTGACACATCCCCTGCTAATGCCATCCACACTCAGCAGGGATTATTGTTTCACAAGTCTCCTGCTACCAAAGAGGACTGCTTCTTCCTGCCTGCCTCTCTAAAAGAGGTTAAAGATCTATTGCTGCAGTTGGATATCAAGAAGGGTGCAGGTTCGAACTCTATAGAGCCTTACATTCTGAAATGTACATATCATGTGTTGGCAGTGCCAATCATGCACCTGTTCAACATGTCACTATCCCAGGGGAGCCTCCCTTTGCAATGGAAAGTAGCCCATGTCATCCCTCTGCTGAAATCAGGTGATTCTTGTGACCTTAATAATTATAGACTGATCTCCCTCCTCCCCATTCTATCTAAATTATTGGAAAAGATAGTGCATGGTCAGCTAAAAGCGTACCTTGAATCCAGGAGTCTGTTAAACCCAGTGCAGTCTGGATTCAGAGCAAAGCACAGCACTATAACTGCCCTAACAAAAGTGACTAATGATTGGCTCCTTGACAATAGGAATTTTGTCTGTGCCATTTTTTTGGATCTAAGTAAGGCCTTCAACACAGTTGATCATAGCCTGCTTCTTTCCTCCCTATGTAATCTAGGTCTGGATCCTAACTCTACGTGCTAGTTTGCCGACTATCTCGCAGATCAGAAACAGCAGGTTAAAGCTGAAGGTGATCTTTCTCCACTTAAAACCCTACAGAGAGGTGTGCCTCAGGGGTCTATCCTTGGTCCCCTGTTGTTTGCGGTTTACATTAACAACATCGATGACAACATCAATAAGGTCAATATCCACTTGTTCGCTGACAACACAGTACTTTATTTGAGTCGTCCTACACTGGAAGCAGCCTGTGAAAACCTCCAAGCCGAATTTAACCTATTGCAATACCAGCTCATAAGCAAAAAGCTTCTACTTAATGCCAAAAAAAACCCAAAAGCGATGCTTGTTTCCCCTTCCTCCTATGTGGCAAACCCCGCTTGTGTTGGGGCTATCCCTCAGTTTACCACAGTACTTGGAGAAAATCTAGAGTATGTGCCAGAATTCAAATATCTGGGTGTATGGCTCAATCACAAACTCTCCTTCTCTGAACATCTCAAAGAACTACAGAAGAAACTAAGACAAAGACTAGGACTATTCTACAGAATTAACCACTTCCTTACTAGGGATTCTAAGCCACATTCCTTTCATTAATAGATCACGCTGACTTTCTCTATAGCCATTGTACTGCCTCTGCCCTGGCTAAGTTCGACACCCTATACCACAGAGCAATTAGGTTCATAACGGGCATTCCACTTTCCACACACCGTTGCTCCTTGTACACTGCGGTGGGCAGGACTTCCTTTCATTATAGGAGAAGTAGAAATGCTGCTCTATGGGCTTTCAGAGCAGTTACCATCAAGCTCCCCTATACTTCTCTGATTGTATTCCCTTGCGTGTGAAAGGTGCCTATGCTCTAAGAAGCTATTCCCTAATTGCCTTACAATTACCTAATGTCAAATCTCATTTCAGCAGAGCTGCCATAAGTTTCTGGTTGCCTTCCTTGTGGAACAATATGCAAAAAAACTTGAAACTGAGCTGTCCTGTTAACCTGAATGTTTTCAAGTCACTCTATGTCTGTGAAGGAATCCTGCAAATGTTTCCCACATTGCTAGGTCACCTATTTTCCAGTTCCCCTCCCGCCCATCCTGCCTCCCACCCTGCCTCTGCCCCACCTCTCTCTCTTTCTACCAAAATACCAGCTTCTCTGCTTCTCTTTAACCATGGCCAAGTTCCACCCCCTTCCCTGAAGTATGCCAGTTCACTATTCCAACCCCGTCATTTCTTCCTAAGCTGGTATCCCTCTTCTTGCCTTTCTCTCTCCTTTTAAGTGAACATTCCAGCTGTACTCAGTTATGTGCCTGTCTGTTGTAAAGGCCCTCTCACTCAAATGTTGATGTACATATGTATATTTTTCTTCTTTGTAAAATATCGCATTATGTTTTACCATGTTACTGTACTATGATTTTTGTATGACCAGGTCCATCTTGCAAATGAGCCTTGCTCAATGGTGCCTGCCTGGATAAATAAAGATTTTGATTGATTGACTGAAGAAGAAGAATGAGGCATTTCAGGAGTTGTTTTAGTAAATAGAGTGTAAGGGGATGAGATTTCCTCTTTAGATGTACTTTAACAGGGCCCGTAGGAACAGAGAGACTTTTAAGTAGCACAACAACAGCGGGGTCAATAGAGGACAGACAACTTCCTCGTTTCATGTGCAGTCTGCTGTGGTGCAGCTTCCATGGGAAGAAAGGGGTGCAGTATGTTACATCGACACTGGTGACCACTCCAAGTGTGATAAGAGGAAGCTCTGTGGTAGGGAGAACAAGAGTATGAGATATGGGGTGCCATCCTAATGAGAGTAGGACCCAAAGTGTGCAGAAAAGCACCAGAAATAGTTTCACACCTTGTAATGCCATTGGACAGGAGAGGAACCAAGTGAGGTAAAATAGGACTTAGTTGGGAGGCAGAACAAGGAAGATATATAGCAAATAAAGCAACTGTGATTTTAAGAGTGTAGACTTTTTAAATGAAAGAACAAGATTCCTCTAGTGGCAGATCTCTATAACCTGCTAATGGAAAAGGAAAAAACAGAAAACAGTAATTGTAAGTATAAGGAGCAATTGCGGCATCAGGACAAATTATCCAGGGGAAAAGCCACTCGAGATGCAGCAACAGAGGGCAGTATCCAATCAGGATTGACAAGCAGCTTGTGTAGGTGCATTCATCATGCTAGCCAAGATATGTTCCAGTTGCAGTCTTTAAGGTTAACCAGTGGGAGAAGATGGGGAAGGGACAGAAATCTAAAATAAAACCATTTAACCCATTTGTGATTTAAAGTTGCATGACAGAAATGCGGCTTCCAGAACTGGACACCATATTACAAATAAAGGCCTCACCAGTGATCTACACAGTGGCATTGTCACCACCTTCCTTTTGCTGGTAATACCTCTCCCTATGCACCACAGCATTCCAATGGCTTTCCTCACAGGTTTGGTACATTGTCTAGCCACCTTTAGGTTATCCAATATGATTACCCCAAAATCCCTTTCCATTTTGATGACCATCAGCCCTCTCCCCCATAATCATTCCCAGTGTTCCTGCAACCCTGCCTTATTCAGAAGGCAGTTAGCGCATCTGAACTTATTTGCTGCATATGCATCTCAATTGCTAAGGGGTCCTGACCATGTTCACCCTTCCTCAAGCCAAGCTAGCTGCGGTATGTCTAGCAATAACATGACTGGAAAGATTATGCATATGAAAATGTATTAATTATGCTGTACATACCAAAAGACTCAAAGTGTGTCTCCTTTCGCTGCCATGATGTTTGTGGTTAATTTGAAACAAAAGACAATGTAACAAGACACTAGCCTCCACTGGAGCTATTAAACTATAGAACAAACTGCACTCTGGGAAGATCGCCTGGGACAAGATGCAATAAAAAAAATGAATAGCAGGTTCCAGGGAGTATAAAACCACCAGGAATGCTAGAAAAAAACTACCCCTCCCCACTCAGTCACAGGTGTGGATGAATGTATGTGTTAACCATGCTGGTTCATCTTCTTGCTTCCCTCATAGTAAAAATGTGAAACTACATTTGTGTTATTTTAAATGAGTGATAAATGGCATGTCCATGGGGATGTCAGCTCTGGTAGTTGTTCCAATCTTACTTTTTTTCCTGGCTCAGTTTAAATTTATCAGTGATAAGAAAGTAGGGAAAAAACACCCAGCCTTTTTCTTCTACAAGTAGTTGTTAATTGCAGCTGGTATTTTTAACATGTGCAAGGCAACTTCACTTATCAGACTTAAAAGAAAAAATACACTTTATCATCAAAGAACTGTGTTTACCAAGTACTGTGCCCATGATTAAAATAATTTGAACTCCCTCCCCCAAAAATGTGCCCTCACATGAAACTGCATGATTAACTATAAAGACAACTAAAAAATGTATTTCTAAATGCATTACTAACACCAATACTTTCAAAGTTTTGAAACTACTAAAATGACTTATATATATATATATATATATATATAGAGAGAGAGAGAGAGAGAGAGAGAGAGAGATTATGGTGGCACGGTAGTGCTACCATTGTAAGGGTTGAGTACCCTATTTAAGGTTAAATGGTGAAACTTTGCACCTTAATAACTTTGCCACTGATCAACAAATTTGTGTGACATTTGGCAGGCATTGGGTGTTATGATAGATCTTGGGATCTGCCAACTTTCGGACTGGTTGGATATACAGCTATGGAGTTATTAAGCAACATTCTGGCATGCAATTACATTTTTTTGCACATTCTTTGCTCATGCTTACAGGTCACATGGTTTGCACAACCAGTCTGAAAACATCAGGGAACATGCGGCCAGGGTCCCTGATGTGCCTTTTGAAGATTTCATGAAAAAATATTGAACGGCTCAAAAGTTATTCAAAAAACAAATTTCCCATTATAGTCAATGGGAAAAGTTAACAAAAAGTTTGACAGTGTTGCAAATGCACTTTTTAGTGTTGCAAGTGACCCTAGTAGTGTCACAAATCCATCATTTGGTTTTCAGTTACTGATCACAGAAATGCTTGGCATTTTAAATTGGGACCATCTAGGGACATAATTATTTGTATGTTTACCTAGTCGAGCCCTGAGGATGCTAGCCATGTCTTTATTTCGGGATTAAACACCCCAGATATATGTTTTTCAAATTTCTGGGAAAAGTAGTGTCACAAAGTAGTGTCGCACTTGTGACACTGTTGCAAATATTTGCTAAAGGTGTCACAAATCATGACACTACTGTTCAACACTATGGCCAAAATGATAGGAATTGTTTGCCATCCTGCTGCAAAAGAATGGTTTGGTCTTTTGGGCTGAAATTTGGAGGGAAGAAAGCCAACATCTCACAGATGTGCCTTTTGGTAGTTTGGTGAACAAATTTAGCAGGGATGCAAAATTATGGTACTCAGAATTAAGTGCTTTTTCCCATAGACTAACATTGCAGTGTCCACCTCATGACAATAATTATTTGCCACCCTGCTGTAAAATAAGGGTTTGGTATTTTGGGCTACAATTTGGAGGGAAGAAAGCCAACATCTAACAGATGTGCCTTTTGGTGGTTTGGTGAAAAAATATTACAGGGCTGCAAAGTTACGGCACTCTGAACTTCAAGGTTTTTCCCATAGGATAACATTACAGTGTTTGCCATGCCTTTCAGGGCCCATATCTCAGAAATGGTGCAAGATATGGACTTTTCATCAGAAAAATGCTTATTAAAAAACTAGCCAGGAAAATCATAATTCATACTAAATTTGAATTTTTTTCCTACGTCGTACGGTTCCTGAGATATAAACAATTTAGTATTCCAACTCCTCATTTTCTGCTCCAAGCCCCATTATTATGCATACATTCTTTGTACTCACTGTGTTTCTCTATGCAGCTGTTGGGGAAAACCAGGGTGTGTGCTTACGTTGCTGTTACCCTTACTGTTTCCACTTGCATTTCTGAACTAGTTTGCGTTATCCTTATCGTGTACAACACCGTATGTGTTACACTTTGCATTTTCATTTGCGCTTGCATTTGCGTTTCCACTTCTGTTTGTCTTTGCATTTACATTTGTGTCACCGTGCACATTTTCATTTGTGTTTGCGTCCATCTGTCCATTTGCGTTTGCATTTGTCTTTCATTTGGCATCATCATTGCTGTTATCATTACCATTTGCATTTCCAATTGCATTATCATCACCATGCAAGTTATGCTTTGCATTTCTGTACATGCTTGCATTTGCATTTCTGTTTCTGTTTCCTTTGGCATTATTTTTCCTGTTACTGTTACCATTTGCATTTCCAATTGCAGTACCGTGACTGTGTGCATTACGGTTTGAGTTTCCATACACGCTTGCACTTCTGTTTCCATTTCTGTTTCCTTTGGTGTTATTGCTGTTGTTACCATTACCATTTGCATTTACAATAGTGGTACCATGACTGTGCACATTAATAGTTACATTTCCATATGCGCTTGCGTCTTCATTTGAGTCACTGTTCACTTTGGTGTCAATCTCCACTTGCATTTCTATTAATGTTTGCTTTACCATTTACATTTGTGTCACCATGTGTTTAACCATTAGCACTTGCATTTGCATAGCAGTTACCATTACTATGTGACACAAAATCACTTGGTGGGAGCGCAGGGCTCGAAGGGCCCTCTCTCCCACTACCGCATTCCATTCACTATTTATAGTCCTCATTCTCAAAAAGAAGGGACATTCATGGCAAAAAACTCTGTTTAATGCATCAGTTATGGTTGTTTCACAGTGACAGACTTGAGGAAATTCGGTGTCAGGGTTCAAAGACCCCTTGCACTACCCAGCCAGACCCCAACGCATCAGGGTGTGCATTGGGGTAATGTGGTCCTAACTCTCACCCATTCTCCTATGCCTCAGCTTGTTTACACATGTAATGGGGTGAGTTAGGGCCCGACAACAATGCACACACCGATGCCAGTTAGCTGGGGTGGTAAGTGTGCTTCCAATCCTAACACCAAATTTTCCTACTTTTGTCACTGTGAAACAACCCTAACTGATGCATTAAATGGAGTTTTTGACATGAAAAAATATATATATATATATATATATATATATACACACACACACACACACACACACACACACACACACACACACACATATATATATATATATGCATATATATATATATATATATATATATATATATATATATATATATAATAGTTGAATATGGTAAACAAATATTGTTAGTCCCAAAAGCTGACCTTTATGTTTTTAGTATATAAATGTTTAAGAAAAACCTGTGGCTCTTTCAACCAGAACACTGTATCTATTGTTTTCCTTGGGACTTGTAGTTTCAGACGCTTCTTAATTACTCTTTCCTTTTGAAACACCAGGTGGCTCTGATAATCATTTGTTCCAAAGGTTTTTAAGGCAATTTGAAGGCATTAAGTGTCATCTGTTCTCCTAGTCTTTAATAAAATGCAGGGGCTCCACAACTTGATCACTCCACAGATTTGTTCTATTCCTTGGTCCAGATCCCAAACTAGTGTGTCTTGTTTTAACATGATAGGTCCATGTCATGCCCTCCCACATGAATCAAAATAAAGTTGGGGTGGATCTTTAGGAGCTTCTCAGGTGGAGGTGGGGTGGATCTTACTCCCCCCACAAAAATGTAATGCTGCCTCCCACTACTCAGGTTCCAGTTCTTGTACCACCCATTTAAGAAACATGATAGTACCCTGCAACCATTGACTAACATAAAAGCATATTTATTTGAGGGCATAAAACATTTCTTGGAGGAGTGGATGGCAGAGGAGACTATTTACACTTTCAATCAGTTCTATGAACAGAAAACATGACATCACTCCTTTTGTACATGCAAAACATCTGCTGGCTCCACCTACTGCAGCTGTAAAAAGAAGGTGGCTGCACCACAGCAGCCAAGTGGCCAAAAAAAAAAGTCAGCCAAGATGACAGCTAAGAAGGCAGTGCTGGCCATGAGACAGTAGAGATCACCAGAAGCACCTGCCAGCACAGAGCAAAGTAAGCCCAGTTTTGGGGCTGGAGTTCAGTGCAGATGAGTGTGCTGCTAGAAAAGACATTTTAAGATGATAACCCTAGTAGGGAGCTGGCAGCAGAAAAATTCTGGATTGGGGGGCCACCCCACTGGCCAGACCAGAGGCTCATAAAGGGGGCCCAATACAGGTTTTGTTGGCACATAAAAAGCCAGACAGATCTCCTGCACTAGATGGACCAGTTAGGATCCGGGTACTGGCTCTTCACCCATTGCCCTGCCCTCAATGAGGGGGATGCAGGAAGTAGGGTTTTTAGAGGGGGCAGGTCAGGAGCAGGGGAGTTGCAGACAGAGGAAGCCCCTTCACAGCCACATAGAATTGTGACACCGAGGAGGTCACTAGAAAGGAGTGGTCCATCAGTCACGGAGGAAAGTCAACGGGTGGGAATTCAGTATCAGCACTGGAACAGAGGCTCAGCGGGTTCTTTGCTTACCTGGAAGGGAATGCATGAGGTCATGGAGGCTTTCTGCCAAAGGTGTTAGCAGTGGTCCCCCCCAAGAATTATGACAAAGAGTCAGGACTGGAAGCAGGTGTCCAAGTGGTTGCTCTTCCCACTAGCCCTCCTTCTCCCTCTTTGGGATCAGTGCCCTTTGTCAAAGTGGGTGGGGGTCAGTAATTGGAGCTGGGGGGGTAATTGATGGGTCCCATGCAGTGCCTACTATCCTCACAGCCATATGCATAAGCCAAAAGGTACAAATTGGGTCACACCTGACAGAGAAATCAAGGTGCAGATTTTGGGGGTAGAATATGTAGACATATTTTGCTCCTTAATTGGCCTAGAGAACCTGAGGAGCACAAAGAGAAAAAGGATAAGGTTGAAGGGGTAGAGGTCAGATGGCGGTTGCAAATCTTCCACATGTGGGAGAATTGGGCGACAGAATTTGTCATATTTGCAGGTACAATTTAGCAGGAGACCTCAGGAAAACTTATGAGCTGTGGAATTATTTTAGTAGGGTAATGGCCATGCATGAGAAGAAGCTGTGGTATGGGGTCTGGAATATGACAAGGAATTCTGTCAATGGAAACAAGCCAACCCTACCAAGCACTGGGGAGCATTGTACATGACACTGCTGTGGGCCATAGAACATGGGAGGATGCAGCACACAGATAGTGGATTTCCAGTCAGGAGAGACCTTTCTCCAAAGAGAGAGGTATAAGGGTTTCAGCCTATGGAAGGGCTGGGATGGGATTTTGCTGCAACTGTAATCAAAGCACATATAAGGTAGAGTGGTGCAGGTTCGAACATAAATGCATGGCCTGCAGGTGGCTCCATCCATTCATATAGTGCAAGCCAGGAGGTGCTATTCCCCAGCTGTTTTGGAAGAAGTGAAACTGGCCTCCTAACCCTAATAAGGGCAGATAGAATTAGGCATTGCTGTTTCAATACCCAGACCAACTGGCTGCTTGAGCTCTGGTGGAAGTGTTCTATGCAGGTTCTTGAATCCTGTATGAAGGCCCTCATTGGGGACAGGAAGCAGAGAACCTTATGTCTGCCTGGAACCACCCTGACTTTGTCAGGGAAAGGTTAGCCAAGGGACAAAATATATCACGTGATAACAGTGAAGTTATTACAGTGAGTACATTTGGGCGACTGCATATGAGTGATAGCAACAACAGCGACAAGCACATCACTGTGATTGGGCAATAATGAGGACCATGGGGGTATGCTAAATACCCCCACTATCAAAGTGGGATGTGGAGTAGGAATCTTAGAAATGGGGAGGTGTGGGGGGCACAGCCCCCTGTGGGAGGTGTGGGGGCAGAGCCCACTGAATGAGAGACAGACAAAGTGCTCATTAATTGGAGTCATTGACCAGGTGCAGGTGATATATGGGGATGATGTAAGCAGCAGCACATACCTGTCTGAGGATATGAGGATGGCCTGAAAATCCTGAAAATCTCTATATTGTGTATCACTGTGAAATGCAGTCACTGTAATGTGACTCACTTTTATGCAGTTGCCCATTTGATGCCCGTGCAAATGCACTCACTCAGTTGACATGAACCGGGTTGAAACTCCTAAAATGACATGCTTAAATGGATGAAGGTGCTGCTGGTAAATGCACAAACTGCAAAGTATCAAAGAAAATACCAGCACACCTTGGGTGTTGGTGGTTTGTTTGTTTGACACATCCAGAATACAGTTTTCACAGCATTCAGCTTTTTGGTGTGCTGGTGGGGTTTTTTTTTGTTACTTTTAAGTTCAGCCAAGGAGCTGAGAATGAGGAGGATCAGTGGACCTTTTCTATCTCTGCTCTCTCTGGTAATGCGAATATCCCTGATTGGACTGGTTCATTTTGATAAACCATCTGTCATATCCAGAGGGGGATTTGGTCAATGACTACACTGACCTATGCTTTACACCTGTGTCATATGCTTTGTTTGACATAGCAGCAGAAGTGGTGAGGGTGGCAGGAAAGGGATATTACTGGAAAAGACAAGACGCTGAGTAGGTATTTCAGCTGTTACCAGTGTATGAAGGGGACAGAGATTTCCTGGTGAGAATGTTTGGGGGACATTATTATGTAGCAGATGCATCCCCACAGGGTGTGCAGTAGTGTGCACAGTATTTGAACATTTTAGTAAATTTTTGAAGTGGATGGTAACGAATAAGGCAGAGTGAAAAGAAGAGGTTCATTATTTGGATGACCTCTTGTTTATATGAAAGGTAGGTACCAGGGAATATGGACATTTACTGAAGGTTTTTAAGTAAGTTAGGGAAGATTTGGGGGTCCCATTGGCAAAGGCCAAGGCAGAAGGCCTGTGCACAGTGCTGTCATTTCTGGGAACAGAGATCGATACACAGGCCATTGTTTTTCAATTGCTAGAGGGCAAAGTGTAGGCCTTGCTGGACTTAATGATTAAGGTGTTGAGGGTACACAAAATTACAATGAGTTACAACAGTTGTTGGGGTACCTCTATTTTGAGTGCAAAATAATCCTGATGGGAAGAATATTTCTGTGTAAATGGTGAAGGTAGGACCAGGTTGCCACAAACCGCATCACAGACTCTGGGTGATAGAGGGTATGACAGAGGATTTGGTGGTATGGATGGCTTTTTGTGTTGCTTGCATGCATATGCAAGAAACACATTACGTCAGTCAGCAGTTAGGGAGCAGGCCACAATGCGTCAAGAAATTCAACCACGTCACCATGCAATCAGTGGTTTTGGTGCATTACAAGCTACCAAAAAACCTGATTGCATGGTGTCACCATGGCATTGTCTTCTCCGTTGGCCTCTCACAGTCCCCAGGAAGCCAACGGAAAGCCACTGCTTGCAGTTCAGTGTGCCTTCGTGGTGAAACATTTCAATAAATTAAATAAAAAAGCTGGCAGGGTGCCCAATCCCCGCTGGCATAATGCACCCCCCCATGGCTCATGTGTCCCCCCCAGCACACTGTATGGCTGACAGGGGTGCCCAATCCCCCGTCGGCTCCACTGCCCCCCAAAGAAACATCCATCTGCCATGCTGGGAGCCCACCCCAATGTGGCAAAAGTATCCTTGGCCTACAGGGGTGTCCAATCCCCCATCGGCTCCACTGCCCCCACCAAACAAAGTACCTGGTGACACGCTGGGAGCCCACCCCAGCATGGCAAAAGTCCCTTGTCATCTTTAAAAAAAAAAGACCTAGAAGAAAAAAATGGTCTCTTGTTGATTCTCTCGCACCCCCTCCTCAACCCGTGCCCACCCTCTATGTACCCCACCTCCCCACACCCCCACCTCACCCCATACCACTCAGGCCCATCACGACAATCTTCGTGGACCGGGAACACGTCTGCACTCTTCAAAGCTGACCACAAACTGAAGAAATGCCAGTAAGCTGTATAATGGCATAAATGTTTTTTTTTTCAACTTTGGTGCATATCTTGGCCATTTTGGGGAATTCTTCCACCAAATTTTCAACATGGAGTTCTTGGGACCCCACCTCATGAACGCAGTCATTGTCATTTTGTTATTCAGTCCCAAAAGGTGATTTCATGGTCACTGCACAGAACCACCTTTCAGGACTGATTAACAAAATAACAGTGTCACAGTTCATATGGTAGGCCCACAAAAACCCTATGTTGAAAATTTGGTTAAAAATTTCCCCAAATTTTTTTACGAGCGTGCGTTGTGCAGTTCCTCTGCACTCTCGTAACTTCGAGCATTTATAATATTTTCACTCCAGATTTTCAACATTGCCATTTTACCACACCTTCTTATGAACAGTATAGCGGTCATTTTTCACATCTTGCCTGAAATGTGTTTTTGCACATGTAGCGCACAATGGCGCGGTCGGTGTGCAAAATCAATGTTCAGGACAGATTAAGAATATCATGACACTGTTCATGAGGTATGCCCCCAAAAACCCTATGTTGCAAATTTGGTAAACAAACTCCCCAAAATGACTGTTTTATGAGCGGGTGTTTCGCAGTTCCTTCACACGCTTGTAACTTCGAGCATTTTTAATATTTTCACTCCAGATTTTCAGCATTTCCATTTTATCACACCTCCTTATGAACAGTACAACTGTCATTTTTCACATCTCAACCAAAATGTGTTTTCACACATGCAGTGCACAGTGGCATGGTCGATGTGCGAAATCAATATTTGGGACAGATTAAGAAAATCACAGTGACACTGTTCATGAGCAGAGGCCTTAAACTGGCTCTATTGAAAATTTGGTGACAAAAGTCCATAAAATGACTGTGGTACGAGCGTACATCATGCAGTTTCCACGCACCCTCGTAAGTTCATGAATTCGTAATCTTTTCAGTCCGGATTTTCAGCATTGGCATTTTTCCACAGCTCCTTATGAACAGTACAGCTGTCATTTTTCACACCCTGACCGAAATGTGTTTTCGCACTTCCAGCGCAGAATAGCATGGTCTCTGTGGGAAATCAGTGTTAGGGATAGAGTAAGAAAATCACAGTGACACTGTTCACGAGCAGAGGTCCCAAAATGCCTATGTAGAAAATCTGCTTTAAAAAATCCCAAAACTGATTACATTATGGGTGTGTTGCACAGTTTCTATGCACACTCGTGAGTTAACCAGTGTTTTTTTTATTTTCACTCCAAGTTTCAACATTGCCATTTTTTACACCTCCTCATGAACAGTACAGCTGTCATTTTTCATATCCTGTTCAAAATGTGTTTTCGCACCTGTGGTGCCAAATGGCGCAGTTGCTGTGCAAAATCACCTTTTGGCTAATGAACTGATAGTGCCACTGTTCATGCGGTGGGATCACAAAAAGCCCATGTTGAAAACTTGGAGTAAAAATACCAAGAAACACCCTGGGTGTTAGGGTTTTTGACCATGGTACCCTACCCTATAGGGACTGGCAGGCGTCAGGGGTGTGACTTGGGATTGTCGACAGTAATGCTCATGCCATTCCACCCTCACCCTGCAGCCAGTGGCAGACATCAAGGTGCATCTTGGACCCTGTGGCCCCAGAGTTCACCCCATTCTCCTATACTGCACCCATTTCAGTCTATATCTTTATGGAATGAAGTGAGTGTAAAGCCTGAACACTGCAAAGCACACCTCGACAATTGTAAGTGTTTGCAGGGTAAGGTGAGGTGAAATGTTGTAACCATTATGAGTGACAACCCAAAGGCACACCCCAATGCCTGTCCATCTCTTCAGCATGAGGTTGGAGTCAGTTCAATACTTCACTGCCATTCCTGTACTGCATCTGTCTAACTCCTGCACTTCTACTGCTAATGACAGCAAGAAACACTTTGCATTGACAAATGCTAGTTTTGCATTGCTATAATAGTGTGTCTTTCTGGCTGACTTCAACCACCAGCCAGGAAATGTATATCTACAAGGATATGTCAGGGAGTTTAGGCTTCAGGCTGTACTTCCATGGAGTGTGGTGCCCTGAACAGTGGTCATCCAACTAGTGTAACACTGGATTAACAAAGAATGTTACCTTGCTGGAATTGTTTCTGATTGTGGTTGCACTCTGGGTTTGGAGTGACCAGTTTTGGGATAAAAGAGTAATTTTTTTAGGTCAGATAGGGTGTAGTACACACCATCAATGTGCAGCTGGGGGCAAAAGGGCCGAGGGGAGATTTGATGAGTTTTGGTTTTGAAATGCCTGATGTTAACCATTCATTTTAAGGCATTACATGTGCCTTGGGTAGATAATGACATTGTCTCATTTACAGTGGCAAAGGTTCCAGAAGCTGTTGTCTGAAGTGGAGGAGCACCCCAGGGCAGCTCTAGTAGTCCTCTTGGAATTGGTGAGCCAGAAGTCTTAGAGCTGACCAGGAATGTGTTAGCTCTGGGCACAAGGGTTGCATACAAAAGTGGGGGTAGCAGGTTTATTGAATGTTAGGGAAAGACAGAGGTGGGAAAATGAATTGTCAGCACCAGTGGACCACATATGCTGGTATGTTCTGCAGAAGCAGCAGAAAGGGGTCAGATCTGGAGTGGTGTGCCAACATCTGGCAGGAGTACTAGCATGGTTTTCCAAGTGACAGGTTTTGAGAATAAAACACAGAAGTGCTTTGGCTTAGCAAGTGTGAAAAGATGGGCAAAGGGGTCAAGTAAGCAGGCTGATTACCATCGTCTGATTAGCTCCAACCTATTTAAACAGGTTTGGGTGAGTTGAAGAAGGTATGCTCAACCAAATAAGAAATATTGTTTAGAATGGTCTTTCTGGATGCCTTCTGTGGTGCCTTCAGGGTATCGGAGTTGGTGCTGCCAAACAAGGCAGCAGAGCAGAGGTGGTCTTGGCTTTTGAAGATGTTACCTTGACAAGCAATTGTCTTTTTTTGGATTCACAAGAACAAAACAGACCATTTGGGATGTGGGTATTGTTACAACCTGAGGGTACCCTTAGGGACCACATGGGACATAACAGCAGAACTGCAGAAATACATAGTCCAGATACTTAGGAGGGCAGTTCTTTCATCATGAAAATGGATACTTCTTGATGGTATTTTAATTCAGACATACTCTTAGCAGGGGCCATGATGATGAAAGGGTTGGGCTAGAACTCAGTGGAGTTTAATACACATTCTGTTTTAATTGGGCAGCCATGAGTGCAAGAACAGTAGGGATGTGAGACACCCAGATAAATGCATTGGGATGATGGAGGTTGTAGGCCTTTGCAGGGTATGTATGTCCTGATCTTTCTTTTTATTTATTGAAAGGTGGCATACCCCAATGAAGACAAGTGTGGACTTTTGGTCACTCATTTATACATTGGGCAACCAGAAGGGCAAAGCAGACACCAGTAGATGCTAACTTCTTCCTGGACCCATGAAGGCATCTGGTGAAGTGCATGGGCACCAAAGAAGAAGGTGGAAAGACTCTGTGCCATGGGCTACGTCAGAAGCCCAGTGACAAGACACTGCAGGGGTGCTGATCATCCTCTTGGGTGATGACAACTTGGGGCTGGTGAGTTCATCAAGTCTGATTTGCCTGATGAAGGATGGCCTCCATTTTTTATGGCAATGCTGACCAGGTGTAGTACTTATTTGGTCACACATAGTACAATGTCAGAAATGGCAGCATGCAAGGAATCTGGCAACAACTGAGAAGGCTAATAGGGTGGTCAACATGTGGATATGCACCTTTATGGGTTCTATAGGTAGGAAGGTATTGTGACATGATGAAATCCCAACCATCTCTATGCAAGGGAGGGTGCACTTGTTTATGGTAGGTATGGATAGGTTTCTAGCAGATATACAGAGTATTTTACAGTAGTTAAAGTGGCTTGTCTTGGGGGAAAGACAATGTCATCCTGTGGTGGCACAGTAGTCTCACAGACAGAGTACAAAAGAGGTAACAGGATAACCTACCACTAATATAGATGGGTTCCTCTTGAATATTGGCAGGAGGGGAGATTTCTGATGATGGGGATCCCAAGGGTCCTGTTGAGGGATAGCATCCTTGGGTTTTGACCTGCATGTGTGGTGCCTTCTGAAGGGAAGCCACATACAACATATGGCTCTGATGCCACCCATCAGGCCTCAGAGGCCACAGTCCCTCCAGAGGCAGTGCCCCCCCTTAAAAGGATTTATGGGTCTGCCTGGTAGAGAGTCAACTAGGGATAAGTGGATAGACTGAGAACATAGGACCACCTAAAAAAAGGCTTGCTGAGACTACTGAGCTGAGCACGTCACACTATTATTTGTTTTGTGGTTGGTTGGAATAAATACATGGCTGTGGCCATTTCTTACAAAACACTGTGTATGTTTGTTCTGTTCAGATAAATGTAATAAGGGCCCTATAGACACAATAGATAGCCAACAAAGGATCCCCCTTCAAGCATGTGGGGGCTTGGCTGTGAGACCTTTACCTGTTACCAGGCAGAAGTTAGAAAAGCATGGGGAGGACAGACGGAAGGGAAAAGGAGAAGGAAGGATATCTTAGTATGTCTGCCCAGAGATGGGGAGCGAGTTGGGCTGAAAGGATAGGAGCAAAGAGGAAATAAGAAGGCTGGAGATAAGGTAGCTGAGCCGTTTTGTTCCTCTATCCAGTAGAAATTCCCACCTGCCCATCTTGAAGTCATGGGTCAGAGGGCTGAGGGTAGGTATGAAGCCTGACATCTCAATAAGAGGATCATCTTATGGGTCAAGGAGAAATATTCCTGTTTTTTCCCATGGAGTTTTTTTCTAGGGTTTTTGCCTCCTTTAACAAGATAGGGGTAAGGAGATAGTGTAGGATGTCACAGTCATGTAAGTGTAGTGGCTCAGTAGCTACACAGGTAGAGTACAAAGTGAGTAATAGGAAGAACCTACTACTGATACAGATGAGCTTCTCTCGAGGCTCACAGAAGGCTAGACTCCCAACAATGGGTAGCCTGAGGGGTCAGTTTGGGGATAACATCCTTGGGTTTTGGCCTGGGTGTATAGATCCCTCTGAAGGGAGAGGCGCACATGACAGACTGCTCTAGAGTCACCCCTCAGGCCTTGGAGGACATAGTCCCTCCAGAAGAGGTGACCCTTTTTTCAATGGATGATGGGTCCGCCTGGTAGGAATCCACTGGGGGTAAGTGGACAGACATGGGTGTATTACTGGTTTGGTCACACGTAGGATCACCTTAAAAGAGGCTTGCTGACACTACCAACTGTGCACATCATGCTATTACTTGTGGTTGTTTGTAATAAACAAATGGCTCTGGCCATTTCCGGTAAAGGGGATAAGGGCCTTACTTAGACAAAAACAAAGTACCAAAGATACTGAAAGGCACAAAACTGAATTTTGAAAAGTGTTGATTGATAGCATGAATGGAGCAAGGTTCTGTTTACCTGATAGCTGGTCAGTAATAAGGCTTTGGTACTCAGACAGACACACATGCACATATACATTAGCAGAGCACTACCCTCACCACAGCAATGTCTTCCTCCCTACCACAGCACTGTCCTTCATCCCACAACAGCACTTCATCCCCACCAAGGTCAGATGAGGGTTCTGCAATTCACAAGTACTGAATATAAATGAATGGTGATTTATATGCTATAGCTCTGGGTGCAAAACAACAATGGGGGTTGGCTGCCCACACATGCTGTACCTCTTCACTACATTAACTTCCCAGCAATCAGGTAGGCATAATTAGCATACAAATGTACACATTTCTCATTCCTCAGTACAGAGGCTTAGCTGCACAGCTGGGAAATGAGTGAAGGAAAGTCTGAACAATAACCCCACATTTTTATCCTGTACCAAGATGTATGGGAACCAAATTTCATTCAGAAAACTTATGCACTGATGTACTGCCATCTGGTCCTAGGAAGGAGGAAATACTGTGGTGAGGGGCAGTGCTGAGGTAGTATGGGAGATAGCATTGTGGTGATGGCAGTATACTGGAGGGGTGGGGACAAGTACTATATGGCTAACCAACTACAGCATCTTGACCAGGTGAAAATGAACTTCTTCCATTTATGCCACAGTAGTATAAGTTTATATATCGTGTCAAATGTTAAATTTCAGCCAATCAGCGCGTGCCATGTAATTTGACAGGTGAGCGTGTCCTAAAATGGACCAATCAAAATCGCCCCTTGTTAAACCGGAAGTCCTTCCCTAAAATGCGCTAGCCCTGCCCACTTCTGGTGGAAGTGATGCAACCTTGAGCCCATGTCCTGCCCCTTGCACAGGAAATTACATGCATTCAAACCTGTGTCCTGCCCCTTGTGCAGGAAATGGCCCACACTGAAACCCTGGAAGTGACATAACACCACCATTTTGTAAGTGTCTTACACCCCTCATTCTTGTACACTCCTCAAACCCCTGCCACCCACCATTTTGTAAGCATCCTACGCCCCTCCTTCTCATACACTCCTCGAACCCCTGCCACATCATCCTGGCTGGAACCCAAGTCCCACCATGCTAGCTTGGATTCCTGCACCCCTACCATCCTGGCTCAAACCCCTGTCCCTCTTCACCACTGTGCTTCACCCACCCCAAAAATCAGTTAGGGTTTATGTAGTGTTATGTGCCCCCTGTAGGCTTGGGGGGTATAACTGCAGGGGTATGTGTGTGTTTTTTTATTAGGATATTTTCAGAAAGAAGTATCTAGGAGGCAACCTGATCATGCAGAGGTTTCACAGATCTGTGTGGAGACCCCCCCCGAGGGAAATTCATCTGCCTGTGTGAGTACCCCTTTTTCTGTTTTTTATAACAATATACAAAATAATTTAACTTGCATCTGTAGGACTGTGTCAAACTTGCATCAAAAGGATAGCTTTACGTATACGCATGTAACATTTATAAGCTAAAATGGGGGGACC
This sequence comes from Neoceratodus forsteri, assembly GCA_016271365.2. NCBI lineage: Eukaryota > Metazoa > Chordata > Ceratodontiformes > Ceratodontidae > Neoceratodus > Neoceratodus forsteri. Next base: position 575,186,733 of record CM028134.1, on the reverse strand, counting down.
TCTGTGTAAATAAGATGGTTCAGCAGTTTTCTCTGGATAGCATTGCAACATTCTGGCTGTGTGTGTGTGTGTGTGTGTGTCCCTCATTAGACACGTAGGAAAAGCAATGTCTTTTATGTATGTTTAAAATATAGATGGGCTTTTTTGGAAAAAAATTAAAAAGTCATGTAGTAGGTTTGTAACCATTACCTGTATATTTCTGTGATGTATCTGACTTGGGACCTTTGTAGAAGAGCTCAGGACTCAAAAGTATTAATCTTAAGCTTAACTAAATAGGAAAATAAATGATATGTTACAAAAAAAGACAGAATGTAAAATGATAATGTTTCTCTTTCAGAATAATTTTAAAGCACACAGTCTTAAAATGTATCTACAGCTTTGCTTAGAGTCGGTGCAAAAAAAATACACACTTTGTGTGTGTGTGTGCTATGTTTTACTGAATTACTAATTTAAAAGACTCATCTTTTTAAAAAAGACAAAATTTCCATTTGACTTTTAAAAACATAACTTAAGATGGCACTCAACTGCCGTTATTATAAACTGTGCCTCTTTGTGTTTTAAGATTGATAAAAAGCATCTGTTTTAATTAGACTGTGACCAGCGTGTTAGTAGTATGGCATTTCTTTTTTGAACTCTCCACTGTGTAAATGAGAAAAACAGGTGTTTCTCATGATTAACTTTTTAACAAAATAAGTTTTATCTTCTGAATAGTGGTATGCAAGCAGTTTTACTGAATTACTAATTTAAAGGACGCAGCTGTTTTAAAAAAGACAAGATTTTCATTATACATTTTAAAAAGCTAACTATGCCATAAGCTTATATGGACTTAAAGAAGCAGTCTACATACCTTTTAATTAGACTGTGACCAAAAGTTTGTCACAAAGGCATTTCTTAATGCCTTCCAGCTGTCGCAGGAAGTGAAAAACAAAAGCCTACATTGAGTAGCCTAGGACTTATATATTTCCCCTTTGAGAATGGGTGGGGTGGTTTGATGGACAGTACCAAATGTTCAGATGTTTTTTCACTACCAGCTACGTACTTGGGGGTGGTGGTCTGAGTCATTTTTATATAAGCATTTCAAGATACTGGAAGCTAAAGACAAAAGAACAGAGCGAGACTGCCAAAACTACTTCTTGAGCTAAAAGAATTTTTAAAAACATTTAACAAGTAACAATGGAACTGTGGACTGTAGATGAGGCCCTTATCCAAACATTTGAAGAGCTGTCTAATCCACAGTTTACCACTACAGAAGGTGTGTATTTTTTATTTTTAACTAGAAATAGTAGATGCTGCAGGTTTTAGAGTTTAAATTTTGTCTTATAAAAGTTTTAAAATACTGAAAGTAGTGACAGGGGTGTATTTTCTGTTTTCAAACAGCAGCACAGTGACCCCCTGCAGGAGAGAGAGGGAGAAAGAGACCATTACATGAATGTGATGTTTTTCAAAGGCATTCAAGAGTTTCTGCTGGTGTCATTAATGAACAGAATATACCTAGCATAACTGCAAATGATGTACAGGCATCTATGAGCAGCTCAAGAGTTTTGCTGGTGTAAATGAACCAAATGTGCCAATAAACATTGTACATCCATCTAGGAGCAGCGCACAAGAGTTTCTGACCAAAGGTTTCAAGAAAGGGACATTGACATGCTCAATGTTGGGAAAGCCTATATTCTTTAAACAATTGATAGTTTGTTTAATGCCTTGGTAATTGAGGGCAGATTATCTAGTGAGGATTATGATCAGATGCATGAATCTGAGCTTTTTAAAAGTTCAGGTGCTTTATTGAGCAGTGTGCTTGGTTTAGCACGTGCATCTAAGTTCTCGTGCAAAGAGTTGAAAATGATGGCAAGTGCTGCCCACATGTATGAAAAGTACAGGGGTTTGGAGGAAACAGTGGCCAAATACAAAAATCAAATTACAAAGTGAAAGCACAGAAGCTCTTACAAGCTGAGTACAAAGGGTGGCATCACTAACAAAATGAAAAAAAATAACAAATGGAGTCAAAAAAGAAAAATCTTGGTAAAAAATAAAACAATCCGAGAAAAGTTGATAAGAAGAGTAAAGCTTGCCAGGAAAATATTACAACGTAGGTTGTTACAGCATGTTGTAATGATCAGCAGTCTGAATTAGAAAACCATCATGATGATGAACTGGCAGGTCAGCAGTCTGAATTAGAAAACCATCATGATGATAAACTGGCAAACAGGGCGCCCCCTACAGTATTTTTAGAATCTGTGCAGCAATATGGATGCATTTTAAAAAAAAATTAATGCTACAGAATTTCATCAAAGATGTAAGTTTATAAATCTAGATAAAATAAAATCTTTTACAGATGCTATTGCTGCAATGCACCAGGCTATAGAAAATTTGTTAGACAGTGTGAAGAGAAAAACACAGTATGGTGACTTTATACAGGTAAGATTAAATGCTGCTTCTTTAAATCAACCCTTGTTCTCAAGGAAAACACGCCCTAATGAATTAAATGCTGCCACCTTCTTAGATCAGATAGCTGATATGCTACAGAGCATTACAGAAATCATTACTGATGACACTATACATCTCGTGGTAACTACTATCAGGAACCACCAAGGTTTGGGGGTGGGGGGGAGACGGACACTGAGCTCCATCTTGTATAGCAGGATTTTACAAAAAAAGAGACAATACTTGATTGATTTAAATAACAGAGACAATAGTTTGTGTTTCAGTGGCTCCATTCTCACACTCTTAAATCCACATATGAGTGACAGGCAGTTGTTGAACAAGGCTAAAATATTGCACGCTGAGCTAGGTTTGTCAGACCAAACACCTGTCACTTTTAGTGATGTGTCCCAGTTTGAACGTTTTTAGAGTCAAATTAAGATTTTATATCATAATGAAGGAAACTGGCAAACATTTTCAACAGGTCCAGAAAGATTTCCTAAAACACTGTTTGTATTATTACATGAAGGACATTTTTATGGTATTACTAATGTAAAAAAATTCATCGTCGCACAGTACCTCTGCGAATATTGTGATGTAGCCTATAGAAATAAGGGAAATCATATCTGTGCACAACAGTGCAAAGTTTGCTTCGATCCCTGGTGTCTCGAAAATGAAACTGGTACAGAATCTTGCCCCAAATGTAAAAAGATTTGTAGGTCTTCAGTGTGCCTAGAAAGACATTTAGCTATAGCTGATGGGAGTACAGGGTCTTGTAAATCCATGAAACTGTGTGAACAATGTTTTGTCTTTTACAAGGGATCTCATACATGTAAATTGATTCAGTGTAACAGATGTGGTTCTTTCATGACAGCAGACAAGCATCTGTGTTATATGTCACCACTCACAGATGTAAAAATCTCTGAGAAATATATAGTGTTTGATTTTGAAGCCACACAAGAAATGGGGGTGCACATATCAAATTTTGTGTATGCTAAGCAATTAGATGGGAAGAGGTCCTGGGAATTCGAAGGTGAAGATTGTATAAAAGATTTCGTAGGACATTTTATTGATGCACCATTTAGACACTACACATTTATAGCACACACTGCCAAAGGCTATGACAGTTATTTTATCATTAGCCAGCTAGTTAAGGAAAGAATTGATATTAAATTGCTCACACAAGGAGGAAAAGTACTCTGTGTTGCAGTGACATCTCTACAGATCAGATTTATTGACAGCCATAGTTTTCTTCCTTTTAAACTAGCAAAAATCCCTGCAGCCCTTGGATTTGAGAATGAGATTGCTAAAGGTTACTTCCCCAATTTTTTTAACACCAAGGCTAATGAAAATTATGTAGCCCCCCTGCCCGATGCTCAGTTTTATGGTTCTGAATATATGCTGCCTGCAGAAAAGCAAGAGTTTTTGCAATGGTACCTAGCTAACCGACATAGAGAATTCAATCTGAAAAGAGAGCTTCGCTACTATTGTTAGTTAGATGTTGAAATTCTTCGAAAAGTCTGTGTCAGATTTAGGAGAGAATTGATGGACATGACAACCAAAAGTATTTTAAAACAGTCAGATGGTGATACAGTGGAGTATGAAACAGTATCCTTAGACCCCTTCCAGTATGTCACGATAGCCTCAGTCTGCATGGCCATGTACAGATTTTTATTTTTGAAAGAATGCACTGTTGCTGTTCTCCCCCAGACAACTACCACAGACAATTGAAGAGATACTCCACACCTGCTATTCAGTGGCTTATGTACATATCTGAGAAAGAAAACATTTATATTCAGCATGCGCTAAGGGGTGGTGAATTTAAGGTGGGTCCATACTTTTTGGATGGCTATTCTGTCATAAATGGAATACCCACAGCATTTGAATTTAATGGTTGTTTTTTTTCATGGCTGCAACATCTGTTACTGTGAGAAAGATAGAAACCACATGACAGGGGCTAGTTTTGGACAGTTATTCAATAGAACCATGCACAAATTTCATTTTCTAAAGAGCAAGGGTTTTGCCATTAGAGTATTGTGGGAACATGAATGGAAAGCAATGCTGACTACAGATCAGGGTTTGAATAATTTCTTGAGAGACAGGCAGCTAACACAGCTATTTGAACCTAGGCAGTCACTGTTCGGGGGGAGAACAAATGCCATTTGTCTGTACTATAAGACATAGCCTGATGAGAAAATACACTATTATGATTTTACCAGCCTCTACCCTTTTGTTAACAAAACCAAACAGTATCCAGTCGGTCATCCTGACATCATTTATGACAATTTTGATGACCTCACTCAGTACTTTGGTTTAGCAAAAGTAAACGTCTTACCCTGTAGAGGTCTTTTCTTTCCAGTGCTGCCATCCAGGATTGGTAAAAAACTTGTGTTTACATTATGTCGTGCATGCACTGAAAATAGACTTCAAACAACATCATGCACACATGATGATGAGCAAAGGTCACTTACAGGTACCTACTGTACTGTAGAACTAAACCTGGCACTGGAAAAAGGCTACAAAATCATTAACATTTATGAAGTTTGGCATTTTAAAGAGTCATGCACAGAGCTTTTTGCAGACTACATCAAGCTGCATCTAAAAGGCAAGCAAGAGGCATCTAGTTTCCCTTCATGGGTAAAAACTGAGGAGGATAAAGTCAGGTACATACAACAGTATTTTGAAAGGGAAAATGTACATTTGAACCCTGCAGCCATAGCTGTTAACCCCGCAAGGAGACAGATATCTAAACTGTTTTTAAATTCTCTTTGGGGCAAATTTGGGCAAACTGCTAATTTGCCGACCACGAGCATAGTAACAGACCCACAGAAATTTTTTCAGTATGTTTTTGTACCATATCATGATAAGGCATCATGCTTTTTCATCGATGATGAAACAGCTTGTTTAAGCTGGAAATATACCAGTGATCATTACACAAATTCCAATAATATCAACATATTTATAGCTAGTTTTACAACAGCATATGCCAGAGTGGAACTCTACAACCTGCTAGATATATTACAGGACAGGTGCCTTTACCACGACACAGACTCTGTCATTTTTGCATCCAGACCGGGTGACTGGGCCCCACCTCTGGGCGATTATTTAGGGGAGCTGACCAGTGAAGTTCCTGCAGATGAACACATTACAGAGTTCATTTCCCCAGGCCCAAAAACTTACGGCTACAGGCTGTCCAGTGGAGAGGTTGTTCTTAAAGTGAAAGGGTTTACCCTTAATGTAGCCAGCAGTAAACACATTAATTTTGAAAGTCTGAAGGACCTGGTCTTTGACTATACAGGGTCACAGATCTCTGAAGAAATTATTGTGAGTCGACCCAGCATTGTTAGGAATAAAAAGCAGTGGTCCCTTGAAACAAAAACGCTGTCCAAGACCCAGAGAGTAGTTTATGACAAGCTAGTTTTACAAGACAATTTTAAAACACTTACTTATGGATACTGATTGTGAAAAATGGATATCAGGTTGCACCATTCCTTTACTTGTCTGTTGGCTGGCCCCTGTAATAGTGGGAAGAGCTTATTTATAAAACAGTTGTTGGAACATGCTGATGCCACTTTATCACACAAGCCTGAAAATATTGTCTGGTTCTACAGCTGTTGGCAACCTTTGTATAATGAATTGCTGTTAAAGTTCCCTCAGATTAAATTTGTGGAGGGGCTACCAATGTCACTAGCTGACAATGATCTCTAACCCCCTGGAAAGGTAAATTTTGTCATTACAGATGATTTGATGGACTCTGCCTGTCAAAATAGTGAAGTGGAATATGGGTTTACCAACTACAGTCATCATAAACAATTGACAATATTTTTAATTGTCCAGAATGTGTTCTGTCAAGGTAAAAAAAGCAGGACCATCACACTAAATGCCAAATACATGATTTTGTTTAAAAATCCCAGAGACAAGCTGCAGATCATAACTCTGGCTAGACAGATGTATCCTGGTCAGCCAAAATTTTTCTTAGAAGCTTTTGAAGATGCCACAAGAAAGCCTCATGGCTATTTACTGCTTGATTTAAGATCCAATACACCAGACGAATATAGACTACGTAGTGGGTGTTTCCCCCTGACTGGCCTGTGGCATATGTCATGAAAAAAACACATTCTGCTTCTAAAAATATTTGATACTGTATTGTCATTATGTCTAAAAGACTGCAGAGAAATCTGTCTGTTTTAAAGTTACTAGTAAAAGGGCCTCCGAGCTTAAGAAAAGCTATTTTATGTTCAGCCTCTGATGATCTGATATCAACTATAGCTGAGATAGCCTTAAACACTCTCAAAGGAAATATTCCACTGTCAGCAAAACAGTTAGGTTTGCTGAAAAAAAATGGAGAGTCATTAAAACTTTAAGCGATAAACAAATAACCTTAAAAAGGAAAAAGAAAATAGTTAATCAGACAGGTGGTTTTATAGGAACGCTGCTAGGAATTGCCATCCCTTTGATCACAGGCCTGCTGGCTAACAGATAATAGATTTTACTCAGAAAATGTATTTGGTACCTCAGCAACAGATGGATCACATTAAAACTAATTACCCTGATCAGGATATGAGAAAAGTTGCAACTAACAGTTTGGACACTGACATGAGAACTATACTGTCCTGGACTGATTTATCAGACTATGACAAAGCCAAAATGTACTCTGCTATGTTACAGTGCTATCTGACTTTGGTAAGACAAGGAGAACAAGCTAAAACCAGTTTGACATTACTCATGCCTGAAAATGAATCAATGTCTGACCCCCCTGCGGACACAGCAGAAACAGCTTCTGTACCTAGTACTATGGAAAAAGACATTTTAAGTAGTGTTTCACATCGGTCTAAAACCAATGCTGAACTTTTGTTAAAGCATATGGCAAAGAACAAGGATATTGTGTTCTGGAGTGATAAGGGTGAATTAATGTATAAAGGCACTGTTGTTTCTGGGTCTCACATGGTCGATTTAGTAAGAGCGGCTACAGCCACTCACACAATCCCTGACCACAGAAAGCCAAAGGGCTGGGATGTTTTTGTCAAAGCAATGGCTGAGTCTAACATACCCACCTCAGTGTTTGCTCACTCAGCAAACAGGAGCTATGTGGAAAGACTGAAATCGGTAGCTGGTGCAAAACAGCCACAGCCATCTCCAGTTAACCAATGGTCAGTGACGCCCAAAAGACAAAAGTCTTTTAAGAAACTCATGTGGCTCCTATGTAAAACTTAAATGCAATCTCTATGTATGAATGTTAGATACCTCAGTGACTGTTGTGTACAGCCTATGTTGAACATTTACCTCATATTAAACACGTAATCCTACCTAAGTGACTGCTGTGTACAACCTATGTTAGCCATTTACCTCATATTGAATATGTAATCCTGTTTTTACAAAAAAGTGTTTATATTGATGCATGTTAGCCTACCTCATAGTTAAATATGTTAACACATTTTTAGAAAGAGGTGCTTATCATAATTCTACCTCAGTGCTATGGTATATATAGTGTGCATTTTTTAACAGGAGATGCTTTTGTTTATTATATCTTATCCATGATGTTACCACTGATGTATGTTGTATTTTATTGGCACTTTTTTACAATAAATGCATTTATATTTTAGATATTTGTCATTATTGAAGACATTGCATATCTTATCCATGATGTTACCACTGATGCATGTTGTGTTTTATTGGCAGTTTTTTCCAATAAATACCTTTATATTTTATATATATTTGTTATTACTGAAGACATTGCATATCTGAAAATGTTAAACACAGCCCCCCCCAGTTTAAACACAGGTGCCCCCCCTCCAAGTTTAAACACAGAAAACACAGAGACACACAATTATGAGTGTTTATATATGATTTTATAAATGACTGGTTTTGAATAAAATTACAAGCGGTTGCATATTTTAAATTCATTATAAGACAAACAAGTCTGAACATGTTGCCACCTCACTGATACATGCCCTGACATCTTTAGATGTCTGAAAAGGTGACGTACAAAACTAGTTACCATGGCATCATTTTTCAGCAAATCATTAGAGTACATTTTTAAAATCTGATCATAAGAAAGTCCTTTGCATCTGTGGTGTAAGAAAAATATGCAGTGAAATCCACAGGTAGTAGAAAAGGTATATTGTAACTGTGTGTCTTGGTACAAAATGTTTTTGCATTTCTGATTAAAAAAACCCAATCATTTGTGCATGATTGTCAGGATGAAAACTGTAGCTGTTGAAGAATGCCCCAGTCCCATTTTCTGAAATGTATACAGCTAACCAGTGCTGTCCCGGGAGGTCATGGGGGTCAGTATTGATGACTAGTGATGCGGAAAGGTTTCTCAGTCTCTCCTTGGGTAGCAGATCACAGGGAAACACACCCAGAAAGCAGTCATGGATGTGGGAGTCATTGGTTACAATTTTTTTCCAGCTGCTTTGTGTTCATTTTTATGGTTTATCACATATAATCAAAAATGACATTTCTTCTCTGGTTAATTTCAATGACATTATCAAACACTGCATAGATAATGAGATTAACTGTTTGTGGAAGGGCTTCTGCAAATCTGATCTCAGCTATGAGGTTCCCAGTTTTAATTAAAGAATAATGATCAGCACATTCTTGGTCCAGAGTGAGATCAAAGGCAAACAGGGTGTACCCTTGGGTAAATTCCTGACGGTTAACTACAAGCGGGTGATCTATCATAGATTTCCTTGCTGCTAGTACTAGATTAAAATATTCTCTCACAGCATTCCCATTTCTAAAATTGGGCTGCAGAGGTTTAGCAGGGATTTGTTCACCGTCCAGATACAGAGCCACAAAATTAATGTTATAATGCTTAAAGTTTAAGGGGTTTTTAGTGTAGGAACCGCTAAAAGCATCATTGTCAACAAATCCCATGACTATCATTTTTGGTAACTGTCCCAAAAACAAATTATCTTGGTTGCAGACCCTGCTGCCTGCAGGGAGGCTGAACACTTTCATACCCACTCTGTCTATAGGGTATTTAGCATTGGAGGTCAGCAGGGCTTCTGAGTGTCCCATACGAACTTCGGGGGTCACTTTAACCCTTTTGACAAACAGAGAGGCGGCCATGACTTTTAGCTTATAAGGCTCAGCATCTCCACTCATCAGGCAAAAGATGTCCCTGTTACATGTCAGTTTAATTTTAATATCCACGCCATTCAGCATCAGTTTCTCTTGAAAAAACAAGTCTGTGTGCAAGTGTCCCAGCAGCTCTACCCCTCTACTGAGATGTGTGAAGGAGCTTTTTATTAAAACCTACATTGTCACCATCTCTGTCTGTGATTTCATGTTTCCCCTGGGTGTCTTTGTAAAATAACCCTGTGGTAAATTGGGTAGAAAGGGTCTCTTCACTGAAGTTCAGCACAGATTCTATGACAGCCCTGTAGGGGTAACAGTTATTGCTCTGACTGATGAGCCGATCACTGACAGTCACATCTAGCTGACTGAAAATGGTGGACACTGGGTAGTTTATAAGGCACACTTTGGCCGCTGCAGGTATATCACTACCGTCCGCTTCAGTGATTTTGCAAACCAGGTAAAGAAGCGTGTTGTTTAGATCCAAATAGTCTTCACCATTCCCTGCTATATAAAATTTAATCGGTGAGTTTTCTGAAAGGGCAGCCAGAGGGAGTATCTCTACATAAATGCATTTTTCAATGCTTGTCTGTGTGGGAGAAACGGTAAACAAGTCAAGTTCTGATTTTGTGCATTCTTCAGAACCACAGTGCACGAAAGCCATGTTTTTTTAGAACAGGTCTCTGCTTTTTTTATGACCCCTCAAAGATCCTTTTGCCTTTGAGTGTTTTCTTTTATGTGAAGTTTTGCATTTTGAAACACCTCTTTTAAAGTAGCCGGGGGGGGGCCAATAAGAAGCGAAGGGTGTACTCTGCTCTTTCTCTTTTTACCTCTCTTGAATACAATCAGCCCTGAGCCACCCTGAGTAGGTTTATCACCCCCTGACATCTTTTGAGTGACAGCACTAGTCACATGCCCACAACATCCTTTTGCAACATTTTTAGCAGCTGTCTGTAGATGTGGTTTTGCAATTTCAAACCCCCTTCTTAAAAATGGAACTGCTTTTCTGAACAGACTACGAAATATCCCTCCTATACCAGAACCATATATAGTAGGAAGTCCATGAAAGCTGGGCAGACCGTATCCTGCCTGTGCCTTGTAATAGCTTCTGTACAAGGCAGGGTCCCCATAATGTCGAACAATCACCATCCTTGTTAAATTTTAGAGCACTCTCTGGGGGCGAAAATGCAACTTCACGATTACCTTTCCAAATTGAAATGGTACAGGTTCATTTTGATCATTCTTTATTTCAATAGTGACTGTATCGATCTGATGTTTACTGACTGTTTGATAATGGGGTTTATCGTAGGTCACAGTCACTATCTCATTGTCTTGGCCCCTGACGAGTACGCATCTCAGCAAAGGCACTAGACTGTCACCCACTATTTCATATGTGATAATGTCAGTGTAGATATATAATGTGTAAAAACCCCCATTAATATCTGGAGGGTTCTTTGCTAGATTCTTTCCTACACCTACCTCAAGTCTGCTAAAACCCAAAAGGTACTGTAACTGCCCATGCATAAACAAAATGCATTTGATGTCACTATCAATGCTTATTTATGCAACAGGGGTCAGGATAAAAACTGTAGAATAAAACCATTTATCTTCGCTACTATGGTAATAAATTTATTTATCCACATAGTAACTACATCATCACCCATTTATTCACACAGTAACTACATCACTAGTTCATTTATCTACACAGTTCTCTTCAGAATTCATTTAGAATGTTCGGCCCTCAGAAGCAGTACTAACCATATTTAAATGTCAATAACTTAAAAACGAAAAAAGATAACATGGTACTGTGAGCACGAAAATTGTTCAGCACAAAATTATCTACAAAATGAATATGGTTTCATTTATATAAACCCTGTATATTGTATATGATTAGCAAGAAAACAGAAGAAAATGTAATTTTTTGTTCACTTTTTTGACAAACAAATATAAATAACTTTAAAACAAAAAATGATAGCATGGTACTGTGAGCACGAAAAATGTTCAGCTCAAAAATATCTACAAAATGAGTGGTGTTTCATTTATAGATACCATTTTGTTTTTTTATAATTAGCAAAAAACAGCATAAAATTCAATTTTCTTTTCCCTTTTTTGACAAATTATTTACACCTACCAAAATCAAAATGTTCACACAACATCTAAACCTGTTGCATAAATGGAATATGCAGCAGTTCAGTGTGCGATAATGCATTTATTCTGTACAGTTTCCAGTGACCTCTCATAACTCTCACTCATGCCTTCAGCACTTGTGTGGTTACTTGAGGTCACTGGAAACTGTACAAGATAAATGTATTATCACACACTGAACCGCTGCATATCCCTTATTTCTCTCCCGACGGCTTGTTGTTCCAAAACCACTGGCAGTTCATTTACTTCAAATATGCTTTTATTAATTTGAGAAATAACACCAGCCATGTTAGGATAATAGCCCGATGGAATTTTAATGCTGCTGACTCAGTAAAGGGTCCAGTTGGTGGTGTTTTACTGTGGGCTACACTTAGAGGCTGATAGAGCATACTGAATCTGTTTTTCTGTGCAGACACATTGTCCCAGGTATGAGAATTGCAATTTCGCTAAGCCACTTCCATTCACCAGGTAGTTCAAGCGTTTGTGGTAACTTTACAGTAAAAGTGGATATAGTATTGTTGGGAAAATGTTGTGCGATGCATTGCTGGGCAATGTGATATAAAATCCATTTTTGAGCATTTTAAGCCTTATCTGCTTCTAATGTCCTGAACCTGTGTTGCCTCAACCCAGCTATTAAATTTATTGGGCCACCCTCTCCAGTTTACCAGATACCAAGTTTTTCTGCCACGCTTTTTCTCTGCCAGGATTTTCTGCACCCTGTACACACTGTCCTCATCAGGTTCAATTTTTTGCAGCTCCTCAGCATAAAAAGTATCTTTAATGTCTTCCCTGATAGTCTTTTAGCTTATAGGCGGGCCTCTGTGTCTTTAAGACCTCCGTCACAATAAATATATCATCTGTGTCCGTCTGTTCATATCCCTTTTCAAACACCCCTTTTAGCTTAGATAGTCTCACGTGATCATCTTTCTGAAGGGTACCCTTTTGTTTTTGCCAAGAACAGAATTACCAGAGAGGATCTTCCACACCCAGGGCATTGAAGGGTTAACATCCACAGGTCTGTGTTTAATGCTTCTGTGATAAGTATGGTTATAGCTGTGCACCAGGTCTGACAACACATCTATATATTTCCAAGTATTCTGGGCTGTAAAGTAACGCCACATGCGTGACTTCAGTGTCCTATTAAATCTTTCTACAATGCTGGCCTTAACTTCATTATTCATCACAAAATGGTGTATTTTATTTAGTTTTAATAGGTTCTTTAAGGAAGCATTTAGAAACTCTTTACCTGATCAGTCTGCAACTTCTGAGGTGTGCTGCCCACTTTTAAAAATAGTTTTAAAGGCTTTCGCCACTGCCTTGCCTGATTTGTCTTTTAAAGTCACTACCCAGGCATACTTGGACAGCACATCGATGCACGTCAGTATGTACTTAAACCCATTATTGTACTTTGCATATTGACTCATATCCACTAAATCAGCTTGCCATTGTCTGTCTATGTCAGAAACAATGACAGGATTTCTCTTAAATCAGACTCTGGCTGCTTTGTGTAATGAATAGGGGTTCTGCTTCGCAAGACATTCTGCAACACCTTTCCTGGTGACCTCTTTATCAAGTTTTTTTGCAGCCTTATACAGCTGAGTCACCCCTGTGAAACTACCCAATTTTTTTGCATTAAAATATATATTCTGGAACAGGTGATCATTCATCTTCTTTCGTCAACCCCCGATACATCTGTTTGCTAGCAAAACTCTTGTCACCAGTAAAATAAAGCATGTGCTCTTTCTGTTATTTTAAAAACACTATGTCAACCACAAAGTGCAATGCATGATTATATTTTATTTGTAAATACACACGTCAAAACAGTATTTGAATATTTACTTTATATACTTTATAATACATAAACTAATGCATATAGCTGCTACATACAAAAGGCATAACACATGGCAAGCATGCAACGATTATATAATATCTTGTTTTTCTACTCTTCACTTTTTACACACTTCACAATACCCAGAAACAGCAACTTTTGAGCTGCATGTTTTACACAAGCATGGCCATCGTCCACTTCCCCCTTAGTGATAAGGTGGGCACAATACATACACACATATGCCATACACCACTCAAAATAATAACCCTGATTTTTAAGACCATCTGTTGCAACTAAAATGTCGTTCACCTTGCATACTGCTCTACGGTTACTGTTTTCCATTACGTCAACATAAAGTCTCCATACAACGGGTGGCAACTCTTTAATCAGAGCTAGTGTGTTTTCTGCCAGTGAAGCAGCAGCATCTTCAGAGCAGACATTTAATGCAGGCTGCTTTCCAAAGTATATAGGTTCCTTTAAAATGTCCTTTATCACACGGTACATTGTAGACATCAAGACTGTCTGGAATATTGGGAGCATGCCAGTACGTTCCATCTGAAAGTACATTATAATACACTATTTAGGAAAAGCATATGCTAAATCTGGTTTATGAAACACAACAAAAGTGATAAAAGAAGCAACATTTATGATGTCAGACTAAGACCCCACGTTCTGCAAACTAAACACTAAAAAGTCAACAGCGGTACAGATAAAACCACAAAAATGTATTACATCATAAGGGTTATGCATAAACTCTATAGCAATTTTAAACATTGCTTCCTCAAGAGTAGCCCCCTCATCCTTAAAATAATCCATCGTTTCTTTTTGGGGTCCCTCTGGGAGACCATCAAAAAGACCTTGGCATGTCTCTAAAAGTACAGACGGTGCTTGTCCTTTAGGTAGATTTAAACCAGGTTATTTAGCTCTGTGTCTGACTAGTTGGTAAATAAGCCTCTGGATGCACTGACAGGGTGTTTTCCATCGTTGTATACTCTGGAAAAAAACATACAGCACTATGTTTTAGTGACCTCTCACTGCATGGGTGGTTTAGCAAGTGGAAAAAGCCAGGGTAACAATATGAACAATATTAAAATGGTAACAAGTAACAGTTTTTTTGGGGGGTAAATGTTTTTTAACAACGTAAACAGGGTTCTTGAATTTCCTTATATAATTTTGTTTTAAAGGGCCCTTTTTTGACCAGTGGATCATTTCAGCAAGCAGAGAAACCAGGTTAACAATACGTACAATATCACATGGTTTTTTCTGCTTTGTAGTACACACACACATGACTATGATGATCATGATATAAAGTCCACAAAGACATTCATCACCTTCCATGAATATATCGGCAAACACTTTAACATTTTCTACAAGTGACAACACAGATTCATTTATATATTTATCTGTATCCTCCCATACTTCTGGAAGGGCAAACATCATCAGTTCAGAGGCTGCATGTATCTCACAAAGGCAAATGTCATATTGAGGTGAAACAAATAGTGATGGATGGCATTAATGGCTTAGGATCAGATACATAAGCCTTTGGATTCTCTCTGTACTTGCATCCTGCATGATTATATGTAAAAATAAAATATGACACATTTTGGTACTGAAATGTTTCCATGTAGTAATTTGGGGTGGGGCGGTGGGGTAATTTTTTACAATATAAACAGGGTTCCTGAATTTATTTTTAGAACTTTTTTAAAGGAACCTTTGCTGACCAGACGGCAGACATCTTTTTTAATTTCACTGTCTGTCTGCTGTAACATTTGTATAACTAACCACATGGGGTCATCGGATTTTCTCACATCATTTAAAACATGACTTATAGTTTCCAGGGTACAAATGGTCATATTTAACCCCTGATGCTTCATAGCAATTGCCAAGATCATGGGCATGAGCTGCCCTATATGTATGGCTTCAGAAACATTTCTGTATGCTTCTTTAGACATTAAGTCATCAAGGATACATGAATGTTTTTTCTGACTCGGATCATCTATCTCAGACCCAGGACAGGAATTGACCAATTCACAATGTATCACCCTCTGTATCACTGAGGCAATTGCACTACGGATGGTATGATACATAACGTACTTACAATACATATCGTTGTCAGTTTTGGGGGGTTTACTACTGAGGCTTGGTTTTTCACATGAGGTCCCCTGTCTCATCTCAGTAGAAGAAGAAGAAGAGGGTTGGGTAGTGATCACAGCCTGTTCTGTGACATTTTGAAACATTCTATCGCTCTCTGTATTTCTAACATACTGATTCTCACACATCTCATTAATAACCACATTTGTATCTTTCACACAGCAAAGACAGTCGAACAGTAGATTTGTGGAAAGTCGAGAATCCATGCTGTCCGAATATGACTGCTGCTCCATCGCAAATCCTTCAGTCTATTAAAGTAAAAACAGAAAACAGCATTGGTCCTCTGACTCATTATAGGTAAGATTTAGTTCTACTGCTAACTCATCTCCCTCAGTTACACCATGTACGCATGTCACCACTCACATTTTTTTTTAAATGTTAAAATGCATTTACCTCATCAAGGCAACTCTTTTCTTCTTCTTCTTCATTCTTCTTATCTTTCTTCTTAGCCTGGCTTGACTGCTTGTGGCTGCATTATCATCATCCCCCTTGGTCAGAGGCCCTCTTGGCTGTGTCTTGATTCTTTTCACAACTTTCTCAGATGCTTTTTTGGCAGTGTCTCACTGACCATCTTCTCTGGCTCCCTTCTTGTCAATCTCTGTTTTGGTTTCATAGTAACTTTTTTCTGCATCAGATTCACACCCCAGCAACTCTTCAAGGTCTTGCAGTGGTGTCTCTTCAGGAAGAACAGTCAGATTTAGGATTTTCTGATTCACCAAACTGTTCAGCGAAGTTTCTTTTATGTTAGACACTTTCCACTCAACAAGACTTGTGTGGGACATTCTTTTTCACACCTCATGTAGTACACATACGTTGGCTTGAGTTATGGGGCCCTGACAGCCATCATCTTGCTTGGCTTTTCATCTCCAGAATTTTCATTAGGTGGTGTGACAATCTGGCCTGTTACAGGGAGGTTGAATTGAGAAGCGCTGCACTGTGCCATCTTCTTGCTTGATGTTTTTGATAATCTGCTCCAAGTCTATAAAACAGAATCTGAGGAATCTCTCAAAAGCTGTGCCTTCTGGCTTCAAATGCAGGGTTTATATAATGCTTTGCAAGATGAACTGCCCCTTGGTAAAACCATCACCACACCCCATCATACTATACATGGTAACATGTGTCAGAGGCACATCTGCTGTAGCCCCCAACCCCCTTTTTCAAAAGATTATAAATATCACTCACATTTCATTCAGCCTTCTCCTTGATACTACACAGAGCTGAGGGGTGAACTATAGGTATGTGTATTCCTTTTTTCTGATATATTTTATTCTTTTAATTCATGATGGAGTATAAATAATTAGTTTTGTGATTGTTGCAATGCTATCCCGAGAAAACTGCTGAACCATCTTATTTACACAGAGGTCCCCCTGTTTTAGCTAATAAATGTTACATGTGTATACATAAAGCTATCCTTTTGATGCAAGTTTGACACAGTCCTACAGATGCAAGTTAAATTATTTTGTATATTGTTATAAAAAACAGAAAAAGGGGTACTCACACAGGCAGATGAATTTTCCTCGGGGGGTCTCCACACAGATCTGTGAAACCTCTGCATGATTAGGTTGCCTCCTAGATACTTCTTTCTGAAAATATCTTAATAAAAAAACACACACATGCCCCTGCAGTTATACCCCCCAAGCCTACAGGGGGCACATAACACTACATAAACCCTAACTGATTTTTGGGGTGGTTGGAGCACAGTAGTGAAGAGTGACAGGGGTTCAAGCCAGGATGCTGGGGGTGCAGGAGTCCAAGTTAGCATGGTGGGACTTGGGTTCCAGCCAGGATGGCGTGGCAGGGGTTTGAGTAGTGTATGAGAAGGAGGGGCATAGGATGCTTACAAAATGGTGGGTGGCAGGGGTTCGAGGAGTGTACAAGAACGAGGGGCATAAGACGCTTACAAAATGGTGGTGTTATGTCACTTCCAGGGTTTCAGTGTGGGTCATTTCCTGCACAAGGGTCAGGACACAGGTTCGAAAGCATGTCATTTCCTGTGCAAGGGGTGGGACACGGGTTCAAAGGCATGTCATTTTCTGTGCAAGGGGCGGGACACGGGGTCGAGGTTGCATCACTTCCACCAGAAGTGGGCGGGGCTAGTGCATTTTAGGGAGGGACTTCCGGTTTAACAAGGGGCAATTCTGATTGGTCCATTTTAGGACACTCCCACTTGTCAAATGACGTGACACGTGCTGATTGGCTGAAATTTAACATTTGATGAGATATATGAACTTATACTACTTGCCACCAACCAATATTTGAAAATTCAATTTGGTGCCTTTTAGTACCATTGGTAGTTTTATTTCTTACTGTTTATGAGATACACTCTTGTCTTAACAAAAATGTGCCCTTTTATTAGTGAGAGAAGTTACTTTCCATCTTTTGTCACAGTGTGGCATAGTGCAGCAGTGGTATAGAGTAACTCCTGTTCTCAATAAGCATTAAATGACTGGAAGAGTCCATAATAATTTGTCAGTCACATCATTACAAGTAAGCTGCAGATCTGTAGCTGTCCTTGTAGGATCCTGCATGCTCCTTGCAGAACAAAATGCCTTGTGTAGCAAATGATGATACAAAGTGGAAATGGCAGCAACTGTTCTAACAACCCATCCCACTGATTCCTGTCCCCATCTTTGAGCAGTAGCAGCAAGTAGCCTTCAAAGAGAGAAGAGGCTTGGTGATTAGCTTAAGCATTTTGGGTGAAAGCTCCAGAGACTAGTAGAGTGTTGCCTGAGTAAGAAGCTGACACTCATCTCCTTGCATTTGCTTGGAACTCTGTTGTGCCAGCAACAGCAGCACCAGCACCAGCAGCTGATCTGCACACCTGGGTGACCACCAACACCACCAGCATAGCAGCTGAGCTGTACCACTGGGTGACACCAGCTTATCTGATCTGCACTACAATGCTACCGACATCATCTGATTTGCTGTCCTGGATGAATAGCACCAGTACCAGCTGATCATTACTGCTGAGTAATAAGCTGCACCAGCAGTAGCTTATGTGCACTGACTGAGTGATCTAGGTTCCCCCCTCTCTGTGCACCTGACAGCAAAAGCATGCTGGGAAGTCATATTTAATTGGAAGGCATAGCAGGGAGTAAAGCACACTAGGTCCATCATAATTCAACTCAGGAACAGTACTACCAGCAGGCTAGAGAAAGATTAACAGCAACCAATCCAAGGAGTACCTTGAGAGAAAATAAGTCCCTTAACTGTTCAAGATAGAGGTCTGGTTGTACAGGGCTGAGGCTACAATAGTTTTGAGGTCAATTGCATAATCTGGTGTGTTACTGATTTATGTTACAGTTGGGGTGCTATTGAATGTGCAACTGTTGATTGCCATGTGTGAGCTGTAAAGATGTAAGGTGCCAGTAAAATACTGCTGTGTTTTACAAGGATTTTATCCTGTTTTACACCACATTGTCATCAGCCCTGAAACTTAGAAGATTGTGTTATTGTCATTCTTTATTCACTGAGTAAATACGTCATCTTCATTTGCTTTTAGGAAAGAGGGTACATGCTAAAGATAAAATACTGTTGCATAAGCCTGCCAAACCAGAGGCAAGTCCATGTAACTGACCTATACACAGAAGGTGTATTATACTTAAATGCTATGCCCATCCACCAAACAATGTGTACTAAGAAGCATATGAAGTTCAAAGAGTCCAACCACAGGAAGGGAAACAGCAGAGTCCAGGTCAGAAATGTAATAATCAACTGTACAAGAGGACTGGCACCTGTCAAAGGTTTTGTGTGAATACATGTTGCTCATTAAAATAGAATCTGTGGTTCCCACAACATACAGTATCTGTGCAAAAACAGCTTTATTTATTCCAAAGTGCTGTTAAAAAGATTTTTGTAACTCACACATAAGTACAATTAAAGATGCTGTTTCACAAGAACAAGAAGTCCATTCAAATTAAAGAGTCCAAACAGTTCCAACAATACAAATGCTGGCTAGCGTTCAGGCTTGAATTGCATCCCCGGAGTGGAATAAGATATATTCTGAGGTCTACAGTTTCTGTTTTAAGGAGCAATGCATAATCTCACAAAACTTTTGACAGGTGCTGGTCCTCTTGTACCATTGATTATACTTAGAAATATAGACAATGTCAGCAGAAAAAGACTACAGGCCCATGCAGTCTGCCCAGTTTTACCATACAGTACTTTATCCTGTAGTACATTCCTTTGTCTTGCCTCTCTAATCTGTAACATCCCCTTAATTTTTCACATAAATTTATGGGAATGAGGGCAACACCTACATCCTTGCTCAGCAGAAACAGTCATACAGCCCAGCTCCCAACTCCTGAATATTTTAATACCACAATTCTTTTTTAGCTTAAATGTCTCTTATTACCTTTTCCCAGGGCCTGCCCCAGACTAGCTCCCTCCTCTTGACATGGAATTCATGTATTTCCTAACTAAATCCCAACTGACATGGTCTGACTGTTTCAGTCTTTTCACAAACCACTCTCCAATTGTTATTAAATGAGAAAAATACACACTTAAAATTACACAACCATCAGTTTACACTAGAAACTACCAGTACTATTTGGGATAGTTTGGCACTTGGAAATCATTAAAAAAAAACACAACACAAAAAATTGATCAAACCATCTTAGAAATAGAGAAAACACAATTGCACATATCCCAATAATGCAAAGCATCAAGGGAAACATATGTAAATCCCCATGACAGAATTTAGACTGGTTCAACTTTAAGCAGAATTGCATGGTGCTGGAAAGCCTCACAGTGCAATCAGCAAAGGCCAAGAACAGCAGACACATATACGTGTTTCATCCTCATTTGTACTCATCAGTGTGCCGCATCTGTGTCTTAGCCCAGGGAGAGAGAGACAGCCACCCCTTAAGGGGGATGTTATTTGTTTGGGCCATGGGAAGCCCAAAATAGAAATCACAGAAACAGTTTACTTCTTTAATCAAAGTAACAAAGGTGTCAAAGCTTTTTAGCTAACAACCTCCTGGAAAGCCTAACCATGGATCCAGAAGGGGGAGGGGTGTTATAGCACCAGAAGTTGAACACTTATATGATATCAAATAACAAAATATCCATTATGTGCTTGAACACCTCAGATTCAGGAGACCAAATCAGGAAGTCACCAAATATATTGATTTATTTAGCTTTTGTTAACAAGGTAAGCACACTAGGCAGTCAAATGCCTATTTTCAGGTGTGACCCTGGTGTTTACAAGGGGATTACAGGCAAAAAACAGGTGTTACAGGATATCAGAGAAAGATAATAGTCAGGTGCAGCCTGACTTAGTAGGAAGGCAAGCAGAAGAACATAACATGAGAAGGTAGCAATTGACAGTCAGGAGATGATCATAACATAACAAGGTAAACATTTGTGAGCCATTAACAATATTAAGTTACTACTACCAATGTAAGCACACCAGCTCAAGGCAGTGGCTAGACAAGACCATAAAGAGGGACACGATG
This sequence comes from Neoceratodus forsteri, assembly GCA_016271365.2. Taxonomy (NCBI): domain Eukaryota; kingdom Metazoa; phylum Chordata; order Ceratodontiformes; family Ceratodontidae; genus Neoceratodus; species Neoceratodus forsteri. The sequence goes on along the minus strand of CM028134.1, from coordinate 575,165,655 downwards.
CAAGAAAGGGGGTTAATACATTAGGTACAATGACAGGCTGAGGTGAGATTCAGGAAGCTCCAGAGTGAGTTTCGGAAGCAGGTATGGGAAGGGGGAAGTATGGACATGGATAGGGAGGAAGTTCCATAGTCTGGGTGCGAAGGCTGCAAAAGCCTGATCTCCAGTTAGGGTATGAGTTTGCGAACATGGAATACCTGCGAGCCACTAGACCTTAACTGATAGGAGGAGTTGACAGGCTTCAGTAGCTTGGCTAGTATGGGGGAGTGACAGTTCTGATGACATTGTTAATGAAACTGGTCATAACAGAAGTTCAATGGTTGTCAGTGGAGAGCCACTAGAGTTTGTTGTATAGCTTTCAGTGGTGGGTGAGATGGGAAGCAAAGAGAGCAAAGTGGCATATATTGTTATAAGAAGCATCCCATTTCGCTAGGTAGGTTTTTGGGGCTTGCACAAAAGAGACTGGCTGATAACAGAGTGTGGGTAATAGAACCCCCTTAGCCAGGGCATGGTGTGCAGCTGGAGTGAGGCAGCTTTTGGCCCTGTAGGCCAAGCCCAGTTTGCTAGTAACAGCCTTGCCTACATTGCGTATATGCAGGGATAAGTCGAGCTGGGGCTCAAGGGTAACCCCTAGGTATTTAAGGGTGTTGACAACCAGCACTGGGGATCCATCAGATCTAGTCATTCTCAATGGAGCAGGACATGCTCTGGACTTGGCCAGAGATCCAAAGAGCATTGTCTGGGTTTTTTTGTTTGAGGTTGATGGCTAGCTTATGGGTCTTTAGCCAGGACTGAACAAGGTCAAAGTCAGCACTGAGCTGGGAGTTGATGATGCAGAAGTCAGGGGAGCTGGTCAGTATCACAAGGTCATCAGCACATAGGGTGAAATGGCTATGAGATGGGACCAGGGGCAAGTCGTTGACAAAAAGGGAAAAGAGAATGGGCCCTAGGACAGCCCCTTGGGGAACACCAGAATTAACAGGCAAGGGTTCTGAGAGGGTCTTGTTAAATTTAATGAGTTGCTGCCTTCCAAACAGGTAATTGGGGAACCAAACTAGGGTGCGGGGAAGAGGCCAAGGGACTGTAGTGTGGAACACAAGAGAGAGTGGTTAACCAGACTGAAGGCTTTGGAGGGATCCACATAGATAGCCCCAGTTAAATTTACTTGATCAATAGCAGCCCTTATCTCAGAGGAGACCTTGGCCTGGGCAATTGTGGTACTATGTTCCTTAAGGAAGCCATGTTGCACCGGGGTAAGTAGGTCATAGCTTTGGATGTACAGTAGTTTGTAAGCCGAGTAGAAACCACTTTTTCAAGCAGCTTGCTAATAGCAAAAAGGACAGCAAGAGGGTGGTAGTTCTCAAGGTTTTTCAGGTCCCCTTGCTTGACTATAGAAAGGGCTGGTCACAGTATGCAGCAGTAAAAAAAGTTACAGCAGACATAAGTGGCTGAGGGATTATAGAAATCTCACTCCCCCATCCCAGTTCTTGTCAGAGTAATTTAAAGTTAATATGAGGGAGTGGCGGGGGGTGTAGAACAGCTAGCTAGAGTCTGTACTGGGTGTGGATGCCCAAACCAGATAATCTCTCCAGCTAAGGTTGTTTACAGTCACAAAAATACATCATTAATACTATTTTAGACAACTTTAAATAAGAAAATTCCTTCATTATCTAGCAATGCTTATGTTGTTTATGGAATTTATGTTATCTCTGGAATTTGTGTTGTTCCAGTGGCAAATGTTTTGTATCAGTTTGGTTTTAGAAATAGCTCACAATAATGCTGATGCTTGTTTATGTTTCTGTTTTCCTACCTGCCACCGCATTTACTGTAACTACTTCATGCTGCAACAGTTGCAAGGAAATGCAGTATGCATGTAATGATAAATGGCCTGTAAAATCTGCAATAATTCAATGAAAATAATTACTGCTTCAAATAAAAGAGAAGAGTACATGCACAGAAATAACTTATATGACTGAGGCAATTTCACAAAATTATTAATGTTTGTAACTGCTGTTCACAACTGCAGATGCCAGGATTGCTCTGCCATATGTGAATGTAGGCTGAAATAATTTCACAATGTTTTTCTTACATACCCTTTTTTTCTCTGACTGCAGAGGCCTCCATCCACTAAGAATAGTTACCTTAAGGAAACTAGGAAAGCAAAACAAAATTTCTTTAAGTCTTCATTCGCAAAATGCAGATCAAAAGCAAAAGACTTCCAGAAGCTTGTTCACAATCTTCAATCTGAAGGCAATATGGAGCTCCTTATGCCTTTATGATAAATAACCAGTTAATTAATATGGGAGTTGAAGTAATTGATTGTTTCAATAATGTGTTTACTAAAACGTAGTGCTGTGAAGAATTTTTAAATTCTGGGGCAATGAAATTCTGTGGAATTTTCAAAACTCTGCCAGAAACAGAATGGTGCAATTCCACAGCAGAAAACAGTTGCGGAATTATTTTCCGTGGGAAGAATGCTGTTCCGCAGAATTTTATACCATGGATCTCAGTATTTTCCACTGAAATAGTTGCAGAATAATTTTCCAAGGAAAAAAATGCTGTTCTGCAGAATACTGTTCTGTGAATCACAGTAGGTGGAATTCTGCAGAAGAACATGCAAAATCCCATCTGAAATTCCACCAGCAGAATGTTCATTCCTCACTAATTCCGCCGGCGGAATTCCGCATTCCACACATCTCTACTAAAATGGGGATAGAAGCACTGGATTCACAAGTCAAACCATCTTACACTATTAATAAATACACAGACTCATTGCCTAATATACATAATGAGTTTAATTTTCAGGAAATTGACACAGAGGCTGTCCTGATGGAATTATTGAAAATAGACCCTTCTAAATCAGCTAGTCTTGAAGAATTGCCATCAAACTTAATCAAATATGCATTGCCAGTGCTTGCAAAGCCATTGGCCATCATTTATAACATGTCACTAATTACAGGTGAATTTTCCATCAATTGAAAATGAGCTAAAGTTATTAAGCTAAAGTTAAAACAGGAGCAAAAACAGGGATAAATAATTATAGACCAGTTTCTTTGCTTCCCATTGTCACTAAGGTCTTTGAGAAACTAGTGAGTGTACAATTGAAATCTTATCTAGAAACTCATCAAATTATAAACCCCTACCAATCAGGGTTCGGAGCAAAACATAGTACCATCACAGAACTAATTAAAGTTGTGATATTCAGGCTGTTATGGATAAAAATTAATAGTCACAGCTATTTTTATAGATCTTTCAAAAGCCTTCAACAGTCTCATTCATAATATTCTTCTGGGGAAGCTTAAAGATTTGAGGCTGTCAGTAACCGCTGTAAAATGGTTTGAAGAGCACTTGATAGCAAATCACAACATGTTAGTTTGAGTTCATATCTTTCAAACTTTTTATCTACAATATCTGGAGTTCCACAATGATCAATTTTAGGAACTTTTCATATATATACAGGTATATATATATTAGAGGCAAAAAATTAATTTAATGCATCAGTTAGGGTTGTTCCACAGCAACAAAAGTGAGGAAATTCGGTGTTAGGGTTGAAAGCCCCCCTTGGACCCCCCAGCCACACCCTCAACCAGCATCAGGGTGCCCATTGGGGTTGCCAGCCCTAACTTTCACCCCATCAGATGTGTGAAGAAGAAGAGGTATAGGAGAATGGGGTGAGAATTAGGACTGTCAACCCCAATGCGCACCCTGATGCCGGTTGAGGGTGTGGGTGGGGGGTCCAAGGAAGGGCTTTCAACCCTAACACCAAATTTCCTCACTTTTGTCACTGTAGAACAACCCTAACTAATGCATTAAATGGAGATCTTTGCCTCTAATTTGCCTTCTTTTTTGAGAAATATAATGAGAAATAGTAAATATAATGCGGTAGTCATATAGTAACACGGTGCCCACAAACGCAAATGGTAATGCGCATGGTGATGCAAAGCTAAACACAAAGATAAACAGTATTGTAGACACAATTGGTTAAAATAACACAAACGCAAGTGCAAATGAAGATGCAAAGGGTAACGCACATGGTGCTATAGACAGGAACAGTAAGTGAAATGGGTACAGAACTGCAAGCAGAAGCAGTAAGGGTAACAATAATGTAAGCACACAGGCTGGTTTTCCCCAAAAGCTGCATAGAGAAAGACAGTGAGTACAAAGAATGTATGCATAATAATGGGTCTTGGAGCAGAAAATGAGGAGTTGGAATACTAAATTGCTTATATCTCAGGAACCGTATAACGTAGAAAAAAATTTTAAAGTCATATGATTTATGACTTTCCTGGTTAGTTCTATACTTATACCCCCTTAGGGGGCTAAGTATTTTTCTGACAAAAAGTTCATATCTCAGACCATTTCAGAGATACGGGCCCTGAAAGGCGTGGCGAACGCCATAATGTTATCCTAGGGGGGAAAAAAGAGAATTTCAGAGTGCCATAACTTTGGCTCCCTGTAATATTTTTTTCACCAAACTACTGAAAGGCACATCTGTGGGATGTTGGCTTTCATCCCTCCAAATATCAGCACAAAAGACCAAATAGTTATTTTGCAGCAGGGCAGCAAAAGATTCCTGTGATGCGGTGGACGCCGTAATGTTATCCTATGGGAAAAAGCATCAAATTTGGAGTGCTGTAACTTTGCTGCCCTGTAATATTTTTTTACTGAAGCACTGAAAGGCACATCTGTGAGATGTTGGCTGCAGGCCCACCAAATTTCAGCCCACAAAACCAAACCGTTCTTTTGCAGCAGGGTGGCAAAGAATTGCTGTCATTTTCCCACAGCCTGGAAAAGTACTATCGGACTTTATGAAAGCTTTCGTAAATTCATGCGACACTGTTGCAAATGTGAAAGTACTTCATGAAAGTACTTTTTCCAGAAATTTGAAAAACAAATTTCTGGGGTGTTTTACCCCAAAATAAAGACATGCCTAGCATCCTCAGGGTCCGGTTAGGTGAATACAAAAATAATTAGGTTGCTTGAGAGTCCCAAATTTAAATGCCAAGCATTTTTCTGATGATCAACTGAAAATAAAATGGCAGATTTGTGACAGTAAAAGGCCCATTTGTGAAAGTAAAAACTGCATTTGCGACAGTGTCAAACTTTTTGTTAACTTTTCCAATTAACTTATAATGGGAAATTGTTTTTTGAATAACTTTTGAACTGTTTATTATTTTTTCACAAAATCTTCAAAAGGCACATTGGTAACCCCAGCCTCATGTTCCCTGCAAATTTTGGACCAGTCGCACAAACCATGCCACCTGTAGAGACGAGCAAAAAATTCCAAAAAAGCGTAAATGCACACACAGATCACCCTTAATAACTCCACAGCCGTATATCCGAATAGTACGAAAGTCAGCAGATCCCAAGATGTATGGTTCTTGGTTGTGTATTCCACATTTCAGGCAAATCTTTTGAATGGTTGCAAAGTTATTAAGGTGAAAAAAATTAGGTTTAACATGTAAATGGCTCCTCAACCCTAACTATGGTAGCACTACTGTGTTACCATTTTATATATATATATATATATATTTATATATATATATATATATATATTGATAATACACTCCTAGGTGTCATCGCGCTTGATATACACATGCCTTGGTGCGTGTTCAACCACCCAAGGCGTCATGTATATCAGAGACTTATCCTGCATACACCAAGAGTGGATTATCTATCTTATAAAATGGCCCCTGTTGTGATAAAGTAGTGCTATGTGGAGATGGTATAGGGTGAGAGAAATACAGAATAGGCTATTTAATATGAATTATTTTTAATGAATAAACATTGAACTGGATAACAGTGTAAGTGAATACTGTTTCTTTGCTGAGAACTACTGTGGCTTTAACAGTTGAACATTAACTTTTAATGAGTACTGTCACTTTAAGAGTGGTAATCTTGGAAAGACAATGTGTGCTGAACAGTGCATTGCAGTGGCAGGAAGTGCCAAATGCTTTTGAGTGGCAAGAACTGGTGAAGTTTAACGTGAAAGTTTAACAGTTTTTATTTGAACTGGTTGTTCATTTTTTTTTTCGTTTGTAGTAGATGTTGAATTGCAGGTTACCATGCACCGTGACATTTTGCATATACGGTGCAAGTAGATGCGGTCCTGCAGGTAAGTGGTGGGAGAGTGCTTGAGGCTGTTCATTCTTTCTTTCAGTGCTTTCTGTTTCTTTTATTGATGTCTTCTGTAGCGCTTTTTCTGTGTCTGTGAGGGTTTGTTGGAGGATGACTGCAGTTTGGCACTACACTGTTATATGTACGGAGCTTCCGGGTGTGTTTTGAAGAGGGAAATCTGCTTTGTAGTCTTCGGACTCTGTGGGGAAATCTTCTTCATCCTCTGTGTTACCGTGGATGAGGTGAGCTTCTTTGTCTTCTGGTGCTCTGAGGGAGGTGGTTGATGTGTTTGCTGGAGGCAATGTTTTCGTTCCCAGTATCTCGGAAAAGGCGGGCTGCTGCTGCTGCGTGGTAGTGTACACAGGGCTCTGTGGTGGTTCGGCTGCTGTTCAGGTAGGAATGTCGGCGGTTTGGGGCAAAGCTGTGGTTTTTGGTGCTGGTTGGCAGTCTTATGAGCTTGTGCCAGCCAGTATATTTGACCAGTTTTTTCGATCATGTAGTGTGGGTGCCCGGTATGATTTTAGGTTGATTTCAGATTTGTGGCCTGTTACAGCCATGATCTGTCATGATTCAAGACCTGCTGAGGAGAGCAGCTGAACAACAGTTGATCTTAGGCAGTGATTTGTATATCTAGAGAGAGTCCTGCTTCCATAGACAGGCGAGGCATGAGGGAAGATAACAATTAATTCCCATAGGCTCTTTACTGTACCAGGTTTTCTGCTTGTCTAATAAGCCCTGTGATGCTCTTTTTGAGGTGTAGGAAAAACAGCTTTCAGGTGGGCATTTACTGAGGTACTTTTTGAAAGAAAGAACAGGGCAGAGGGGATCATTTGCTGTGCAAAAACAAATCTTAAAGTGGTTTGGTTAACTCTCTGGCGCTTTATGATTTTTGCTGTCTGGGTTGTACTTTAGGGTTATGTACTGTAAACCATTTTCATCAGTTTTACATGGAAAGAGTCTCTTTAGTTCTCTTTGCCCTTCCTTCCCCTACGAGCCATGAATATTTGTAGGCTCTAACCAGACCTTTCTGGACTAGTCCTGTAGCAGTGTTTGGTGATAGCGCCTGGAGTGTGTTGTCTACTTCTTTTGAAGTCTGTTTTGTGAGACTTCGTGGTGTTGAGTGCAGTCTCCCATCTTTCTGTATTTTTTTATGACGACAACAGTAACATTGTTTGCAGATTGAAAATCTGTGTTCGTGTGACAAGATTCATTTGTCATGATAGAGGCAGTGAATTTAAATGCCTGTTGAGTCCTGCTCTTTTAACCAATAAAACTTGACACACCATACTGTTTCGCCTGAGGAGTTTCTAACTGTGGCATAAATTCTTTCTGCGTTGTGTTTAATTTATCTGGTGTTACTGTTTTAAACTGAGGTCTATTTGCTTTTCTGCTAGCCAGTTTGTAAATACTTTTGTTGCCCAGACGGTTTGTTTTTTTTTTGTATTTTTTCAGCTTTGTTTTCTTCTATGTTATCTGTCCTCTTCAGGGTAAGGCTGGCATGTTCACTCATTGTTTGCTGTGCTGGATCTCTGGGGTGTTCTGTGTGTTTTGTTTAAGTTCTTTGAAGAGATCATCATTGTACCAGTCATCTTTGATGAGGATTGATGCAAGGTCCTTTGAGGTATGTGTAATTCTGCCATTTTTTGACATTTTTCTGTCAGATGTTTTGATTTCTGTCAGAGTGAGGCAGTAGTGTGCTGCTTTTCTTTCAGTAGTCTCTCTTGGAGTGATGCTATTGTTTACACTTGTGGAGGATACTGCTGTGAGTTTGTGGATGAGGTATTGGTCAGAGGGAAGTAGTTCAGGTGCTATGTTGCACTAGAGGTGGTGACTATGGGAATAATGCACAGTCATGTGATTTAGTCTGACCAATCATGTTAGTGGGATTTCTATGATTTCTTTACTTCAATTCATTTATATAAATATATATATATATATAGTATAATGGTAGTAATGGTAGTGCTACCATAGTTAGGTTGATATCATTTATGTTAAACCCCAAATTTTGCACCTTAATAACTTTGCAAACCGTTTGATGGATTTGCTGAAATTTGGAATACATGATCAAGAATGAGGCCTTGGGATCTGCTAAGTTTGTACAGTCAGATACATGGCTGTGGAGTTATTAAGCATGATCTGTGTGCATACTTTTTTCTGAATTGTCTTGCATAAGTGTTCAGTAACTGTTTATGGACTGGACTAAAATCAGAATGCTATTAGGGTCCCCAATGTGCTTTAAGATTTCAGAAAAATATAACGGTTCAAAAGTTATTCAAAACAATTTCCCATTATTAGTCAATGGGAAAAAGTTAACAAAAAGTTCGAGAAAGGCCGCAATGCATTTTTACTTTTGAAGAAATGGCCCCTGTTATTGCAATTCACATTGTGTTTTCAGTTTGTATCAGAAAAATATTGGTATTTAAATTGAGACCATCTAGCAACTCAATTATTTTTGTATTCACTCAGTCGGACCTATGATAGCTATGTCTTTATTTCCTTTTGGGGGAGTAAAACACCCCAGAAATATGTTTTTCAAATTCTGGGAAAAGTGCCTTGGTAAATTACTGCGGCTCACGCAGTGTTGAACTTTTTTACAGGTTTCTGCGAAATTGCTTACAGTAGTTTTGTCTGTGGGAGTGACAGCAATTCTTTTGGCACTGGGCGCTGCAAAAGAACTGTTAGGAGTTTTGCTGAAGTTTGAGGAACGAAATGTATCTCTGTAGAAATGTGCTTTTCAGTGTTCTTTTAAGGAAAATATATTACATAATGGCAAAGCTACGGCACTCCAAAGTTGACAGTTTTTCCCATAGGATAACATTATGGCGCTCGACGCATTACAGGAATCCTTTGGCACCCTGCTGCAAAATAACGGTTTGGTCTTTTTTCCTGAAATTTGGAGGGAAGATAGCCAACAGCCCACAGATGTGCCTTTCAGTGGTTTGGTGAACAAATATTACAGGAAGGCAAAGTTATGGCACTCTGAACTTCTCTTTTTTTCCCATAGGATAACATCACGGCATTCACCACACCTTTCAGGGCCCGTATCTCGGAAACGGTGCGAGGTACGGACTTTTCGTCAGAAAAATGCTTAGCCCCCTTTTGGGGGCTAAGTATAAAACTAGCCAGGACAGTTGTAAATCATATGACTTTTAAATTTTTTTTCTACGTCGTACGGTTCCTGAGATATAACCTATTTAGTATTCCAACTCCTCATTTTTCTGCCCAAGACCCATTATTATGCATACATTCTTTGTACTCACTGCCTTTCTCTGCTTTGGTTTTGGGTAAAACCAGCCTGTGTGCTTACATTACTGTTACTGTTGCCCTTACTGTTTGCGGTTCCAGATCCGTTTCACTTCTCATGAAGGCTCTGCGCCACCATGTCGCTATGCTTATGCTTTCATTAGCGCTTAGTTTCTGTTATTTTTGCCATTTGTGTCTACAGTACTGTTTCTCTTTTCTGTTTCACTTTGCGTCACCATGCCCATTGACATTTCCATTTGCAGGCACCATGTTATTATGTGACAACACATCACGTGGCAGACCATTCCCGCTCACGCCACCGCAGGTGTTACACTTCTGTTCTCATTCACATTATGTTACCATGTGCACCACTGTTAGCGCTTCTGTTTGTGTTGTTGTTCTGCTACTATGCCACAAGACATCATGTGGTGGGTGCAGCCCTATGTGCGTATCCTTTGCATTTTCATTTGCGCTATGCTTTCTGTTATTTTTTGCCATTTGTGTCTACAGTACTGTTTCTTTTTCTGTTTCACTTTCGTCACCATGCCCATTGACATTTCTGTTTGCAGGCACCACGTTATGCGATAACACATCACGTAAGATCATTCTCGCTCACGCCCACCGCGCATACCTTTCTGTTCTTATTTACGCCACGCCATGTGCACCACTGTTAGCGCTTCTGTTTGCATTGCTGTTCCTGTTACTATGCCACAAGACATCATGTGGTGGGAGCATGGGGCCCTCCCTCCGCCATATTACGTGGCAGGAGGGTGGGGCCCAGAGGGCCCCGCGCTCCCACCACTACATTACATTCACTATTTCTCGTTATCATTCTCAAAAAGAAGGGAAATTAGAGGCAAAAAACTCAGTTTAGTGCATTAGTTAGGGTTGTTCCACAGCGACAAAAGTGAGGAAATTCGCTGTTAGGGTTGAAAACCCTAACTCTGAATTCATCCCCCCCAGCACCACACACACACAGACGCACACACACACACACACACACATATGCAAGTATGGGGGAGGATCAAGTCAGCACAACCAATAACAGACATCCAGCAGCAGGTGACAGAAATAACAAACAATTGTCTAAATGTACTACGAGACATCCCCACCCACCTGACCAGGTACTACATGCTCACTGGAGATCAACAGCAAAACTGAGGCCATGTACACCAAACGAGCATGATCCCTGATTGCAGCTGCACAACGCACTCACACTTAGTAGTTGCATGGCCTTACCTACCGATGCTCCTCACACCAGACCACACCACATGTGGTGGGCCACCTGAGCAAAAGAGTTGAGCAAAACCAAGGAGTTGTACAGGTATAATATCTCTGATTATAACAAGGGTTTGAGAAATGCAGCTTCAATTGACTGTAAACATTTTAACAGCCTTATGTTTAGTATTTATTAGGATACATGTAGAGCCTAACCATATGATGAACATGGTTTAATGTTGTTTAAAAAAACAGTTTTATTATGATAGCAATAAGCCACGCTCAGGTATTATGTTAATGGTCAGTTTATCACTGTCTAGCAACATGTGGCACTCGGCTACGCCTCATTCAACATTAAACCCCTACAGGGTGATTAACAGACCATTTAACATAACTGTTGGTCATGCCTTATTGCTTAATTGTCTTTATGAGCAGATACTCTCCCTCTGCTAGGCACTGCAGCAGCTTTGCAACACAGTGTCCCACCCAGTTACACCATACACTGTCTAGTTACTGGAGAATGGCTGTGAATATGAACTCATGAAAATGAACAGTGTAACTTGATCATTACAGTCATCAAAACCTTAGTGTGATTATAACTGACAGAGTCAGTGATAGAGAATAACCCCTGCTGTCCTAGTACACTTATCCCATTGTGAATTAAATCAATACTAAAATACATTCTGTTTATATCTACACTATACCTACTTGATTCCTGTTGTACCACAATTAACATAGTTATCACTTTGATAGCATCAGTGACAGAAGAGTGGCAAACCCAAACACTAGGCATACAGCCTGAGTATGAAACAACTGTTAACAAAATTACACTGTGTCCATAAGTGGCATAGATCACTCATTGCAACAATAGTAAATGTAACACTATTTGAATAAGTTAGTCATCACAGATGCAATGAGATTGTCTTTCTCAGGTACAACATACTCAGTAAGTGCCTACAGGAAAATATATCCTATAGACATCTCCGATACAGGTACGTCATTGTTGGCTCAGTAGTGCTATGATATTTAGAAGTTGCTTGGCATGATCCATGCAATTACATTGTTTCTTACAAAGAATACTTACTGCATCTTTAGTATTGAAACACACTGAAGGTCTATGTATGTACATCAGCAGTACACCTTCATCAGTAAGAATGCATCTGATACTGGCGATGAATTTCACGCGTTGAACAGGCAATGCTTTTCCATACGTTTACATCAGCTCTCTATCTTGAGTAAACAGTTGCAGTAAATGTACTACTATGTAAATCACATACTAAATGTAACACTACTTTTATTTTGAGCATGCTAGTGTCTTGTAGTTAATTTATGTACTTCTCTTAATTAATGTATACTCACTAGTGTTAAAACCTTTCTACAACTGTGATCATGCACCTTTAGCATTTATATTGACTAATGGCACAGTACCAATTGTGGTGTGGTGTGGGGCATCGGTAGGTAAGGCCATGCAACTACTAAGTGCAGTACATTGTGTGCAGCTGCAATCAGGGATGTGTACGTTTGATGTACATGGCCTCAGTTTTGCTGTTGATCGCCACTGAACATGCAGTACCTGGTCAGGTGGGTGAGGATGTCTCGTAGGACATTTAGACAATTGTTTGTTATTTCTGTCACCTGCTGCTGGATGTCTGTCATTGGTTGTGTTGACTTGGTCCTCCCCCATACTTGCATGTATGTGTGTGTGTCTGTGTGTGTGTGGTGCTGGGGATGGATTCAGAGTTAGGGTTTTCAACCTAACAACAAATTTCCTCACTTTTGTTGCTGTGGAACAACCCTAACTAATGCATTAAACTGAGTTTTTGCCTCTATATATATATATATATATATATATATATATATATATATATATATTTATATATATTTTTTTCATGGCAACAAATTCTGTTTAATGGATCATTAAGTTGTTCCAATTTGAAAAGTGAGGAAATTTGGTGTTAGAGTTGCCATCCCTTGCACCCCACACCCACCCCACCACATCAACAGGCATTGGGGGGTGCATTGGGGTCATCAGCCATAAGTCTTACCCCATTCCATGTGTAAATTAGCTGAGGTGGTGCAGTATAGCAGAATGGCAAGAGACTTTGGGCCAATGACCCCAATGCACACCCTGGTGCCTGTTGGTGGGGGCAGAATGGGCGTGGGGTGCAAGGGGTGGCAACCCTAACACCAAATTTCCTCACTTTTATAACTGTGGAACAACCCTAACAGATGCATTAAACAGAGTTTTTGCCATGAATTTCCCTTCTTTTTGAGAATGTGCACTATAAATACTGAATGGAATGTGGTAGAGGGAGTGCGGGGCCCTGTCACTTCACTGTGCAAAAACTGTATGACTGACTGAAATGAAAATTGGTAAATGAAGACATGTTCCATACCACAACATGTATAACAAATGTTATCTGAATCAGTTCAACAGTTGCACAGCATTACGTGGGGAAAACTGCACAGGAGTGCCACAAAGAACATTTTTGCCACTTTGCTACACAAGAACCATATATCTGATGGAACCAAAAATTGGTAAAACAAGACATGTGCCATAGCAGAACGTGTGTCCAGAATTCTGTGAACATCCATTTAATGGGTACACAGTGCCACAAACACACAACTTAACTGGCAAAATTCAACAACTGCAAGTACCAGTGACCTGAAAATTGTCACAGTCAAAGACCTATTATAAATCTTTCTACATTCCAAATGCCAGGTAAATCGGACACACAGTTACAAAATTATTGAAGCAGAATTAACCAAATGTTCATTCTTCAGAGTGGCATAATTCCACACCTGTTAATATTTTATACACCAAACCATTGCAAGGCACCTCCTTACCACTAGGCCTACCTACGCTATAAGTTTCAAGCCAGTAGCAGCATGCAGAATGCTATGTGCAAAATGTTAACTGCATCACACAGTATCTCCACAGCAAATTATGTTTTCAACATGTAAACAGCATCATTCACATCTCCAGGCAATCCACTCAACACCCTCAGAATTTCATATGAAAAGACCAGACCATTTCAGAGATATTCAATTTTAAAGTGTGTGCACCTTTAAGAGATCTTCCACCACAAAATGGCGGAAATTGCACCCAAAAAATGCACTAAAATGGCAGACCTGGTGGCCAAAAAACCTTTAACTGTGAGGGGCGACCAAATTCAAATGGCAATAACTCTGGAACACAACAACATTTGTTCACAAAACAAACACTGCCATTTTCCTTGACTGAAGGTCTTTCTACATGCCCAGTTTCAGACCAATCAGCCATACACTGGCTGCACTATGCATCATGGAAGACAGTGCAGAAAAATAGCAAAAACATAATGTTTTGCACTGCACTACGCAAAAACTGTATCGACCAGTGAAACATAAATTGGTAAATCAATAGATGCACCATTCCACTCTAGGTATACCACAAAATGTGATAGGTCTAGAGACAGTGCATTCCAAATTTCAGGCAAATCCATCATATGGTGGCAAAGTTATTAAGCTGCCAAATTTCAGATTTAACCCTAAATAGGGTAATCAACCCCAACTATAATGGTGCTACCGTGCCACTGTGTTTTATCTCTCTCTCTCTCTCTCTCTCTCTATATATATATATATATATATATATATACACACACGCACAGTCAATTCCACTTGTGTACACAAGGTCAGGACTAGCCAAAGTTGTGCACACAACTGAAAATGCACTAAACTGAATTTGTTATTTTGCATATGGCACAGAATCTCAGTTGCAGTAAAAGCATACAGAAACCTTATTATACAGTTCCATACACTGTTAAACATTCTAGAAATGCTGTACTTGTATAAAAATGTTAAAAAAATGAAGCAGCATAATTCATAAATATGCAATATTTATTAATTTAAAGCATTATCTGGTACTCAATTGTGTACCTATCAGCTGCAGTTGAGCTGCTAAAAACAACAGGACTTGAGCTGTTAAAAGAAAACTGATGGATTCTCTGCATCACAGTCTAGATGTCTCCTGTTGAAGGAGGCAGGACCTCAGGCTCATCATCTTCATCTTCATTGGCTCCAGCACCTGAATCTAGTGCAGTGGCACAGATATCCTTCTCTGTGAGTTTGCCTCTAGCTGTTACAAACTCTTTTAAGTCAGCGGTTGTCATTCTTGTGGTGGTTGAAAGATTTCTATTGACAAGTTTGATGTCAGGGCAGTTCCTGTGAGATTTTAAAACCCACCCCTCCCTTCAGTTATCGCAGCTGAGGCATATTAGGTGCTAAGTACTTAATGATAGTGGCAGGACAGCTCAGGGATCACAGTGCTTAGCAAAGGCAGGCATCTAACACCTACATTTACACCTCGCTGCTGCTGCTACTTACACTTAACTGCTGTCGGAATTGTGCACACAACCGAAACTCTGTCAGCACACAGCCGATTAATTTAACACTGAACAAATAGGAATGGAATCAGGACTGGATGAATGTGTGCACACAACCGGAATGTGCATACCGTACATCTGAATGGCACACAAATGGAATTGACTGTATATGAAATCACTTAAGTTTCCAGACCTTTTAATAAATTTTATTTACATGTGTATGACACCATTATATACACCACGGGTAAGACATATGCCCAGATCCAAGGTGAGTTTTCAATTTCCTTCAGGCTTTCTTCTTTGAACACAAATTAGTAGCAAGCATCATTGCCTCCTGTACACAGAATTAAATTGGCTGAGATTAGATGACAGTAGGAAACTTCATATGCTCAATTTTATGTATAAAGCCTTATGTATAAAGCCTAGAAGTCCCTTCCAAACTATATATTAGAAAAGGTGGTTATAAAACCAAACTAAATTTAAGATCATCAGATGGTATTGAATTTCAGTTACCAGTTGCCAGTTATCAATTTGAATGTAGGATGATCATCTCTCTTGTATAGAGGACCATTTAACTAAATATCCATTTCCACTCAGCTTAGATCAATGATAACACTATTACATTTTGGTGAAATACATAGCTGGTTAATAAAACAAGCTGACCAGCCTTTGAATTGCTGTTATAGCCTTGAAAATTGTTAAATTAATTGCATCCATAATGCATAGAGAGATACATAGTATCAGTACAAGTTCAGAGTGTGTTCATGGTGGTACCTTTTGTCACTTGTAGGACTGTAGGATGTAAATATCCAATTATTATATTGTAGTACTAATGATTATATTGTATCAAGTGAATTTCCATATGCTAAACTTGAATGTCTTAATTCTGTTAACTTTTATATATCTTTCTTTTTATTGCTCTTTTTTTTTATTGTAACCAGGCATTGCACGTAAATGGTATGCATTGAAAATTAGCTTGTAGCTCAATGGGAAATAATCATGTTCTTGTGCATATTTATGTTTGTTTGTTTATTAAGGATTAACCATTGAGCATCTGCTCATTCACAATGGCTACCTTATTGCAAGTACAAAATTAAAAGTTACAATTTACAAATATAAATAACATATAACAGTTTCATCAACAATACATAAAAAACATTCACAGACTTGGTCAAATGAGGACAAATACCATTTTATCATAGACACAGAAGGTGATGGTATATCTGACCAACAAAATTCATGTGGAAGTCTATTCCAAAACTAAGGAACAAAATTGGCTAAAAAATTGAAGAGAACATTTAGTTTTAGTGATTGGTACAGATAGTTCTCACACAGGAGCATTTCTCAATGACAGATCAATAGCTCTAAATGATAATTTATTATACAATAATCAGGAACAAGACCCAAACCATATTTATATGCAAATACATATCTATGATTATCCCTTCTTTGTTTTTAATGATACCCAACCCAATAATTTATATAAAACACAATGATGAACATACATTGGACATTTCAATATCCGATTAGCTAAATGGTTATAAAGTACATCTAATTTGTGAAGATGCTCCAAAGTTGCACCAACATACAAAATATTGGCATAATCAAATAATGGAAGTATTTATGCAGTAGTTACAGTTTTCATGGTAACCAAATCCAAACAATATTTAATTTTAAATAGGAAACCTATCCTCTTACCAGTTTGCATAACCAATTTTTCCACATGAACATCCCCTGAACCATATTGATCAAGCCAGAACTCTAAATACTTATATGATTCAACATTTTCTATTGCATCTCTGGCACTGACAGATATTACCAACCTATGACCCAATTTTATTTTGGAAGGAAGTCCAAACAGCACAGACTTTGTCTTAGTTATATTTAATTTTAATTTAGAATCTCAGAAAAAGTTTTGTAATGCAATGCATCAAAATTACTCTGCAAAACAGTCTGAATTTGCAAAACCGAAGAATGAGAAAAATAAACAATAGTGTCATCAGAGTATAATTGATAATTAATTTCACCCCAAATTTTACCAAGATCTTTTAAATGCGACAAAAAAAAGAAGGGTTCTCAGGACAGAACCCTGAGGAACTCCCCTTACTACCAATAAAGAAGTGGATTCTTGATGACCAGTAGCAGTAAATTGTTAATATTACTCAAATAAGAGTAAAACCAAGTCGTAGCATCATTATCCAAACCCACCTCAGCTAATCATGATAATAATATTTGGTTGTCAACCGTGTGAAAGGCCTTGGACAAGTCAATCAGTATAGCTCCAGTAAATTGATGTAAATCATTAGCCCTACCAATATTGTCCAAGATCCTTGACATGGAGACCACCGTCCCATGAAGTTTACAAAATCCTGCTTGAAACTGGTCAAAAAAAATTATATCTCTGCACATACTCTACCAGTTGTCTAGCCAGTAGCCTTTCAAAAAGCTTACTGACAAGAGGAAGAAGGGAGATAGGTCTGTAATTGGAAAGGTGACCAGAATCACCCCCTTTAAATAAGGGGACAACTCTGGCCAGCTTCCAATCCTGAGGAAAATAACCAAAATGCAAAGATTGATTAAACAAATATGTCCAAGATTTGGCAATATAAAATACTGAATATTTTAACATACTGGAAATCAAGCCATCAGGACCACAACTTTCACTAGACTTTAACTTCAACAACAATTCAAGTGTCTCATAACTAGTAACTTCCTTAAAGCTAAATTTTGAAGAATTATCATTCAAAACATGAACTGGATGCAAATTATAATGGGTTATGTCATGAAAAACATTTCCTGACTTAATAAAAAATGTATTAAACCTATTGGGTAAACACCCATCAGGGTCAAAATTTTCATCTTTAGACAATTAAATTGTTTGTTTATATTTCAAATGGCCATTCAAATCATTAATAAGTGACCAAAATCTCCTTGGGTTTTGTGTAGATTATGATGTTTCAGATTTAAAATATGTTTTCTTAGCTTCCCTAACCCCCATAATATATTTATTTCTACACTTCCCATAACTTTGCCAATCAGTTGTAGTACCAGATAATCTAGTAACTTCCCAAGTCATGTTTTTATCCCTTTTCAAACTCACAAGTTTAGAAGAAAATCAAACAGCTGACTTAAACTTTACCCTTTTGGTTTTCAAAGGCATGTGGTTATTACAAACTGTCAAAAGTTCTTTCAAAAAACATCCCCAAGCTAAATCAAGATCTGGTATTAACTTCACATGTTCCCAGAAGACATTTCTAAGGTCCTCCAGAAAACTGAAATAATCAAATTTCCTTAAAGATCAAAAACTAATGTATTTAGCAGGTCCTTTCACTCTATTAGGTCCTCTTAAACAATAAATAACATTATGATCACTAAAAAGATCAGCACATATCCCATGCTCAATATAATAATGCAAGCTATTAGTTAAAGAGCAACTGTCATGGTAGACTTACCATAATTTCCTCTGTCCGTGTGTTCCTGGTATCCTGCAGTGTAGAATCACCTTTTCATTGTCCATATACAGTCCCTGTTTCTACCTAAATAAACAAAAACAACGAGCACTCATGAATGCGCCTCCACCCTGCAGCCGCATGACTCCCCACTGCCTCCACACAGCAGTATGATATAATGTTAGGATCACACTGCTGTGACTCAGTTTGGCATTGTGTGATTGCTTCAGACAGTCTTCACAGTATGAAGTGCAGACACGGTCGGTGTGAATCAGCTAAAGTGTGTCCTTCTTGGGTCAGTGCTTGTTGCTGCTTTCTGTTAACCTGAATGCAGAATGAAAGCATGATGAAATCTTTGGAAAATGTGTTTGGCAATGTACAAGCCATAGTGTGTAACTGATGTCAGAACATACAATACTGCATCTTTCACTTGTGGTATTCAGCTCATTACTAGCCACCATCAGTTGTCCGATTACTGCTTTATATGAAGCGTTACTAAATAATAAATTGAAATACAGCTTTTTATGAATTGGAAGATCAGCACAGTCAGCTGTCAGGAGGTGTAATGTGTATGTTGTACAACTGAATGTTACAGAACCGTGAGGAGTGTACATAATTCCTGAGGGAGAAGACAGTGTAATACAGTGTGTTACCAAATATTTGCACATACTGCACACCATGCAACATGTCTATAGCAGTGTGCAGGTAACAGCATGGTATAACAACTCAGTGTTGTGATTTCAATGTATGTATTTCTCCTATTTCACATGAATGTCATGTAGCAACATCAGTTATTCAATTTTGCCACATATATTTCATGACAATGTCACTTGTCCTGCATCTTAAAACTTGAATGTGTCGCTATGTCTAGCACATACTGTCCCAGTTTGTGTCATGTTGTCCTCTTACCCCCAACCACCCCCATCACTCCCCCATCCCACTCCCAGACACATAGTAACCCTCTCTGGTCATAATTCATCCCTGTCTCCGTGTTTGATGGAAGTAGTTGTGGATATCCTCATCTTTGTGGTATGTATCCAGGAAATGATTTCCCACAGCACATTATGCTGCAGTGATCATGTTACTCACAACCCTGTCAGTGGTGTAATCTCCCCAGATGTATCCTCTAAGTCACCTACCCTCACCTTGCATTCATGTGCTGTACTTGTATTGAAGATGACATAGCCCATGTGTTGTTCATGCCACTTGAGTAACACAATGTAGAGGTGGCACATTGTTATGAACAGCACTGCATTCTTTTGCAGCAACTGTACTGGCAGCACAGTACACAGGTGTGAGTAATGTGCTTCTGTTCAATACTTGCAGCAGAGTCTTCGTTGGGCGCTGTACAATGCATGCTGTGTACTGACTTGGTAGTGGCAGCACACTCTTGGGGTTGTATATCAGTTTTGTGCAGCATGTTTACTGTTTGCATATGACAGTGGTACATAGTGCACTGCTAATATCCATCCCTCATCTCCAGTGATACAGCACTGTGACCATTCTACCAAAGTGTGCTTCTGCACTGCTGTACAGCTTTCATATAGAGTGAGAAGTGGATGTCACCCCACAGTTGACTGTATATGTACTGTAATCTTTCTCCCCAGTCTGTGTGTTTACATTGCTGCACTCCTTTAGCACTATTATTTGTCCCACTTCGACTGCACCTGCTGCCACGAATGTTTCTCAGTCTGGGTCATGGTACTTCAGCAGACACACCAACATTGAATGGTCACACAACAGTGGTCACTAAATATAGATGTGTTATCTCTGTGCATACCCCACCACCACCTGCCAAATCTCCATATAATGAACATGACATTCCCCATATATCAATCTGAATCAGCATTTTCTTCTAACAAATATGATTTCTGAACAATGTGTCCCTCATACCATTTTCTTATCTGTTACACTGATTTCACAGCCCACCCATTTTTTGCATTTTTCCAGATATTTTGTAGGTCATGCTTCCTCAGCACTCCCCTGAATCAGTTTTCTGTTACATGTTTAACCACTGCCTCTGTGACAGTATTGAAGTGATGCAATATCCTATAACATGACTTATTTGTCCAGTTGATTATAGTTCCATTCTTCATTCTAACACTCTGTCAAGTGATTGATCATTGGGTAACTGTTAGCAAATCATGTGTTACTTTTACTGTTCAGTAAGTGTCTGTACTTCTCAATTTGTGAATATTTGTCCAGTTCTTTTTGACTAACATTTCTCTTTTTGAGTTTGATCAGTGACTGTGTGGAAGGGTCTTGTCGTGGTGACACTGCTTTCTACTAACAGTTCCATGGTTGCATATTCCTATTTTCATTGAACTCTGGTAAGCGGTGTATTCCTTTCTAAGTGTTGAGTAATTGTCTTTATATTTTTGGTTTATTTTAGTAGCTCTGTAAAAGCAATGTTTCCATCAAGGTGTTTAGGTGATCGCATATGAACCATGATATTGAAGGTCAACATTATCTTCCTGTCATCTCAATACCAAGATGCAAACACATGCCAACTGGTGTGCGGTTGACACTTGCTACAGTTTTAGTTTATTATTGTTATGCAAGACTGTTATTCTTGTCTGTCTATGGTCTTTGATAGAAAATGAAGTTGTTGTGATTTATTTTTACAGGCGAAGTCATGGATGAGGATAATTCAAGAGTGAGCGACTACATTGTGGACTCGGCCTTGGATGACTATGAACATGAACATGATGAGTCTGATTCTGCAAATGAACAACCTGTTTTTGGGGTGCAGCCTTATCAATTCAAGCCAACAATGATGCCTGAAGAGTTTGATGCCTATTCCAACTCTGTGCAAGTTCTTGATGAACAGGAGGACTTGGGCCCATATTGGCAACACTGACTGGTATGCTTTCATGCATTGTTACAGTCTCATATACCATAAACAGTAATTCACACATTGTCCTCATGATGTGATTTTCTGGGGAAACTAGTAATATGTGACCAGTGAGACATAATGTGGTTTACATAAGGCACTGCTAACGCATTTCTGGGGTGCATACTGAATCCCCTTGTCCATGGTTGCTTTGCTCTTGTACCAGATCTGTGCATAGCATAAGCAATATTATAGAATGTCAATAAATAATCTTGGTCTCTGATTGGCTAGTCTGGGGCTCTATCTGTGATGTTATCCCTGCATAACACCATTGCTCTAGTCTCACCCTCACTGTGACCAGGTTCATTGTTTGGAGCTTCATCTGCTTTTTTTGTATCCTATATTAAGAAACAAAAATATGCTTCCATGAGAACAAAAGCTTGTTTTAAAATTCTATTTTTTATTCTGTATGACAACAAGCCTTCATCTAATAGCAATAATGCCCTCCAGGGTGTGAGTTGTCATGGGATAACATCACACCTCACACACTGGAGGCAGTCAGCCTGCGGTCTCGTGCCCAGCCACCTGAGGCGTGATGTTATCGAAGCACAACACAGATCATGTTGGGCATTATTGCTGAAATAGCTGTCAATGTCTCTGTCTACTTTTGTGTGACTGCTGGTGCACTACACCGTTGTAATGTAGTCTCATGGGGTGTATTGAGGCAGGAGGCTGCTGGCTGTTTTTGTGCAGAAATTTGCAGCACAATTGAACCCCTTGTCCCATCCAGCCTGCCCGTACCTACCAATCTCCTTTTATGTCATCCTCCTCTCACCTTGGTCATGTCACAGTAACACCATGTTCATGACCCATGCTATTTTCAATTTAACACAGTGGCTCCCCAAACACCTTATGCTGTATAGCGGACTGTCGTCATGCATTGAATTCCATGTGTTGAATATTCTTGTTATGCTGCAATAGTGTCATTCTGTTGTTCTGATGCATCAGCAATGTCAGTACTGTGGCACAACCACCTGTAGTGCTGACCCAGTGTTGCTTTCCTCTACTTAGGTGTGTTGTAAGACAGTATTCTTGAACTTCCACTCACTTGTCATAGAGGATACTGGATAGTGAAGTCCACTATACAGTATGAGTGACTTTCATTATGAATGATATAAACAAGACAACACATTTTGCATAATGATACTATGAACTAGAAGAATACAGGATTAGAAAATTTATGCATGACTGCTGTGTTCTGTGACCTCCTTGTTCTGATTCCCATGGACCGCTCGACCTTCGCTCTTGAACTTGGAGGGAATCGGAACCATTCTGTGGCAGAACACAGTGGTTCTGCATAGTTGTCCATCCACTATTGTGTATGTGGAATGAACCTTTTACTAGCTTCCACAACTGTTTCAGTAAAGCAGTGTCCACGCACATGTACCATAAACTGCAGTTCACACTGCAGTTGGTTGCTGAACCCATATGCTTTTGAGTCAACCATACACTATGTATCCTTGTTACGTACTTTCAGGTCTCAAGGAGGTAGTCTCTATCCAGTCTTGACTCCATTGTATATATCCACAGTACCCTGCGTCTGTGTTCATACATGGCTTGTCTTACAGCACAGGCACCATTTACATACTTTTTATGTGTATATACTGTACTTTTATTGTCATCAAGGCTTGCTGTATGGGAGTCATGACAACCTTTCTGTGAATTGTAATTACCCTACCTCTAATTTACAGCATACTATGGGCCCTGAGTCAAGATATTCTTTCAGCTAATTGTGTATGCAACATGCGGGTTCATGTTGCCCATGTGCAGTACTACCACTTGTTTCATGTACATACTGAACTGTGCTGGCACCAGCACTGAACTCTTGGTGCGGTAGGTGGTCACAGTCTCCATTGAGCTTGTTCTTTATTGCGGCATATAGGATTTTGTCACACACTCACCACTACCATGACAATGGCCATTACTGTGGTAATGGTGACAAGGCTGTGGTTCTCCATTAGCTTTTTTGTTCCTTGTTTATGTACTGGTAGTACAACCCCTGCCCTGCAATCATACTTTACACTGCCATAACCTATGAACAGGCACAATAGCTTTCATACAGGCACAGACAACATGTCTTTCTGCTCCTGTACCACACTGTGGTTCAGCACATCCTGCAGTATATCCTCGGCAGTCATGTGTAACGTCACGATGCATCATAGCGATATGTTCTATGTACCAGTCTTTGCTGTTTTACAATGGACCCTGACATTCTCCTTCCACATTTTAGGTTCACCTGTAATTTTTGCGTCCCGATGCCATCCTCAACAGAATATGTGTGTTGTCGTGAGATAGCAGAGGTGCGTGATCAAGCCAATGCATTCAGCGCATTGCGCTGCATCCAGGGTTTGCAACTGTGTGCTTGGATGTATGGGTCCTCCAAGCTGCCTACCTCACTTTTTGACAAAACCCTGGTGGAATGGTTGGTGCCCACACTCATGAGTATGTTAGATTGATTTGCTTAATATGGTACATTTGTGGTTTGGCTAGCGCACTCGGTATGACTCACTGGTAATACCCAGTGAGCTATCCTTTCTTATTTTTTAATATATGGATGCAAACTTTGTTTTCTTGTCTGTGACTTTTTTTTGTGCAGCGAGGACTTTCTATGTGCTGGCCGAGTGCCACAGACTTTTAGCACGCCCTCCCCTGCTCCCTCCGTCACACATACACAGGCCGTGGCTGGAGACGGCCTTGTTTTTTTGTTTTACCACAGATCCTACCTTTACTTTGTTTGAGACATAAAGGTAAAAATATGAGTGAAATAATCCTTTGGAGAAATGGTCTCACTTAGCGAGAAACTGTCCGCCATGTTTGTTAAATTGTTTCTGCCTGCTCACACAGGAAAAGGGGCCAACCCGATGGCATGCTTGGAGATGTGGGCAGAGAGACTGGCATGTGCGCTGTTGACTGTCTCTGATAATACTATTGTTCAGGTCCCAAACGATACTATTACAGGACCTGAACGATAGTATTATCACTCTTGAAGTGTGGTATTATCACTTTGGGAGTGATACTATTACCGCAAATCTTTTGTATGCCTTAGAAGCATATTAAATTCACGATCCATATATTAAGAACCGTTAAATGCATTGTAAGGTTGCTGTCTTGGACAGACAGAATTCTATGTAGTGTATATTGAAGTGTTTTTCAGTGTAGAATTCAATCATTTTCAAAACTATGTTGTTTCACAGGTCCAAGGTAAGGGAATGAGATTCTACCCTGCTGTGGTACAACATCGTTGTACAACCTATAGAGACTGCATGTGTCACTTTAATTTTGAAAGTAAAGTAACTCACAAACACTTATTCCACACACTACTATACACTATAAAAAGACACAGAATGAGCAAACCTGTGCACAAGAATTGTGTTTCTTAGCACCTAGGGGTTATGATTCCCATTGCCATGTCAAGCTTTACTTTTGAGATCAGAGGAAATCAGAACTGCACTGTGGCAGAACACAGTCTTTGTGCATTGTTGCCCATCCAGTATTGTCTATGTACGCACTGTTCATATCTCATAAAATATAGCATCATACCATGACAGGGAGTGGGTATATTGTTGTTTTTACTACATTTTTTGATGTTCTGTCACGAGGCGCAGCCGAGTGAGTTGATCACACCAGAACTGCAAACTCCACAGATATACAAACTCCCTGTCATGGTATATAGCCATTATACAGTTTTCAATATATTTTTTTTATAGTTATAGGAACGTTTCTCAGTGGGTATACTGATGGTGTATCATGGACATGTGATGTGTTTTTCACAATTATATTGTACATGGTTACCCTTTGTTATGTACAACATTGTGCCTGCTCAAAATCCTTGTTAAGCACATTCTAAACCATTATGCACATTCTAAAGTGTTTTTATGAACATTCAGAACAGTTGTTATGTACAGTGCAAAGGTCAGACAATGTTAAATGTATACTTCATGATACACCTAGCTACTTACATAGCCAACGTCTGGAAATTAGATTTTGATATGGGAGTAGAACAAAGAAATGGCTACTTTTTAGTTTTCACTTTAGTGGGGGTCTGTCACTGTAGTGTAAAAAAACATATGTTATAAAAAATAAAATATGGTCAACCACACACAACTGGGCATGTGTTTCTATCTCAGGGATGAGATGACAGCATGGACATCTCGAGCTTTGCTCTCGAGGTTCATATGCTGTCAGCTCAACCCCTCCATGGAAACACAGCCTTATTGTTTATGGTTGCCCATACATTGTCCCGGATTCCCCCTTTTTCCCTCACAAAAGACAGAGAGCATTGTTTGTTGTTGTGCTCAGATTGGCAATTAATTTATTTAAATTCATAATTCCATATTCCATTTCAATTCCTTTATTACTGTATCATATTTTCAACATTTTGTTTATTTCACCCATACCTCAATCTCTGATTATCCTTCCCCCAGGTGAAAATCTGGGTGCCTTCTTCTTCTCCTTTCCCATTAGGTATCAGTTAAAACCGAGGCCGCTTTCTCCTTCATCTTCTTCCTCTTCTTGTGTTATTCCTTTTTCCTCCCCCCTCTCCTCTCCCCCTCTTTTTCCTCTTTGACTCCTGCCATCCACCTTTGGCAGTCCATAACCATATTATCACCTGCCATCCACCTTTGGCAGTCCATAACCATATTTATTACATGCCATCCACCTCTGGCAGTCCAACACTGTCCGACTGGACATGCCTATCATCCACCTTGACAGAACCACCTACAGTCCCATCTAGACTGTCTTCCCTCTTGCTCTGCCTAGCAGGGTGGGTGGGAGGGATCAAAACTCCAGCAAAAGTGGCTGAGGCCCCCTTGTGCTGTCCCTTATGTACCTCCCTTTGCCTCTCCACTTCCTGTTACCTGTCCATTGTTCTGAGCCCCTCCCCTACCTACCCCTTCCCCTTCTGAGCACAACCATCCCAGGCAGGAGGGAAGGGGTGCACCAGGACAATCTGGTCTGCCCTTTTAAAGGGGCAAACTCCATTGTCCCGGATTCCCCCCTTTTCCCTCACAAAAGACAGAGACCATTGTTTGTTGTTGTGCTCAGACTGGCAATTAATTTATTTAAATTCATAATTCCATATTCCATTTCAATTCCTTTATCATCATATTTTCAAAATTTTGTTTATTTCATCCATATATCAATCTCTGATTATCCTTCCCCCAGGTGAAAACCTGGGTGCCTTCTTCTTCTCCTTTCCGTTAGGTAACAGTAAAACCGGTTGCTTCTCATCTTCTTCCTCTTCTTGTGTTATTCCTTTTCCTCCCCTCCCTCTTCCCCCTTTTCCCCACTAGCCAGTCTCCAGCTTGCATTGGATGGCTGGCTTCCCCTATTTAGGGTACCATTCTCCCTTACTTCAGGGAAGATCCTTTTATTCTTTCCTTCATTCTGGTTTTTTTTTTTTAATTTTATTTTCCATTTTTTGTCTGTCTGCTCCATGCTTCTATAAAGTCCATTGTTTCTGTATGGAACATGTCTATGACTAGGTCTGACAGGTGCACCCCGTCTGACCTGTAAAAATCTTCTACCCATTCTTCTACCCCCCTCAGTATCACCTGTCCTCCCATCTGCCTTACCAATGTTCCAACCCTCCTATTCATCTTTCTCCTGGCCCTTTCTACCACTCTGTGGCTGTGTTCCTGCCTCCACACCCTCCTTGGTATCATATCTGACCAAGCGAGGCACACCTGTGGCCACCACTGTCGTATTGCCCCAAATCCCTTTTTATTTGTAAGTATGTGCCTACCCAAGACCTGCCTGCAAGGTCTTTGCCCCCTAGATGTATAATAATGGCAAAGGCAAGGCAAATTTTATTTAAAAAGACACCCATCTTGGAGGCTTTGGGCACCGTACATTAATCAAATAAATACAACACAACACCATACAATCAATAAAATATACAACTCCAAACAATTGAAACCTTATTTTACTACACAATTTGTTTCCTTATTAAGAATTAAACAATATAAGCTTACAAAACATAGTCAGGGAATGCCTGATCAAATAAAAATGTCTTTAGTCGGGCCTTAAAAAGCTCAACAGATGGAGCCTCCCTAACAACTATAGGAAGCGAATTCCACAGGACGGGAGCGGCAACACTAAATGCTCTGTCACCTGCAGTTCTTAACCTCATCCTGGGAATCGTAAGAAGGCCCCAAGAGGAGGGATGCAGGGAATGGACCGAGACAACAGGTGTAAGAAGGTCATTCAGGTATCCAGGGCCCAGGCTGTGTAGGGCCTTAAAAGTGAGCAAACCCACCTTAAAGAGGACCCTCCACCTAACCAGCAGCCAGTGCAGATGACGTAGCACCGAGGTTATATGACAGTATTTAGATTGTCCTGTCAACAACCTCGCTGCCACATTCTGCACCAACTGCAATCGGTGGAGGGTTCCCCCAGAGACCCCGAGATAGAGTGCATTACAGTAGTCAAGCCTGGATATCAAAAAGGCATGTACCAAAGTGGGGAGGTCCAGAGGCGGAACTAAGGGCTTGATCCTGGCGATATTCCTCAAATGATAAAAACTAGTATGTACAACGGAAGACACCTGAAATTCAAGTGTCAAACCGCTGTCAAAAATAACACCCAGATCACGCACTCTAGAAGAGGACTTCAATGGTACAGAGCCAAGGCAAAGTTCTGTCTCTGGACCAGAGGCCAACCTATCATGTCCTCTGTTCGAATCCACCACCAGTACCTCCGTCTTACTGGGGTTAAGTCACAACCAACTGGAGGCCATCCAGTCATTGATATCAGTAAGGCAGCTGTTAAGCACTTCTACTGCACAAGATGTTCCAGGGGAAAAGGAGAAGTGCAGCTGGGTATCATCAGCATAGCAATGAAAACCCAAGCTGTACTTCCTAATGAGCCATCCCAGGGGTAGCATGTACACAGCAAATAACATTAGGTGACAAGACTGAACCCTGGGGAACTCCACACAACAGGTGGTCAGGAGAGGAGGAGAAATTCCCCATCACTACCCTCTGCCTCCTGTTGGATAAAAAAGACTCAAACTAGCAGATGACAGAGCCGGCAAGTCCACAGAATTCCCTCAGGTGGTCAAGTAACACTCGATGACCCACCGTGTCAAATGCTGAAGAGAGATCAAGGAGAACAAGAATTGTCCCCGCCCCTCGATCTCTAGCCCTAAGGAGGTCATTGTGCACCCAAACTTGTGCAGTTTCTGTGCTATGCCTTGCACGAAACCCCAACTGGAATAGTTCATAAAGATTATGGGCCACGAGATGCTCCTCAAGCTGAAGCACCACCACCTTCTCAACAATCTTACATAAAAATGGAAGATTGGAGATAGGATGGTAATTTACCTTGATGTCAGGGACCAAAGATGTTTTTTTCAGAAGGGGCCTCACCAATGCCTCCTTCAAGACATCAGGGAAGACCCCCTCTAACAAGGAACACTGGACAATCAAGGCAAACACCGGGCCAACAGAGTCAACACATCTCATTAAGAAACGAGTTGGCACCGGGTCCAGTTCACAACAGGTGTGCCGAAGCCTAGAAGCAATCTCAATGACCTCAGCCACCTCTACCAGTCTAAACTCACCCCAAACAGGTGGAGTGCTCTTCGGAAGCCCATGGTGACCACTGTCGACCAGATTCTGGTCCACTGGTGGAAGCCCCCCGCCTGATGGCAGACACCCTGTCCGAGAAGAACCGAGCAAATCCATCACACAGTGCATTCGAGAAAGCTACCTTCGGCTATAGACAGGCAGGATGAAGAAGCCTGTCCACTGTCTGAAAGAGCACAGTTGGTCGGTTCCTCCTGGCAGCAATCTCCCTAGACAAGAATTCTGCCTTCTTATGGTTGATTGCCCCCTGGTATGCACCATAGTGCATACACAGGGCCAGTTTGTCTGCCTCCAGGCCAGACTTCCACCAGCAGTGCTCTAATCTCCGACCCAGAGTCTTCATCTCCTTGAGCTCCCCATCAAACCAAGGGGACCTCAAGTGAGAAGACTTGGGTCATACACGGACTGGTGCGAGGGAGTCAAGTGCACCAGAAAGCGCCCTATTATAGGCATCCACTACTGCACACACACACCCCCACATGAATTGTCCACTCTAGATAGGTCAGCCACTGCCAAAAAGCCCTCGGGGGTAAACCCCCTCAAAGGGTCGATAGCTGACCATCTCTGCAGGGGAAAAACTACCAGGGAGGGCCCCGAACCGGAACTTCACCGTGCAATGATCGGACCAAGCAACCCTATCAACACTAAGACCATTTATCTCAAGCTCCAGCAAGAACACCAAATCCAGCATGTGGCCACCCTGATGAGTCGCAGAAGATACTCTCTGCACGAAGCCCAGAGATTACATCATCTGGAGGAAATTATAACCCAGCCGAGATTATTCATCCTCAGCCCAAACATTGAAGTCCCCCAGTACTAAACATCTGAGGGCCTTCAATGTTTCACCGATGATGAAATCGGTCACTTCATGAAGGAAATCTCCTGACGCCCCAGCAGGGCGATAAATCAGGAGGACCAAGCAACCTGTGCCTGGTCCCCCACGGATGGCCACACACTCAAAAGAACATGGTGTTCTCACCGGGTGCACGGTGAAGCCCAGCTCAGATCTAAAACAACTGGCTACCCCCCACCCCAGCATTCTACTCTGGGGCAGTGCACTACAGTATACCCGGATGTGATGGCAGCCTCTAAAACTGGGCCAGCATCATCACCAATCCAGGTTTCCGTAATGCAAGCCAGATCAGCCAGAGAACCCAAGTCCGCTATAATTGCAGTCTTGTTTCTGACCGATCTGGTATTACAAAGCACTGCCCTCAGGGGATTAGTGGACAACGCAGCCCTACTGGCTACCTGCCCCCTTGATCTAGTGGGAACCCTGGTAACAGGAACTAAACACGTCGGACCTCTTCCCAAGTCCGGTCTATTCCCAGGGCGCCTTCTACACCCCACCACCTTGATCCTACCATCCATAGGGCATGGGGCACCCAGCCCCAATCGAGTCCTATGACTCTTCCAAATTCCAACCTCCCTACAGCTCCTAGCTGTAGTATCTGATACAGGAGGACTGAAAAAGGACTGAAGATCAAAGAGCTGAGATGCCCCATACACTATCCTGGCCCGACCCAAGTTTACGTGCATTTCCAGACACATCCTCCCCAATTACGTAATCTCAATAAAAAACAAAACACACACACTCAAAATTCACATACACACAAATCAAACGCCAAAACCCCCCAAAACAATCCCCTAAAACCAAACTCTAAATAAAATTTAAAGAAGAAATTCAAAAAACTACAACTCAAATAAAAATGCCAATACACAGAATGGCACAGTCACTTTCTACTCAAAATTTTAATAATCTTTCGACAGTCAAATTCCCAAGAAAAGTCCACAATATAATCCTCAAGAAGCCCCGGCACTGCTCTCACCAGCTGCTGGTACCTCTAAAAGGATCCCAAAGATTTCTTAGGCCCACAATCAATAAGTCCGTAGGGGCCCAAGTCCGGAAAAGCAGTCTGCAGATGAATAACCGAAAGGCAGTCTCACTAGCAATAGGAGGATCTTTCAATCAGCCATTAAAACCACAGAGGTTCTGTCACTACCTCTGAGGTAAAAATTCAATTCATATGCAGCAATTCAAGTACCAATAAAATATTTATTTAGAAATCCAAACTTACTATCGGAAAGTCAGGGCAGGAAGAAAAAAACCCTTCACCACTCACCCATGAGAGAAATACCCCGCGCTATGGAGCTGCGACCTTGGACCCCAGCTGGAGCCTGCTAACAAGAAGACTCCCCTGAGAGACCTATAGGCCACCGATAGCGCATCCACTCTTCATTAAATGTACATCGGCACCCCCTGAAGTGGCCCCAATGCACACACAGGCACCCCTCAAAGGACGAGTACGAATCGGAACACTAAATGCCCAGATCGTCCTCACTTCAGTGAAGCATCACAAATCCATTAATTAAAAATAAACTCACCAACATAACATGCCAGCAGTTCCTTGAAGCAGTTCACAGATGCTACTGTCCAGCAATCACAAAATACTTATCTCCCAGTGTAACTCCTCAAAGCTTATCCTCCTCCGATGGAATAACTTCCAGATTCACTTTCTGAGCTCACTTGCTGGGCTATACAGATGTTCAACTCAAAACCAGTAGTCTCCTCTTCGGTCCCACCAGTCCAAAAACAGTAGCAGCAACCCAAACACGGTGCACAGTCCAATACAGCACAAAGTCTGCGCACAAACCTGCCCGACATAACAATTACCCGAGCAGGGATGCAGATCCAGTCCAGCCTGCCCTCCAGGTCCAAACAACCGGCACTGCTCCTCTCCGGTCTCCCAATCCTGCTGACAGGACCACAGCAACCCCCAAACTGGAAACGCAGGCAGACTAAAATAGGGTTCAATAAAATTCCAAGAATAGCCCCAGTCTCAGTACAGGACCGATGTCCAGAACTGGAATTTAACAAACAGACGGAGGCAACTGCCGAAACGGACTACAGATAAATGCGGACTACAAACAAATAAAGCGGACTGCAAACAAATAAAACAAAACTCCAACTGACTGCCGGAAAGAAAAGAAACAAAATGAAATACAAGCTCACCGAACTTAGCAGCGAACTTAGCAGCGAACTTGGCAAGATTAAACACAAAATAAAAATAAAACAAACCGCGAAAAGGAACTATACAGACAGTCAGCCCAGCATGGCCTCCATCTTAGTTCTACCCTAATTAGGTCTGGACTGGGCCACCATCCTCTGAGTTCTTTTAAGGTGAGAAGCAGCTGGCCCATCTCATCCCCCGTATGACATGCCAAACCAACCTACACGTTCTCACATCTTGGTATAGCTGCCTTCCCCCGACCTTCTTGTCTGCTCTTTTTCCAGCCCAATAAATATAGGAATGGTCGCAGATCCATACTTCCGTGGTCCTCCCTCTACCTATGGGATGCAAGCAAAATTAATTATTTTACACATGCTCATAGTGTCATTCTGTATTCGCCCCCACCCCATTTTACGCCCTCCCCACCCTTTACTTTCTTTGCCCCCCAACTCTGCCGTTCAAACCAGGAGCACCACCTTCAAAATATTCTTTCTTTTTTTTTTTTTACTTCAGTGCTCTGATGTATCTTTTATAACTGGCCGATTGCCAGCATCCCTTCTCCAGTATCTCATTCACTATCTCACCCGCTGCTGCCCACTGTGAGGCAGCCACAATCCACAAGGAATGGGATGAATAATTAGCCGGGTCTTCCCCCATGAATTGCATGCCCTTTTTGAGTATTGCTGTGACTTGGTAGCCAGTCACCCTTTTCCCATACCCGTGTACAAATAATTTTACCGTCCTGTTCCCATGCTCTGCGGCGAAAGCCCACAGACCCTGTACTGGGCATATTGCACACTCTGGTTGCCCTTTCAGCATCACCATGCAACCTTGCTCTCTTTGATCCATCTTAGACCTCCTAATCTTGACCCATATCTCTGTCACCCCCCAGCTTATGTCACCCTATTCTAATCCCCCTTCCTTGTCTTCTCTCCCATGGCCTACCACCTCACTCACTCTCATGGCCCTTGTGAACATTACCACATAAATCGTGTGAAATAGCTGGGCCTCGGTCTTTGATCTGCATATTGCCAGGAGCACGTCTTTCAGCTTTATCAGCCACTGTTCCCCTATAGGTCTCCTATTATCTGCTAGTCCCTGTTTCAACCTGCTCCATCCTTGCATCATTCTTCTGATGAGTAATGATTTTGTCAGGTCCTTCCACCCTTTTAAGCTGCAGATAACACTAATCCCTGCCAAATAGACTCTCATTGTGGTGTGGGCTGTGCCTTTCCACCACTGCTCCATGGTGAACATTCCCAACTGCTCCTCTGTGAGTGGCTTACTTACCTCCATCTGGAGCTCTGCCCTGAATGTTTGAAACATTCGCCAGGCCCCGTCTTAGGCCCTCAGAGTCCAAGGCACCCATGAACTGGGAAACAACAGTTCTGCTCCTTCCTGCCAACGTTCCAGATGTTCATTGGTATGGGTGTTTTTAGTTCTTCTGCTGCTGGTGCCAGCCTCCGAAAATGGTCCAGCTGCAGATGGGAATGGCTGTCAGCCAGAGTATTGTGTACCCCTTCTATGTGTTGTGCTCTAAATGACATGCTCAGCTGCAATGCCCTTAAAACTAAAAGTCATAATACCCACATGACTGTGTCTGTTCTGGCTCCCCTGTTGTTCAGAACATCCACCACTGCTCTATTGTCACACCAAAATGTCACTTTCTGATCCCGTAATTCCTCCCCCCAGACCAATGTACACACTCATATGGGCATGATCTCCAGTCATGTTATATCTCTCACTTTCCCATCCTTCACCCAACTGGCAGGCCAGGATTCTGCAAACCATATACCCCATGTACCCCCCCATGCCTAGCCCCCCAGCAGCGTCTGTGTAGAGGTCGAGGTCTGTGTTGTATAGCCACTCCTCTTGCCAGAAAGAGCACTCATTGTACTCCCTAAGAAATTCTTTCCAGATTTTAAAATCCTCATTGACACCTTGCGTCAGGTTCACCCAGTGATGTAGTCTGGTGACCCCTGCTGTAGCCCTGGCTAACCTCTTTGTGAATGCCCTCCCTGGTCCAATGGCCCTGCATGTGAAGTTCAAGTGCCCCAGTACCTGCTGTACCAGGTTTAGCTGTACCCGTCTCCTGCTGGTGTGTAATTGGATTAGTTCCTTCAGTTTATTTATTTTTTTGTCTGGTAGTCTAAATACCTCATTCGAGGCATCTATCTCAATCCCCAGAAATTCCTTAACCCTGCTGGGCCCCTCTTTTCTTTCTGGTGTCAGTGGGACCCCTAACTCCCGGCACAATTCCTGAAACTTACCCAGCATCCTCTGTGTCTCCCTTTTCCCTTTTCCAATGAAAAGAAAATCATCCAGATAATGGATGACCATCCTATAACCCGTTTTTTCTTGAAATATCCACTGCAAACAGGTACTGAAAGCCTCAAATGTAGCACATGCTGTGGAACAACCCATTGGCTTTGCTTTGTCAAAATAATACTGTCCCCCACTTTTAAAACCCAATAGATCCCAGTCTTCACTCCTAACTG
Organism: Neoceratodus forsteri; assembly: GCA_016271365.2. Lineage (NCBI taxonomy): Eukaryota > Metazoa > Chordata > Ceratodontiformes > Ceratodontidae > Neoceratodus > Neoceratodus forsteri. Next base: position 575,131,279 of record CM028134.1, on the reverse strand, counting down.
GAAGCAGTCTGAAAGTGGACTCAATGTCGGTTTTTGCCATCCATGCATACTCCATGGCCTGGATCATTCAGACTGCATCCTCTAGTGTCGCATATGTCACCTTACTGTGTTCTTCACTGATGAAATCGTTCACCGACTCCCTTTCTGGATAGGACAGGTGGTGAATCACTCTGTACTCCCCCTCATGTTTCTTAGGTACCAAACCCAATGGCAAAATCCTTATGTTTGGCAGTGGGGGGGTGTAAAACTGGCCCTCTACCCTACCTGCTGCCTTTTCTTTCTCTGTCTTCTGTCTTAGTATTTCCTCCTTTCCTTTTACTGACCCAAGGTTGCTTGCCTCCATTGCTCGCCTGGGTCCCGTAAACTGTAATGAAAAACCTGTGTTAAAACTCCCTAAAATCATATCCCACATGCTTGTGTCCAGATATCTGTCCAGGCAGACTGACCATACCTTCAGGTTGATGGGGTTCTGGCCATCCCAAACTGTTCCCTGTCATGCCCTGTGCCACTCCTCCCTAACTCCTCTCTCTCATTTTGCCCTACCTTTCATCCTTCAGTGGCTCTGTCCCCCTCTATTTGCATTCCCCCTACCCCACCCTCGCCTATTCTATGTTTGGCCTTTAAAGCCTTGGCCATCTCGAAAAAACTGTTGGCCTGATCCCTGACCCCCATGCCCCTGCGCCCCCTGGGCCCGTGACATTCTACATTTGTTTGCCGGGTGCCTCCTCCGCATTTTGAGCAAGCATGCCGGAAACGACATTGAGGCCATGAGCAAAAGGCTCTGTTGCAAGCCCAGCAGCATCTCTGGGGCGTAAAAACCTTTTTGCCCCATTTGCCTTCGGGCGTGGACTGATCTGTGACGTAATCCATCCACAAATCTATCTGTTTGGTGTCCCATCTCATGTCCTCAAATGTTGTCATTCTCTGCCGAAAAGATTCATCATAGTATAACCACCCCATCCCGCCCTTTGCCTTTGCCCTATGTATTATCAGAGAATAAGTAATGAGCAGGATGCCTAGCTCTGGCCTCTTTTCCAGGATGATGGCTGAGAAAGTGACAAAACCTAGGAACCACCCATCCCAAGTCTTACCTTTTGTGAACTTATCGTCCTCTTTTTTTCCTGAAAAGCACTAAAGCCACTGCCATCTCACTTTTACCTATACCCTCAGCTTCCTCGTACTTGGTCGCAGCCTCCCGGCTCACCAAAGTGAATATATCCACATATTCCCCTTTCCATATTTTCTCCTTCGTGGCCAGCGGCACATGCTCGCCTATCCTCATCCCAGGCGCACCTATCTCCCTTGTCCCTTTCCTCTCTCTCTCTCTGTTCCCTTTTCCTTCCTTCCTTTCTGGCACCTCTTTCTCCATCCTGATCTCTGCCAGAGCTGATTCCATCTGCCCTAGACCTCCTTTCCCTAGTGCTACTATAATTTGCCCTATATATTCCTTTATACTGTCACCCACTGCACTGGATGTGTTACCTGTAACCTTGTCTGGGCCATGCTGCCTGGAGTTTTCTAAGGTTCCTCTTGCTTCTCCCTGCAGTTGAGGAGGAGGGTGAACTACTGGGGTTTGCGGAGGGAGCAATCCGTTCTGGGCAACGTGACTAGGTTCAACCAGGGAGATCCCACATTGATTGGGGGGGTACTGGCATCACCGGGTTCATAGACTGCAGGGGTAGTGGATCAACCACCTTGGCGGGCCCCACTACCACCAGTGGTGCCCTCGCAGGACCATGTGGCCCTATGGCTGGTCGTTTCCCCCTGCCACCTTTTCCTGTGCCCGCTTTTCTCTTTTCCCTAGGTCTCCCTGGTTCCTCCCCCTCCACCAGTTCCCACATCCTGTTTGCCTTTTCTGCCAATTCAATTATAGCCTTGTAAGCCTCCTCTTTTGATTGCCTGCTCTTCTTTGGTGCCATGTCCTTCTTTTCTTTGCTCTGTAAAAACAACTACAGGAAGAGAAAACAGGGTTAATTGTATATCTGTTTTGTCAGGAATACCTTCCTCCTGTCCTTCGCACCACCCACCCATATAAACAGCCTGGCCACCAGTAAAGGCCCCCATCCTGCTTGACCGGTTCCCTGCTGCTCTCTGTCATGCCCTTTGCGAAAAAACCCAACACCCCCCCTTTTCATCCCTACAGTGCCTCCCTTTGTTCTTGGGCGTCCCAGAAATGCTGTACTGTGCTGGCCTACCTCAGAGCTTCCTTTCTGTGAATGCTGCCATTTTTTTTTTTTTTTACTGTCTGTCTGAGCTGACCAAGGCACCACTGAGTCAGCACCCAGCTATAGTAAACGGTTGCGCCGCGAAGTCCGAAGCATGATCCCCTATTCCCTTATCTTCCTGCTTCTGCCAGCCCCAGATCCTCATGGTGCCCCACCGCAGGGGAAGGGCCAAATAGAGCAAGCAGCCCCAACTAAAATGTGAGGCTACAGCTTCTAGTGTGACCTCCTCGCCGCATGGGCTGTCGCCCGCGAGGTCTCAATCGCAGAACACTCTCCCTCTGTCCCAGGCCTCTTGCAGTCCCCTTGTCTTCCCTCCAAGTGCACCTCAATAGGCCCCCAGAGCCATGAAAAGACAGCCTGAGTGTCTGGTAATGCTTTTTCCATCCCCTCTTGACATCACGTCACGTGGTCCTATCCTGCCCTCGCTTTCCCTTGCTTCTTGGCCTTTCTCCAGGCCTATTCTCCCTACTTTAACCACAATCTTTGCATCACGCCACCCCAATAGCCCCCAAATCTAAGAAAGTGTTCACCTATCCACCCCACATGGTGCGCGATGCCACGCCATGCAGTACATCCATTGGGCCTCTTCCTGGCCCACCATCCATCCCCAGGCAACCAAACAAATGGGGGGGCCACAAACGACCACCACCCTCACAGAAGAGCGAGCATATGAGTCTACAAACCCTCCCATGCAGCGTATAACTCGCACCACACAGTCCCAACAGATCTCACTCCTCCTGGCTTCAAGGCCTTTGCTAGGCCTCCTAATCTTATTGGCAACAAAAAGAAACCACCACGCCGTGCCATACATATCCCACCACAAGGCAAGTGCCTTAATAACTACCCCTATGTGGCATGTGACGTCACGCCGCATATCCCATGCTTCAGGCCTTCCTAGGCCTGCTCTTTCACACCAGGCCACCAGAACAGCCCTCACACAGCCATCAGCAGCAGAAAGAGAAAAAAAGGGCTTTTCCAACCCCTCCACACGGCGTGTGATGCCACGCCATGTGGTCCCAGCCTACTCTTGCTCTCTCCATCACAAAAGCCTCTTTCAGGCCCTCTATTCATACCAGAAGCAGCCAAAAAAAGGGAGCAAAATGCTGGAAAGCGAAACAAACCAAGGAAGGATTTGCTAGCCATCCCAAAATGGCGTGCGGCATTGCGCTATGTGGTCCTGGTTCATGCTCTTCCTCCCCTGCTTCAGGGGGTCTTCCAGGCATCCCGATTCTTACCAGCAAGGAAAAAACAGTCCACAGGATGTCAAAGTATTAAAAACAAATCAAAGGCTTTTACAGCAGCCTCCCCCAGCAAGGTGCATGCATCGCCCCACATGGACCTGGGTCCCTCTCTCATCTACACATATGAACCCCTTTGCTACCCAGGGCCCATCATATTGCTTAGTTATATATTGTCCATGCTTATTCTTAATGCTGTAAATATACTTCCTCTCCCATCCCTCCTTTTTTTTTTTTTAACGCTTCACATCTTGTCCTGGACTAACGACTGTATTGTTTCCTTACCTCTCACACCTGAACAAACCTCAAAGAAATTGCCAATCCGGCATGCTGCAGTTGATGTGGGTCAAAATTCCAGCAAAAAGTGGCTGAGGCCCCCTTGTGCTGTCCCTTATGTACCTCCCCTTGCCCCTCCCCTTCCTGTTACCTGTCCATTGTTCTGGCAACTTAGCCCCTCCCCTTCCTACCCCTTCCCCTTATGAGCACAACCATCCTAAGCAGGAGGGAAGGGGTGCACCAGGACGACCTGGTCTGCCCTTTTAAAGGGCAAACTCCATTATTCTCTATGTTACAGGATATCCTTGCCCCTTTGCCTATTTTCTCAACAGCCAGTGTTTATTAGAGGATTTACACTGGTGTTAAACTGCCAGTCTGACCATTTTATTGGCTGTTCAATTATTTGAATGATATAATTATAAATATCTTGTGTATTCCACAGCATGCTCCATGCTATCCACCCATTTTTCATAATCGCATCTTTTGTATAACATTACTGATGTTGTTATGTCATGGTGCTACATTACTGCTGTCAGTACAGCAGCACAACCATGTGGAATGCTGCACTGTCCTTCATTGCCCATGTCCAAGTAGCGCAGTGTTTATTTGGTTTCAAATGTGAATTGACATACAGTTATGCTTTACATTGAGTCACACATTGTCAGCCTACCACAATGCATGGCCTCCAACAACCACTGTATCACTTCATATTTCAATGTGTGAAATATGCATGGATGCCATCATTGCACTGTACATATACTGTCATTTTACCAAAATTAGGTACTCCACATTTTGCACATGACACAACATCATCTCTCTTAACTGAGTTTAATGATATATTATTTTTTTCTTGATGCCCTTAGGTGATATCGTTACACTGCATACAGGCAGTTAGTTTGATGATCATGAGGTTATCTTGGACATCAAGTACGTGTTCCACTGCCAGCTTGTGCCATCCACAGGATCAGGAATACATTCCCATCTCAGGAATATGTTGGTTTCAAGTATCCAACCTTGGAATAGCTCATGTTTTCAGCATAAACAGAGTAACAGCACTGCTTATTAATAAAAAAATATGTTATGAAAGTTGCAATTTTTATTATTTTGAACAATAATAAACGTGTGCAAACGGTTCAAGTAACTGACATTAAAAACATTTTTGAAATCATTGGTCACTTATGTGTTTGGCTTTATATCATTTGAATAAATGAAATGAAGGGGCCAGAGGGGGTTATGCACATCAATGGGTTATTAAGGTAGGGGAGGTGGGGATGGGGGCCTGTGATGGAGTACTTAGTTAGTGTCATCATCTGGGTCTGAAAGGGAGGTCGGATACCAAAGTGTAGGTAACTTGATTGCTAGGAATGACAGCTGAATTGCTCATTCACTGAATCCCGTCATGGATACATAATCAGGCTAATAGATATAGTGGAACGGGTACAGAGGATAGCAACCAAGATGGCGAAGGGTGTCAGTCAACAGCCATATCAGGCCAGGTTGCCAGCCATGGGCATGTAGCCTGTGGAGCTGAGGAGGGAGAGAGAGGCAACATGATACAGACCTTCAAGAACAAAGAAGGGATGAACAAGGTGACTACTGACAACCACTTGCAATTGAAGAAGTGGTACACAAAAACACATTATAATATCAAACTACAGCGCTTCAGGTTTAGGGAGGACATCAGGATGTATTTGTGTACTGAGATGTTGCTTCACACCTATAATGGGCTGCCAAGTTAACACTTGGCCATTTATTCATTGGGGTGGGCAAGAGGGCATGGGACAGACACATGGAGCTGTTGACAGTGTGATGGTTGGGTAATCAGGGGAATGCATAATGGATACTAGGCAAATGGCCATAATCAGTGTGCCCCTAGAACCTTTTCTGCTGTTAATGTCGTCCCTAACTTCATATTTTGGGATGTTCAGTAACCAAATGAAAATGTAGTCATCCTATTAAATTACAGAACAAATGGCACAGACAAACTGAGTGCTACACATAAGTCAATCTGTGGTTCCCACCATGTCTGTAGTAATGGTCATTAAACCCATACGCTGTTATTCTTCAATGTGTCTCTGTACAGTGGTCATACTGTGATGGTGTCCAGAATTCCAGTGTAGCACATCAGTGTTCTGTAATGGAAACATGGTAGACAATGAACGCAAACCACAGTGCTACAGGGTGGCAGACATTCAATAAAATTTTCATCTGTGACAGGTTAGCCATGCAGTACTTCATCAAATGGCATGGACTGGTATCAAATCAGTTCTTGTCATTTACTGTAGTCCATGCACTGATTTCTTGTTGTAGTACAGTGACTAACACAAAGTCTTATTGAATCTTGATTTATGACCTTCCACTGCAGATTTCTTTTCCAGATGTGCAAATGAAGCACAGAGCGGTGCGGGTTTGCTTGTATCATCAAGTTTGTGTTCATCACTGTGATTTTCACACATCTGTAATACCTCATCAACCAGGTCTTTCACATACTCTGTGTAATGAAAGAAAGATATATGTTTCACAATAAGAACAAACCATTTCTAAAATAACCAACACCACAGTAGTGTGATTATACCCTGAAATGAATAGGGTGAAATCTACTTTTAAATCACCAGTGGGAGGGTGAAGGAAGTAATGGGAGATGAAGCACCGGTCACAGAGAGCATATATTCAAATAGAGGTACACATCACAGGTTGCTTAATGAGATGGCTGATATCTGCCAGCTCCACTGGCATGCCTATGTAACTGATTCATAACTCTCAGGGTCACCTACACAACTGACAGTATTGCTTCATTGTTGAACACTATTTGATGGACAGGCAACACGTAAATCAGAGAGGAAAATTGTTCATTGAAACCATGGCTGCAGTCATATATACCTCTACAGGTAGCTTTAAATTAGGTACAGAGTATGACAAGTGAAAACATTGCAGAAAGTTTTTATAAACTGGCCAAATAAATGTCTGTGTCATGATTGGTTGACACTTGCTTCTAGCCATTGCAAGTGCAGAGTGCCACCACCGGCTAAAACAAGTGTCTGTCAACCAGGGCTAGTCACAGAATTCATGTATTCCATGTTACCATTCTGTGTGTGTGAGTGTCTGCATGTGGGATGGTGAACATTTATGCTGAGGAATACTGCACAGCTTTGACTTCTTGTACTCCATGGTAAGCAATCACGCAACATATTGTGTATGAAGAAAAACAGATGACTGACAGGTAAAAAAACAAACATAGAAGCACTACTTAACATCATTTAACAACATTTTACCCTATTTCATTGTGACTTTGATAACTTTCGGATGCTCTTTTTTTCAAATTTGCCGATGGGCACATTTTATATAAGCAGTAAGACATGGATGGGTGTTGGCAGTACTGACATAATAGGGATAATAGTGGTGAAGCATGCGGTCAATAGCATCCACACAACAGAAAATTACATACCATTCATTTTTGTGATGCAGGCTTTGGAGAATTTGATACATGCTTGAAACTTGCCTTCATGGGAAATGAAGCGGGTCACTGCAATTGTGGTGTACTATGCGCTATATAATGAATATGGGACTGGGCAGCATAGTACTGTGATGTGCAGTTATTTGATTAGGCATCAGGACACAAGGTGGTTGTACATGTGTGTCATTTGAGAGAAATAAAGGTGCCCTGTGGTGTGCCACAGGGATCAGTGATGTGAAGGTTCCTATTCAGTGGCTTCATAACTATCACTGAAGTATCGCAGTAGCGAACTATCTATGCACCATTTACCAACCGTCACTGTACTGAACATAGAGGATTGTGTATGAGCAGTCATACACAACAAGGATATACTTGTATCGAGAGGTTTCCTTGGTAACAGGGTGCTCCATTACCAAGTGAACCGTGACACACACAAATATCCTTGTTTGTGTATAACTGCTGATATACAATCTGTTGATGTGTATGGGCAGTCACAGCATAGAAAATCACACAAAACCAACTAGTGAAGACAACGGATAATAGAAATGTTAACATTTTCTTTTTTTTTTAAACAGATGGCTGCAGATGTTTCTGCAAGTTCAAGTTAAAATAAACAACTTCCAGCTGGACTCTATAGAGGGGAAAGCAACTATGTGGCAACATTCCAACTTGTTCTGCTGTAGTAGTGACACCAGTACTGCAGCAGAACAACATAATGATGGCACTACTGCAGCAGAACAAGCATATTCCAGGCGTGGAATTCCATACGTAACAGCATTCCACCATAAACTAGATGAGCTTGACAGCTAGTGAAATGAATGAGGGCCGTGTCAGATGCACAACATTGTGGACACAACAGATATAATGCAACAGATAATGGCAGTGACATCTTCATGGTACTCATTAAAGTAATAATTAGTGCGAAGTGACTTGTACTATCAAAAATGTTGAGAAACACAGATCTGGCCATCATGGCTCATCAAAATGAACAGAACCATTTATGTGCAATCATGCATGGACATACCTGCACTAACTGGACATCAAGAACAATGCCCGCAGAAAGTTCCATCATTGAGTAGGTGCCATACTTAGCACAATGTCCAGGAATGTCTGACCAACCATCACCACCACAGATTAATCCACGCTGTTCCGATTGTAGTGCTGCAATCAACCACTCCTGTTTCCATTTCCAAACTTTACTGATACACGGCAGTAGGATGTTACTTTGATACCTGAAGAAAGTCCTAGTGGAGCAGCATTGAAGTCCAACAAACATAAGCAGATGAGTCACTCTTGCTGCTGTAGAACCAGAGGATAATGTTGCTGTGGACAGAAGTATATTGCCAGCTGGAACTGATCCCGTGTACGGTTGGCAATGCCACGCCGATGTTTTATGACGTGCTTGACATGCTGTTGTGAAAATCAGCAGACTTCCAATGATGCATTTACGAATCACAAGACCAGTTTCTCCACAGTGCTGACAATGGCACCATGATAGCAACTTTATAAGGCAAGACTGAAAAACCAGAAATTTAGCTTCAGACTGCAGTGTGTCTTCCGGTTTCATCGTGAATGAGGAGACCAATTCCTTCTCATCGTAACTGTCTTGGCAGCATGCGCTGTCATCACCACTGCTTTGAGACAATGGTACATAGTTATCATCATCTTCATCCTCTAAATATTCAACATCTTCTTCCATTTCACTGATTTGTCTTCCAACATCTGCATCAAAGTCATTCATACGTTTATCATCCAGTAGAACACATTGGATGCCAATGTCCCGCTTCAGTGGTTTCACTTGAACACCTGCAGATTTGGAACGTAGGACATGACTGAGATGTCTATCCCTGATGGGCATCTGAATCTTAATTGCTTTATCATATACCATACAGAATCAACAATAAAGATGGACTGCAAGTCACCGTCATACTGCGAAGACACTATTGTTTACGGAATGCAGTTCAACCATATAAGGGTGAACATAAATTCATTCACAAAACCATGAGGAACAGGATGCATTTATAAGTAAGCAATAAGACATGACAGTGTGTGCAATGAACATAATAACAGATTAAGCTGTTGTCCGTATTTTACCGAATGGAGTAGGATAGGGTGGGTGTATGGTATGTCGGTAGAAGGCTACTGTAAAGGAGGAGCTATGGAGGTTACAGAGGAGCATAAGAGGCAGGACAAGCAAAGATGAAATTCATCCTGGCAGGAGGGGGGTGGAGTGACGGGAGGCTGAAGAGGTGAACAGGGACATTGCAAATACAGCCTGTGACAAACTCCAGTAAAAGTGGCAAATGCAGACTACTGAGGATAGTGGGGAGAGGGGCCAGGTTGGAGTGTGACAGAAATGTTACATGGGATGCAAGGAACTGACTATGAGGACAGGGTAAAGGATATGAATAGGTACACAGTGGAGGAGATTACTGGTAGGGGGATATGACCGCAACGTTGACTGTTAGGTGGAGGGGATCAATAAACCTTGTACAGAGGTGGTGTATTTAACTGAGGGAGTAATGTGACAAAGCAAAAGAAAGGATAGAGGCAGAGGGGACTGTGACAACTAAGGGAGGGTCAGTGCTGTAGGACGCTGTGTCAGGTGCAATCCAGGTTGCTTGCTGCACATACTTTGACAGACCACTTTATTTCTGAAGTAAGATTCTTATGTTGGTATGCTTCCCTCTGACATCAGCAGGAAAGCTACATAGGTCCATGGTAATCAGAAACCATAGATACCATGATATGAACATACACACTTGACAGTACATACAGGCCATATGGTCTGTGTGGTCTGCTGGACTGTGCATCACTTCAGCCCATTAGGATGCAGTTGTCCCCCATGCCAATAACTGTTGCCCCACCCAACTGCCCCCTCCATGGTATGTACTTTTCCAATTAATATGCACCTAGCATCCTGTTAGCCTTATCTGCTGCCTTCTTACACTAGGCCAAGTGGTTTCATTGCCCAGTCACCAGTGCCCACAGATCAACCTCATCCGAATCCAGCCCAGCATAGATGTAGGTGTCATCATCCAAGCAGCAGAACTTATTCTACATCCCAACCAGTAGGTGTGCAATTACATTTTAAACAGGAATTGTCACATTACTGGACTCCACTTTTCGCTGTCCTGGGGTGCAGTGGTTCTCCACCAACAACTAACCTCTGCGTTGCCTATCCCTCAGCATCTTTTCTTGCCATCGGCTAGCTTACACCCTGTAGCAAGACTCCTCAAGTTGCAGATCAACCATCCATGTGTCACTGAATCGAAGGCCTTGTTGAACTCCAGATGGACTACATATATCACATGACCCTTGTCCACTACCCTCGTGACCCAGTCCCAGAAATCTACAAAGTTTGTCTGACATGATCTGCCAGAGATGAACCTGTGTGGTCTGTCATCTTGCAGATCATTATCCAGAAGACATTTAATCAGAGTTTGTTTGATGATCAAGTGGACATCTCGAGATGCAGTCTTGAAATCATTGTAATCATGGACACAACTCCATATCACACTTATGTGGTTCTGTATGTGCTACCATACATAATCATAAAAGTCGTGTATGGTGCACTGTTGTTCTGCGTAGAACTGCAGACCTTTAAAAATGGTCTTGTACAACAGTGCCGACATCAGGGAATGTGATTCCACTGTACTGTGGTACAACAGCATTATACAACCACTACAGAGTACTGTAGTCACTTTCATCTTGCAAACAATCAAAGTCACCAAGCACACATGTCAAACAGTACTATACACTATAAAAATTAAATGATGAACAACTATATGCAGACTCACTGTGTTTTGACACCTCGGTGTTGTGATTACCATGTATATACCCAGCTTTGCTCGCAATGTGATAGGGTATCAGTACAACTGTGAGGCACAACAGAGTGGTTCTGCAGAGTTGCCCACCCAATATACATTATATAGTGTATAGTGCTGTATAAAACATTTGTTTTTGTCTTCTTTTGCTTTCAAGATGAAAATGCCTCAAGCAATATCGAGAGGTTGTACAAGGCTGGTCTGTCAGAGCAGTGTGGAGTCACCTTCCATGACTTTTGCAGTGTGGCACAACAGCATTTTGAAATGAATAGAATTGTATAGTGAACAACAATGCACCACACAACACACCGCTGTACTATACAGTACAATACGCTGTTTGCTTAATAGATATTTCAAAGTTGTATACCACACTGCATTATTGAAATGATGATGACCATGTGTGGATGACAAACCCTTAAGAAACAAACAGCATGAAACCAAAATAAACATGTCTGTAAATACAGTACTGAGTGATCTGAAACAATGAAGAGTCAAAACAGGTACTAAAATTACATTACTGCTGCACAATACATACCTTGATTTACTCCACCAATGTGAACCTGAATCTTCTTATTGCATGTATTCAGTACATCCCTTGGAGAAACCTGCAGTTCCACATCTTTCTTTGCTGGTGTGTCTTCAACATACATCATGACACAATGCATGTTGTCAAACTGTTGTTCAATAGTGTCATCTTCAAATACTTCTACTCAAATTCTTTTACTGACCGATTCTTCAAGAAGCATGCCAATAACCTGCAATGAAGATGAAACATTACGTGGGTTGTGTGTCGGTATCTGTCAACATTGTGAAATTCAATAAAAGACATCAGTCTATGCTGAATTAACATACATGCACATGCACTACGACCATAGCAAAACCAGTTGAAGATATCAATAACTATACCCACAAATGCATGTCATGCAGTGAATTTAGCGCATCACAGCTATGCTGTGTACAGTTGCCATGCACTACAAGCATATACTGTAAGTTGTGCAAATTGTGTCAGTATAGTTGTACAGTAAAACTATTCTGACGTGATATGTGTTAACAGGCATAATATAAAGGAGCATTGATTAACTCACCCATCGATGTCACCAATCAGGCATTGTCAATGAATTGTCGGTGTTGTGCATCGTATCCACATTTGGCTTCAGAGTGTTTGTTGTGGTCTATTGTTGTTTCAAACAAGTTATCACAGTTAAAGAATGCACATGAAGTACAACAAAAGATTGCTGAATATGTGTGAGGACTCACTATTTGACTTGTAACTATGGGTGACTTGTAACACCTCAGTGCCATTACTGGCTTGTTACGCACAGTTAGCAACCATTTTTTAAATCTATATTAGGTTCAATGACAAGAGGTTGCCAATCACCATACAGCACTTATGTGGTGATATCAGCAACATAAGTGTTGTCATATGTATCCAAGACACACTACCAGTGTTGTACCAGCACAGCGCTACATATGACTGTGCAACATGATGCAGACACTGTTGAACTGCAGTCTGTAATAAAATATTTCAGAGTACTTGTGGTCTTTCTTAATGTTCTGCTGTTTGCGTGTATCTCACATAGTGAACAAAATGAACAAGTTAAATAAAATGGAGCCATTAGTTGTAATGATTAAATTATACAATGCTGTGTGAAAGTCCTGTAGACTCAGTGATGTAAACATGCAACATAACCGAGGGGAATTCATGCATTGCCCACGGCTGAGGAATGGCATGTATAAAAAACATAATAAAGCACATTACAAAATTAATGTCACACATGGGTCCATTGTATCATAGCATTAAGGAACTACAGAATATGAGTTACTGTGCATTTTACTCACTTGTTCGGCTGTTAAGTCACTCTGCAGCGCACCATGAAGCACAACACAAGGCATGGATAAATCCACAATTACCCACACCCTGTTGTGCCTTACTGCTTAACTAATTTATCATTACACAAGCCCAACACCATGACAAGGCCCCTCCGTGGGTTGGATTGAAGTAAGGCTCTAGTGAGTCATAAATCAGAGAAGAAAAATTTGTGTTTTACAATTCAATTGGCAACCATAGCTGATTCTGTATTGACAAAAGTTGTGGTGTATTTCCACCCTCCCACCATGATATTAACACACCTCATTGTCTAACACACATTGAAAGTGTCTGTGCAGTATGGCATTGAAAAAACTTGCATCCGTTCATGAAGTAGCGAAAAAAGACCTCATTAACAAAAAGGTTTTACATGAATATTTCACAAACAACAAACAGCAACTGAGGAGAGAATGACACACAATGGGAGTAGTGCAGTGCAGTCTTTCTGGAGCAGCTATCTTTTGAGAGGTGAAAATTACTCCACATGGGTACAGCAGTTACAGGTTGCTTGGAGGTGTGGGGGAAGGGGGAGGTGAGTATGACCAAAGTGTTAAACAATATATGAGTCATCATCATCTTGGATGACCTTCAGGTATAACATCAGTGCATGTAGTATGCAGAGAGTGCCACTGGTATGATGGAGTGCATAGAATGGGGCATAAACATCAGGAAACACAAAGCAGTGGTACAATTGTATAAAATATTGGGAAGGCCTTAACTACAATAATTCTGTATGCAGCACCTAGGCAAGGACATACATTAGGAGAGGAGACACTGTGGTGTGATGATTGGAAGTTTAAAGTACCACAAGAACCCACAAATTGTACACATGGTGCGACTTGGGAAATGTATAAAAAGGACTAGAACACACATGCAAAGCAGGAAATTTAAAATGGGTACATCAAGATACACTGGGAGAAAGGTTTTTGAAACATAAATGGTACTTGACTGATGGAATACTGTGACACAAGACATAGTGGGGACAAAAACAGTGAAGGAGGTTCCTTAAGCATCCCCTGGGCAGTACAGTGGGAACCTTTTGTTTTTTTAAAGTTTCTTTATTCACCTGACACCCATAAAAATCTCTCCTAGTACCAATCTGCGACTGGCTTTACATCACAGTCTGAAGATTTACCATTGCAAGGACACCACAGCGCAGTGTGAGTCCAGCGTCTCTGAGCCACCAGAGGTAGGGCTGCACACAGTGGTGCTCTATGTACTGTACAATGTGATGTGCCTGGAACTGGAGTAGGTGAGGACACAGGCTGCAGAGTATGGTACCGGTATGTGGACAGTATGCAGGCAACACCTTGGCCTATCCACCAAATCAGAGTTTTTCTGGCTTGTTTGCCACCCCACCCAAACAAGCTGCAACTACAATGCACTCCAATGAGGTGTGTGCATGATCCATTGTATGCCAGCAGGAAATCTGCAGTGACAAACCTATCTTGTTTTTAATCCAGGCAGCTGCTTTGACCTCCAGTCTACACTGGGCATCACTAGATGGCAGAATCATGACCACCCTATATCACAGGAAAGGAGAACAGTCCTCCAGATACTGAGTCTTTCCATTCAACACCTAACCACGACAGCACTAGTCCATTCACAAACAGGTGTCGTAGACGCTGCAGGAGGTGTGGCATCCAGTGCCTCAGCGCTCAGTGCCACCATGCCCAACACTGCAAGGGTAACCTTTACAGGAAATGGAGTGAGGTTAAACCATGGACATCATTGGGTAACATGACACATACAGTATAGTACAGTACACATACATACAGTACAGGAGACATACGGAGACAGGATGGGAAAAGAGAAACTTATCGGGTGATGTTGTCATTACCATGTCATACATTTAAACTTTTGAGAGCATACCTGTTGTCTTTCCCTTTTCTTCACTGCTTCAGACTTCTGTGGTTTCTTTGGAACATTGCACAGGTTACCTGGATGTGGGGCATGGGCAAACACAGTTGGTACAGCATCGGGTTTTAAATGCCTGCAGACATGGCCTGTAGTGATACCAAACTCCTTCATGAATACATACTGCACATTGGTTAAAAACTGTCAACTGTAAAATGAGCACTGCACAGTGCACTACTTTTGGATGGGCCTTTCCAGTCAAGACGGTCAGCAGCCACTGCATGATTCCACCTACACAATATTGTTGGATCTGATGGGAATCTGCATACTGACCTGATGCTTTTGAGTATTTGAACACCCATATGCAACACGTGTTTACCATGTTAGCCACTGTTTTCTGACAAGCAAAAGAAAATGGGAATGACCATGAGAATCAAACATTCATCAAATACCATTATTGTACAATCACACCTCTAGCCATGACCTGCACCACCCACCACCATCAGTACTCCATGACTACAGTCAAACTCAATCACATCCACACTGTGAAAACCACCCTCTGCTATGTACATGTCTTCCACCATATTGCTGATAACCCGATCCCTTTTACAACTTCCTCCTATCATGCCAGACTGTGCTACATATTGAGTTCCACTACAAAACACCCTTACCATCCTATCATGGTAATGCCACACCCCCAAACCTACTGCAAATTACACAACACAAAATATGTATTCACTACAACATATGCAAAGCTGTGCATGCTTGCCTTCATCCTGCCTTGCACCTTGCCACAATGCTAGGCACCTGGTTCATGTACAGCACACACAAGCAACACATCCCCTAAGTAGAGCAAATACTATTACATTTCGCAGGCTGCACACAAACAGAAGCCCCCACCCACACCCCAACACCCCACACCAAGTTACTAAAACCATGTCTTGCAAACCGCAGCAATTCTTTTGGCTTTACAACACATTCATCACCCTAGCAAACACTGGACACACTCCTACTGTCCACATGACCCTCGTGTACTGTACACATCAGCCATCACTAAAACAAGACCACAATCTACCATTTCAATACCACGCACACAACATATGACTACTCATCTGATGTTACAAACTTCATAATACACACACTACTTAAACATAACACGTACCTTATGTATTCCTGAAACGTCCAGGTGTACACAGTCATAGAGTACAGTGTACCTCACTGCCACATTATAGATTCCTCCCTCATAGCCTCTACACATTATACATTTCCCCAATCTAGCATGCAAACTGTCACCACCAGAGAGCTTCAACAACATGCAGACTGCTTATAATTTATATTTTTCCAGTACAATTGTAAATGCCAAGCACAGTTCAGCACAGGAGGGCCACAGACAATTGCATTCTGTGCTCTTCAGCAGTGGTACACAGAACTGAGGAAGTCCAGTTGTCACATTATGTAGTGATGGTAGTAAAATTTCAAATTGCTGGAAAACATTACATCTATTACATCCACACTTAGATGCATTGTTTTGTGGCTTAAAAATAATGATTTTGTACAGGTAGTGACATCTATGACACTGCTATACTACAATGCTGTACATAAATTAGGCACCACACTCACTGAATGGACATGACAGTTCCTTACCACTACTACTAATAATTAGGGAAACCGTTGCAGAAAGGGAAAACTGCAGTTTATCACTTACCAAATGCACAAGTACACCAGATGATCTCTACACAGGCTCATCAGCAAGCACTGACATATTCACATCTCACAGATTCAATAGATCAGTGCTAATGATATAAATGTGGCAAGTCAAAAAATAAGAAAACCACACGACTGTCAGCCACAGTGTCACAACCTTCGATATAGATCCAAGCAGTATTGCAACATTCAGAATGCTGCACTGCGATGGTAATCCATGGGGATTTACAGCATACACACTGCACAACAGTACATCAATGACAGAAGATCCTACTTATTCCCAACAAAAACACAAGGCTTACATTCAATGCAGAGCTACTGCAAACTGTCCTTCAATGGATATGTGACTGCACAGTCCCTTCGCAAATTAACGCAAATGCTTTCAGTCTAATTTACTGCCACTGTACTAGCGCTATGCACGGGAGCCAATGAGGACACATTTCTCCCAACCTGACGTCACATCACTTGGAGCTCGGGCATCAGCATTTTCCACTGCAGCATGGACGCGCTTCAAGCGTTTCAGCCTAAAAAGCTGATGTTCACATATTTGCAACTGAAACTGCAAAACAAAGAATGATTACATCACTTTACCACTGCTTAAGTGAATGAATGTTATGAACTAATGTATGACATGACAGTGGCTCTTTAAAATTAAATCCAATAAAGAGGACTCAAGAGAGTTAACTACATTTATTCACATTGGTTTGTTAATCAATTGAGATAACCCCAGTTCAAGTGCAACAGATTTTATATTTTTAGATTTACTAGGACACAACCAATTAACATTAAAATCTACCATTACTAAGATTTCATGAGATGTATTATAAGGTGAAAGAGCATCACAAATAAAGGATAAAGTGTGTAATGGTAAATGAGGTGGTCTATATCCTCCAAAAAGCAGTAAAGTCTACCAGAATGGAAATCTATTTCTAAGGCCACTTATCCATAGCAATTAGGCTCTATACTCAGAGATACATGTACTGGAGTAAATTTTTCTACAAAATAATTTAAAAGCCCTCTCCCTGTCTTAGTCCTATCAGCTCTCATTATGCCATAACCTTGTATCTTCAAAAGTGTATCATCCAGTCTATCATTCAACCACGCTTCACTAAATACCATAAAATCAGGTAAGTCATCACTACCTACTGTAGTGATGACCTCCCTGCCCCACTAGTACCCTCTCTGCATCTTATCTGATCATCTTCTTACCCCAGATGTCCATCTCTGGGAGGTGCTGGTGAGCTGGCCAGGCTCTCCCCAAACTACTCAGTTCTGGAAAGCAATGTAGTAGGCAGTCATGGTGTTAGTGCCTGAGAGTGCCCATAGCATCAACCCGCTCACCAGTGGGTAGATTTTCACTTTTTCTTCACTTCCCCAGATACCAGGGTGGGAATGTTGATCAGCATGCATGCAGATGCATGACTATGCTCTGTCAGAGCATCTTCTCTCCTGATGCTCAGCTCCATGCCTGCACTGCCACCTGTGGACACCCAGTTGTTGGTCATGCATCGGATGCTGGAAGCTACCCTCACAGAGGAGGTCAGCATCCTCCAGGAAGCACAATTCTCCTCCTGCAGTGACCCTCCAATGACTCAGACTCATTCCTAAACCCAGACGGCCAGTGTCATGAGCAACAGAGTTACTGTTGCACTAACAGGTAGGCATAATTTCACAAATTTATTAATGCATTTAACTTCTGTATATAGATGCAGATAAATGCATTGTGCCCTGGCAGATAAATATTCTGTACAGTCTCAGGTAATTCTACAAAATTATTAAAGTATTTACATCTACTGTACATGTATATACTGTAGCTGGCAAGAAATTCCATTAATGGAAGAAAGCATGCTTTAAAAAGGTTAAAAAATACAGCAAAGGAAAATCTGTTATGAATATGTGAAATATGACCTGTAAAGGTTAGCCTTACAAAAGTGCTTTCAAAAATGGGAAAACACACATGAAGATTAAACTTTTTTTAAACTTGACAAAACTAAGACACCTGGGGCTTGTCCATTGGTGCAGTGGTACCGTTATTGCTTATGATGCCGGTGACCCAAGTTCAGAGGTTAGCTTGGGTCTCTTAGGGGGGAACACTTGGTAGAGAAAGGATGATTATGTGGCATGGATGCTCTGTTTCTTTGGGCAGTGTAGAATCTGTGCTGTGCTCCATAACCACTACCTAGCAAAGGCTTGGTGGTATCACAGCCAGGGACACCAGATTTGGTGGGATGCTATTGGAAACCTGCATGTCACATGCATGAGAGTACATGTTAACATCACTGCACATTCAGCTCTCTAGGGGAGACAAAATACACAAATAAACTTGGTTCCCTGGGGCCGTGTCAGCATCCCCCACAGACTCATGTATTACTGACCTGGAACTCCAACAACTGATTGTCATGGGAAATGGGCACATTAATCTAGAAGAAATTAATTAGTAAGCCTGT
Source organism: Neoceratodus forsteri (assembly GCA_016271365.2). Taxonomy (NCBI): domain Eukaryota; kingdom Metazoa; phylum Chordata; order Ceratodontiformes; family Ceratodontidae; genus Neoceratodus; species Neoceratodus forsteri. The sequence goes on along the minus strand of CM028134.1, from coordinate 575,112,384 downwards.
GTTTTGTTGTCAAGGTAGGGGCATACTGAGGATAAGAGGAGAAAAAGCAAAATTGAATATAAAATCTAAGGCACCAGTCTCCCAATTGAATGTAGATAGACTTTAATAACTGGCATAACAAATGTCCATAATTTATTTGTAAAGTTTACTATAATGTGCTACTCAAAGTGAAAATATGCTGGTTACCTTTTCGCTGAGCATGTGTGAGGTCTCACAAAACCTAACATTTTGCTTCTCATGCAGAAAACTTCATCAGAAATCTCTTTATAGTAAAGTTTAGAAAGAAAGACTTTTGTCATGCCAGTTACTGGAGTCTATCCATATTCATTTGGGGATAGATGGGTGCCTCACTCTCCTATTGTAACTTTGAACTGTGTTTTTTTTTTTTTTTGCTATTTTGTATTTGTTTTGTTTATTTGTTAGTGGGACCATCAATATTCTGCCGTGACCTGTTTTGAATAGTTTCTGTCATCACAAAACTATTCAATTATATGGGGTAAAATATAACCCCAGTAATTTAACTGCTTGGGTGAACTGCTGGTTTAAAAAATAGAATTAAAATAAACTTTTAACTATTAAAAAACAAGGAATCTCAGAAAACACTTTTTTTAAGGTTTTAAATTATTAGGTACGGAGCTGTCAGGCTTACTGTCCATATATAAATTCATTATCACATAGGTCATATTATTTACTTCCTGTGAACTTGCAGGATTTTAGAATGATTTGCACATGCATATTTAAATGCTGAATAGATATAAATCTGTGCTGTGGGCATTTGCATTTGCAGTGAATTGTATGTGTGTTCATCTCTGTTATGACTAAAGCAGTGGTGCATGATAGTAGTTATGATTTTGACCACTGTTTTATTATTCTATTTAGGATTGATCATTATCTCCTGACTTGTATGACACCCGTCCTTCCCAATTTTGGGTCTGTTTTAACAGTTTTTTTCACATTTCAGAAAATAAAAAGGGCTGTCCTTTTAATGTGGCCAGGTATAAATCAATATATTCAGTTGTTTTTGGGCACTAGTTGTCTCATAAGGTCAGGAAACGGTGTCTGCAGCATGTTAGTTCATTATAATTATGTGAAAAGTGATCTTAAACAAGGTGTTCAAAAACAACAGAGAATGCTGATGAAAGCCTGGTAAGATCCACATTAAAAGGAGCACTCCATTTATTATTTCAGCTGTAAAAAAGTGATAAAGTAGACTCCAACTGGGAAAAGGGGTATAATAGAATTCTGGAGATAAGAGGCACTCTAAAATGGGATGAAAACTATATGTTAAAATGTTTGCTTCTGTCATGCACTGCTTGTTTAATTTCTATATTATTTTTCATATAGCACATCATTTCCTTCATCTTCAAACTGGTTTGGTTCCCTCCCCTCCAATCTTGCTTCCTGCTTATCCACTCTACCACCCCCCCACTCCCTCCGAAGCCACGACCCTTGTACCGTGGCTATCCCTGCTAGATCCTTTACTTCTGAGCAGTCTGCATTTTCTCACCGGCTCCCAAAACTTTGAAACCCCCTCCATCTAGCAATGTGCCACCCCAACTCCCATTCTGCCCTCTCATCCCTCCTACATAATTTTCTGTCCTCTACTTGTAACTGCCTTTAACTCCCTCTCTCCTCTCACTCTTTTGACTCTTCTTATATGTCGCACTTCTTTGAATTTACCTGTTGTTGTGATCTGACTATGTACAGTATATATTGTAATATTTTCTGTATTATACCCTGAGGCCCAGATATTCAAAAGGGTTGTGCCATGCACAATAGGGTTGCTCTAGAGCAAGTCCGAAAATGTGCCATTCTGCGATATTCAGTGGGAGGAATCACGCCGAGCAAGAGCACAATGATAATGAACGCATGCACAACTGAAGGGGGAGGAACCATGCATAAATGGCGCAGTGCAATATTCAACAACATGTGCCATGCGCAATAGGGGAGAGGGCGGAAGTTGCACGATAGCAGAAATTAGCCAAAATAAAAAGGAACCAGGGAGAGGCGCAAGAACGCTACAGAGAAGGCACATGTGGCTGAACTCTAGCCAGACAAACAGGGCAGGAGAAACACACAGGGAAGGACAGGGAAAGGGCACTCTGAACACACAGGCACAGGGAAGATGTGGGGAGCCACAGCCACAGCCACAGCGAGTGCAGAAGGGGGAAGTGCCACACAGCACTGAGGCCACCACAGGAAGTTGTTCCCTGTGCAGGGGAAGTAGCAGCCAGGACAGCAGAGGGAACACAGAAACAGCTGCCAGGAGGGAAACACAAGCCAGGGACATGGCCAGTGCTACCATCCAGATGGAGACACACACACACACACACACACATCTCACAAGACATGCACAATGGGTAGGAGGCACGCTGACCTAGACCGCTACCCCTAGCCACACACATGTCCACAGACCACCACATCCATTGCCTGTCATTGTGCATGTGTCAGATGCTGTGCACCATTGCACACTGGCATACAGCGCAATGCAGGCATCATCATGCACATGTCACTGTGAGTGGTCGCACACCATCACAGAGGTGTGGCACATAGCTGTATGCCATGCACAATGGGTGGACTGCAGGGGGATGCACAGTCACAGCTATTGACTCTGCTCCCTCATCCTAGGTGGCCAGCAACTCCTGCAGATACAGCAGGGTATTAAGCTGCTCCAGGTGGAGAGGGAGACACTGCAGCTCCTTCAGCGCACACACCACCACGGGGTCAGGAGGAGACGAAGGAGCAGACATCAGCACCAGGAAGAGGAGGACCAGGAGGCCATTGATTTCTCCATGCCCTGACTACCACCTTCCCCCCCTTTGACCCACCCTTACATCCCTTCTTCCCTCTCCCATATGTTCACCCCTGCTCCTTGCCCACCCCCACCTTTTATGTGGCCCTCCCCCCCTTCTAAATAATTGTAAATAGCATTTCTTGACATCTTTTAAATAAATGCATTTGTTATGACAACTGTGGTGGTATCTGATTTGCAGCGGGCTACAGGTGCTCAGCTGCAGTGGTGTGCATGGCGTCAGGGGTGGTGCACGCTTGGGCATGTGTGTGTGTGTGTGTGTGTGTGTGTGTGCAGAGGTGAACCACCTATGGTGTGGGCAGGGGGATCAGTCACTGTCTGTGGTTTGTGTGTTGTACTCTGTGCACTGGATGCCTGTGTGCAGTGGTCCACGGGGCCTGCACTGTGTGCATGGCACCCCTGGCAAACCATCCATGGCCTGTGCAGCTGACACCCTTGCATGTCTGTGATATGCACGGTCTGCTGGCATGTCAGTTGTGGCTGTCCATGCTGGATAACAACTGGACCCGGCACAATGCCAGGTTGCCTGCCATCACCAGTATGGTGCACGTCTGTCTCCGGTGGCATTGTGTCCTCTGCTGTTGTTGTCCCCCCTCCATGCTGTTGCTTGTGTATGTTGCAGGGGATGTGCTCCAGTGTCTGTCACTTGTGGTCCAGCAACATGCTGGTGGCATACAGCTTCATGATGCCTGCGCAGGGTGGCTGGCACACCTGTGCAATGTAAGGGTGCTGACCATGTGTACATGTCAGCCGTGGCCACACCCCAGTGGCTTGGTTGACCCACTACTGTGTCCCTGTGTTGGTGTGCCCTAGGGTACGGGAGGATGTTTGTCCATGCACTGTGTTACATCCTGTGTGGTGCATGCTACACTGTGCGTGTCTGTGCTGGCTGTTGTGGCCAGTGCTGGGATGGGATGTGTCCTTGGGAGAGTGTGCAGGGTGCTGTACCAATGGAGGTGGGGTCTGGGGAATGCCCTGTTGCATGTGGGGTACTTCGTGTACTGATGCATGGTCGGTCTCTCAGCTGTACCTTGGGGGGACGTGCAGGACAGCACTGTGTATGCATCTGTTGCATTGCTGTCTCCTGCCGCCCGCTGCAGGGTGCATATGGTGGGTCTGCCTTGCATGGCTCCATGGTGCACAGGGTTGGATTGTCACAGTGGGGGTGGTGGCATGCATGGGGTGTCCTGCACTGTTGGGCACTACTCCTGGGCAGGGTGTATGGGGATCATGGTGCAGGGTCTGCACTGCATTGGTGGGATGATGTGGTATGGGGTGGTCGGCCCTCCTTGTGTGCCGGTCACAGCTTGCCAGGGGGTGTGCTGGAGCACCATGGCCCGGCTATGGGTTGGTTGCTGGTATCCATGGGCCAGTGGTTATTCCTGCTCTCCCTGGTTGTGCAGTGCATGGGATGTGGGGGATGATGTCTGTTCTACTGTGTGTTCCTCTGCCCATCTGTGGCATGGGTGGTGGGCCCCTGCATCCCTGGTTGTGCTGTTGCATTGTTGCCCTGCTGCAGGGGGCATTCCTGGTTGAGCTATGGTGCATCTGGTCTGCTCAGCTGAGCATCCCTTGTTGCGCTGTGGCACATCAGCTATGCTCAGCTTCACATCCCTAGTTGCGCTATGGTGCAGGTGGTGCAATATTCAGTTGTCGACCATAGGCACATCTTGGCCTGCACAATTTTTGAATATCGCACTTCTTTTGCGCATGGGCACAGTGGACTTGCACTTGCTCCTGCTGTTGCGCACTTTTTGGGCACAGTTTGAATATCTGGGCCTATGTGTCTTTATATTCTTGATTTGTTATTACTGAAAGTTGTGTATATTCTGTATGTATTATATGTATATTGCTGTATATTCTTGATTTGCTATTGATGTATGTTTTTATTCCCATTTCCCCTTCCCCAGGATGCACATGGAAATTAGCTATTGTGCTCAGTGGCTCTACAATACCGCAGTGACAACCATTTCTTGACCTGACATTACAGTGAGGGATTTATGTCGACCGCAAATTGTGGTTGGCATAAATCCATTGAGTAAACTCTTTGTTTATTTAGGGGAGGTTCTGCTGCCCCCCCCCCCCATAAATTAGGATTATCAACTACGAGTTGGAGTTGATTTGGGCAGGGGGCAAAACCTGAAGAAAGCAGTGCCGGGGTCCTGTGGGTACATTACAGTGGCAACAGTGAATTACCACTGTAATGTACATCAATCTTAAAATGTCACTGCAGTGTCAGCATATGGTGCTCAGTGTGCCTTTCCTGGTGAAACTTTTAAATAAATAAATAAATAAATTGTAAAATATCTACACCTAGACTTTTTACACATTCAATAATATATAGTGAACATTATCTAAACACAGAAACATAACTTATTTAAAATGCAGGAAAAAAAACACCATACTGTTTTTAATTGGATTTGAACATCATGAGGAATGTTGGCAATGCACACATCAAAATACATAAAGCATTTAATTGTAATTTTATAGCAAACAACAAAACTCCACAGAATGAAAAGTGAATGTGGAAATCAACAATCAGAATATCATTAGTGGAAACTACATGCCACAAAGCAACACTTTTATAGTCTTTATAGATATGTCCTTATGGAGATATGCTACTGTACTTGTTTGAGCTATCTAAATCTTAATCTTTAAAAATATCCTTAATAAATACAGCGAGGACAAGGGCAAGAAACTACACAAGTACAATACTTGGTTTTGCCAGTCTTAAGACGTCTAGACATTCATTAATGGATGTATAGTGACACTGTGTGGCTACTTAGAGGAATTTCCTGCCTTTACTTCAAAACAGTTTCCTGCTTCTTACTGATATTTCTGAAAAGGCAGGCACAATAATTGTCCACACATCTTTAAAGAACAACATATAGCAGGACTGAACACTAACACCAAAATACTTGTGAAAACCCAACTATGTTGTAGAATTTGGATTTCTGAGCATAAGCCAATGTAGCTTCAGCACATCATAAAGGTATTGCAAGTTACTTGTGGAGAGTGTAACAGTCCCCACCCCAGTGTTCATGCAAACCATTTGAACTAGTCAAGGAACAGCATTGGCATGTTTGTTATTTTTTTTACATTTTGCATTATTGCACACAACAGTAATACACTGAAGTGAAAATTTAGAGCAAAAAGTGCTAGGGACTCATACACAAGAGTGCTACAATCATTCATCACTCTTTGAATGTCATATGGCCCAGAATGGAGGGGGACACCAATTGTAACACAAATAATCTGACACCATTAGCTAAATGCAATGCAAAACCTCTGCTAGCATATAACAAAATATTCATCATGCGTTAATTAGAAAGAGTCCTGCGTATCAGGCTAGTTACCCCATTCTGGTTTAACAGGTATGTACTTGGACTGTAAAACTTTGCTCTCCCAGCAATTTATGTAGATCACATGGTCCTAAAATATAAAAATATTACTCAGCAACAGTAATATGATAATCTTATTGTAGAACGTAAACCACTTCACCAAAGTAAATAAAATTAACATCCCACTTGATTAGAAGTCCCCTCTCTCGCTCTACATGATCAACAGATCAATTAAGAAAATAATTTGCAGAATACAGTAAGCTTATTTAAGCTGAACACCTCTTCATGCCTAGAAAGGAATTCTCTCTGTTAAAGACATAATTTTTATCAGTACATTTACCTAAGTGCAATTTACAAAAAATGTACTCCACATACTGCACACAAATCATCTACAATGTAAGTTTTATTTTTTTTTTAACTTTCTTTATCCTCTCAGGCTATGGGCATGAGCTATACCCCCTAATTAGTGCTAGAACCCACCATCCAGCATTCACCCCAGGCTGCCCAGTCTAGGAGGCCCTCAGCTTGCCAGCTGTGGCACAGGTCCCCTGAGGGGAGAGACCAGGACGAACCTGAGGCCCCAGCCAAGGCTTACATCTAGTGCATCATTTGGGTGGAGGTCCAGGGGCTTCACTGAGCAGCCCAAGGGCTTTTCCTTAGGTTCCTCCATGAGTCACAGATGTGCAATGACATCAGCGCGGGTCATGCAGTCTCATGCGCCTGACCCACAGACATCCACTGTCATCTTCACCCACTGCTTGGTAGTCTTGGTTGGTATGCACTCAGTCTCCACTGGGTGTCACTAGCATGCCAGAATGCCACAACCCTCCCTACCCAAGGAGGAAAGCTGTTCATGTGAAGCTCATCCTACCTCCCCCTGGTCAACCCTCTGATGCTCCATGTTCATTCCTGAACATGGGTCATCAACATGGCAGGCTGTAGAACTTCTGCTGCACTGGTGTCCATATTTTAAAACAAAAGCTCATTGAGTTAAGTTGGTTGATCCAAAACATCAATACTTACTAGTCTTTACAATATTAGCCCTTTATATACAAGTGCATGACATTTAAATGTCCATACTCAAATTAAGGCACAACTTTTAATAGTCTTTCATTTATGATCTGGACAGGGCCAAAAGGCATGTATGCACCAATTTGTGTATTTTGTAAACACTGTACTTGGGTTTAGTTACTCTAAGATGACGTCAGTACTGGCACCTTTCAGTTACCCTCTTCTATATCTGAGATGAGTGAAGTGCTAGGTTTGGCCGTGCAGCTTCAGTTTTCTAAATGAGTTTCTCTGCACCTGCTTGATCTCTGTATAGATAGTGTTTCCCCCATTTTGTACCCTGAGCTTGGAAGGGAAAGCAAATGAATGTGGCACCTCCAAAACTGTCAGTTCTTTTGGTCTTAGTAAAAGGATCTTTTCCTTTGACAAGTGGCAAAGCTTATGTCAGGAAATAAACTGATCACTGGTTACCTAGTTTGTAAAGCACCATGTATTCTTTCTGCAGATAGAGTCCAGTCTCTTTTTGGCCATGTTACCTAATGAGCACAGTACATGGTGGTATCAGCCCTCAAAGAATGACTCAGAGTAATTCAATATGTTTTTAGGCTGTTCAGTGGTTTCACGTCATTGTCTTCCCCAAGCTCTGTGTCGAGCCAATTCTATATGTTAACTGTGCCTTGGAGACCAAGCTTATAGCTATAAGTGTGGTCTCACTTGCATCCTTAAAGAATGAAAACCAAGAACCTAAGGTGAGCAGTTCTGATACCCTAAGAATATACATGAGACTACTCTTACAACAGTAAGAGTGGTCTCCATGGTGGTATTAATATATTATTGGTGGAGCATGATATTTAAAAAAAAGGAAAAAGCATAACCGGAACATGCTGATTACCAGGACAGCTGCTGCATGAGATATTCAAACAGAATAAGAGTGTTTCATGGGCAGAGGATAAGATCACTCCAATTGGTTGTGAGCACTTCCTTAATCTGTAATGCAGGAAAAAGCTTAACTTTGGGCCTGCACCATCCTCATACAGCTCTGTGAGTCTAATGTGAGACTCCCATGCCTCATTTTTCAAATTTTCTAGCTTGAGTTTGAGACTGGCACTTAAAAAAATAAGGCTCACTGCGGAGTCCTGAGCCTTCTCTGACAAGTCAAATGCTGCTCTGGAGGATTGCTTAACCTTTTCCATTTCAGTCAGACCAGACTACCCAGTTGTTGAATGTATCAGCATTTTATCTGTTGCTGATAGTTTTACAAAGTAGTTTTACATTGTGATTTACTGCCAGTAATGTGAGCTCCATTGTTCCTTTTCACTCCAAGCTGTGACGTTGCTGTGGTCTCATGATCTACTGTGCTAGGCTGCTGCCTTGGCTTGAAGAAGTCTTTAATTGTATGTCTCTTTGATGTTTTACTCATGTTTGGCTTCTCTCCAACAAGTTCTTTCAATTAAGATACAACTAGGAACATTTACTGTTGTAAAATATGTATATCTCAATGTTTTAAGCTGGTAGAATCAGAGCTGTCAAAAGTACATTTTGTCATTTGCTTTGTTGGAGTGGTCCCACTGCCATCAGTTTTAAAGTTTACCCCTTGACCACTCACCCAGCCAGAAAAAAAGTCTTATCCAACATGACTTCAGAGATGTGGAAAAATTAAAGCTTTGGGAATGGGGAAAAGAAGTGATCTACCACACAGGACAAGTTGCAGCACAAAAAGCAGTGTCTGTATAAGCAGAGGAGAAACAGGCACTAGTGTGTAGGAACATGCCTGAATGCTAGGAGATAAACATCTTTTTATGATATTATCCCCTGCTAATTAGTGAAATATTGCTCTGTACTATAAAATACACCATATTCAATAAAGGAACAAAGTTTGCATTGTGGTAAACTAGGCATGTCAGCACAACAGTAATGCAAGCAGAAACAGTTCATTTGTTTATTACTTTGATGCAGTCTACACCAGGTGCTTTTTAGGGCTGCAGTGGGCATAGCCATGCAGACCTCTTGCTATGAGAAAAAGACTCTCACATTCTTTCTGACCAAACAATATGTTGGAGTTGCAACACAGTCATCTCCGCATCTATGAAGCTCTTCACTCTCTGCCTCTATGTGCAGTTACACTGTGCTGTTTTTAGTCTGTTGGTGGTCCAGGCACACTCCACCATGTTCAAGACGGCCACTAAACAGCACTATGAATATACGACTACTAGTGCATGCACAGTAGATTGGGGCAGCCATCTTGGTCATGCCGGACTGTGCTCTTTTCTGTCATGACTGCCAATTTTTTTTACATTATACATATCCCCAAACCTGACCCTCCCTCTCAGCCTCCACCACCCCCTACACACACCCGAAACATGTCCAATCCTCTTACTAACATCCTCCTGTCCACTGCCACGCATGCACGGTTATTTGTCATTTTTTTTATATGAACAAAAATGTCCATTGTTTCCTTTTTGCAGTTCAGTTTTGTTTTTCATAATGCATGCAAACAAAACAACAAACATTGACTGTGGATGGGCCAATTTAAGCCCTCTCAGAAGGTGAATCAGAATTAGGTGCAAACTATGAAGCATCTGATATAAATAATTTTACCAGTGAAGTTGCTTGATTTTCAGTCAAGCAAAATTACCATTTTCTTGGCCAGAGTTTCATGTTTCAGGTTGTTTCATTTTTTGCTTGTAAAAAGTTGACATTTCACACAGAAACGTAACCATAAACCTAGCAGCTTGCCTTAAATTCAATGGGAAGGCTCCCATGTTGTGCTATATTCCAAGAATTGCTGAGTCTTTATCCTGACACAAGTACTTGCTAGGCCCCACAAAATCAAATTAAACAAACTGTAGTATTCAAGGCAGCTTGAGGAAATGATAGCACATGCTCAAAATATTTTAGCTTACAGGAGAGAATGCCTACAGGAACAGCAATGCAGACAAGGAAAGGAAGAATCCCGAAAAGGATGAGAAACACATGCCTGCAGTCAATTGTTCTCTGTGCATACTAAAACAAAAGTAAAAGGCACTTTCTCAGAGTAGGCAATGATTTGCCCCACACCCAAGAGCAGTGTGAAACCTTGGGAGAATGTGTCAGTGCTCATGTCAGCTTGTACTCACATATTTGTTTGTTTGTTTGTTTGTTTATTTTTATTCTGTATAATCAGTAAGCAAAATGTCCATTTTCACTGATGTCCAGTCACAACATAAAACATACATAAATAATACACAAACATATAAAAAATACATTATTTAAAACAACAACACTTTGAATCAGCAACCAAGAATTTCTTTAAAACCCTCTTAAATGACAAAATTGTAACACATTGCATAATATAAGAGGGTAATTCATTATACAATTTCACTGCATAAAATTGAAGGAAATTCTGAGCAAACACACTTTTATAATAGGGAATCCTTGTTTTGCATATTGTTTTGCTGTGTAACTGACACCCCGTCCACTACCGTGCATGAACAGTTATTTGTGATTTTTTTATATGTTTATAGTTTCATCCCCCCATCTGCTCCTCCTTCTCAGCACCCACCACCCCATTTCCCCTCCAGAAACATAACAGCGGCACTGGAGGGTGTCCAATGCCCCAGAGCAAGAATCCTCATTTTTTTTTTACCTGTAAAAAATGTCCATCTATGTTTTTTGTGGCCATTGTACTCTCCCCACCCAACCCTCCCACTCAACACTTACCCCAAGCCCTTACTTACCCATCAGGGGTCAAACACGATAATCCTTTCTGGAATGCAGACACATCTTTACTCTTCAAAGCTGGACCACAAACAGAAGAAACAGGTATGCAGTTCAACGTATTTCATTGGTGTTTTGAACTTAATTGCATAACTTGGCCATTTTTTCATATTTGTGGCTCAGATTTTCAACATGCCTTTTTTGGTACCCTACCTCATGAACAATTGCACTGTCATTAGGCAATTCTGTCCCAAAAGGTGATCTAATCACCCCTGTGCAAAATCACCTTTCAGGCAGGAGTTGAACATTTTCTCTGCCCTTGTGCATGAGGTTGAGTCATAAGAAGGCTATGTTGAAAATATGGTGTAAAAATATTAAAAAACAACAAAGTTATGAGCCTATGTCTAATTCTGTGAATGTAGACTCATAACTTTGGTAATTTTTAATATTTTTTACCCCAAAATACAACACAGCCATATCTTTACAGCACCTCATGGATGTGACAGCTGTCATTTTTCAAATCCTGTCCAAAATGTTTTTTCACATCCTGAAAGGTGATTTTGCAGTACAGCTGAAAAGTTTCTCTGCCCTTGTTTATAAGGTGGGGTCATAAGAAGGCAATGTTGAAAATTTGGTGTAAACAATACATTACATTTCAAATGCAGGCTCCTAACTTTGGTAATTTTCAATATTTTACCCCAAATTCCACCCATGCAGCCCTATTGTGTCTGGTCAGAATTTGTTATTTTAACAGTAGCAGCAGCTTTTATAAAGACCAGCACATTAAAATAGGTGTCAGTTTTGGGATACATGCATGAACTGTGAATGAGAATGGTTCCCTAAGCCAATGTACTGAGGCACCCCACCACAAAAATTCATTTAAAACTTATCTTCCACTGTAACATACTGCACCATTTAGGTATCATTTGACTGCAAAAAAACCCAGAGACTAATGAATTCTCAAGTCTCAAACTGAAAGGTGTGAGCAGTCCTGAGAAATTTCAAGAAAACATGGCAGCTTAGGAAAAGGTTCTGAAAGCATGAATGGCAGAAGCAGTCCCCATGTTCCTGGCACCCACTTAGAAGGAACCAAGATAAAAGGGCTTCTAGAGCAGGTCCTACATGAGATTACACCCTTCAAATTCTCTGTGGCAGTTTTAGAAGAAGAAAAAAGTGCTATTGCTTTAGAACCTCACCTGAGATGCTGAGACCTGTCTCTTGTACATTGAGGAGAAGGCCAGACACCATGAGACAAGGATCCAAGAACATGAAAGGCTAGTACAGTTTTTTCTGGAACAGAGCAGAAGTCTCAGGGAATGACAGCAGGGAAAACAATTTAAGATTTGTGGGGTTTCCTAAGGGGGCTGAACAGAAAGACCTGGGAGGTTTCCTGCAACAGTAGTCTGGGGAAGGATCTGGGACAATAGTGATTTGTTCATGGGGGACAGGTTACATTTGAGTAGGGATGGCAGGGGATGTTAAAATGGAAGATGGGGAATACATAGCAACAAAGGAAGATTTAAACTAGGTGCTTGGGGAGGCGAGTGGGCAGCAGGAATGTGGGGTCTCCTGAGAGGGGGGGCCGAACAAGCTTATCTACCATACAAACATGGATGGAATCAGGGAAGGGTCGAATGGGGGTGGTAAGAAGGGTGGTAAACAGGTTAAGGAAGGAAAGGGAATAACTCGGAGGGTTGTATCCTTGAATGCAAGAAGCCTGGGGAACAAAACCGCTGAACTACAGGCTCTTTTGGCAGTGGGGGTGGTGGACATAGTGGCCATCACTGAAACTTGGGCAACTCAATACCAGGACTGGACCCTGATGATTCCAGGGTATAGGATTTATAGAAGGAATAGAGGCAAAGGGAAAGAGGGAGGGGTGGCAGTTTACATGAGGGAGGGGATACAGTTTGCAAGGGAAGACAGGGAGGAGGGTAGAACAGAGGCATTGTGGATACAATTCCATGACTCAGAAAATAGGATGATCAGGATGGGGGTGGTATACAGGCTTCTGGCTTGGACAGAGGACTTGGACAAGGAGCTAGCGGAGCAAATTAGGAAGGTCTGCAGGAAGGGTAACACCATGATCGTGTGGGACTTCAATCTTCCAGGAGTGGATTTGAATACCCCATCCACCTCGAGTACTAAAAAGCAGTTCCTCCTGAAAGCCTTCCAAGACAGCTTCCTGACACAGCTGGTTACCGAGCCAATTAGTTGGGAAAAAAGCTGGATCTAGTCCTGTCCAATGGTGAGGCTGTAAGGGAGTGGAGGACCCGCTGGTGGGAAGTGACCACCACTCAGTGTGGTTCATGCTCAACATGAGCAAGGAAGCAGTGGGAACAGGTACCAGGGCAGTTGACTTCAGACAGGCTAACTTTTTGAAGGATGCGGGAAATTTTAGAGAGACACCTGACAGGAATTCATCCAAGCTGGGATGCAAGCCAGAAATAGGAAATAATCAAACTGAGGCTTGTGGAAGTTACTGAGACCTACACCAAAATGCAGAGCAAAAAGAGAAGGGCTAAGAAACCAAGCTGTGTGAGTAGGGAGGTGTTGAAAAAGGTGAAAGCAAAAAAGGCAACATTCCAGAGATTCAGGAAATCTGGGAAGGGGAGGACAGGGAGGAGTATGTGAAGAAGTCCAAAGAAGTAACCAGGGGAGTCACGGCGGCCAAAACTTCCAGAGAAAAAAAGGCTGTCACAGGGCATCAAGAACAGGGAAAAGGACTTCTTCAGGTACATACAAGAAAGAAGGAGCTTCAAATACAGATAATGAGGATTAAGAAGGAAGAGGGTGGGCAGAGAAAGTGACGGAGCAGGCAGAAGCACTAAATGAGTACTTCTGTTCAGCATTCACGAGGGAGAAGGGTGGGCAACTACCTCAGGAAATGGGGCGGTGGGCAAGGGGAAGGGGTGACAGATGAGGTAATCACAGAGGGCAGGGTATTGGAAGGTTTAAAGGCTCTGAGGGTGGATAAGGCACCAGAACCAGATGACATACACCCCAGAGTGCTGAAACAGTTGGTGGAGGACCTGGTGAGGCCACTGAAAGACCTATTCAACACCTCTCTGGACACAGGGTGCATACCACAAAACTGGGGGATGGCCCACATGTTGCCCCTCCATAAAAGTGGTCCAAAGGATGATCTGGACAATTACAGACCAGTAAGCCTCACATCCATTGTGGGGAAGCTAATGGAGACAATCCTGAAAAAGAGGCTGGTGACATTTCTGGAACTCAATGGGCTCCAGGATGGTCACCAACATGGGTTTGTCTCAGGAAGATCTTGCCAGGCTAAGCTGCAGTAGCTGAGTGTTAAGACTGGGTAATGAGGGAATTGGACGAGAGCCATGCAGTGGATGTCCTGTATTTGGACTTCAGCATGGCCTTTGATTCAGTGCTGCATGGGAGGTTGGGGGAGAATTGGAATACATGAGGATAAGGACTAAGATGGTGACCTGGATCAGAAACTGGCTGCAGGGGAGGTATCAGAGGGTGGTGGTGGTGGGAATTTTCATCTCCAAAGGCTGTGACAAGCGGAGTTCCACAGGGCTCGGTACTAGGGCCGGTGCTGTTTGTGATATTCATAGCAGACATCTCACATGGCATCAGGAATAAGATCAGCCTGTTTGCTGATGGTTCCAAATTGAGTACGATGGTGGATGACATAATATGGTGGTAGGGGCTACAGGATGACCTGACTAAACTGGAGGAGTGGTCGAAAATGTGGCAGCTGGGGTTTAATGCTAAAAAGTGCAAAGTACTGCACTTCGGAGCAAAAAACCTAGGAAGTAGGTATCAGTTTGGAGTTCAACTAGGTATCACCGAGGAGGAAAAGAGTCTAGGGATGGTTATAAAGGGGAATATGAATAACTCAGAGCAGTGCAGGAAGGTGGCAGCAAAGGCTAACAGGATGCTGGGATGTATTGCAAGAGGAATCTCTTCCAGGAGCAGGTAGGTAATCCTGCCTCTCTACAGGCCTTGGTCAGGCCACATCTGAGTACTGTGTGCAGTACTGGTACCCATATCTAAAGAAATATGTCAGATTATTGGAAGGGGTACAATGCAGAGTGACAAAGGTGATCCAAATATTGGAGGACAAACCATATGAGGAGAAGCTGAGGGAGCTGAATATGTACTCCCTGGAGGAGAGGAAGGATATGATTGAGACCTTTAAGTACTTAGAGGTGGTTAACAAGACAGGTACCGAGGGGGTATTTAAGTTAAGGAGGGGAAGGAACATGAGACCGTATGATCTTAGATTGGGGGGGGGAGATATACTTTAGGAGAGGAATTAGGAGGCACTTTTTCATGGAGAGGGTTGTAGCTAAATGGAATGCTCTGCCAGAAGAGGTGGTATCTTGTAAGACAATGAATAGTTTTAAAAGGGTATGGGATAGGGTGAGAGGAGGTGGTAATTGTGAGGGGGCAGGGGCAACTGTATGATAAGGGTACTAGCTGATATTGAAGCAGACTTGATAGACCATGTGACCTGTTTCTGCTGGCAGATTCGTATGTTCATATGTTCATAACATGAACTCACCAGGCTACTGAAACTACATGGAGACCCAGCCTCGAGACTGGGTGGCATAGCACTTCCTGGCAACTCCCAAGTATGGAGGCAGACCCTGTCCCCTGCTGGGTAAGTTCCTGCAGTATCCAGAGAAGGACAGGATCCTTGCTTTGTCCAGAGATAAAAGGGACTTTTACTTGGGCAAGAGCACCACATATACATCTTCAGTTACTACTACTACTAAGAAAGCATTATATTGAGGTCTGAAAGATATTACAGGAGCTCCGAATAGCTTACTGGCTCCAATACACTGCCAAAATGCAGATTAATGCAAATGTGGCCTCCAACACTTTTGAGACCCCTGACAATACCAAAGCCTATATCAAAAGAAACTGACTGGACAAGACACTCCTTCACAGTACAAGTTACATCCCAGCACCATCAGGAGAGGTAGCAGATAGCCCAGAAAGCCAACCCACAGAATATCCACTGAGGAGGGTAGCCACTGAAGCAGACAAACTTCACAAAAATGGACTGGCAAACTACTCATTCAAAATGATCCAGCAGGAAACAATGGGACAAACTGCATTCTGAATCTGACAAGCCCTGAGAAATTCCAGGAACTAGGGACTGCAGCAAAGACTTACAATCCTCCAGCACAGCTTGGATTCAGTGGGTGAAACAGCCCCCAAAAGACTGCTGCAGGACAAGGGGGCACCTGCTGAACAACCCATCCTCGGACAGCCTGGCTGTGACATCTCCTACTCATGCAACTCAGCAGGACCCAGCCCTCCAATCATGGGCAGAAGCAGTGGCCCCTACAGAGACTAAACAAACCAGCAATGCCACCAAAGGAGAAGAATTCCCACCAAAGTGGGCCCAGCTGCTGCAAGCGGAAGGCTGGCACATCACAAAAATTTGATTTTCTCACTCTTAATGCCACTAACAACAGGTATAATGCTACTCTCCTAGGGAAGCATATGCTGAACAATTTGACTATTGCATTCTGCCTAAAGTGATGTATACTTTAATGTCTAGATTCCTACTTTTGCCCCACTGTACAGCATCCCCAGCAACAAGATGAGGCAAGGGCACCATCAATGGCAAAGGAAACTCCATCTCAGCCAGCAGTTGTAGCACCACCATCATCACCACCACCACCACCACCTGCACACCATGAGAAGGAGGAGACACAACCAGGATCATCTCTCTCCTCCCCACGTCGGCAGCAACTAAAGCCCCTGGTCTAGGACTTTTATTGATATGGATCCCACCAACAACAGTGTGGTCACCTGCAGACTATGCCTTACTGTTGTTTTGCATTGGAAATGGGAGAGCCATTTGGGGATAGTTGAGCAGCATACACACCTTAGAGGGAAGCACCGCAAGGAGTGGGAGCAGCATCTGAGAAATAAAGATAGTGAGAGGGGTGGAGGTGGTGCCACCCCTACTGGTTCTTCTCTGCTGGGCAGGAAAAAGAAACATGATACACAGATGCAGGTGGTGAAGGGAACTGGGAGAGGGACCTGCAATCAGACTTGGGTAGAGATGTGCAAAGTAGGTGAAATTTGCTCCGTGAATGAATTTGTGAATTTCACAGAATCTGCGGAATGATTTTCATGCTCTTTGTGCAATTTGCGGCCCACTTATTGTGCAAATTTGAGGGAGAATAACGCAATTTTGCCTGCAAATGTTGTGCTTCACCCACAAATTGCATGCTTTATGCAAAAAAACTCTGAAATACGGAGGAAATTTTGTGCAAACCATGCAAAATGAATTTCGCGCAGTCAGCCAGAACACTACGAATTTTGCAAAGTGCTGATTTTCAGTGCTTCGCATGAAATTCACAATGAAGTTTAACCTGACAGACTGGCCTCAGATCCTCCTCCCACATCCACCCATGTGGAAGTATAGCAGCTCGGCAGAGAGGTAGGGGAGCCTTCCTGGCAAGTTACAGGAATAAAACAGCTGTTGGAGGTTGTGCTGCCAAATCAGCAAACCATTCTGGAGTGGTTGGCCAAACTGCAAAGTGGCAGTGCACCCTCTATCCCCAGGCCATAGCCTTCAAACCCAAATATTTTCTTGTATCTCTCTTTTACCCTCTGTTAAACCGTAAAAAAAACTTAAAAAGAAAAAAATGTTCATCTATCCTTATTTCTTTCTGTCTGTCTGTCTGTCTGTCTGTCTCTATTTCTCCAGTTCTGTTACTTCTGCACTGTTAAACCCTAAAAATGAAAAAAAAATTAAAAACTTAAAAAGAAAAAAAATGTTCATCCATCTTTATTTCTCTATGTCTGCATTTCTTGATTTATGCTACTGCTTTATTCCATCTATTGAAATTCTTCTGTTCTCATCATTCAAAAATCTGATTTCAACTCTTTTGCTGTCTTTCCTGTGCAAATACACAGTCCTAAAACTACTGCTTCTATATGATGCTGTGCTGTGTGCCTCACATCACCTGCCACAGGCTACCTATCCTGTAATTCACTGCACAAAAGTAGTGCAAATTTTCCAGAAAAACAAAGGCTGAATTTCAGTACTCCCAGAATTATGTGAAAAACGACAACGTTTATGCTGCTGCTATATGCTGCAATGCTGTGTGTCTCTCCCCCCACAAACAGGCTGGTTCAGGTATTAGCGTGGCTCAGTTGGTAGCACATCTGCCTCTGGACTAGAAGGTCATGGGTTCTCGTCCCACACAGGGTTGGACTTGCATGTAAAAATTGCTGGGGTTTGTTGTTCTTCGGATGAGATGTTAAACAGAGGTCCCTTCTGCCCATCCTGGTGCTGTTCTGGTGGGTGTCCAGGTGGAAGTAAAAGAACCCAGGGTACTCTTTGTTAAGAGCAGGGAACATTCCCGGTGTCCTGGCAGCAAAGGATTCCCCTTCCCATAAACCGGTTCATGCAATTATCCAGGCTGTGTGTGGGTGATGATGTGCGATATGGCTGCCACCGCACATTCAGTCATTTCACTACCAGTCTAGCATTGCTTGCAAAGTGCTTTGGGATACTGTGTATGGAAAGTGCTATATAAATGCTAATTCTTCTTCTTCTTTATGTAACTCCTTGCACAACAGTAATGCAAATGTTCCAGAAAAATAAAATAGGCCACATTTTGATACTCCCAGATTTATTTCCCATGTACGTTAGTCTCCCTTCAGGGCACCAGGCAGGTTCCGCTCCAGTCCTTTCCTCAAGAGGTCTCATTCTGCCCCCCCTCATTCCAAGACATGATTCTACCTGCACCGGTGCCCCTTTTTCCATTTTCTCTGCTTATCCTGAGACCCCAGTACATGGAAACACATGCGCTTGGAGCTGCACATGCACTCTGAGGCTCTGGTGACCACCTCTTCCTCCCACCTGACCTAACACCAGGTCCCCCTCCCCAGGCTTGGCACTGCCACCAAGCCTCCACCTGGTGGCAGCCAAGAGCTGGGGAAACCAGCATCTCTCCTCAGGAGAGGAGAGCTTCCTAGTGGCAGCTTGATCTAATTCCATGCCCTCCCCCCTCCCAGTCAACGTCTAGCAACCCATGCTCATTCCTGAACACAGGTCACCTACATGGCAAATGGTAAGGCACCAGTGCCTCAGCCCTGTTCACCGCTGGACCGGCCAGTACTCCCAGATTTATGTGTATGCTGCTGCAACATGGCGCTGCACTGTGTGTCTCACTCCCCCCCCCCACAGGCTGCCCTTCCTGTCATTCAATGCACAACAGTACTGCAAATGTTCCAGAAAAACAAAGTAGGTCAAATTTTGGTACTACCAGAATTATGTGCATGCTGCTACTATATTGTGCTGTGCTGGGTGTCTCACTAACACCCCCCCACCTGCCACAGGTTGCCTTCCTAACCCTATGACTCATCAGGGAAATCCTGCAGTAGTATGTGGTGAAGAAGATGGTTGGTGATGGCTTCCTTGCTGAAGGAGGAGGCAGCAGGGCTGGAGGCCTGTAAAGAGAACAAAAAATAAATTATTTATACTCTACTCAACCTGGCACTTTGGTGGTAATGGTATATCCGTTGTCCTCTCCCATTCTTTCTGTACCAGTCACTTGTGAATAAAACAGATAAATTATTTAGCCTTCATTTGGCCACTGGGGTGGCCGCACAGTATATCCATTGTCTCCTCCCATCCTTACTGTACCTGTCACCCCTATGAATAAAAATGAAAAACTATTTAGCCTCCCTTTGGCCACTGCAGTAGCCACACCGTATATCCATTGTCTACTCCCATTCTTACTGTACATGTCACCTGTGAATAAAAATGAGAAACTATTTAGCCTCCCTTTGGCCACTGCAGTGGCCACACCATATATCCATTGTCTACTCCCATTCTTACTGTACATGTCACCTGTGAATAAAAATGAGAAACTATTTAGACTCCCTTTGGCCACTGCGGTGGCTGCACAGTATATCTGTTGTCCACTCCTATTCTTACTGTACCTGTCACCTATGAATAAAAATGAGAAATTATTTAACCTCCCTTTGGCCACCATGGCACACTATGCACCTGTGAAAAAGGAGAACAAAAACTAAAAAGTAAAAAAAAAAAAAAAAAAAATCATAATGATAGTTACTGTTGATGTAGGAAGATGTCACATAACTCCTGTCTGTTTCTTGAGGGCTGTCTGGCTTTGTGACTGCCTTTTCCAGCCATCTCCCAACCCCCCACCCTCTCAGGTAATCCCCACCAACCTGCTCCTCCCCATTCTGACTCCCATTCAGTGAGCTGCACAGCCCTCTTCTCACCTCCACGGCTGCCCACAAACTCGGCTATGAATGAGTGCATACAGTACATGCTCATTGAAAGCTCAGTTGGTGGGCAGCCGTGGAGGTGTGAGGAGGGCTGTGCTGCTCCCTGAATGGGATTCGTGATGAGGGGGTGGGGTTATGGGTGATTACCTGAGGGGGTTGTGGGACCACTAGACCACCAGGGATTGCAGGGTGTTTTCAGTGGATGGGGCTCGGGAACCAGTAGGGACCACTAGACTACCAGGTAATATTCTTTTGTGGTACAGGAACAGTGATTAGTGACCAGGTAGGGGGGAGGGACACTAGGCTACCACAGAATGATTTTTTTTTTCATTTGGAGAAAGCAATTGGTGATCGGGGTGGAGGAGAGTACCACTACAATATGGAAAATTTTAATGCATATAGGGTCAACGATCGGGGAGCGGGAAGGACCACTACTCTATGGAAACCTTCTTTTTCCTATGGGATTGGTGATTGGGGAGGGAACCACTAGACTACCAGAGAATGCGGCTGCGTGTGGCATGGGCTGGTGGTGGGGCCATACAAAGCCACCCATAGGCCATGCAAATGGGCCCATACTGGGCATACTAATGGCCAATAGTACCTTGCATGCCCAATGGGATCATTTGCATGGCTAGTTTAGTGAATAGGACTTAGTGTATATGGCTATCATTGCTGGCTCATTCTCCTGGCAGGCACTGGGGTCAGCACTACTGGGGTTCCTGGTGCTTTTCCTGGGTTAGCCCTGCCCCTGCTGGCCCTTTTCACTCTCAGATAGCGAAGCGCCCTATCCAACTGCGACTAGCAGGACTGCCTCCCAGTGTAACTTCAGTGTGCGGCACAAACTTTTGCACAGCACTTTGCTTTTTTTAGTGAATCCTGCCCCAGGAGGGACATAGTAGAAGAAATAACCTGAACCTCATTAGTATCCTGGAGAAATTGGAAGGCCAAAACAAGCTGAAGTTTGTCCAAAAACTCTTACAGACTACAGCCGGACCTCCAACAACAGACATGGAATACGTAATTGAATGGGCCCATCAGTCTCTCCACCTGCAACTGCCACCTGGAGACAAATCCCAAGCCATCATACTGAGGTGCCTTAACTATCAGGATAAAATACATATATAGGCTCAAGCCCATCAGTGAAAAAAACTGTCATGGGAAGGACACCATGGTCACAGTTTCACCAATGTCATGTCCACAATTCTTGTCAAACAAATGGCATATAAGCAAATAAAGAAGACTCTCCACAGTACTCAAATTATGTTTAAAATGCTGCATCAGGCCAGATTGGTCATCACCACAGCCCAGCATACACATGAATTCCACTCAGCAGAGACCACACAGAGAGAATTGCTAAAGCTGTTCCCCGCCACCTTTTCCCCACAAGCTGCATATAAGAAAAACCTCAACAGATAAGGGGATACTATTCATCATAACTCTGCAGTAGTATATTTAAACTATTGCCATTGCATAATGTATGGGCATTGACCTTCCTCTTAACGACAGTGCTATGAAAGGCACAGAAATGCTTCATCTCCATCTTTCATGACTCTTACTGTGTTGAAAATGTCAGAGACCTTTAAACAAGAAGGAAAATCATTTAAATGTTTAAAATAGTATTTTTTCTTAAACTCAGTAAGAACCATGGACAGAAAAAACAGGGTCCAAGATGGTGCCTTCAGAGATTAGTAGTAGTGGTGGGCAAAGTGGCCTCAATTCGCTCCAGGAAGTGATTTACGGAGCCTAGGCAAATTCATGGAGTACTCCTCAATCCGAAGGGAAGTAATTTGCATTATAATGGGTAATGCGAAGTCCATTGAAAACAATGACTTCACTTTACTCCACCTTCCCAGACCACTACTCCACCAATTTTAAAGGCGAAGTGCATTGAAAACAATGCACTTCACCTCACTTCGCCTTGTTTTTAAGCTCCGAAGGTGAATTTTGCAGTGATTCATGGGATTTCAAGTCACATAGTCTCTATATTGATCTGCACAACCTCAGTTCGGGGTAGTGTGAGTAGGAAGTTGTAGGAGACAGTGTGCTCTGAGAGCTGTCTGTGATTCAAACCTTCTATAAGCTGTTAAAAAAGACTTTTTGAGTATTTTTTGTGCTCAAACTTCAGTTCATCGATTGTAGGAAACCCTCCTGTGCTCATATCATTGAGCATTTTTGTTTGTATGTGGATTTTGAATGTTAATATGCAACATTGAGTCTGTGTAGGAAGAGACAGTGAAAGTGTGCTTTGGGGAGGGGTGTATCTGTGGTGTAGGTAGATTTAAGTTGGAGAACTAGGGAGTTCTTTGTTTTTTGTGTAACTCCTAGGTGGCACCATCCCAAGGGCTACTATTCCCTGCCTGCTTGGCTAGTAGCAGGTTAAGGGACCTGAGTTCTGAAATGGGTACCTCCACCAGGAGGTCAGGGTTGGTAGTGGTCAAGCTAACCTAGGCACAGCCCTCTGGGACACCGTAACCCCCTCTTTCCTTACTAGTGGCCAGAACAATACACAATATTCACTTTCACAATACCCCTGATACACCACACAAGTACCCACACTGTTTGCATTTACCACCTTAGGCTTTCCTCTGGCCCGGCCCTGAGGACCCCCTGTAAAACAAGGTAATACACAGCAAATAACAGCAGTACAGTTATCTTGTACAAACTGGAACCACAGTCAGGGTAAATGCAAAAAAGAATTAGATCTGATTTATTTAAGGGGCTTGAACAAGGGAAGGGCATAATCAGGTTAATTTGTTTAAAGGCTCTATCAATCAAACAGTTATGCATGCACTTCAGGGTCCATAAACAGTCACACACCCTGGGTACCCAGATGGAGAATGGTGTGCTAGCCAGGAATGTTGCAGCTGGTTGGGGCCCTGTGATGGAAGAAACAACGTGCACAACACACACTATTTGTAATCCAGAGCCAGAGGGCTCAGTTCGTGAAAAGAAAACAACAAGACAATCAGATGACACACTTTTAGATTAGGCTGTTGTTGCAGGGAGCTACCCTGATGGTTACTCATGATACCCAAGACTGGACACAGGCTGGACAAAAATTGAGACACCAGGTGGTTAATCTGGAGTGCCAGGAGGAGCAGAGCCCACACGATTCGCCAAGACGTCGTTCCTGTTCAGGCATGGAGCAGGGGGCTGATCCCTGGTCAGGTCTCTCGTCTGTGGCTTTCTCTGTGCAGTGGGGTAGTCTGGCAGGGCCACCATGGCATGGCCCAGGCCGAATGGAGATAAACATGGATTCAGTCCGATTAGGCTGGATAAAGCTTCCAGCAAGCAGAACACAGTTCACACAGTTGGGAACCAAATTACGACCCACTTTCAATACACAGCACATTTACAAGTAAGGAAATTCTACTGAACCAGGCAAACCACTCTCCGATCACAATCGCAACGTCTCTGCACAAACTGGGGATTCAAAAGCAGCTGGAAATCCTGATAGGCCGTATTCAGCAAATCTTCAGTCTTCTTCAGGTTAAAGCCTGGTCACAGTCCAATGGCTTAAACAGTCCTCACAACTCGGATTCCGTCTGAATAAACTCTATTTTCCCTCTCAGGGACAGCAGGCAGACAGATAGGCCAAAACTCAGCCCTTTCACAGTTCTCCCATGCAAAACTATGCAGAACTACTGCCCAAATCACTTGAGCTGTTCTCATTTCACTTCCCAGCTCAGAAATGAACTAGCTGCAGCGGCCTGGGAAATTCCCCAAGATCCAAAAGGTTTGGTTGGCTGATCCTCCTGTCAGACACAACAAAGGCTCCCCCTTCAGGTACAAAAAGGTACAAAAAGACCCAAATTACAATTCCTACAGATTTTGACTCCAGACAGCTCCTGCAGTCTGGCTCCATTTTAGGTCCCACCAGAAATGAGTGGTCTAATTCGCAGTCCAGGACCAAGATAGTGGAGACAACCAAAACAGTCCTTGCTGCAAGGAAGGCAGGTTAGACAAACTACATTATCATTATCACACTAAATGATTTTCAGCAAATAGTTACATCTTGCAACAGCGCTCCCTCTCAGATTACTTATTACTGCAATCCAGGCAGCTATTAAAGAGACAGTACACAGAGGCTATACAGGCACTTTCTGGCAATCAAATTTAAACTGCTAAAATGCAGGACACCAGTCTGGCAGTGAGCATTTAGGCAAGCTCGAGGAAGACTTTTTGAGAACCCCCATTTGTAGGGGGGTTACACCCTTCCCTGCCTGGAGAAAACTTGTCTTCCGCATCAAGTCTGTACCATCATGCATCAGTTAACATAAACTTATTACTTTACTATAGTCACTGCGTTTCCCAATACTTTTGTCCATTCTAACAATACATTAGGCATATTTCACACAGGTAAATTAAACATTACTATACTGAATCAGGTAATAACTTCTTGTACCTTAAACAATGCAAGAGGGGGCCCTTCCCTATCAGCTAACTTGGGGCTAGAGGGGGCAGAGGCACCATGGTGAGAAGGAAAGACAAGTAACCTGGAATTGGCTGTCAAGCTCAATTTGGGTAGTGAACTTGGTGAGACATAAACACCACTGTGCACCACATTGAGAGGCAAATCCACTGGCCTCCCAGGAGAATCATAACTGAGGTGTACTACTGGCTTGACAACTCGGCCAATCTTTCTGAGGGGGACAACTACAGTCTCTGTACTCTCAGCACTGGTCTGGGGACTCTCGTCACTTGTGAGGGGTGCCTCTGCCTGGGTGGGAATGTTCAAACTTGGGGCACTGTCGGCTCCTTGCTTTGCAGGCTCTGTTTCTACAACACTTGACTCATTTCCTGAAGGCTCAGGCACAATCAAGCTTTGAGGCACTGAAGGGGGGGGCAGCACTCTTATAGTGTTCTTCAAGTTCTGGCATTTCACCAGAAAAACCCATATCCTCAGCCCCTCCCTCAGGCAAATCATACAGTTCCACAATACACAGTGACTCAGCATCGTCAGGCGTGATACTTTGCACTTCACTTTCTGGGAGCATTGGCTCCAAGGATGAAGCTGGGGGATAAGGCAATCCAGAAGGCCCAGCTTCACACACACAATTTATCAGGGAATTACCTCAAAACAGCTGACTCAGTTCATAAGAGGGATAATAGGCACAGTCGTACTCACATTCGTCATAAGTGGACTGACAGTCATTATCATTCTGGGCCTACTGGGAACCATGAATCTGTAACCACTGGGGTAGGCTGACTCTGTCTATTTCTTGCAGCAGCACAAGTCACCGGCCTAGGGGGCTCAATTTCTAAGTGTTCAACCTCAATCATGACTTGGCCGATAGGTAGCAAGTGGTTATGGTGCATGGTCTTGACAGCTTTGGAGTTGTTCTCTGGGTGCATCTTGTGCACAGGTAAATCATCCAACTTTCCAACTACTACATGGGGAAGATGACACCACCAATCAGCAATTTTGTATTACCATGCAGTCCCAAATTGTGTAACAATACACGGTCTCCAGGTTGAAGCTCTTGAGCCTTTACTTTTTTATCATGCCTCTCTTTGTTGGCTAGATATCTCTTGGCGGCCATTGTCTGGGCCAGTTGATAGGCATGGTTCAATTGAGCTCTCAGTTTTTGTACATATTGCAAGTAGTTTTCAGCTCGGACCCCATCTGGAGAGACCCCAAAACAGACATCAGCTGGCAGCCGGGCTTCTCTCTCGAACATGAGGCAGTAGGGGGAGAACCCAGTAGCATAATCTTTTGTGCAACTGTATGCTTGTACCAAGGTGCTAATCTGCTGGCTCCATTTATGCTTGTCTTTTGGGTGGAAGGTTTATTAAAAAAACACATTGTGTTACTCATTCTACTCCTTCTTCATAATTACTAAAGTGTCACATCAATCTTTTATGTATCTAATACAGTATATGACCTTAACGGTTTTTTTTCCACTGGAGAACTTTAAAGGAGAACCAATATGAAACTGTAAGGCTTTTTGTTCCTGTAGAAGCTGCTTCTTAACTCTTGAATAGGAATTTCCATTCTGTTATTATTCCATCTTTACTGGCCATTTATTAAACACACTAGGTATAGTTTATTTACACACTGGAGGTAAGTGGCATTTTAGAACTGTTTGTAGTTTATGCTCCTTTCAGCCACAGATTTCTATAGAACACACATGCATTGTACAATGGAAGAGTTACTCAAGGACATAAACTACAGTATGTCACACAATTCTAAAATGGTTCTAGCCAGCAACATGTAAATCTGAAATACACATTGGGTGGGATATTCAAAAGGGTTGCGCCATGCTCAACAGGGTTGCGCATGCTCAAGTCCTACATTGCACCATTCTGCGATATTCAGCAGGAGGCAGTTGCGCAACTGAAAACAGGCTGAGCAACAGCGCAATGTAAATGAATGCATGCTCAAAGGAGGGGGAGGAACCATGCATAAACTGCACAGCCCGATATTCAGTTGGGCTGTGCAGGTGTGCAGGCGCAACCCCCAACCTGCCCTGCACAACTTTGAGCCAAAAAGGCTTGTTGAGGGCCACGACAGGTGAGCTGCTGCATTGCAAGGCGCAACACAGCAGCTGCCACCTGTGGCTGGCCCCAACCCAGTCCCTGTGCCCCCAGCCCGATCGCGGGCATCAATGGCTCCCTCCTCCCATTCACATCCCTGGTGGTCCAGTGGACCGAAATGCCCGATCATGGGCAGAAAGAATACAGGACCCCTCCACATCCCATGTGCCCGACGCGGGCAGAAAGTATATAGACCCCCCACATCCCATGTGCCTGATCAGCGGGCAGAAAATATACAGACCCCCACATCCCATGTGCGATCGCGGGCAGAAAGTATAAACCCCCACATCCCATGTAACGCTGATCCGTGGGCAGAAAATAGAAAGAACCCCCCCATCCCATGTGCCCGATCCAGACGAAAAGTATCTCTAGAACTAACATCCATATTGCCCACGATCGCGGGCAGTAAGTAAGTACCCCCAAACATCTCCCTAGTTGTCTGAGTGTATTCCCACCACCCATGAGCCCCACCACCCGCTCCCCAGGCAGCCAGCAGGCGGCAGCATCCACCGCATGCTCAGGATCTGTAAGGGAAAACAAAGTCATGTTATATGCAAGTGACCCACGCTACCTCCCCATAGACAGACCATGACCTACCATGCAGTGATGGGCTACTACCACGTCTGAAGCCACCACCGGAACACCCTCAATGGCACAATGCTGCATGCTTCCAGCAACCCTCTCCTCCTGTGGGGTCAGTGTGTACCACCCCAGCTGTCCCCCACCTGTCACAAGTATGCTGCCCTGATGGCAGCCACCTTTCTCTTTATCCTCCTCCTGTCTGTGCCCATCTTCTTCTTCATCTCCTGCTCAGAGCGCTGGTGGCTGCCATTCAGGTTCACAGCACATGCCACCTCTTTCCATGCAGCAGCATGGGCTTGAGGTGTTCTCTGCCATCCGCTGAGAAGCAGCTCCTGATCCAGGTAGGCCTCAAACAGGGCATCGGTCTCGGCCTTGGTAAAATTAGGCCTCCTCCTCCTCCCACCACTGTGTTCCTCCTCTCCCACAACTCGCTCCTTCATTTTTTAGCCTGTAAGAATGACAGTTGTTGCCTGTGACAGTGCAGTCCCATACATGTCCCTAAATCCACGGTCCACACTCCCAAACAGCATGCAACTCACCAATAGACTGCAGTAACCGACTATGGCCAGTGCAGCCCAATGTCGCACTTTTACAGCGCAACCCATGCAAGTGAGGCGAGACACAAATTTAAGTGGATGCAAATTGCAGTGCTGCGCCACTGAATGGCTGATTAGCTGTTTTGCATATGACGACTGAATATCGCGCTGTTGCGCTTTGCACAATTGTGTTGAACGTGCTGAGCCAAGGGCGCAGTTCTGTGACATGCGTAGTACACACCTCACTGCGCATGCCTGGGTTGCTGACGCAGGCATCTGCTGCACTGCTGATGTGCTGTGCACGGGAAGCAATGCAGGGCATGGTCACCATTGTGCCAGTGGCGCTACAATGATGTTCACCTACATGGCGTGTGGCACTGGGCCATCATAGGTGCACTGGAGCAACAGTGCAGTAGGCCACTACTGGAGGTAGCACACAGACAGCCAATCGTGCTACACGCATTGGGTTCCAATGGCACTGTGCGTGTCCGTGATCCAGAGCCCCTTGACCCTGTGCCCGACCTTTGCCCCCTAGGCACCATGCATCAGGCATGGGTGCACCACTATCATGCTGTTCAGTGACAGAGCGATAGGGAATGGCAGCGCTGTACCGGAGGCATCTGCATGTGGGGAGCCATGCTGCAGAGACCATTTTGCAGACAAAGCTAGGAGAATGGCGCACAGAAGGGCTGCAAAGTGGAACCAGGTAGAACTGGTCAACCTAGTGGCCATAGTGGAGCCACACCATGGACCACTGTTTGGGGAGGCACCCTGCCTGAGCCTAGGAGCCAGGTGTGGGAGAAGGTGGACACTGCACTTGAGGAGGCCAATGGAAGGGGTGGACAGCAGAGCAGTGCCGACACAGGTATGGCGGCCTGCGGCGGAGGGAGCCAGACCTGCTAGCCAGCCTGTGGGCATGTGCAAGGAAGGGCATGGTGCCATGGCCAGGTAGGTGTTATGTCAACACACTTTTATCTTCCATATGGGTATCACGGTTGTATGTGTCCAGCACATGGGAGAGGGATTGTCCGGTGTTGGCTGTGGTGGTGCTATCAGGGTGTGGGGTGAGTGGGTCTGGCTGGGTGGGAGGGCACACACCTTGGGGCAGGGGGGCTTTGCTATGGGATTGCACTGATGTTCCTATCTCCATGTTTGCACCACAGGGCCGGAGGAGCGGTGCCTGACCCGTGAGCTGCGGCGCAACCAAGAGGACAGGGAGGCAAGGCAGGGCGACGGTCCACAGCGCCCAAGGGACCGGCCCAATGGTGGTGAGTGCCATACATCCATGATTACTATGCATGCTGTGTAACAGGGTGGGTAGCAGGGCATGGCCACCATCCATTGACTCCACTGCCATGTATGCAACTTGTTACAGTCAGCACTGTCCAGCGGCAATGCATGTCTGGGAGTGTGTCGATGGTGGTCCATCGTGCGCACCAGGTACATGACTGTGCCACTGCCTTTGCACCACATAGCCATGTCACTAAACGGCCACAGTGGTGCTGTGCTTGACTTGGCCGGTGGGTGTGTGCAGCGTCCCGCATGGCTGTATGCACCTGGGTGGGCAGGTCATGTGGACGTGATCACTATGGGTGGTCACACACCATCACAGAGGCATGTCCCACGGCCGTATGCCATGCACAGTGGGTGGCTGTATGGGGCTGTGCATTCACACCTATTGACTATGCTCCCTTGTCCTAGGTGTCTGCCAACTGATTGACATCAGGGAGGTATTGCAGGAGATCCTGCATGTGGCAAGGTCATCCTTAGATATCTTACAGAGGATTGACCAGATTGGGGTCCTCAGGAGGCACCGGCAGAGGAGCAGCCAGAGCGGGGAGGCGGGGCTCCGTAGACAGTCCTCTGCCTCTGATATTCCCTTACCCTGGACCCACCCTCACACCCTCCTTTCCTGTCCCATTTGTTCACCCCTGCCTCTTACACACCACCTTGTTTGTGTGTGGCCCAACTTTGTATATATCATTGTATTTAATTCACTTTTATATTTTGTTTGAATACAGATCTTTTGATATGAATACTATGGTGGTCTCTGATTTGCAGTGGGTTATAGGTGTCCAGCTGCAGTTGTGTGCATGGTGTCAGGGGTGGTACAGTCATAGGTATGTGTGTGTCCATGGGGAGGTGACTATGGTGTGGGGGTAGCTATCAGTCAGTGTCTGTGGTGTGTGTGTTGTGCCCTGTGCACTGGATGACTGTGTGCAGTGTTCCATGGTGCATGCTCTGTGTCCATGGTGCCCCTGTCAGCCCGTCCATGGCCTGTGCAGCTGACACCCATGCATGTCTGTGACCTGCACAGTCTTCTGGCATGTCAGTGGTGGCTGTCCATGCAGGGCCACTCATACCACTATCACGATGCTGGGTTGCCTCCTGTCACTGGTGTGGTGCATGTCTGCCTCGGGTGACACTGTGGCCTCCACAGTTGTTGACCCACCTCCATGCTGTGGCTTGTGTGTGTTGCAGGGGATGTGCACCACTGTCTGTGACTTGTGCTCTGGGCAAATGCTGGTGGCATACAGGTCCACAGTGCCTGCACAGGGTAGCTGGCACTTCTGTGCCATGGAGGACTGCAGGTTGTGTATACACAGTTTACATGGGCCCATGCTGGGGGCTTGATTGCCCCGCTACTGCGTCCCAGTGTTGTTGTGCTCTTGGGTATGGGTGGGTGTCTGTCCATGCACTGTGTGGCATCTGGTGTGGTGCATGCTTCCATGCACCACTGTGGGTGTCTGCACTGGCTGTTGTGGCCAGTGCTGGGTTGAGGTGTCATTGGGAGAGTGTGCAGGGTGCTGTACCACTGGTGGTGGGGTCCGAGGCATGCCCTGTCCTGTGTGGGGTACCTCATGTGCCGACACATGGTTGGTCTCTCAACAGTACCTTGGGGGGGGCTGTGCATGGTGGCACTGTGTATGCTGTCGTTGCATCACTGTGTGCTGCCACCCACTGATGGGTGCTCATGGTGGGGCTGCCTTGCATAGTTCTGTGGTGCACAGGGTTGCATTGTCACAGTGGGGGTGGTGGCATGCATGGGGTTTCCTGCAGTGGTGGACATGCTCCTGGGCAGGATATCTGGGGCTCACAGTGCAGGGTGTGCTTTGCATTGGAGGGATAGTGTGGCACGGGGTGGTCAGCCCTCCTTGTGTGCCAGTCACATTTTGCTGGGGGGGGGTGATGGGACACCATGGCCCTGCTGTGGGTTGGTTGCTTGTCTCCATGGGCCAATGGTTATTCCAGCCCTCCCCCAGTTGTGCAGTGCATGGGGTGTGGGGGGATGATGTCTGTTCTGCTGTGTGTTCCTCTGCCCATCTGTGGCATGGGTGGTGGGCCCCTACCTCCCTGGTAGTGCAGTTGCATTGCCACCCTGTTGCTGGGGGGCATCCCTGGTTGTGCTATGGCACATCTGGACTGCTCAGCTGAACATCCTTGTTGCTATGGCGCATCTGATCTGCTCAGCTTCCCCTCCCTAGTTGTGCTATGGTGCAGGTGGTGTGATATTCAGTCATTGGCTATAGGCACATTTTGGCCGGCTCAGTTTTTGAATATCACGCCTCTTGTGCATGGGCACAAAGGACTTGCATTTGCTCCTGCTATTGTGCATTTTTTGTGTGCAGTTTGAATATTTGGGCCCATGTCTTTATTTGGTAATCCCAGTGGGCAAAGTGTTTTGAGAATTTGTATTCCATTTGGTTTTACCCAAAAAAACATAAACAAACTTTGTCTGACCACCTTCCTTGAGGGACCAATACTTGGTGTGGAATACCAGCTTGTACCTCACACTTGGGGGGGTACATTATTCTCTGTTGTTTGAATGAGTCTGGGTGGTATGGGCTCTGGGTGTAGCACTTGCTGTACCAGTCTGATCTGTATGACACAATAATGATAAATATATAATCATAATAAAGGCCAGAGATCAATGATAGACTTAACCTGGAGTGGTCTAAACCTCAATAAAGTTGATGAACAGAATGGCTGTTGTGTAATTCCTCAAATGTAGTCCATAATTAAATGCTGGTTTCCTGTGTAATGTCTAATTCTTTGTCACCACAAAAAAAATGGTTCTTATATCATAACTACATTGACAGCTAGCTAACCAGTCAGCACATATTATCACATAAAACAGTCTGCCCTTTACAATGAAGTACGTATAACTTGTCTCACTAATTACACTGAGTTAAATTGTCTGCATTTACTCACATACCATATACTAATACACTGAAGTACATTTTTCACTTTTACTAGTCTGTGCTACATTACAACAAAAAACTATACTAAAGTTTACTTTTTGTACATGGATTTGGTTCTAAATAGTATTATGAACACAGAACACTACTAGTCATTCATTACTTTGAAGAATCAATGTTCCTTTAGTGCAGTAATCCACAGTGGTGGTGAGTGGTGACTGAACTGTTCTGTTTTCCAAAACAGTTTGTTGAATGCTTTAACAGTATAAAGCAACCCAACACTATGCTAGTAATATATTGTTCCACAACTATGATATTATCTAGTTATTGAATACATGTTTCAGTGCTATACATTATTCTGCACAATCACTGCTGAAGTGATTAAAGACACCCATCAAGATCTGCACCCAATGCTTCTGATATGGGTGTCTTACCACCATAGCACAGTGCAGCTAATATTGTGAGGATGTCAAATAATTAGCTTTATCTGTTGTAAAATGCAGAGAACTGGATCCATTCCCAAGACATCGTGGTTCTCCAAAAATAGATGGAAATACGTGGGGCCTCTTTTTTCTGCATTTTATGACAGGTATAGCTTCATACCAAAAACAACCAATCAGTCACAAGGAGAAAGTTGCTTTTAAGTTACATTCTAGTGGCTCTTACAAGTGTTATTTTCCTTGCTTTTCCTGGCAAAAGTGTCAATGACATCATCAAGATTCAGCTTTCTTAGAATGTCTGATTCGATGCTTAACAGGGTCAGTGAGCTCAGTCTGTCTTCCAACGTAGTTTGGCGCAAACAGTTCTTCACAAGTTTAAGCTTGGAAAATGATCTCTCACCTTTACAGTTTGTAATGGGCAAACTGAGGTAGCTTTGAATGCCAATTTCTGAATTTGGAAATTCTATAATTTAGTGAACTGCTATAATATTGCAACTGGATCAGATGTGTTAATGCTTTTCAGGAACTCAATGTAATGAGCAACTTAATTTTCTATGTTGTCATCAAAATCTTGTGGATATGCTTCTCTCAGTGCAAGCAATTGTTCTGACAGTTTGTCAAGATGTTCCCCAAAAATCCAGCTGAATCTAGCAGAATCAGTTTTGCACATGAGTAATCTCTGCATTAACTATGTAATTAAAGTATCAATCATAACATTGAACACACTAATCCAGAATTTGTCTCTCTTAACTCCTCATTCTCTTCGGCTGTACTGCTGCTGTGACCACTTTGCTCATCAAAAACACTTTATGCCTAATTCTCCTTGCTCTGCATGATAGTGAGCTGTTGAGGGATAGATGTTGCTTTTTGGCACTATTCTCATATGCATCAAAATGATCTTGTTTCTTAAAAACATAATCCTTTAAACTTTCCATTAGATGAATACCTTTTAAGACATCCAGACAACCCTTTTGTAATGCAATGCTTGTCGATTGAAACAATATAGTAAATCATGCCACAGTTGACATAGGAGAATAGTCTCTAACCAAGTCATTTGTGTAGCATATGCCTTTGCTTCATTACGTGTGTCTGGATTTTGAGATGCATCATTTGTAATCTCATTCAAACAGTTATAGATACTCTCATAGCTCATCTTTAAAGCTTTTACTGCATCTGCCCTAGCGGACCAATGTGTGGTGGACATTGCCTTCAAGACTAGACACTTATGAAGTGCTTCTACTAGTTTTGACCACCTCAATGTGGAAGCTGAGAAAAATGTGTAAAGTTGTTGTACTAAGCCAAAGAAGGATATAGCTTGATGAGAGAAGGACACAGCATGCACACTACTAAATTAAGGGTGTGCAACACATGGTATGTAGTCAGCTGAGGGACACACTTCTTAATCCTTGCTTGCAATCCATGATTTTACCAGACATATTTGAGGCATTATCATATGCCTGTCCTCTACAATTCATTTGATCTACGTCATTCTCCTTTAAAAATTGGAGAACTATTTCAGCAATGTGTTGGCCTGTGTGTGATATTATAGGGATAAAGGTAATAAATCTCTCCTGTGGAGTTCCATCATATACAAATCTGAGAATCACTGTAAACTGGTCAATGTGGACAAATCAGGTGTTGAGTCAACAATTATTGAGTAATATTTTGAATTCTGAACCATTTATACAATTCTTCGCTGTACCTCTATGCCCATCATAATAATAAGTTCTTTATAAATTGTTTTGGATAAGTATGAAGAACTCCCTGACCCTTACGTGATACCTAACCATGTGTTCTGACAGAAATAGATCAAACTGTGCAAGTAATTCCATAATCCCTAGAAAATTACCATTTGAAGGTGAACCTATTGTTTTGTCAGTTCCATGGAATTCCAGTCCCTTTCACAAAGAAAGATCATGACAGCTGTCACGTGCTTCAGAACATTACGCCAGTAATTCTGTTTACTTTCTGTATCCTGAATTAGTGTTTTGTCAATTCTCTCTGTCAATTGTTTTCTATCAATGTAGGCTACTGCATTTTCTATATGAGTATAACTTTGCTCAGGTTCTGCAAGATGCTGACAGAACTACTCCAATCAGAATATCCTGATGTATTAGAACTAGTATATTTACCAAATACTTTACAATACAGACAGATGACATATCCCCCTTTCAGAGAGTATACTAGCCAAGACTGCTTCACTGATTGCCATTAGGCATCTTACAATGAAATAAGTGTTCAGATGCAGAATTAACTTTCTAATATTGTATCCTTCTAGACTTTTCAAAACCATCAGAGATGTTCTCTTCCAGTTCAGTAATATTTATGCTAGCAATGTGGTACTGGAATTCTTCTGTTATGGACCAATAGAATGGATCAGTGGAAAAGCTAATTGAAGGACAGTTGTCTGTATTCAGTAAGTTACTGTTTATATCAACACTTTCTATCTCATGTTGCTCCTGGTCATGGCCACTAACAGTACCATCCATTTACTGTGAGTTTGAATAGTCACATTTGTCAATACATTCAGTTTCACTACAGTGAGCATGTACTGCGTTATCTGCATTACCATCCACAAATTCTATTTCACCAATTATTGTATCATTATCACAGTGCCATCAGTAACTATGTTGCTGTCATGGGTGATCCGTTCAGTATTGATACTACAATTGTTTTCTTCTTGCACTATACTGTCTGCTGTGCCTGTTGATACTCCAAAAAAACTTTCTAATGGTGGTATTTTTTTCATCAGGGATTCAGCCTTTTGTTGGGCTTCTGCCCTTTCCTTCCTCTTCTGTGCTCCACTCTTACACTTGGGCATGGTGGACATGTTGCAAATACTGAGTAGTATACAGTATCTCAAGAATTGTAAAAAAAATAAGGGTATGAAATAATGTTACTAAATATTTCATAGTAGTTACTAAAGTACTAAACTATGATAATTTGATCAGGACATTAAGATTTAAAAATGGGTAACATTGGCCTTATTTTACTGGCCCTTACTAGGTATTGTTTTGCCAAACCTTACCATGGGCCATATAATAAAGTGAGTGGCTTTAGATATTTCTAAACTATTGCATTGACAATGTTTTTCAGGCTATTCATGGATAAGAAGGTGAAGCATGGATGGTGGATAGTGGTGGTCAGTCTTTTGATCTGTCACACGTGATGATGTGGGTGCAATGTTGGCTCACTGACACAGTCTTGCTAAACTGCCTGGAATGAAGTTTTGAATATCTTATGAATACAGACAACTGTCCTGTTGTGACATACAGAGTTTGCCATCAGTCACTGCACTCCAGTTCATTGTAAAATGATGTCATTGTCTCCACCCGACCTCTCTTCCCCAATATATAATAAAAGATCATATGTAATAACCCAAGACTACACGTTCCACTTTTCACTCATCTGCTAAAGCCGCAAAGGGTAATGTACATGGATGAGATCATCAGCAATAAAAATGATCCATTTGACAGCATCCAACACCACCATCCTGATACAAGTTTTGGTGGCCACTGGGCAAGGACTCCATAAAACTTAAGACAGGAGCCTTTTAGGAACTATCTGAGAGGATGGAACTCCTTAAGTCACTATAATTATGGAGTTGTGCACAGCCAAGGGACATCATAAACTTAAGACTGAAGCCCTTGATAATGTGACTTGTCTAGTTTCAAAGGACTCCATAAAACTTAAGACAGGAGCCATTTCAGAACTGTCTGGGAGGATGGAACTCCTTAAGTCCCTATAATTATGGAATTGTTCACTCTTTATATAATGCACACATAATGTATGTGGCAGAGAGACAGCAGTTCTGGATTGGCATGTGGCATGATGTGGAAGTAATGAGGATGATATTGGTTGTCCAACACCTACACAGGGTTGGTAACATCAGCTGCCAATGATAGTGTTGGTGTGAATGTCCCCATTGGATCAGATGTATTGCAGAAAATCTTCCATGCGGATTCACCCTTCACAGATGGTGTAGATCCTTGTGGTGTGTTACCTGCTTAGTGAAATAACCCTCAAATGAAGAAGACTGGACATTAAAGGTACAGTACTCTGTACTCCAGAAGAAGATCATAGATAATCCAATCCAATGAAAATAGAGACCTGCCATTGTCTGTAGTGCCCTCCTGAAGAAGATCAGACCTACATAGGCTAGCTAGCTGTAATACCCTCCTGAATAAGATCAGACATTATTAATAGCCTTAGTGCCCTCCTGAAGAACAATGGAACATATAGATACCTGTATTATTCTAATAATTGATTTTCCTGTATTCCAATTTCCCAAGTATGAGGCATACCCCCCAAAAGCACTTTGATAAAAACATTTGTATTTACTTTCAGACAGTTCACAGTGTGTGCTACTGAATAATTGATTTAGTTTAACTGCCTAGTTATGTGACAGTCACTCTAAGCTGAACACTCAGAATCCTCTGGGGTAACATCTCATTGACGTAGTAGATACTGGTATATATTTATAGCCTGAACCATGAAGTGAAGGTTATATACTGCAATCACCTGTGTGCAGGCCAGGTCTGCTACTGTTGTAGATAGAGATAAGATGACTGTACTAAACCTGGTCTTGTAGGTATAGAGATAAGACTGTAAACCTAGTGAGCACAGCACTGGACCAGGCCAGCAAACATTTTACAGCTTACATGAAGCAACATGTGCTTCAGGCTACTGTAACTCCCAGTTCTTTATCTGCATCCCTCCAGTTCTGGCACCTACATGAATGTCACTGAAAATGTCACGTAACAAGGCAGATAAAGTAGCAAGATAATGGACAACACTACACTTAAATACAAATGCTACTCATCATAAAACTGTGCATTGGGATCAGTCTTACATTTGTTTGTGGCTATTGCTTTGCAGTCAGTGCAGCAGCACTAAATAATCAATACTGCTACACTGGTGAGCAAGTACCTGAAATTATGGTGAACCACATGAAACAATACTTTCACCTTCATACATAATTTTCTAAGTTTGGTGTGTCAGGTGCACAGATCAGTTGGCGCAGAGACACCAACAATAGTAACTTTCTGATCTGTCTGAATGCATTGATAATGGTCATGATGAGCCAATCTGAATATTGTGCTGTTAAACATGCAGTGTGATAAACTGACTAGGCTACTACCACTCCCCGAACTGCACCATGTGCTGCAGACTCCCTAAATATTAGCGATAATGTATGCTAATAAGGTAAAAATATGTCAAACCTCATTTTCTGGATGTTGATACAGTGATGTCACTGACATGAGCATCACTTGGGTATCAAGAAAAAATATTGTTGCATTATGACTACATAAAGAATTTCATCCATATAAGGTGGACCATGGTTCACAGCTGTAACTGATAGTTGAAAGTCATATGCTACAGAAATGACTTATCTGTGACTATCTCACAAAATAACACCTACTCCCTGAGAAAAACACCTGGACATTTTTTTTTCTTGCTAAAAGTAAACTGGAAGCATACTATGTCTGGTAACAACTCTCTTCAATGCCTGATTTGATCTTTTTTGGCAGAATCCCATTGCCAATGCTGTGTTTCTAGTGGGGATGTGGGCCTACTAAACACAAAGTGAATGTTCTACTACTGTTGAACAGTTAAGTATTTGGTGCAGTGCAGCACACAATCTGCAACACAGACTTCAGTGTTCAACAGAAGAATATTCGCTGTGGGTAGTAGTAAGCCAGGCAGGCCCCGCCCTTCCCTATCAGTTCTCCCACTCACTCACCGCTGCAGTTAAATGTGTGTACTAGTCAAGATGCCCCCATGACATGGCAAAATAGTCATGAAAAAACTTCCAACAGCACAGACAAGTTTGCACAGTTGTCCATCAGTCAGCTGTCTTT
The DNA here is from genome assembly GCA_016271365.2 of Neoceratodus forsteri. Taxonomy (NCBI): domain Eukaryota; kingdom Metazoa; phylum Chordata; order Ceratodontiformes; family Ceratodontidae; genus Neoceratodus; species Neoceratodus forsteri. Next base: position 575,074,102 of record CM028134.1, on the reverse strand, counting down.
CAGAGCAGTGGAGAGTCAAAATCCATTCAAGAACCTGATCTTTCCTTGCTTTAGTCATGTACATTACATACTATATGTAATGTGGATGACTGGAACACTAGGGCAGCTGCCACAGCTGGACTTTGTTGACTGACATCTTGTTGGTGGACAGCTGTGTAAATATTGGAAAATGTATTACTCACTACAGTATTACAGACTGCATTTGCTGTGATATCTACATGTATCTGGCTAACTGTTACAAGGTGGTGACTACAGTAATGTGCAGTTGCTGGTGTTTCGTTGCTGGTGGCTGATGATGCAGATGCTGACTTCTTTATTGTAGAGTCCCATGACCTCTCTCAGTCTCCGTCTTCCTAGGAAATACCGAAGGAAACAATTAACTTCCTACATCTTGGTTTGCTAACACTCAAGCACAATTATTTAAAAAGTTAAACATTTCATAAATGTCATAAGAGTCTCATCTTATAGCCACCTCTCTCCAGCTACAACTGACAATCTTATATGGACTAGTAGCCTACCCAACCCAACCCCACACCATGTCCTGATGAGCTTCATATTTAAACTCTATTTCACAATGCTATCATCTACTGTGTCTAGCAACACCTGGCAACCCTTCATCTTGCCTCCCTGGTGCCCCCCGACACACTAGTACAGCAAAATTGAACACCCGTGGTACAGTGTAGATGTCACACACAACTCCCATTAATTATAGATCAGACTACTATGCAGTGTGGTGTTCCAGACCCCCTTATGCTAAAACCACCCACACATAAAAAAGTGACATCTACGTCTATACACTGGCACCACATACCTTGTTCACCATACAGCCAAGCCGACACCTCACCATTGACATACAAATTAAATAAACACAGTTCAACTCTGATGGGCAGGTGCCAGGTACAGCAGAGCAGTACTGTTTAAATTACAGCAAGGGCAGAGCCAGTGGGTGTCACCAAGAGGATGCACAACACTGCAAATGAGCCCAGTAGCCACCCAATCCCAAAAACCTGTCAGTCATAGGCACACACTGGTCTGTTTTCACATTTTGCATCCAAACTAAAGTACATAAAATGATTTATTCAGAATGCAGTTGAAAACAAATTGGTTTAAATTACAAAAATATTAATGAGATGAGTAAGTCACTTACACACTTTGTTGTTTATGAATGGTGGTCATCGACTCTGGTCTTCTTGGGCAGTGTATGGACACTCATACCAGGCTTCTCTTATAATCTGGAAAAAAAAAAGTCAAAAACTTAACCCTCACAGATGTGACTACCTCAAAGCATTCCCACCCACAATATGAATCTTACCCAAAATATAAACACTGCCCCTGCCATCATGCCCTCCTATACTCCCACACACCCATAGTACTGCACCATGTATAAAACCAAGACGCAGTTGGAATTTTAAGCTGTCTTATCGCCATTATTTAAAAAAAGGAATTAATTACTGATCATATAATTATTATTTTCACCAAATTCTAGACTTTAAAGGGACATTTCTAGCAAAATGCTTCCATGGTCCAGTCCACCAACAGTTCAAGAATGCTGGTTCACAGTCTGAATGCAGAAACAATCTTTGGATGCCAACTTGAGGGTGCAAGGGGCCACATCACTCTGCCCCCACCCCCCCACTACAGTCTGGACCACAAAACTCCCACCTCGGGCTCCCACTCCAAGGCCAGGCCACCACACCAACACCAAACACACGTCCCGAAAAAAGAAAGTAAACCATAAACAATGCAACAAAAATGCATTTAAACCATAAACAATGTAACAAAAATGCATTTTAGTGGGGCTATTGTATATTCTTCCATCTTCAGCAGTGGCATGCACAACCCAGCCAGGCCAGTGGCCAGCCCATGCCTGTCACAGACATGACACTGCCACCCAGTACCTGTTGTACACACCACAGTGACCAAGTTGAGGGAATTAATGCACAAAAAACACATGCAGCAGAGACCACAACTACAGACTTCATGTACCCTTTTGTTGTAGCTTATATATCACCAGTCACAAGCAGTGGCACACTGCAGTGGCATGCAGACTGCAAGTCTGCACAGCAGCACAACACACACACCATCCTTGCCTGGTTAAAATGGCAGTCATCTTGGCAGTCTGGAACCTGGCTAGTAACTTCAAATTTGCAAATTGCAATATTTGTAAAGGCAACTTTGTACTGGCACAGGCACACAGCCGCAGATGGATAATTGGCTAAGGCTTGCATCATGCATGTATCCTAGCCTACTGCAGCCTGTAAAACAAAACAGATTTCAATTTAAATCTGTGTCACTGACCCACCTTTTAAATAAAAAGAAAAATAGACAACCAGCTGTCAGAGTAATCTGCCCTACTTTCTTGTAGACACAAGACACTGAGACATTTTTCTGAGTGATCAGACCTAGGGTCTCTACAACTGAACACTCCAGATTGAGAATAGCCACCACTTTAAACATGGGGAAGCACTCAATAAGAAAAGATTCAGCACTCATCAAAGTGTCCTGTGCCCCCATACAAAAATACAAACTCACTGTCTAAATAACACAGAGAGAGGAGTGAGGAACTGAAGACCTTTGCAGCACTGAAAATACTTCTGCCTTGCCCTTGCCCTGCTTTATTCCACTGTTTTTACAAATTACTTAATTGGGACTACTGGAGAGGGGAGGTGTAAACTTGAGTGGCCTTTTCTAATCTGGGGAAGGGAAGGGAAGTGCACACTGTGCAGCCATGAGGGCATATGTAGTAGTGGTGGTGTTAAGGAAGGAAGGACTACTGCTGGAGCCAACCGAGCTGACTAGTAATAAACCAATTACAAGAAAGAAGACAAACACAATAAAATGGTCATTTACTTCACTTGACTATTGACATTGCCTTTGTCTTGCTGGTGGCTGCAGCCTGGGCCTGGATGGATGCCTGCTGCCTGGGTGTCATTGTTGTGACTCTGTAGTCATCGGATCGGAGACTGTAGTGGTGCTGTTGGTATGGTATGGTAAGTTGCTCTTCCATGGGTGGGCAGCCTGCAGCTGCTTCTTTGGCCTTGCCTTGCTTGGTGGTGGCCGGGTCATGGGCAGCCCACAGTCCGCTGCTGCTCTTGCTTTCCCCATCTGTCTCCCTCCTCCTATCCTTATTTTAAGTTCTCTCCTGTCCCTCAGTCTCACTTTCTGTCCCTACTGACTCTCTCTAGTCCCTCTCCTGATCTGAGTCTTGACTCCCGCTAGTCTGCTCCTCCAACTCACCACTTGGTGCTTTTGACTGGCTCTCTCTCAATATCTGTGTTCCCTCCTCAGTCTTCTCCTTCTCCTGTCCTCCTCACACTGACTGGCTGATAAAGCAGGCTGCCTAGCTACGGGCCCGGTGCTACTCTGAAGTCCTTCCTAGTCCTACTAGCTGCTAGCTCAGCTGGTGGTGCTCACTGCAAATGGTGCAAATTGCTGAAATGCTTTCTGGGCTCAGAGCTGCTCTCTCACTCTGTGTCTGTGCCCGCCCCTTTCAAATCAGAGCAGTCAAACAGCAGCACTCATATGTTGGGTGATATTGTCACACATAGTATAGTTACTAATGGCAATATCACCAGATCACTCAGTGACCTATGAGTGATTACAGTTGAGTGAAGACTGCCCTGATGATTCTACTAATACCAGTCCTTATCCAAAGCAGCTGAGACCTGACAATCCATGGTGGCTCAATACATTTTATTGTGCCTGCCTTTTCCTTTTTTTTAATTTGTCTCCATCAGCGTACCCCAACCCCCTCCCCCCCACTGTCTGACTCACTCAGATCCAAACTGTCAACCATCCAGCTGAAAGAAGAAAAACAGAAGTTGTGTTGGGAAAACAAGAGATGATGTCAACAGGGCCCCAGTAAACGTTTGGCCCTATGCACAGGTGTGACTTGGCATCATAGTAAATCTGGCCCTGCCAGTGGAGTATCAGACTGCAACTTCTTCCTGCAGTCCCAAGGACCAGCTTCAGAACAGACACCATGAAAGAAACCCTGCCATGCACAGTAAACACTATGACCTGCACCACAGAACCCTTCAGCTTCAATGCTCCAGTGAGCTTCAACAGATCAGTCCCCTCCCTAAACATTAGCAAATTTTTTTTTTCTTCAACAGCCTTTCTAAAGTCTATCATGTGGTAAAGAGCACTTGGTTCAGTTTTTACTTTAACAAGCTGCCCTCCCAAAAAACAAAAAAAAAGTTCAGGAACTACTTTCCCTCGAAAAAGAATATTTCAAGAAACAAATTAATATTTATTGCAATTTAAAACAATTGCCAGTGTGTCCTTTCATGTTTCTGTTAGAAATGAATTTTGTAAGTGCAATAAGACACTCCAGTGTGTGCATTGAACAGATTTGACTGCACTTCAAAGGGCTTTTAGGCTCATGCCCTGCAGTCTCATACCTCACAATGCCCTTGGACTGTGGTCAGATCTTTTCACTGTGCACCCCATCATGTCTTATTGCTTACTTATGATCTAGAAATGGAATACAGAGAACAATGAGTTAGAGAGTTCACAGTGGAAAGGAAGGTAAAAACAGAGCCAAACACTTGTAAAAGCATTATTGAAGGTGTGGAACTGTACTGCATAAATAAATAATGGATTGCAATAGAGTGGTAAGACTTTTATAACATAGAGGACAATGTATGATCTGCTATCAGTAACAAGCATGAGTAGCTATTGAGAGGTTGCCATAGTGATCATTTAAACCTCAAGAGCAATGCTCAAGAGGTTTTGATTGCCTTGGCAACCTTGAGATGGCAACACATGCTTTCTTTGCTGATAGTGGACCATACACTGTCATGTAAACATTGTCATGTAACGTGAATTCCCCACAAAAACAGCAAAAATTGAGAGGCAGGATCCTTACTTTTACATTTGTATGATCACTGCCACTCTCTGCAGGTCCAACTTTCACTGCCACAGCCGGGTTCAGGAAGACAAGAGGGTCACATTACGCACATGCACAAATTTGTCCCATGTTGTTATACCATCGATGTGACATGCTCACGATGGTATAATAACATTGTTACATCACATTGGTGGTACATCAACCTTGTAAATTGATGGAATGTAAGCAATGACAACATTCTACCATGCATTATTAATTTGTTGCTTTGCTAGTGTTGGGTTATAGGTCTTAACACTCTTGAGAGGAGAGAAAGGTGATATTCCACTGCAATCTATTATTGTATTCTAGATATATAAATATATATATATATATATATATATATATATATACACACTTGTATATATATATATACTGTGTATATATATATATATATATATATATATATATATATATATATATATATTGTATATAGGCTCGGTAGTGCCAGTATATTAGGTTGAGTGACAACTTCTATGTTAAACCCAATGTTTTGAACTTTAATAACTTTGGAACCACTCAACAGTTTTGCATGAAATGTGGCATGCATAATCTCCAGGTGAGGTCCCTTGACATGCAGAATTTTGTGCAAATCCATTTGTGGTTTGTGAGATGGAAACCGTCAAAAAAGCTTATATTTACCAGTTTTTTCACATTTCTTTGTCCACCTGTATCTCAGAAATGCCTTTATGTTGTGATCTGAAAATTTCAGGGTAAAAATTTGTGGAAAAATATTAATCCATTGTAAAGTTATTAAATTTTTATTTTCTCATTATTTCCTACGGGAAAATGTATATTTATACTGAAAGTGAAAGTACTGTTTGTACACTGTCATCCAGTTATGCATACTTTGCACCTTAATAACTTTGCAACCTTCAATGAATTTGCATGACATTTGGCTTGCATAATATCTGGTGGTAGGTCTCCTGATGTGCCAAATTTCGTGTGAATCGTATCTGCGGTTTTTGAGATACATAGCATCAAAAAATCCTACTTTTACCAGTTTTTTTTTTTACATTTCTTTGTCCACCTGTATCTTAAAAATGGCTTTAGGTAGTGATAGGAAATTTTTCGGTTAGAAAGCCTTTGCCTTACAGTTGTGCCTTTTGAAGCTTCAGTGAAAAAATATTAATCTGTTTAAAAGTTAATAAACTTTTAATTTCCCATTATTTCCTATAGAAACATTTATATGTCAGGCACTAAAGTTGTAATTTGTGCAAGTTACATAACTTGCACAAGATACTGTTGTATTTTGCACAAATTGCATAACTTGCATAAAATACAACAGTATCTTATGCAAGTTATGTTATTTGCACAAATGGAAGTGTAGGGTCAGAATGGCCCTGTACTCCCACTGTAACATAAGGATGCTGTTATAGTGTCTCAACAGAGGAATGGGAGCACAGGGTCCAAAGGACCATGTGGTCCCACCATAACCTCAGGATAATGTTATACTGTCTCAATGGAGAGATGACAGCACAGGGTCCAAAGGACCCTGCGCTCACACTGTAAAATAAGGATACTGTTATAGTTTCTCAAGGATACTGATGTATTGTCTCAATGGATAAGGATACTATTAAACTATCTGAAAAATTCAGGAATTCATTGCAAAAACTTCATTAATGCCATTAAGGTTTAGATGTAAAAAGCAGGAAATGCAATCTTAGGTTTCCCAAGCATAAGACTTCCTTCCCTACCCTCAGCTTCCAAACTCAAATCCTCATCACCTTAGCTTCAACCCTAAGGCCCACTATCCACTCAGTAGAACAGATGAGGTGTGCCTTGGTTGAAAACCCAATGCTCACCCCATTTCTGCAGTTAATAACCTGACAAGGATACAGAATAAAATAATGGGGTGAGCATTAGGTTCAGAACACCAAGGCACACCTCTCACTCCTGTTCCTGCATGCAGGGTGGAGGTGGGCCTTAGGTTGGAAGTCAAGGGTGACAGTGGGTGTTCAGGTTGGAAGATGAGGGTGTGAGAAGGGTCTTATTCTTGGAACTCTGAGATCACATTTCTCTACTTTTTATGCTTCAACCATAATGGTGCATTAATAAAGTTTTGCAATGAAGATATATATACTGTATATATATATATATATATATGATAAAAACTACCTAATGTAGTTATTAAATTCATTAATTGGTCAGCGAGGAATAGTCCAGCATGAAAGCCCTCATGGCCCCTGAACACACCTCAATCGGTATCAAGTACATTACGTCTGTCAGCCATAATCCCCACCCCATCACATGTGTAAAGAAGCAGAGGTGTAGGAGAATGGGAGAGTTAGGACTGACAACCCTAATGTGCACCCCTATGCCAGTTGGAGGTGTTGGCAGGGGGGGCCAAAGGGGGCTTTCAACCCTAACACTGAATTTCCTCACTTTTGTCGGTGTGGAACAACCCGAAGTAATGCATTAAATGGAGTTTTTTAACTCTAATTTCCCTTCTTTTAGAGAATGATAACGAGAAATAGTGAATGTAATGCAGCGGCAGTGATGTCTTGTCACATAGTAACATTGTGCCCGCAAACACAAATAGTAATGCGCATGGTATGACAAAGCAAAACAGAAAGAGAAACAGTAGTGTAGACAGAAATGTTAAAAACAACACAAAAGCAAGCGCAAATGAAAACACAAAGGGTAACGCACATGGTTGCGTAGACGTGAATGGTAAGTGACACGGGAATGGAACCGCAAATGAAAACAGTAACGGTAACAGTAATTTAAGCGCAAAGGCTGGTTTCCCCAAAAGCTGCATAAAGAAAGACAGTAAGTACAAAGAATGTATGCATAATAATGGTTCTCGAAGCAGAAAATGAGGAGTTGGAATACTAAATTGCTTATATCTCAGAAACTGTACGACACAGAAAAAAATTGAAAAGTCATATGATTCATGACTTTCCTGGCTAGTTTTCATGTAGCTTTTTTCCAATGAAAAGCCCATATCTCGCACCGTTTCCAAGATACATGCCCTGAAAGGCATGGCGAATGCCGCAAATGTTATCCTATGGGAAAAAAAGAGAAGTTCGGAGTGCCATAACTTTGGCTCTCTAGATATTTTTTCAAAACACAAAAGACACATCTGTGCAATGTTGGCTGTGTTCCTCCAAACTTCAGCCCAAAACACTCAAACTGCTATTTTGCAGCAGGCGCCAAATGATTCCTGTAATGCATCGGATGCCATAATGCTATCCTATAGGAAAAAGCATCAACTTTGGAGTGCCGAACTTTGCCGCCATGTAATATTTTTTCAAAGAAACACTGAAAGGCACATCTGTGAGATGTCGGCCGCTGCTCCTTCTGAATTTCAGGCCAAACGCTAAACCGTTCTTTTGCAGCAGGTGCCAAAGAATTACTGTAATTTTCCCACAGCCTAGAAAGTACTGTCAGGTTTTGCAAAGTTTTCAGAATTATTCGACAGTGTCGGCATAAGTGCTGCATTGTACTTTGTGAAAGTACTTTTTCCAGAAATTTGAAAAACATATTTCTGGGGTGTTTTACCCCAAAATAAAGACATGGCTAGCATCCTCAGGGTCCAACTAGGTGAATAGAAAAAAAACTAGGTTGCTAGAGGGTCCCAATTTTAAATGCCAAGCATTTTTCTGATCACTAACTGAAAACAAAATGGAGGATTTGCGACAGTAAAAGGGCCATTTGTGAAAGTAAAAACTGCATTTGCGACACTGTTGAACTTTTTGTTAACTTTCCCCATTGACTTATAATGGGAAATTGTTTTTTGAATAACTTTTGAACCGTTTAATATTTTTTCATGAAATCTTCAAAAGGCAGATCAGGGACCCTGACACACATTCCCTGAGGATTTTAGAGACCAAATGGACAACGTGCGACCTGTAGAGACTGCAGTAAAATTCCAGAAAAGTGTAAATGCATGCGCAGATCATGCTTAATAACTCCACAGCCATATATGTGACTGGTACAAAACTTGGCAGATCCCAAGGCACATGGGTCTTGATCATATCTTCAAAATTTCAGGCAAATCCATCAAACAGTTGCAAAGTTATTAAGGTGCAAAACTTTGGGTTTAACATGTAAATGGCTCCTCAACCCTAACTATAGTGGCACTACAGTGCCACTATAATATATATATATATATATATATATATATATATTTATATATATATATTTTTTATGGCAAAAACTCTGTTTAATGCATCTGTTAGGGCTGCTCCACAGTGACAAAAGTGAGGAAATTCTGTGTATGGTTTGCTGACCCTTGCACCCCACACCCACCCACCCACCAACAGGCATCAGGGTGTGTGTTGGAGTCATTAGCCTAACTCACCCCATTCCATGTGAAAAAAGCTGAGGTGGTGCAGTACAGGAGAACTGAGTCAAAGTTAGGCCCAATGACCCCAGCTTACACCCCAATGCCTGTTGGTGGGCATGGGGTAGGCATAGGGTGCAAGGGGTGGCAATCCTAACATTGAATTCCCTCCCTTTTGTCACTGTGGATCAACCCTAACTGATGCATTAAACTGAGTTTTTTTGCCATGAATTTTTCTTCTTTTTGAGAATGTGCACTATAAATAGTGAATGGTACATGGTGGTGGGAGGACCATGCTTCCCATTTGTGCATAATAACCATAACAGTAATAGCAACGCTAACACTAATGGTATTAGCAACAGTAATCCTAATGTGAATCTTAACACTAACAGCAATGCCAACACTAATGGTAATGGTAACAGTAACATGAACAGTAACGGTAACAGAAACACATGCAAATGGTAATGAAAACGGTAATGGAAATGCAAACAGTAACAGTATCGTAAACGCAAGTGGAAACAGTAACGACAATGGTGATGCGAAAGGAAACAGTAATAACAAAAGGTAATGCACAGCTAAAAGCAAACAGAAATGGTAACAAAAACAGTAATGGAAATTTAAGTGCAAACGTGAAACCAAACACAGATGGTAATGCAAACAGTAACGGTAACACAAACATAAATGCAAACGTGAGTGCAAATACAAATGCAAATGGTAACACACACAGTGAAGCAAACAGAAACAATAACGCAAACGGTAATGGAAATGCAAGTGTAAAAGTAAGCACAAACGCAAATGTTAATACAAATGGTAACAGAAATGCAAATGGTAATGGTAACACAAACACAATGGTAATGGCAATGGCAAAGCACAAAGAAACAGTAATGCAAGCAACAATGGAATGCAAGCATCAAAGCAATTGCTAACGGTAATGGAAACACAAAAGGAAATGGTAATGCAAAGAGTAATGAAAAGGCAAACAGTAACACAAATGCGAATGCAAATGCAAATGCACATGGTGACGCAAATGCAAATGTCAATGAAAATGGTACGGAAAAGCAAGTGGTAATGCAAACACAAATGGCAACACCAATGGTGACACAAAAGGAAACAGTAATGCAAATGGTAATACAAACGCAAGCACAAATGCAAACGCAAATGGTAATGCACATGGTGATGCAAACGGAAACGCTAACGCAAACGGTAACGGAAACGCCAGTGGAGACATAAACACAAATGCTAACAGTAACAGTAACACAAATGCACACAGTTTGTGTTCAAAAGAGGTGCATCCAGAAGCACAGTGAATACAAAAAATGTGGGCATAATCGTGGGCCTTGGACAGGAAAATGAGCACTGGAATACTAAACTGCTTTTGTCTCAGGAACTGTACTGACGTAGAAAAAACATTTAAATATTGTTTTATTTATGACTTTTCAGGCTAGTTTTGTACTTAACCCCCATTGGGGACTAGGAATTTTTACAAAAAGTCCGCATCTCGACTGTTTTCTAGACATCGACCTGAAAGGCACGGCCAGATGCCGTAGTGTCATCCTATGGGGAAACTTGTCAACTTCAGAGTGCCGAATCTTTGCAGCCCTGTTATATTTTGGCACCAAGTCACCAAAAGGCACATCTGCGTGATGTTGGCTTTCTTCCCTGCAAATTTCATCTCAACAGACCAAACTGTTGTTTTGCAGCAGGCTGGAAAAGATTTCCTATTGTTCTGGGCATAGTGTCACAAATGACTTTCACAAATCATGACACTATTGCAAAAAAAAATAATGAAAGTGTTGCATTTGTGCAAGTATTTTGCAACACTAAGTTTTACAAAAATGTAAAAAAACATATTTCTGGGGTATTTTACCCCCCCAAAAAGACAAGGCTAGCTTTCTCAGGGCTCGACTAGGTGAACACAACAAGAATTGTGTCCCTGTGGGGGTCCTAAATTTAAAAGCCAAGCATTTTTCCGACTACCAACTGAAAAAAAAAGACTGAATCATGACAGTAAAAGGGTAATTTGAGACAGTAAAAACTGCATTTGCAACACTTTGCATAGTTTAACTTTCCCATAGAATATAACGACATTCAGTGTTCTTTAGAATATTTTAACTGTTTAATATTTTCCACAAAATTTTTGAAAGGCACATCAGGGACCCCATCTGCCTGATCTTTGAAGATTTCAGACTGATTGCACAAACTGTTCAGGCTGAAGTGCGAACAAAGAATTACGCAAAACCCTGTAATTTATGCATTGTTTGGCACTCTGTAGCTTCACAACTGTACTTGCAACCATAATGAAACTTATCAGATCAGAGATCTGTGGTACCAGACCGTGGATTCCACATTGCAGGCAAATCTGTCATACAGTGGCAAGAGTTATTAAGGTGCAAAATTTCAGATTCAACCTTAAATGGGGTACTCAATGCTAACTACAGTGGCACTACCGTGCCACTATAATATATATATTATAGTAGCATGGTAGTGCTTCCATAGTTAGAGTTGAGTAGCCCTTTTAAGGTTAAAGGGTGAAATCTTGCACCTTAATAACTTTGCTGCTGTTCAACAGATTTGCCTGGAATTTGACAAGCATGGGGCATAACCATAAATGTTGGGATATACCAACTTTTGTACCGTTCAAATATATGACTGCGGAGTTATTAAGCAACATCCGTGAGCACAATTACATTTTTTGGCGCATTCTTTGCACTGCGCACCTACAGAATTACATGCAGTTTGTGTGACCAGTTCCAAAACTTCAGGAATGTGCAACCGAGTCCATAATGTGCCTTTTGAAGATTTTGTGAAAAAATATTGAACAGTTCAAAAGTTATTAAAAAAAAATGTCCCATTATAAGTTAACGGGCAAAGTTAACAAAAAGTTTGACACTTTCACAAATGCAGTTTTTAGTGTCACAAATGGCTCTAGTAGTGTCATAATTCCACCATCTTGTTTTCAGTTACTGATCACAGAAATGCTTTGCATTTAAAATTGGGACCATATGGGGACACAATTCTTTTTGTGTTTACCTATTTGAGCCCTGAGGATGCTAGCCATGTCTTTATTTTGAGGTTAAACACCCCAGAAATACGTTTTACAAATTTCTGGAAAAAAGTAGTGTCACAAAGTAGTGTCGCATCTGCTACACTTTCGCAAATTTTGTGAAAGCTTTCGCAAATCACAACAATACTTTTGTTGGCTATGGCCAAAATGACAGGAATTCTTTGCCACCCTGCTGCAAAAAAACAGTTTGGTCTTTCGGGATAAAATTTGGAGGGAAGACAGTCAACATCTTACAGATGTGCCTTTTGGTGGTTTGGTGAAAACATATTGCAGGGATGCAAAGTTACAGTACTCCAAAGTTGACATTTTTTCCCATAGATAACATGATGGTAGTACACTGCCTTTTCAGGGCTTGTATCTTGAAACGGTGCAAGATACTGAATTTTGTTGCAATAATGTGTAGCCCTATTGCAGTGAAACTTAGCCAGGAAAATCATGAACCATGTGAAATGTAATTTTTTTCTACATCGCACGGTTCCTGAGATACAAGCAATTTGGTATTCCAACAGCTCGTTTTCTGCTCCAAGGCTCATTATTATCCATACATTCTTTGTACACACTGTGTTTCTCTATTCAGCTGTTGGGCAAAAACTGGGTGTGCACCTCTGTTACTGTTACACTTAGCGATTGCACTTGCATTTCCGTAACTGTTTGTGTTACCATTCCCATGTACGCCACCTTGTGCATTAACATTTGCATTCCCATTTGCGTACACGCTTGCATTCGCATTTTCATTTCTGTTTCCTTTGGAGTTATTTCTGCTTTTAAAGTTAACATTTGCACTTCCAGTTGCGGTACCGTCACCGTGCACATCATGATTTACTTTTACTTAAGTGCTTGAGCCTTCTTTTGTGTCACTGTTCACTTTGGTGTCATTTTTAGCTTGCATTTCTATTAATGTTTTCTTTTCTATTTACATGTCAGTCACCATGTGCACAACCATTAACGGTTGCATTTCTCTTGCACTTACCATTACTATGTCACAAAAAATCACATGGTGGGAGTGTGGGGCACTTTTGGCCCCGCTCTCCCTCCACCACATTCCATTCTGTATTTCTACTGCACATTCTCAAAAAGAAGGGAAATTGGAGGTAAAAACAACTCCATTTAATGCATCAGTTAGGGTTGTTCCACAGTGACAAAAGTGAGGAAGTTGATTATTGGGTTGAAGCCCCCCTTACACCCCCAGCCCTACCCCAACCGCCAATTGGAATTATTCATCAGGGGTCATCAGTCCTCACTCACCCCATTCTCCTATACCTCAGCTTGTTTACACATGTGATGGGGTGAGAGTTAGGGGCCAACTACCCCAATGCACACCCATTGGTGTTCGGGTTGGGTTGGCGGGCTGATGGGTAAGGGGTCTTTCAACCCTAACACTGAATTTCCTCACTTTTGCCACTGTGGAACAACCCTAACTGATGCATTAAATGGTTTTGTTTACCTCTAGATATATATATATATATATATATATATATATATATATATATATATACACATACACACACACACACACACACACACACACATACGTACATATATATATATTAATAAATTCATAGCAAAACACACTATTTAATGCATCAGTTAGGGTTGTTCCACAGCAGCAAAAGTGAGAAATTCAGTGTTAGGGTTGAAAGCACCCTTGCACCCCAGCCCACCCCAACTGACATTGGACGGTGTGTTGGGGTCCATTGACCTAACTCTCACGCTATCACATGTTTAAACAAGCTGAGGTATATGAGAATGGGGTGAGAGTTAGGACCAAAGACCCCAATACACACCCCAATGCTGGTTTGGGGGTGGGCTGGGGGTGCAAAGGTGGCTTTCAACCCTAACAAGAATTTCCTCACTTTTGTCACTGTGGAACAACCCTAACTGATGCATTAAATGGATTTTTTTGCAATGAATTTCTCTTCTTTTTGAGAATGAGGACTATAAATAGTGAACAGAATGCAGTGGTGGGAGCGCGGGCCCTTTGGGCCCCGTGCTCCCACCATGTGAAGTCTTGTGACATAGTGACAGTAACTGCAATGCAAACGCAAGTGCTAACAGTTATGCATATGGTGACGCAAACGTAAATGGTAACGCAAACATTAATAGAAAGGCAAGCACAAAGTGATGACAAAATGAACAGTGATGCAAATGGAGACGCAAGCACATACAGAAATGCAACTGGTACGGGCGTGGTCACAGTACCACTATTGTAAATACAAATGTTAACTGTTACAGCAACAATAATGCCAAAGGGAAGACAAATGGAAAGGCAAATGCAAGCACATGTGGAAACATAAAGTATAATGTGCACAGTCACGTACTACAATTGGAAATGCAAATGGTAATGGTAACAGCTAAAATAATGTCAAAGGAAACAGAAACGCAAAAGAAGCATGTACAGAAATGCAAACCATTATGCACATGATCACAGTACAGCAATTGTAAACACAAATGGTAATGGTAATAGCAACAATAATGGCAAAGGAAACAGAAATGGAAACACAAATGCAAGCAAGTACAGAAAAGCAAACTGTAATATGCACGGTCACGGTACCACAATTGGAAATGCAAATGGTAAGAGTAACAGCAAGAATAAAGCCAAAGTAAACAGAAATGCAAATGCAAGTGCATATGGAAATGCAAACCGTAACATGCACGGGCACAGGAACGCAATTGGAAATGCAAATTGGAACGGTAACAGTAACAACGATGATGCAAAATGAAAGACAAACGCAAACGGAAGGGCAGCCACAAACACAAATGGTAATATGTACAGTGACGCAAAGTGAAACACAAACAGAAACAGTACTGTAGACACAAACAGTAAGAGTAACACAAACACAAGCGCAAACAGAAATGCAAAGGATAACGCACATGATGGCATACACAGGAACGGGAACACAAATGGGTACAGAAACGCAAGTGGAAATGCTATGTGTAACAGTAACTGGAGTGCACACCCTGGTTTTCCCCAACAGCTGCATGGAGAAACACAGTGAGTACAAATAATGTATGCATAATAATGGAGCTCTGAGCAAAAAGTGAGGAGCTGGAATACTAAATTGCTTACATCTCAGGAACCATATGATGTAGAAAAAAAATTAAAATTTTGTATGAACTTCGTGGCTAGTTTTGCACTTAGCCCCGATGGGGGGGGCTAAAGATTTTCCAACAAAAGTCGGTATCTATACCGTTTCCAAGATCACAGGCCCCTAAAAAGCATGTGGATGTCGTAAGTTAGTCTATGGGAAAAGTGTCAACTTTGAGTACTGTAACTTTGCATACATGCAATATTTTTCACCAAACTACCAAAAGGCACATCTGTAAGATGTTGTCTTTCTTCCCTCCAAATTTCAGCCCAAAAGACCAAACCATTTTTTTTGCAGCAGGGTGGCAAACAACTAAATAAATAAATAAACTAAATAAAAATAAAACTTCCTGTCATTTTGGCCATAGTGCTGCAAAGTAGTGTCGTGATTTGCTACACTTTCGCAAAAAAAATCATGAAAGTGTCACAGGTGTGACACTACTTTGTGACACAACTTTTCCCAAAAATTTCTAAAACATATTTCTGGGGTGTTTAACCCCAAAATAGAGACATGTCTAGCATCCTCAGGGTTTGACTAGGTAAACACAAAAAGAAATTGTGTCCCTAGGTGGTCCCAATTTAAATGCCAAGCATTTCTGTGATCAGTAACTGAAAGAAAATGGCTGACTCATGACACAACAGGGGTAATTTGCAACACTAAAAACTGCATTTGCGACACTGTCAAACTTTTTGTTAACTTTTCCCATTGACTATAATGGGAAACTTGGTTTATGAATAACTTTTGAACCATTTAATATTTTTTCATGAAATCTTCAAAAGGCACATAGAGAACCCTGGCTGTGCATTCCCTGAAGTATTCCAACTGGTCACTCAAACTGTGTGACCTGTAGGCGTGAGCAAAGAGTGCGCAAAAAAATGTGAATGTGCCCTGGAATGTTGCTTAATAACACTGGAGCCATATATCCAACTAGTATTTAAAGTAGGCAGAGCCCAAGATCTATGGTTGCGCCTGTATCTGCCAAACTTCATGCAAATCTGTTGAATGGTGGCAAAGTTATTAAGGTGCAAATGCAAAGTTTCACCATTTAACCTTAAATAGGGTACTCTACCAATAATATATATATATATATATATATATATAATACTGTATATATATAAAAAGACAAAAGAACCTCTGTGTAAACACTGAGGCAAGGAGGTTATCCCAAAGGGCATTTGGCTGGGAAGCCAAGTTTCAAGAAAATACAAAATCACACATGCCCACACAATGCAAAGCATCATGGGCTGCATATATAAATTACCACAGATTGTTATGCTGGTTCAACTTTAAGCAGAATTGCATGGTGCCGAAAGGCCTGTCACACAGTTTGCAAAGGGTGCTAACAGATGACATAGACAAGTGCTTCGTCCCACCAGGATTCATCAGTATGCCTCGTCTGTTTGACACCCCAGTGGAATGGACCAGCTACCCTAAGACAATGTGTCTTGGATATGTTTGCACACAGAGGTTCTTTGTCTTTTAAATAGTTTTTTATTTTAATGGGTTCACTACAATATATCCAAGACACATTGTCTTAGGGTAGCTAGTCCATTCCACTGGGGTGTCAAACAGATGAGGCATACTGATGAGTTCTGGTGGGACGAAACACGTGTCTATGTCATCTGTTAGCACCCTTTGCAAACTGTGTGAGAGGCCTTTTGGCACCATGCAATTCTGCTTAAAGTTGAACCAGCATAACATTCTGTGTGATTTATATATACAGCCATGATGCTTTGCATTGTGTGGACAGTGTGATTTATTGTTTTATATATATATATATATATATATATATATATATATATATAAAATCACCTGCCCACAATGCAAGCATCATAGGCTACATATCAAATCATCAGAAAATATTATGCTGAATCAACTTTAAGCAGAATTGCATGGTGAAGAAAGGCCTCTCACAGATGGGTCTTGGTAGGACGAAACATGTGTCTATATCATCTGTTAGCACCCTTTGCAAACTGTGTGAGAGGCATTTCGGCACCATGCAATTCTGCTTAAAGTTGAACCAGCATAATATTCTGTGGTGATTTGCATATGCAGCCCATGATGCTTTGCGTTGTGTGGGCATGTGCACTTTTGTATTTCCTTGAATCTAGGCTTCCCAGCCAAATGCCCTTTGGGGTAACCATTGCCTCAGTGTTTGTGCACAGAGGTTCTTTGTCTTTTAAATAGTTTTTTGTTTTAATAGGTTCACCACAACATAACCCAGACAGACTGTCTTAGGGTAGCTGGTTCATTCCACTGGGGTGTTAAACAGGTGAGGCATACTGATGAGTCCTGGTAGGACGAAACACATGTTTATGTCATCTGTTAGCACCCTTTGCAAACTGTGTGAAAGGCCTTTCGGCACCATGCAATTCTGCTTAAAGTTGAACCAGCATAATATTCTGTGGTGATTTGCATATGCAGCCCATGATGCTTTACATTGTGTGGTCATGTGTGATTTTGTATTTCATTGAAACTTGACTTCCCAACCAAATGCCCTTTGGGTAACCATTGCCTCAGTGTTTGTGCAATGGTTCTTTTATATATATATATATATATATATATATTCCCTCAATAGGGATGTTTGGCTTTTAAATCTTACATTTTGCATTTATAGTTATGTTTACTTTTGTTTTACACCATTGTATGCTTGTCCATAATATTTAATAGTCATACATCCTTAAAAAGTAACTGTATAAAGGATGGACATGGGGGAGCAGGCTATCCCTTAGTAAAAGTGCCTTAAACTTGTGAAATTTTGGAAGTCAGTGTTGAGGTGTTCACTGTTTGTTTTGTCTCACAATTTGTTAGGTAAAGTGAAATGCTGCCGACCCCAACATATGAAGGCAGGATCAGATGGTAAGCAGAAGTGAACAGTTTGGTTGTAAATTAGGCTGATGGTTGTTGTCTATGAATTTAAACCATCATAAACATGTGTAGCAGGTTGAATTGCACAAAATATAACAGCTGCAAATTCAACCTGTTGTACAGTATCACTGAATTAAAATGAAATAATCAGCATTAAGAGCACTGCATTCAAAAGTGGGGCTGGTCCCAATACGCACTTTGTGTGCAAAAAATTTTTTTACTTAGTGTTTGCTACAGAATATTAAATTTATCAGACTAATTTTGCTTACTTCCTGGCTGACATTTTCTGTAAATTCAAATCCCAGAATCCCCCGCAGCTGACATCAGAGTAGGACTACCATCGAAGATTCAGTAGCCAGCAGTGCATGTTAGAGATTTTTATAAGTTCTGACAAGATGTTTTCCAGTGCTGATGTTCTCCTAGGGCTAAGTACAGTCCTGTGTGCGTAAAGGTCAAGATTTACTTGGGTTTTCTGCATCATAGTCTCAGAACTTGAAAACTTAATCAAACCTCAAAAAACGTTAATTTCATGTTTTATGAGTAGCATTAATTGGATAATTACACCTTTGTGCTTTTTTCTTTAGCCTTCTATTTGTATTTTTAAAAATAAAGCTCATGTGTGGGTATGGGTATTCAGTAGAATAGCATAAAGTAGGCATGCAGTATAAAGGCACATTTCCTTAATACTGTATGGGCACACTGTATCACTTGAATGACATTATGCTTAAAACTATAGGCTATGGGAACCCTTTATTTTTCAGCATCACTCCTAGACTAATTTATATCCCATAAATAATTGAATTCTGTTTCAGGGGATTTAAATCCATGCAGATTTATAATAGGCCTCTGACCTAAAAGCGAAGCCCTTCTAGTGTTCCAGTCAATGTAATTTAGTGTTACAGCCCTACACCCAAAGAAACATCATTGCATTGACTGCTAAGAAAATGAAACTGAATCAGATATAGCTGATGCTCACAATGCAATATTTATTCATCAGAACAGAGTGTTGTCACTTGTCCTACATGGATCTCTTAATAGGACACCATAAATCAACATTAAAAAAAAAAATACATTTTTGGTTTATCTGTGTATGTAATGCTATTCTCAGACTTTATGAGATGAAGCAATAACTTGGGGGTGGGGGGGGGGCAGACTGTGAGATAGCTGGGTGCACATCCTCATGAAAATAGGGTTTCTAGAAACTGGAGCTCATAAAGCAATGGCCAATCAGAGGCATTGTAATGGACTATAAACAGGGCCACTGTCTTTGAATGAACAAAGTTAAACATTCCATTTTCAAGATTTAATATTCTGTGATTAAACTGATGATTTTTAGACTAATCTAATTTATGGATTTTCCAGGTTTCTGCTCTGTAGCATGTGTGTATGTGATGTAAATGTTTACATACAATATATATACTATATATATATATATATATATATATATATATATATATATATATATATATATATATATATATATCTGTGTATATATTATAACGGTGCACCTTTATAGTTTGGCTGAATAAGCAATTTAATGTTAAACCCTACATTTGCACCTTAATAACTTTGCAACTGTTTAATGGATTTGCATGAAATTTGATATGTGCTGTCCTAAAGGGTAACTCTTGACGTGTCAAGTTTTGTTTTGATCAGTTGTGCAGATTTTGTGCAGCGTATGAGAGAAAAGTGTATTTTTGCTTTCATTAGCTAATTTTCCCTGAATGTTCCTCATTGCCTTGCACCCACAGCTTTTTGAATTTTAACCTGAACAGTTATGGATAGAAAGAGCTTACACTAAGGAACAAGTCAGAATTAGTTTGGTGAAATAATATTATTTCAATATTATTATTCTGATCCAAAGTTATTCAATTTTGAAAATGTGGGTTCTGAGTATGCTCAGTTCAGTCTTTGGATAGATGCACAGCTGCAAACAAGGATTTTGACTCACAAACAGGAATTTTGACAGCTAATAAATGGGACTTCATTAAATCCCCATTCGTGAGAAAAAAAATCCCCGTTCATGAGCTGCCATCTTGTATTCACTTTTAGCCCAAAACAAAATGATGTTACTTGCCACACGGATGCATTTTGTATTTTATCATGACATTCTTTTACTCCCCTGTGGTTTGGTGTGCCATTGTCTGGCTGCCATACTCTGCACTCCAGGTGACTCAGCAGCTCACTCATACAGGGCTAGCATGCACAGTGCCCATGGTGGGGACCACTTAATCCCAGCCACTGGGCCTGGAATCTAATACTCAGACACGATTCCACATGGATCCAGCAGATCACAGAGGAACGGCCATCAAGCTACCATGACCGACTACCATTTTCTGCTGTGTCTTCCTCCCCAGGACTATGGACATGCAATGACGCCAGTGCACAATGTGCATACGCCCACCATAGCCCTCCCTGTAATTGCACCATGAGTGTGGAACCCTAATCTCCATTAGGGCTGCAACAGTGTGACACAAGCCCTGAACCTCCCAGGAGGTAGAGAGCATCCCACAGGTGCTCAACCTGCTCCCTCCCTGGCCGACCCCCAATGTACTATGCCCCTTCCTGAACCCAGGTCACCAGTGTGGTGTGAGGTGTGGCGTCCAGTGCCTCAACCCTCAGTGCCACCAGACCAGCTGCACGAATGCATTTTGGGAAAACAAATGAATGGGTTTTGTTCAGGGTGATGCTCTCTACAAAACCATGTGTTTGGTTTCCATCAAATAATTAAAAAAACTGCAGTTTTTTTGTTTGAAAATCCCTGTTCATGACTCATTTCTGATCCCCTTTCATGAGGTGTCCAAATCCCTGTTTGTGAGCCGATCCCCATTTGTGAGCTGTCAAAATCCCCATTCATGAGATAAGGACCAGACGGCCCTATCTCATGAATGGGGATCAGCTTATGAATGGGGATTTTTGATACATCATGAATGTGGATCATAAAAAGAAAATTCTTATTCATGAGCTGTCAAAATCACAGCTCAGGAGCCTAATCCCCATTCGTGAACTGTCAAAATCCTCGTTCGGGAG
This sequence comes from Neoceratodus forsteri, assembly GCA_016271365.2. Lineage (NCBI taxonomy): Eukaryota > Metazoa > Chordata > Ceratodontiformes > Ceratodontidae > Neoceratodus > Neoceratodus forsteri. The sequence continues at coordinate 575,052,878 of CM028134.1, read as the reverse complement.
TCGATCCTCATTCGAGAGCTAGCATTATTCTAATTGTGAGATAAAGACCAGATGACTCTATCTCACAAACATGGATTGACTAACGAACAAGGATTTTGACAGTTATGAATGGGGATTCGGCTCACAGATGGGGATTTTGACAGCTCACAAATAAGGATTTGTAAAACCTTGCCAGTTCACTACTAAGAAATGGTAAGCACTTTTGGCTTGAAATTTGCAGGGTTCAAAGGGGGTGTCACACAGAAGTGGCGTATGCTGGTTTGGTGTAGTAAATTGTATTGGTTACCTACTTATGACATTCCAAAGTTCAGAAATGTCCCATAGGATAACATTGCAGCACCCATGATACCTTTCAGTCCCCGTATCTCAAAAAAGAAGCAAGATAAGGATTTTTTGCTATCTGTAGCTTAGATCACCTTTGGTGAGCTAACCTGTAGAAACAAGTTTGGGAATCATAGATTACACCAGCAGTGGAATTTGTTCCTACTTGCTACAGTTACAGAGGTATTGGCAAATTAGTATCACAAGGGTTCCAAGGCAGTTTTGGAGTGCTTTTCAGTGCCTGTATTGTGTAAATGATGTGAGATACAGACTTAGTAGATTGATCTTTCATGGAGGTCTCGCTGTCATGATTACAACAACACTTAATATTTTTTCATAGCTGCTACGCTTCCCAAGATATTGGCAAAGTAATGTTACAAGGGTTCCTTTCCCTATAGGGCTGTTGTATGGCTCTGTAGCTATGTGTAAGTGGGAGCGCAGGGCCCAGAGGGCCCACACTCCCACAGGTGCATATCGTTATGCAGAAATGGGCTGCTTGGTGAGGGCTCCACCCTCTCACCAACACATGTTATTCATTAGTTATAGTACACTGTTTCAAAAAGTAAGGAAATTCATTGCAAAAAAACTTTGTTTAATGCATCAGTTAGGGTGAAAGTGACAAAAGGGTTGAGCCCCTAACCCCCATCCTGCACAGACTGACAGATGATGGGGTGTGCCATGGGGTTGCGAGGCCTAACTCTCACCCCATTCTCCTTTACTGTAGCATGTCAACCTGTTTACACATGAAATGGAATGAGAGTTGGGCCTTGCAACTCCATGGTGCACCCTGGCATCTCTCTGTCTGTGCAGGATGGGGGATGGGGTGGGGGGTTAGGTACTCAACCCTAATGTCTCATTTCCCCACTTTTGTTGCTTTCATCCTAACTGATGCATTAAATGAAGTTGTTTTTGCAATGACTCTCTCTCTATATGTATATTTATATATCTATATATATATATAGAGAGAGAGAGATAGGCAGACAGGCAGACAGACAGACAGACAGATAGATAGATAGATAGATAGATAATATATATCTTTTGAATGAAAGACAGCTATTGTATATATTTAAGAAATTATTTAAAACCTAATGAACATAGTGCATGGAGTAATTTACAACAAAATACAAGTAATGTAGCTGAGTGCCTTATGCCCCTTGGTGTAAATGAACAAAGGTAACATTACCTCTGGAGAACTTTGATGGTATCATTAAGCTAGGATGTGTTTTTTTTATTTTAAATGTAATGTTTTCATTATTTATTTACTACTTGTATTATTGTTCATGAGGGTTTCAAGCCACTATAAAGCAAGTACTGGAAATGGAACAATCTGATTGGATGACAACAGTCTTAAAGGTTTATGGTCAGTCCAGCACACTAACCTTGCACTTGCCTCCTTTTAATTACCTCATTTTAATTACCAGGGATCTCTACCTCTTACATCAAGTACATTAAAAAAATAATACAAAATTATACTAGAAATGATGATCTTGAAAAGATTAAATTGGTTAGGATCTCTGGTTGGTTAGTCAGGAATACGATTGAATAATCCCTTAAATATTTTCTAGCAGCTGAAAGGGATCCAAAATATAGATACACATTAGTACAATACAGATTTATTGTCAAACAACTAACCAATCAACCCAAGGTTTTTGTAGTATGGCTGAAGCTGAGGATTTGGAACATGTCATTTTCAGATGCCCTTGGTACCATGGTGCCTGAATAAAGTATATGAATAAGTTAACTGGTACACTAAATATTCCACCCAGATTTTCTATTTAACTCATAAAATTGTGATATGCTAACTAATCTCACATTATATCTAATCAAAATCCCTAAAGTAATGAAAAGAAATATGATATACCATCAAGAACTCACAGATGTAAATGTTAGTGGACAGGGCTATGGGACTAAATAATAAATAGGGGAAAGGCTGGAAAACACTGCTATTAATGAAACATCTGATTTATTTTATTTAACAGATAACTGTCCTGTAACAGTTATTCACAGGTGGGGGAGTGCAATAGGTACAGTATTTATATGATGCAAGATAAAAAGCTTATTTATCTCTGTGTATGTATTAACTTGAGAAACTTATGCAATTTATACCTTTGTATGTACTGCTCAATGTGTATTTGTTCTATGTCTGTATATCATCCTTTGTAATAGTTCATAGCTGAACAAATAAATTAAACTTGAAACTAATTACCATGATGACCAAAACTGAGCAATACAATAAAACATGATGCAGTACATGTTATTTTTATATACCATAGAAGCTTTCTTACAACAGTAGCAAAACACTTCACAGATGCACAATTTAAATATTTAATTGGAGGTTATTTAGGTGACAAGCTGATAAGTAAAAACATAAATATAGCATGTACTGTAGTTAAAACAAACTGAAATATAATCTCCCAGGCATACATGGCATCTTGAGAGGGCTAACATTATAGCTTAGACCAATATCTATTCCACATTGAAGGACTTCTTCATGCAGTAGCAGGTTCAACAGGGTACTAGGTCTGAGGTCACCCTAGGCTTTGTTTGTAGAACTGGGGATGGAGTCATCTCGAAAGTGGCACTGAAAACTAGCTGGATTTCCACCACCAGGACTAGAAAGCCAGACTTTGCCAAGATGAAGAATTTGGTGTCCATGGGTCTAGAGGGGCTATGTGAGGTTTACAATTCAGAGAATGTATAATGTTCATCTAAGAAAGTGTTCAACACAGTTGTGGTTCCTGTAAGAAATAAGGAACAAGAATTTGCATAGCCCATACACGCTTGCTTAGCCTATGGAAAAGCAATAGAAGTGGAAGAAATGAAATTGAGGAAGAGATAGAGTAGGCAACAATAACTTTCAGCTGTCAAATCTTCTATAATCCAGAACAAGACACACATTCTTTTAGTGCCAGGGGAGTGTGTGTAGCTGCTACTAAGGCTAAGGCAGCTGCTCAAGTCATCAGGAAAGGTGGTTATTAATCACTGATGAGACGCTATCCAGGTACCTTGGGGAGCATCTGTTAGCCATGCTAAGGCAGTTGTCAAGGCTGCCAAATGAGCTGCAGTGCTAACTGTCATTGGGTCTACAGGCAGTTTGCTAGATACAGTGGGCTGCTGTTTTCAGCTATTAGAGGCTCAGCCTAGCTACAACACCTTAAGACCACAGTGATCATGGCCACCAGGACAGGGTGTGTTGCAGCCAACAGGGTCACAGCTATTGTAGGCAGAGTGACTGTGTATGCTGTTGTCAGCACTCTTGCAGTCACCAAAATTGGGGAGATTGTGTATTATGGGAGAGCAGCCACTAGGAAAATGCTGACAGAAATCCTACTTTCCTGTCTCTCTTCTGACTCTATAGAGACCTATCACTGCAGCAGCAACTACAGAGGCAATCATGGACATGATCCCAGGCTCACAGCCACCAGCAGTTTAGCTCTTGTTGCTGTTCAATACTGTACAAATGATCTGAAACATATAGAAACATAGAATTTGATGGCTGATAAGGACCGCTTGTCCCATCTAATCTACCCATTTTCTCTGTTTCATATACCGCAGACTCTAAATGATCTGTAGCTTACCCTCTCTTTAATATCGATAGAGTTCCTTTATGTATATCCCATGCATTTTTTAATTCCTGAACTGTTTTCACCCCCACCACCTCTGCAGGGAGACTATTCCAAGCATCCACCACTCTTTCTGTGAAAAAAATACATCCTTATGTTACTTCTTGAGTCTACCCCCATCTATTCTCATATCGTGTCCCTTTGTTTTTGTACATCTTCTTTTCTGAAAGCTGCTACCATCTTGTACCTTATTTACACCCTTGAGGTATTTGAAGGTCTCTATCATGCCCATCTCATTCTGGAGATGTGGCCTTCAGTACTGAACACAGTACTCTGAATGAGATCTCACCAATGTTCTGTACAGTAGCTTCAGCACCTCCTTCCTTCTATTGGAGATACCTCTTCTTCTACACACTAGCATTCCAATGGCTCTCATCACAGCCTTCTTGCATTGTTTGGTAACCTTTGGTCATCAGAGATGATTTCTTCCAGATCCCTTTCCTGTTTGGTGGCTGTCAGTACCTCCCTCATCATGTACTCCTCTTCTGCATTTCTATGCCCCAAGTGTGATCTTGCACTTCTTTGGATTAAATCTTAGCTGCCATACCCTTGACTTCTCCTCAAGCTTTCTTAGATCACTTCTCATTTTTTCCACCCCAGCATGTCAACCCTGTTGCAGATATCTGTATCATCTTCAAAAGACATACCTTCCCTTCATCCCTTCTACAATGTTGCTTATGAAGACATTAAAGAGGACTGGGCCCAACACTGATTACTGCAGACCCAGCTGGTCATCCCCCCCTTTTTGGATTGAACTCCATTCACCACCACCCTCTGTGTCCTATCACTCAGCCAATGTTTTACCCAGTTTACTCCCCACTCCAAGACTTCCTAGCTTGTTTACAAGTATCCTATGTGGGACAGTGTTGAAGGCCTTGCTTAAATCCAGGTAGGCCATGTCTACTGTCCTCCCTGATCCACCTTCCTAGTCACCCAGTCAAAGAAATCTATCAGATTTATTTGACAAGATCTTCCCACTGTGAATCCATGCTGCCATGGATCCTGTGCTCTGCTGGATTTGAGATATGACACAAACCTGTCTTTTAGTAGTGATTCTATTAGTTTCTCCACCACCAATGTCAGGCTGACTGGCATGTAATTGACAGCCTCCTCCCTGATCCCACTTTTCTGATGAGGGACTACATTCACCTCCTCCAGTCCCTTGGTACCACACCTGTTTCCAGTGATCTGTTGACTAGGTCCATCAGTGGTGCTGCCAGCACCTCCCTGAGTTCAGGTGCTATTCAATTTGTCAACTGAAATATAGCAGGAATAATTACGATGGAAAAATATCACATGAGAAAGCATTACATAGATACTTTAGTTGTAGAAAAAGCAACTAATTTGGTTTGACATGTGTCCAGTGCTGTGTGATGTGGAATTAGTTATATAGTATTTATTATGGGGAGTGTGGGGGGCAGAGCACAGTGTGTGGTGCTGTACCTCTTTTTCACCTCTTTTTTGCCCTATTTTGACTTGTGACAAATTTCCATGCATTATTTTTGTCTTTCATGGAAACACTCTGGGATGTATCCTGTCCGGCCCAATTTCCTTGTCCACTTTCAGTTTTGAGAGTTCCTTTAGGACTGTCTTCTCCATAACTGGACTGGTGTCTTCCCTCCCAGTGATGCTTCTGACATCAAACTGTGGCACCTCCCTTTCCCCTTCTTTTGTGAATTCTGAACAAAAATATTTGTTCAAGATTTTACTTTTTCTTGACCCCCCTCTGCACACTCCTGCCCTCCCTTTGTAGTATCACAATCCCACCTTTAAAGGGACACTGTCAACCCCCTTAGGTCTCAAAGTGTCCCTAATTTAAAAAAACACATTTTATGATTGCCAACATTCTGTAAAGATTGCTGATGCAGCTGGTAGTTAATTCTGACCTTTTTTTTAAAGTGAAAAACAGACTATCTACCATACTGGTGTTACCACACTAACAAAGATTTGTTTACATTCTTTAATCAGCTCCAACTACATCTTCTCTGGACTTGGGGACACCTACAACACAGTCTAGCCCCTCATAATGCAGTGGGAGTGTAGGAGGCTATGGCTTCATGATTGTCTGCACTGTTTGGCTATGTTTTTAATGCTCAGGAAGTATGCAGTAAGAACAGATCCAGGATTGCAAACAAAACAAAGTTGTTTATAAATATACATTAGCATGCATTTCAGTTCTACTAAACAATGAGACAGACAAAGCAAACAGCAACATCAAAGAATGTTAAAGAAGGTAAGCAATCATAAAATGTAGGTTTTTAACTAGAAATAATATGAAGAAAAGCAGGTTGGCAGTGTCCTTTTAATCTTTTTTTCTTTCACTAATGTACCTGGAAAAGTTCTTGTCCCCTTTTGTTATTGCCTGGGCTATTTATTTCTTCCGTTTGCACCTTTACACTCCTGACTGCTTTACCCACCTCCCTCTGCATGGCTGGGACATAATGATGGGTATAGTGGTTTCTTAGGCAGTAGTAGTAAGGAAGGGAACAGGGGGTGGATAGTGAGGGCTATTATCCTGTATGGAAAATAAGTCCTGCAGTCTGACAGGGAAGTATGTGTTGACTAGATTTATCTTTGGTCTTTTTCTGCTGTCATTGTCTATGTTTCTGTCTTTTCTGACTGCCAATGTAGCAGCTCCTCTGGCCATTAGAGTAGCAGCTCTCCTGCCAGAGTTTGTTGCAGCATGGCTGAGGCTGTGTTGGAGGTCGATAGGGTGAATAGCAGGTGGAAGTTTGTTTCAGTGGGGCCAGTAGAGATGTTAAATTGCTTAATTGTGGTTAGAGATGAAAGCCACAGATGTTAAATGACCCAATCAGTTCTAAGTATGAAAACAGAAAGTTGAGAACAATACTAAATAGATCAAATAAAACCAGGGATAACAGGCACCTCCAACAATACTAAATGGGCCAATTAAGGAGGTAGATAAAAGTTACTATCAGCATCAAAGTTAAGGTTTAATAATGGTCAGGGATGAAAGCTGACACTGACAGCAATGTCCCAACAAGAGGATTACATTTGCACATACTCCCTCCATTTATTTCTCTTTTTTGTCCTTTTTCCACTTCTCATTACTTTACTTACTTTGTGCCAGTGTGAATTGCCTTATGCCAGTGTGTATATATTAATTTCCTGTGCACATATTTTGCTTACTGTATATGGCATATTGTATACTGTACATAGTTTATTCAACTGTGATGTTTCTATTTACTGCCTGCAACCTTCTGAACACCTTGTATTCTTGTAACATCTTGAATACATCCAGGTTCATCTTGTAAATGAGTTTTACTCAGTGGTTCCACCTGGTAAAATAAAGATTGATTGATTGATTGATTGGTTGATTGATATAATGGCTACAACCATCAAGCTGCCACAGAACTCTTTTAGATTTCACTGATGTGCATCTAATTTCAAATTTGTTGGTCCAAATTGCACCAGCTGTGGCAAGATGAATTTACCAAGGCCCATACAGAGATACACCAAGTTTCAGATCTCTATCTGTAAAAGTGACTGAGTTATGGCAAGGTAAGGCAAGGCAAATTTTATTTTTCTGGCACCCAATCCCAGAGGCTCTGAGCGCCGTACAAACACAAAAAATTTAAATTTATATATATATATATATATATATATATATATATATATATCACTATACCGTAAATATCACATATCAAAAAAAGCAGTATCCTGCATATAAATAATCTCCTCTTTACTTTTAAAAAAGGACCGATAATCTCTGTTCTCATACAGTACCTTAGAAAACCTGGCTAAACAGACAGCACTTAAGTTGGGCTTTGAATGCCTTCACCGAAGGGGCTTCCCTCACCAATAGTGGAAGAGAATTCCACAGGATGGGGCTGGCGATACTAAAAGCTCTATCACTGGCTGTTTTCAGCCTTGTCCTGGGAATGACCAGGAGGACCCTGAGGAGGATCACAGGGGTGGGCCGAGGCAGCGGGTGCAAGAAGGTCCACCAGGTAGCAAGGGCCCAGTCCATGTAGGGCCTTACAGGTGAGAAGGCCCACCAGCAGCCTCCACAGTCCCAGCAGCCAGTGCAATTCCAGCAGCACTGGGGTGACATGACAGTATTTAGACTGTCCAGTCAACAACCTGCCAGTTGTGTTCTGCACCAGCTGTAGTCAATGGAAGGTGCCTCCAGAGACCCTGAGGTAGAGCGCAATACAGTAGTCAAGCCTAGATGTTACAAATGCATGCCCAAGGTGGGGAGGTCCAGGAACAGAATCAGGTGCTTAATCCTGGCAATGTTTCTCAGATGGAAAAAACTAACCCTGACAATGGATGACATTTGATGTTCCATTGTCAAACCACTGTTGAGCACCACACCAAGATTGTGCACTTTAGAGAAGGCTACCAGTGGGACAAACCCTAGAACTAGTCCAGTATCTGCCCCAGAGGCCATCCTCTAGTGCCTCCTGTTCAACTCCACCACCAGTACCTCCGTCTTATAGGAGTTCAGTCGCAGCCAGCTAGAGACCATCCTGTTGTTGATCTCTGTAAGAGAAATTTTAACATTACATTTTGCAATTATGCAAACTGCAGAATTCTAAGCTGCTATGACTTTAAAACTAGAGAATGTAATATCACCAGTTTTGTTAGGTTAATTGAGCCTAAATATTAGGTTTTAAGGCCAACCCCATGGTCCAGCAGCAGAGCATCATACTATAGTACCATGCTGATACCCCTGCATCAGAAACAAGCCTGGGAAGTCATGTGAGGAGGCAGGCCATGGCTGAAACCACTGCTGCTTGGCAATGCATCTTGTTTGGGGATGGTTGGTGGTGGGTTCCACTAACACAGTGATCCATGTGGCTGGGCCATGGAGCTTGCTCCTGCCACAGGGAAAGCTGTGGCTGTGTGAGGCTAACAAAGGCACTGCCCCTACCAGGCAAGATGGGAGGGAAAAAGTGTTGGAGATAAACCCGGTAGCCAACTGAATGATGGCATTGTTCAATCTGAGCAGGGTATATCCCTGTGAACAGGGAATATCCCTGAAGGACGAGCTGTCAGACAGGAGAAAAAACAACATGAAAAGAAATAGTCTATGTGTGTCAACTCTAATCTCTTGCTTAAAGGCTGGCCAAGTTTTAAGCAACTGAAGATTCCAAAATAACATCAGTAATTATCGGAAGACCCCACAATAAATTTCAAAAATGTTATTGATATGTATTTAGATACTGTAAAACAAAATAACTGGCTTCCTCCCCAAGTGGTAAATTTCCTTATGGTTAAAGCCCCTGTAGGATCATTCTACTATTGTATACCTAAGATTATAAAAGTTTGGTAAACCCTCCAGTCAGGCCCATAGTGTCTGGCAATGACTCCCTCACAGAACTACTAGCTGTTAGTGGATCACTATGTTAGTGATCTTGCCCATAAATTGCCATCCTACATTAAGGAGACTGGTGACATCTTAAGAGTTTGGGAAGATTTAGCTATCAAGGATAATAGCCTTCTGGTAACATGATGTAGAAACGACTATACTCTAATATCCCTCATATAGGGGAACTTAATGTTATATCTTACTACTGTACCTTGAAAAGAGACAGACACTAGATCCACTAACAGATGTACTCTTACAATTGTCACAGCATATATTGGATTTTAACACCGTTTTAGTGAAAGAATTTCTGCTTAAAGAGAAAGGGGACAGCAATGGGTCCTAGCTTTCCCGTTATGCTAATCTGTACCTTGGAAAAGGGAAGAATAGATTGTTAGAAATTTGAGGCAATCATTTCTTGGATAGGCTAAAGATGTGGAGACAATTTATTAATGACACCATTATTGTATGGACAGTTTCAGAAGAACTATTTGAATTTGTAGAATTTTTAAAAAGCACCAACAGAAATTTGAAATTTTCATTATCTTTCAGTAGAACACAAATTAACTTTCTGAATCTAATTATCTCAAAAGATGTTAAGAGGGAGTTACCACTGACATGTTCCATAAAAGTACAGATAGGAATACGCTCCTTCATGCAAGCAGCAGTCACCCCTTACACACCACAGTGGGTATTCCAAAAGGACAATTCATTAGAGTCAAACAAAACTGTGGGCATGAGCAAAAAGTACACAGAAAGGGTCACTGAGACAGCTCTAAACTATATGAACTGGGCTACTCAGAGCACATTGTGTCCAAAGTCAGAAATGAGGTAGACACCATGGAACACAACTTGCTACTTCTGAAAAGGGTCCAAAAGAAAAGAAAGGCCAGAGAATAATTTCTGTGTCTGTCTTCAGTGCACAATCAAAAAAGGTGAAAGCATTATTAAAAAAAATTGGCACATAATTAGCCTTTACCCAGGTTTAAAAGATCTGAAGGAAACACAACCACGATTAGTTCACAGAAGAGGCAACCCCCCCCAAAAAAAAACAATGATAGGGTAGTACATGCTGTACAACCTACCCTGGGAAACCTAGAATGAGACTCTAGCTAGAACTGATGGATACTACAAATGCAGCAACTATAAATACTGTCCTACAGTAGTACCCACTAAAATATAGATGAACCCCAAAACAAATCAGAGTGTCAAAATTAGGGACTTCATTACCTGTGTTACAGACGGGGTTCTTTATTTGGCATCGTGTTCACATATTAGCTACTATATAGGTAAAACAAAAAGTTTAACACAAGAATAGGTGAACATATGATAGTGACAGAAAATAATGATTTGAATTACGCTTTAGCAGCACATTTGGTTGTAGTGAGAAACAAGAGTGTCCACAAAATCTCTTTCACAGGATTGAAGAAACCCATCAGGAGTCTGGGGAGGACTACGATAGAACCTTACTGCAGAGAGAACAATACAGGATCTTCTCCATGGGAGCAACAGATCTTCCTGGTTTAAATGACAAATTAGAAATAGGCCCCTATTTATAACTAATAAAAGCAACCTCCCAAGTACAGTAAGGTTATAGATATTTTTGTCTCTTCCACTATCTCATAATTATGCCATATGTGTTCTCAGTAGGGATTAGTATGGCTTTCTGTTCATGACAAGTTGCACTGTGTATTAATTGTATTTTGCATTGTACCTTGTATTGCTATCATGATTGATATTTTATTATTTATTTCATTCATTTTCTTACAGATATGGCCCTCTATGGCTTGCCCATCCAACTTTGGGAATCTGTACATGAGGATTTCTAGTGGCTGAGCAGTGGAAGATTATCCCGGTAACCTTTTTCCTAGCCATTTGTGATCTTGTCATATTGGGATAACACATGTCTTAATAACTGTCTTGTATGTGCCTACCATCTGTTGATGAGGAAAACCAGGACTGTCAGTATTGACATTTCGCTTAAAGCTTTGTACCTTCCCACATAATGTCCTTTCTAGTGCATTAAGAGCACAAGTTATGGTCATTGCACATGGCACTTGGCACTTCCTTGGACCGCTGTATATGAATGTTTGCATTTGCATTTGTTTTTGTTGTAGATGCCTTCCATCTTGTTACTGGGGGTACCAGGACTGTAAGGTTCTAAACAACTATTCTTCATATCAATATTTATCCTTGGTTTGTGCACTATGATATTATGGTTAGGATTTCAGAAATGCAATCTTAACACTGTGCTGTACCTCACACCTTATATGTTCTAACTGCTTCAATCAATGTTTCACTGCTGATAAATTCTATTCTGTTTTTTAATCTTTTATTTACTGTTTTTAGGCACTGCACTTTAGTCACTTTATATTATATGTTTAGTATGTAATATTTCTTTATGAAAATTCTGTACTCAAGAGCAGTGCCTTTGCAAGCCACCTCAGCCTTTGAGAAACAGTTTGTGAAACATGTCAGGTGACATGAGTTGCCTTTGTGAGTAGAGGGGAAATCTAATGAAGGAGCTACACAAAGGTCTGTTCATTTTATTCATCTTTCTTTGTATCTTGTATAGCACTTTACAGCACGGAAAAATATAGTTTAGCACGTTTTTGACCTTGAAACCAAGATATGCTCCTTTTCTTCTGATCCTACAGTGATCCAACACTGGCTAATATAATCATTTAAAAAGACAATACGTTAATACAGTTTGCAGGTACCTGCAACCCATTCTCTGTCAGTAATTAAATTCGAATTTCCTGTGCTTTTGTGAAATTGTGGAATATTGTGATAATTATGCCAAAGCCATGTCCATACATTTTTTCCAGTCATTCACTTGAGTTACCATTGTAGAGGAAGGTAAATATTGGGTAAAGTGGCAACAAGGTAGCATTCAGAACATGTTCCATAGTAAAAGTATAGTGGTGCTAAGTGCCAGGTGACTGTTAGTGTTGTGCGAAATTGAAACATTTTGCACAGCAAAATATTTCATGAAATTTGTGCATTTCACAAAATATTTAGTGAGTGCAAAATGCAAAATCTTGTGGGTGAAATGTGGAATTTCGCTAAGGAGAGATGCAGAATTTCACAACCCGTGGGTGAAATTCCACATTTGAAGGCCGGAGGATCATCCATGTATATTTAAAAATAATTAAAAAAAGTGTCTCCCCACTCCTGACTGAGTCCTGGCCAGCAACATTAAAATAAAAGTGTATATCCACAAACCCACAGGTGTCTAGTAGTCTTAATAATATGAAGAATCCCCACCTCATCGAGATTCACCCTATCCTCTGTCCAGAATGTTAAATAACAATAATTTAAATGTCCCTGGTATCTAGTGTTTCCACCCCAGCCAATCACCAGCCGAATATAAAGAATAGCCTCCCCAAGACTAATACCCCATCCCGTCATCTATTAATTACACCAGGCCAGCCAATATCAATAATTTAATTAAAAAACTTTCCTAGTCTACTGGACCCCCACCATGTCTGGAAGTGACCTACCCAAACCTACGCCCCATCTAAGACACTAGTGGGGCCACTGGTACAGCCCTCCACTCACCTCCATGGCAGGCAGCCCGACTGAGCACTTTCACCAATGAGCTAGACTGAGCCCTTTCAATGAATGAGTGTGTGTTTTCAGGCTCATTCATTGAAAGAGCTCAGTCAGGCTCATTGGTAAAAGTGGTCTGTTGGGCTGCTGGCCATGAAGGTGAGTGGAAGGCTGTGCCGGTGGGCCTCTGGGGTCCTGGATGGGGTCACTACTGGAAAGGGTGGGGGTGTGGGTACACTAAGCACCATGGAAAGTATCTTTTTAACATTAAATTATTGATATTGGTGGGCCTGGCAGCACTAATAGACAACAGGGGATGGTGTGTCATTCATGGGGGGGAAGTCATTCTTTATATTGGGCTGGCGATTTACCTGGGGGGGAGTGGGACCAATAGACACCAGGGAAATTTAACATAATTGTTATTGAAAATTCTGGATGGGGATGGGGTGAATTCTGCAGGGGGGATTCTTCATATTGGGGGGGACAACTAGACACCAGGAATTATGAGGCTACATTTTTAATTTAATGCTGGCTAGGTCTCAGGAGGAAAGCACTTTATTTTTCTAAATCCGCACTCATTAAATATTCCCATGTAAATGCAGATTTCAAAGTACCCTGTGAGGCAAAATTCATGATTTTGCCAGAATTTCGCTGCATCACAAGTCACTATCTTGAATGACAAACAATGAAGAATAGTCATGAACATCACTGTGCAGTAGCCTGAATTCTTGCAATATGGCAGATAACCACTAGAGCTTGCTGACTTAATGACTTGGGGAAGCACATGAATGTATAGAATTGTTTCTGTACAGTGGCACCTACTGACTGTTTAACAACCCTGTAGATAACAATGTATATTTCTACTACAGTATGTGAAAACAGTGGCACCAAGTGACACCAAGCCTTACAACTAGTTGTGACTTAGGCCACTGTGACATAAGTATCTCAGTATCTTTAGTAATGGTGAAGCATGGTGCTGGGCATCACTGTTGCTGAAGTGTTAGAGGGGTATTGCAGTGCCATGATGCAGTTACAGGTAAGGTGATTCAGTGGTGGTAAGTGCTTTGTAAAAGTTAAATTCCACAAGTGGAATTCTATTGGCATTACCGATTATGCATCCACAAATTTGTGAGCAAATTTTGTCAATTAGTAATTTCTGTAGTATCCACAATAAATTTTAACCTACTAAACCACATTTTTCCAGCTTAATTAGATTGAAGGAAGTATTGACTTTGGTATGCATAGATCATCAGTGTATACATGTAATAGCAGTGGAGCGATAAACATACAAATATTTTGAAAATTGTCACACAATTTAACAAATAATTAAATTGTGAAATATTGAATGCCTGCCACTTACAATTTATATAACCAAGTACCTCTCTATTTAGTACTTTTATGAGACTTCCAAGAAAGTATGCAAATACATTTTCAATTATCTATCTCCAAAGGTGGGTTAGTTGTAAGCATAGAAACGTTTTCCAAAATGTTCTCATGAATAATAAATTGCCAGGATTTGATACCCTGTAGCTTCCCTTCCCCATATCAAAATGTCATAAAAACTTGGCATCCTGTTTGGGCGATTTCCAAACAATAAGCATGCCAAAGTTCAGATCTTTAGCTATAACACTAACTGAGTTATGAGCAATTAAAGAATCTAGGAAAATTCCAAAATAATCCCACCACCCTCACCCATGTAGTAGGGTCACTGAGCTCACTCCTGATCTCAGCTCAGTAGCTTGGGAACAAAAAGCATACCCACTGGGCTGAAGACTAGCACTACACCAACATTTCTTAATAATTAGAATTTGTTTTTATATTTTGACATCAAATTTTTAAGAAGGTCATTTCATGAATCTCCATGGACATATGAAATTTATAGTATATTGTCTAAAATTTCATTTTTTCACCACAATTGTTAAAACACGTCTCACCCAGGATGTAAAAAATTATACCTATCACGTTTATGAGGTAGTGTGGAACAAAAGTTTGGAGTTAAAATATTGAAAATCAGCAAATGTATGGAGTGAACATTTGCAATGGTTGACTCATAAGCTGGGCATGTTACCATATTTGTACACCGCATTATCAGCATACCATTCTTATTTCAGCACCTCATGAACCCAGTAGGTGAAAATATTCAAATCCCTAGCAAAACATAATTTTGCACCACAGGTGCAAAAGCACATTCTGGCCAGGATTTGAAAAATGTCAGCTGTCACATTCATGAGGTTGTGTGAAAAAATTACTATCTTGAAAATCTGGGGTCAAAATATTTAAAATTACCAAAGTTATGAGCAAGCATAAAAAAGTTTCAATGCAAGTTCATAACTTTGACATTTTCACATCTTTTGATTCCAAATATTCAACATAGCTCTTCTTATGACCCTACCTCATGAACAAGAGCAGTAAAAAGTTTCAAATCTTGCCTGAAAGGTAATTTTGCCAAATGACCACAAAAATCACATTTTGAGCCAGATCTGGATAATTCTAGGTCATTGGTAAAGATGTGAGGTCCCAAAAGGCCATGTTGAAAATTTGGTGTAAAAATATGTAAAATGACAAAGTTATGAATCAAAGTTCAAACTCCAGTAAAATGCATTAAACCACACTTACCTTATTTTTAATATTGTAGTCACGGTTCAGCAGTAAGTCATGTCTTTGATTGGACAGTGAATCTACATCAAAGGACATTTTCAAGTGAGAGAAGGGGTGTGGGGTGGTGATGCTTAGTGGGAGGTGAAGGAATGGGAGGGTATGTGCAGGGGCGGTCAGATCAGCAAGGGACCATTTTTTTTACAGCTTAAAAGCAAAAAAATCAATGAGGAATGGTTTTCTTTATGTCAGGGGATGCAACACTGGGAATTGAGCACCTCAGTGTCTGGCTGCTGTTCAGCAGCACCAGGAGTGAGCACCCTGGTGTCGTCATGTACATATTGGCAAAAGGGCATGGGTGACCTGGAGGGGATGGGAGTCAAAATAAGTGGTACTGGATGTTGGCACCCTGTCAGCTTATATGATATATAAAGTAATAAGCATTTGGAATGGGGGCGGCAACATGTAGGAGAGGAGAGAAAGAAGCGGTACTGGTGCTGGGCACCCTGGTCTGTTTAAGATAAATTTAATTACACAGATAGATAGATAGATTGATAGATAGATAGATAGATAGATAGACAGACAGACAGACAGATAGACAGACAACTAGATAGATAGATAGGCAGACAGACAGGCAGAGAGGCAGAGAGAGACAAAGCCTGTAACAGAGAAATGGTAGCAACTGCTCAGTGATTCAACTGAAGCTGGCATCATGATTCCAGCTGTGGCTTTATCATTCAAGAATGTTCCACACTGGTCTAATACAGAAATGCAGGTGTTCTAGCAGGTGTTCCAGCAGCAAGATGTGTCTTCAATTGGAGAGTGGATCTATGGTATGGGACATATTCAGATAAGTGAGGGTGTGGTAGGTGGGGCATAGTGGATGCTGAGTAGAAGGGCAGGGTGAGGTGGGTGAGTGTGTGTGGGTCAGATCAGCAAGGGACAGTTTCCTCTTTTGCTGGTTAAAAAAAACACACAAAAAAATCAATGAGGGACAGTTTGCTTTATTTCAGGAGACATTCACATTCCAATACTGGGGATTGGGCACCCCATTGTCAAGTTAGTGTTTCAGCACCAGGGTGGACACACCTATGCTGATATGTACGTAATAGAAACATGGGTTGGCAAACTGGAGGGGTTTCAAGAGAATGGTACCAGGAGTGGGCACCTGTTCCACTTGCATTACAGTATATATTGAAAAATAGATAGATAGACTGACAGACTGACAGACTGACAGACCGACAGACAGACAGACAGACAGAGAGACAGCCAGCAACAGAGAGAACAGGGGATTGCCAGATCACTGCTTCAACTATAGCTGGCAGAAGGACTCTGGTTGTGGCTTCAGAATTCATACAGATTTTTTTTACAAAATTTTCCAAAGGCATTACCTTGAGACAAGAGTTACCCTGGAAGTTTTGGGAAAACATTCCATTCTGTAGGCTGTACTTGAGATCAAATCCAAACCCTATGTTAAGTATAGAAAAAAAGACTACATGAAAATGACATATGCAGATCTCAGCAACCACACAATCTGCTGTCACAAAACTTTCCATATTTTTAGATCTTGACTGCTAGACAAAGCATGCAGCATTTCTGCTAATTTTGCTAAATGCTGCCACAGTTTTTAGGGTGCAAAATTAGGGGCTTACCATTGAACCTGTCACTCAACCCTAACTATACTGGTGCTACCATGTGAGTATAGTAAAATGAAATCAAAAAAGAGCATACAAATAGTAATGTCTGCAAGTTTATTTAATGTGAAATTGTTCTTTTAGCTACATCCTCCCCTTCCATAAAACAAAACTAACCATATATAAACTTACTCCCAGTTAAAGTAAATAAAAGTAAATAGAGTGCCATGTTCCTTTATCTTCAGTAACTTCTAGTCTCTATATAACCTCTAATCTGGCCATGTTGAACACTTTACTAAGCAGACTGGATTCAAAGCTTGAGAACTCTGCGTTGAGTTGCTTTTATCCTGTTATCCTGTTATCCTGTTATCCTGTTATCCTGTGGGCTCTTTTGGCAAGTAGAATTAGTTGAATAAGAAGAAGAGGGATAGGAGGATTCCTGTTGCTGTATTTGGTCTGATCTGAGCCAGATTACTCTGAAAATGCAGATTAATTGCTGTCTCAACTTTCAGTGGGGAAGCAAAATCTTGAGCCCCAAAATAGACCTTCAGTTTAGTTGGATGGATAATTGTGAACCTAATACCTCTTTGTATAAGTATTTGATTTGCTGTTGAAAATGCTGCTCTTGTCAACATCACATCTGGTGGAAAATCTAGATAAACCTCTATTACCGCTCTACTAATACATAACCCTTTATCAACCCAAGCTTGTTTCAAAATTGCCTTTGTATCATGCTAACAGAGAGGCTTTATGAAAACAAATCTTAGTAAATTTCCTCTATAGTTCAGGTTATGTGCATCCTGTGAGCCCTATCTTGATCCATGTTTGACTCAGGAAAGGAACTACAATGTTTGACTTTGAGAGCATTTCTTTAAAAAGTAAGAAACGGCAGATCCTCTACTCCCTCTGGTATCCCACCCCATTTAAAATTGCAGAACCTTGCCCTAGTCTCTATCACTAAGACTTTCATAGTTAATGCAGCTGGCTCTGGATATGAGCTTTAAAAGGAACTGTGTAATAGAGCCTCACTCCTAAGTGTGAGAGCTGATCATTTTGCACTTTGTATACAAAAACATTTTTCTTACTGTTTACTGCAGAATAGTACAATGTATTAGGCTAATTTTTCTGACCTCTAAATGCCATTTCTTGTAATCAGAAATCCCAGAATCCCTACAGTTGACATCACAGGAGGCTGCAGAGCTGGGAGATTCAATAGCTGCAGTATACATGTTAAGGATTTTGTAAACTAAAATCAGCTGTTTGCTGGTCCTGCTGTGCTCATGGTGCTTAGTACAATCATCTGTGACTGTACCTAGCCCCAGGAGAACAGCAAATACACAAACAGAAGATTACAGTTTATATAAAACTCTTGACATTCACAGCAAATATTAGATCTCCTGCATGTACCCTCTGATATCAGCTGCAGAAGTCTGGCATTTCCTGAATTTGCAGGAAATGTCAGTTGACAAGTCAATGAAATTAGCTGATACAATCTACAATACTTCGTAATCAGGTAAGTAAACAAAGTGTTTTTGCACACAAAGGGCTAAATAGGATCAGCCTCACACTTGCGTGATGCTCTTATTGTGAACAGTTCCCTTTAATAAAGATTTCTATGTGGGCTAATATATCTTCAGTTCTGCTAACCTTTGCTCCACATCTTTGATTCTTACTGTAAATCAAGTCTATCTATTTTGGTAAGCAGCCCAGTAATAGAATCTGGTAAGATGGTACTGAGTCTTTCATTTGTATAAGCCTTGTCATACTTTCTGCTTAAATGAGTCATGATGCACACCTGAGGACCTTGCTCAGCTGCTGGGGGGAGGGGGCTCCTCATTAAGTGTGGGGTTTTCTTAACAATCTTTGGGGTTTTCTTAACAATCTTTTTTCAATCATACTTGTCCCTTTTTCAGACTTTGTTTTAGTAATTAGAGGCATTTTTTGATTCCTGTCATGAAAATGGGGTTAATGAAAAGTATTCCTCTCTTGTCTACTGCAAAGAAATAGATGGCTTTATTTTCTATTTTCTAACTCAGTAACTTAATTCATGTTAATATGGGGCTTTCCTGATTTTCTGCTTTGGAACCAAAATCTAAGGTCGGGTTGGGAAATTGCTACATTTTTAGACATAGATAGTAGACCAAAATGTGAATCTTTCAGCACAGCCTGCTTTTTTGCCTCTTTAACAATCCACTAATAGACAATATTTCACTTAACTCATCTGTAATTGTATCACACATCATGAGAATAAAGCATATATCAAGCTCCAAATATTTTAGTCAGACTCTCTAAATACTCAGCATTTACTCAGTCTTTCCTTCATATATGGTCCAGTCTTCACTGAAAGAGTGTTACTGTATATGTCTGGAATAGACTGCCAGCAGAAATGGCCGATGCAATAACAGTAGGGGACTTCAAGTATGTGTGGGCTAGACATAAATGAATATTAGTAAATAGGCAGAGATGAGGAAGAGATACCAGAAATCAGTTAGAGTCTGTGGAGACAGACTGGGCAGGGTCATCTGGGCAGAGTGAGTTGGCCAAGTGATCCTTTTCTGCTGATGAATTGTATGTTTCTATGTTTCAGTTGTTTTGTAGAAATTTACCATCCCTTTGATAAAACATTTCAATGTTCCCTTGCAGGAATTATACCACTATTTTTTATGTGCTGTATATAAATGAGAGCTCAATACTCCAAGAAGAAAGGGATATATAGGTTTGAGAGCTTCAATATATACAGGCTATTTTAAGTACCTTGTAAGAAGTCTGGACCTCTTTTGATTCAGAGTACATAAGCTTTCTTTTCCAAAATTCTAAGCCTGAATTTCTGCAACTGTTATTACAGCTTCTAGGCCACCCCATAGATATTACAAGGATAATACAAAAATAAAACATATTTAGCTTCCAGTAAAGTGAAGCAAGAAGCAAAAACAGTTGAACTCTTAAATACAGTATTTATCCAAATTCAGACAGCTTGTGTTTTTTATTTACAGAAAAGATGCAAGCTCCAGATGACATTTTGCATACAGAAAAGTGAGCAAGAAAAGAGCCATCACATGTTTGCCTTTGTAGCACTGCAAGCTAGTATTTGAAGTGCACAGGAGCAAACAACCTTTTTGACAATCATAACATTAGTCCAAAGCAAGATAGATAAACAGGCCAGCCAATGTGGCCTTACCTGGCCAGCTCAACAGCTGGCAATCCTGTATGATGACTCCAATAACAAATACTGCTGAATCAGTGGCGTTTTCTCATCCGTATTGTCTCCAAACATTGCAACTCCACTCCCACTGGCTGAATCAAAATACAGTAGAGCTATGAGCTGCTGTTATAAAATGTAATTATGTGCCATCAATGTAGTTTCTAAAAGAAAAATACAATATACAACTTAAGATACAAAATAGAAGTAATCTCAGCAAGGTCACGCTACCTAATGGCCACATTCAGTGCATTAATTTCATTAGTCTATTTCTGCTTGTTAGATTTGATTTGCCATACAGAAACCAACACAAAATGAAATCACAAATATACTGTCAACAGGGTATGTGACCTCTTTATCTTTTCTGTAGCCAAACTTGAACAGAATAAATCCAGAGTAACAATCAAAACTGTGATGTCTAACCCAGTCAGACTAGTAGATTATTTAAAATATACACATCTATTATGTCAGGGTCTTTTCCCAAATCAGAGTCATTTTCTTCTCATGCTGAGACAAGAGTAAACTGTACTACCATATGCTTCAGGGAATTTTTAAATGAGCTGGCAGTTCAACATGTTTTAATGTTTATTAAGATTACTATCAGAGCAGAAAAAGGATACAAAAGACCAAATATACTTGCCAGTCTTGATTCTTGTGGAAGAATGAGTAACCTGGTGCCTGCAAACTCAATGGCTCTGCTGCCGGCAGTCCTGAAGTTTCAGCTAGACACTAGAAGACCAATTGATGTACTGTCAAACTAGTATATTTTTTCTTCAGCCAGTCCCCAGATTAAGCCACTGCTCAGCCATGTTAGCATGCATATTAACATGTGAGTACAGAAAATACTGCATACGAAACTAGCCAGCTGCTTTTCATTAATTCAGGCAGACAAAACTCATATTTCAGAAGATAGTAGCCTCTGAAAAAAAGAGATACAAAAGAGAAGTGTTACAAAAAAAGGCTCACATTTACCAGAATGCAGCAACATGATAAACCTACAAATTACTTACCTCTGGGGTGCAGAAGGTCCTACTGAAATAATCCAGGCTCACTCAATTCCTGTGGCCATCTTGCTTCATGGTTCCTCCCCTGCCTGGTGCTGTGGCTAATACAGTTGCACAGGAAAAGAGTATAGACCTTCTTTGTAATGAAAGAGATTTACACTCTTTTCAATAGCACTGTAACTGTGGTCTAGTGTGGGGCATACTGAATTTGAAACTCAGAACTTTGGAGTACAGCACCATTAAATCAAAGCTGGACCACCATTTTGGTCTTATCCAGTGGTCTTGGTTTTGAGTCATTATGTTTGCTTATGGACTTTATCACTATTTTTGCCATAGTACTCTATTCTAATATAAAGGCACAGGGAGAGAATAAATAAACAGCATGGCTAGGAATGCCAAGGCTTTAGATGTCTGCTTCTGCTTACTTGTGCAAGGAAGCCACTTTTTCTTCATGAGAGAACTGTGTAGTACAGTACCCTAATGGCCTTTATCATTTGTGTGGATTTGGTATTGGGGTTGTGTATGTGTGTGTGGAAGCTAAGGTTATGGTAACTATGGAAATACTTGACTCTAGAAACTACAGTATGTTACACAGTGCAGAAATATACATATTAAATAGATACATCATCAGAATCAGCATATAAAGTCACAAAACATACAATTAACACTTGTACAGGACTAGAGCATAACCACTGTACAGTACACTATGGAATTAATGTTCATGTACAGTAAATGCGTTCTAAAAAGTAATTTTATCGCATAAAGCATTGGAGTCACATCCCTGCACACCCTCCCTTTGCAACCACAACTGGAATTATATTTTCTAAATGCACAATATATTGGCATCAACTGCAGTGACATGGTTTTAATGTTTGCAGAATGGTTCTATTCCATCAAAGTGTTCCTGTTTTGTCCATGACTTATTCTTTTGATAACTATATGTTTCATGTCATGGCAGATCATTTCTATATGGCTCTTGTCTGGTGACCTTGACTTATAAAACATCATTATTTGTTGTACATGAGACACATTTACTGTGCAGTACATATATCGTGACAAAGAAGAAGCAATGCTATAGCCTTGCTGAGCAGGGATCTGACACAGTTAATTCCCTGCTGTGGAAAAAATGCTTCAATGATGATGTATTCTGGCTCATTATCCTGATTGAAACAGTGACCACTGGGGAACATTTCACTGACAAACTCTCTGATGACCTTTCTTATAACATTATATCTGAAAAGAGAAACCATCCATAGTTCCTAGGATTGGCTGAATACGCATAATTAGTAATTTTAATAAATAATTGTAAAATAATAGTAATGCTTTTTAAATATTTCAACAGCTGTAGTATGCCACAGCCAATTGGAAACTCACCCTTGAAAATACAGATTGGCCTTATTCTCCACTTGGAAATTCTACCCCATATGTGAACTTTCAGAGGATGTTTTAATTTGGTTTTAGAGAGTACAGGCCATTCTTCCTAAAATTCATTGATGTAAACTTCTCCAAAGATACCATTGTCTTGTTCACAAAAATGACATCATGGAATGTCTCTCTTTCCTGAATCCATTGTCTGGCCTGCACAGGGGTATTATTTGACCAAAACCACAGGGGTACAAGACCATCTATAAAAGTTTCCAAAATGTAAACCATAGGCAGGGGGTCTGGGGCCGCATAGGCCCCATAATTTTTTTTAATTTTATTCATTCTGGTGCATTTTGGGGAATCATTTGAAACAGAATTTGCTACCTTGTTACTCCCTCCCATGCCCAGTAAGTTGAACACTAGACCCTTCCCAAAGACCCTACAATCCAGTACATTGCTTGAACCACCCCTCCCCATAGCCTAGGCACATGCTCCAGTGTATGCCCCTAGCCTCCCAAGCACAGAAAGCTTCACCCTGACTCCCTTCACAGAATGCTCAGCCCTCCCTCACCAGATAATTTGTAGCCTCCAGCTCTGCTCTCCTTTTATTGCCAGTGCCATTCCAAGGTAACATTGCTTTAGCATTTTTTCTTGGGTCATTGCTTATTATTGGTGAAATATCATGTAGGAACACACTATTAATAAATAAGGCTGGAAATGGCAAGTTCCTACATTGCTGCAAATTTAATCCCCAGGCTCAAGACATTGTTCATCAAAACTAGAATAAATCTGTAATCTGGTATGATGACCCCAAGCCCTGAGTAAAGCCAGAGATCCAATATCATGATGGGGATGCAAGCTTTATAACTTTTGAAAACTTTAGCTTCATCGTAAACTGCACAGCAGCTAGTAATTTTAAATGATGCATTGTTGGACTAAATATCCGAGAGAAGTTACTTGTGAAGACTGAAGGTAAAACACATCAGACCAAATCAACCTATTTTCTGGCCCTGAGCTTCTTTTTAAATAAAAAAAAGTAAAACTATAAATGGGTTAAAAATCAAATTTCATCAAAGTCATTTGATTATTTCCCGCTAAAGAACACCTTTAATTTTCTTGCTCTTTTGTGAAGGCTATCCAGCTAAACATAATGTTATATAAATGATACCATGCCTACTTCACTGACAAAGTTTTGTCTCTTCCAAAGAGTTTAGTTTGCTTAGTTTTAAGAGCAGGTCTTGGGGGCACTCACCAAAGCAGGAACAGATACACTATAGGCTTTCTATAGTTATGTGCTGAATTCTTTATTAAAAAGGGTTGTGGCAGCACATTTAAAAAAAATAATTTGGCACACAACAAGCATGGAAATCCTGTAGTGTATCTATTTCTGGTTTTGTGAGTGCCCCAAGCCTTATCCTTAAAATGAGGCAGAGTAAGGGAAGAACTAGTAATATCCCTGACTACACTTTTTAATAAATCATGGGAGAATGGGTGGTACCTGAGGACTGGAGGAGGATGGATGGATGTAATTCCCCTTCACAAAAGTGGGAGCAAGACAGAGGCAGGAAACTACAGACCTGTCAGTTTGACCTCAGTGGTAGGGGAAATGATGGAATCACTTCTGAAGGAAAGAACTGTTGAGTACCTAGAGGCCAGTGGGGCACAGGACCCAAGGCAGCATAGATTCACAGCGGGAAGGTCATGTTGGACAAATCTAATTGATTTCTTTGACTGGGTGACCAAAGCAGTAGACCAGGGAGGGGCTGTGGACATGGCCTACCTAGACTTTAGCAAGGCATTTGACACAGTCTTGCACAAAATATTAATAAACAAGTTAGCCAGCCTGGGAGTGGGTCCTAGGGTGGTAGTCTGGGTAAAACATTGGTTGGACAACAGGACACAGCAGGTAATAGTAAATGGAGTACACAGTGAAGAAAGGAGGGTTACTAGTGGGGTACTGCAGGGTTCAGTACTGGGGCAGGTCCTTTTAATGTCTTTATAAGTGACATTGCAGAGGGAATGAAGGAAAGTATGTCTCTTGCAGATGACACAAAGATCTGCAACAGGGTTGATACACAAGGTGGGGTGGAAAAGGATGAAGAGGGACTTGGCAAAGTTGGAGGAATGGTCAAATGTATGGCAGCTTAGATTCAATGCAAAGAAGTGCAAGTAATGCACCTGGAAACAAAACCCAGGGGAAGAGTACACAATGGGAGGTGAGATACTGACAACAACAAAAATGGAAGAGGACTTGGGGTAGTCATATCAGATGACCTTAAGGTGGGCCAACAATGTGAGAAGGCAATGGGAGGCTGGGGATACTGGGATGCATAGGAGAGGCATCACTAGTAGAAAACCGGAAGTTGTTAGCCCTCTGTACAGTCAGTTGGTAAGACCACATCTGAAGTACTTTGTACAGTTCTGGAGACCCCATCTCCACAAAGACATAGACAGGGTGGAGGCTGTCCAGAGGAGGGCAACCAAAATGATGCAGGGTCTGCATCAGAAGACATATGAAGAAAGGCTAAAGGAACTAAAGATGTATAGCCTCGAGGAAAGGAGGGAGAGGGGGGACATGATAGAAACTTTCAAATACCTCAAGGGAATCAACAAAGTCAAGAGGGTAGCATCTTTCAGAAAAGAGATGTGCAAAGACAAGGGCACAATTTGAAGATGGGGGATGGCTCAGAGGTAATGTGAAATATTCTTCACAGAGTGGGTTGTGGATACATGGAACAGCCTTCCTGAGGAGGTCGTACAGTCAAAAACAGTGGGCAAATTCAAGAATGCATGGGACAGACATAAGGCAATTCTAGTGGGGGGGGTAGGAGGAAGTAGGCTGTTGGTTAACTGGGACCTGCAGCTTATCCGTTAGGTAGGAAATGGGCGACTAGGTGGGCCAAACAGTCCTTATCGGCCATCAGATTCTATGTTTCTATGTTACATAATGATTCTGTGGGTGGGAGGGAGTCAGGTGCTTAGTGGGTGGGTGGAAGTGTGTGTCATTGTTTCTGCAGTTCAGGCTGTGGGGAAAGGAATGTGGGATTGGATACTTAAATGAAGGTGGGAGGGGGAGTATCGTTAATGACTACTAGTCAGAAATTGTGGGAAATGTAGATGGGGTACTATATGAGTTTAGAGTCTAGAGGTTACAGCACCATACTATGAACCCAAGACTGAGCAGACTTGGGTTTAAATCTAGCAACTACCACTTGCATACCAAGTGACTCCAAGCAAGTCATGTAACCTCCCTGTCCTCCCAGTACATTTCAAGAAATGAACTTCAGCTCAATCTAAAAAAATCCTTTGTCATGTTAATGCATTAGCATCCATTTCAGCTCTGAACACAGCTTCTTTGTTTGAAAAACTACTACCAACACCGTCTCAGCCCTCTCCTGTACCAGGAGCAAATAAGAGCTTCATTTACAGACAGAACCTGAAGGCTGAAAAACCTGCTTATTCCTTGCCATCCCCAAGGTGGTTTCTTATCTCAGAATTAGATTTGAACGATTTTGCAGGATAGTAGAAAGGTGATGGTCCTAACCTCAATCCACAGCAGAGACAAATGAGATTAAATTTCAATTTGTACTCTTAACACGTAATGTTTCTTCTACCCCTGTCATTGTCCACAAATAGAAATGCATGTCTTCCAGCTATAACAGCTGAAACATTGATGTCCATGCAACCCTCCCTATCCCATGAACATGCCTAATGCCTAATCCCATGCCTAATGTAACAGCATTGCTCCAGCAACTCTCTGAAGGTGAAATAAAATCACTCAGGCACAGAGATGAGAAAAGACTCAGAGCAGACTGGTGATTATGCTGCTGACCACTTCATTACTCTAGGAGCATGACGGTGAGCAAAACAGATTGTTCCTACTCCAAGACAATCTTTAACATCATGAACTCCTCCCCCCAGAGAACTCTGTGCTAGAGAAGGGGGTTGGACCAGACTTTGGACCTGTCCACACTACACCGCTTGGGCCCAGTAACAGATGTAGACCATTACTGCGGGAAAGCGGTGCAATGTATCCCACCTGTGGCGGTGTCCATTATGGGACAACACCACGGGTCCCACCTTGAGCCGGGCGACTGTTGTAAACACCCGATCCCACAATGCAGCTCGCGTTGCACTTTGTGCCCTGCAGGAAGCCATTACCGCCCATCGACACTACCGCCGGTAACGTTACCAAGATGGGACCGATTTCATAACCGGTGTTGAAACCACCTCATATGTGGTTTCAACAACAGTTATGAATAGCCTCCTGTAACGTTACAGGTGTAAACGTAAACCATTGCGGTAATGGTTTGGACATTCTGTAACATTACAGAGGTGTAGTGTGGAGAGGGTCAGAGAGACTGAAAGGGATTGCTGACAAAAAAAAGAGACCTCTAACCAGACAGCCACTCTGTAATTAGACAGCATGAACCAGGGGCTGCAAACAGACCACAGAAGTCACAAAAAAGTCATAGGAACTGCAACTGTGAACCCTAGCAACCCCTTAATGATGCCCATAGGCCTACTCCATTTGCTTTTCCTTGATGTCACATATCACTGGGTACAAACTGAGTGAGCAACAATAACACTTACATTGGTTCAGTACAATACTGTGCATACAAGATAAAACATAAGATATTAGAACCAACAACCAAGACGGCGGCCTCGCTGGGCTAGCCCTCAGGAGCAGGAGTTAGAGTTCTGTTTTCTTTAAGTCTATTTCAGTTGTTATTTTGTTGTTTAATTAATTTGTTTAAATTTGTTTGTTTAAATTCATTCATTTACTTTGTTTAGCTTTATTTTATTTGGTTGATTTTACTGTTTGTTTTTCGGGATTTGGAACCATGTTTTGTCCTCTCTGAATACCGTGTTCAGGGACTGAGGGTATTAAGAATCTAGAATCGAACCAGGAACTGGAGCAGAGAGTGGAGTGGAGAGTGGAGCCCCGGAGTCAGATTGAGAAGGTGGACTGAGGTGGACCAAGGAGTAGTGAGATATAACTTGGATTGCTTGGGTGAGCAGCGAGGAGCAGTGAGGAGTGAAGAGTGCTTTCTTTGCTGCACTGAACTTGGAGGAGGTTTGGATAAGTGGCCAGGAGTATGGAGTGTTTTGCTGCACTGATCTGAGGGAGTTCTGGAGGACTGGGGGGGGGGAGATCCTTCCCTGGCCCTGACCTCGAGCCAGTGGTGAGCCGTGGTGCTGCTGCCGTAGTGTGGCTGTACTTTCGGCTCTTCCGCTTTCACCACTCAGTAGTTGGTGGGCAGCCGTTGCGGTGAGCAGATTTGGAAAGAGGGATTGGGTTAGGGGTGGGGATCTCCCTGAAGCCATGTAACATCTGAAAGTTACCTGGTTTTGGAAGTGTTGTCTGTTATGAACTAGCTGGCTGTATGAAGGAATCAAACTCTCATCCTCTGACTGTGTGAAGGAATTGAACTTTTATCCTCTGGGTATGCTGGACTGATTTCCTCTGCTCCATTATATCTGGTTCCTATCGTGAGTTTTTAATTTTAGTTTGGATATCTGATTTTTGGATTTTTCCCTGCTCTGTGGGTTTGCACAGTGAACTTTAATTACAGACTGCTCCTATGTACTTTGAATAACGAGACTTCTGCTTGAGGTCTGCTGCTTTTCAAATGAAAGTGAGAGCTCATTTGAAAACCTGAACTATTATCTTTTGGAGAGACAAGTTTTTGACTTATTTTGAGTTTAATAAGAGCGGTCTGCAGCACTGAACTGGTCTTCACCTGTGAGAGGGGTGAACTGGTTACTGGCCAACCTAGAGCTTGGTGAAACTGTGTTGAACATTTGATTTCAGACTTTAGCCCTTTTTAAGTTATAGTTATTTAATTTGGACTGAAGGAATTGGTTTGTAATATTTTTATTGTCTGGATATTTGGGTGGTGAGGACTCTGTATCCAGTTATTTATTTGTTTATTAGATTTATAGTTTATGTCATTGTTTGTTTGATATTGGGAGTATTTTCCTCTCTCCCCAGTGGTGAGAGGACTGGGTGGGGAGGGAATTAATTAATTAATTACTTTAATATATATTGTTTTATCTCTCTTCCCCAGTAGTGAGAGGACTGGGTTGGGAGGGGGAATTTAGTTAGTGTTTTGTTGTATTTGATTATATTTCTTTGTTTGGGTTTGGGGGTGAGAGCCCTTAAATCAATAGTTTGAGGTTTGTTCGATTTTCCTAAATTGCATTTTATTTTTCATTATAAAGGGCTTTGTATTTATTTAAGCTTTAAGAGGTGGGTTAATTTTTAATTAGGATTGTTTACTTGTTGTGTTAATTATGTGTTGGGATAACACAAGGACAGTCGGATATTATTTCCCCTTCAGGCTCAGGCACCTTCGTCCTCTTTCTTGTCCCCCCCCTACCGCCAGAAGTCTATAGACGGTGTAGGGCTCTGGGAATTGTTGGAAGAAGGAGGAGGATGAGGGTTGGGTCTGGTGGGGGAATGGAAAGGAGTGAGGGGATAGGGATAGTGGAGACAAGGAGATGCCCTGGGGCGAAATGGGCCCAGGAAAGGGGTCCACCCTGTCTGGTGCCCATACCCAAGGGTTCTGATTATAGTCAGCAGGTAGCATGGTCATCCTCGGAGGCTCATCCTACTCAGGCAGTGTTAGAATACCAGGTCTATAAAAACAAGATGGGTATTATAGCTGATTTTGTTGGGTCATCTGACCTGGCGTGCATCACTGAGACCTGGCTGGATGAGAATGCTGGACCAGTTTTGGCGGCAGCAGTTCCAGCTGGGTACTCAGTGATACATCGCCCGAGGGTGGATCATAAGGGCGGGGGTGTTGCTATCTGTTTTAGATCAGAACTGGGCCTAGAGGAGGTACCAGTGTGAACTACCAAATCCTTTGAATGTATCTTAGGTGAGGGTGTGGGGCACAGGATACTTCTCGTATACCATCCACCAGGTGATGAGAATGTTTTCCTGTGAAGTCTAGCAGACTTCATTGGTCGACCTGACATTGGGGTCCCCAGATGGTTGGTTCTAGGGACTTCAATGCCTGGGTCAACGATCAACTCTCGCATTTTGGTCAAGACTTCCTCCAGTTAATGATTTCACTGGGCTTCACACAGGTTATTTCCTCCTCGACCCATATTGATGGTCATTCATTGGATTTGGTGTTCCTTCTGGGGATGGAGATATCCGACTTGGTGGTGGAACCAGTCAGATGGTTGGACCATCAGTCCATTGGGTTCAGTTTTGAGACCACCCCTAGTAGATCAACCCCTATGGAAATGGTCCGGTACCGCCCTTTAAGGGGTATTTCCCCGGATGACCTGATGGCGGTGCTGGACCTATCGGGCTTACCGAGAGATTGCATGGATCCAGGAGATGTGGTACTTGCTTATAATAAGGCGGTGGCAGGGCCCTGGATTCCATTGCTCTGTTCGTCGTTCATCCTCTCACTCTTCACGCAGGTCTCCTTGGTTCGATGAGACCCTGAGGGAGTTGAGGAGAGTCGGACGAAGGTTGGAGAGGTGCTGGCAGAGGTCGGGTCTTGATGGTGACAAACTTAGTTTGATGGACCACTATGTGATCTATCAATCCGCAATCTCTCATAAGAATGCAGAATTCCTGTCCAGAGAGATTGCGGCTGCACAGAATAGACCAGCTCAGCTCTTCTGGACTGTGGACAGATTGTGCAATCCAATCTGTCTTCAGCTCAGAAGAGCGTTTTCTCAAGAACGGTGTGAAGAGTTTGCTCTATTCTTTTCAGATAAGGTTGCCAAAATCAGATCTGATGTCGCTTGACCCTCTCAATGGGAGTTGTGATGGTCGGCAGGAGATGTCGGACACCCAGTTTGTGTGGTCTGACTTCAACCTCCCCACAATCAGTGACATTGTGATGATCATCCAATCACTGTGTCCGACCAACTGTGGTTTGGACCCAGGCCCCACACATCTCTTAGTGGGTTGTGTGGATAAAATTGGCCCCGTCCTTGCTGAGATAGTCTGGAGGTCCTTGGAAAGGGGGATTTTTCCAAATCCTCTTAAGGAGGCTGTGTTTCAGCCCCTTCTTAAGAAGTCCTCCTTGGACCCAGACTGTCAGA
This sequence comes from Neoceratodus forsteri, assembly GCA_016271365.2. NCBI lineage: Eukaryota > Metazoa > Chordata > Ceratodontiformes > Ceratodontidae > Neoceratodus > Neoceratodus forsteri. Next base: position 575,022,177 of record CM028134.1, on the reverse strand, counting down.
CAAACTACAGGCCTGTCTCTAACTTACCCTTTGTAGGTAAAGTTATTGAGAAGGTGGTTGCATCGCAGTTGGACAAACATCTGACCAGCCACAATGTCTATGATTCTTTCCAGTCTGGATTTAGGAAAAGGCATTGTAGCGAGACAGCTCTGGTTCGGGTACTAAATAACCTCCTAATAGCGAGAGATCAAAGGACCTGTTCCATCTTGGTCCTTCTTGATCTCTTTGCAGCATTTGACACTGTGGACCATGGTGTGCTATTGGAATATTTGTGATCTATCTGTGGACTGTCTGATACGGTCCTCAGCTGGTTCGATCTTACCTAGGGGTAGGACTCAGAGGGTGGTGTCAGGATTTTTCCTCGGCATTATTCTCCCTATCCTGTGAGGTACATGAGGTTCCATTTTGGCACCCATGTTGTTTGCAGTGTATATGCTGCCATTAGGAGCGATTATTAGGTGATCATGGTCTGGGTTTTCATTGCTATGCAGATGATACTCAGCTGTACATGTCCTTTGTGCCCAGTTAGGATGCTGTCATTTCGGTCTTTAACAACTGTCTTGCCAAAATCCAAGACTTGATGAATGTGTTGGCTGTGGTTGAACCCAGAAAAAACTGAGGTGTTGGTTGTGGACCAGGGTCACTGGGAGCTGGATCGCCCTCGGGTTTATGGCTTGGGGCATCCAGCTGACTACCTCAAACTGGAGTCACGGAACCTGGGCGTTGTGTTTGATGACATTCTGACATTTAAATCTCAGGTGTCAGCGGTTGTCAAAACCTCTTTTTACCATCTGAGGAACATCGCCCGGGTGAAGTACCTAGTTCCTCCAGATGATCTTCCTACTTTGGTCTTTGCTTTCGTTACCTCCCGCCTTGACTACTGCAATGCCCTTTACCTTGGGTTACTGGGGGCTGAGATTCGCTGACTGCAGCTAGTGCAGAATGTGACAGCCAGGCTGTTGACTGGTTCTTCTAGGTCCAGTCATATAATGCCTGTGCTCTGTGGACTGCACTGGCTGCCAGTTTGCTAAATCACCTTCAAGGTCTGTTTGCTGACCTAAAAGCCCTACATGATCAGGGACCTGCTACCTGAAAGATCTCCTCTGTCCCTACTGTCCCCCGCTCTCTCGATCCACTGACGAGGGATTGCTAGAGATTCCCAGGGTTAAGCTTAAAAACTTCAGGGGCCAGATCTTTTAGTTTCATGGCCCTAACCCTGTGGAATTCTCTACCTCGTCAGGTGTGAAACTGCCCAATTGTCCAAAGTTTTAAAGGAGCTTTGAAAACCTACCTTTTAGTAAAAGCTTATAATGATTTTAAATATTTTAATGTTGTTTTAACTATTTATTGTTTTATGTTATATTGTACAGGTGCCTTGGTTTAAGAAGGGCGCCTTATATAAATAAAGAGTGATTTGATTTGATTAGAATATTGCATGCCATGCTCTCCCATAAGGCCAAGTTATGCATCCGCACACCCAGTTAGAAACATAGAAACATAGAATTTGATGGCAGATAAGGACTGCTTGGCCCACCCAATCTGCCCATTTCCCTACATATTGGATAAGCTGCAGATTCTAGTTAACCAACAGCCTACTTCCTCCTACACCCCCACTATAATTCCCTTATGTCTGTTCCATGCATGTTTGAATTCCCCCACTGTTTTAGATCCCACAACCTCCCCAGGAAGGCGGTTCCATGCGTCCACCACTCTCTCTGTGAAAATAAAATTTCCTCACATTATCCTGATCTGCCCCCCTCTATCTTTAAATCGTGCCCCCTTGTTCTTGCACATCTCTTTTTCTTTTTTTCAATTCAAATTTTATTAAGGTTTATAGTTTATAATGGAGAGAACAGATCCACATTTGACAACACAGTAAACATGCATACAAGAAAGATACAGACCCATCCTCCCCCCCACCCTCCATAACCCCTCTCTCCCTCCTTCCTCCCTCCTCCCACCCAACACAGAATGGTAAATATTGTACTCGTAAACATGGGACAAGGTACCAGCTCATTCCATTTATAAGGAGAACAGAGTACGCAAGGGGTCCCAGATCTTTGTATACCTTTGTAGCCTGTTATTAAGACTTACAATAGCCTTTTCTGTCCTAAGATTGGCTAGTAGCTCATTAAGCCACTCTGCATACGAGATGTCCTCCTCATCCTTCCAATGTCGCAACACCAGTTTTTTGACAGACATAGGAATGAGGGCAATGTGGTATTTTAGATTGAGTACAGAGATCCCGGAATAATCTCCAAGTAACATATTTCTGCAGTAAATAGGTCATTCAGACCTAAGAGAACATCTGCCTTTTGTTGGATACAAGTCCATAAGGAAGCAATTTTGGCACAGATCCCAAAAAGGTGGTACAATGTACCTTCCTCCTGCTCACAGCTGTTACATAAAGAGGAAGGGACTATTCCAAATTTGGCTAGCTTCTACTGTGAATAATACAGGTTGTGCAGTATATGAAATTGCATAAGATGTAACCTGTCTTGGGTAACATATTTGTGGCAATTGTGCCATGATGAAGGCCAATCAATATTCAGGTCAGAGAAAAATGAAGACCAAAAGGCCATAGGGCCAAAACAATCTGGGTATCTCCAGTAATTTAAAATCCCATATGTTTTGGATACAGCTTGCTGGAGGCCTGCTAGGAGACTTAAATCCGGATGGAAAAGCAAGTGTGGGGTCTGGGGGGATCAGCACCCAACACCATCGGAAGAATGTGATGGAGTTGGTAGACTTTAAAAATGTAATGACCCGGTATATTAAATTTGTTCATGATCTCCGTAGAAGACAGCCAAGCCTTATCATCTTTTGTGAAGTGAGCAGGGAGGCAATCTCCCAGGTGGGTCAGCCATCGGGATGTAAGTAGCTTGTTGCCAATTAGAAAATTTATGTTGCCCCATATGGGTCGGATCAGATTATAAGTATGTTTATACTTAAGGAAGGTACAAAGTTGGGAATGGACTCTGACCGACAGTGCTATGGGGGAAGATTTTAAGGTTGATGGGAGAGAGCGTAGCCTTGTATACAGGAGAGCCGTTGGTGATAAACCACAGGCTTTGATATGGGCAAGTTAAATTTTAAGCCAGAGTGGGGTGTAGGGAGAATCGGTCATAGTTAGCCAATGGAGATATTTAGTGGCATGGCTGACCCAATAGTAGAGAGCTAAGGTGAGGAAGATGTAAGCCTCCTTTAGGTTTTGGGTAGCTAATTTATAATAAGCTATTCTCGGTTGCTTACCCGACCAGATAAATTTTGTAATAAGCCCATGCACTTTTTTAAACCAAGAGAGTTGGGGCCAAATATTGAGTAAATTAAGGGGATAAAAGAGGCTTGGGAAAACATTCATTTTGATTAAGTTCATTTTACCCCAGAGCAAAATTGGGATGGTGGACCACCTGTCTAAATCCATGCTAATAATGCAAACCAGAGAATCTAAATTCAATTTTAAACAGCTGGCCAAGTTTCTTGTCAATTCAATACCAAGGTACCTTAAGGAATCCTGTTTCCAGGTTAACCCAAACTTAGAAATGGTGTCTTTAAACACTTTATGATTGAGAAGGAAGACTACTGTTTTATTAGCATTTAGCTTGTAATTAGAAGGTGACTATTTTGTTTCAATTATCTCTAACATGGGAGGAATGGAGGAGGCCGGATGGGATAACTGGAGAGGTCATCTCGTGGCTGAAACACAATTTCTTGGCCCTGAATGGTTATGTCTTGAATCATCTGACAGTCTGTTAACCTATGAATGAAATGTTCCAAATAAATATTGAATAATAAAAGGGACAAGGGGCATCCTTGTCTAGTACCAGACTATAATGGAAAAGTTCGGAGATTGTTCCATTGCAGGTCACTCGGGCAGTCATAGATTGGTATAATGTTTGTATCCAATTTTGAAAATCCTTTAAGAAATTAAAGGTTTTGAGGGTCTGGAATAATAAATTCCAGTTAACTCTATTAAAGGCCTTCTCAGCATCCAGAGACACCAAAGCTGCTGGAAAAGAGGCATCTCTGGACACCACGAAGACATGGGCCAAGGTACAGAGATGATCCACAGAGGACCTTCCCTTTATGAATCCCACTTGCTCTGGTCCAATAATATTGGGGAGGATTGCATTCACTCTATCCACTTGTAATTTAGTAAAAATGTTGAAATCCTGATTAAGAAGCGAGATAGGGCGGTAACTCGTCACTAACTTGGGATTCTTATGAGACTTAGGTAAAAGAACTATCAAGGACTCAAATAAAGTTGGGTCTGTTTCCACCCCAGATAAGATGTGTTGTTAAGTGGTAATAGCAAGGGGATTAGCTGATCTGTAAACTTTTTATAAAAATTGGATGAGTATCCATCCGGACCTGGGGTCTTGTCCGTGGGAAGACTATTAATAACACTAACCAATTCTGACTGGGAAACAGGTGCAAATAGTTTAAGATGCTGCGCTTCTGAAAGGGAGGGTAAGTGCGTGTCTTCAAAGTATTGATACAATACCTGGTCTGAAGGGGGGGTCGGGCATAGGACCATACAGTTGCTGATAGTAATCACTAAATTTGGCAATAATCTCATTTGGGGAGGTTTTCAGGGAACCATCCTCCTGCGAGTGGATGGAAGCAATGAATCGAGAGCATTCTTGTTGTTTTATTCTGAGAGCTAACATGCACCCCACTATTTCACCCTAGTCTGGTTAAGAGGCCCTGGTCTTCAGAATTGCAAATTCCACCTTCTCTCTCAGGAGACCCAAGTAGCTGTCCCTCAACTTCACCAGTTCCTGCCTAAGGGCATCTGTGGAATGGGGGGGTCAGTTTTGCTTCTGTGTTCCTGATTTGTGAGAGAATGGATAAAAGCTGTTGTTCCCTCTTTTTTTTCCCTTTGGCATCCCAGCCCAATCAGGATTCCTCTAATGAATGCTTTAAGGTGCACCATTCTATGTCTGGCCTGTTAGTGGAGTTTAGATTTGTTTTGACAAACAGGTCAATTTGTTGTGAAATTTGTTTAGTGAGTCCAGATTCTTTCAGCAACCCTGGTCATTCAGTTTCCACCTCATCCACTTCTTGGGAAGAAATGGGAAGGAGAATTGACAAATGACCAGGGAATGGTCTGAGGAAGGCCTGGTTGAATAGAGGTCAGGACACCTGGAAGAAGTGTCTGAAAGAGAAGTAGGTAATCTATACAGGAGGATGTCCTGTGAATTGAAGATATGACTGTATACTACTTATCTGTAGGGGGAAAAACACACCAGATATCACATAAGGCAACCTGATCCATTAAGTCTCAGAAAGCCTGTTGGGCTGGAACAGTCCTTTTCTGGAATGACCTGTATGATCCAATGCCATATCAAATGCTAAATTGAAATCTCCTCCAAGGATTATGGGAATTGACAGAAAGGGTGCCAGAGTGTTAATGAGCTCCATATAGAACCCCAGGATATCAACAGTGGGCCCATAAATGTTTCCCAAAAGAAGTTCTGTGGTATAGATTGTACCCCTGACCATAATAAATCTGCCTTGGGGGTCTTTGATAATCTGGAATGGAAGAGGGAGGCTTCTGTTAGCAGAATCATGACTCCTTAGCTCTTGGAGGTGCCCTCGGTTGAGCACACTTGACCTACCTGCTGCCTCCTCTTCAATAACACTTCGGAATCTAAGAGATGAGATTCCTGTATAAACATAATTTCATCTGCCAATACATTCAAATGTTTAAGGACTTTGCATTGTTTTACCTTCTGTCAGATCCCCTTAACATTCCAGGTAGTTAATCTAAAAGCTTTAGCCATTGTTTGTTGCAAACTGGGATGTATCTGTGAAAAGATGTACAAATAATCCTGATACCTCTCCGTGCATTGATTCTGTGTTAAACCCCAACCCCATCCTGTTCTGTCAAATCCTCCCCAAACCAGTTCCTAAACTCAACATCTTACAGCATATCCAAATAGTCTCTGAAATATTGAACCATCCCAACCCTCCCCTTCCTGTTGTGGTTTTTGTTCTGTAGAACTCCATTTTGCTGTTCCTTCCTCTCCAGTCACCCATCCTTGCTACCTATCCTATAACCCCCAAAAGTAAGATAATGACATAAAATAGCCCCCTAATCGTAACAACATTCCTATGTTGAAAAAAATTCTAGGAATTCTAAACTGAATCAAAATACGTCATTGCGGGCAGTTCTACCGGTTATCGGAGCAGATAAGGCAGATAATACCAACTTACATCCACAAAGGATATGCATAGAAACCCAATAAACAAAAATACCACTGGGCTATGTCACCAGCCCATATTGCCAATATGTCAAGTATTCTAATTGTATAAACGTGTTCAGTGAAGAGACAAAAGGAAACCTGTCATACAACCAGGTAAACACAAAGGCAAGCTTAGAGTAGGAAGTTAAACCAGTTGACTGTAGTTGCACCAAACAATATAAGCCATGGAATACAAAAACATGGTAAATAAACTCCTCCTGTGGCCTCTTTAACACATAACAAGTAGTTGAAAGCTATAGGGAGCTCTGGAGCTGTGCGAGCGTGTCAGCATCAAGATCAGCAGGAGTGCCCTGATAGAAAATCACGAAGGGCGCTTTCATTTGTCTCTTTCTCCCATAATTATGCCATTCATAAAAACAATGAAAAGCCAAACCTAGAAGTTGTATAGCGGTTCCCAATATATCAATAAACCAAATGTTCCAGAGAGCAAGTCCCCAGGGGTAAACTCTCTATGATAGTCACAAATAAGTCCCTTCAGTTGAGATGCTGTCTCGTCTGATAGATATTTTCAAGATAGATTTTCTCCTTTCTTTTCTGGAGTGAATGCCAAACAAAGCTTGCCCAAGCCTTTTCAGGTGTCTCTGAAGAGATCTGGAAGAGCAACCTTGAGACCTGCTGCAGCCATTATGGGGTTTTCGTAAGTCTGCCAACTACCACAATCAATGTCTGAAGCCATGCTGGAGTAAATCATTTTGAATCTTACCCCTGCCACAATGAGCTTGGAAACCAGAGGATGGAAAGCTGTTCTATCTACTGCAGACTATGGCTGGTAAGTCTTTAGCCAGTCTGGCATTGGTTGCTTCCCAACAGACTTCCTGCAGTTCTCTCACTTTTGAGAAAGTGTTGACACTGAGGTAATTTAAAAAATGGAAGATTAAGGGCCTTGGGGGGCTCCAGCTGGAGGGGTGGGATGAAGCACCCAGTGTGCCCATTCTATAACATATTTGGCTCCAAAGGAAGAGGGCCCTGCTATTTTTTCTGCCAGCTTCTGGACAAATAGGATGGCATCCTGACCTTCCTCCAATTCTGGCAGACCTATGAGGACCGCATTGTTCCTGTGGCTGCGGCCCTCAAGGTCCTCGATCTTCTGCTCCATTTTTGCCAGCCTTTGCTTTGTTGCCACCAGTTTGGGGTCCACCTTCTCAGCTCATCATTCTAATGAGCTGATATGGGCTTTGCTAGTGGAGGTGTGCAGGGAAATATCCGACAAAGCCTGAGAAAGTGATTTGAAGTCATTAGACATTGACCGGAGCTCTTCTTGGAAAGGTCTGAACTCAACCAAGAACCTGGAGAGTGTGAATGGTTCCTGATTGGATGGAGGGTGAGCCGACCCCTGCTGTTCAATCGTGCTGGTGGCCCTAGGCCTTTTTGGGACCTTCTGTAGCGTAACCTGAGGGGCACGTCTTGGTGGCATTTTCTGCATTTCCACCTCTATGGGTGAGCATAAAGAGTTAAAGTTCAAGGAAGGTGTTTTAGTAAGTCCTCCGAACAGGTTTTTATCTGTTTACCTACTTGAAAGGATCATAAAATAGACTTTGAAATATTGGGTGGCTGGGAGGAATTCTGAGTTGCTGCCAGGGCGCTGCATCTTGTGACTCCATTGCACATCTATTTTTCTGAAAGATGATACCCTCCTGGACTTTGTTGATTCTCTTGACTAAGCTTGCAGATACAGTAACACCATATGCCCTGCTCAGAAGTGCAGACACTTTTCTTGCAGTCAGTTCATTGTTTTCATTCAAGATAACACCCACAAGATACATGTTTTTGTTGCAAATATCCAGTGCAGTAAAAGGAGTGTACGATACAGTAGTACTTGTATTGACACTTAAAGAAACAGTATGACACTGGCCTGTGCTATACAATACTGTACCTTGAATCTGAGGGAACCACACAATCCTCAGCAGAACTTGGTCTACTTTGGTGCTGCAGAGGCCAATGTCCGTTATGGTGATATTGTTCTTTTTGAGAAATGCATTCATACTCTTCACACTTGGCATTCTCCTAATTTGAAGGCTCATTTCATCACCAATCCTCTTCATCATGTTTCTGTAAACAAATCACAAAATAACTCAAGCTGAGAAAAAAATATGTGGGGTTGTAAGGAGATGTCTCAAAAATGACAATACAATATTCAGACTGCACCCTGTGAAAATCTACTCATAGAACTCTTATCCAACCTGAGGTAAAGTTCACCACACCTGATTGAGGTGGTTCAGAGCCAAAAGCATAGCATTTAAAATACAACTTCAAAGGCTTGATAACCAAAAAATGGACAATGTTATGGTTCCCTTTGCCTTGAACATGTCACCTACACCACATCTCACCCTAGTTTAGCACCTCGTTAAAAAAAGATTTGCCTCACACACAGTGCCTTGCTTTAGAGTGACTTTATAGTGCTGTCTAATGCCTTAGCTACAGCGATGGACAAGTCCAGACTGTACAGAAAAATCTAAACCTCCTGAATAGGACCCCAGTGGGAGAACACTTGATGACTTTGGAAGATGGTGGATCAGAGCTGAGCTGCAGTGCTGTGGAGGACTGACTGCTGAAACAAGTTTAAGTCTGACAGTATTTATTTTGCTAGAATGCCCTGAATTAAAACAATACACATTGTATTTTGACGTTGTTGCTTTCATTACAGATTTTGGTTGGCACCAGGAACAGAAAATTCTTCTAGGTAGCAATCAGCAGAAAACATCCAATAGAAGCAATTTTTTATTAATATTTACACTGTGTTTTAATGTATTTTATATGGGGTGGCTTTTCGTGTTATTTTTTTAATTTTTGTAATGCTGTCTATGCACTTATTGATTCACTATGGCACAGTTCACTATGTTGCATTTCCTACATCAGGAAATAGCATAAAGTGCCCATGCTGCACTGCACCTGCAGACAGGTAGGCACCAGTGATATTCACAATCATGCCACCTGTCTAAGGCCGCACTCTGGCATGCAGTTGCACAGAAGTGACTTTGTCGGTGCACTGGACCCAGCAGACATCTAATCAGATGCCCATCCTGGGTCCTTCAGGATCCCTGTATCATGGAATGGGTACATGGAGGTGAAAGCAGCACATGGGTTTCTGCCGCACCTACCCCAGACCTATATGCTAAGTACATCCCTGAGCCCTGTTCCAGTACCCAGTGTAAATTACACCACTGCCAGAAACCCAGGTGGCCCAGTTGGTAGCAGCCATTGCAGTGCAAGGGTCCCATGGCCATTTGCCCCAGTTGGTGTCCATTCACCAGGTAGCATGAGGTGCATGTACTATGTGCTGCTGGATTTAAATAGCATACCTCAGTCAGGCACTTCCACCACTCTCTACCTACGTGAATGGGGAAGAGTTTAGGCACCCCACCTTGTACACCCCCAGACCACTGGCAGTATGTGGCTGTGGGATCTAGCAGAGGCTGGTATGCACACAGGAATCCCTTTCTGCTGTGAATATTGTCAGGGGGTCTGCAGGTCCCCACTGCACAGTACTCCAGTGTAGAGTGGGGCACATCCACCCTATGCCCCATAGTGAATCAAATGCTATACAGCAGGGACCCCCTGGCAGCATTATCCAGTGAAGACTGTGGCGTGTCCATCCTATGTCTCATAGTGAATTGAATGCCATGCAGCATTGACATGCGGACTCCTGGCAGCATTCACAGCAGGAATGCATCCCTCTGCACATGCTAACCTCAGCCTGATCCCACAACCATGCACTGCCAGTGGTCCAGGGGCTTACAGGGGGGTGTCCCTACACTCCTCCCATTCACATCGGTGCAGAGTGACAGGGAGTGTCTGGCTGTGGTATGCTATTAAAACCCAGTTGTACACTGGATGAGCATCTGGTGCCACCTGCTGAACAGACACCAGCTGGGGTAGATGGCCATAAAACATCTGTATTGCAATGGCTTCCCACCAGACTTCTAGGTGTGCTTGGGAGTCATGTAATTTACACTGGGGATAGGACTGGGGCTTGGGGGTGTTCTCAACATACAGGTTCAAGGCAGGTGCAGTGGATACCATGTGTTGCATTCACCTGCCCAGACCCACACCATGGAACAGGGATGCACTGCAAGATCCAGGATGAGCATCCAATCGGATGCCTGCATGGGTCAGTGCACTGACAATGTCCACCCTCTATGCACTTGCATGCCAGGGGCAGGACCTCTGACAGGCAGCCGGTGGTTGTAATACCATTGGTGCATACCTGTCCACAGGTACGGTGCAGCATAGGCACTCTCTGTGGTTCCCTGATGTAGGAACTGCAACATATTGAATCATGGCCAATGTGTGTAGATTCACTTGCTTACTTCACCTTATTATTTACTGAGCCACAGCTAGATCAGCTGGTTAATGTCCTCAGGTGTTTTGAGACAAATTGTTATTAACATGTGATTGTGTGTACAGAAGGTGATCTAGCCAGTGAGATCCCAAACAGGTCAATACATGTTTTCTAACAATAACCCTCACTAAAGTTGGAACTTTGAGATTACTCTGTGAGCTGCATCATTGTACATATGGTGGTGAGTGCTAGATTGTGTGCTTGTGGTCACTTAAACTATATCTTTAAGCATCCCATCCCATCCCAGTGTGACTTCCTGCTTTGTTTTATATTTTGATGTTGTATTTTCATTCCTTAGAAAACTAGCCGCACTTAGAGTTTTATATTTGTTATTGGGACTGAGATTTAGAGGTACAAAGATGCAGAGACCCGTAGCTCAACTGTAAGTGAAATGGCAGAAAGGGAGATATCCTGGTGCACCGGAGGACTAGAGTGCTAAAATTGCCAAGGCTGAAGGAACTCTTATAAATTTTAAGTGGTATTCTAGCAATGTTAAAATAACTGCTGATACTTAATGCTATCTATTTAGTTTAAAAAAGGGTATACATCTTGGAAGAGTGTTCCTCTCCCCTCCTCTTGTGTTGTAGCCTGTTGACAGACTTCCCATATAGGAGGAACAAGTGAACAGAAGATCACTAAGCAGGATAGAGAGAAGGTCTGATGCTAGTCAGCCTACTGTGGTGACAACACTGTCTAAACAAGTGAAAGAAGATAAAGAGAAGAATGGGTATTTGTGTAGGAAAAAGAAATTCATATCAGGGTCCTGCAGTCATTAATTTACTGCAAGACTTGAAGAAGAAATTACTTTTAAACTCAGAGGATAGACAATCTAATTAGATCAATAGAAAATATTTGAGGACAAAAAAGATGCCTTATAGATTAAGTAGTGTATCTTAATATTTTTTTTTAAGATCTAAAATATATTGGCACAGATATTCAGGAACACGCCCAAGTGCAGGGTTTGGGTTGTGCCAGAACTACGCCTGTGCCATTCCTTATCCTTCCATATTCAGAGCCATTGTGCTGGCACTAAACCCTATGAATATAAGGCAGATTGTATGCTGCACATGCCAAGCACCTGTGTAGCATAATGCAGGTGCATAGCTCTTAAGATAGCACAGTGAATAGTGCTGAACCATGGGGTGGCTGTGGGTGTAAGAGGAGGGCATCACTGAAGGACACACAACACAACACAGCAGCATTAGTATCACAACAACAGTTTAGTTTATACAAAACAAAACACAGCCATCCAAATGAAACAATGGCAATGACCTGAAGAAAAATTGTGGAGGTGAGACAAAGGAACAAGGGTACCCTTAATCTGTAAGTACATATCTCTGTCAAACATAAACTTATTATTTTTCAAATATTGTTCAAGTAATGTTAGCAGGAAATCAGTGGGAGGACCAGCATCTCGGCTCCTTTGGTTTATGAAAAATGCAGCAGCGTCTAACACTCTTGCATGAGGGTTATTCGTATACAAGGCATTGATATTCGTTGTCACTAAAAACACATTCTCCTCAATATTAACATCAGTATTTCCTACTTAAATTACTCGAACATGCTTAAAATAAAATATGTGCTCATGTTCAACAGAGATATGTACAGTACTAACAAATTAAGGGCACTGCCATGGGGACCACTTGCACTCCCTAATTAGCCAATTTGTATATAGGACAGTTGGAAAACCAGTATGCTTTGGATGAATTACAGAACCCCTTTTGATAAAATAGTCATCTGAGATTATATATTGATGATGTGATTATGATGTGGAAGCGGAAGTTAGGGAAATTGGGAGATTTTATTAATTTCCTTCACAACACCAACCAGAACCTCAGATTTATGTATATAGCAGATGATAGATCTGTTAATTTCTTAGATCTCACCATAAATAGACAAAAAGATGGTTCTGTGGTAACAGATCTGTGTAGGAAGGACACAGATGGAAACACTTTATTGATGGCTACAAGTTGCCATCCACGACACACAACTTGTAATATCCTCAAGGGCCAGTTTCTTAGAGCCAGAGGGAATTGTGGGACAGAATAGAAATTTCAAAGGGGTACTTACGATGTCAGCAGAAGATTCAAGGAGAATGGGTACAGACTACAGAAGCGATGGATTTTGCCAGTACATAAAATAGGCTTACATTATTAGAAAAAGAGGAATGAGAACAGGGTTGATACCAGATTTAATTTTGTAACCACTTTTTCTGCCCATGCAGGACATCTGGAAAAATCATGAAAACACCCTGAAACTATTACTTAGTGACAAAGGGTTGCAGGAAGTGCACAATGTCACACCAGGATAACATATCAAAGAGGCCTACACTTGCAACAGTCTTGTACATAGTCACTATATTCACAAAGAAAAGACAATTGGTTGAATCAGGGATGGTAAGATGTTACACCTGTAAAATATGTATTTATTGTAAGCACATAATGGCAGGAAAAGAATTTCAAGGCAAAGGCTTAGACAAAAGTTTTGAAGTTTGACAGCTGACTATCTATGATACTGCAGGCACCATTTATTTAGCGAAATGCACTTGTGGGCTATTCTATGTGGGAAAGACCAACAGATGTTTTAAAACATGGGTCAGGGAACACATCCAAACAACAGAGAGAGGTGATATTACATATGCAACAGCATTACGTGTCTAAGACATGAAGGATGGGAGGAATCATCAGTTTAAATTTCAGGCTATTGACAAAGTCAACCTTAAACCACAGGGGGGATGTTTAATAAACTGGTTCTACAGTTGGAGTCATTTTGAGCAATCAACCTTGAGGCTACAAAAAGACCAGAACTTAATACAGTAGTTGATGTTAAACAATTTTTGAAATGTAGATAAATTATTGTAGTCTGTGTCAATGTCGAAGTGTTTTGTTCAAATAATTGTTTTACAGCCCTCTTTTTCCTTAGATGAGAAAGGCAATTGGTATTTCAGTTTGGGTATATTTTTAACAACAATAATGACTGTCATCTTTTAATGTGATTTTTATGTTAACAGCATTGTGTGACATTCATGATATTTTGTGTTGACATTTGTATTCATTCATTATATATGTTTCAGTTGTTACATCTTCTCCCCCCTTCCCCACCTCCCATCCCACTTCCCTTCCCTTTGTTTCCCCCAGTGGGTTTTAAGATAGGGAATACTGACTACACTTAGGCAGGTCAGCTGCATTCAGTGTTTCTGTTAACATTACCCAATGAATTCAGAATGTTGTCTGTCACATCATTGTGCCATCATTGTGATTCACCTATTTCAAGTGACAATGTATCACTATGTTTACCCTTTGATAAAGGAATGCCTAGTCTGAATCGCGTCAGGTGAGCATAAAGTGCATGCCAGTGTTTTCATTACATTTTTTGTGTGAAATTGTTTTCTAATAAAATGACAACAAAGCAAATCAAATCAAATGCCTGTGGAGCCAGAGTTCATTTATTGATAGGTGGTGAGTGTCTGACTATTTCTGGTAAAAAGTTTTATGTTCTGTCATTGAGCACCACCAACATAGTGTGACTTTTTTTCATTGGGGTATAGTTTGTGGTGTAAACCCCCCTCACTGACTGACAGCATCTTGCTGTGCCATGATGACCCCCAAAGGCCAGGCCCTTTGTGTTTATTAGTACAGATTAATCACTATGCCTTCACTGAGTGGCTCATGACCCTGGCCCAGCCCCACCCCCTTTCTACAATGCTGCTGACACAATGCAAGCTATACATAGGGTTCTTAGTACATAACACAGGTTACAGCACCTGCTGCATGTATAAGGCACAATTCCCATAATAATAAATTGAAATGAGTGCAACAACTTATAAGACCAGCCTTACCACTTATGAAAGCAGTAGGATCATTGACATAGTGGCCCTACATGTTCCAGCACCTATGTGTGTAAACATTTAACCCTGAGTGGGACACATAATGCAGGGTATTTATGTGGATACCTCTTACTATATCTACACCTCTGGGCCCCATTATAGCCCAGCAATACTCAATAACCAAACCATGAGTAACAGACTATGAAACTATACATGGTCCCATTAAGAAACCTTACACTGCTTCACTGTCATGGTGGTAGCCCACATCTGTGCAGCCCTGGCAGGTGCATGCCTCAGGCTACCACAGTGGGTACTGTCATGTATAAGGAATGGAGACATTACATGGAACGGGGGTCAAGACACCTGCATATGTACGGACCAAATGTGCAGTGGGGTATGTTTTATTGCAAACAGAGGAACAACATGGACACACTGGTAATATGCATAGTGCCTCGGGAGCAGCCTACACACAGGCCATTACACATCCAATGCATACAGCTATCTGGACTCACCTGGCCTTGACATGGTGCCATCATCCACCATTTCCCTCAGCTGCTGCAGGTGGTGTGCCTCCCTCCTCAGGAGGTTGTTGAAGCTAAGTCAACACTGGTCTCTAGTTTGGGAGACCCAGTGCAGCATGTGAGGCACTCCCCACAAACATCCACACCTTACTCTGGATCCTGTCTGACCTGCCACCTTGGTTTTAGAACAATTGGGATGCGATTTGTGCATGGCCTTCTGCCTGACATACTGTCACTCACTGAGTGGACCTAGCATATGTAACACACTACTTCTAGGTTCTGGGCTGCCTGGGTGTGTCCTCTAGTGTTGCACAGCACATCGCAATGCTAGCATTGCACTCATCACATTGCACTGTGCAATACAAATGTCTGGGGTGCTGAACTGGGAGCACACATCAGGCGTGGGGTGGTACATGTACGTGGTGTGCATGCAAGTGTTGTGCATCCACAGCCCTGGGCAGTGCGGTATACTGCTATTGTACAACAGCCTAGTCACAGGGATGCACAGACTGATGATGTCATAAGTGGCAAGTGGCATCATGACTGTGCCACAGCCTAATGCTGCTCAAGTGCAAGCACAGTGCATTTTTTTTTTTTATTTAGTTATTTAACCAGGTATAGCACACTAAGGTGAAAGCTTTTTTACAGGAGCAACATGGGAGCACAAGGAGGTTAAGTGACTTGCTCAGGGTCACACAGTATGCAAGTGGAAGCTGTGGGATTCAAACCCATGTCTGGTCTGCTGGATGTCTCCAAATTTGCAGCTCAGAGCCTTAGACCACTGCGCTATACTGCCTCCAGCATGCTAGTAAAAAAATACTAGTATGGTGGGCAAACATAACATACTGTAAGCAGCCATGGAATCAGCCAATGTATGCAAATGTGTTCATTTCACAGTCAGTGGGCAAACAACCACATTTGCATGTCATTACTGGCAAGTACAAATGCATACGTTACCATGCATGATTGAGCCTGGAGTATATAATGAAGCACATTTCACCACCTAAATTCCACAGCTGAACTGCAGGTGAAATGAAAGCAGGTATGCTGTGGAATGGCCTAGAAAGGGACATGGGTGAGCAGTGATCTGTAGGAGGGGCATTTTCAAAGGAGATGCACAGGTGCATCTCAAGAAATGCACTGCTGCATAATATTCAGATGGTGGAGATGCGCTGTGCATCTCAGACTGCACCGAAGCACAGTGATAATGTATGCAGCGCATCTCCAGGGGGGTGAGCCCATGAATATGCAGCACATCTCTATATTCAGCTGGGATGTGTTGCATTGGCCTGCACATCTCAGAGATGTGCCACACAAAGTTAGACATGTTGAAACACACCTAACACCTAGCCACCCACAGGCAGACTGCGGTACTGCACACAGCAGCACAGCAGCCACCAGCCCTTGCAGCCCAGTGACTATCCTCCAACCCGATTCCCGATGGTGCTGTAACAGTTGTTAGTATGTTTAATAATTCACTAGTAGTCTAGTGGCACCCCCTACCATCTCAATTCCAGTGCGATATAAAACAACAGCTAAACCCCTGCCCCAGTTTCTATAGTGTAGTCATCCCTCTACTGTTCCGATCCCCATGCATAGTAATAAAACAATAATAATCCCCAAACCTTTCCATAGTGTGACATAAAGAAATTAAACCCCAGCCGACCTTTTCCATAGTGTAGTGCCCCCACCCACTGAAACACCCACAACCCACCCTGCTCCCCATCCCAGCATGGCCAGGTGGCCATTGAGTCAGCAGACACCCCAGCCCTCTGCACACCTCCACGGCTGCCCACTGGCTGAGCTGTCAATGAATGACAGCTTACTGTACACAGTACAATCCCATTGGTTGATACTGTCTACCAATAGGCTTGCAGCGTGTACTGTAAGCTGTCATTCGCAACTTTGTGAATGGACACACAATGATATGCAAATGGCCCCTTTGCACCTTGCATTCCTAATGGCCTCATTTGCATGTTTCAGTCTGAATATCTGTAATTTGGGCATGGCACATCTGGCGATGTGCCACGCATCCCCATTCCAGGTATTCAGGCCTACCAAGGGGATGTGTTAGTGCATTGTCGTCAGCCCCCATTTGCGCAGCGCACTTTATCTGCTATATTCAGATGGGATGCGTAATCTCGCATCCTTTTTGAATATAGCATTATTTTGCACCAGCCCATTTATTTGGGCAGTGCATCTAGATGCGCTGGGCACCCCCTAGCCTTTGAATATGGGGTCTCATGTATGAAGTGGCTACAGCACAGCTTCTAGATTGATTGGCATATCCATGTATCT
The DNA here is from genome assembly GCA_016271365.2 of Neoceratodus forsteri. Lineage (NCBI taxonomy): Eukaryota > Metazoa > Chordata > Ceratodontiformes > Ceratodontidae > Neoceratodus > Neoceratodus forsteri. The sequence goes on along the minus strand of CM028134.1, from coordinate 575,004,924 downwards.
CCAGGGCAATTTCTTATGTCTTGCTGTAGCGTCCATTACTTACTAGAAGGTGAAGTACTCAATTTCCTGTGTAGCCAATGTAAGCTCATGGCAACTATTTCCCTAGTGGATGGTTCATTTACCGTGTACAGTACAAAAAGCCCTGTACATCTGGGGCCCTGCTACATTGGAAATGCTTAGGTGGGGAAACTCTCACATTCAAATTTCTTGGTGGCGGAAGTGTCATTTCTAGGTGGTGAAAGTCACCTATAGTAATCAAGGAGGAAGATGACAGATGTTTTGGACCTGTCGTACATGTTTTAGAGAGGTGGTGGAACTCTGTGACTCTTGCTCATTGCCACCCTGTGTGCATGCTGTGTGCAGTGGTACCCTGGATATGTGTTGATGGTGGCTGCTGACATCTACATTTAGTGGTAGTGTTGGTGTTGTCATGTCTACATGGAGGCACTATCCGACCATAGTCCATGTTGCACACCGACAGTGGGTGCCCTTCATGTACATGCATAGGTAATGGCAGCCCTGGGTACCTTTGGGCCCCTGCCATGTCCTCCCTGTCTGTCTGTGACCTTGACAATGGCTGTCAGTGCATCAGCAGGTCTGTGTCAGGCAGCTGATGACTGAGTTGAATTGATTTGATTTGAGTTAATACATGCATTGCTGGGTCACATACATGGCTAGGGAAGGCTACACCATGCTACTGTTCAGTGTATGCCACTGTGTGTTCTCCCCGATCAAATGTGTTCCATTCCCCTATCAATCGGGTACCATGGAGGATGCTTTCAGACTTAGGAAACACTGCTTCTCTGTGAAGCAGTCACAACCACTGACACAGACCAACATGGCCAGAGAGGAGGTGCTGCCTTGGAGGCAGGTGATGAGTGCCTAGGTACAGCAGGCCTGAAAGGATATTACCAACATGGTCAATGCCATTGGCAGCCACAACAGGACCATGGAAGTGGTAAGGAAGGGCTTCAGGGACATTAGGAGGTGGAAAAGCAGGTCATGGCAATGCACCACAGGGAGCTGCAGGCCACAGGTGAGAGCTGGCAGTCATCGGAGTCTTCATATAGCCTGGATCCTGCAAAGGAGGCCATAGCATCAACCTGTGACCCGTGGGTGATGGGCATGCCAAGTGACAGCTACAAGAGCCAAGTAGGACATGCCCAGCCTTGTAGGTGACTGACAGTGTGATGTCCCATCAGCCATATGTGCATATGTGTGTGTATGTATGGGTGCATGCATACTGCAGTGCTGGGTGACACACTGGGTGTAGGCCACACTACTGGTTCCATACCACCCAGTGTATAGCCATCTGTGCACTAATCCATGACTGTGCCCCATGTGTTGTTGCCTACTTGCTCACCGATTCTGGGATGTGTGCTCCCCAAGGATGTGGTGTGTACACACTAGTACTGGGCTGTGTGCCCACTGGTGCTAGGTGTGTGTTCACTGCTGGTGGGGTATGTGCTCACTGGTTCTGGGTGTGTGTTCATAGGTGGGGTATGTGGTCTCTAGTGCTAGGACACATGCTCACTGGTGCTGGGTTGAGTGCTCCATAGAGACTGGATGTGTACTCACCAGTGTAGGGATGTGGGGTGTGCAGGGACATGGGGGGTATAGAAAGTGTACCACATACTCAGCATGGGTGGTGTGTCACTGTACACCGGGGCTTGCATTCTGTCTTGGTCGGCATGCAGCTCTGTTTGTTATGGTGCTATGCAACTCTCATCTCCTCTCCCAATGGCACACCACGTCATACAGGACACCTTGGTGGCAGCTGCCCCTAATGCTCACCTTTCTGCACCAGCCAGTGGATGGCAGCAAGGAGGAACCAGAAGAAAAATACTATGAAACCTGCATCAGGAACTGATGACAAGAGGATTCACCCTCAACCAGCAGGGTTGTTGCCCCACCAGCCCCATACCAATGGGGCCCAGTTGCTGTCCTCACATGGCCCAGTAGTCACAACAGTGCAGCCCCCACAGCCCCTCACACAACTATCACTGTGCCACATCATGACTCCAACTGCAGCACAGCTATCACCCAACATCCCTGACCGATACTGCAGGGTCAGGCACCACTGTTCCTCCCCATTATCCATCTTCCAGCATGGCCGCAGCCCACCAAGTCAGTCACAGCCAACCATCAGTGCCTACAACAGACCTCAGAATCAACTGTGGTGCAGCCTCAGGCTATACAATACCCAACGGTGCAACCTGATCCTGTTCCAATGGCCAGTTCCTTTCAACAGCATGATGTGACTGACAACTGGCAGCTGCTGTGGTCAGCTGTGGAGGCACAAAGTATCACCCAGCAGAAACTAACATACCTCCACTAAATGCTGAATGAGGACATGCAGCATGCAGAGAGGCAAGTGAAGGCATGTCATGCAGAGCTCATGGTGGCCCTACTTGACCTGTGCGGGATCTGGCCTCTGGCATGTAGTTAAGATCTTGGTACATGACCTCCCCAACATGGCCTGTTTTTATGTATACCCCATTTGCTACCACCCCCATACTTGGAAGGCCTGTATTCCAGCACCCCCATTTTGCCCCCAACTGGTTGGTGGGTATCTCTATTGACACCCCTTTAGGGCTCCTGCTAACAGGAACTGTACTTGTTCATGCACCTTATTTGATACCCCACCTGGTTGCAATGCATTTCTGTTTCCACCCTTTTGATACCCCCAAATGGTATGATGCTGTGTATGTACTGGCATTGGTGTGTGACAATACATTGAGTAAACACATTACAGTGTCCTGTGTGGTCTGTACTCAACCTCTATGTCTGAAGATGTCTCTTACCAGTCCAGCTTTGTACTTCTTGGTCCCTGTGGACATTCTGTTACACCTTCTAAGCTGCTCCTTTATCCCTGGTCCTTTAGATCTGAATCCACCACAGGTTGTTCTTCTGGTGACCATGCATATCTCATGGTTGAGTGCCATGTTGTGTGGTATACAACAGGCAAGGAATGTGGCACATGCCTTTTGGTGGTGTACTGCAGGGCACCACAGGAACGATTAGACACTGGAACTGTATTTTGAGCATTCCAAAAACATGTTCAATGATGTTGCACATAGCGCAATGTGCTGCATTGTACCTGTCTGCTGCAACAGATGTGGGTTAGAGGTCAGGGGTAAGGAGCCATGGGCATAAGGGATAAGTACTGTCCCCTATGTAGGTAAAGGGCATTGGCTAGTACCATCATGTGCAACATGGGGAGGGGAGCCTTTGAGGTATACTCACCAATGAGGTGGCCACCTGGGGTGTCCACAGTTCCAAACCTCTGACACAGGATGGAGTTGTGCCTTTTGATGGTGTCATGGGCACTGCCAGGGTACTGTGCCAGGACACTGATGATTCTCCCTATTGCATCACACACCACCTGGTGGAGTGGTATCTCTTCCTATTGACATAGGCCTCCACTCCATCATCGGTGGGGGCCTGGAAGGCAACATGGGTGCAGTCAATGGCACTGAGTGCAGCTGGTAACTGTGCAACCCAGTAGTAGAATAGCAATATGGTTACTGTTCACTCTGCTGGTTTGGAAGGGAATATGATGAACTCCCCCAGCATGGGCCAGTAGGGCATCAAGGAACTGGTCCAAGAGGCACAAGGTTGGTGACTGCAAGATAATGGTGGTGTCCCCCCACCAGTGTCTGGAATGTTTTGGTGGCTAGAAAACACAGTGCAAACTTTAACTTGAGCTCTACAGACAATGCATGGCTGTACTGCATGTCTGCATGGAGCTGGTCTTGCAGCAGCAAACACAGGTGCCTGAGCAAGGGCCTGTTGAGCCTGGACAAACTCATGATCTTGTCATTACTGAGGAATTTGAATGAGACTTGTGGACAGCACTGTCTGTTTGCAGCATAGCATCTCTGTGACCTATTGTCAGAGCCCAGGGTGGACATTGGACCTCTCAACATCTCCCATGACCTGCTGTATAAGGTACATGATGTGTGCTCCCATGTGCACCATCTTGGAGTGTGGGCTGCAGTGTCTCCCTGTACCTTTAGGGTTTGCCCCAGTTTAAGACAACTTTTTTGTTGATACTTTTTTTCTCTCCTGGAGAGCAGGTGTGGGATATACCTCCTATTCATCATGACATAGCTGCCTAAACCTCACTCAGCTACTAAATGACCCTCCATCTAATTTCAGTGCCTGGACTCGCTCTCCAGGCATTACCTCAAGCCACCTGGCTGGGTGACCCTAACCACCCCCTATGGTGGAGCTCCCCTTGGGGGCTTGGGGAGTGACCAAAATCCACCAGAGGCCCCAGCCAAGCCTTACACCTGGGGTGGCATTTGGGAGATGGTCCAGGGTTTCACAGTACTCTGTGACTCCAGGGGTTGTCCTGCTTGGGTCCCCAGAATGTGGACTTGCAATGACATCAGCACAAGATGGGTGTGCTTCTGTACCGTTCAACAGTTGTCTGCTGCTGCTCTGCAGTGCCAGGCAGTCCCAGCTGGTGGAAACCCAGTCTCTATTGGGTGCCACTAGCATGCCAGGAACCACAACCTCCCCCTGAGGTGGGGGAGTCCTGGATGCTCATCCAACCTCCCCCAGCTGACCCTGCAATGCCTGTGCTCACTTCTGAACATGGGTAATCAGTGCTGCAGGAGTAGTGCTACCACTGCACCAGTGGGCCAGCAAGACAACCTTTTATAGGCAGTAACGGCACAGTGTTATGTGACTTGTGTAATCCTGTTTGCACAGCACTAATATGCTGAATATCATGTCATGCACTTTATGCAGGATACTACCCTGCCTTTGTGCACTGCATACATTACCTCTGCACTGGTGTGTTGGCACTAATAGCATGCACAAAGTTGCCTCTGAATATAGAGTTTCACCAGAACTGCATACATGGCGTGGCGCTAACGCTTTGTGCTCAGTGCTAGGCTTTTTGTTTTCATGGGTATAATAGAACAGTATCTTTTATACTTTATACATTACTATTTTTTCTGCACACTTTGTACTCATTTGATGACTTCTGACATCAATAATTTTGTGAGTATAAGTGCTGCATTCTCATCTGCAGTTTAGACCTATTAATACACTTCAAGAGAGAGACATGTTGCTAGAAAGCCTAGAAGCCCAGAGATGTCTTTTTATTTATCAAAGTAATGAGATACCATTAAAAAAACTCCTTGACTTAAGAAGCATTTTAAATGGCAAAAGCATACTTGTTATAAGCAATTTGTATTCAGTATGAACTACAATTCCTGTTTGTAGCACCTTAATACTGAGAAACTGGAATGTCCTTGGTTGCAAATATTTGTAAACCTAGTAGGCTGCTTAAATCAAGCAGTAGTGCATGAATGTGGTGAACATTTTGACCCATACTTTTTATTCTGTTATACTGCCTCTTATCTATTGACTTGTACAACACCCTTTCTCCCAAATTTGAGTATGCCTTAGTACTTTTTCATATCTGAAATAACAAAATGAGCACTCTTTTTTTATATGGCTTGGACCAGGTTTTCATGAGTATTCTTTGCTGTTTTTGTACATATGGGGCTGGATATTCAAACTGCGCCATTCCGTGGCACAAGCCCTTGAGCCGCTCAAAAAAGTTGCGCTGGGGTGTGGCCAGGGCAATATTCAATGAAGTTGTGCTATTGAGCAACTCCTTTGAATATCACCCCCCCGGCCACAGCCACTTTGCTATGGCGAGTGGAACTTTGCGCTACCACAAGTGGTCAGAGTGGAGCATTCAAGATGCGGTGGTGCAAGTTCCATTGCGCCATGTAGAATTCCGATATTCAAAAGGTGACATGCAAATGGGGCCATAATTCATGCAAGGCACAGGGGGGGCCATTTGCATCTACTTATGGCCCCATTTGCATGCCATTAGCATGCAGGTGCACCGATCCCCGACGACTTGCACCTAGCGCCCTGCCAGGCAGCAGCCGTCGGGGACCGACACCCCCTGCAGCCCGATCGTGGGCATGAAGTAAATCCCCTCCCCCTGACTGGCCTGCTCACAGGCAAAACTGCAGTAACCCCCCGACTGGCCTGATCGTGGGCAAAACAGTAGTAATTCCCCCCCACTAGCCCGATCGTGGGCAACACAGTAGTAATTCCCACTCCCCACTAGCCCGATGGCGGGCAACACAGTAGTAATTCCCACCCCCACTAGCCTGAGCGGGGAGAACAGAGTTCAACCCCCCAAGAACAATATCCCTGGTGGTCCAGTGGACTGAAGCCTGATCACTGGCATTAAAGTCAACCCCAGGTCCAAGTACCCTGGTGATCTAGTGGCCCCACCCCACCCACGAGGCCCACCGCCCCGTCAGCCGGCAGGTGGCAGCACCCCATCCACCTGGGCCAGTCGGGGTTACTATTATGCCCACGATCGGGCTGCGGGGGCACAGGGAAGAGGGCCACCCACAGGTGGCAGCTGCTGTGTTGCACCCTGCAATGCGGCAGCTCACCTGTGGGTGGCCCTTGACTTACTCCTTTTTTTTTGCTCAAAGTTGTGCAGGCGCAGGTTGGGGGTTGTGCCTGCACAACTCTGCACAGCCCGGCTGAATATCGGGCTATGCAGTTTATGCATGGTTCCTCCTCCAGTTGAGCATGCCTTCATTAGCATTGCGCTGTTGCTCAGCATGACTTGGGGGGGGCGCAACTGCCTCCTGCTGAATATGGCAGAATGGCACAATTTCGGACTTGTGCAGGCGCAACCCTATTGCGCATGGCGCAACCCTTTTGAATATCCAGCCAGAGTTGTTTAAAATCACTTCTTTTATGACTAAAATGAACTAGCGTGCAGCAGATAGAGGACCATTTACTAATTTCATGGCCTGAGTACTGATTCCTTTTAAGGCTGGGTTTCTCACTGTCATATTAAGCACTTTTTTGGGTGTCTGACTACAAATATAGGGATTCCTTTCATCACTAAGTATCCATGTTTAAAACATTTCATGATGTTAGGTTGCATTTGAATAACATTTTTTTGTAATGGCTGTGATAATATTTATTGAACTTTAACAGAAAGGATGGTCTCATATTTTAAAATATGTTATAAAAATCTAGTTAGGATTTTTATATATGCGCATCTACTTAAAGCTATCTGTGTTGCAAGTTAGAACACTAGAAGTTTCTTGTGTCTTTTATTTTGGTGGCTTTAAAGGATATCATAAGCTGTTCAATGAGGTTGCTTCCAATTTTGTAGTAAGAACTGCTCACTCCTTCAGACCTCAAAAAGTGGATTAAAGTCATTGCTGTTGAACTGTGGCAAAACTGACTGCTAAAACATTGGAATCTTTTACCCTCCCCCCTTTGAGAAATTATAACTAAACACCTTTGCCTGCAATAGTTTGGAAGATCTGCACAATATATTGCTATAGATTGATAACATCTCTGAAATATTATTGACTTCCTGTGTCTTATGCAGAACAATGGATCATGATTAATGTACTGTAATTAGAAACCGGACATTAGTTAGGGTATTTTTATTTTGAGTTTGAATCACAGTTTGTTAGTATTTAATTATGATTTTCTAAATTCCAAGAGGCATCAAGACAAAAAGAAAATAGTAAAAATGTAAAAACTGGAAAATTACCAACAGTTTACATAAAAGATGTTCCTGAGGCTAAAAAATGAAAAATGTTGTCTTCTGCAGGTAACTATATATAACTTGTTTATACTGACCCTGAAAGAAGCGTGTCACTGGGAGGATATGAAGTCGACACAGCTATGGAGTTAGTCCAGCTAAGGGGCAGATATGTATTGTGCTTGGCAATCATGAACATAGGAGAAATAGTTTTGGTAAAGGTAGTCAATTAACAACCTCAGTGATTAGTATAAGTGAGTCAATAAGTAGAAACAAGAGAGAAGTAAGTGCTTAGACAGTAGTAGGTATGCCGGCCTGGTGGCACAGAGGGCTGAGGTGCTGGCTGCCTTACCTTGAACCATGCCAGTGATCTGTGTTCGGAAGCAGACTCAGGTCATTGGGGGTTGGCGGGAAGGAAAGTATTGGGCGTTTGGAGGACAGCTCTCCTTTCCTGGGAGGAAGGGAGGGTAGAAAGATCCACTGTCTGGTAACACCCAGTGGAGACTGGGGTGTGGCAATGGTCAGGATTGCCAGAAGGGGATTGGCTGCAGCAGCACTCCTGTGAACATGTGCGGAGAGTACATGTCTCACATTGGTATGCACTGCACTGCCAAGACTCTGGTCGCCTGGTAGGTAAAATTGGGTCCAATGAGATGACCCTCACATGCAGTTCTGGGCCCTACCAGCCAATGGTTGGCTCTCCTTCTGCTCCCTGGTCACTCTACTAGATTATAGATAGAGCACCAGTAGTAGTCATTGGTCCCACTCTGGGGGGCTCAGAACCAGGGGGCTGGGTGGCCAGAGGAGTTGGAGGGAGATGGGCCCATGCCAGGAATCAATTAAGGGGCTTTAGGAGTGCTGGGGAAGGCAGTAACCCAAGTGACCACACCGAAGAGAGGCCAGAGTCTGGTGAGTAGGGGGCACAAAGAAAGTTGAAAGAAGACAGTAGTGGGTGCTGCAAAACCCAAAGTTAGGACAAATCAAGAAAAATTCATCAAAACAACAAACAATAACAACATTTTTTTTGACCAAAGACCAGTCCCTGAACATATTCTCAATAGCTCTCCTGAAAAAGAAAGATTTATAAGAAGAAGGAAGCTCAGAGGACTGAAGTTTAATAACAGCATAATGTTAGATACAGATGTTGACTCCAAGGGAAGTTCCAATTCTTTTGAGCAATTGTGTAAATGTAAATACAACACCCAAAATATAAGTTCTTCTATCACCTCATCTGCCAGGGAAGATTGTAGTAACTGTGAAATACATCGGAAATGAGATTTAGGAAAGGTCATCTGTCCCAAGTATCAAGTTCCCTTGTAATAGTGTCCTAGAATATAGCAGGTCTAAATTCAGAAATAAGCAATGGTAGTTGGCAATCATACATGAGAGACTGGAACATCATATTGCTACAAGAAACATGGTTAAATGATACTGGTGGACTTACTATATTCATATTCTCAAAATATGAGATAAAGGCATCCAAAAGAATAAAATGAGCAGAAATGGGGGTTAATGATACTAGTACAAACAAATCAATATGTTGATATCATTAGCAGCAGTTTTTTATTTTTATGTTTTGACAATACTGTAAGTGTTGATCTTGTTAACTTACATTTATCACCTTATCTATCTACTGCATAATTTCAAGATAATTTGAATGAACTACCTAATCTGTTGCATAGTATAAATATAATGTACTGTACAATATGATTATGATTGTTTGGATAGATACAAGGACATCAAAACACTGAAAAGAAGTTAAGGGAAGGAATAGGAGTATGGACAGACTAGATGGGCTGCATGGCCCCCTTCTGCTGTTACTTTCTATGTTTCTATGTTGGAGATTTTAATACTAGACTAAGGACACATTTTGAAAATGAAAGTCATACTGATTTTTGGAACACAGTGGGTCCTATGCACTATTGTGCTGAGTGGCTACACACTGCATATCTGTGATGCGTAGCCAATCTGCACCCATTGCACCCCTCCATACCAAATTCACTGATCAGGTCATGTAGCCCCTAGGCACCTGATCCCCTGGCTGTGCAAACAGCAATGTGCCAGGGTATGTGGGTGGGGGGGCATGTCATGGGCTTGCCCACACTCTGTTCCATTTACAAAGGTGCAGAGTGCTGGGCACAGGGGGTGCATCTTACACTGAGTAACACCCGTCTGTAAGGGACATGTGCCACCCCTCAGATGCTGACACCAGCAGCTGCACTGACATGGGAGCACTGCAAACCACCCCAATGCTTCCCCAGTCCATGGATCAAGAAGAAGAGCTGGGGTGGCCAACAGGGCACCCACACCAAGCTGGTGGAGCACATCACGCCCTCTGTTGTAGTCCATGCCCTTTGGGCACATGGGATCTTTTAGTGATCCGGGTCTGGGCATCCCATTGGATAAACGCCCAGTCTACAGAAATGTTCCCTGCACATCTGCATGCTGGAGGGGTGGGGCCATGAACAGGTGGTGGCTGGTAGTGCATACTGGCTGGTGAGCACCTGTCCACTGGTGCAGAATTTCATGGACAGGTAATACTCCTACCCACCTATATGTGCATAGGCCCACTGTTTGTAAAACATACCAGGAAGAACTTCAACTGACTGTTTAACCAATAATAGATGCAATTACATGCTATCATTCTAATTTGAGAACAACCTTCTCTTATTTAATGGTAGGACTAATGGAGACCTAGAAATTACATTTCCAACCAGATAGGGAGGATCAGTACTAGACTTGGCAGCGGTTAGCATATTCACATATGATAGCGTGGCAAGTTTTGATGTCATGTCAGAAACATCCAGTGCCCACTTTCCAAATAAATATTACTATTAAAGTGAATGATGTCTAGGGTTCAAATATACCCATGATGCAGTAGTGCATACTGAGGCGGATGAACAGCTGGTGACATACTGTATGGAGCAAAGAAAATCAGATTGGATCTTATAACTCAAAATAAATCAGTGGACATATAAAATGATTCTGCAATCCTTAAAACTGAAAAAACATTGTAGATATGCCACAATATTCGGAATACACAGTCCATGTTTGGGAAAATATATTACAAAGATTTGTTGATATACTGTTCCCTAGTAACAGACACATTGGAGCTTAAAAAGTTCACTCTAAAAAGAAATGCCCATGGTATAATAAGCCATGTAGTAGCAAAAAACTACAACTGAATATATTGGTAAGGAAAACAAGACAATTTTTTATTTAAATTATAAGGAAACTTTAATAAAATTAAAGAAAGAATATTGTGATCTATTGATACTTAAGAAAAAGCTACATGAAAAAATATGTGGGCAGAGTTACAGGAAGACATACAAACAAAAGATAACAGAACATTTTGAAGTCTGATTGCTGTTGGACAAAATCAAAGAAAGATGAATATAAAGTATGTTATTAAAGCAAAAATATAGACAGACTATTTTGAAGCTATTCTTGGACAGTCAGATCATAATGTTGGCAATTCAGTGTATACTGATCCCAAAGAAAGAGATCTAGTAGGTTGGATCCCAATACCTGCTAGCCAAGTAGTAAGATATGTTAATAGCCAGAGAAATAAGAAATCATCTGGGGTAGATTTCTTTCCTCTGTTTGTATGTGTTTCATAAATATGCACACTGCACCCATGTAATTGAAAATGTAGTAATTGTTTGTGCAGCGCCAGGTTGTGCATTGGAAAAAGAGTAATGTGTACTCTGGGACAGCCCAGGTTCCAGCTGCCTTGGGGGCACAGCTGGTTAGCACAACTGTAATGGTATCCTGGGTGACCTGGGTTCAAGTCCCAGCTGAGGCACTTACTTCTTTCTCTCCTCTGTTTGTATGTGTTCCATAAATATGCACATCGCAGCCATGTGATTGAAAATGTACTAATTATTTGTGCAGCACCAGATTGCGCACTGGAAAAAGAGTAATGCATGCTACAGGACAGCCCAGGTTCCAGTTGCCTTGGTGGCGTGGTTGGTTAGCTCAGCTGGAGCGGTATCCTGGGCAGTCTGGGTTCAAGTCCCAGCTAAGGCACTTTCTTTCTCTTCAACTATGTCTTTGTGACAGGGGATATACCTGAAACCTTGCTTACAGCCAAGATGATTCCATTATACAGGAAATGGTAATTCAGGACCCAGCCTCTTATTGACCAATGTTACTCTTACGGGTCTCTAAAATGTATACTGATACCATTTAGAAGAACTAGAAAGTTGACTAGAAAGTGAAAGTCTTCTTAATCAAAATAAATATGTTCATTTATAAAAATACACTATTTCTGACTGTTTGGACATACATGGAACCTTTGATAATGTAAATAGATCAATCCTATGGAAAAATTATATGATTGCATCTGTTAAAGATCATATGCAAATGAAACATTTAATAGTTTACGTGCCTGTTTTTTTCTTTGCCCTTTACTTCTGTGTTTTTGGTTATGTTGGTATTTTGTCATGTTTTCATCTCATTTTGCCACAAACAGCAATTTATTTGATTTGTTCATCTCATCAACGCACTTACAGATGCTGTAACAGTTGAAGAGATGCCTGCAGAATGTACTCAGTGTGTGACATAAAAGCGGGTTAACCTAGATGTCACTCTCTGTCAAAGTGCACCATTTTTAACAGAGCAATTGATGAGGTCTGCAAATGAACAGGGTGAAAATGTCTTCCGATGAGGATTTTGATATTTCCATGAGCAGCTGTTTCCATGCAAACATTGTTCCCTATAGTTATGAGCCCACAATACAACACAATACAACACAATGATGCAGCTGCTGGTGGAATTTAACCAAGTGAATCAAGTGACAATGGGGAGGCATCCAATACCAGCAATGTGGATTCTAGTGCAGATGAATGGTAATTTATTTTTTTTTGTATTATTTCCCTGTAAATTTCATAATGGGACAATGCTGCATATCAGACTGCTGCCGACTATGCAGTGCATTTGCAACGTATTATTGAAATTGTCTCCAACTTTGGGAAGATATGTCAATTGATAGCAACCTGCCCCATCCCCACTACCACCACAAGTACCAAATGCTGCACCATGTGGTTTAATGTAAACAAATGCGTTCTTGGCTGTAATCACACACTTGTAATCCAGAATGCGAATATTTCAGTATAACCGAATATTGTATATAGAATAAAGTATGGGTCGGGGTGTGTAACGAGATTTTACGCAGACCCGAGTTGTGGGATGCTACATAAACCCGGTGAAGCCGGTTTAACATCCACAATGAGGATAATGTAAAAATCAAGTTTGAGACCCACAACCCATTTTATTTTATATAATTGCGGGTTGCCTTTTTGCCTCAGCAATTATATAAAATAAAGAGGTCTGTGTCTCCTGCCAGTGTATGCCACGGTCGGTCCTTTTACTGCGGTGCCGAGATTTTTATATTTTAAATTGTTTTGTTTTTTTCCCACAATTTCTTCATGTCTTTCTGTGCAGGGTATAAGGGAAGAGAAAAGAAGAGAACTTACCGCTGAGTTGTTCTGGCGGTTCGGTAACACGGAAGCGAAGAGTGCTGATGGCTGGTAATGCTTCTGCGTGAGCATGCACAGAGGAAGGGAAATCGTGTGCGTGTTTGCCGTTATAAGCGCTCCTTTATAACGGCAAATTACACCATGGTTTCCCTATGGGAAAAAGGCAGAGCCGGTAATTATTATCAGATTACCCGTGGCTGATCACTTTAGTTGAATTTAACTGACTCAGTTGTCGAGTTAGTCTGGCGATACATGCCATGTTTATCAGACTATTATTAATTCAGTATGTATGCATAGGGATGCTGCTATTAGTAAACAGTACCGTTACGATCATCTGTGTCTACAATTTATATACTGCTGACACTGTATAATCTTTAGTCGTGTGGTTCTCATGTGTCTTTCCTTGATCTGTATAACTGTGTATTTTCTGGCATTGTGACATGTGTATGTTTTTTGTAGTGGTAATGTGATGTGTTGCTCCTATTTCAAGCTGTATAAAAACTAAAAGCAGTGAGCCCATTGCTGAATAATGAAGTAATGTGAGCTTAGCTAATGACTTTGAGCTGATGTTGTTGCATACCAGCTCATCATACTATATATTCATGAGACCCCTGACATGTATTGCAGATAACTTGCCATAGTATTCCATTACATTTCCTATATATTTTGCAGCATTATGCATATGCCACTGTTGTTTGTAATGTAGGTTTTGATGATTAGCCATCATTTATCTTGCCTTTCACATAATTATAGTTTTGTAATCAATTGCATACTCCAAGCTATTACATGAAGCTTACTGTTTCCAAATATTTTACTTGTGCATTTTGATGTCAGTCTTTTTTTTTTTTGCTGAGGGTGTTATTGTTGCGTTGCTTTGGGGGAGGGGGAGTAGTGTTAGTTGTGTGTCATTTTCATATGAAAATGTCAGTTTGTCCAACATAAGTGAGTGTTGCATGGCATCAAAGGTGATTTACATAGAAACACAGAAGTGTGATAGCAGAAAGGGATCGACAGGCCCACCTAGTCTGCCCATTTGTCTAGCTATCTGCTAGGACATACCTCCCTCAACAATCCTCTGTGTCTGTCCCATGCCCTTTTGAATCCTCTCACTGTTGCTTCTTTAACAAACTCCTCTGGGAGCCTATTCCACTTATCCACCACCCACTCTGTGAAATAGTATTTCCTAATGTTACCCTTGAACTGTCCTCCCTTAATCTGTAACCTACGCCCCCTCGTCCTCTGATTCCCTTTCATAGGACAAGTGGCTGAGCCCTTAACCATCTATGTTGCCCTACTCTGAACTCACTCCAGCCTCCCACATCCTTCTTGAGGTATGACCTCAGAACTAGACCACATACTCCAAATGCGGTCTGACTAGTTGGTTGTAGAAGGGTACAATGACCTCCCTTTTTCTATTGGTAATCCCCCTTCCAATGCAGCCCTGTATTCTGCTGCCCCTAGCTGTTGCTCCCTCGCAGTGCCTTTCCACCTTTGAGTCCCATTATATAGTGATGCCTAGGTCCTTTTCCTGTTCTGTTACTTCCAGGTCTCAGCACCCCATACAGTACCCTGCCCTCTGGTTCCTATATCCAAGACGTATGATCTTACGTGTCCATGTTGAATGAAAGTTGCCACCTCCCTGACCATTTATAAACCTATAATATTACTGACCATAAGGACTGCCAGGTGCAACCAGTGTGTCTGTATACACAACCCTTATTTTACTTTTGTTGAAATTATTTGTCCACTTCTGCTGTTTCTTCTCCCTTTCACCATATTGCTCATTTATGACTATCCAGTCTGCTCAACTTGTTGACAAGCAACATATGTGAGATGCTTTTGAATACCTTGATAAAGTAAAGGTATGCCTCATTCACAGCTCCCCTCTCCCCGATACAACTCTCGATTGCCCCTAGTCAAACAAATATGTTAGACATGACTTTCCTTGCCGTAAATCTGTGTTTACTCTGATGTTGTGTACTACTTGATAAAATGTGTTAAACTACTATTTTTCAAAACATAGATTCCATAATTTTACCCAATACTGAAGTCAGATAAACATGTAGTTTCCTTTCTACCCCACACACTCTTAATTTTGTGGACTCCGAATACATCATCCCTTTTCCTGCCCACCTGCTCCTTCCCCCATTTCCAATGAATTTCTGAAAAGGACTGTGAGTAGTGCAGACAGTAGCTAACCAAATTAATTTAATATTCTATACTGAATCCCATCTGGTCTCAGTGCTTTGTCTATCAGTAGTTATGTTTTTCAAGGAATCTATTACATCTGATCATATATAATAGCAGCCTTTAAATATCTGTTGGTGGTAAATATGATCATCTCAAATAGTGGGTTCCACCTGAGAGAAGAGGGGGCCACCAGGGGGTACTCCATGAGACTGGTTGGTGGGTCACTTGGGGGGAACAGGAGGTGCTAATTCATCGAGAGTGTGGTAGAACCTTTGAACACACTGTTCACAGAACTAATGGATGTTAATACAGTGGAGGGATTCAAGAGGTGCCTTGACTGGTATAAGGGGAAGATAAAACAGAGCAATACCTGATTTGGCTGTGTAACTCTAATGGGTGATAAAGGTAGGGTGATTTACGGGGAGGCAGAGATGCAGCAGCGATGTACTGACCAGGTGCTGATTCTCGAACAGACTCAATAGATCATTAGGTATACTCTGGTGGCATCTTAGTTGGTTGGTATGTTAGATGTGAATTTGCTGATGTTAACCTAACCCCCCCTACCTCCGCCTTTCCTAATTTCTCGATGTGGTCGCTCCCCTTCCTCCTCCCTCCTGTAAAATGAGACAGAAACATATGTTCTGGACTGATGTATTCCTTTCTGGTCCCCATACACTCTCTCTCTCTCTCTCTCTCATCCTCCTTCAGTCTTGCAATCTCACCCCTTGTCCTAATATTGTAACTAATGTATATATGGAAGTTTTTGTCTCCTTTTTAAATTTCATGTGATATACTGGCATAAATATGAACATAAATGCCAGCAGAAACAGGCCTCACGGTATATTAAGTTAGATAGGTTGTGCAGCTAGACCCTCAACTTGCAGACATGTGACAGTGTCTTTCATTGGTGACTCCAGATTCTGTTGGTTACCAGGGTACTCAGTGGGCACTAGAGTTGATAGCCAAGACACCTATAGAAAAATGTAATGGAAAGCATGCATGCATATTCATGCGCGTCTGCCTCTTAGGTTATTTGAACAAATGATGGGTGTTAAGTTTCTGAAATTAAAAATGCTATTCATATTTTCTTTTTTACAGCAGATGCCACTGCTTCTCTTTGACTTCTGATGATAGCCCTGCTTCTCCTGGATTGGTTGGTGTTGGGCGGGTTTGGCCTGTTTTCTTTTAACAGGTGAAGCAGGCCCACCTGAGTCAGGAAGTAGGGCACCTGGAGACGGAGGCCGCTTTGCCCAACCAAAGAAGCAGGGACATCCCCACCCCAAGCCAGTGGAGCCATTGCCATACCCCCATCTTCTCAGGCAGGAGATACAGATACATCCCATTCTGAGCCTGGAGAAGTAGGTGTCCTCTCTCCTCCCCCCACACTGAGCTAGAATAAGCAGGGTCATTCTGCCCCTTTTATGCAGGTATCCACCTCCCAAACTGGTCCACAATGGATTGCCCATCCACAGTGGCAATGACAGAAGATATAGAGATGTGCATTATATCTCTTTTAGTCCTTCCCTCCTCACAGTACTGCGTAATTTTCAAATAAACCTAAACCAGACCAGAAATATTCTGCTTTTGCCAGGTGGATGGCTTTGGTAAATGCATTTTGGAGTGTCCTGTAGATAGCATAGTCATAGAGGAGTTTGTAAGATTTGTGGGTTTCCATGCTTTATCACACACTTGCTGACAGGCCAGGTGTTAAGGGTTTACCAGGAGGTGACTACCACACTCTAACTTGCTTCAGAGGAGCATGTTTGTTGCAGACATTGATGAAGTTATCTTTGAAATAAGCCAGGCCATGATTAGTAGTTTTGGCTGAGGATATAGGGACCCAGTCAATGTGAATTAAGTCATGGTGTGGGGAAAGGTCTAATATTTTGAATATTTCATGAAGACTTACTTTTTTGTGTGTCCTGAGTTACCCTATCATTTCATGTGAGAGCCATATTTGTTTACTTTTCCATTCAACGATACTTTACTTATTTGTCTCCGAGCAATTTATAAATACAATAAACTTAAATCATGTGTTCTAATATACTTCATCAACAATGAGTTGATATCTTGATCTGTAATTGCTTGTAAAGCACGTGACCATTAATTAGTATATAATAGTTTTTTTTACCTATTTTGCAGGTGCAGATGTGGTAACTGTCAGCCTATGACAACCCCTGCTGAGAATTGATGCTGCTGGAGCTATGCTCAGGTTGCAGCTAAATTTGATGCCATGCTGGCAACAGATGCATCACATCTCACCCAGGCTTCTCTTCAAACTGTCAAGATGTGTATGTCGTTGAGTCAACTCTGAATGAGTTTGTTTACTTTGATGGACCAGTTGGTGATGACACACCAACAAACGAGTAAGCTCATATTAATATGTCTGTAGTATGCATGTACATATAACCACCATAGTAAGTTAGGGAAGGCACCAGTATGTGCCTCTTTAGGTAAAGTACTTGCACTGTGTGGTTGATTTGTCCATTTCAGAAACCTGATCATGATTCTTTGGCACATAAAGATGACAGCACTGTATAAAATGTTGATGTGATTAACCACAGATGTGCTTCCTGCTGTAAGGTGTTATATGAAATATATGTAAAAAAAACATAATACTTGGTGGTTGCTTGTTTAGTATGTGTATATGTAGAAAAAAAGCATGTAATTGGCCCTTGTTTTGAATCATTATTCATTAATTGAAACACCAAAATGCTAGTTTTTAATTTGTTTCCATTTATTTAAAGTAAATTTTATAAGCTATAAAAAGTAACACTAATCTTCAGCTTAGAAGCTATCAACAAGACAAGATCAGGTGGTAATTGTACGTCCATAGTCCGCATTCTTCATTGTGTGGCATTATGTTTCAAATTTCTAAAATATTCGCCCTGACCGTTCTATTGCGCTTTTAAAATAGTTTTTTTTAAATGTACAGTATTTCTGAAACAAAATAAACATGAAAACTTACTTTTTAATGGGCATTTAATTTAAAAATAAAAGCTTCTTTGTTACTCAGATAAAACGTAAATAGCAATGGTACTTCACTGTGTGTTTGTAGACAGAGGCACAGCTGGGAATAGGTAGGAGGGCACCCAGAGCCAGAGAGAAAAACAGCTAATAGGATGGGAGCATGTAAAAAAGCCTGGTGGTGCTGTGGGTGAGACATCTGTGCCTACCTCTTGCTATGCCAGTACCCTGTGTTTGGGAAAGAGCTGGGGTCATTGCATTTTGGCATTGAAAGCAATTTGCCAGGTATCACAACTTGTCTTCATCCTTATTGAATCTTCTTGCAATCCCAGGCACCCTCCTTGGTCATCTACCACTGATCAAATGTTGGTGTCTTCAGCAAATAGACTGATCTTGATATTTACGCATACTGAGATGTCTGCAATAAATACCCAAATAGCAATGGCTCCAGCACTAACCCATGTAGTACCCCACCTGTCACAATCCTTGTGTATGGTAATTCACATCCCACCATCACCCTCTGCTGCCATCTATGCAGTTAGTTCTCACATCCAAGTGCTCCCCTCCACTGAGCCATTTAGTTTACATGCCATTCTCCCATGTGGCACGAGTCAAATGCCTTACTGAAGTCCACATAGATGACATCCACTGCATGCCCTTTGTCCATTTCCCTAGTAACCCAGTCATATTAGTCCACTAGGTTGGTCTGTCAGGATCTGCCCTTGACAAAGCCACATTGCTGACTGTCCTGCACCCCACTGACCTCCAGCAGGGTCACCAGTCTCTCCTTCAGGATTGTTTCCATCATTTTCCCCACCATGGACATGAAACTGACTGGGCTACATTTCCCTTGTTAATCTTTGGGATCAGTCTTATTGAGTGGGACCATGTGAGCCATCTGCCAATTCTGCGGTTCACACCCTGAGTCCAGAAAGACATTAAATAAGGCTGTCAATGGGCCTGCCATGATTTCTGCCAAATCCTTCAGTACCATGGGATGTATGCCATCTGGTCCTGGTGCCTTGTCCACCCTCATTGTCCTTAATCCCTCTAGCACTATATCTTCTGTGGTTTATCTGCCCGTCATCCCATTCCCCATATGATCATGTCCTCCCCCTAACAATAGGTTTTTCACCACTTTCTCCTTAGTAAAAACCAAGCAGAAGTAGTCATTAAGTGTTTCTACCTTTATGTTCTATTTTTCCACCCATTTCACCTCCTTCTTATTCATTACCATTTGGTACTTACATCCCCTTTTCTCCATGATGTACCTGAAGAAGTCTTTTTCCCCCTATTTAATTCCCTTTGCCAGCCTGAGCTCTCTTGATGCCTCTGTGACCCTTACTTCCCTGGTCACCTCATTTGCTTCCTTCAGGTACTCCTCCTGTCCTCCCCCTCCCTGTTTTCCTGTATCTCATATAGGTGACTGTTTTCCTCTTCACCCTGTCTATGACACCTTTGTCCATCCAGCTATGTTTCATCACCCCAGCCTTTTTACTTTCGGCCTTGCTGTAGGAATTTGATGCCTTCATTATCACTTGCTATCTAAACATACTAAGATGCAAGCAGAGTAGGACTTTATAGTCTATCAGGGTCAGCACCCATTTGTGGCACCATAGCTGCCCTCCCTGCCTCTCACGTGTACCCCTCAACTCCATCCAATGTCTGTAAACTCCAACAGTTGCGGCATTAGTCAGTTTCCTCCACGGTACTAACCACCACCAGTTCTGTAGGCAATGTATTCCAGGGTTCCACCACTCTTTTGGTGAAGTAACGTCTCCTTGTCTCCCCTGAGTCTCTCATATCATTTGGTTTCCTGGTGGCCAACACCTCCACCAGATACTCGGCAGTGCATTACTCTCAGGTCTAGGTCCCAATCATGCCCTGCTGTGGCCGAAGTTTCCATGACAGAAGCCACACCCACATCCTATTTTGGTCAGCATTGTCCGAAGATCAGACATCTTGTTGCCAAAGCTCATAGCATTTATCAGGACCACCCTCCAACCCTTTCCACTACCCCATCTCATTTTTCCATCCTCCCCCCATCTTCTGCCATTGACACCCATTTGAGGACATTGTTTGAGCCCATCCCTGATGGCCATGCCAGGATTAGCCTCACAGCCCTGCCCTGCCCCCTTCACAAGTTTAAACCCCACTTAGCATGGATAAATTCAGACAGTTTCTGCTTTAGGACTTCCTTCCCACCAGGTTGAGGTGTAGCTTATCCCTGGCATAAAGTCCCTTGTCCTTCAGGTCACTCCCAATCCCCATCACCCAATATCTCCTGGCCTCACACCACCCCTTGAGCCACTCCTTGACCACCCTTATTTTTTGTTTGTTTTCCACACTGGCCATTGGCACTGGCAGTATCTCCGAGAAAGAGACAGAGCACCCTATGGAGTGGCAGACCCTGGCGAGCTTACAAAACCTTGCCTGAGTCTCCTGCAGGGTGACCCATAATGCCATTTAATTGTGAATAACTTTCAATGTTACCCTTAGAATGATGCTTGTATACATTAACAATTGCAAATTATGTTTTTCCTCTTTCATTCATTCTGACAGGATGTACCATCATATGGCTTATCAGTGGTTGGTTTACTGGATCTGGAAACGATTAGGCAAAGGAACTAGACATGTTATTCCTGCATGTGCAGTTTGTGCAATTCGCAACACTTTTCCAGCAGATCATTATGTTGGCTCCAAGGAGGCATACCAAACTAAAGGAACGTGTTATAGATGACAAAACATGCATATCTCTCATCAATGTAATGTTTCATAATTCTTTAACATTCTTTCAGTACATATATAGCTCACATGAGTTGTGACTCCCTGTTCCTGAAATGTAGTTCTCAATCTCAGTTGTTCATGTTCAAACTGTTTTAACTTTGATGCTGTGCAGATTTGTTAGAAATGGTCCATGTTGACTGTTGTGCTTTTTATTTGTAAAAAATAAAAATAAAAATATTGACTGCTATGTCTTGATTTACAGTCAGTTAGCTGTTGCAATACTGTTACCCTATCTACAATTATCCCAATATATATATCTCAATATGTGATTGTATCACCTAATCGTTTCAGCCCCCTTCACCTCTTCTGGTAGGCTGTTCCATTTGTGAATCACATTATCTGTTAATGATTACTTCATAATGGTTATTCATAATCTACTACTTATCAATTTTCATGCCACCCTACCTTTCCCTGAATAGCCCTTTTACCGAGATCTACAAATTATGGTATCACAAACACTTTTCCTGTGAGGTACTAATACTGTATGTCTAAATCAGGCCACTCCTCACTTCTTGTGGTTTCCATGGATCACAAATTCAATTCATATTGTATATGCCTATCCTTGTATTATTACTGATGTTACCATTGCACCACCCTTTTTGCTATCAGCAGACTTGCTTTCATCCTTCATCTATTCATGTAAGAGTTTACTCAGTACTAGTCATTGTACATGAGGTGATACTTTGATTTTTTTTCCCTGAATATTTCCCCAGCCTATTCACGTTGGTGAAAACCATGTATATGCAACCCAATCTTTTGTACCCTGTGAATGCTGTATGATTTTCCACACTCCCCCTTCCCCAACAACCTCCCCCTCCACTCAACTGTCTGGACCTTTTAATTGCTCCATAAGAAAGCACACTGAAAATCTTTTCAATTGAATGACTGACACACAGTTATTAATCTGAACTGTTTTTTTAATACAACTGATAAACCAAAATAAAGTATAAAAACAATAAATATCAATGTTTCAAATGCTGTCATAAACATCATTTTAAATACATTTGATTTGTCAGTAACATGTTCACATAATTTATTTAAGTCTGTTT
This sequence comes from Neoceratodus forsteri, assembly GCA_016271365.2. Lineage (NCBI taxonomy): Eukaryota > Metazoa > Chordata > Ceratodontiformes > Ceratodontidae > Neoceratodus > Neoceratodus forsteri. The sequence goes on along the minus strand of CM028134.1, from coordinate 574,982,890 downwards.
CAAATTAGGATTCATCATTAATGTGACTGTGATATTTGCCACAGTAATATCTAGGCTGAGTGTTATATTCCGTATATGTAACAACAACTAAATCAATCTTGTGTATTGCACATTTATCTCAATTGGGTCTAGAACGAGCAGTTCAACTGTTATAATTAAATAGATCTAAAGTAATCTTACAACACACTAGTTGCTGTTAATTACTTTTTAAGTTAATGAAGCTATTTTCTATGTATTCTTGTTCTGATAATTTTACTGTATTAGTTATTTATAGAAAGTATGCAGTTATTCAGATGGTCTTTCATACAGATCTATTGTCATTCTATGTTGACAAGTTCAGAACATTGCTGTCTGATGAATCCACTGGTATATCCAACCTAAAAAATGCAAATACAAAGATTACTATATTAATGATTATATACAATGAATTGTGGGTTGATGAAAATGAGTTATTCACATACAATTAACATATCCACTGACCTTGCCTTTTGGCTTGGATATAAAGCATATTAAAAATACATATTATACTGTTGCTGTATAGATACATGAGTGAGAACATTTACCTGAAGCACTCACGCATGCAAAAAGCAGCAGCAAAAGCAAACAATGTGCTGGGATGCATATCTAGGAGGATCAGTAGTAGGAGAGAGAGAGGTTATACTGCCCTTGTAAAGGCTACTGGTAAGGCCACATCTAGAGTATGGAGTTCATTACTGGTGCCCACACCTCAAAAAGGACATTAACGTTCTGGAGAAGGTCCAAAGGAGGGCTACAAAATGATAGTGGGTCAGCAGGTTAAGTCATAGGAGGAGAGGTTAGGGCACTGAACATGTACTCCTGAAAGACAGGAAAGAGAGAGAGAGAACATGATTAGGATCTTCAAGCACTTGAGAGTGATAAATAAGGTTGCTAAGGAAAGTCTGTTTAAGCTGAGTGGCAACCATAGCACAAGGGGCATAGTCTTAAGCTGGAGGGTGGGAGATTTAAGAGGGAGATCAAGACTTCCGTGATGTAGCAGACGGAATGGCTGCTTAAGGTGAGACACACTAAGCTGAAAGCTTTTTACAGGTGCAATCTAGGAGCACAGGAAGTTAAATGAGTTGCTCATGATCACACAGTACATGCAAGTGGGGGCTGTGGGATTCAAACCCAGGTCTCCAGATTTGCAGCTCAGAGCCTTAAACCACTGCACTATACTGCCTCCCATTTTTTTATGTAGTATTAGTCACTGATGCTAAGCAATTTTGATCATGAATTGCAGTGAGAAAGAAATAATGTGTACCACTGAACCCGGACCCCAAAATACCATCCCAGTGCTCTAGCCACTGAGCTACAGAGTTGGACCCGATACTTCCGGACACGCGTCCTTTCTCTGGCATTGCAAATTCTGCAACTAGGAACAATCGAGATGACAATTATATGTTTTGGTGCATTATTAGCCACAGCTAAGCAGTTTAAATCACAAACTTGAGTGAGAAAGAAAGAATGTGACCAAATGGGAATTTAACCTAGGGCCTCAGAATACTGTCCAGGCGCCCCTTCAGTGTAGATAGACAGACTATACTGCTGTAGTGCTAACCATGAGGCGCACCCCCTCAACACACACACACCCATGTAACTTTTGGTTTATTCGATAGCTGATGGTGACTGGCACATCATGAGGACCACTTATCTGAAAACAGTAGACTAACTGAAACTTAGTGCTGCTTCTTCAACAGGGACTTCACAATTTGTGGACAGATTGGTGCCAATCTGGAAAAAAGAAAGAATTCAGCTCCCAGTTTAAAGTGCCCTCCGATACACTAGGTGTTTAAAACAAAACCAACAACAAAACATTGCAGATTACTCTTGAGACAACAGGAGTAATGCGTTTAACTATTAGTAATCCATCAGTGAATGAAACATTCATTTTATAATGTGCTTCTTATCCGTCTGGCAGCTAAATAGATATACTTATTTTAGCGTTTAGCAAGCGTTGATATCCTGATGGGGCTGCTTTTCATTTCCTGTTGTAATCATAAATGTAAAGGTTTTTTTTTTTTCTTGTTGTCATTATATTTATATCTAACTAAAAGATCTAAACCTTTTGTTTTCCGGATATGATTTTTGTTTAGCAGAAAGCAAAATATGATAAGTTTCTTAAATTTCAAAAGAAGACTAACTGATATGGATGAGCCTATCTGTTAAGCAGGGGTGTTTATATCAGTGGCTTTCTTCAGATATACCAAAAGAACTTTAAACAGATTAGTGCACAGTTATGTTTTGCAGGTGCAAGTGTGATTGGTTAATAATTTCAAGTTAGATAGAGTCTAACCAATTTCAGAAGATGCAGACTGCTGTTATACACCAATAATGTACAGTAGATCATGGCATAGTTCTTAGCAAGTCAAGATTGTTTATTTCTAAACATTGCAGGTACTCATAAGGTACCCATAAAAGGTGCCCTCATGCAAATAATTCCAACATTTTAAAGATGTAAGCTCCTTAGGCATAACCCAGTTCCCACAAAGGAGTGCCTTTAATTTCCTATACTGTAAAACATGATTCATGTTATGTTTTTAAGTACACTTACTGTGTCTCTTATGGCTTAAACAGTTTCTTATCAAGTTATTTGTGTGTCAGAACTACTCAGTTGTGCTTTGCAGTTCCCTCACCCAAATCACTCAGAATAACACTCTTTTAATCATGAAACAGCTATTGTACATGTACACATATGAGACTAACCACATGTAATTTGACATAGTCTACATATTATGTGACATGGATAGGATTATGTTCCAAATAGCTATGTTAACAGAAAGACATTCCCCTTTAGTTCAGTTGTAGGGAACTTGCTTAGACAGAAAAGAAAAAGCACTCCATTCCTTTGGGGACTCTGCAGCTTCCAGTAGAACTACTTTATTCTGGTTCTCTTTGAAGTGAAGCACAGTGGTTTTTAAGGAGCTGTGTGACAGCCTCTGAACACATGGGTGAAAAGGGCTAGTGTGATGTATAGTAGTTTCTGAAATTTTACTGCAGCATTAATTTTATAGCTTTTGGCCCATGACCTTCCAGGTATGAGCTCCAGGATGAGCACAGTCCTCATGGGTGAAGGTATTTTATGTGGCAAAAAGCTGTGCAGAATGCAGAACTCTGATTCTGAAATTCTTTCCCAAATTTCTTTTTTTGATTCTTTAGAATTCTGAAATGCATTTCTGTGTAAATTGCATAATATCCCACAGAGTATGTAAACTACAAAAACTTACTCCACAGATTCTGGAAATTGAATACATGATTTACATACACGAATGAATGGAATGCAGTTCTGCAGTTAAGAGGCTGCTTTAGAAATGTTGGAATTCTGCTTCTAACAGAATTTCACAGAATTATTTACATTTTCCAAAATTCTACAGAATTACAGCAAGGGACATTATTACAGAATTACATGGAAGGGAATTTCACACAGCACTAACAGCAGCATTGCCTAGAATTTGGAGAAATGAGCTGTGAATGAGCTTGGTACATCCAGCAGACCTGGGTTTGATTGCCACAACCCTCCATTTGCATACTATGTGACTGAGCAAGTCACTTAACCACCCAGTGCTCCTGGGTAGCCCCTGAAAACAAGCACTTGTGCCTAGTGGGTCTTACCTGGTTACCAAAAAATAATATAAATAAACTGACAGATTCTCCCAAAGTTCAGCTGCAGGGCATTTACATTCAAGCAGGTGGTGTACAACTTGCACTGGGTTCAAGCCACAGTAGCTTAGTGGCTTGCTCATGAACTAATTCATTCCATCACAGTTTGACTAATACAGCAATTGATAACAGGTGTGTGACATCATCCTGGTACTATTAAGAAATTGCCCTTTATGGTCTAGTTCCTGAAATGCTACAGCAATTGGTCATTTAAAATGTACTGCAGTTGGCAAGTAAATGACGCTAATATTTATTTTCATGATTGAAAAACCTGTTTTTACTAGTGTAGCTGTCTTCAAAAGGGAGGCAATTAATGGAATAATCTCCATTAAGGTAAACATTGTTTTTCCATTAGCCACTCAAACCCAAAATGGCACTTACATTGATTAACATTTGTTATCATGAGGTGTGGTTTATGGGCTGATAAAAGAATGCCCCAGGTGCATAATGAGGCAGGACGGGCTTGCAACAAATGCCTTTAACACCTGGGAAATGTTCTTATCAGCCATAAACCACACCTCAAAGTGTCTTATGTATGTATGTATGTATGTATGTATGTATGTATGTATGTATGTAGGTATTTCATTTCATTTTGGTAACTGGTTAAGCCTACAGAGATCAGAGGTCCCTTTTTCAGAGGACACCTGGAAATAATTACAGATAAAACACAGGGAAATACACATTTCAGTGGCATTAACAGGATGAGAAAGGACATGTCAAACACAAGTTTTTTAAGAGAGTAATAAATAGAATAACATTTCAGGGGTGACCAGGGATTAATCAGAGATAAAATGATAAAGCACATATCAAACACATGTTATGTAGAGAGAAATTAATTGTAAAACATTACAGTGGGGACTATATGCACACGGAAAGCCAGACGTTTGAGGTACATTATCTTAAACAATAAACATATTTACAGGGTGAATAAGTAGCCTATTACACTCAGGGTACTTAGGCTATGTAAGTCAGCGACAAGGTTACTATAGGGTTTGTCATTCATTGTCATAGTCAGAAGTTCTTTCTTATATAAAATTTGTAGAACATAAACATTTTCAAAATACTGTATGAAGAAATTAGAGCCGTTTTAAAAATAAAATGCTAATTATTAATCCTTTTCCTTCACTTTTTTTAGGTTTGAACAAATTAATCCCCTTTAATGCAGAAAGCAGCTGAACAGCATATTTTCAACATGTCATTGATGTGATGTGCGGCTGTCTCTGCCTCTCCTCCCCCCATACACATGCAAACAAGCAAACAAATTGTTGGCAGTTTTTGATATATTTTTTATTTATTTATTTGTGTGTGTGTGTGTGTGTGTGTGTGTGTGCGAATGTGTGTGTTTCTTTCAGGGTCTTTCTTGGGTCTTTCTCTCTGGTTATTTCTTTTACACTTCCTGATATCAGTGCAAGTTGTGTGTCTGATGTTTCTTCAACTCCCCCCCCCACACACACCACATACTCTGCACACATACAGTACAGTAAGCTTTTTGTTTTGTCCTAGGTTTTGCAATTTTTTTATCCTCTTTGTAGCATTAGTGGAGGTTATAGTCAGTTAAAGCAAGTGGCTGCCTTAGCTGGGAGTGAATGTGTCCCTCAACAGCCACCATAGAGAGCAGTTTCCTTCTCTGTGTTTTTCAAATTGTTGTGATAAAGTGGTGCAGTATCTTCTGGCTTTTTGCCTTAAAGTTTATTGGATAGCAGGAGGGATGAGGAATGGACACTGGAGATCAAGGGGGAGAACTAGGGACTGGAGATGGCACAAATGGGCACTAGATGGGTGCTGTTTGAACAGTGCTGTAAGACCTGCGAGACCTGTTGACCTGACACCAGAGAAATGGGCAGTGATCAAAATAAAATAATGGGTACTAAAGATATAAATTTTTTCTCTTGTGTGGGGTGGTGTGTGTGCTTAGAAACATAGAATTTGATGGCAGATAAGGACCGCTTGGCCCACCTAGTCTGCCCATTTCCCTACCTGATGGATAAGCTGCAGATTCTAGTTAATCAACAACTTACTTTCTCCTACCCCCCACTAGAATTGTCTTATGTCTGTCAAATGCATTCTTGAATTCTCCCACTGTCCCTGACTCCACAACCTCATCAGGAAGGCTGTTCCATGCATCCACAGTCCTCTCTGTGAAAAAATACTTTCTAACATTACCTCTGAGCCGTCCCCTCTATCTTCAAATTGTGTCCCTTGTTCTTGCACATCTCTTCTTCTGAAGGATGCTGCCCTCTTGTACTTTAATTCCCCTGAGATACTTGAAAGTTTCTATCATGTCCCCCCTCTCTGTCCTTTCCTCAAGGGTATACATATTAAGCTGCTTTAGTCACTCCTTGTATGACTTCTGGTGCAGACCCTACATTATTTTGGTTGCCCTCCTCTGAACAGCTTCCACTCTGTCTATGTCTTTGCGGAGATGGGGTCTCCATAACTGCACACAGTACTCCAGATGGGGTCTCACCAACTGTCTGTACAGAGGGATAGCAGATATTTTCTACTGTTGATACCTCAACCTATGCATCCCAGTATCCACCCAGCCCTCCTTACTGCCTTCTCATGTTGCTTTCCCACCTTTAGGTCATCTGATATAATTACTCCTAGGTTGCTTTTGATTTTTTTTTGTTGTTTTTAACTCATCCCCCATTGTGTAATCTTCCCCTGGGATTTTTTTTTCCAGATGCATTACCTTGCATTTCTTTGCATTGTATCTGTGCTGCCAAGCATTTGACCATTCCTCCAACCTAGCCAAGTCCCTTTTCATCCTTTCCACCTCTCCTTGTGTATCAACCCTGTTGCAGATCTTTGTGCCACCTGCAAAGAGACATGCCTTTCCTTCCAGGTGCTCTCCAATGTCACTTATAAAGACATTAAAGAGGACCGGTCCCAGTACTGAACCCTGTGATACCCCGCTAGGTACCCTCCTTTCTTCACTGTGGACTATTACCCTTTGCATCCTGTTGTCCAGCAAGTTTTTTATCCAGACTACCACCTTGGGACTCACTCCAAGGCTGGCTAACTTGTATTTTAATCTTTTGTGTGAGACTGTGTCAAATGCCTTGCTAAAATCTAGGTAGGCCATACCCACAGTCCCTCCCTGGTCTACTACTTTGGTCACCCAGTCAAAGAAATCTATTGGGTTCTTATTAGGCTTGAATACAATTTCTGGTGTCTCCTGGGACCTGTTCTCTCTATAGTACTTAAAATGGTTTAAGGTGCTTAAACTGTTTTAAAATCACTGCAGCATGATTTGCATCTGCACCTATCACAGATTGCAACATGATTTTAAAAAACGTGCTTAAACCCTGATAAGACCTAGGCTTAAACACGGTTTTACAATGTTACTACAGCTAAATCAGACATAGGTGTAGGGCAGCTGCTAAGGCACGGTTCTCCTACATGTCAGTGCATGGGAACCAGTTCCAAGTTAAGCCAATTTGGAGGCAGTAGTGTGGATGCTGTAAACTGTCTTTAAGAATGGCTTACAACATACTGGTGCTATGGCGGATGCTGCAACATGGACACTACAGCGTGGTAATTAATCCATTTTTAAAACATTGTTAGGCACCGTGCTGTACAGTGAACAGGGCCTTAGTGGCAATTTTTTCCGAAGCAGCCATTGTAGTTCTGTTACATGCTTCATGTGGTGCTGCATTGGCAGAGTTGTTCAAGGTATTTATAGCTCAGTGTGCTTCATTTTAGTTTGCATAAGCAGTACCAGTTGCCAGAATTTGTCCTGATAAGGACATGGCAAATGGTACCAATTAGCCAAGCAAATCCCAGGAAATGTTCTTCCCATTTTGTAATGGCAATTAAAAATCACTAAGAGGTATGTTACTGGTCATCTGACCATTTCAGAAGCCACAGTTACATTGTTTGGTATATGAAAATTTATATCATTAGGCAAGGTTCAGTTTTTCAAAAATGTTCTTAGATAACAAAAAGCTAAATTAAATGTCACTGCAAAATCACAAAGAAGATAAAGTAAGAATGGTAAAAAAAGGCACAGAATAGCTCAAAATGTAGGAGCTGTTCAGAGTATCTGTGAAGGCTAACAGAACAAAACTTTGATATAGCTTTTGATTCCTGTAGCCACATTGAGCTGAAATCTCTTATTTACTTTTGGATCTTGCATCTACAGTTACTTTAATTAATATTACAGTGAGAAGAAACTTGTTGCTAAAGTATTCTGCATATGTCTATTTGCTGTAAAACTTTTTAATTGCATCCCTGTATCCTGAGATTTAATTAGAAATGTGAATTTTTAATTTGCCAGTAAACTAGGTGTAACTCCAGCATATTCACATTTGCAAAAAAAAAAATTGTGAATTACGAGGCAGAACTGCCAACTTTGTAGATAGATTTTTTTAATTAAAAAACATCCCCATCTACTGTGCTGTGAAACCAGCCCTGCCCCCATGCAAGAACACAGATATGGTTATTTTACACCCTCTGCTGGCACCCCCCCAGAACATCATGCTGTTGCAGCTGGCAGCTGAAGTTAATCCCTTCCCCCACTAGCATGCCAAATATACTTCCCCACCTTCCCCATTCAAGTCCCACTGTCTTTTATAGAAACACCCAGACCCCCACCCAACCCTCCTCTGGTCCTCACCATCCTGCTTCCCCCCATCAGAACCCACAAAATCGATAACGAAAACAGTCACCCCGGTGCAGAGCATTTGCTCTGTTCAGTGCTGACTCCCCATCTGGTAATAGCATAAATGAATGCACAGTTTTTATTTTTTTTTTATTTTAGCTTTTGTTGACCGGGTAAGTGCACTAGACAAATCCTGCCTATTTTCAGGCACGACCCGGGGGAGGGGGATACAGATGAATGCCAACTGACCTTGAACCAGATTAAGCTGTTGGTGGTATTTTTAGTGAATGAGGGAAATTTGGCCAGGACACCGGGGAAATTCCCCTACTCTTTTCGATAAGTGCCGTGGGATCTTTAACATCCACCTGAACTACACCAATCCAGGCAGATGGGACCTGGTTTAACGTCTCATCCGAAAGACGGCACCTCAGAAGTGCAGCACCCCTCTCATGCTACACTACAGTGTCAGTACTGGGATATTAACCCAAGTGCTAGATGTGGGAACTGAACCCACAGCCCTCTGATCTCCCAGCCTCAGAGGCGAGTGTGCTACCTACTGAGCCACTGACACTGCGACAGTGATAGTGACAGTGACAGACAGTGACTGTGATAGAGACTTCACTGCTCCTAGAAAAAACCCAACTGATTGAATTTTAAACCAGTCAAGTTTTATTAGGAGCAAAGATGTTGCCATTCATTCATTAAAGATGAGATGGGAGTTGACACTGAACAGAACAGATGCTCTCCACTTGGGGGGGGTCATTGTTTTTATTTGCAGGTTGATTTTGTGGGTGCTGGTGGGAGGAGGAGAAGGAGGATGGTGGGAATCAGATGGGGGTTGGGTGAGGCCGGAGTCTTTCTACAATACACAGTGGGACTCAGGTGGGGGGGAGATGGAGGAGTGTATTTGGCACACAGGTGGGGGAAGGGATTAACTTTTCAATGAGCAGCAGTGTGATATTCACCAGGGAGGAGTGGGATGGAGGAGGATGCCAATTGGTGATTAGGGAGGGTGGTATCCTCAGTTTACATACAATTTGCCTTGTTATTCACCATTCAAACTGGCTGCTCACCACACAAATTTGGCCAATCTGCAAGGTGAATAACAATGTGAATTGCAGTCCCAGGCTCTGTGAATTTGCCAAAATTCACAGATTTTTTTTTTCCCAAAGCAAATTTCAGCAACTTTGCGCATCTCTAAATACAGTACATGAGAATGAAATCTGAATCAGATTCATTGTCACAGAAAAATAAAAATCTTTTCTCTTTACTGAATTTTATTCCTTTTAAATATTTATCATGGCCACCACTACATATCCACTAATTTCCACATGTTCTTTTTCTTTGCCCTTAATGCTTTACTTTTACCAATCCCTACTTTCCATATGTTAACCTCATTTCCCTTTTCTAGAGGCCCATTAGCCTTGTACTTTTCTTCCTTTATGGCCACATACTGGATTGACACTGTTACCCCTTAATTCTTATCCCTCCTTTCTCTTTCTATCCTGTTCTTCTGTTCCCTTTTCTGATGCTCACTCCTTCCATATCCTTTACTGCAAATTGAATATTGGGTAGACTGCCTTCTCTATCCAGTTTCCTACCCTGTGGAAAAACCACCTTGCATCTAACTCTTATCAATCCACTCTCTCAAGCAGCTATTGCTGGCATACTTCTTTAAGTCATGTACCTATTGTGAGGCTTGGCCAGTTGGTTATGATTGTTGTATGATATTTGTAATATAGAAATATAGTATGTGATTGTCTCACATAAGACATCCTGTGCTTCCATGGGTGTCCCCCCAAGGTTTCAGTGAAGCTACAGGATATATTGCAATTACCAGGAGATCTCTGTAATGTAATTAACTTCCTTGAGAAACTGCATTTTATGGCCTTTTTATGACCTGTTGCTGCTTTGAAGTTGTGAAGCTAAATATACATTTTATTACAGGGCAGGACATCACTTAGCTGATTCCCTTCAGCTATCTCACATCTAGGTGACAAACTGCAGAGTTGTAAAAACTTTTGGTGTTCCTTGGGAAAACAGGAACCAGCCACCAGTTCAAAGGAAAGGCTCAATTAAAGACTGTCATAATTTGGGAAATTAGTTTTTGCTGATGTCACATTATTTAATATACCTCCTGATAGGACATCATGGTTGTATTTTTTTGATTCTAAAAGAAGGGGCTAGATGACTCACCAAGGGGGTGGGGAGATGGAGTTGAAATATATCCTTGCAACTGGGGAATATTACATATTATAAAAAGGGTCTGAGAAATGGAGCTTTCTGATTGGCTGCAAACTTTCTAACAGCCTTATGTTAATCTTTTATTAACATACATGTAGCGCTTAACCATATGCTGAACAAGGTTTAACACTATTTAAAAACATGTTTTATTATAACAGCAATAATGCACTCTAGGATTATGTTAATGGTCGTTAATCAACCTCTAGGCATGTGGCACTGCTACACCTCATGCCACAGTACACCCCTAGAAGGTGATTAACAGACCATTAACATAACCCTTGGTCATGCCTTATTGCTTAATTATTTTGGGACTCAAAGACACAGCTATCTGATTTAACTTAAGCATTTACAGAGGTAATAATACATTATATAGAAAAGATATAACTGTATGTTAGTAGGAGTTTCTTCCATAGCGTTCCTTGTTTTTCTTTTATGTGATTGTGATGCTCTTTGATATATTGTTCTATGTTTACATATTTCATATTTTTATCATCTTTTAGTAAAATCTTTATTTGAAAGATACTGCCTGGGTGTGTCTTCCAAGTTCTTTTTGCATGTGATGTATACATGGTTAAGTTTGACAGCTGTTCTGAAGGGCTTGATGTTGTTACCAAACTGGGAAAAGATAAGAATATACCTAAGGTCTCTCATAGACTTTTAAGGGTTCATTTTGGAAGCCTGGCTTGGTGCCCCTGGTGAAAGATTGTACCGCAAATCCTCAAAGAGGGTACGTATCTGAGCCTGTACATTGGGTACGCTAGCATAAGGTTCACAGTTTGTATCCCCACAGAACCTGAGACTAAAGGTGATTTGGACTCAAAAGCAGACAGGACGGTTACCCTGTTTGTCACCTGTTCACACTATTGCACTCTGACGTTAGCACTGTGGGAGCAGAGGGCCTGACCTGCTGAGTGCGTTTTTGACAGATTTGGTTAGCAGCAGTGCAACAAATTTGGTAACACAAGCTTTAACTGTTCAGTGTGTCAGCTTAATACTGTTCAGCTCACTTGTGAAAAAAAGGCAGTGATTTATTATTTTAAAAAAAAAGGAAACATAACTATATCATTTTGCTTACAGTCAAGTTCCTACCTGTTTTATTTTGTTTCAAAGTGCAAGTTAGAGTAACCATAGTTAGCGAAGAAGATGGCTTCCAACTACAGTGGGCACACTGCAGATTACTTGTTGCAGTTGTGCTAGGACAGAGGAGTCCTGCATGAGGGGAGAGCCACAATGCAGAACCTCATGGATGCCCTGATGGCAGAAGATACTCAGAGCATTGAGTCACAGACTGTGACTGTAAAGGACCAAACCTTGGGCATGGAGGGGCCAGCAGCCAGTGCAGTGTCCAGATCCAGTGAGGAAGGCAGAAAGGCCACTGCACGCGAAGGGTCACAGCAGCAGGAGAAGGTCACCAGCATTCTAGAGCCAGAAGCAGTCAGACTGCAGATTGAGTTGCACAGAATGGAGCTGGAGTTCCAGAGAGAAGCTGAGTGAGAACAGTGAGAAGCAGAGTGAGAGAAATGAGCCACAGAAGAGAAGAGGGAGTGAGAACAGCGAGAAACTGACCATGAACAGCATGATCATCAGCAAGCCACAGAGGAGAAGAGGGAGTGAGAATGGTGAGAGGCAGACCATGAAGAGTGAGAGTGCCAGAGGCAGCATGAACTGGAGAAGGTACGACTCCAACCACCAGCACCAGAGCAGGTAAGTGGCTTGAGTTTAACTGGAACTACAGGACTGGGTTACAAATTGAATTCCAAATTGATATCTGAATTTAAAGAGGGGAAGGATATGGATGCCTTTTTAAATTCCTTTGAAAACATTTGTATTCAGGCAAATATTCCTAGAGGTCCTGGAGCTTCCAGCTGTCTCCGCTACTTACTGGGAAAGCTCAGGATACATTGGGTCAAATGGACAATGAGGACAATAATGATTACAGCAAACTTAAAGCTGCACTTTTAAAAAAAGTTTGATTTAACTGCAGAAGCATACAGAGCTAAATTACATAAGTTCAGGTGAAGCCCTGACATGAGCTACGAGGAGCTAGCCACAAAACAATGTCAGTGTTTAAAATGTTGGTGGGAAGGAATAGAAGCAAACTCTGTAGATAAAATAGAAAATGCTGTATTGTTAGAGCATTTGGGGGGGGGCATGCCCAGCAGAGCTTAAAACCTGGCTGAAGGACCGAGATCCCAAAACAGTGCAAGAGGCTGCTGAACTCTCGGACTGCTATGCCAAGTTCTGAGAGCAAATGGGGTGGGCATGGCAGCGCAGAAAGAGAAAAGCATGCCTTCAGGGCAGCTAAAACCCTCACTGCCTCCACCAAAACCAGTTAGCCCCAGGTTTCAAAGAAAAGATTTCTCTGAGAAACAAAATGAATGTTGGGTTTGTAAAGAAAATGGGCATACTGCCAGACAGTGTCCCAAAAGAATGAGCAATATGCAAAATGGGGCTAGGAAAGAAGTGGGTTGTTTATGTGTCCCTGGAAGCATGCCTGTGAACATGATGGAACACATGCACCCAGTCACAGTGAATGGTGTACAGACACAAGGGTTAAGGGACACAGGGGCTTACCCGACATTGGTAAAAGGGGATCTGGTAGAGCCTGGTCAGCTTATACCCAATAAATATGCAAATGTACAAGGGTTCACTGGTGAGGAGAAAATGTTGCCACTTGCTAGTGTTCTCCTAGACTGGGCTGAAACAGGGGAAACTGTGCAACAGATGGCTGTAGCCAAAACTTTAGCAGTTGATGTCATCCTTAGCAACAATCTCAAACAGGGGATGGTGTGTGCAGTTACCTGTAGTCAAGCAGCAAGGGGACATTGTAGTTCCCTGCACCCCATAGAAGCCATTGTGGAAACCACTGGGAGGTTGGTTCCCCAGCCTGTGTCTCCTGATATGGAGACTAATGAAAAGGGGGTAGAAATTTCCCCAGTAGCAGTTAACCACAAAGCTATGGAGGGTTACTCCAAAGAATGATGGGTGACCCATTGTCAGAGGGTTAGGGATGACCGTGAGCCTGACTGCACTGATGCTAGTGCTAGTGACCCTAATTTAGAGACTGAAGGTGACCTGTCCCATGCCTTGGGAATGCGTAAGGAGTTCGTAGCTGCCTAGAAAAGTGACCCTAGTCTAGAGAAGCGAGGGTTTGGGCAGACTGTGATGGAGCACAGGGAGGTGACAGTAAATGTAAGGTTTATTGTGGAAAATGGACTGTTCTTTACTTAGGATATAAAGACACAGGGAAGGGTGATAGGCAGGCAGCTTGTCATTCCCAAGGGGTACCTTGAGCAGTTGCTCAAGACTGCACAAGATATTCTCTTGTCTGGTCATCTGGGAATTGCATGCACTATGCAGCGGTTGGCCCAGAATTTCCATTGGCCAAACTTCACCCAGCAGATGAAGGAGTTTTGCAGGCCTTGTCACCAGTGCCAAGAAATAGTGAAGGTGGGTAAGAAAACCCAAGCCACCCTAATTACATTGTGCATAGTGAAGGAGCCATTCCAGAGGGTGGGAATGAGTATTGTGGGGCCTTTAAACACCCCCAGCTCCTCTGGGAAGAGGTTCATCCTGACTGTGGTGGATTATGCCACCCGGTATCCAGAGGCAGTCGCCCTATCCTCACTGAGGACAGACAAAGTGTCAGATGCTTTACTTGGGATTTTGTCTTGTGTTGGGTTTCTGCAGGAGGTTATCACCAATTGAGGGGGTTCCTTCATGTTGGACATGATGAAATGTTTGTGGGAGAAGTGTGGGGTGGTGCAGAGATGCATGATACCTTATCACCCACAAGCCAATGGGCTTGTGGAAAGATTTAATGGTACCCTGAAGTCAATGCTTCAAGCGTTTGCTGAACAGCATATGAGGGACTGGGAGAATTACCTTCCCCACCTGTTGTTTGCATACAGGAAGGTGCCCCAAGAGTCAACAGGATTTTTCCCCCTTTGAGCTCTTATATGGACGCTGGGTACATGGGCCTCTAGACTTGATTCAAAGGACTGGGAAGGCAAGCACACCACCCAGGGCACTCCCATAGTGGATTACATCCTTAGGTTTAGGGAAAGACTGAAGGAGCTTATGAAGACAGCCCAGAGCAACCTGGCAGCTGCCCAACAGAAACAAAAGGTGTGGTATGACCGCAGAGCCAGAGCTCACTCTTACACGGTGGGTCAGGAAGTCATGATCCTTATTCTGGTCCGGAAAGACAAGCTGCAGGCTGAGTAGGCAGGACCATACAAAGTAGATAGAAAGGTAAATTTCATGAACTATATCATAGAGTTACCTGACAGAAGACATACAGAAAGAATGTACCATGTCAAAATGATGAAGCCATATGCTAATAGGGCTAACATGGTGTTTGCAGTATGTAGTACTGGGGAGGAGACGGATGAAGGAAACCCCCTTCTGGACTTGCTGGCAGAAAGCAAGTGGAGTCCTCTGTGGAGGCAGTTAAATTGTCACCCCAGCTGGCACTGGACAAGATCCAGGAAGTAAGGGAGGTTTTAGCAGACTTTGCCCCACTGTTTAGCACCAAGCCTGGACTAACCACCCTTAGCGACACACAATGTAGAGACAGGTATACAGATGGCCATATGGCAGACAGCATATTGGGTGCCAAGAGGCTGTCCAAAAGGACATTGGGAGGGAGGTGGATGAAATGCTGGATTTAGGGGTAATCCAGAGTGGCCACAGCCCCTGGACCTCACCTGTAGTCCTTGTGCCCAAGCCAGATGGCTCTACTCATTTCTGTGTGGACTATCGTGGACTGAAAGCAGTCGCGAAGTCAGACACCACACGATGCCCCAGATGGATGAACTCCTGTATAAGTTGGGAGGGAAGTCCATACCTTACAACTATTGACCTGACAAAGGGGTATTGGCAGGTAGAATTAACTGAAGAGCTAGGGATAGGTCAACCTTCGTCACTCCGATAGGCTTATTTGAATTTAAAGTAATGCCCGTTCAGAATGAAGAATGCCCTGGCCACTTTCCAAAGGTTGGTGAACCAGGTGTTAAATGGTAGTGAGGAGTACACCGTGGTGTACCTGGATGACAATTTATACATATAGCACATGGAATGCTTACTAGAGATTTATAAATACAATATGAACTACATGACCTTGCACAGCAGGGATATATAGTCATGGGCTAGAACGGCTTAAAATATTTTACTTACAGGGTGTATAGAATGCTTATCAAAGATGTATAAGTATAACCTGAGCCACATGATTTTACACAGCAATGATATTTGGTGGAGATTGAAAATTATGTTTACAGTTTTTAGGCTGGATTAAAACCGGAGTCTGCATTTTAAAGTCAAACAAGTTAACAGGATAACATTATAAGCAAAATATAATGTAATCCTTGGTTGAGATACTCATAATGTGATGTAGAATGATCACAATGCAGTGGCAGGGCACTCAATTGCATTAGTCACTAGTAGGTAGCCTTATGGCACAAGGCACAGTTTGGTGCATAAAACACTCTCTAATTGAAGTTTATTATTTATGGTAGGATATTGTAAATGATCATGAGAATAATGGCATTAAAAATTAATATATTCATATTTTGATATTGAATTAGTGGTAATAATACATTTTATAATAGTGAAATTATATGTATAAAATGAGTTGATTACTGTGATTTTGAAATTGATTTATTATCTCTTTACAGTACCCCAGAAGAAGTCATTGTTTGGCAAAACATTGGGGCATCTATTCAATAAATAAGATACTCAAGAAATAAAGAATTTGTATGTGTTTGGTGTTTATCAAGAGCAGCTGAACCAAAAACTCTTTTTGTAACTGCATGACATTGCCATCTTTAGTGCCAGCTGGGAGGAACACCTGTCTCACCTTAGGGAAGTGCTGGGCAGGATACAGAGGGCCGGGTTTATACTCACTGTCAAAGCTGTGAAGTGCCAGCTGTCTATGGCTGAAGTGGCACACCTTGGGCATGTTATGGCCCAAGGACAGCTCTGTCCTAACCAAGTAAAAATAGAGGTGATCAAGGCATGGCCCAGACCAGAAACACAGAAGAAGGTCAAGAGTTTTCTAGGGACAGCAGAGTACTATAGGAAATTTGTACCCAATTACAGTGCCCTGGCTGCTCCCCTGTCTGACCTGGTAAAGAAAAAGATGCCTAAGAAAATTACCTGGGAACCAGCCTGTGAAAAATCCTTTGCCAGACTGAAGGAGACACTGTGCAGTGCTCCTGTATTGACAAGTCCTGACTATAGTAGACATTTTATAGTCCGGACTGATGCCTCAGACATGGATACTGGGGCAGTACTGAGTCAGACATCCAACAAAGGGAAAGATCCCCTGTAGTGTACCTGAGTAAAAAGTTACTTCCCAGGGAGCAGGCTTACTCTACTGTGGAAAAAGAATGTCTTGCCATAATGTGGGCCCTAAAGCAGTTACAGCCATACTTATATGGGCAGCATTCTGAGGTACAAACTGACCACAACCCCCTAGTTTGGCTGACACAAATGGAAAAAAATAATGGTAGACTATTAAGATGGAGTCTTGCCTTGCAAGGGTATGACATGACTATCTTGCATAGGGCTGGAATGACCAAACAGAACACAGATGGTTTATCGCATCTATTTGAGAAGTGAATTGACTTAGGGAGCTCATCCCATGCAGGGGATAGAGCCCCCAAATTCAGTCTGGGTGGGGAGGATTGTGATACTTGGCCAGCTGGTTATGATTGTTGTATGATATTTGTAATATCAAAATATAGTATGTGATTGTCTCACATAAGACATCCTGGGCTTCCATGGGTACCCCCCCACCCAGGTTTCAGTGAAGCTACAGGATATATTACACTGACCAGGAGATCTCTGTAATGTAATTAACTTCCTTGAGAAACTGCATTTTATGGCCTTTTTATGACCTGTTGCTGCTTTGAAGTTGGGAAACTAAATATTCATTTTATTACAGGACAGGACAGGACATCACTTAACTGATTCCTGTCAGCTATCTTACATCTAGATGACAAACTGCAGAGTTGTAAAAACCTTTGGTGTTCCTTGGGAAAACAAGAACCAGCCACCAGTTCAAAGGAAAGGCTTGATTAAAGACTATTATAATTTGGGAAATTAGTTTTTGCTGATGTCACATTATTTAATATACCTCCTGACAGGACATCATGTTTGTATTTTTTTTTATTCTAAAAGGAGGAGCAAGATGACTCACCAAGGGGGTGGGAAGATGAAGTTGAAATGTATCCATGTAACTGGGGAATATAAAATATTATTTTGGGACTCAAAGACAACAGCTCTCTGATTTAACTTAGGCACTTACATAGGTAATAATACATTCAATAGAAAATATGTAACTGTATATTGGTAGGAGTTCATTCTGTAGTTTTCCTTGTTTTTCTTTTATGTGATTGTGATGCTCTTTGATATATTGTTCTGTGTTTACAGTTTTCATATTTTTGTTATCTTTTGGTAAAATCTTTATTTGAAAGATACTGCCTGGGTGTGTCTTCCAAGTTCTTTTTGCATGTAATGTATACTTGGTTAAGTTTGACAGCTGTTCTGAAGGGCTTGATGGTGTTACCAAACTTGGAAAAGGTAATAATATACTAAAGGTGTCTCATAGAGTTTTAAGGGTTCATTTTTGAAGCCTGGCTTGGTGCCCCTGGTGAAAGACTGTACCAAAAATTCCCGAAGAGGGTATGTATCTGAGCCTGTGTATTGGAAACGCTAGCATAAGGTTCACCATTGGAATCCCCCAGAACTTGAGACTAAAGGTGATTTGGACTCAAAAGCAGACAGGATGGTTACCCTGTCTGTTACCTGTTCACACTATTGCACTATTAGGATTGCACTGTGGGAGCAAAGGGCCTGACCTGCTGAGTGCGTTTGTGACACCTATGGCCAGCCAGGTACCTTACACCATTACTGGTTCTCTTGATTGATCCTGGATTACCTTTTTTGCCCAAAAATTACAAATGCTTTTTATATGTTTATTACTCTGTAAATTTTTGCAGCCCACTAAACCTGTATATGATGTAACTGTTTTCACTCCACTACTACAGTACATGCACATTATTGTTGTCATGTTTTATTACTATTTTCTCCCTAATAACCTTTTCCTCCAGTTATGCCTTGAAATGATCTTCATCTATCTGTGACTCTCCTGGTCATGTCATTTTGAGTTGGGGGAGTTGGGGTACCTGCATGCTCTGGATGCCTATAAATTTAGGATCTGAATGCCATAGTGTAGTTGGAGGAGTTTTACCTCTGTTGTGCACAAGCCAGACCATATCTTTGTAGGTAGAGGAAGACTTAAAACTTCTTAATTTTTGAAGAACATATTTTATTTGTTTTTCAGGGTAATTTATGAGACAACTATCCTTTCGACTAGTCAGTGTTTTGTGGTTGGGGTGGGCATTTCTTCAAGGCACATGGCGGTCTGAAAGCAGTCTGTTTTGCTAGATTTTGTATACCTTATCAGTGGGTAGACATCTACAGGGACGAGCTATTATGGAATCCTTGTGGTAAGCAAGTCCACTTGTACTGTCTTCCTTCAAAGGTGAAGGCAAACTTATATTGACTCTTAAGGGCCAATGGTAATGACCAAAAACCATTGGAAATGTCCAGGACACTGAACCATTTTAGGTCAGGGGTCAAGAGTTGTAGCACATCAGGTGCTGATGCCACAGTTGGGGAACAACTGGGGGTGAGCTGATTCAGTTTTCTGTAGTCAATAGTAAGCCTCCAGGTGCCTGTGGGTTTTGTCATGGGCCACACTGGGGAGTTAGCAGTAGAAACACAAGTTCTGATTACTCTTTGCATTAGGAGTGACTTGATTGTTCCTCTAAGAGAAGGCAAGGCCTCAGTTGGAAAAGGATACTGTATTTGCCTTTCATGTGCTGGGCCTGACACTTCAATGACAGTGTGCATTCTGCCACAGTCATGTTTGTTAATTGCAAATGCCTCCAAATGCCATTGCAAAATGGGGAGAAGCTTTGGAAAAAGCTCATGACCTTTGAACAAATCTATGACGTCATACTCCTTGTCATTGGCAGAAATTGTTGCCACAATGTGTGAATCGGGGATCAAAATGGTATGGTATTGACCCTGAATCTGTATCAGTAGCGTGTTAGCTAGATCCACCCCACAGCCATGTGGTACAAGGAAGTCAGTTTCTATGATACTAGGATGATCCTGCATTACCATCAGTTGGAAAGTGTGTGAGGCCTTTAGATAGCCTAACTCTACCGGTAGGGGTAGAGAACAGTATGCAGGTAACCTAGTACCATCAACTCCTGACATGTTGGTCCTCCATCTGGTGGACCAAGGGGATGTGTCTAGATGTTCATCATGTAATACAGATACAGCTGCACCTGTATCTAACAAGAGTAAGAGTAGGCAGCCCCCAACCTTGGCCTCTGTGCAGGGCCTTCCATTTGTATCCAAGACCAGCTTGTTTACAATCCAGACTGGGGCCTGTAATTGTCAATTTGTACTACTGGAAGCATTGAGAGGTTGGGCCTGACTCCTGTGAATCACTTCATCATGCTGCACCAATGATATATAGGGAGGAGCTTCTGGGTTCAGGCCTGTATGGGCCTAGAGGCCTGCACTTCCAGTATCCACATGACCTGTTGGGGTCTGGGTCACCAGTTGTACCACCGCAAGGGCCTGTGTGAGAACAGTGTCCCCTACAGAGCGCACTTGTCCCAGGAGCTCTCAGAATTTCTGATTCTCTTTGGCTATCTCCCTATATGAAGGGCCTGTTCTTTGTTGTTGTGGTTTACCCTTACCATTATGCTTTTTATTCTTATGCCAATTCCGGTTCCAACCCCATTGTTGTTGTTGTTGTGGTTGTTGGTGGTGTTGGGTCTGTTGGGGGTGTTATCATTTGGAGGTGCCTGTTGATGTTGGGCCTGCACTTAAATAAATAAATAAATAAGAGATTTACCAGGAAAGCATGCTGAGCAGAGTACTGCTCGATTCCAGATGTGCCCTGGGGTAGGGAGATTACACTGGTACAGTAGAAACTGAACAAGCCCAAAACAACAGTACAACAACATCAGTAAGTATTACATTTTACGATTGGTGCAACAATGGATGAGGTAGTCATAATATTGATAGAGAAGTGCATATTCATAGTATTTAGCAATATAAGGTGCAGACAGAAAACAGGAACCAGGCTGGTGACATAGATGGGAGGTAGGAAAATGTGATGGGGGTCAGCGGGGGGGAACAGGGGCAGATGGAAGAGAAGTGCATTCTAAGGAGGGAATTTTGCTGTGGAGTGTCTAATAACTGCTGCCAAGGAGTTCCATAATTTGGGCAGCCTGTAGCTGAATGCAGCCTGGCCAGACTGGGTAGATCTGTATGGAATATGCAGGAGCCTAGAGTCTATGGTTCTGAGAGTGTAGGCCGGTGGAGAGAGGGCAGTTAGGGAGGACAACAGGTAGGATGGGAGTGTCTGTGTCCAGAACTTGACAGAGGTTCTAGCACAGTGAAGCAGTCGTCGGTTATGTAGGGAGGAGAGTCCCAAGGACTGGTAGAGGTCACAGTGAGTATTTGGAGGCTGGTCCAGAGAGAAGCAGCAGAAGGAGTTGTAAAGGGGATCAAGCCTCGCTAAGAAGGTTTTGGGGGGGGCACAGTAGACAACATCACCGTAATACATAATAGGGAGGATCATTTTTTGAACTATTGCTTGCCTGGTTGGTAGAGGAATGCAATTCTTGTTCCGGTAGAGGGCTCCCAGCATGGGGTGCAATTTTTTGTGTAGACCATCTATATGTGCCAAGAAGTCAAGATATTGATCTAACCAGATGCCGAGATAGCGATATGACATACAAGTCTCTAGTGGAGATCTGTCCAGAGTGTAGAAAGTGGGTGGTGCAGTAAGTCGGGTTAGCTTGGCCTGAGATCCGAAGGTGAGGGAGATGTTTTTTTTAGAGTTCAAGAATAGTTGGTTTGAAAGGAACCAACGTTGGATGGAGTCGAAGTCCTTCTGTAGACAGGCTGTCACGGTGGTTGTGGATGGGCCAGAGGCAAACAGTACAGTATCGTCTGCATACATATGGATAGATGATTGAGAGCAGGCATCAGGCAGGTCATTTAGAAAAATAGAGAACAGCAGTGGGCCGAGTACAGACCCTTGGGGGACACCGCAGGTGACAGGAAGTGAGGTGGATCTAGCAGAGCCTACGCAGACTGATTGAGACCTACCTGACAGGTATGACTGGAACCAGTTATTTGTGTTCACCGACAGACCAGCTTGGGCAAGTTTTGCCAGCAACAGGGGATGAGAGACCATGTCGAAGGCTTTTGCTAGGTCTATGAATATAGCTGCTGTAATATCCCCTTTGTCGATGCCCTTAAGGATGGAGTTAGTGAGTCGAAGGAGGGAGGTGGTGGTGGAGTGATTTTTTTCTGAAGCTGGCCTGGTAGGGGGTGAAAAATGATATGGTATCTAGATGGTGGTGGAGCTGAGATAGCACAAGGCGCTCTTGAATTTTGACTAGGTTGGGAAGCAGAGATATGGGACGATAGTTGGATGGGGAGGAGGGTTCCCCTCCTTTGGGTACGGGAATGACTGTGGCTTGTTTCCATGTTGTGGGGACTGCCCCGAATTTAAAAGATAGGTTATAGAGCATAGTTAGAGGGTGGGTTATGGCTGGTGCTAAGAGTAGGAGCATTTTGGAATCAAGGCCGATGGACACTTACCTTTGGCTGGGTTAAGTGACTGTAGTAATTTTAGCACCTGGTCAGGTGAGACTGGACGAGTGAGAAGGGGTCAGGCAAGATACTATAGGGGTGTAGTGGGCAGGGAATGGGGATGGGAGGAGAAGAGGTAAGAAGTAGTGGTGGAAAATGTGAGTTAAACTCAGTGGTGACCAGACTGGGATCCATGATGGTTTTCCTTCCAGCTTGAGGTGGGAGTGGGAGGTTGGGTTGATGCGGAAAGGAGGGATTTTATAGACTTCCAAAATTGAGAAGGGTGAACGAAGTTATTGTTGAAAGCAGATTTAAAGTAATTTGATTTGGCCTGATGTATGAGTCTTGTACAGGCGTTTCTTAGTGATCGGTAGTGTTGGTGGGCCATTTGAGTACCTGTGGTCTTGAGAGATTTCCAGGCATGGTCTCTGGCTCTTAGGTGTTTCAGGAGGTTAGATGTTATCCATGGTAAGTGGGATTCTCTTACACGGGACCTCCTGAGTAGAGCATGGAGGTCCCAGATGTCAAGGAAGTTAGTAGAGAAGTATTTTAGGATCTCATCCACACAGGTGGCCCTGGGGATGAAAGACCAGTCAATGTTGGTGAGGTCATTTAGGAGACCTGTCAGATGAAGGGATTTATAAGCTCTGCAGTGAAGCGTGCAGGGTGGAGGGGCCATTGGGCGGAAGATTTTTCGCACCATATAAATCATATGGTGGTCGCTAAGGGAGTCTGGTAGTAGGCCAGCTTTAACTATCCGATGAGGGTGGGTAGTAAGTACCTAATCCAGTAATGTGTGTTTGTTGGATTTATGGTTTAGGTGAGTGGGTTACGCTATTTGCTGGTGCAAGTTTAGGGCATTTATTTGGCATCGTGATTTAGAGGCCGCACTGCCTAGCCAGTTCTGATTGAAATTGCCAAGTATATGGAGTTCGCCCCCTTCTGTAAGGGATCTCAGGTTACCAAGGTGGTCGAGAATGCTACCCAGAGGTGTGTCAGGCAGACAGTAGGACCCTGCTATGAATACTGGGATGGTGTATGGCAGGGAGATATTGACTAGAAGTGAGTCAATAGATTATATGGGTGCCATCAGAGTGATTATGGGGAACTGGAGTTTTCCAGAGATATACATGGCAGTGCCGCCACCCTTCTTTCTGCCCTGTCTGTCATGGCAGATTAAGGAGTAGCTTCCACAGTGTAGTGTGTCGTGGCCTCTGAAGCAGGTGGCCTCTGAAGCAGGCTCCACGGTGGCTACCTTCTTGGAACCGGAGCCCAGATCACGGATATAGAGTTGGTGAACTCTCTCGGTTTTCCGAAGGATGTCGGCAAACCTATCCGTATTGGGGTAGGTGGCTGGCTCTACCTTTTCTCATACTGCAGGAATCATTTTCCTAAAGAACAGGATCGTATACTCAATAAGATCTACATCCACAGCTTCTTGTGCCATCTGCTTTCCTGCTCGGTAGGCCATCCAAAGTCTCTGGTGGTAAGTTGCTGGACTTTCCTTTGCATTGTTTTAGAGGATATGCAAGTATCACTCCTACTACACCTGGGCTGTGAGCAGAAATGAGCTCAGCTGCAACCTCATCAAAGGTGGCTTTCCCATCCTGATGGCATTGGGGAGTTTGGCCCACAAACTAGGATCAATGGTCTGGCGTAGTATTTGGATCTGGTATTCTGCAGTGAGGCTAGGCATCTCGCATTTAGAATGCACCTTTTCTAAGTGACAGCTGAGGTTGTCTGATGGGTTCATCTGACCAATACTGTCAGCTATTTGCTGAACACAGTAGGCCATTTGTAGGGGATTACTGGGTTGATCAGGCAGAGGTAGATTGTCTCGGCCACTGTCTAGTGCAGCCCATGCTGCAGCCTCTACCACATTATGAACAATACCATCCTGAGTGCCAGCCTCCTGCAGAAGCTGCCTAATCTGTGTTTTAATGGCCTGTTTACTTCTCTCAGGAAGAGGTACATTGCCTATTGCAGTTTCAGTTATCATTTCTATCTCTTGCCTATCTTCCACATTAATAAAGGCTATCGGTGGTGCCATTGGCACCAGGCCTGGGCCTGCTCCCCCCTTATCATGGGGGCTGCCATGTTGGTGTCACCCATGATGGGCATCATGACATCAATTACGTATGACATGGTGAGGGTGAAGTGGGGACCCGCTATGTTGTGGATGGCTGGGTGGGGTTTCTGGGCCATAGTAGGGGTGTGACTGGACGTTGTACTGAGGTATGTCATCATCTGATGCCTCCCCTTCAGATGACGTGTGTAAGGCAGGGGCTACGCCTCCCATCACCTTAACATGTTCAGCCAGAACCTCCCATTGATGGTGCAGTTTCACCATCTTGGTTTTACATTCAGTGTGACTCACAGTTGCAACATCCATATCAACCTCATCTTGCATTTGCTTCTGCAACACTCTATACGCGGCGCTCACTTCGCGATTGTCCCCTAGTAGCCACTTCTAAGTCATTACGTACCTGGTTCATCTCATCTTGTAGCTCTCCCATCTCCTCACTGAACTGATCATTTGCAGCACTTAGCAAATCATTCATATGCAATGTCTGTCTCTTATCCTGTCTCAAACTTTCACACTCCTGCTTCAACATACAAAGTTCCTGTTCTCCAGCTTGAGCTGAATGATGCAAAAGTGAATTCTTTTCATTCCACAGAGTTTGGAGTTCAGACTGCAAGTTCTGCTGCAGTCTAACACATTCCATTTCCTGCAAACCTGTCTGTTGCTTAAGAGATGAAATTTGCAGATCAAGGGTTTGAAACCTCGCTTTGGAGGCTTTCAGAGCAGCATAGAGAGCCGCGACCATCAACCCTTTAGCCTGATACTTATTGGTTGATCATCTCATCTCTGTACTGGGTTGAAATCTCCAGTATAGGGTTTTCAGATTGACTTGCATCCCATTTGAAGTCAGCCCATCCTCCATGGGAGGTAAGAAAGTTTGAGACATCAAGTCTCAGTTATGCACAGATATTTAATATGGTGGCCATTATGTGGGAGGGAACGAAAAATCAAACTGTGAAAAAGGCACCATGCTATGTATCAATCCACAGCAGGAGCACTTTATACACAGCTGGGCTACTGCATAAGTTGTAGGCTTACAATTCAAAGCTGTAATGGAGTGAGCTGAGTCAGCATTGACCACACCCAAAAGGATGACAGCCATACTTTGTAAGTGACTACAAACTGGTTTTAAAATGGGAGAGGTGATATGGAATGTGCATCTTCTGCCCCAGTGGGAAAGGAAAAGTTATAGAAACAAGTGAAAACTTACAAACACCAAATATAACTCACGTGGTCGCCAATTGTCAGGAGGTCTAAACCTCACTTTTAGGTTCTTGGCAATATTAGAATGCAAGTAATCACAGACACATTACATATGAGTAATTAACTTGTTTATTACTACCAAAAAGGATAAAATCACAGTTGCCCTAAGCAGTTCTTACCAATATGAACCAGGAGCAAGTGCTAAGCGTTCCTATACCTCGAGGTTTCTTTGTGTCTCTTGGGATCTCCGAGGTACAAGACTAGTGTCACATTATATATCTATGATAATTACTATGGTTACTGTAAGATAGAAACATTTCTAGTTACAGAGATGAGCCCTATTGGCTAAATTAGAGGAGGCTTCATGGTCAAAGATAACATTATACAATTTTGTAGTAGTCATCAGTTTGTGAAACAAAAGAGTTCTTATGCAGAGTCTTGCATAACTCAATGCAGTGGTACAAATCACCAAAAGGTGGCAATGCTGACTTACATATCATAATTATTCCAAGGACACAGGTGCCTTGGCATCTTACAAGTAAGAAATACACAGAAAATACATAGGAGAATATATGTATTCGCAAGCAAAGTGTATTACAATAATATGCGTACATATCCTGACATCTACTCCTGTACGGAAGATGCCCTTAGCCCTATATGTTAGTATAACATATGCTTAAGCATTAGCTATCTACGGTGTACCTCTGAGGGTACCAATTAGGGTGCAGAGACCTCATGTAACAGAATGTATGAAGGTGCTCCACCCTGGTGACAGGAACAACAGGTATTGAGAAGGTTGTACACTGCACACTTTAAAGTTTGCATCATTGAGGATTCCTTGACCCTCTCTGGCAGAGAGTTTCAGCTTCATAAAATTGCCATGGCAAAGGCCTTTCTATGAATTGACTTGTGTACCCTGGGAACTTGAAATAGATTTTTAGATTTTAATTTTAGTGAGTAGGATTACTCAGGTTTAGTTAGTAGGCTGCTAAGGTTGACTAGGGCGCTTGTGCAGTATGCATTTTAAAAGTAGCATCAGCCATTGAAGGTTATACCTTTTGTAAGAGGTAAGAAACCCAGGGTAGTTATAAAGATCACAGTGATGTGTATTATTATCTTAGCCCAGGGTGAGTCAGCATAAGCTCTAAATGCTACCGTGACTTTATGTAGAAATGTGTGCAGAGCTGCCATGTAAATTTCATTGTCGTATTCCAGTGCTAAGAGCAGAGGTTGCATTAGGATTTACTTGTACCTGACAGAAAACTACTTCTGACATGGCAGAGTGTACCAAGTTTTTGGTTAGTGCTCCTCCAGATAATGATGTGTCCAAGAAATTAAACTGTGCATCAGGTCATATTCCAAAGTGTCTGAAAGTAGTGACATCTTCCAGTGGTGAACCTTCTTGTGCAGTGGTATTGAGTCTGTTGGAGGGTGTTGATCTTGTGCTAATGATCATGACCTTAGTTTTTAATGCTGTTGTGTTAGTTATTGGCATTCATCCAGGCTTGTATTCTGCTGAATACAGTTTGGAGAGTGTTGTGGAAGTCATTTAAGCTCTTACATTTCTCATAAATAACAGAGCCACTGGTGTATAGAGGTGGTGAACATGGATGGCAGGTAATCAGCAAAAAATGATGAATAGTAGGGGACTGAAGAGGAAGCCTTATGGTACTCCACTGTTAGCATAAATGGGGTTGAGGTTATTTCCTTGACCTTTACCATCTAGGACCAGTCAACCAGATATGATTTGAACCAGGGAAGTGTCTTGTGTAAGACACCTCGGCAAAGAAATGTTTTAAGAAGTATATGGTCTCCAGTACTGAAAGCCTTTCATAGACCAGTGAAGCTGGCCATAATGTGAAAAGCTTGCCTTATGAGCAGAAATGAGGTCATTATTACCTTTAGTAGGGCAGTGCAGATAAAGCAAGATGGGTGGCTACCTGAAGAGTATCAATGAGTTTGTCATATTGCTGAATGTAATCCATAAGTTCTTTGTGCTCTACATTTTCATGTAATTTGTTTAACAGAGTATCGATATTTGATAGTAATTATCAGTGAACACAGCGGGATGAAGATAGGGAGGCATATTAAACTTCCTTAAGGGAAGCAGGGAAGTCAGTAAGGCAGGTAAAGGCTCAAACTGAGAAACACTAGCACAAAGAGTAAAAGAAGGTGACAAGAGTTTCTATAGATACATTAGTGAAAGGAGAAAGTCCAGAGAGGGTATTGCTAAGATCAAAGGAGATAAGGGGGCGTGTGAGGAGAAGGACTATGTAAAAGCATCTATCCAAAATAGATACTTCTGCTCAGTATTTACTGAAGAGAAGGTAGGGCAGGGCCCACAGCTCAGCACCATGGACACAGGGAGGAGGGAGGTAAGCATTAGTCCCTTCACAAAAGAAAGGGTCCTACAAGAGCTCGATAAGCTCAGAGTGGACAAGGGAATGGGACCTGAAAGCATACATCCCTGGGTACTAAAGGAGCTAAGGGTGGAACTAGCAGAGCCATTATCTGAACTGTTTAGTGAGTGAATGAGCACAGAAGAGGTCCCAGAAGACAGGAGAAAGGCTCATGTGATCCCGCTTCACAAGAGTGGTAGCAGGGAGGAGGCAGGGAACTACAGACCAGTCAGTCTTACCTCAGTAGTGGGCAAGATTATGGAGGCATTCCTTAAGGAAAGGATAGTGCAACACCTGGAATCCATAGGAGCACAGGATCCAAGACAGCATGGGTTTACAAAAGGATGGTCCTGTCAAACTAATCTCACAGATTTCTTTGACTGGGTAACCAGAGTGATGAACCAAGGGGGAGCAGTTGATGTCACCTACCTTGACTTCAGCAAAGCTTTCGATACTGTTCCACATAGAAGATTGATTAATAAGCTGGGGTGGCTCAGGGTAGGTCAGAAGTTAGTCAACTGGGTGGCAAACTAGTGGACGGGAAGAAAACAGAGAGTGGTGGTAAACGGTATCCAGTCAGAAGAGATGCAAGTCACAAGTGGGGTACCTCAGGGGTCAGTCCTGGGGCCAGTCCTCTTCAATATCTTCATCAGTGACATTGCAAATGGAATGGAGGGTAAGGTTTGTCTGTTTGCAGATTACACCAAGATCTGCAACAGAGTAGATGATCCAGATCGGGTGGGCAGAATGAGAAGAGATATGGATAAACTAGCAAAATGGTCAGAAGAGTGGCAACTGGGGTTTAATGCAAAAGTGCAAGATCATGCACATAAGGAAGTGACACCCTGAAGCCACCTATAGGCTGGGAGGGAGTTGCTGGCAGTCACAAGGGAAGAAAGAGACTTGGGCATCATCATCACCAATGACCTGAAATCATCCAAGCAGACCACTAACTTAGTAGGTAAGGCTAGGGGTGTTAGAGTCTATTAGTAGAGGTATCACAATTCAGAGAGGAGGTAATAATCCCTCTTTACAAGACACTGGTTAGGCCCCATCTGGGTACTGCATGCAGTACCAGAGGCCACTCTTCACAAGGACATTAATCAAATTGAGGCAGTCAGAGAAGGGCAGCCAAAATGGTGTAAAGCTGCATCAGAAAACATACGAGGACAGATTAACGGAGCTCAATATGTATACCCTAGAGCAAAAGAGGAAGAGGGGGTGATATGATAAAACATTCAAACACCTTAAGGGCATTAACAAGGTGAAAAGAGTCTAACATGTTTCAATATAAGAACATAGCAGGACAAGAGGACACAGCATGAGATTACAGGGAGGCCAATTAAGGGGTAATGTGAGGAAATTCTTTTTTACAGAAAGGGTGGTGGATGCATGGAATGGCTGCCTCAGGAAGTGGTGGATATGAATACAGTGCAGGGCTTCAGACAGGCATGGGATAGGCATAAGGGAGCAATACAGATGAAAATGAATAGATAGGCCACTGACAGAGCAAAGGCTGATGGCCCATTTATAAGGTAGAAAAAGAAATGGGCAGACTGGATGGGCCTTGCAGTCCTTATCTGCCATCAGCTTCTATGTTTAGGGTCCAAGGGAGGATGTCAGACTTGTAGTCACTATGGCACTGTTCAGATATTTGGTATTTGAAGGATGCTGAGGAGAGGCTGAATATGGCTAGGTTTAGCTAATGGTTCTGCTGCAATCTTTAGTAATGTGGGGTCTAGCCCATCAGCAGCAGCATATTTATTGACCGCCACACCCTTTAGTAGTTCTAAGATCTCTGATTAACCTTAGGAAAGTTGATGTTGCAGTGGTTGTTTGATTTTGGCTATTCTATAAGGAGGGCAGGTCGCAGTTTAGATGGAAGAGGTAGGTTAAGATCTGTTAAGTGCTTGATTTGGGGTGCAAGGGTTTTGAAAGAGACATTTGTGAGGGGAGGTAGAGATGTGTCTACTTTACATCTCTAAATGCAGTATGTTGGGCAGTGATCGCTCACAGAATCAGAATTGGTTTGCAAGCTCATTACTCTCAGTCCTGTTGCAGAGGAGCCAGTCAACACATCATACAGTATTAGGCTTACTGCTGTTGTATCTCGTGGGAGTGTTTATTGTGTGAGATGGTGTTCTTTAGCCTAATCCTTCATGAACCTGCCTCAGTTGTTGAGCCATTCAGTTTAACATTTCCAGCAGTTACAGTATGGTATCTGCATCAAGGGGCCATGGTGGTAGTTGATCTATTTTGCAAAGCAGTAAAACTTGGGAGATTTGGGTAGCCTGCAGAGACAACTGAAGTATACATTCTTCTGGCCAAAGAGAGTGTTATAGTGAGGATTATTTGTAGAGTCTATGTCTGATGATGACCATGATCATATGTTGTGAATTTAAGATTGTTTTCTTATGTAGATAACCAACCATCCTCATCTGCCTGAGGGGTGGGCATACCTATCTACTTTATGAAGTAGTTACTGTATGTATATGAATTCCAGTGCTAGTGAGCATGGACTCGACCAGACAGTGGTGATTACCAGGATAGTGGATGGGTGATATGTGTTGTAGGTACATAGGAGGTAGTTCTTGAGTAACAGGCTTCTTTTGTTTATACACACAATGAGCAGACTCTTAGGGGTGGTAGGCTGTGGCACAAAATGAGGTGTGGCCAAATTTGCTTTTGATGTCTTCTGCCAACTGGCTCGACAAGCACCGAGCATAGTAACTAGTGTTCCAGCTCATTTTGCCCTGATTTCTATGCTGAGTTACAGGGAGTAATTTTTTCCTTGTGCTTCTTGCTAAGGAAGGGAACATCCATGTATCTAGCTGTGGTCAGGCAGCATTAGCCACAGAGGTGTTGCATAATGATGATCAATTCTTAGTGGAAATGGTGGAGGAAAGTGTCCAGGTAGT
Organism: Neoceratodus forsteri; assembly: GCA_016271365.2. NCBI lineage: Eukaryota > Metazoa > Chordata > Ceratodontiformes > Ceratodontidae > Neoceratodus > Neoceratodus forsteri. The sequence goes on along the minus strand of CM028134.1, from coordinate 574,952,068 downwards.
TGTTCGGTGCCCTATTTACCAAGTGTCTGTGAGAGCTGTGCATCTGCAAGAATACTGTAGAACTTGAAATGTTCACTGTAAAATAATTTTTCATTATTTTCGCTGAGGTACCAACTTGCGTGAAAATAAATTTGCGCTAACTAGCACTTTTAGTATTTTTTCCCATTATAGTGAATGTGGTGTTTGTGACTTAGCGCTAAAATAAATTTACGCAATTATGGTTGCATTTTTGCTTGCGTTCAATTTACTTTGCATGAAAATAACTAGTTCTACAGTATGTGGCCTTACTTAATGCACCACCACCATTATATGTCATACACTGGGGCCATTTTTTTTTTAATTGCTAGCAAGGACAGTAAGGAAAATATATGGAAAGATGCAACTGATTTCTAGTTACAGTGTTGAGAAAAGCATTTCAGTCTGGTAGAGTAATACATGATGGGATAACCTGCTTCTCATGATCTCATGTCAATGCATTTTGAAGACTGTGTTGCAGAAACATTTTGATGGTCATGCAAATTAATTGGGCTTAATCCTTCAAGTGAACTTCAGAGTGAAGAAAACTTACCATTTCTACCCAGAAGTTACACTGCAACCAAAATTATGTGCCTACTGGAACTGCTATCTTCTGTTGGATAACTTTTCATAGTTTTAATCAGCTAGCACACTTAAAAGGACTAAGATCAGACATTATTTTAGGTATGGTTGAACATGGAATGCTATACACCAAACTTAAGAACCTGGGTACTTTGCAGTAGGATCTGATGTGGACACAAATGCTACACCTGCATCTGCATCTCACCAACTGCATCTGCGCATCCATGCTGCTATTTTCAGAAGATGTATTTGTTATAAAAAAAACATGATTCATGGCAAAATACTGACATAAATGTGAAGTGCGAAATATATCTCATGGCATTTTACTTCACCAGTAAAGTGCAAAACTGTATGCCACATACAAAGCTGCCAAGTTCTTTCAGTTTGCCAACAAATTGCACTTCACATTGGCATGAAGTCCTTTTTAATTAAGAAAAAGTTTTCTTTGAAGAAAAAAATAGGTTGTGGCTTCCCACACCCTCAAGGCACCCTTTCCTTCCTAATCATACCACAGCCCACTTATCTTTCCATTTCACCCTCCCAGTTAGTGCAAAACAGTGTTGTATATAGTGTCAGTTGCAGCATTTGATATTGTAATATTTATAAAGAGATTTTCTCTGTGACCCTTCAGTGGTACTGCAGGTAGACAGGGAGGGATTTCTCCAGTCATATCTCAGACATTTTAGGAAATATCTGACCATGTCACTTGTTGCAGCTGTAGATATTAGAGCTGTGAGTAATAAGAATAATTTGGATTTTCAGATTTCAGAGAGAAGTCCAAGGAAATTCCATGGAATTTCATCAGAATTACATGGAGTTTTTGAAATGTCTGTATTTGATAGGAATATGGCAATCTGTTGAGCTAGAGACCTGCAGTATGCTATGGCAGCTTGCTGATATGTGTGCTGAAGACATGCCAAATATCCTCACATTTGGATGAATCACTTTAAAATGAGAGAGCTCAAAGTCTGGCATTTAATTTTCTGAGACAAAGTTCATGGAAATATTTATCTACTTATTACTCAGCTACCTTTGGAGTTAGCTATGTAAAACTAGAATGAATAAATGTTTTGTAAATGTAACACTCCCTTGAGGGAACATGTTAGAAGGGGTCATCCCTCTGGAGGTCTTTGGCCTATCCCCTAAAGGGTTAATTTTAGATACCCCTGCAAGGCTGCCTGGGATTGTCTGGGAGCACCTCAGGAGGGCAGAACTTGTCTGGTCCATGAAGGACAGCATGGGCGGGAAAGAGTCAGTCCCAAGGTAGGAGTGGAGGTGATTGCCTGCTTCTGCAGGATCTCTGTGTTTTTGCTCAGGAGGAAGGTCAGAGAGAGCACCCTGAGTGGATGTGGCAGTGGCTGTCAGCATTTCAACTCCATTTGGGATGGCATGCTCAAAAGAGAGGATGGGCCAACTACTTGCTTGGCACCAGTGAGATTTGAACCCAGGGAGGAGGGACTGCTTAGTCCACAGAGTTTGGCAAACATAAAATAGTCAAGCACTCAACACCCCCGTGTGACTGTATTAGTCCACAGAGTTAACTTTACTTGGACCTCTCATCCATGGTGGGGTAATCCACTACCATTAAACAGCTGCTGTGGGTAACAGAGGCATGGAAACATGAGGAGCAGCAGAATAGTACAGGAGAGGTAACCAGGCATATGGGGAACTGAGCAAGTGCCCTTGTGGGTATATGTCACATGAAATTATTAGGGAGCAGGGACACTTCGAGATGAGCCATGGGGAATGTGGCTGTAAGTGGATAAGGGGACCAGGGTCAGCTTGGTCTGAAACTGATCCACTGCCAGAATATATAAAGCAAGCCACAGAGCTAGAGAGATTAAATTGCCACTGTAGTACAGTCACCAGAGAATTGTCTGTACCAATTGTAGGAAAAGTGAGCTGTCTACTGTCACAAATGCACTCCACCAAGGTCAGGCTCTCTCCTCCCACCGTGTAAAACCTCAAAGTGCAATATGTGAACAGGAGACAAACAGGGTAACCCTCCTGATATGAAACCTTTTTGTTAGCAGGCCCAGTTATCAGGATCAAATATCACACCCTCTTTGGGGAAATGCAGTGCAATACTTAACCAAGCAAGCACCCAGCCTGGTTCCCAATTCTCCCGTTTTGACTCAATTGAGACCAGATGTGTTCTTACCTTTTGTGCAAAATGGTAACACTATAACCCTTTACAGTTTTGTCAGAATTATCAAATACTGTCCCAACATTCACACACAAAAAAATGAGAAAAGACTCGAGCAGGATTAAGGAAACCACAAATGTACTAAGATAAAACATAGTAAATACATACAAAACATCAAACATATATACATTAATACTTACAGTCAAAAGAAAAGAGAATTACAAAAAAAAAAAAAACACACCTGGTAACTGAATTATCTGATTACCCTAAGTTTCAAGTAATAAATAGGTGGTTGAATTTACCTAAAGTGCTGTGAGAGTTTGTCAGGAGTCCCACTTCAAAACCAAATGCAAAATGCCAAATGCAAAGTTTTCTCCCAGCTAGCTGGTAATATGCTGTTAAACTCCTCCTCCCTGATGATACAGCTCACAGATGCTGGCTGTGAGGTCACTCAAACCGGAGTACTTGAATTAATTTATCAGTCACATGTCTCAGCCCACTGTTCAAACATTCCAATTAAAAAACTATCTTCTTAATAAGTGAGGCCTTATGACAGACAGAATTACCCTTTGATTTCTTCAGAAACTTCTGAGGAACTGTGTTCATCTATTTGTGAAATCTAACAGGAATCAGTTAAAGTTTCATTTTCCTCAGAGGTCATAAAATGCATACTTTGTCCCTGCATTTCAAAGTAATGGGATTGCTTACAGTGTGTTATAACCTGGCCTTTGATGGAAGTCTTTACTTACAGTTTCCATTGGGCAGTGTTGGGTAAGTTACTTTTCCTATTACTTTCTATTACTTTTGGAAACTTGTTTCAGAAAGGTCTGTGCAGTCACTAGCAGGGATGGAGAAGTACTGGAACAAGTAATACACCTTATAGTTTTAATTACTTATGTCTGTTTCTGCAAAAGTAATACGTAACTGTAACTGATCACATTTATTTGAAAGTAACTAGTAACTAACATATTACTTTTGAATAAATGTCATCTGTTACAGTTTTTATTATATTTGTATTGTTTTGTATAAAAGAAATAAGTAACTGTAACTGTCGGTGTATTACTTTTCTAGTACATCTCCATTCTTGCTAGTGACTGCACAGAGCTTCCTGGATCAAGTTTCTAAATGAAATAAAAAGTAATAGAAAAAGTAACACCCAACACTGCCATTGGGTCATGTAGAGGCCATCCCTCCTCACCACACTTGTGAAATCCCATCTACTAGATTCCTGTTCTGCTGTCAGACATATTTTCCAAGCAGACATTCAAATAAACATATATTTATATCACACACGATACAATATAATGACAAGTAGATAGGCAGAGTGTCACACCTCCCATTCAGAGTAACTTCCTGTATATGACACTGAGTGTGGAAAATAGCTGCCATAAGCTACCTTCTATTTTGACTAACTGACCACATACCGTATTAAGTGTGTGGAAAGCTAGTTGCATGCTATTCAGAGTGTATGTCAGAGTACTGTACTGAGTGTGGGAGAAGCAAGATTATGCACTGTTTCTGCCTAAATGGACTCGCCAGAATGGACACTGATACTGAAAATGAATGTCTGATAAATTGTGTGTTTGCTCACGTTATTGTGATCTGTTTATATGTTGTTTTAATTGTTCAATTTTGGATGCAATTGTAAAATAGAGTTTACTCTCAATTTTCTTTTCAGTAAATTGATTTGATTTGATACGGACAATGCAAGGACATTGAGGTAATGGGCCTTAAGGTCCAAGTGCCATGCTGTTCTCCCCAATGGGACATATATCATCAAATCCCATGTTCTCCATGAAGTATCAACTTTAATTTTAAAGGATCCTAGTTTATATGTTATTTGCTGTTGTGATTTACTTCCACCAGTTGTAATTTCCTATGTGCATTTAACCAGCATTGCTTCTAGCCCACTCTCATGGACTAATCAGTGCCCCAATGCTGAAGAAAAAATGTAAGTCATCTTTTAAAGTTTCTGATTGTGGTCACCCACTCCCCACAGACACAATCACCACTATACCCCTAGACATCAGGGGGGCTCATCTGGGATTTGGAGTGTCCTTGTGAACCCCCAGGAGTTAGCTGGTTGAAGTTGTGGACTTAATGGAACTTTGCTGTTTGAGACTGTAACTTCAAAATGGCACTGGGGACAGTAAGCAATTCCCTACCAGGTGGTGAAAGTTTGCACTTTACTGGGAGGCCTGTCGCTGCAACATGTGAAGTGTATGCAAATAGTTGGGGAACTATGGTCTCTGAAAGAGGAGATTGGACCACTAGTCAAAAGGGTGTGTGGCAGGGACTGTTTACCATTTCACAGGGTATGTCTAGATGAGAGAAGCTTGCTGATTGGTAACAAGAGCTCTTATTCCTTTGCTCCAGCTTTGTTATTTTGATTTTGAACTGTGTCCCCCCATCTTTCATTTGTGCCCAGCTGCGTAGCATGTGCCCTTATACATGGACTGGTGAAGACTTTCAACTGGGGTGTGAATGGATTGAGTCCTGCATACAATATGGTGAAGAATCCACCAGCTTTGAATATTAATGTGCCCTTTTTCTTATTCTGATGGCTATGAGAGACAGTGGAAAGATCAGCTGCCAACTGAGAATGCACCCTGTGCAAATATAAGGGTCCAGAGGTTGAGCCACTTCTAGTGTGTGCCTGGTACCATGGTGAGAGGCAGTGGGAAAATACAATGTGGCCACCTGTTGGCCCCTGAAGATGTCCAAGCCAGTCTACTACCTCTGTGACACCAGAAGGGGACCTATTGGAGGGATTGGAGAAACTGCTTGCACCTGCACTCCCCAATGCTGCATTTGATATTGCAGGGTCCTGTGGAAAGGAGGAGTCCACCCCAAGGTTATTACAACCTCCCTGGCTTGATCCATCACCTTCCTGTAAGTTCTGCCCAAAGCATAAATGCACTTCCCTAGTTCATTATGTAGTGCCATCCTTCATGTGAATGACTCCAGATGATTTTGTTGCCCCAGGGTTGGAATCAATGTGGGACAACAAGCACAGCTTGAAGCCATTACCCCTCAGTAGTCAGCCCCTTGGGCACACCATCTGAAATGATAGTCACTAGTGATACACCTAGTCCTTGTCCAGTGGAGAGGCTGACCCCTCTCGGATCAGGCCACAGTTGACCAAGAAGACAATTCTTACAAGGATGTGGAAGATGAGTGTGAAGAAGAACAGTGTGACTCATTCAGAGAAATTCCCTTGCTGCATTATTCAGGGGTCCTGGCAGTGCACAGGGACCCAGTGCCATGTGGAGCTTTTAAAGTCAGGCCTGGCAGGAGTATGCCATGAGAGCGGCAATACAATGAGGGTGTCTGGCTTCTCCTGGACAGGCACCATTTACAGCCATTAGAAGCTTACCAAAGTAGTCCAGAGCTGAAAGGATTGTTTGGAAACATGTTTGACACTACTTCCCTGAGTATGACTATCCTTATTTGTCCAAGAGTGTGTGGGACATTACAAAGGCCAAGAGGAAGGAATGGATGTTTGGGGTTGTTATCCAGAAGATTTATCAGAAGCATGGTTTGGGTGCCCACAGCCATGTACTACAGTTGCAACAGGCTCAGAGAGTGATTAAGGATGTCTGCTCCCGTCACACCTATAAAAGATTTACTTTAATGAAGCATTATGCCCTGATTCAAGACATGAAGGGAATGAGATCCAGATACAGCAAAGAAAGCCATGAGTCCTACGGACACCTGTGTACCAAGCCAGACTGCCAGTACTATTTTGACTGCCATGAGTAACACAGCTTTAAGGACTGAGAACCCCATACAGTGACCCATCTGTGAGACCAACAAATGGATGAGACCATTCCTTTTTGCTTCTTATTTAGTGGACTAGCCAGTTGGCTTGAAACTTTGAACTTTGTATTTAATCTCTCCAAGTTACTTCTTGGTGTATTTAATAATGACTCTTAGCTGATGTTGTTACATTGCTGTAGGGTAAATGAGAATGAATGTCCCATTAGAAACTGTTTAGGTTGTCTTCCAATACCAAGTCAAGGTTGCAGTCTAACTGGTTTTAGACAAAAGAAAAGAAAAATGTGACAAAGCAGTATGCATGCTAACTCATTGCCTCCACAGGAGCTCTCTGATGTTGCACCACTTGTCTCCTGTATACTGTTAACAGTAAATCAAGCTATAGTCGGCATGCCACAAACAAATCCTAATAGCTCAAGAACCGTAAGTGCTAGACACAAAGTATGGTGGCAAAATTATTCAACACAAAAATACCTTTCAAATGGTGGTATGCAAATAATAATATGTAATTTAGTTTATTTTCTGTGCTGGTTGAAACAGCAAAAATAAATATTGTTTTCACTAAAACAGGCAACATAAGCCATACACACCACACCATACCATAAACAAATGCAAATTTACTCTAAAGTATACATGATATACACAACATATCAGTAGGCAAAGTTGTTTCAGCATAAAATTACCTTTCCAATGGTGCTATGCAGTCAAATATATATTATATTCCGTTATACTATATATTAAAATATATAAGTGAGTTCTCAGACATTGCAAGGGCACACTGGGAGTCAGTAGCCGACTTCTGCAGGCATCCTCAGGACGCACCAGTGTATTTTACTGATGACTACAGGTGTCTACTAGGAAACAATGAGTTAATGTACATATTTAAATATTCACTATTGGGTTATGTAACTAACAAATGACCAGACTGATCTAGTAATTTCTTTTTGTTAATGTATTTTGTTAATGCAATTATGCTCCTGTCATAAGTTCTACTATTTGCAAATTGGGCACAAAACATGCCTTCCAATATCATGTGCCCAAGCAGGCTTCATTGGAAAACCTGCAGGGTCATAATGCCACACACAAAATAACACAGCAGTATACCACATACTCAATACAGCACAGTGTATTGCTCAGTAGCAATTCTTTATATTTTAGGGGCTATGCCCACCTAGTACTCCAACCCCCCCAACTTAAATAATCAACTCCGGGGGATGTGTGAAAATAGATATCGCACAAAGTGCAAAGTAAAAAAATCTACATGCATCTCAGACCGGGATTCAAAACCCTGTCCACAGTCGCACCACTTCAGTTGTTGCCTGTGGTTCATCCTGTCAAGCCACGGCAGCTGCTCAGTGGACCTTCCTCCCAGCAGAGGTCTTATCTTCTTCCAGGCAATAACGAGAGGATGCACAACCATGCTTACACAATTTCACAGTTTTGCACCTTGTCTCTATATCTGAGTGCACTGTCTGTGTTGTGCGGTTTTGGCCTGTGCCATATTGTATACGGCATATTGACCCGGTAGGCATGGGAAATAATTAGCCAACTCAGCTGCAGGGGAATTTTCCCTTGTAGGGAATGTTCCCTTGGGAACTTGTAGCTAGAGGTCTTGAAAGGCAGATGGGAGAGTGCCATTTTGAATGTCTCAGTGAGCTTGAAAGGCACACCTCAGATATCCTGAGAAAACAAATCATAAAATGGACTAAGAATTTCTAAATGTATGTAGAAGCCCGCTGGCCTGGATGATGTCATCCCTCCATACATACACACATCTGGGGAGGGGGGGGAATTGTCACTCAGAGGGATGAAACCACCTCCCATGGTCAAAGAGTGACTGAATCAGGGAGCTGAGATTATCCAGTGTTTGAAAAATAAATTGGAGCCTCACCAGCTCCAGGAGCCACTGGATGTCTCTAACTTGTTGCTAGCCTATGCTCAGGGTTCAGAGGCTGGTGTTTAAGGATTAAAATACAGATTTAACTTAGGCCCTGGACCTGATCGCACCTTTCCACATTCACTCCTTGACCACCTGACATTGCTCACCATGGTATTGTGTTGAGCTGCATCAATTGAAGACTAAGCAGCGTAGGTTGGAGACTGCCTGAAGGAGGTCTCACTCGGAAGAGGACTAGGCGGTGCCAAGGATCCATTACTTGGAGTATCAGAGGGCAATCAATTTTAAGAAGACTGAGTTTTTATCCTGGTCAATTGCTGTGGCAGGAAATCATCCAGCTGCACTGTTCCACACTGTTGACAATTGATTGAATCCTTCACCTCTGCAGTTCAGGATAGCATTTTCCACAGAAAGGTGTGAGCAGTTTGGGCATTTCTTTGCCAAGAAGGTGTCCTCTATCAGGGCGAGTATTACGTCTTCAGATCCAGCTTGTACTGGAGGTGATCGGTCTGCTGGTAAAGATCCCTTGCTGAGTTGGAGTGAGTATCGGCCAGTTTTGACAGTTAAGGCCCTCCATGTGCATACGAGCATGTGTCCCACAAGCTATACCTTGGACCGAGGCCCAGTGTGGCTTGTCATCCAGCTGCTTGGATTTCCTGGGTCCAGTGTTCATGGAGATTGGAAACTGGTCTTTAAGTAGGGTAGCTTACCTATGGACTTGAAAGAGGCTGTGGTGAGACCCCACCTTAAAAGGTCAAACTAAGACCCTGGCGTTCTCTTGAACTATAGTTTCATCTCTAATCTTCCCTTTGTGGGAAGGTTATTGAGAAGGTAGTGGTTGATCAGCTGGCTGAGGGTTTGGAGAGTCTGTCCATTTATGAACCTCTCCATTTGGGTTTTGGCCTGGCACAGCACATAGACAGCTTTGGTCAGGGTGGCACATGATCTCTTCATGACAAAGGACCGAGGGCAATTTACCATATTGGTGCTCAGGGACCTATCTTCAGCTTTTTATATAGTAGATCACAGGTGCCATTGGATCATCTGCAGAACTATGTGGGAGCTACCAGTACAGTACTGCACTGGTTCCACTCATATTTAACCTGGAAGATCACAGCGCATTCTCATTGGAAATTATTCCTCCGGACTTTTTGCACTGCCTTGTGGTGTTCCTCAGGGTTTTATTTTTGGCCCACTGTTGTTCTCTGTGTACATGCTGTCACTGGAGAGATCATTAGGTGGTACAATCTGAGGTTTCACTGCTATACAGATGACACCCATTTGTACTATTCTTGTGCCCAAGGTGGCCACTCTGCCTCAGGTATGCTGAGCCAGTGTTTGGCTGAGATAAATGATTGGATGTCTGCAAATGGCTATGTCTCTACCCTGGCAAGACAGAGGTCATGGTGATTGAGCCAGGTCATGGAGGTGTTTACACTAACATGAGGTTGCTCGCCCAGTAGTTGGTGGGCGGCCCCTGTCAGAGGTAAATGCAGTTAAAAATCTTGTCATTTTTCTAGATGACTGACTGACCCTTGAACAACAGGTGTCATCAGTTGTTCAATCCATTTTTTTTCCACCTCTGTAATATTGCCATGATCTGATCATTCTTGATGCCTGATGATCTGGTTACAGTCATCCATGCCTTTGTCACCAGCAGACTTGATTACTGCAACACTCTATACCTAGGGCTGTATGGAGGACTGATGCATTGACTGCAGCTAGTACAGAATGCTGCAGCCAGGATGTTGATGGGTACTTCAATGAGGATCATTTTACTCCTGTTCTGAGTGCTTTGCATTGGCTGCTTGTGAGTTTGTGCTTCTCCTTCAAGATATGCTTGTTAACTTACAAGGCCCTATGTAGTTCAGGACCTGACTATCTTAAAGAGCTCCTGTTACCATATTGACCTATCCACTCCCTGCACTCCGCTGAGGCTGGCTTGCTTGTTGTACCCTCCTCTTGCCTTAAGAGATTGAATGATAGAGTTTTTGGTACTGCTGCACCATCTTTGTGTAATTCTCTTCCACTTTATATACATGCAGTCAGCTTGGTAGAGGCCTTTAAAGCCTCTTTAAAAACTTTTCTTTTAGAGAAAGCCTTCCGTTTTATTTAAAAAACAAAATGTATCTTCATTTTTGGGGATTTTTTTACTGTAAAGCACTGTGTGCCCTGGATAAGGTGCTATATAAATAAAATTTGCCTTGCCTTGCTTATTTTTTATTTATTTATTTAGTTTTTGTTGACTGGGTAAGTGCACTAGACAAATTCTGCCTATTTTCAGGCACGGCCCGGGGGAGGGGGATACAGTTGAATGCCAACTGACTGTGAGATGGTGTGGGAAATGATGGAGCACTTCAGACAAAATAAGCAGCAAAATAAACTTAATTTAGTTTTATAAATAAACAAAAAAGGACTTTGAGGTGGCAAAACAAGAATTAGAACAAGAAAACAAAATAACATAGGAATAAATGGCTAGAAATAGCAAGCCTTCCTTCGGATGTTGCCAGCGTCACATTCACCTACTCGCTAATCAACCTTCTCTAAGCAAGCAGGCTTTATACAGCTTACAAAACATGTGATACAATAACTTCACCCCTAACTTTATTCTTTATAGGATATATTTTAAAATTAAGCATCAACAATTCTTATTTTCACAAATAATACAGTTAATACATTATAACAACATGCAGGCTATCTAAATGGTGATTACAGTCTTTTTTAGGCTTTTTAATATACCAAAAGAGCTCTAGGAGCACCGCCCCTCCTGAAGGTAGCATTAAAAAGGGAAGATTTCAGCCGGCCCGGCTCTTAGGAACACTGCTGCAGTAGAAGGAGGAGCTTTGAGGCTGTTTGGCTCTGTTTGGGATACTGACAGGATTCTCTTCGTTTTAAAACGGGAGTCAAACATCACAGTAGTTGAGGATTCTACCTACTGCAGGTATACAAAGCATGTCCTGCAGGTCTTTACAGTTAATTACTTGCTTTTGCAGGATTTTTGGAGTGTAGTCCCTTCACGATAGTGTGAGCATTCGTGCGGTAATCCTTTACCGGAGCTCGCATTATCGCATTTCACTTTACAGCTGTTTTCATAGTTACAGCTTTGGTACAGCTCCTGCATTGATTGAATTTAACTGGGCAACAAAACAGGGGACTAAAAATTATTTTTATAATTTAAACAAACGAATGCCTTCTAAAACGGCATTTTAAAGCCTGAAGAGCGCTTTCAAAGCGTTTTTAACTTAGCGCTTGAACTACAACTTCGTGATGTCTTAATTCACATATAATACAGGCGTAAAAGCCTTCTCTTGACTCCTAGTTTTGGTTTTTAAAGGATACTGCCTTATTTATTTAACACTACCATAAGGATATTGGATATTGGAACTTTATTTTCAAGGAGACCTGGGATGTACTGGAATTAAAGGGACATAGATAATACAACAAAACAACAATTATACAAAATGGGTATCAGCCAACAAACAAAATGTAGAACAACACATTAAAGACAATTGAAGTAAAAATAGTACCTCCCAGACCTGTTTTGAATAAAGCCAAAATCAAATATAAATATAAGATAACAGAAGGGGAGGCATCTTTCCCTTTCACACTGACCTTAAACCAGATTTTAGCTGTTGGTGGTATTTTAGTGAAGGAGGAAATTTGGCCAGGACACAGAAACTTCCTACTCTGTCAGTAGGGGAGCTGCTTCTATAGAGGAAAGTGTGTCAGAGATTCATTCTGCTGGTGTACCTGTGGGTGAGCAGGTCTCCTAGCCCACAGGTCCAGCTCAGGAGACCAAGTCTGTGGAAGCTGTTATCATGGAAACTGAATCTGCTTTACAAATGAAGAAGACTGACCATAAGGAAATGGTGAAAGTCACACATGGCCTTTTTTCATTGGATGAAATCTGGCTGGATAATTTACTGCAACAAAGTAAATCGTTAAGATTTGGTGCAAATGTGAGTAACGTTTTGGAAAATTCTGACAATAGTATCACAGTACCCACTATGCCTCAGGAAGAGATGTTAAACCCAAAGGAGCTGCAAGCAGCAGCTATGGTGTTATGAGAAGTTTTGGGGCAAAATACTGCAGCTACAGCTGAGGTACAGAGTTGGCTAACTATGGCCAGTGACGTGAAAGCTTCACCTGCATACCTACGGTCTGACTCAGCAACTACAAAAGAGAGTCTGACAGAAGATCTGAGGCCTGTGACAGCAACTCTAGCTACAGCCCAAAACTCAGACGCTGTAAAAACGGTGAGTACAAAGCCAATTTCTGTCAGTAAATCACCCCCACACATCAACTAATCCCCCTTGGTTTAAGAAAGGGAAGAGATATTGACTTTTCAGCTGTTTGTCATGGCAGGAAATCCCCATCATCGTTAGAGCATTCTCTGCTCACAGCAGGGTGGAAGTGGGGAGAGGCCAGTATCTGGGTCCCTGACCACAGCCACAGCCCAATTCCAGGACTGCCTCCCCCTCCTGTCATCAATAATTCTGATGGGTTAGTTTTGAACAAAGGAAACAAGCCTAAAGAATGTTATACTACTCAGAGAATTGCAGCTAAATCACTTGACTGTTCTCTACGGTATGTAGATTAATCTACCTCAGAGTCTGAAGGTTATACAAGGCATTCGGCTAATTTGGGAGATTCGGAGAAAGATGAAGCTGAGTGACCTGGGACATCAGCTACTTTTCAGGAATGCTCAAAAATGGATTGGGAGTCCTTTAGGAAAAAAGATCCTTTCTCAGGCTACCCCCCTCCCCGCAAAGATGCAATGCTGTCCATTTAGAATATCTGGGAGGACTAGAGTTAGCTCCTGATAGACTTTATGTGGGGTATAATCTTTTGAAAGGGTCTTTAGTTTTTTTCTACTGAAATTTATGCCCTGATCCATGTGTCGAGGTCAGTAATCTGTGATGTGAGCTTTACTTCCCAACAAGGTCTAGACCATTTCTGGACTAAATATGGCACATTGAAATATTCAGAATTATGGCTGCCTTTTAAGGCTATTCCTTTAACACAGCCATCTATTAGGCAGGTAACTGTTTTATTTCACAATGAATCTATGTCTATACATGATGTTGTTTATTGTCTGGGGAAAAAGTGTGATGTAGTGGATAGCCCTAAACCCATATTTGACGAGGAATGCATTTGGAAGGGGTTGGACCTTATGGGTCTGTTTAGAAATAATAGTTTGGGGCCTGTACATCTCCACAACAGCTTATTTTGGTAATGAAAGGGATCATTGCTTCTATCCAGGACAGGCCTGGGCCTGCTTTAAATGCAGTGCCTTCACTCACTTGGGCTCTACCTGTGATAGGATGAAGTGCATTCTCTGTTTGTCTTTTGGGCACCATAGTTCTGATTGAGGAGAAGAGCTATGGTGCAACCTGTGAGGACACTGGACATGCTTACAGGTCATGTCCTTGAGCTACACATAATTGTACTGATCATGTAAACCAAGATCTCTACTGCAGGAAGCCCCAAAAAGAAATTATAAAAGAAAACATTTTGCTTCCAGACCACCCTCAGACCAGCCATCTACCCTTCCCCACCTTCCTCACCTCCTTCGGAGGAGTTGGGGGTTTGGTTGATGCAGCTCCTGTGCTTTCCACTGAACCCTCTCAGCCCATAGCTGATGGTGTCCCTGTAACAAACGTCCACAAACCTCAGAGATGGAGGTTTCAGTTACTGAAATGCCCCCCCTAGAATGGTTAAAAGTTTAGCCAAGAAAAGGAGTATAAAACAGACAAGGCCAAAGTCAAAAGTAGCCACAGTCTGTGCTCCAGGAGATGAAGGAATTGTGTTAATCAATAAATTTAACATTCTGACTAATGCCACGGTGGACTCAGAACAAGGTGAGGGATTCAGAGGCATCATCACTTGCCCCTCACTCCTCTGAATCTGAGGGTGATTTATTAGAGGTAGTACCTGGGGAGGAAAAACAAAGAATAAACACGAGAGTAAGAAGAAGCTCTAGGCTGAGGAAACCACCTTGATTTAAGTTTTTTCTATGACTTTCTCACAGTTCTCATCATGGTTGTGTATTGCAACCATAAACGTTAATAGCATTAGGAATGCTAAAAGAAGACTGATTACATTTACAGCACTAAAAGACCTAAGTTGTGATATATGTTTATTGCAAGATACAAGTTTAAATACTATCTCCCTGGTTAGGTCTGCACAACAATTATGGTGTTGGGGCCCTTCTTTTTTTTCCTTTGGGACTGGGGTTTGTGAAGGAGTTAGTATATTGTTTAAAGGGGATGGATTTTGGGTTTCTAGATTGGTGGAGATATGTCTGGGTAGGGCATTGTTACTAGATTTTCTGTTTAAAGGGATAGGGTGGAGATTAATAAATGTATATGCCCCCCTTACAAAGAAAGATAGGATTAGTTTATACCAAGAAATTAAACCTTATTTAATCACAAACAAACACATTTTATGGGGTGGGGACTTTAATTGTGTGATAGAAAAGATAGAGGGGCAGTAACAAAAAAACTGTATTGTGATTCTAACTGTCTTATGGGGATTATTGAACAGGGTAATTTACAAGATTCTTTTAGAACTTTACATAAGTAGGGTGGTCATACTTACTACAGGGGAGCATTATCCACAAGAATTGATTTTTTATTTACAAAAAAATCTGTTAGTATACTCACAGCAGCAATCATCCCTTTAGAAACTTCTGACCATGAAATTCTACTTCTTAGCATAGGGGGCCAGAGTGAGCCACAATATGGCCGAGGGTATTAGAAACTAAATACAACAGTTATACAGGAGAATCGAATTGAGCACAGGTTCTTGAGTTCCTTAAAGTGAGAATGACAATGACATGTATGACTGGGAATATTAGTACTTGGTGGGAAATGACAAAGAAAGGTTTAAAATATTTGTTCCAATTATATTCTACAAAAGCTAGACAGTGTCAATGTAAGGAGTACCTAAAACTAGGAATGCAACTATGCAAGTTATACTCTATTATTAATACCCAGAATATTAGTTTAACTTCCCAGTTTCTTAACCTTAAAACTGCAATGATGAGTTTACAATATTCTAGAGCCACTGCACTGTTAAATGAACACAGAATCTGTTCTCCAGGGAAAACTGGAGTTGGTGATGCCTTTAAAAGCTGTTCACAAAGAGCATCTGACAAATGTATGGGTTCTATTTTAGGCACTAATGGTCTTATAACATCAGACAGGCCTACAATTCTGCAGACTGTATCACAATATTTATCCACCATGTATGTCTCATTTCCTATTAATGAGAAGGTAGTGTCTGAATTTTTGAATACAATAGAATTTCCTAGCATACCTTATATACATTTAAAAGATCTTACTAAGCCTATCACCAAGGCAGAAATTAGGACAGTTATTGATCATCTCAAAAATCCACAGCTCTGGGTATTGATGGTCTTCTGCCAGAATTTTATGTTACTTTTAGTGATGTACTAATAAAATATTGATGAACGTATTTAATAGGGTTCTGATTGGTTTACAGGTGGACATGCATTTCTGCATAGCCAGTCAGATTCTAATATTTAAAATGGTGACAAGGACTGTTCTTGATAACTGGATATATTTGAGCTTATTAAATACAGATTATATAATACTAATGAACATTTTGCATAACCGTTTATTGAATATAGCTTCTGTACTTCTCTCAACAGCACAAACCTGTACAGTTCCTGAGCGTTCTATAAAACACAATTTATTATTAGTTCAGGAAATCATTGAACAGGGCAAGGCAGGTAAATTAAATGGTTATGTTATGTCATTAGATCAGGAAAAAGCTTTTAATCAGGTCCCTCATAAGTCTGTCTCACTTATATTAACACATTATGGTATACCATCTCTTTTTGTACAATGGATTTCCTTATTATATAGCAATGCTAAAGCCATTCCTTTAGTAAATGGTCATTTGGGTACTTATATAGAAATTTCTCAGGGAGTTAGACAAGGTTGCCCACTCAGTCCGTTACTTTATGTACTGGGTTTAGACCCTTTATTAAGATTGCTGCAACAGGACTCCTGTATTACTGGTATTAAACCAAAGGAAGGTGGTGTAGAAGCCAGGGTGACAGCATATGCTGATGACATATGTGTTATGGCTACAGATTATAACTCAGGTATATAAGCTCTAGACCTTATCACTTAATTCTTAAACATAACAGGGGCCAAACTTAACAAAATGAAGAGTACTGTTTACCCTTTGCATGAGTCTAATATTTTGAATGCTTCTTGGAATGGGATTAAGGTGTCTACTGAACCATTTAAATATTTGGGTATTTGGTTTGGGAGAGGGGATAACAGAGTTTATAAATGGAGAATGAAACTAGATTTAGCGCAGCTAAAGTTGAGGTGTAGAAAACATGGAATCGGACAAAAAGGAAAAAAGTTGCAATAATCAAAACTTTTTACTTCTAATATTTTTATTTCTTAGTGTTGTCTACCCCTTACCTTGGACATTGGAAGCTTCCCTTTTAAGTTTAGTTTTTCAATTACTGTGGAGGAGTCAACTAAATCCTATTAAGAGAAAGATCATTTATTTATCAGTAGAAAATGGGGGTTTAAATCTGCATAACCCTATAGTATTTTATTATAGTATTTTTTTTTTTCATTCTAACCTGATTTATCAAAACTGACTCTGGCTATATGGTCTATTTTTGCAAGATCTTGGATCCAGCCACTTTATAGAATATGGGAAGAACAGTGGGTTTTGAAAGTGCAAGTTAAGATGGCATGTTGTTTCTTTCAACCTGCACTTAGGAGACTAAAGCAATGGAAGGTACATATTTCAAGGATGTCCTTGCCCACTTCTAAAGCTTATTATAAAATAATCCATAACACTATTAGTCCATCAGTGGTTCACTTTAAAAATGTTGATCCTAAATATTGGGGCTTCATTTTAGAGACCCTCAGAGATCCCTGTATTCCACCAAGTATTTGGGATATTAGTTGGTTATGTGCACATGGACACCTGTTTGTAAAAGGCAATGCCAAACATAAAACATCTGAAGAACGAATGTGTCCAAGGAAATGCTGTATAGCTCTGGGGGAATCAATGTCACATTTTCTCATTGACTGTCCATTTGTTAGACAATTGTTGGATAGAATAGCTAAGGTTTGGAATAACCTTTATTGGAAAAGTCTTACATATGCTGAAATTGTAGAGGGTTTTAGTTTGAAAGACATTGGTATACAAAAAGGGATGGTCCGCCTAATTCTTGCATTATAAAATTTATATTATGGGAAACAAGATGTAAATTTGTACTGCAATAATTATATCAAGATCCTGAACAGGTTGTTATCATTATTGAGATTGAAGTTTATAAACATTGTATGTATGAATAAAAGTATATGCTTTCTACTGTATGGGTTCATAGGTGGAGGGAGGTACCTTTTTGAAAGACAAATTGGATGAATCCTTGTATATGGTTTGATATTTATTATCCTATTATTTATCTTGGGTATTGTTTGTGGAATTTTATTATTTCTTTCCTTTGTGTAATATATTGTTCAGTTTTCTTTAATAAAATTTTCCCCTACTCTTTTCGATAAGTGCTATGGGATCTTTAACATCCACCTGAACTGCCACCAATCCAGGCAGATGGGACCTCGGTTTAACGTATCATCTGAAAGATGGCACCTCAGAACTGCAGCACCCCTCTCATGCTGCATTACAGTGTCAGTACTGGGATATTAACCCAAGTGCCAGATGTGGGAACTGAACTCACAGCCCTCTAATCTCCCGGTCTCAGAGGCGAGTGTGCTACCTACTGAGCCACTGACACTTATGATTGGGAGGAGATGGTCCTCGCCATGTGCAGCATGCCAGAGGATGGGGTAAAAGGCTGGTTCCCAGTGGACTCCCTTGGGGATGCCTGGTAGGGGTCCCCAGTGGATAATCTCACCCTCTCAGTGCAGCTAACAATGGTGCAGGCTAAGGAGATCTGGGGGTGCTGTGAGATTTTGGGGACATGTTCATGGGGAAACCTGGGGTACAACAACCACAATGGCTAAACACCATGTGGACAGGAGGGCCCAAGGTCTGCTGAGGCAGTTCCCTACAGCAGTAGTGGACAACCTGCAGCCCATGACATGTCATTCTGTGGCCCCCGAGACCTTTTGAAAGCTGAATTTTTTTTTAATAAACATGTATTGTCTCTTTAATTCCTTGGCTACTATGGTCCACATCTCTTCCAGTTTCCTTTTGCACATGTGCGAGTCACACTGAACATCACAAGGAGCATATTGTTAGATAAATTGTGGAATTACTTTGGGAATACTTGTTTACTTGCTATTTTGCAATTGAGGATATTATCGCATTACTGTGTGACATAAGCCAAGCCAAGAGTAGTGAGAACATTAAAGATTGAAGTGAAACTGCCATAGATATGAAATTTCTTTTTACCCCATTGTTAGTTTATCAGATTTGCTTTTTTGGGGGTATCAGTGTGTGCTGAAGTGGAGAGAAAAACGCTCCCTCAAGTGAAATAACCTTGTTAGAGAATTTCCTAATGGGGAGATGGAGTGTGATTTAAATGTAAGTAGCTCTTCTTTAAGTGGGCACCATGGCACTTTAAAAGCTCCCTACTTTCAAATCTGTATAATACGATACAATCACATGCCTTGAAAATATGAATGAATATTTTATTTACCTATCAAGTCAGTTGTTTATCTTGTCCAGAAGTCTATTCTTTTGTGTGTAGATCTGAATTCTAAAATGTCTACAGGAAAGGAAATTAAAATAGAAAATGCTAGTGCTGTCATTGGACAATGTTGAATCCAGTGTATACTGTACATTGTGCATGTTAACATGGGTCCCGTGCAAGACATGTGGATTGATGCAGCCCTTGAGGTGGTCCAAGGGCCACATATGTGGCCCACAGGCTATTCCAGGTTGCCCACCACTGCCCTACAGGGTACCAGAGGGGGTTATAAAGACCATACTGGAGGAACTCTGGGAGATACTGGCCCTTGGAGTGATCCAGGATTCCAGTAGCCCTGGGCTTCACCCATGGTCCTGATGCCCAAGAAGTGTGGTACCACACAGTTCTGTGTTGACTACTGGGAGCTCAACAGCTGTCGCAGGTCTGATGCCTACCCCATGCCCAGAATCGATGAGACCTTGGAATGGCTGGGGGGAGCCTGGTTTCTGACTATGATAGACCTGATGAAGGACTTCTGGTAGGTGTTGTTAAGCCCTGCAGCCAGGGAGCGGTCTGCTTTTGTTACCCCATATGGCTTGTTGGAATTCTGAGTGATGCCATTTGGGATAAAGAATGTGCCCACAACATTCCAGAGGCTTGTGGATTGGGTGAATATGTGCTGGCTACCATGGATGAGATCGCCATTTACAACCAGACATGGGAGGATCGTGTCAGGTACATGAGGGGGGGTGATCCACAGACTTAAGGCCTTAGGACTGACAGTTAATGTGGAAAAAATGGCAAGTAGGCATGGCTGAAGTGTCCTACCTTGGGCACCGGGTGGGCAGTGGACACATCCACCCAGAGCCTGCAAAGGTTGAGCCATCCAGGCCTGGCCCCACCCTTGCCACAAAGAAACAGGTAAGGGTATTTCTGGGGAATGCCAGGTACTACAGGAGGTTTGCCCTCACTATAGCTATGTGGCTAAGCCCCTGACTGACCACACAAAGAACACACAGAGAAAGTTCTCTGCACAGAGAACTATGAATCTACCTTTCTGACAGTTGAAGGAGGCATTATGTGGTCACCTGTGCTCACTAGCCACAATGATGCTCTAAAGTTTGTAGTACATGTGGATGCCTCATGCCATGGGCTGGGTGCTGTCCTGAGTAGAGATGCAGCGAAATAAAATTTCACTGATGAAACTGCCACAAAATCAGCAATTTTTCCAGGCAAAATGTTTCATAAAATTACAGTGAAATTTTGCAATTTTGCCCATCGCCGTAGGCCACAACCATAAATTGAACCCCCCCACACACACAAGTTGCCCTGCACCCCCCATTTGTTTTATTGTAAACAAAAAAAACACTCTCCTCCACTTCCTGGTGTCTAGTGGACCCCCCATCCCATCAGTGTATAGCAGCACTGACCCAGCCCCCCCAGTAGCCTGATCAGGCCACCGGCACAGCCCTCCACTCACCTCTATGGTCAGTAGCCTGACTGAGCACCACTGAGTGCTTGAAACAATGAGCACGATACCATACTCATTCATTCAAGCACTTAGTGGCGCTCAGTTGGGCTGCTGGCTGTGAAGGTGAGTGGAGGCCTGTGCTGGTGGCCCAATTGGGCTACTGGGGAACTGGGTCAATGTTGCTATATACTGATGGCTTAGGGGTCCACTAGACAACTAGGGTGAAGGGTATATATATATATTTTTAAAACAAACAATAGAGGTGGCAGGGTAACTTTGAGGGTGTTTATTAATGTTTATGGCTGGGAGGGTCTACTAGGCACCGGGAAGTGAAGGGTATATATTTAAAATAAACAATGGAGCAGCAGGGTAACTTTGGAAAGGTTCTTATTAATGTTTTACGACCAGTGACAGCCAGGGGGCACTAGTCACTGGGAAAAGTTTGAATTTTCAAGAGGAGGCAAAATTTCACATGTAGGTGGTGAAATTATAACGGTGAAATTTCACCCATGCGAGTGAAATTTCACTGGTGAATGAAATTTTGCCGGCTTGGGGGTGAAATTTCACTCACAACGGCAGGCGAAATTTCACATTTCATCAAGCAAAATATTTTGCGTAATGCATTCATTATGCAAAATATTTAGTTCATTAGCATATTCCAATTTTGCACAACACTAGTCCTGAGCCAGGTTACACTGTAGTGGAGGAGCACCCCATAGAGTATCTGAGCTGGAAGCTTATGCCCAGGGAAGAGACATATGCCACAGTTGAAAGGGAAAGTTTAGGGATAGTGTGGGCCCTTCAAAAGCTGCAGTCGTATCTGTATGAAAGGGAGTTCACTGTGGTCACAGATCATAACACCTTGACATGGCTGCATAGGACTAGTGGGAAAAACACAAAATTATTGCACTGGAGTTTGGTACTACAGCCATATAATAAGATCATTCAGCACTAAAGTGGAGCAAAGGATGCCAGTGCAGATGGATTGTCGAGGCAGGGCTGAGTGCATGCCATGTTCCTTTAGGTGTTCCTCAGGCCCTACATGAATGGCAGTGTCTCTTGGGGGGTTACCCAAAAGAGACGCTCCTTCATTTCCTGGGGGGGGGGGGGGTGAGAAGTGGTGGACATGTGACCAGATTGATCTAGTAATTTCCTTTTGTTACTATATTTTGTTAACGTAATTATGCTCCTGTCAGATGTTCTGCTATTTGCAATGTGGGCAGAAAACATGACTTCCAATGTCACGTGCCCAAACAGGCTTCATGGGAAATAATTAGCCAATTCAGCTGCAGGGGAATGTTCCATTGGGAACTTGTAGCTACAGATGCTGAAAGGCAGATGGGAGAGTACCATTTTGAACTCCTCAGTCAGCTTGAAAGACAGAGGCATGTGGTTGCTCACATCAGATATCCTGAGAAACCAAATCATAAAACTGGACTGAGAATTTCCGAATGTGTGTCAAAGCCAGCTGGCCTGGATGATTTCATCCCTCCATACACACACACACACACACACACACAAACACACTCACACATCTGGGGAGGAGGGAGGCAGGGGTAAATTGTCTCTCAAAAGGTCAAAATCACCTCCCACAGTTAGAGAGTGTTTAAATCAGGAAGCTGAGATTCAGCTCACTTTCTTGGACACAATAACATCTGAAAACTCAGAGCCCTGCAGCTAGAGGTCTGCTAAGAAAGACAACTTAGGGATTAGTGTTTTCTGCAGAAACCAGCAGGTAACTAAATAGGTTGTGGACTGAGAATAGCTCAGATTCTTCTATCTGCTAACTGTCTGGTGTAACTCCATTTACTTTTATTTCTAGTAAACTGTAATCCTTTTGTCAGACTGTACATAAATCCTAGTGTAAATGCTGTAGTCTTTAGTAAAGAATCATATTTTGATAAAACAAGTGACTGCCTATGTATTTGTTAAGGTAATTTGGTTATTTCTGCTGGACTATGTTTGCAGTCCGTGTCAGAAGGGGCACTCTACCCACTGTTATTGTGTTGACCTTCTTGACATTGTGCAAAGGAGGAGGTAAGAAACAGGTTTCCTGGTTCCTATTGGTAAAAACCTGGTGGTGGCAGTGAACTTGAAGTCCCTGATGAAGGTTGTTTTTTCCACAGGTTATATTATATATGTGTCTTATATCCTATTGGATTTGCAACAGTTTTTCTTTATTTATGGAATTTTGGTTGAGCCATCACAAGGTTTTGGGATGAGGTAAGGCATGCCTTTATTTAAGCAGCTGTGTGTGGGGGGAGTAGGCAGCAGACAATGGCAACTATTTGAAAGGATGATTATAAAGTGACTTAAGTTAGAATTGGTGAAGACTAGACATGGGGTGCTATCCACTGGAGTCTTGGGCAATTTATCCTGAGGATCCGGGGAGGGTGGGCAGTTAGGGTGAGCCTGAGCAAGCGTTGGTATGTCAAGCTCTGAGGCCCATTAATAGGAAAAGTGGCAGAGTTTGCCACCTTTGTGGTCAGGCAGTCATGGCCCCTCTGGGCCTGTGGCAGAAAGGGAGTGCACATGCCATTCACGTAGTGGGATGGGGATGGGTGGCTGGTTTGATGCCCTGGGGATGCTTGCTGGGGGTGTTGAGCTGTAAAAGGGGTGAGTTGTAACCCCTAGAAACAGTATAGCCTAGAGGTTAGAGTTATGAGCTTTGAATGAGCTTGGTACATCCAGCAGATAGACCTGGATTTGATTCCCACAACTACACTTGCATACTGTGTGACTCTGAGCAAGTCATTTAACCTCCCAGTGCTCCCAGGTCACTCCTGTAAACAGGCACTTGTGCCTAGTGGGCTTTACCTGGTTACCAAAGAATGAAATAAATAAATCAATTAATTTTAAGAGCTGGTTAGAAGGGGTCATCTCTCTGGAGGTCTTTGGCCTAACCCCTAAAGGGTTAACTTTACCTCCCCCTGGAAGGCTGATGAGATTGGCTGGAAGCACCCAGAGAAAGCAGAAGTCATTTGGCTTGTGAAGTAGAGCATGGGCGGGAAGGAGTCAGTCCCATGGCAGGAGTGTGGGGTGATTGCCTGCTCCTTTAGGATCTTTGTGTTTTTCCACAGGAGGGAGGACAGAGAGAGCGAGTGCCCTGAGTGGACATGGAGGCAGCCATCACCATTGTAACCCTGTTTAGGGTGGCCTGCTCTGAGAGAGGATGATAGACCAACTTCTTGCTTGGCACCAGTGAGATTCAAACCCAGTGAGAAGGAACTGCTTAGTCCACAGAGTGAACTATTACTTGGATTTATCATCCACAGTGGGGTAATCCACCACCATTATACAGCTGCTGTGAGTTCGGCAAAGCTGCTCTAAGCTTCTCTTTACCCACATTGTGGAATGGTTTACAAAGGAACTTGAAGCTGAGCTGCCCTGTTAGCCTGAATATCTTCAAGGCACTCTATGATCGCTACTTGAAAGCAGCTTGCAAATGTCTTCCTCACCACTACCAACTAATTCGAGCTCCCCCTTTCCATCCTGACGCTAGCCATGTTTCTACCCCTGGCTCTCACTCTGTCCCTATTAACTCTTCCTACTGCACCCACCCTTCCCTGTCCACTCCAGCCTGGCTAAAGTCCCACCCCATTCATAGTAGTGTCCCAGTTATCTACCCCTCCTCCATCATTATCATAATAAACAAGTACACGACAGCCATCTTCACTTTCTGTGGTTTTAGCTCAATTTTTCCCCCAGTCATCAGTAATATATTCCTCCTCTTCTTAACCTCTCTAACCTACCACCCCATACATGGCCTCTTCCCCTATATGTGTAGTTGACAGCTGCCTCACTCAAAAGATCTCTGCTTATAACCCCTGTATGCCTATGGTTGATTGTATATCTGCTGACTTCTTCAATTGTAAAATAATGCTGTTTTTTTTTATTTATTTCAACCATGTACTGTACTGTATACACTGTGTATACTTTTCTTCCTTGTATATTATTGCTTTTGTATACCTGCTTCTGTACTGTACTTTGATGTATTCATGACCAGGTCCACCTTGCAAATGAGCCTTGCTCAATGGTGCCCACCTGATAAATAAAGATTTTGATTGATTTGATTGATTGATTGAGTAACAGAGGCATGGAGACCTGAGGAGCAGCAGAATAGTGAAGGGAGAGTAATCAGGCATTTTGGGGTACTGAGTGAGTGCTCCTGCAGGTATATGCCACTCAAATTTATTAGCAGCAGGGATGCTCCAAATGAGCCATGGGAAATGTGGCTGAAAGTGAATAAAGGGGGACCAGGGTCAGTTGGGTATGAGGTTGATCCCAGTTCTGATGATATGAAGTGAGCCAGAGAGCTAGAGTTGCCAGTGGAGTACAGTCTCTGGAGAGAGTTGTCTGTACTGAGTGTGGGATAAGTGATCTGCCTGCATTTAGAGTAACAGCCTGCATATGGCACTCAGTGTGGGGAAAGTATACTGCCTTCCATTTTGAGTAACTGGCCACAGACTATACTGAGTGTGGAGGAAGCAAGTTACATGCTATTTAGAGTGTATGTCAGGGTATTGTACCAAGTGTGGGAGAAACAAGATTATGCACTGTTTCAGCCAAAATTGACTATGCTGGAATGGACACTGATATGGACAATGCAAGGACATTGAGTTAACGGACCTTATGATTCATGTGCCATGCCATTCTCCCCAGGGGGATGTTTTTCATCACATCCCATGTTCTCCATGGAGTATCAACTTTAATATTTAACGCATCCTAGTTTATTAGTTATTTGCTGTTGTGATTTACTTCTGCCAATTGCAATTTCCTATGTGTCCTTAACCAATATTGCCTTCTAGCCCAGCACTCCCATGGAGAAATCAGTGCCCCAGTCCTGAAGAAATAAATGTAAGTCATTGTTTCAGTTTCTGGCAGCATTGGGTAAGTTACTTTTTCTATTACTTTCTATTTCTTTTAGAAACTTCATCTAGGAAGCTCTGTGCAGTCGCTAGCAAGGATGGAGAAGTACTAGACAAAGTAATACACCTGATAGCTACAGTTACTTATTTCTTTTTGTACAAAAACAATACAAAAATAATAAATAACTATAACAGATGATTTTTTTTAAAGTAATAGGTTAGTTACCAGTTACTTTCAAATAAATGTAATCAGTTACAGTTGCATTTTACGTTTGTATAAAAAGACATAAGTAATTGTAACTGTAAGGTGTATTACTTTTTCCAGTACTTCTCCATCCTTGCTATTGACTGCACAGAGCTTTCTGGAACAAGTTTCCAAAAGTAATAGAAAGTAATAAAAAAAGTAACTTACCTAACACTGGTTTCTGGTTGTCTACCCTCCACACAGACATTACCACCACCATACCCCTAGACACCGGGAAAGGGACTTCATAAAGGTTACAGAACTGACTAAATATAGAGAGATTTGGTTTAGAAATGTTTGTTACAGGGGTTCAAAAGTTCACTATGCAATTACAGTCAATTGCCTTTCAGTTGTGTGCACATTTTGGTTGTTTGCACAGTTTCATGTGGTCCCTGTTTTTCCCTATGCTGACAGTGTTATTCTATTTGGTTGTGTGCATATAGAATTTTGGTTGTGTGCATAATCTGAGGTGCTTACCGCTGCTCACCAGGGAAGCTGATGAGCAGCTAGGAGCTGAGCGATGTGTTAATCACCAACTCGCTACATCTGTTTGTATGAATTGACTAATTGAATTGCTGGTTCAGTGTGGTTAGTGGAGCTTTCAAAGCTTCCATCGTTTGAACCAGACTGTGCAAACAAATATAATGGAGAAGGTAAAGTGCACTGTGTTAAAGCTGGAGAGGAAGGTTCAACTTCTCGATAGAGCCACACAGCCCGCAGGATCTAGAAAGGATATCGCTGCACAATTTTCCTTCAGTGTGTCTTGTGTGGGTCCTAACTTAAAACAGAATGAAAACATATTGCTGGAGTGGAATGCCAGTTTGAACAAAGACTGCAAGAGAAAACTGGATTGATAGCTTGTCCGACTCAAAGATGCACTCCTTCGATGGTTCACAGAGGCAAAAGAAATAGTGTACTCCTATCCAGACACATTCTATCTGGAGAAAGTCCAAAGCCTTGTGATTACTATGGGGATCAAGTCTGAGCCAATGACTGGCTGGCTATTACACTGGGAAGAGCCCCTCAATATCACCTACAGCGCATTCATGGAGAAAATGCTGAATGAGATCAGGATGCTTCTGATCAATGGATCTGTGGAGTTCTGCCTATCATACTCTCCTCATTTGCTCCAAGAGACATTTTTTAACACAGCTGAAACTGCTCTTTTCCTTTGTGCACCCAGGATGGCACCCTCTCTTTTAAAAAGGAAAACCCAGCCAGGTACAAGAAAGCCAAGGAGAGTGTATTAGTCATGGTGTGTGCAGACAGCACTGGCACAGAAAAAAATACTGCTCCTGATTATATACAAGTCTAAAACACCCAGGTGTTTTAAAGAAGTGACTCTGGAAGCTCCACCCATGCAGTACACTGCTAATGCTAATGTGTGGATGACAGCAGACATTTCCCATGACTGACTAAAGGAAACAGATAAAAAAAATGAGATGGCATTGTCAAAAATTGGCTAGTCTCATCAACAACTGCCTTTCACACTAGCCTATAGTCTTTCATAGTTTCCATTT
Source organism: Neoceratodus forsteri (assembly GCA_016271365.2). Taxonomy (NCBI): domain Eukaryota; kingdom Metazoa; phylum Chordata; order Ceratodontiformes; family Ceratodontidae; genus Neoceratodus; species Neoceratodus forsteri. The sequence continues at coordinate 574,924,891 of CM028134.1, read as the reverse complement.
TGTCTTTTTGCCCTCGAACTGTACTGTCTTGATCCAAGCAGTGGAACAAAGTGTGTTATCAACAAACTTAAGCAATACTATCATAACAAGAACTGTTAACCAAATTTTACTTGGGTTGAACTCACAAGACACCCCCCAATGTTAATGTGATTGCCAGATCAATATCAGTCCTCAGTACCATACACTTGTACTCTGCATGAGGAAATGTAAAACCAGAAACAATAGCAAACTGTTTCTGAAAAACTGGAATCCCTTTCGAGCTAATCAGTGGCTCTTCTAATGCTGTGCCCCCTCCACTTGGAAGGCCAGAATCACATTTTAATGAGTTTGTTTCTGTGGATAGTGACAAATCCACAACCAGTGAAGTAACTTACCAGGAGATCTGCTCATTGGTTCTAAATGCAGACATTACAGACTAAGAAGAGGATGATAAGTCAGAAGTATTAGTGCCCTCAACAGAGGAAGTTTGGCATGATGAGGCAGATCCACCACTATGTAAAGCAAAAGGACCAGCATGATTTCAGCTAGTTTTATAACTTTGAAAATGGCTGGAATCGCCAGCCAGCCGTACCACACACCAGCTGCAAATGACTTAATTCATTGAACCTGGAGTCAAAGCTCCTTAAGGTGTCTGGCCTGAAAAGACATTTAACAGACTGTTATCAGTTTTTATTAGTCTTTAAATGTTTATAATAGTTTTTTCTTATTTTACTTGATGACTGTACTGTATGTATAACAAAACAACAATGACCATCCTATAGGTGTCACAGTCTCTTTATGTAATGTGGCAGTCAGCTGACATAACCAAGATTTATGGATTTCAGATGTATGTGTTTTCAGTTGTAGCACATTTTTGGGCATCCCCGACAATGTGCATGGAAGTAGATTTGATGGTATTTGAGAAATGTTGTGAGTGCTTTCTAAAAATGTGGCTGTTTGTAACTTCTTTGCTTTTGCAGGTATAGACCTAAAATTTGCATGCACATCCAATGTCAATGTATTCTAGTATCTAACACCACTGGAATATTGTGTTAACAGTTTTAAATTTACAGTGGAAATACCAAAAATATTATTATTGCCAATGTTTTCTTAAATAATTACTGTAGCATAGTAAGTAGGGCTGTCAGAATTCTTCTAAAATTTAACATTCAAAAAGTACATATCACTACTTCATCTGATAAGCTGAGCTGAGCAGTTTACTGCTCATGGGTTGCTCCCAAGATGGCTCTTTTCCTTCCCCCTTCTCTCTTAAGCAGATAGACTCAGGGAGCTGCTGGTCCCCTGCTATCCTCCTTATTCTTTACAGTGACTCACTCCTTTAAAAGAGAATTGCCTACTATTTTTCCTTTCAGTTTATTTTACTGGAATAGCCATAATTCTTCCTGTTTTGGTGCTCCAGACATTTTCTTCCATGACTACATCATTCTAGTTACTTGTGTCCTAGACTTCCAAGTACATCAGGCTCTCTGGATAGTCGGTTTACTGGGTGTGATTCTTATACAACCTGCATTCAAGTTGGAATTGTTGACACTCTCTGCTTCCTTACACCAATTGGACTGGGGGGGTGGTCTACTATACTTGTGCTACCCAGCTCGTCTGTTCATTTCTTGGTGAAACCATGCATCTAACTCCTTCAACTGGTTACCCCCTATATTACCTGCCTCTCTAGCCCCTATACTTTAATTTGAATCCCCCAGACTTCATGTCCTTTAACAAGACCAGTACTCCATCCATCAGTCAGAGCCCTTTTAGTTTTAATCCTTATTAGTTCTATGCAAATGTCCAACATTACTCAAGTATTGCTTTATGAGCAGGCAGCATTCATTAATTTATAAATCTTGCCATGTGGCTTTCCCAATTTAACTTAATAGCTACTTTAAAGATAGAAATGTAAATATATGGCCAATGTAACAATGGAGTATAGTAGTTTAAATGTTTCAAACTTTGTAAAATTTGGATAAGTTGTTTTAAAACTGAATGAAAGCAAATGAAATAAAAAAAATGTTTGCAAATGTTTGGCTGCCTATTACTCAGTTCCCTTTTAAACTCAGAATCTCAAACTTGGCACACATGTTCACATGGCAAGTCTCTGTATAATGCAACATTTCATAACATATAGATGAGTGCATTTAAAATAATACTGACATACTGTAAATGAAGTTTAGCATTTAGCAAAATGTTTGGCAGCTCGCAACACAGCCCCATTTAAAGAATGATACATAGAGCTTGGCACACATACTGTACATATTGTATGATTTATGGTTCTTTAAATTGAGAAACAAAGAAGACATTTTGATAAGAAATTATAAAATAAGATTGAAATAACTGAAAATTAAATGTTGCTGAAATGTTTGGCCACATTTAACCCTCTTCTTTTTAAAGCTAGAAGTTTAAGACCTAGTATACTTCTACCTGTGATATGGACATGTTTACATGCCAGATAGGAGTAGGAAAGTAGACAAAATGAAATTAAATTCAAATTTTGGTAAAATTCCATGGAATTTGCATAGAAATTCTTTGAAATTCTGCAGAATTGGCTTGGTGATTCTGCCTTAATTCTGGAGGTGGAATGTTATATTCCACACAGCTTCATGAGATTATAGCAGCATGGTAGTGTCCCTATAGTTAGGGTTGAGTAGGGTGTTCAATGTTAAACCCCTAACTGTACACATTAGTACAGTAGCTCTGGCAGCGTTTGACAAGATCAGCTGAAATTTTGCATGAGTTGTCTAGGATGAAAGATAGAAATCTGTAGAAAGTTTTGTGACAGCTGCTGTGCAGTTTCTGAGATCAGCATATGTAATTTTTCTGTAGCTGTCTATTTTTTCCCTATACTTCACATGGGATATTTATTGCTCTCACCTACAGCCTACACAGAATATAATTTTTCCCCAAACTTTCAGGGTACAGACATAATGTCTTAAAGTAGTGACTGTGAAAGGTTTTGTGAAAGAAGTATTAAATCGGCCCAGACTTATGAGGTTTTAAAGAGGGAGTCCAGTCAAGATTACTATATTGCAGAATTATAATCAACCTACCTCCAATAAATCTCATACCAAAAAATTAGGTGTCTACATTACTTTATCAAGTTATGTGCTCTTTTGGAACCCTGATTTCACCCCTGCTCAAAAAAGCCAGTTTCGGTGAATATTCACTGATGATGTCACAGTCCGAACTCAACAGACTAGTCATTCCTGTCAGCAACTTTATGGGACCTATTTCTCCAAAGTTATAGAAACTGTTGCTGCAATAATCATTAAACAACAAAATAAAACTGACAGGGTTGCCTGTAGTCCTTGCATTTTAGGATGTAAAATGCATGGTACTATACTTAGAATGCATTAAGAGGTGGTTTTGGAATGCAGCACTGAATCAAGTATAGAATGTCAATGTGGTGCACAGCTTTAGAATGTTGGGGGGCATGCATTTTTTTGTATGTGGCAGGGATGCATCATCTTGCAGTGTGGTGTGACACTCAATCTCAAAATGTGACAGGGACACATTGAGGAATTTAGCGGGGACTGGCAATTCTGGAATATAGTAAGAAAGTACACTGTCTGAATGTGTCAGGACACACCATTTTATTTTGAAAGTGCTTGTCCTTGTCACATTCCAGAACTGTATGCACCTACCACATTTCAACATTTTGCATCACATCCCCACCACAATCTGACAATGTGCATCCCAGCCATATTCCAAAATTGTGCATCCCCACCACATTCCAAAATTGCACATCCACACCACATTTTGAAGTCGTGTTTCAATACAACTTTCTGAAACTTCACCATCACATTCCAGAATTATCATTACCACATTCTGAAACTGTTCATCACCATCACATTCAAAACTGTATGTCACCACCACATTCTGAAAATGTGCATCACCAACACATTCCAAAACAGAGTGTTACTGCCACATTCTGAAACTGAGCATCACCACAACATTCCAAAACTCTGTGTTACCACCACATTACAAAACTATGTCACTGGCACTTCCCAAAATTTTGCATCACTGCCACATCCCAAAATTGTGCAGCACCACTACATTCCAAAATGATGTATCACCACTACATTCCAAAATTGTGCATCACCACCACATTCCAAAACTTTGTGTCATTGCCACATTCTGAGACTGTGCATCACCATCCCATTTTGAAATTGTGTGTCACCACCACATTCTGAAACTGTGCATCACCATCACATTTTGAAAAAGTATGTGACCATCACATTCCAAAATCTTATGCTGATTGAACATCGACACCTCTGCCACGAATGGCAGTTCAGCGATGCGTCACTGTACTGCCACCACAGACCCCCAGGACTGCTTTCTTGGAGTCTTGCACCCCTCCCTGAATCAATTCCATCTTAGAGTTGATTATCTTAAGTATGAGGGGTGCAGGAGGCAGACCACACAGTGTTCTTGGACAGATTTATGCCAACGACAATTGCGGTTGACATAAATCTGTCATTATAACATTGGTCGACAAAATATTTGTCGAGCCAGTGTTGTAGAGCCTTCCAAAATTGTGCATCACCACCACATTCTGAAACTGTGTCACCACCACATTCTGAAACTGTGCATCACTGCCACATTCCAAAATTGTGCATCACCTCCACATTCCAAAATTGTGCATCACCGCCGCATTCCAAAATTATGTGTGACTGCTACAGTCCGAATACTGAGCATCCCCTCCACATTCTGAAATTGTATGTCACCGCCACATTCCAAAATTGTGCATCACCACCACATTTCAAAATAGTGCTTCACTGGCACATTCCAGAATTGAGCATCACCATCACATTCAGAAACTGTGTGTCACTGCCACATTTTGAAACAGTGCATCACTGTCAAATTTTGAAATTGTGCATCACCACCACATTCCAAAATTGTGTATCACTGCGCATTCTGAAATTGTGCATCACCACCACATTCCAAAATTGTGCATCACTGCCACATTCTGAAACTGAGCATCACTACCATTCCAAAATTGTACATCACTGTCACAGTCTGAAATTGTCACTGCCACATTTTGAAATTGTGCATCACTGATACATTCTGAAATTGTGCATCACCACCACATTCCAAAATTGTGCGTGTCCACCAAATTTCAAAACTGTCACTGCCACATTCTGAAATTCTGCATCAATACCACATTCTGAAATTGCATCACTGACACATTCTGAAAATGTGCATTTCCACCATATTCAAAACTGCACATCTCCACAACATTCTGAAACTGAACATCACTACATTCCAAAATTGTGCATCATCATCACATTCAAAATTATATCACCACATTTTGAAATTTAGCATCACAACACAGTTTGAAATTGTGCATCACTGCCACATTCTGAAATTGTGCATCACCATCACATACCAAAATTGTGCATCACCACCACCACATTTCAAAATGGTCACCACCACATTCTGAAATTTTGCATCACCACCACATTCTGAAATTTTGCATCACCACCACATTCTGAAATTGTGCGTCACTGCCAGATTCTGATACTGTGCATCACTGTCATATTCTGAAATTTCACATCAATGCCACATTCAGAAATTGTGTGTTGCTGCCACATTCTGAAATTGTGCATCACTGCCACATTCTGAAACTATGCGTCTCTGCCACATTCTGAAACTGCATCACTGCCACATTCCAAAATTGTGTCATGTCCACATTCTGAAAATCTGCATTCCCACCATATTCCAAAACTGCACATCCCATCACATTCTGAAAATAAGTCAGTGCCACATTCCAAAATTGCATGTCAAGTTACTTACAAAATTATCATCCCAAATTGCATGTGACTACCACATTATGAAACTGCATTACTGCCACATTCTGAGATTCTGTGTCCATGCTGCATTCTAAAATTAAATGTTGCCACCACAACCTGAAATCAAGCATACAATCATTTTTTAGTGTGCATCACCACCACATGCCAGATTAATGCATTAAAGACAAATTATGAAATTACACTACATATCCCTGCCATCTTCCACAACCATTGTGTCTCCTGCATTTCAAAATTGTGTATCTCTGCCACATTCTAAAACTTTTTGGCACCGCCATATTATGAATTTTAGGACCCCTGCCACTTTCCAAAATTGTGTGTGTCAGCAATTTTCTGAGATTGTGTCATTGCTTTATTCCAAAGTTGCAGACTGGTGGCATTTTGAAATCTCATGCATGTAGTATTCTAAAATTGTACATATTTCTGTCATTCTAAAGTCATATTTGCGGCTGTATTCCAACCCCCATTACATTCTTAAATGCCATACCTTGCATCTGCACATTATGTAAATGCATGCTCTGACCCACCCAGTGTCAGTTCTTCTTTTTCAGATGTTTACTACAACTGCAGTTTTATGTAATGTGGGAGAAATAAGTCCTATAAGGTAGTCTGCAAGAAGGAATAGGCTGTGAGTTCTGGTTGTGATATCCTCAGTACCTCTTTACTGAAACTGGCTTTTTTTGAACAGACAGGGAATTTAGGTTTACAAATTGACTTTTGACATTTAAACAAAGTAACCTGAAGATCTGATTTTTCACATGAGGCTGATTGAGGATAAGCTGATCCAAATTATAAATAAATAAAATAAAAAATTCTGAATTTTTATTGATGCCAGAAATACTCTCCCTCTTTAAAGTTTTGTGTTTTCTGTTCTGAGCATGCTGTAGGATTCTTGGATAAGCGTTCTGATAGGACACCTCAAATTATGTTCTGCAATACCATTTTTGGTTTCTCACCATTTGTTTCTCATAGCACAAACACTTTTTGTGCCATAAGACCCACCATCTTGTTTCTTTTCTCCTAGAACTAATAAGCATGGAAATGACATAACAATGCCATCATTAAAAAAAAAACAAAAAAAAACACAAGAACCTAGCTAAATGGGACCTGCTTAGCTAGATTCTGATATTTGTTTTTTCAGCTCGTGGTCAGAAATAAATTTTCTGGGCACCCAAAAGTCCTGTGTGGCCAGCTCAGTGAGAGGTGCCGTTGATCTGTGTTCTCTGTATGAGAACAGTGGGACTCTCTTTAGTTCTGCTGCTGCCGCTAGAACTTGTGCTATGGGCTGCTCTGAGAGCAATGAGCTGCCATTTCCCCTGGTGTCTAGTGGTGCCTCCCACCCTCCCATCGTTGTTCCCTTTTGTATGTGATGTTTCCCTGGTGTCTATTGGCACCTCCATCCTCCAATCACTGTCCCCTTATGTATTTTATGTTTTCCTGGTGTCTAGTGACACCTCAACCCCAGATCACCATCTCCTTATATATGTTCCCTGACATCTAGTAGCACCCCCTTGTGAGTATATTGTTTCCTTGGTTTCTAGTGGTGCCTCTACTCTCCAATTACTGTCTCTTTATGTGTATAATTTTTCCTGGTGTCTAGTGCCCCCCACCAGTCACTGCCCTGCATTAATGCAGCCAATGTTAGCTGCCCAGGTTAGCTGTAATAAAGAAAACAATTCCTTAAATTTTTTAGACCTGTAAAAACTAAAATGGTCCTTTGCTGATCTGACCTCACCACCCCAACGTTCTACTTAGCACTCACCACTTGACACCCTCACACTCTCACTCACCTGAACAGGCCCCATAGTGTAGATGTATTCTTCAATCAAAGACATGTCTCGCTGCTGGAATTGGTGACTACAATATGAGAAACTAAGGTAAGTGTGGATCAAAGTATTTCAATGGGATTTTGAACTTTGATGCATAGCTTTGTCATTTTGTGTATTTTCACCTCAGATTTTCAACATGGCCTTTTGGTAGCCCACTGCATGACCAGTGGTGATGGAATTATGCCAATTAGCCCCAAAGGTGATTTTCAGTTGTTTGGTGAAATCACCTTTCACATGGGATTTAAACATTTTCTCTGCTATTGGTCATGAGGTGGAGTCACAACAAGGCTTTGTTGAAAATTTGGGATATAAATATGTAAAAATGGCAATGTTATGAGCATAAATTGAAATTTGTCTATGCTTCCACATACCTTCGGTAATTGTAAATATTTTAACCCCCGATTATCAACATAGACATTTTTTCTCACCACCTCATGAAAGTGACAGCTGTCATTTTTCAAATCCTGGCCAAAATGTGTTTTCTCACCTGTGGCACAGAATTACATTTCAGTGACACAGGATCACATTTCAGCAGGGATTTGAAAAGTTTCAACCACCAGGTTCATGAGGTGAGGTAACAAATAGCTATGCTGAAATTGTGATGTACAAATATGGTAAAATGCCCAGGTTCTGATTGAACATTGCAATATTTCAATGTTTACTCATATTCTGACTTCAAAATTTCAATGTAACCATTTTTCCACAAAACCTCATAAATGTGACACTTTTAATTTTAAATCCTGGATGAGATGTCTTTCCACACTTCTGGCATGAAATGTTATTTCAACCAATATACTATAAATGCTATGTTATGTTATCAAATAGCCATCTTAAGTAGGCAGTTGATTGAGCAGGGAATCAGACATGAAGGGAGTGGTGCAGTGCAGTGTTTGTGGAGTGGCGGTCCTCAGGCAGACATTCTGGAGGCTGCAATGCTGCCCTATCTGCAGGCACCTCTCTGGGCTGAGGCAGGAGGTTGTCTGTGCCAAGCAGAGTTGGCCAAGCTAAAGGTAGCATCCACTCCCACCCAAAGATCACCGGGTCTACAACCTTTACCTCAAAGGAAGCCAGGAGAGAGGAGTGGTTGGACTACAGAGGGCTCAGGGAGGGTGAAGGAGAGGGGTCAAAAACATATCCCTCAACTGGCCCTGCTTACTAACTCCTACACTATTTTGGAGGAATGGGAAAGCCACATTCAGGAACCCAAAGCTGCATCCAGGGAGGATGGGAGGGTCCTCCAGGATGGAGCCCTAGGAAAGGGAAGCAGAGAACCCCAGCAGAGCAGGAAGCTTCTCTTAGTGGGGAACTCTATTGTCCTGGGAGTGGAGTTAGGGTCACCTAGCAGGGGAGAGAGAGAGGTCAAGTGCCTCCCAGGAAGTGCTGCATGAGGGATGGAAACAGATCCATAGAATCACTATGGCAATAGCTAAAAGGGAGCAGCTGGATGTCATTGTCCACCTGGGGACCAATGACCTGGCCAGGAGATGTGTGGAGTTAGCCAGAGTCCAGGATTATTTCTGGAAGCTGGGGGGAATCTGAAATGGATTGCATGCTCCATCTCATTCTCAGAGGTGCTACCTGTCCAGGGCACAGGGGAAGCTAGGGCACGCCACATCCATACCTTCAACTCCTGGTTGAAGGATTGGTGTGAAAAGGAGAGTTTTGGCTTCATAGGGGACTGGGGCCTGACCTAGGCAGATGCAGGCTTATATAAGGAGGATGGCCTGCATCTGTCTGAGAAGGGGACCTAGGTCCTTTGTGAGAAGTTTAAATGCTTCAGCTGTGAGCATTAAAACTGACCAAGGGAGGAGAGCCAGAAGGCTTAGGAACCCCCCATGGGAACATGCAGGAACATAAGTTGACTATGGAACAGGAAGGGGCAGGAAGCACATAGGAAAGGAAACTGGTGTGGGGGAAGATGCTGAAGAGGGAGAATGAGAGCAGAGGGAGGGAAGACTGTAAAACATGGAAGTTCATGCTAACAAATGCCTGTAGTATAGAAAATAAGGTTCCAGACCTGGAGGCCTTGTTGGCAGATGCAGACCTTGACATAGCAGCAATAACAGAGACATGGTACTCTGCTAATCATGTCTTGGAAGTCAATGTACCAGCTATATATTGTTCAGGAGGGACAGGGAGGGTTAAAAGGGTGGGGGAGTGGCCCTGTAAATCAGAGATGATATAAAGGCTACAGAATTTCAGGGAAGACAGGGGTGGCTGAGGTAATGTGGGTCACCCTGAAGCCAGAGAATGGAACAGCAATACACACTGGAGTGATCTACAGACCTCCAGCACAGAGGGAGAAGTAGACAGGGAACTAGTGAAGAACATACATGCCATGGCAGCTAAGGGCGAAATCCTGCTACTAGAGGATTTCAATATGTCAGACGTGGATTGGGCCACCCAGATGGCTGTTTCAGCCAGAACCACAGCCATCCTAGAATCCCTGCAGGGGATTGGATTCAGACAGCTGGTATATGAGCCAACCGGGGACAAGCCTTTAAAAAGGGATGCTGCCTTGACTTTCAGTGCGACGAATACAACTGGCTTCAAGGGGAGTGAGGACTGTGGTGTCCAAATCGGGACCCCTCTTCACCCACAGACAAGTTGGTGCTATAAGTGGGATTTTTTTTCTCACACCCATCCATCCCCCACCATCTCAAAATTTCAAATACACCTCAGGTACTGCCCAAATCAAGCAATTGGATAGTACAAGGGGGGCTGAGAAGGAGCTGGCAGGAGGAGAAGCACAGTCAAGTGGGATGTCCTTGGGGCATTGAGGCGAAACTACAGGGCACATTTCAAGATACTGAAACTGCTGTCAGAACTGGATACTGCTTATATGTAGGTCCTTGAGGCATTATGGCAGAACTATGGGGCACATCACAGGGTACTGAAAATGTGTAATTGACAAGATACTTGCAACTAGGGGTGGTAAGAAATCTCACACTGCCTAATTGTAGGTCTTTGGGGCATTGAGGTGGAACTACGGGCACATCTCAAGGTACTGCAACTGTGTAATTGATAAGTTACTTGCAAACTGGGGCTACCAGAACTGTAATACAGAAATGTAAAATTTGAGGGGATTGTATATGTGAACTTGCAGCTACCTGCAAACTAGAGCAGTCAGAACTGTAATATTGCAAATTTAAATTTTGTGGGGTGGGATTGTATAGTGAACTTACAAGCTGGGAGGTATTGTTGTGGTATAGCAAGGAGTGAGGGATTAAGCATTGCATCTCGGAACATTACGGAAAACACTGTATGTGAATTATGAGTGGGGCTTGACCAAAGATAAATGCTACTATGAGACCTCACATCGCTAGAGCAGTCTTCTTTGGGAGGGTGGTTGGGTGCACAGGGTATGGGGAGGCCATGGTACTTAACTGGGCTTGGAAATTTGGGGGTTGTCTAGTGTGCCACCAGCTATTGCAGCTTAGGGAGGAGGAGGTTGAGGGGATTCAAAGGCAGCTGGGGGAGTGGAAAACAAGGGCACAAGGGAATGCCTACAAAGTTACACCAGGTGCTGAAACCTCGGGCAAAAGAAGAGGAGTAAATGAGAATACTCGGGGGAAACAGGGACATCCTGGCCTGGGGAGCCCAGAATGTAGGAGCTCCCACAAAAGCAGGCAGGCATATGGGGTTGTCCAGGTAGACCCAAGGGGGGGATAGTACTGAAAGAGGTTCATTTTAAACAGGGGCCAGTGAGGGCCCAGCATCAGGACTCCATAAAAAGGCACAAATGGGGCAGCAAGGGTGAGACCTGAAAAAGCTGGACAGAAACAGCAAAGACAGAGGAATGAGAAAACTGGGCAGGAACAAGCCAGGAAGGAAGCAGAGATGTAGGGGATGGGTAATTCTAGAGGAAGGGATGGGGCAATGGAGCATGGAGCAGAAATGAAGCTAGGTGTAAATGGAACAGAAGAAAATTCTGTGGAAGGGTGATCAAATGGAGTGAGGCACAAGGGCAGAAAACACCATAGAGGAGCCAGGAAACCAGGCTTTGGGGCAGGGAGATGAGCAGGTGGGGGAGAGGATGGCTCAAAAAGATTTGGGGGGGAAGGGCAGTGCTGAGAAACCAAAGAACCAGAGATGGGCCCAGGGAAATGAGCAGGAGGAGGTCTCAAGAGGTTTGGGGGGGGAGTAACAATAGTAAGGAGGGAGGAAACCTGGAAAAGGGAAGGAGAAAAGCAGTGGCAAGAGGCATCCAGGAGAAGGCAGGAGAAAGGGTTTTAATAGTTGGGGACTCTATTGTAAAAGGAGTTACATGTGGGAAGGGGGTCAGAGGGGTAAAATAAGGGTGGAATGTCTGCCAGGGATGATGGCAGCCAAGGTCATGCATTAGATCCTCAAGAGGGAAGGAAATGGATGAGAAAACTCATCTGATCTTTCACCTAGGCACAAATGACCTTGCAAGGAGTAGTGTGATGGAGGTGAAGGCAAGGTTTATGGCCCTGGCTAGGATCTGTAGCAATCCCTTTCTTTCTCTGAGGTGCTGCCAGTACCAAGGGCCAACATGGAGGTAAAACAAAATATAGAGGAGTTCAATAGATGGCTGGCAGATTGGTGTTTTCAGTGGGGATATGGAGTGGTAGGAGATTGGGGTTCAACATGGAGCGACAACAGCTTCTATGCCCCAAATAGGCTGCACCTAAATGGAGAGAGGAAAGCGGTGCTCAAATGTAAGCCGGAGGATTATGTTGAAAACACTACCATTTAAATTAAACATGGGGGAGGCAGGGGGAAGATCTATTGACAGGACAAGAGTCATGGGGGAGGCTAAAGGCCCTACCCACACAGCTAGGGGCACAGGGACAGAATATATGGGGTGGGTGGAAAGAGGGAGTGGTGGGTCATGTGTGCAAATGCCAGAAGTCTGGGTAGGAGGATCCCAGATCTAATAGTGAAAATGGTTGAGGAGGGCCTAGACATGGTGGGAGTAACAGAGACATGGTGCCACTAGGAGCAGGGATGGGACAAGGAGACACCAGGGTACAAACTGTTTAGGAAGGACAGAGTGGTAAAGAGAGGGGAAAGGGTTGCCCTCTACGTAAAGAAGGGTATCAGGGCATCAGAATTGCAGGGCAAGGGTGGGAGGCTGAAGGACTCTGGGTCTCTTTGGAGGCAGGGAAGGGGAAGTGTTGCATATGGAGGTGGCTTATAGACCCCCAGCACAACAGGAATCAGTGGGTAGAAACATAGCTGATGAGTTTGTGAGAATGGCAACAAGAGGGAGGTGGTACTGATGGGGGATCTGAACCTGCCAGATGTGGATTGGAACACCCTGTCAGCTGCTTTAACCAGCAGCAGGAAGATATTGGACTCCCTGCAAATAGCCCTCCTAAAACAACTGGTCAGGGAGCCAACCAGGGCAGAAGTTACTCTCGATCTAGTCATGACAAATGGGGGTAGGGTAGGAGATGTATCAGTTGGTGAACACCTTGGTATGAGTGACCACAACACAGTCAGGTTCAAAATAAGGAACACTGCAGAGGTTCACTGATATAGGCTGAGGGTGCTGGATTTCAAGAGACCAGATTTTGGGGAAAATGGGGAAGTAGTAGAAAGGCTTTGGAAGGTGGAGGAGTTGACAGATGTGGAGGAAATGTGGGAAGGATAAAGGAAGCTATTGAGGAGGCACCAACCTCTGCGCCAAGAAAGCAAGTAAAAATAAGAGGAGGAAACCTCTGTGGTACACTAGGAGTTATTCAAAAGGTAAAGGCAAAGGGAAGGCCTTCAGGAAGTTCAAGGAAATGCAGGCAGAAGTGGACTGGGAAGATACCAGGTGAGCCAGAGAGAAGCCGGGTAGAGGCAAGGAGGGCAAAGGCACAGAAGGAGAGCGCATAGCTACAGTAGAGGGATCAAAAAGGGATAAGACTTTTTTGGTACGTCAATGAGGAGAAAGACTAGAGAGGAATACTCCAGTTAAAACAAATGAGGGAGTTGATACAGGAGACACAGAGAAAACGGACATGTTGACAGCTATTTTGCTCCATATTCACTAGGGAGGAGGTAGAAGATGTAGGCAGCAAAGTAGGAAAGCAATGGCAGGAGGGGAAGTGGATATGAGCTCATTCGGTCGAGGAAATTTTGGGAGAACTAGACTGCATGAAGGTGGGCAAGGTGGATGGGGCTGGATGGGATGCAACCAAGGGTGTTAAGGGAACCAAAGGAGATACTGGCAACAACATTGACGGCACTCTTCAATATGTCTCTAGAGACTGGGGTTGTACCAGAAGACTGAGGCAGGCAAATGTGGTCCTGCTGCATAAGGGGAGGGAGGAGGAGGTGGGAAATTACAGGCCTTGAGCTTGACATTGGTGGTAGGCAAGCTCATGGAGAAACTAATGAAGGAAGGATCACCAGCTACCTGAAGGAAAGAGGCCTGATGAATCCAAGGCAACACGGTTTCACAAGAGGCATATCATGTAAAACAAATTTGATAGAGTTTTTGACAAGGTCACCAAGGAACTGGATCAGGGAAGGGCAGTAGATGTTGCTTATCTGGATTTCAAAAAGGCATTTGACTCTGGGCCCCACAGGAGACTACTGGATAAAATGTCATGCCTGAGGCTGGGCCAGAGGGTTGTTAAATGGGTGGGAAGCTGGCTGAGGGAAAGAAGGCTGAGGGTCATAATAAATGGGGTGGCATCTGGGGAGGGCATGATCACAAGTGGGGTCCCTCAGGGATTGGTGTTGGGGCCCCTACTGTTCAATCTATTTGCTGGGGACATTGTGGATGGTCTTGAAAGTGGTGTGAGCCTATTTGCAGATGATATCAAGATATGCAATGGGGTAGACACTCAGGGGTAGAAAAAATGCAGAGAGACCTGGGGAGGCTAGAGGCACAGTCAAAGAGGTGGCAGCTTTCCTTCAACACAGAAAAGTGTAAAATCATGCATCTGGGTTTCAGGAACTGGAGGGCAGGGTACTGTATGGGGGTAGAGATCTTCAGGTAACGGAACAAGAAAGGGACCTGGGTATAACTATATCAGGGGACCTGAAGGTGGAAAGGCATTGCGGGAGAGCAGTGGCTAGGGGCAGCAGAGTGCTGGGATGCATTGGAAGAGCGATCATCAGTAGAAATAGGGAGGTCATAGTACCCTTGTACACCCATCTGGTTAGACCACATTTGGAATACAGAGTCCAGTTCTGGAGGCCATACCTCAAAAAGGATGTGAGGAAGCTGGAGCCAATTCAGAGGAAGGCAACAAATATGGTAAGGGGGCTCAGGCCCTTATCCTATGAAGAATGGTTGAGAGATTTAAACATGTATTCCCTGGAACAAAGGAGGGGGAGGGGGAACATGATTGAGGCCTTCAAATACCCTAAGGGTATAAACCGGGAGCCAGCAGAAAGTATCTTCCAGATGAAAGCTAATCAGAGGACAAGGGGCATGGCCTGCAGGTGGGGGGGCAGTTCAGGGGTAACATTACGAAGTACTATTTCACAGAGAGGGTGGTGGATAAGTGGAATAGGTCACTGGAGGCAGTGATTGGTGAGGAGACAGTAGAGGAATTAAAAAAGGCATGGGACAGACACAGGGGAGTGTTGAGGATGGGGGCATGTCCTAGCAGATAGTGGACAAATGGACCGACAAGGTGAGCCTGTCGGTCCTCTTCTGCTGTCATACTATGAAGCCTATGAAATCTATGAAGTCAATTCTGGACCTGGCATGGACCAATGGGTACAGAGTCAAAGAAATACAAGTGGAAAGGCAGCTGGGGTCCAGTGACCACCACATCATGTGGTATAGCATGAAGACATGGACTCAATCAAGCCACACAAGGGCTAGAGTATTAGATTTCAGGAGGGTAGATTTCACTGAAATGAGTAGATATATACAAGCAGTCCTGGGAAAGGGAGAGATAGTAGAGGGGGTGGAAAAACAATGGGAGAAACTGAAAGGAGCCATAGTGAATATCACAAACCAATGCATGAGGATAGTTGCCAAAGAGAAAAGAAGGAAACCACTATGGTTCTCCAAAGAGGTGAGGGGCAAAGTCAGAGTTAAAAGGCTGAGTTTCAGGAAATAGAAGGAAGCCAAAGGGAGGAGGACAGGGAGGTGTACCTTGAATGTCTAAGGGAAGCAGGGAATGCTGTTATGAGAGTAAAGGCACAGACAGAAGAGAGCTTAGCACAGTCTATAAACAAAGGGGATAAGGCATTTTATAGGTACATCAGTGAAAGAAGAAAAACCAGGGTGGGATTGTGAGACTCAAAGAGGAGAAGGGAGAGTATAAGGAGGGGGATCTGGATAAGGCAGAAATACTGAACAAATACTTCTGCTCGGTATTCACTAAGGAGGGGGCAGATCAAGCACCACAGTTGGGTTGCAGAGGCAATGGAGGGGGGAAAGGTGAACACCAGTCCATTCACAGTGGAGAGTTCTAGAAGAACTCAGAAAGCTGAAGGTAGACAAGGCCATGGGGCCAGACAGCATCCACCCGAGGATTTTAAAGCAGCTGTGAAGGGAACTAGGAGTGCCTCTGGCGGCCCTGTTCACTTAGTCCTCCAACACAGGTGTCATTCCAGATGACTGAGGAGGGCACATTAGTCCCACTGCACTAAAGCGGCAGTAGGGAGGAGGCGTGGAACTACAGGCCAGTCAGCCTCATCTTAGTGGTGGAAAGATCATGGAGACACTGCTGAAAGAAAGGATAGTGGCACATTTGGAATCCAGGGTGCTCAGGATCTGAGGCAGCATGGATTCACAGCAGGAAGGTTATGTCAAACTAATGTAATAGTTTCTCTTGATTGGGTGACTAGGGAACTTAATCAGGAGGGGCAGTAGAAATCACCTACCTGGATTTCAGCAAAACCTTCAACACCGTTCCAAATAGAAGGCTGATTAACAAGGTGAGTAGTCTGGGCATGGGAGGCAAGGTGGTGAACTGGGTTAGGAACTGGTTAACAGACAGGAGACAGAGGGTGATGGTAAATGGGATACAATCTGGGGAGAGGGGAGTTCAATGGGTACCATACGGATCAGCACTAGGACCAGTCCTGTTCAATGTCTTCATTAGTGACATTGCAGAGGGCTAGTAGGAAAGATCTGCCTATTTGCAGATGACACCAAGATCTGCAGCAGGGTGGATACTCCCAAAGGAGTGCAGAAAATGAAAAGGGACCTGGAGAAGCTTGAAAGATGGTCGGAAATGTGGCAACTGAGGTTCAATGTAAAGAAATGCAAAATAATGCACCTGGGTAGAGGGAACCCTAGGGAGAACTACAGGTTGGGGGTGGAGGAGCTGACTGTCACCAAAGAGGAAAGGGGCCTAGGGGTTATCATCTCTGATGACCTTAAGGTATCAAAGCAGTGTACAAAGGCAGCAGGGAGGGCCAGTGGTATGCTGGGGTGCATAGGCAGGGGTATCACTAGCAGGAGGTGGTGATGCCATTGTATAAAGCATTGGTAAGGCCTCAATTGGAGTACTGTGTGCAGTTCTGTAGACCACACCTGTGCAAGGACATAGATAAGATGGAGACTATCCAGAGATGGGCAACAAAGATGGTGCAGGCCTTACACCACAAAACATATGAGGAGAGAATAAGGGACCTCAGTATGTACTCACTGAAGGAGAGGAGACAGCGAGGGGGACATGATTGAAACTTTTAAGTACCTCAAGGGCATAAACAAGGTGCAGGTGGTGGAGCTTTTCCAGTGTAGAAAAAGTACTAGAACAAGGGGGTGTAATATGAAATTGGAAGGGGGTAGAGTAAGAGGTAATGTGAGGAAGTTTTTCTGCACAGAAAGGGTAGTTGACACATGGAATAGTCTGCCAAAGGAGGTAGTGGGGGCAAGCACAGTGGAGGGTTTAAGTATGCTTGGAACAGGCACAATGGAAGCCTGAGAGGAGAGGGAGTGATGACAAGCCATTGATCACATAGGGTCAGTGGCACATACAATGTATAGGCCTACGGGCAGACTGAATGGGCCCGGCGTGGTCCTTATCTGCCGACAATTTCTATGTTTCTATAAAGGCAGTAATAAAATTACTATCTTGAACATTTAGTGTCAAAATAAACAAGCATTTGTCAATGCCGAATGTTGTCGTGCTGGCATTGGCAGTGGGAGTGGCGTAGCTAGAGACACATAGTGCTGTGATTTTGTGAATGTGTCTCAAAAAGTGATTTTGCAAAGCGAGCATGCCATTGTGCGCCACAGCTGTGGAAACACATTTTGGGCAGGCTGTGAAAAATGCCAGCTGGACTGTTGATAAGGAGATGTGCACAGATGCCAGTGGTGAAAATGTGGCATGAAAATATTGCAGATTGATGAAGTTACAAGGGTGTGTGGAAACTGTGCAATGCACGCTTGCAACACAGTCATTGTATGGAGTTTTGGCACCAAATGTTCAACATAGGCATTTTAGGACCTCTGCTCATGAATAGTTTCACTGTCATTTCCTCAAACTGTCCCAAAAACTGATTTTGCACAGCGGCCGTGCAATTCTGTGCCGGACGTGCGAAAACACATTTCAGGCAGCTGGAGTGTTCATAAGGAGGTATGGAAAAATGCCAATGATGAACAGCTGGAGTGAAAGTATTACAAATTCAGGAAGTCATGAGCGTGCGTGCAAACTGTGCAACTCATGCTCATAAAACACTCATTTTTTTGACTTTCGTTCCCACATTTTCAACATAGGCATTTAAGGCATCTACTAATGAACAGTGTCACTGTCATTTTCATCATGTGTCTCGAACACGGACTTTCCACAGTGACCACGCTATTCTGCGCTGGAACTGCGAAAACAGATTTTGGTCAGGATGTGAAAAATGACAGCTGTACTGTTCATTAGGAGGTGCAGAACAATGGCACTGTAGAAAATCTGGAGTGAGAATATTCGAAGTTTGCAAACGTACGAGCGTGCACGCAAACTGCACAATGCACGCTCGTAACACAGTCATTTTATGGAGCATTGTCAACAAATTTCCAACACAGGCATTTTAGGACCTCTGCTCATGAACAGTGTCACTGTCATTTTCATAATGTGTCCCGAACACTGATTTCGCACAGCGAACACGCTATTGTGCACCAAAAGTGCGAAAACACATTGCGGCAAGGATGTGAAAAATGACAGCTATACAGTTCACAAGGAGGTGTAGTAAAATGCCAAATTTGAGAATCTGGCGTGAAAATATTGTGAATGCACTAAGTTACGAGCGTGCGTTGCGCAGTTGCTATGCACCTCGCAAGACAGTCATTTTATGGAGTATTGTCACCAAATTTTCAGCACAGGCATTTTAGGACCTCTGCTCATGAACGGTATCACTGTCATTTTTGTAATGTGTCCCAAACACTGATTTCGCACAGCAACCACGCTATTCTGCACTGGAAGTGTGAAAACACATTTCAGGCAGGATGTGAAAAATGACATCTGTACGGTTCACAAGAAGGTGTGGTAAAATGACAATGTTGAGAATCTGGCATGAAAATAGTGTGAATACGCTAACTTATGAGCATGCATTGTGCAGTTGCTACACACGCTTGTAGAACAGCCATTTTTTGGATTTTTCCCACCAAACTTGCAACATAGACTTTTTGAGAGTCCCTCTCATGAACAGTGGCACTGTCGTTTCATTACTCGGTCCCAAAAGGTGATTCCATGCAGTGACTGCAAAATCACCTTTCGGGACCAAATAACGCCATGACAGTGCAAGAATTCATGAGAAGGGGTCCCAAAAACCCCATGTTGAGAATTTGGGGCCAAAATTACTAAAAATGCCCACGATATGCATTAAAGTTGAAAAACCCCTATTCATTCCATTATACAGCTTACTGGCATTTCCTCAGTTCGCGGTTGGCTTTTGAAGAGTGCAGACGTGTTCCCAGTCCACAGAAGATCATCATGTTGGACTCTGGAAGTAAGTATGGGGTGAGGAGGGGTGAGGGCAGGGTGCACAGTGGGTGGGTGCGGGTGGGGAGGTGGGCATTGAGACTACGAGGGACCGCTTTCATTTTACAGGTAAAAAACAGAAAAAACATTGTGGCACAGTTTTCCTTTTGCAGGACATTTGGCATGCTGGGGTGGGCTCCCAGCGTGCCAACTAACTATTTACAGGGGTGTCAGTAGCCGAAGGGGATTGGCACCCTCGTCGGCACACAACACGGGGGAGGAAGGAAGTAACACGGGATTGGGCACCCCGACGGCACAGAAAGAAAGTGAGGGGGCGACCAAGGGGATTGGGCACCCTCAGCATTCAACAACAGTTGGGAGAAGGGTTTATGCCAATGGGGAGTGGACTTCCCTTCAGCACACAAAGACAGCGGGGGTTAACTAACAGAGTTAGGCACCCCCAATGTCGGCAGACATTAGGCGGCCGCCTGCTCGCTGACCATGCACATAATGGTGGCGAGCACTGCAAGAAAAGGACCACTGCATCTAAGGAGCTTTGTTCAGATTGCAGCGGACCTTTTCTTAGATGTGCTCACCCCATTATGTATGCATGGAGTGGTGCCGGCATGCAGACTGATTGGGCAATGTGGGACGCACCTATTGGTGCATACCCTGCATTCGCCAAACAGTGACCACGCCTCCAAATCCCCACTGCCGCAAGATGTTGGCTGCACATGTGCACCAACATAAAAAAAAGAGTGAATGTGTGAAGAGTGAATGGATTGAGAGTGAATGTTTTAAAAGTAAATGTGTAGAATGAATGTGCCTAGCCCTGCACTTCTGTAGTGGATGGATTCTTCCCATGGTGCAAGGGCGAAAGGGCCCTGCACATCTGCATCTGTTCACATAGGTCCAGAAGGGGCCTATGTGAATAGGGATACAATTCTAATATCTCAAAAAGAAAGAAAATTCTTCTCAAAAAACCTTTTTTAATGCACCAATTAGGGTAACTTAATGCCATAAAATTAGGGAAATGTGGTGTTGGGGTTTTCAATCCTAACTTCCTACTCCCACCACCTAAGCAACAAAAGGAAAAAAAAAAAATTACAGTTTTGCTGTCCTGAGTCTTGCTGAATCAGGGATGGGGTCCTCCTTGGGGTTTTTGGCCCTAAATGTTCACCCCTTTCCATAAGCAAATAAGATCAGATGAGATCTGTTTTCTTCTGGCTGGGCCCACAAGTTGTTGGCAACATGTGGGGAGACACAGCTCTGTACATTTCAACCCTAACATTCACCTCAATCTGATATAGTGTAACCCCTTGTTACCCAGGGTTACTAGAATCCCAGTAAGACCTAGTGGTAGGCAGGGAAGGCAGCTTGTGAAACTCCAGTTAAATGGGTTTCACACTGTCTCACTCTGTTCTCAGTCTCAGCTGAGACTGAGAGATGACATCACCAATAGAACTGTTGCAGCTGCATAAGCCACATTGGAATCTGCAGCAGAGGGAGTGAGATAGAACGTATCCCCATGTAGATTCCAGGGGCAATCCCCTAATTTCTGCTAAAGAAAGAAAGCTGCCTTTTACAGTTTCGGTTTGTGCTTGAAAAGTGGAAAGAGTTGTACTTCGCCTGTGGGGCACCTGCAACGAAAGGATGAGTGTTTGCTCTAATATGAGAGGGCAAAAAATGTGTTTCTTCAGCCTGGGAAATGTGAAGAAATCTGGGATTTGAACTACTATTTGGGAGGCCTATAGTACTAGGACAAACAAATGGAGTAGTGTCAAAAGCTGAAGTACTGTGTGGATTCAAGTAATGTTGTAGAGGGGGTGCGACAGTTCATCCACCATTTAATCTACATTTCAGAAGTTTGTTTGTCCAGAGAAATGGCCGGGTATGGGCTGTGGGAGCTGGAGGTGGGAACACCCCCCATCTTTAGTAACCAGGTCCACCTCTACGGATTTCTGCTGTGATTGCTACTTACCTAAATGCGCAGCCAGTGATGAGGGAAGTACCCAGGCGATGGAGTCGCAAATAGGAAAATCTCTCTAGGAGTCGCAGACTCTAAGTGGTATGAGGAGCCACAACATGGGTAAATAATTCTCTTTGTGAGATGGGAGTCAGAAGAAGTAAGAAGGAAATCTCTCTAGGGTCGCAGACTCTAAGTAGTGTGGGGAGCCACAACAAGTAAAATGGGTTTATTCTTCCAATGAACACGCCAGTCAAGTGGCGGCAGAGGCAGACCAGTCAGGCTGTGTATCCAAGCGCATGCAAGTCCAGGCTGTGTGCCTGGTGGGTCCAGAGCCTGAAAACAGTAGAACTGGTCCATTCTTCAAGTGGACCGCCTAGTAATCTCTAATCTGCATTATCAGTAAACGTAGCCCCTTGGGGGTCCATCTGTGCTTTGTTGTGTTCAGCTAGTTATGAATAAAAGCCACACTGAAAAATACCATTCCTGGTTCTGGACATTACAGTTATTGCTTCCTGTGTTTGGATTTATTTGGGTGCCCCTGTGCAGAGTAGCCAAACCTAGGTCCCCTTGTGCCAGGTAACCTCATCCTCCCCGAACCCAGGTCCGCACCAGGTATTGCTGCCAGCGCCAACAGCATGCCACCTGTTGTTTTGGTAAAAAGGCAGGGGTGAGGGGTTACAATAGTATTTAAGACCCCAAGGAATACCCCTCCCCTAATTTGGCAGGACTCAGGACAGCCAACACTGTAATGATCTTTTACTTTTGCTGCTTGGGAGTGGTGAGCTTTAGTTGGAAACTCTAATGCCACATTTCCCTACTTATGTGACCTTAAGTTACCCTGGTGTGTGTGTGTGTGTGTGTGTG
The DNA here is from genome assembly GCA_016271365.2 of Neoceratodus forsteri. Classification (NCBI taxonomy): domain Eukaryota; kingdom Metazoa; phylum Chordata; order Ceratodontiformes; family Ceratodontidae; genus Neoceratodus; species Neoceratodus forsteri. The sequence goes on along the minus strand of CM028134.1, from coordinate 574,902,591 downwards.
TGTGTGTGTGTGTGTGTGTGTGTGTGTGTGTGTGTATGTATGTATGTATGTGTGTGTGTGTGTGTGTGTGTGTATATGTGTGTATGTGTAT